>OX940725.1:4291000-5688000 GCA_954870855.1 Scutellaria minor
GTAAAAAGGTGAGAATCTCTTGACTTATTTTTTTCTCATAAATATATTGTAAAATTTTAAAATTCTACAAGCTTTCTAAATCAGATGTTAGAATCTTATAAATCGGTTGTTTTATTTTTTCAATTGTAAAATTGCTAATGTATAAAAAATTGATGTTACTAATATTTCAAGTAGATCCTCCAAATTTAATCAAATATGAGTAAAAAATTTAATCAAATTATTTTCCATTCACAATTTTAAGTTTCATTCTGTTTACGTAAAAAAAAAATGTCTTTTTGTTAAATATGTATGGGGTGAGATAACCATGTTTTGATGATACGAGTTAGTAGGACGATTAGTAGTCATAGGTTAAAGTGTGGAACAATTAAAATTTTAATAGTATAAACTAGTGTAAATGGTAGTGACAAGAGCAACAAACATAATAATATATATATATATATATATATATATATATATATATATATATATATATATGGGGGAAGGGAAAAGAATTTTCATGTTTGGAAGGGGATTCCAGGGGATTGGGAAAATCCGGTCATTAAAGTCCTGAATTTTGAAGTAAAATGTATGTTTGTTTGAGAATTTTGTAGGGTATGATTATATTGTAGATGTGAAATCAATATCGGTTGATGTAATATTTTATTTTAAAAATGTGATTTGATTTGATATTTTATTATGAAATATGTATTTAGACTTACTCAACCAGTTTTAAAAATCGAAAGCGGGCCGGTTCCGAACCGCCGGTCAATGGTTCGGCGAACCGTTAACCCGGTTTCGGTTCGAACCGAAACCGTGAACCGTAGTTCCACGGTTTGGTTTCGATTCCGAGTATTTCAAACTGGTTAAACCGACGGTTTGCCTATTTTTAATTTTAATTTTTTAAAAACGGATAATGCGCCACGTATACGAACGAGATGATAGAGACGTTAATGATCAATGGCTCTAATTTACTAGCCATTGCACAAACTGGCGGTTCGAACCACCGATTCGAAATTCGAATGGAATCAACGGTCGTGATTAAACGACCGTTGATGATGGACGGCTTAGATCATTTAAACTGCCGGTTCAACTGAACCGGAACCGGCAGTTCAAACCGTCCCGAATTTTTTTTTTTTTAATTTTCATTGAAATCTATAAATACTCTCATTCCATTTGTGATTTGCACACCAATTTCTTTATTCTTGATTCAATCTCTCTCTCTCAATTCAACTCTCTCAAGCACATTTTCCATCTTTGATCAACTTTCAATTCATACTTTATTTTTTTGTTGTTCTTCAATTCTATCTCATTTCTATTATAAAAAAAAAATGTCTAGAAAGATTCTTCTTCCGCCGGTTCATCTCGTGGAAAAGGAAAGAGTCCGATTTATTTTTATGTGTTAAATTATTAGATCCTAGAATTAGAGAAGATAACTTAAAATAATTATTAAAAATGTATTACAATGCATTGTTCCCACATTTGATATTGGGAGAATATGATGAAATTGATTATGTTCCTAATCCTATTGAAGTTGTTGATAGAGCTAAACATAACTTATACGAATTGTTTAAAGAATATAAAGTATTGTTTGATGATTTTAGTGATGATGTAGTAGGTAATCTAAAATTATTGCACAAAAATTTAAAAATGCTACAAAAAAAATATATATATCGACCCGGCTGACCGGCCCGTGTCCCCCAGAGCCCGACCGGATCACATAACATTACAAAACAGAAGGTTCGGCCCGAGTTGTGTCCCTAGGCACCCAGACCGTGCAACAAAAAAAAAAAAACAATTGAACCAGCGGTTTTCAAACCGGAACCAGAACCAACAGCCCACCGATTCGGTTCCGGTTCTAGCTCAACCGGTTCGGAACCGAAACCGACGGTCCAAACCGGTTGAGCACCACTACGTGTGATATTGCCTAGGTAATTTTACTCTCTCTAGATATAGATAAAGGTCAAAAAATATGAAAGAAAATTCCAAGGTATTGATATCTGCAAATGTTGTCCAGAAATCGTAAGAGATTTTTAGATAACAAGTTAAGACGAAGCACATGAGCAACTATTGCATGTCCTCCACAAATATGAAATTTATCTTTCAAAAATTTATACAACTATTTGTGGGGCCCCTGATTCATACTTTAAAAATAAATAAATTTGTTGTATCTTTTTATTCAATATAGATAGAAATGATTCTGAATAAATTGAATCAATTCGAACAAATTATTGTTTGATTTTGTTTGAATCCCTTTGGTTGTTAAAACTATGTCATCCGATTGCAATGGAGAACTAACTAAAATTATTAATTTTTTGCTTATTATTTTTTTAGCTCTTCATAATTCATAGAGATTGAACTTGAGTTCAACTTAATTTTAGTCAACTGATAAATTTTCCTTTTTGGAAGATATCAAATAAATTTTGGTTGCAAGTAAAGGGTAAATCTCTTCTTTTGCCCCCAAACTCAATATATATTTCTGTAATAGTATTTAGAAGACATTCTCTACACCTTCTGGTATTTTGAAAATCTCTATTTTAGTAATTTACCCTTTGAAAAATTACAAACACTTAACATACTGTTTGTGGTTAAGTCATTGATTAAAATAGCTAAATTGTTTACTGTTTACACTATGTATTTCATATATATATATATATATATATATATATATATAACATTCAGATTTCCACATAATTTATTTTTTATACACACGAAAATGTTAAAATGTCCACAGTAAGCAACTCTTAGTATGTCCATCGATGATGTGTAATGATCTCATTTCATAAAATTATGAAAATTGAAATTAATAGAAATACTAAATATTTGGCACGCCAGCGCTGGACACATATTAATATGCCCACGGTGGAACGGTAACATGACTGTATATACATATTCTAAACTTATTAAAAATCTTATAAAAATTTCTACTACTTGACATGATATATATAATTATATATGTAAGCATACTTATTATAAGCATTCACTTTATTATATTAACAATGTTTTAGATATAAAAACAACAAGTATTATATACATTAATAAAACATAATAAAACACAAGGTATATTTCCTATGTCATCCTCTGTACTGTCAAAAAAGTTTCCAACATATATAATGGTTTGTTCCGAGAATACCTACTTTGTGTGTTCACACTATATGTACGTGGCAGAAAATATAAATGGAAATATCTGTAAATTTATAAATTCCTAAAAAGTGGTGATGGCAAAGTTGTTTCTTTTTTTAATTTATTTATCAAATCTCAATAAATTATTGATTTAAAACTTGAGAAATTGTAGGGGCAAACAAACATATATTAGGATTTTGAAGTGCAAAATCCTATCATGTGAATTCAATTCCAAAAATGCCCCAAAGAATAAGATTTGAACCATAGGCTGTTTTTTTTTAAGAGATTATGAAAGAATTAGCCTCATGTTCGAAAAGCTCAATAATAATCTTACAAGTTCTAAAACTACTCTTACCCAAAATAATTTATATAAATCTTTAAATAATTTTACACAAATCTTCTTTTAATTTTTTTTTAAGAATGCTTACATAAATCATTCTAAATCCTTCATTAATTAGTAATTTCATTTGATACACGTGAAATATGATAATTATATTCAGAGATGGATTTAGGGGAACTGGTGGCGGCAGCCGCCCTCAAAATTTCCGACCGAACTACCTATATACACATATACAATGTAATTGTAGTTAAAAACACAGATTTCGCTCCCTTCAAATTTCAAAAACTTTGATAAATATCTCAAAAAAAATATTTCGCCCCCTCTTTAACAAATCCGGGCTCCGTCTCTAATTATATTGATATAAAAAATTATGCAAAAAAAAAATTATATATATATATATATATAACACAAAATGTGATATATGATAAACACCATCTTAATTTAAAGGGGCAATTCCGTACTTGTACATAATATTCTCAGACATCTAACGATTTCTTAGGGAGGGTGGGGAACGCGCTTTTATCTCAGTGAGGAACGCGCTTTTATCTCAGTTTCTTGTTTTAATTTTAAATTGATGGGAGCGGAGTTGCATTTTGATGTAATTAAATTATTAATGACATCGATTACTATTTCCAGCAGTTGTGCGCTATTTCACTGGTTAAACAAAAAGTTTTCTTCTAGGGGTTTGAGTTCTCTCATCACTGCAATCGCTTTTATTCTCTCTTCGATCATTTTTCTCTCTCTACAATTCTCCACGTTTTACTCGTAGCTCTCTCTCTCGCCACTCCAATTTTCGCTTGCAGATCTGTTTCTTATCCGAGGTCAATATTCACTTTCTTGTCTCTCTTTTTCTATATATGTACATGGAGCATATGCGTATGTATACTTATTTGTAATTATTTGTTTTTATGTTGTATGGGGGGCGTCTGCTGGACTCGAGCAGAATTTCTAATTTAGGGTTTAGTTTTCAGGATTCTGTAATCTTTATAATTTGTGCTATTTTTTCCTTCTGGTTTGTGCAATTGGAGTGTTTTCTACGGTTAGGAGAATTGCCCTTTGTATTTATTTCCGGAGGCGGGGTTGTTTGGAGATTGAGTATGTCCGTTCTGTTTTTTTTTTTTTTTTCTTTTTGTTATTTCTTTCTATTCCAGCTGTTGTAGATGTTTTATTGAGATTGAGTTGATTTCTTTTGTATCTCTGGCTGTTCCTGAAATCGGTTGGGGTGGTAATTTCAAATTTGGAGTTGATAGAAGCTTTAGTTTACTTAGAAATTTTTGTTTGGTGATGGTGCATTTTCCTAAAGTTTTAGTGTTATCCAGCATTTGACAAGAGGTAATGTAAAATATGTCATGATTAGTTTACTGTATTGTTGGTTTCTTTTCCTTTTCTGATTTTGAGGTTGTGCGACTTTTGCAGAGATTTGCTATCTTTATATAAATATTTATTTCAGTAATTGACTAGTAAGCTCTAGACTACTTAGTTGATATTATATGAGGCTTTTATTTCTTGTCTCCAAAGGTGTTGCATTTGTATAAATATTGGTGTTTTCTCTGTATAACTGCTGCAGTTTTTGGGCTCAGTTCTTATAATTGTATCTAGATGTTCATCTTCTTCTGTGCACTTCAAATTTAAATGCAAGATGTTCTTTTGACTGTCTTGTTTATATCCTGTTCCTTTCAGGCGTTATAAATTGCAAGGGTGCCCCAGAAGTCTTTTGAAGAGCTTTCTGACTTAAAGAAAGAAGGAGATCTGCCGATTGTGGAGGAAAAGTTCTCTTCATGACATTTTGACATTACCAGGATGTCAGGGTTGCTCAATGTACTAGCCACACTGTTGCACAGATAATGCTTGTCTTACATTATCACATAGCTTTGAAGAATTAGAATTGATTTTCAGATCTTCTACTTATCTTTATTAGTGGATCATAGAATAAATTGGTACACGATTGATTCTTAACTGAAACAACTCATTGTTCTATACATTATTCATATTGAGTTTCTTTCTCGATCAGTGAAGAAATTTTTCTGGTAACTATGTATTGCAATATCATGTGTCATATTATATGAAATGATTCACTATGTGAAGCAGAAACCAAACTTTATTTTATCAGGTTCTTTCGTAGACCTTTTAACCTTTTAAGCTAGGTATATATTGGCAGCAATTGGAAATAGAAGAAGTATGGAATAGACCTATTCCTATTAGAATAAGTATTGGATGGACCTATTCCTTTCCATACATTTGAAAATTGGTGATTAGAGTCATCTTCCTGTGAAGTTAACCTTGTAGTCTAGCTTGCAATATTTCTTGTTCATGAGCATACAATAATGTGTATTTTTCTTCATATAAACTCGTACGGGATTATTCCTAGTCGCCTTGAATTCTTTGCAATCTGTTAACTGTTGAGTAGGCTCCTGCCTGCACCACAAATAAGTAGTAAACAATGTCGAGGTTGTCCTATAAACTCCCCTGACTCATAAGTTGGATTGAGAAAATGTTTCGGAGAGTTGGTAGCTATAGATTTTGAAATAAATGGTGGACCCCATAATGATCAGAGCACGGGATATTTATAGTTGTTTACAGGGTTATAGCTTGGTACTCTGTGGGTTGTATCATTCATAGTTACCTTGAACAAAGTCTTAAATTTTCTCCACTGGACCTCTTACGCATATTCTTAACCTTGTACTTTACTCAGGCCTTATAATTTATCTGAATGCAACATATCGCCTGGAACTCCCAGTTTTCCCAAATGATTTTTTTCCTTGGGGAAGTTGTCCGAGAGTACGTCTTCTTAGGAACTAGGCTTCTCGCTAACTTTATGTATAAGAGTTTTTCATAGGGTAGCAATAGCGTATTGAAGTGGAGTGGATATTTTTTAAAATCTTGAGACCACCTAGTAATCCATTTTCCTATCTCTTCCACCCTTTTTTCTTTGATCATGAAAAGTCTTTCCATTAGGTGTTGAAACATAGTTCTCTTTGAAGACCCTCATCAACCATGTGAGGGTTAAACAGTTAAATTGATATCTGTTACATTAACTCGTATTGATGTCTGTTAATTCATTTACAAACTCACTGCAGTCATCACTGAACGGATCTACTTCAAGTCTTCCTGACAGCACAGGACGTTCATTTTCTTCATCCTTTTCTGCTCAGTCCGGTGCTGGTTCTCCAGTTTTTCATCATGCTGGTAAGTTGTTTGTTGTTCTAATCAAAGCTTTTTTCCATCTGAGTATCTGTTATAGCAAGCTTGATTTTTGCAGGAAATATTCAGGGACTGCATAATCTTCATGGAAACTTCAATGTTCCAAGCATGCCAGGTGCACTTGGATCAAGAAGTACATCCGTGAATAACATTGTGTCTAGTGGGATGCAGCAAGCTGCTGGCAACCTTTCTACTGGACGTTTTGCATCAAATAATCTTCCAGTTGCTCTTTCTCAGGTGTGCTTTCATCTTTAATGATACATTTGAGATGTCTATTGTCTTCGAGGTTTTGAGGAGGTATATTATAAAATCTGATGAAACACATCTGTTATATATGAATAGAAGCTCGGAATTGCTTTTTGTGTGTTGAACCTTCTACAAGTTGTATCTGCTATGTGTTGATACTCTGTGTCACACTTATTACTTATGCTTAACTGGCCTCTATTTATTATTATTATTATTTTCTTGATTTGCAGATATCTCACAGCAGTGCGCATGTTCATTCAGGGATGGCGAGCAGAGGTGGAATGAGTGTCATCGGAAATCAAGGGTATAGTAGTAATACTAATGGAGTTGG
Organism: Scutellaria minor; assembly: GCA_954870855.1. NCBI lineage: Eukaryota > Viridiplantae > Streptophyta > Magnoliopsida > Lamiales > Lamiaceae > Scutellaria > Scutellaria minor. Next base: position 4,298,218 of record OX940725.1, read on the forward strand.
TGGTTCCATCCCTGGGATTCTCCCAACCTCTGCTGCGATTGGTAATCGGTCCTCTGTTCATGGTCTTGGTGTCTCTCCAGTTCTAGGAAATGCAGGGCCCCGGATAACAAGTTCTGTGGGTAGTATAGTCGGTGGGGGCAACATTGGCAGGAATATTAGCTCTGGTGGAGGGCTATCCGTTCCTGGGCTTTCCTCTCGCCTAAATTTATCTGTCAATACTGGTTCTGGAAATCTAAATGTGCAAGGACAGAATAGGCTGATGGGTGGTGTGCTTCAACAAGGTAATGAAATGATAGCTCTCTGTTGCTAAAGAGTGGTCACTGCATTTGCAATGCTTCAACTGGAAAAAATTACTTCTTTGTTGATGTTATTAAATTTTACTTCAGCTGGCTGTTATTTCTTGAGCTTGACTTTTTTGGATGTTCCACTTATCCGTTCTTTTGCATCTAACTCTTATTTTTTGGGTTTCTTGAAAATAAAAGTTTTGGCTGCGGTTAGTTTTGCTCCCACCTGTTCTCTTGATCCCATAAAAGAAAAACTTTTCTGTCAATGATATTAACTTTAGAGTAGTCTTGTGCAATTGAAATGTGTACAAGCTCAAGTATATTGTATTTTTTTGTCTTGAGTTAACCGTGTAGGAATATGATTTAGGCATGCAGTGAGTTTTGTGTGCATAAAGTGAACTTATGATGTGTGTATTCACTGTTGGTGTTATTTTATCTTCTGATGCTTATTATGGGTTCTCTGGTTCTTAACCGGTAGTATACAATTTTTTATTTGTCCAAATCTGGGTTGTTCCTAATATGATTGCAGTTGCAAATTCTTTGTTAGTTGTATAGTTATTGCCATTGTTCATCCTCTAAATTATTTTTGAGACTCAGATAATTGATATACCTATTTGTAAATTGTTCTATCTTGAGGGTTGAAGTTCTGAAATAGTGAAATGATATGGGAGTTTCTGTTATCTAGCTTCTCCGCAGGTATTATCTATGCTAGGCAATTCCTACCCTACTGGTGGCCCTTTATCGCAAAACCATATGCAACCTGTGAATAATTTTACCAGTATGGGCATGCTAAATGACATGAATTCCAATGATGGTGCCGCTTTTGATATCAATGATTTCCCTCAGCTCAGTAGCCGTCCCAATTCTTCAGGAGGTCCTCAAGGGCAGCTAGGTAACTAATGAGTCTGGTCTTTTTTTCTGCAAAACCTCTACAAGTGCATCTCTTCTTCCTGGAAAAGCATAATGCTTTGAAATATTGCAGGTTCATTGCGAAAACAAGGTCTTAGCCCTATTGTCCAACAAAATCAAGAGTTCAGTATTCAAAATGAAGATTTTCCAGCCTTACCTGGATTTAAAGGTGCTTACAGTATTCTAACTTGTGTAATATTAGTGTTATTTCTATATTACCTGATTTTTTTTTTTTTAATTTCTAATGTCAAAATGGATAGCATATTAAAGTCTCAAAAATCATTTTATAGATCCTTGGATGTGCTAAACTATACTTTTTATATCTAGTCGGGACAGATAATATTGTCTGCTAATCATTTGTTTAGATTTCTGCTAATTGATCTTGTAGTTCTCTTTATAAGCGTGGTGGTGCTCCTTGAATTCTCTTAATCCATTATTGCCCTTGCTCCTAAATTAGTTAATTCGACCTTGTATAATACCTGCCAACTATACTGTATTCTTATATTGTGCTGTCAATGATGATTGTGTTTAACTGTACACTATTTCTATGACAAACCTGTGCCTATTGGACAGACGTATCCTGGAGAAATTAAGGTGAATAGGTTGTGATTCAAATTTGGTCAGAACTTATTTTATGAACTCTATAAACACTCAACTGTGAGCCATTGCATGTCACATAGTACTTGTACTGGAACCAATTGCAAAGTTGATAATTGATTGCTTGAGATTTACCATTTAAATTGTGATGGTACTGCTGTTAGCATGATGCATGCTTTGCGGTTTTCTCAAATTTTCTTCATTATTTGATCGTAATGGCATTTCATATTCTTGATTTGTTGCTCTAATCTATTCCGATCTACATCATATTATGTTCATCTGTCGAATTCGATCATATTGGATTTATGCTATCATTATGATCATTATGTCTGGAAGGATGCATGTTTTTTTATCTTCTCAGATTAGAAGATGGGGGAAACATTTGCTTTTTATATTCTTGTCAGGATTTATCTAGTCCATTGTTCTTACAACTTTGCATGAAAGAATCTCGACATGGCTATTGATGCTCATTCGTGCTTTTTTCGTTGCTTCATTTTTCATTTAGAACCTATTTGTAATGTTCCTTTTAGAATTATAGTTCACAATGCATTTTAATCAGGTGGCAATGCTGATTACTCAATGGACATGCACCAAAAAGATCAAATTCATGATAGTTCTGTTTCTATGATGCAGCCTCAACATTTTTCTGTAAGGGATTTATTTTTAAAGCATGAGGCACTCATAATTTCTCCAACTCTTCAGTCTTTTCTCATTCTTGATTAAACATGTAGATGGGACGGTCTGCTGGTTTCAATTTGGGTGCAACATACACATCTCATCGGCCACAGCAGCAACAGCAACATACTCCATCAGCAATTGGCAGCGGTGGGCCCTTTTCAAATGTAAATAACCAAGATCTACTCCATGTACATGGTTCAGAGATGTTTCCATCATCAAATTCAAATTATCATTCACAGGTGAACTGGGACACTACAAATTATTTTAATTTTATTGTTATCATTGTTTAAGCAAAGGTGGAATATGGCTTTCCAAGTAAAAACTAAAAAGAGTTAAATGGAATATATAAAACACAAATAGTAACCCTGCTCTGTTATTCACTTATTCTCTTTGCTTTCCATGTATTTGCTATATGTCATCCTGTGCTTGAGCACTTATTTTGTTTCTCCAGTTCCTTCTCTTTATTTATGGATATACCCAAAAGACAAAAAAATCTCTATGAGAGCCAAGTAGTAATCCAACTTTGGAATGTCTTCCAGCTGGTTATGTTTCAATACCTGAACTTGAACTGAATGTTTCATGTATCCATTCCTCTACACTCATTTTCAGCATGTGAATCTAATTTTTTTTAGCTATGGCTCACTTGAGTTTGTCTATGGCACCACTATTTTATTTTTCTAATCATGATTACTGAAGTTGTTTTGGTGTGATCTTACATCTAATGTTTGTTATGTACTTGTTTTTCTTTTTATATGATTCAGAGCAGTGGACCCCCAGGAATAGGATTGCGACCTTTGAACAGTCCAAGTTCAGTATCTGGCATGGGGTCCTATGAGCAGGTTTTACAACAATATCAACAGCATCAGAATCAATCTCAATTCCGCCTTCAACCAATATCTCCTGTTGGTCAGCCCTTTAGGGATCAAGGAGTGAAGCCCATGCAGGCTGCCCAGACAGCTTCTGACCAATTTGGTTTGCGTGGTTTGTTAAGTGTGATAAGAATGAGTGATCCTGATTTGACATCTCTTGCTCTTGGAATTGACCTAACTACCCTAGGACTGAATTTGAATTCTGCTGAAAATCTCCATAAAACCTTTGGTTCCCCATGGTCAGATGACCCGGCCAAGGGTGATCCGGAGTTCGCTGTGCCGCAATGTTATTATGCTAAACAAGCACCACCTCTTAGTGTGAGTGTTTATTTTCAATGTCTAGTTATAGGTTGCTTTACATATTGGCCTTCTTTTTTTCCTTTTTAACTGAAATGTGTTGGCTTGGCTTCAGCAAGCGTACTTCTCGAAGTTCCAATTAGACACACTGTTCTATGTCTTTTATAGGTGAGCCTTGCATTAAACATCAATTATTTCTTCAATTCTGTTACTGCAAATATGACAATACTCGATATTTTATTGATTTTATGCAGTATGCCGAAGGATGAAGCGCAGTTATATGCAGCAAATGAATTGTATGTTATCTTCATTACTACTGTGCAACTGCATATTTTTGTTTTGCTATTATATCATATTTTCAGCACTGAATCCATGAATGGTTCACATGTTATGATGTTATCTTTGTGATGCCTGTTGACTTAGTGCTGATACCCACTCTCAGTTGGTTGAACCTTTCTGTGTGTACTGTTTTTCAGATATAATAGAGGCTGGTTCTATCATAGGGAGCACCGATTGTGGTTTATGAGAGTCAGTAATATGGAACCTCTTGTAAAGACGAGTACTTATGAGAGAGGCTCCTATATCTGTTTTGATCCAAATACATGGGAGACACTTCGCAAGGTTTGTTGCCTTTTTGATTGTTATTTGATTATGAAATCCATCAGGGTACTGTTTAATTAATTAAATTGAGGGGCATTGAATATCTGAATAAACTCATGCAGGACAATTTCGTCTTACATTATGACCTTTTGGAAAAAAGACCGGTTCTACCTCAACATTGACAAATAAGCTCACTGTAAATGCTCAGGTTCATCTAGTAATTTAGGGTAGAAGCAAGCTTGCTTTTAATTCTCCTCCTGTTTGATCATTGTTAAGCAATCATTGCAGCAATGTTATTGTCGTCTTTGTTGCTCGTTGTTGTAATATTTGTGTATTGTTTCTTTTAACTCATAGTTCCATACCATTTAGAGAATGTATTGCCAACATTTGAATTTTATCAGAACTCATCTGTTTGGATCCTTTAGCATGAATTCACCTATTTCGTTATTCCATATTGATTCTGAATTTTATTAGTCATAAGGAATAAGTTTGAAGTGGCGTTGGTTGAAAAACGAAAAAGAAAATGACTTCTTGGGTGTTTGTGGTGCTTGAAACTTTATGTTTTAGACTGATCTATTTGTGAGAAAGAAGAGTGACTAGCATTGTCAAATTCTAAAAAGCTATGATGAGATATGTTTCACTGTCCTGCTAATTCATCAGCCCTCTGTTTTTCAATTCGAATAATCTCATCAAGCTCCTCCAAATCCAAATCTGGAATCATTGATTCATCATTATTCTCAATCACACCATGTTCACCCACTTCATCCGATGCTACCTCTGCTGCATGATTCTCATGGCTATCAATCAATTCCTCAAGTTCATCCAAATCCATTTCTGGGACCATAGACTGCTTATCGGGTTTCAAATCAACCATGTCAACAGGGATGCAATCTTCATCTTCTTCCTCTGCTGTTGGTTCCTGAGGTGCACTGCCATTCTCTACTTCAAGCTCTGTTTCTTGACTCTGGTTCTCGTTTTTCCGTTTTCGGATCAACCAGTATACCAGAGCCAAGATGATTACAATAACCAGTAAAGGTATCCCCACTGCTAGGCCTATGATAGTGGCTTTATCCTTGCTAGAAGAATGAACATTTGGATTTCCACTTATGCTGCAAAGATTCAGTTCTTTTAAGAATGGTCATCTTCTCCTATATAACAAAATCAGAAGGAAAGGAGATGCACTTACTCGTAGGTAAGTCTTTTGTTGTCACGTATGCTACTCGGAAGAGCTCCAGAAAATTCATTGTATGATAGGTTTCTGCAGAGTAGATGAAATTGTGGAATTATGAAAAGAATGTGTGTGATGAATAGATGATGAATAAACCTACAGTTTCTTTAAGTTAGGAAGTTGCCCAAGAAAACTTGGAATCTGTCCACTCAAACTATTGTTACTCAGATCTCTGTAACCACCACAAAGAAACATGAATTAGTTCTTTCCATGTAATAATACAGACAAGTATGGAGAACAACAGGAGAGAATATTATCTGACTTACATTTCTTCAAGGGCTTGCATTTGGTTAAAATTAGGAAGAGTACCATCTAAACCATATCCGGACAGATTTCTGCAGGAAAAATCACAAACTTTCTAGGTTCAACTCAACAGATTCCCAAAACTTAACCAGACATAAAGAACAAACGTACAGTGAAGTGATTCTTGGAGGATCACTGCCTGTGCAACCTAACCATTGCCACACAGTATCAGCTGGAAGACACGGTTCACCACTCCATCCCTTTAGTCGATCAAAGGTGCTCGTTAATATCTCCACCCCATTTACTTCACCAAATTTCAAGAAGACACATAAATTACTAGTAGATATATGTATGAAAGATAGATATATACAATGGTTTTAGTCATGTCACTTCAGTTCTTACCATCGTTTTGGTTAGTCCCTGTTGTGATAAGGGGATCACTGGCAGTATATATTTCAATAGCACTGATGGTTGGGGGCTTTTCGGTAGTTTCCGTTGGCCGAATTTCAATGGTTAGGTTGCTGGTTGTAGACTGGACAAGAACCATAGCTGCAGTGCATATCCCGTAATATAGTGTGATGGTACCAAGACCACTCACACTCTTACCATCAACATACATGTCGAATAATCTTGTCCCCGTTGACAACGGCTGCGTCTCTGTGAAATAGGCCTCAAAGTAGATTGTGGTGACAGTGTTCATTGGACCAAAAGACAGGAAAAGTGAAGTAGTTTCATCTTGAGCCTCTATAGCATCTAGAATTGCAGGCACTGGAGGATCTTCAACTGGAGATGAGATGGAGGTTTCAGGATCAGCACTAGTGTTGACAGCACCAGGTACAGATATTGGTACCCATATTCTGTTATATTTATCATTACTGATAGACCTATTCATTAGCAATAAAAGATGGTCTCAGTTAAAAGTTTAAGCTGATATAGACAAGTTGATATGTGTAAATTAGGCATCTCACCCTATGATCCCACTGTCGGAACCATAGTCATAACGGTAGCTATTCAACCACGCCAAATCTTGGTTCATTTTAGTGTACATATTGGAAGGAATTGGCCAAGATTCGAGTGAAGAAATGAACGGGAACTGATGGTTCTGTGTTCTTGCTAAACATACACTGATATGAGTATTTTGGGTCTGGTAAAGAATCTCATAATATTGGGATTCAGTTGAGGAAGTAACAACTGTGACTAATTTATTTCCATCAATCTGAAGATCAAAAGTAGGAGGGTTGGATAGGCCATCATAGTTTGCATAGAAGAAAGCGGCTCTGATGAAATATCTGGTGGAATTATATGCTGGTAAAGTGTAGCAAATCTTGTTCTGTTCTGTGAAAACACGAAGCGTGTTGAGAATGGTCAATGCTTGGTTGCTGTTTCGTGGAATGGGATGACTAGTGCCTGTTTTGATGAAGGCTTCATCTGTTTGCCAGATGATTCCGAATGTTGGTGTGGTTTTGTTTGTTCCACAGTCTATTCCTATCCACGACTCTGGTTGACCTGAAATGTCGATGAATTGATGCCATATCAGATGCTACATCACGTGAAATATTCATAAACATAGAGATATATAAAATTACGCGTGTATGTGCAAATGGACGATGGATACAGCACGAGATGAAGAGGGGATGAGTTTATTACCTTGTGTAAAGGCATGCAGATTGAGCAAAGTTAGAAAGAAAAAAATCCACTTCTCCATCGGAGTGTGCTTGATCATCAGCAGAACAGAATGGACAGAATTTATAGGTAAATTGACCAAAACTAATAATCTTTGTAGTTGTCGCATTACTGATTTTGTCATTATCAACATTGTCCAAGTAGATTAAGACAATGATATCCGCGTAGATTGAAAACTTAATTCATATTTGAAGAAAGATCATTCAGGGTGTCAGCTTCCTTGGTTTACTTCAATGTGTATGAAAGACAATTTGCATGGGTTAAATAAATTAAACAAGAGAAGGTATTGTAGGGATTACAAGAAGTAAAAGAAACAAAATATTACGATATAAGTAATATAAAGCTATTTCCTTTTCTTTTAATTGAAACTTTATATAATACTATTTGTTAAAAAATAAAAACATTAATGAATTTTTGACCAACTTAATAGATATACAATTATTTATAGTTCATTAGTCCTCTATTACTCCTCTCCAATTCTATTTTTATTCTTCTTTGATTTTATCAATAATGCAATGACATTAGAGCATGTGTTAATATACTGACCTTACCCATCATGAACACATGTTAACATATTCATAGTGTATGTTTGAGTAATTTATTTTCTGACATGAGTGGAGGAAAAGGAGTTTTTAGTTCGTTCATTCATTTCATCAGATGACAATTATTCTAAATGACACAAGGATTTTTCGACAGTAAAAACATCAAGGATCAAACATTTAACATTGTCAGAACAAAATGTGTGTCTACTTTTAGCCTAACCCTGTTAAGAGATTCTATCTATGCAACCGAGGGCTGGGAATTGCCACCTAACACCAAGCTCTTCAATGCCGGCATTGAACCCTCGAGGAGCTCCCTCTTGCTCAAAATTCTATCCGATGTACAGTCTTCTTCCTAAAATATGCAGTAAAATCATCGATATTTAAAGTCAACTGCATATTGTGGCATACCACAAGGAAGAAAAAGAAAAATTCATGACGTTGAACTCACAATGCCAGTTCCAGCAGACATAAGAGCAAGAAGGTTCACTGCTGCCTTTTGATAGTCTGCTAAAGTCTTGAATGCTGAATCATCCAGTTTATCCTATAAATTGAAGCAATTTAAGGCACCATATAACTTATGTAGAACACTTCCAGTAAAAGTAACGAGGATATTATGTATTTCCATCACAAGAATGATTGGGAACATTACAAGGCTACTTTGGAACTCTGATGCAATAGAGTTGGAATAAGGTGGTTGAGCATCAGAGCATCTCCATTTTCCACGTACGCTTAAAAAAGTCAACCAGAAGCATAAATTTCAAAGTTGATAACAACTATTCAATTGTATGTTGAATAAGATTTTGAAAAAGTTATTGCAGTTCATGGTTCCAGCACAAATATCATATTACAAAGAGTTTGGAATGGAGTGAGTACACACACAGTGCCACAGTAAGGGATAATGCCCTCTGTAGTCATTTTACTTTTAATCATACAATTCCAATCATAGGCAAAACCATGAGCCATCTGACAACAATCACTATTATTTCCCGACTCGACAGTCTTCAGTTTAAGATTGCAATTACTAATAAGTGTTGTTAAAGTTTTGATTGAAACATTCACAATCATTTGGGACTTAATATATGAGCTGTTCAAATGAGGATGCTACAGTCATTAAAAAAAGTGGTATTAAGTGAATATAGTTCTTGTTACGCTGTGATAAAAAGCATCAAATAATGGAACTAACTAATATTGAGAGAAGATGCGAGAGCAGAGTCCTAGAATGGAACTCATCATCTAATATTCGATATGTGGAACTCATTATCTAATATTATGTTATCCTAAGATGAAATCTTGAATCTACTTCAGCCACCATATATAAGACCTGTTGTATGCTCTATATAGTATTACTAATTAGACTACCTTTAGTAATAAGGTATCCAAATAAAACACGCACCTTCAATCGAGACACGGCAACTGATATTGCCCTGCCGGGAGCTTGAAGAGCTTTTCCATATACCTTCAAGAAACAAACAACAAATTCAGGAACAAAACAAGATGTTAAATCTTGTCTTCTGATCCACACATAATTCAATGACAATAAAACTGACCTGGACATATAATAAAGAAACAACTTTCGGAAGAAGGGAGACAGGATCAGTTTCAGCTGAAACTTGAGATGTCAAATCCTGAATATTTCAAACAATAAGGATCATGTTAAAATACATCAGAACAAGCGGCAATCATTCATCCACCTATTAATAGGAGTATATTTGGAGCTCATCTAGACCTATAATTGAGAAAGAAAAGGGCAATGACCAAAATATCTCACTCTTTGTTCTAAGACATTATAAATTATAAACAAAATCCAATGAGAAGTAGGAAACAAAATAAGCACAAAATTGTGATGCATATAACAATACATTTAACAACACCCTGAGATGCTCGAGTGTCCAATCCGAAGTAAACTGTGACATACATACACATGTAACTTTGACAAAATAAATTAGTACTTCTGGAGAACACATAAATTCAAATTCTTAAGTGATTAGACTTCTAGAGCTCACAAAAGAAATTATAGTTGTTTGGGCATACCTTTCTATATGAATGCAAAAGAGTCCTCTCCAACTTCTTATCAAGTTTTTTGAAAATCAACCCACTGCAGAATGCGGGAAGGAAAATAAGTGATCAGCACTTGAAAGTCACAGGCCAAAATGCATCTTTTTTTTGTACCTTTCCTCCACAAGTTCTCTGGCTGCGCTTATGAAAGACTCCACCCGCTGCCATTATAATTAATAACGCAAGACAGTCAGCAAACTCAAATACTAATACCACAAGCGATTCATAAGGTCTCTAATGTACCATACAGACACAAAGACTACACTAACCTTCGCCTCCAAAGTTTCAACTAGTCCGACAGCTTTGACTGACAAAGATTTAGGCAAAACCTTTGCCTGTGAACAAAACATTGGCATTAGAAGTTCAGAGTTTGAATGAGGAAAAAATGTTAATTGAGCATCTATCTGTACTAAGAGTTACCAGGGCAATTCTATCTGCAGAGCTCATTGCTGCAGTTTCAGAATTTTGAGATTCCTCAAGTTGAAGCCCATTATTCAATTTGTTGTGCATGTCCTGCATACACAACTTGGAACATCAGAACCAATATGGCAATCATTTCATGCTCAAAAGATAAAATAATAGCAAACAAACTGCAAAATTACCAGGTTAACTAAGAGAGTGTCCACAATTGGTGTGGCTGCGGTTCGTAACAAATGTTTGTGTAAGAGAACCTTATCATGGAAAGGGAAAGAAATGGTTCTTTCAGTACGTTTCATGACAGGACCAAATTATCAATTAAATTGAGAAAATAACTTACTGCAGTTGACTGGTCATCTTCAAACATATCTAGTGCCTTTTCATATAGTTGAATATTTAAGAATGCCTGGACCAAAGGACAACATGATCAATTGGGATTAGTATTGCAATATATCATGCAAAGGTTCAAAATGCTTCATCAGATCAACAAGACATTAAGCAGGAAGCCATGGTCCTCCTTAATCCAGACACTTGTTGGCATAAAAATAATTATGCACATGTTAGCATCCAAAGGAACAAAATTAGACATCTCTCATTACCTCGTCAACCTTATGCTGTAAATTATCGAGCAACCGTTTCATCTGCTGAGCATTCTCAGTGAAAGCGGCCTTTCTTCTTTCCATCCATGAATTTAGAAGCATGGGTCTCAAATAGTTCGCTAGAGGTGCAAGAACGGTCTCAGGATCATCCATACCTATGCAACAAACTTCTTGTCAGATCCTAAAGCAAAATATTTGAAATAAAAGGAGACTGGGATGAGATTGAAACATACCTTGCTCCTCTAAATCTGGGATCAATGACATAATCTTTCGGATTAATGATTCTTCTGATAGAAAGCTAGGGTTGTCCACTCTTTCAGCATCTTTTTTGGCACCTGACTTTGAACCTGCAACTTGTGCAGCTGAGGTAACCTTTCCTTTTTTCTGCTTTCTCTTAGTAGATTCTGGGATCTCAGGACCACTTTCAGCACTCCCAGCCTTCGCATTTCCAGTTCCTTTTCCTCTTTTCTTCTTCGATCCCTTCTCTGAAGCTGATTTACCAACACTTTGATTATCATATTCATCTGGGTCAGCTAGACTGATGCGATCATCATGTCCCTGGCTGGCATCTTTGGTAAGATGTGAATTGTCAGATGACCCAACAGCAGTGAGTCCAGTAAAATTTACATTTTCCAGCTCTTTCTGGATACTCTCAAACAAATGCTGCATTACATCAAAAGGAAAATATAAATTAAATAAGCAACACTGGAATCACAAAGGTAATGCTACAATACCATCTTTCTGATTCAAAGTTATATTAACCATTTTTTTGAGTAACTTAATACAAGAAATACAAGGATCCATGATCGTTAACAATGTTATATAACTAATTAGGAAAATACAAGATAGATAAGTATCAGAGCCATTTTAAGAATGCTGCATATATATATATATATATATATATATATATATATATACTACAGTATATGTTTCAAGCTTCATAACAATGTTTTTTTTTGGATAAGAAACTATTATATGACAATTTTGAAAATAGTATGTGACATGTTGCCTTCATTGCTCTTTTTTCCCCCATTCTGCTTCCACTGATCCATTTTAATAAAATGAAGTACAAGTATTTGATTACAAACAACTGATTGGGTAAGAAAGCACATGGAACCTAGATCTTACAATGCTTGGATAAACAAAAGAGTATCAGGTTTTGAATTCAGCCATCTAAATGGGGTACTCCAGGCCTAGGCTTCTTAATTAGTAACATTCTATCAAGTAACTTCCAAGATGCAGTTGGATATTCTATGTACAGAATTTTTGCATCACAAATGAGGGCATCAATCCTCGACTCAAAGGCTGAATTCCCATCATCGGTGTTTGATTTCGTCTTTTGCATCACAAGCTTAAGAGGGATACTAGGGAAAATTATAATAAAGATCATCAAGTCTAGAATATAGAATTCTGTGAATATTCTCAATTTATAAATTAGCGACTGATTCATGGAAACATACATAGAACTAAATCTGACTACATAAATAAAAGACAAGTAAGAACACATGAACATACTTCCACATAGTACTTAGGACCATTTGCATACAAAAGTTCATACACAGCAATGAAAAGTCTTATCGATTGAAGAAATTGTAATTTAGGCAAAACCATCAGATATGAACCCTGAAGATTTTTCCTTAGTCTTTGAAGAATTCAAACTTTGACTATCTCTTTAGATGTATTCAAGGCATTTTAAAGTACTTACCTTCACAAAAGTATCACTGAAAATGTAGGATTCCCCCAGCATATGTGCTTTACCAGACTGAAATAGAAGAGAACTTAATAACACAAATACAACGAATCATCAACTAAATGAGTAGCAGATAAATAGAGCATCAATACAAATGAATCACCTTTAGAGCTAGCTGAACAGACGGACAAAATGAAAGAATCATAGCTGAATCTTGGGACGTAAAAGATGTGGGTAAAATTGTGAGTGAATCTATCCTGCATTTAACAGGCTATGTTTTGAGGATGCATGTCATACATAAAAGAGGTTAAAGTAATAAGCATCAGCAAAGCAGAAAGAGAAGAAGATAACCACAATTATGTCTCAAACGAATTTCTATCAGGTGAAAAACTAATCCCATTTGAATAACTACTTAAGACAAATTTATTTTGATTATTTTATCAATATAACTCTGCTAGATTTTGCACTCAAAATAGTAGATAAATAAACAACGAAATATCTCATCTCTTTCATAATCATTGCATGTTTTCGTACTGAAGATACAATCGGTGATAGTAACAATGTCTTGCCATATCCATATATTTTTCTCATTCCAGAAATAAGAGTTATAATCTGTGTAATCTGAAAATATATTCTGGGTGATTCTTTGACCAGAACAGCAGGATCCTTCTCATCAGCATACATATCCCTGACAAAATCTGCAGTTTACTTATAGATCTTTAAGTATAACCAACCTTTACCCTAAATCATAACCATGAAGGGAAGATAAATCCATGAAAACCCCAAAAGTCATAGAGCTTCTTTCATCTACTTGTGAATTGGCCTACATATCTCCAACGTTGACTGTTCTTTCAATATTTTATGTGCCAGAAGTTGTCTATTAAATTAAGAGCTTTTGGTTCCAGCTGTTCTTTCAATATTTTATGTTCCAGCTTCAAGTCTTCAGAAACATTAATTGTGTCTCGGAAGGCCTCTTTTGATGTTCTAAATTATGAACCCAGTAATAACCATGCTATTGACTAATAAGTAAACAGTACATACAATTTGATGCACTGCAGGTTATATTGACTAATAAGTAAACAGTACATACAATTTTTCACAGTTTAACAAATTTGGGACAACTACAATGAGAAGTAAAAATTGGAAAGAGAAAATACATGCAAATTGGAACTCACCAGCTACCACGTTCAACAGCATCATCGACGGAAGCATCCAACATTTCAGTCAGTGAACCATGAACAAAGACAGTGACAAGAGCTTTACCTTCAGGATATCTGGACTACAGTAATTATTCACACGAGAAATTCATTAAATATTCACCAATAGACAAATTATTTACTCAGAAAATGTTCTATTAATTTAATTTGTTGAAGTAACTCAAAACTAGTGAAGGAAATCTAAATATATCAAGATACCTGCAAAAACTGAATAGGTTGTGGTATTCCAAGTTTATGGAGAGTTTCATAACTTATGAATGAATTCTGTAGCACAAAAAACAAAAAAAATTGAAACTCCCTGTAAGTGTCAACCTTCATGCTGCTAAAGACCATTAATAAGCACAAGGTTTTTTTTTTTTTTGTTAAATGTTTGGCGAATAAGGATAAGTGATCAGTTATGGCACATAAAAGGAGAAGCAACTACAACAGGAAAATGTCATGAAATTCCATGGACATCATAGACTCTATGAACTTCCAGGTGATCTGGTGCTTTCACAATAAAATTAATCTGTACTTCAATTCATAGGACCAATATAGAAGAAGATTAAAACAAATTGGTCCCAAACTAGCAATAATTAGATAAACTATTTCTCCTGATAAACAGAGTGAATGTGTAATTACATTATCCACGTCAAAATGAGAGAACAAAAGGAGGAGTTCTGCACCTGTGAAAAGAAAGCATCCACACACTCTTTTTGAGCCATTGCAAATACCTGTCAAATGGCAGATATCATAATAAGATTTGTAACCATTGCACAGGCACAAAATTTCCAAGACATGATAACTAATAAAACACAATAGACATTCAAAAGTTAAGGACATCTGAGAAAACAACACTTTCCATAAGAAATATTCATCTCACATACAGATGGTGTCCAGTGTACTCCAGCACGAAGCGAGCCTAGAATCTCTCCTCCCTTAACCAACCCATTAAACAGTGACTGGAAAAAGGAACTCTCAACTGCCACTCCACTGAATCCATCCATATCTTGCAAGAGAAGCTGCAACGAGCTCCACCATACCGACAAATTCATGGGAACAGCAATCCCCCTTGCTGCACCGCGAACCATTGCATTCACACGTGCAACATATGCTGGTGTATACAATTGCCCACCTTCAAGCCTACCCTTGACCTATTCGAACATCCACATCATGATCACAAAGAGATATCCCAAGTCAAAGAATCTTCCAAACAACTAAAAAAAATCTGAACCAAAGCTTATACAAGCACATTACCAAAGTTCCAAGGCGGGGTTCTAAAACTGAAACAATCAATTCAGAGCCCACTTCCAGCTGAGCCGCAATTTCTGCCAACGAAATTTGGCTGCCTTCCTGGAGCCTTTCATTAATCTCTTCAGAAACAGTGTCCCAATAAGAATTCGAAATGATCTCGCCATTAATCAACATAAGCGAAGAGTCATTTGACACAACGTGCAGCGATTGTTTTTCGACATAGTATAAATCTACCCCTGTGATATCCGCCAAATCGATTAAGGATACTCGGCCTCTCTTACTAATTTCATTAACAATTTCACTTCTCAATTGTTCCTATCAAAGCAAACCCACACATGCAATGAAGCAATCAATAAATCAACTATAAAAAGAGTAAAACCAAGGGTTGAAAACTAGTTAATTGATGAGTTAAATCAGTTACCTGAGTGATGTATTCTTTGCCGGAAGCGGTGTGGAGAAGATCGAAGTCGATGATTTGGAGTTTCTGGAGTTTCTGGACCAATTCGACGACGTTTCGTTCAGACAAGCGGATGCTGGACTTAGCCTGCTGCGCGAACTCGAATTGCCTCTGCAGTTCCAGCAGTTCCTCATCCATGGCGGCGGCAATCTCCGGCGTCGGTGATCGGCGGCTGATTTGACGACAATGCGATGTTTCGAAACCCAAAATATTTTGCGACTTCTTTCTGATTAGTAGCAACTTGTTGCAACATGTTTGGAATAATAAAATAAGAAACTATTTTAAATTTATTTATTTATTAAACTTAATTAGCATAGTATCGCTGTTTTGATAATTAAATTTATAAGTTCCTTAAAAAAAAATTAAAAGTTGAATTATTTAATTGTTTTTTAGTATTATAAACATTAATATTATAATTTATTTTGTAAATATATAATGTATAATTTGTTTTAGATATAAAACAAATGAAATATGAACGGAAAAGAAACAAATTCAATATTCAACATTTATTGTGAGTACCATAAAATTGTCAATTAAAGCTTGTAAAATTCTATTGATAATTGATCATGTGTAAGCAACAAGTAAATCCAAAAAGAAAAAAAAAATCCAAATTTTGAAATATTTATATCCTCTCAATAGCAACCATTTCATTGGAAAATCGATCATCTTAAAGAATAATTATGATCTAATAAAAAGATGATTTAACTATTCAAATAGCATACATTTTCTTGAAGTCAGTCTCAACAGCCTCTACATCAGATGGCATACAAACTGACCATGATTCAGACCTACTCCCCATTGAGTTCCTTCTTATCATTTTCTTGGTTTTCGACTCGATTCGATGCATAACTACCCAATAACACATCGTACCTAACGTCGTTGCCAATATTGTAGTCCCTATAATCGTTACCCCGATTGCCAACCACCTCTCCCGTTTCCCGACCACCACAAACGACAACGCTAAATACGCAACGGAAACGAGCACACAAGCCAGCCACATGAGCTTGTTTATGATGGCCATCATTTGCTTCTTTGCCTTGCTTTCTATCACCACCACCGATGTTTGCACCACCACAACCGCCAACGAGATGAAGAGCGCTATTGAGTCAAACACGAAGAAGATCAAGAACGGTAGTTGGGGGGCTATATTAGCCTCCCCAAGGGACAGTCCTGGGGGAATATTTTGAGGGTCGTCAACATATTGCCCCGGGACCGTGAAAATGGCGGCAAACGCCACCGTGGCTATGAGCACCGCCACGACCGTGGTGGAGTTGATGGCATTGTTAAGCCCCTCAGCATGCATCTTATTGAGGCGCTTAGCGATGCCCTGAACGCGCTTTCTCGTCTGTCGCGTGTGTTCTAATTGGTTGTGGACTTCGTGCTTTATATCACTCACGGTTTTCTTGAGCTCTCGCGCCGGATTTGTGGATTGTGGGTTGATCTCATGAGCACTCAAAACGCCATGCTCTTGTAGCACGGCCTTGATCTCAGAATGCCCTTGTTTCTCCACAGTGTCGAGGGCGGTTTCATTAGACCTATTCACCACTCTTGTATCAATTTCCTTATGAGACAACAGCATCTTAGCAACCTTCAAAAAATCAAAACAACACTCATTTCAAATCCACACCTAAACATACAACCAAAATTGACATTTTTACCCTTCTAGCCGTACCTGAGCTTTGCCTTTCCAGGCAGCTATATGCAACGGCGTATTGCCCTTATTATCCACCATATTGATCGTGGACGAATCAGCCTCAATCAACGCTTGAACCACCTCAAGGTTCTGACCCTTCACTGCCATGTGAAGAGCCGTTTGTCCCTTCTTATCGGTCCGAGCAGTAATCCTCGGCTCCTTGCTCAAAAGGGCCTGCACTACTTGCAAATGCCCATTCCTAGCTGCGGAATGCAGAGCAGTCTTGCCATTGCTTCTAGCTATAGTAGCCAAGCTACTCTCAGATTCAAGAAAGTAATTCACCACCTCGATCCGGCCTTGAGTAGCAGCTGTATGCAAAGCCGTAGTGTTGGCAATATCCACAGTCATAGACAGCTCAGGATGGGCCTCCATTAGCACCTTCACCACCTCTACAAACACACCAAACTAATCAGTCAACTTCACTATAACATCTATCAAAAAAAGAGTCTAAAAGGGCTACCTAAATCTCCTTGCTTGGCAGCAATGTGAAGTGCATCGAACCCATTCTTGGCCTTGATCCCAGCAGCAGCTAAGTCATAGGACTGGATCAACTCTCTCACCAATTCAAAGTAGCCATACTCTGCAGCCACATACAAAGGGGTTTCACCAGCTGAGTTCTCTTTGGACAAAAGCTCAATCAGCTCTTCCTCCCCTGCTTCATCCATGATCTCTCTAATGGCCATGATGTTGCCTGCTCTGGCTGCAGAGTGCAGCGCCGTGTCGTCCCGTTTTCCGGTCAACTGCTTCGTCATCTTCTTCCGGGGCGTCGCCGGAGTGTGGCCCGCCGACGCCGGAGAAGTGCGTAGGGCCCATGAGATGGGAGTTTGCCCACTTGAACAGCTCTCCATCTTGAAAATACACTAAAATTCTTACTCTACAAGAAAAGATAAAGCCCTTTTCTTCTTTCCTTCAAATACCCAAATCAACAATCGCATTTTACTCAGAAATCAATATTCATCTCCATTCAAGGGCCTGTTAATCACAACAACATCATAACCCAATTATTTTTCGCAGAACATTTTACTTACATTGTCATCGTTTCATCAATCAAACAACACAGGCTATAGTAATACACAATCTCGTGCAAACATGAGAGGATCACAATCAAATATACACAATTTTGAAACAGCAAATTTACCTTTGCTGTGAAGAAAGTGCCAACATCTACCTTCAAACCAAAGGGAAATACATTTCAAGAACAAAACATAGGATTAAACAAAAAAACTAAAAAAACAATCTGAAATTTGTAATGGAAAGATGAAGGAAAGAAGTTTGAATATGGGAAGAGAGAAAAGTGAGGAAAAAATGGAGGAGGTTAAAATGATGGGGCCATTGAAGGGCACATGTATGCAACAAAAGCTATATATACAAATGTTTATATATATACAGACATATACATAAAATATGCTCTGAATCACATTCAGAGCTCTTAAATTAAAAGGAAAACAGGATTTAATAATAAAAGATGGCCCTTTTCTAAAAGGTGATGGCTTCTTTCATCAAGAGATTGATTATTTGTTAATGGAATTCCCTTTTTGTCCTGAAATCTCAATCTCAGTGAGAACCCATTGCCCTGAAATATTTAAAAGCTTATTAAATTAAAGTTTATTTCCAAAAAATATTTACAAAAAAAAAAAAGGGTGATATATAGATGCGTATATTAATGGTGATGTACGACAATACTCAAAATGGAAAGGAAGGTGGGGGGGGAGTGATGGAAGAACAACCAACCGTAATTGGTTTTCTTCTTTACTCTTTTATTTATTTATTTATTATTTCTTCTTTTTATTTTTTCTGAGAGGAAATGATTCGTTCTTTTGGTTTTATGGTATATGGGAATAATTTTCGTCAATATATATTTCGTATAATAATAATAACAGTGATAATAATAATAGAGGCATGCGCTTTTTCTGAGAGGCGACATGGCGGCTGTAATTTGTCATCTTCCTTTTCTTCTTTCTTTTTTTACTTTTGAGAAAGTCTCTTGTAAGACGGTCTCACGAAATTTTAATGCACTGTGTGAGACGAATCAACCCACAACCCAATTATCCACCACCCAAATCCTATAATTCACATGTTGTTTATAAATGATGGGGTTCCGTCTCACGGAAACTATCTATGAGACCGTCTCACATGAGTTTTTGTGTTTACTTTTTCTTTCTTTCTTTTTTTCTTAAATAAATATATCATATATCTCTCTCTCATATATTACATATGGTTAATATCAAAATATAATCGGTACTTAACATTTTTCTTTCACTTTGTGTTAAAACCAAAAAAAATCTAATTGCTGTACTTTTACGAATTTATCAAATTGTTATTCAAATTCTTGCACGTTTTCTACCCTAAGACAGTCATCGAAAAACTTAAAAATACAATCTACTTCTATGCATCAGTTAAAATGCATGAGTTAAACGCTAAAATGGCCAAACCAGGTTATAAACTCAAGTCAATTTCAGGATTTTGATTCGTTTTGAGCCTGAATCGAACAACCGTTTAAAATTTAGAACGATTTTTGTTCAATATGAGTTCAAATTGAACAGGAATTATGAAATAGACTTAGGGATAATTTGGTTTTGAAAGGGGATCATTTTGACATATGACTCGTACATTTTGGCTCATGTTTGGAGGTGGTTCGTATTTTTTCAATTTACGATGGTTGTTTTTGCCCGAAAAATGTGTCAACAATTGATTTCCACTAGCAAGTTGAAAAATTCTTAAAGAATAAATACTAATTGGATTTTTTTTTTTTTTTTTTTAGATATCAAATGGGAAAATTTCTAAAATACTGTTGCATTTTAATATAACATCTCTATATATAAACTAGATAGTTAAAATAAATTACTAACATATTATAGATTCAGATTGTAAGATTTTCTCAATTCCTCTTAAAATCTGGTTTTTTTTTTGTTAGTATGTATTATGTTATTTATAATTATTATATTATCATCACTTTACACATTTGAATTCATTAACAAAATTAAATATCAGATTGAATAAACAAAATAATAGGATATTGCATGTACTTGATTATACTAATAATTACTTCCGTGCGGTATAGTCTGTAACTAACCTGATATTAATTAGTGGGAATTTTTTTAGTACAAAACTATCACAATATAAAATGATAATTTGAGCATAATATTATTGGAAAATGCTAAATGGATCAATTTGATCTGGATCAATTACATTTAATACCATTCACATTATTATAAAAAGACTTTTATATCTTCTTTTATTTTTTTTATTCCAAAAGACTATATTAATTAATATCATATTTAGGGAATACAAATTTTACCAAATACATTAACTATATATTTATGAATGCAAAATAATTTGGATAGTTTGGCCAAGTTACTACACATTACATACTAATCCATTACATTTGGTACATAATAATCAATCAACATTGGCTTTCTTTTGTTTTGTTTTTCTTTTCGTTTCTTTTTTTTTTCTTTTTTGTTTTTTTTTTTGCTCTTTTTTTTTTCATCTTTTCATTGTATCTTTTTTCTTTTTCCTTGTCACGTGAGATTCACTATATCAAGTAAATTTTTCATATTTATCTCTGTGTATATTATAATATCATATATTAATAATAAAAATACAGAAATTAAAGTAGTAGAATGAAAATATGGAAAAAAAATATAATACATCAAAAATAAAATTACATTTAGAATTAAAAAAGGGCAAAAATGCAAATATACACATAAGATTTATGGTGGGGTGCAAATACAATCCTAATCTTTTTGTGGGAGTAAATACACTTTTAATGTTTAAGTTATGGTGCAAATACATCTCTAATGTTTATATTAATTATGCAATTTTGTAATAATCTTCTTTTCATGGAATTTTTTTTTTTTTTTTTTTACATTCTTCCAACATAAGTTTTTTTCATTTTATTAAATAATTTTTTTTATTATTTTTTTTAATCCTAAATCAACATAAACTCGACCTTGATTCGATTTTATTTTATTAACTATACATACAAATACATAAGTTAATTCAAATATATATATATATATATATATATATATAGTGTTGTTTCATTTGTCATTAAAATATTTAATGTAAACAAACAAACTTGTTGAGGCATATAATTTTTTCTTTAAAACAATTCTAATTTATTCGCTAATTAGAAATTTAGAGAAGTATTGAAAAAAAAAAAGAATGTAGAGAAATGAAATACATGTTTCAAAATTTAAAAAAAAAAAATGCATGATGTTCAAACTTAAATTGAAAACATTGAAAGTAACATTAAGTAAAGTGAATCTAATTTAGAGAGCGGAAGAAAAGAAGATGATTCAAACTATAAATTTTCTTTACATAAATCTTTAATGAAGAGAGATGAATCTTCAATTCTAAATTAATGAAGAGAGATGAATCTTCAATCTTAAATTTTAAAGAAAGGATATATTTGACAAATCACATATTAACTTTTATTAATATTATAAATTTACCCCAATTGATTTGGATCAATTTGATCAGGAGAGATTTATCCAATATTATTATATTTTAATGATCTTAAGTTGACTAGGACTAAATAAAAGCTACTGGGTAACTACTCATATTGCATGCTCAATGCCATTAACTATAAGAAAATATTTTGTTACATTATTTATAATCCATGACCTAAATTTTGCTATGATTTTTCAACCTTTGTTTGTCACTGACACTGGGGACGCAATTTTG
This sequence comes from Scutellaria minor, assembly GCA_954870855.1. Lineage (NCBI taxonomy): Eukaryota > Viridiplantae > Streptophyta > Magnoliopsida > Lamiales > Lamiaceae > Scutellaria > Scutellaria minor. Next base: position 4,320,198 of record OX940725.1, read on the forward strand.
AAAGTGGTTGAGGTTTTAGAAAGTGTGGAACCCCTAAATAGTATTATAATTCTTAAAATCTATTTATTAATTGACTAATAATAATAATAATAATAATAATAATACATCGTCATTATTGTTTTTGTTCTTGATATTATTACTTATCAAGCAGACAAGCTCCATTTTTTTTTTTTTTTTAAGAAGAAAAGATTCTTCCAATCTTAATTATGGAATCAGGTTCAAATGGCTAATTAGGCATCTAATAATCGATCACGAATGAAGCTCTATTAGTGATCTCAATATTTTATCTAAATTTCATAATTATGCTAAAATATAGATGCACAAAATTCAATAAATCATAATGAACGAGACTTTTATGAGAATATCTCGCATTTAATTCTACAAGACAAGTTATTCTCTTATTCTCATTCCACAACTTTTATGAAGGTAGATTTGATTATGAATAGTGGGAATTCCCTGTTTCAAGAAACGATACCAATGAGATTGTTTTATATTGAGTTTTTATGAAAATTAATCTTCAATTCATATGGATATCATTTATGAGTTAAACTTATAAAATTCTAGAAAAATAATAGTATATGAACAATTACATCATGTCATAAACGTCAGAATGTCAAATATGAATATATAAAAGTATTAGGTAAGTAGACAGTAGACTAATTACGATGTCAGTAAAATTCAAACTTAGGACATTTTAACTAAAAAGATCCAAACCTTGTGTTGAGCAAAACTATTTGAAAATAATACTTAAAAAAATTAGGTATATCAAATCTTGATTTTATTTTTAACTTTCAACTTGAAGTCAATGGTTCCTTCTGATCCATTCATTTATGCACGACTCCATTTCAATTCAGAATTGAGTAGTGTTGACCATTGACTCCCTTCAAATTTTTGACCAACTCTTGCAAATTTCATATGTGCTATTGGTGCTATAAATGTATCAAAATGCTTGGATGAATTCTTTTGCTCGTAAGTGAATCTATTTTGCATACAATCATACCATCAGAATATTAAGATTCAAGGGAAAAAAATAAAATAAAAATTGAAGTATAAAATAGTTCCAGAATAGAAGAACAATAAGATAACTGATTATAAGCATGAAATGTGTTTATAAAGCTACTTGAATGAATTCTCCTTTATTAGGCCTGTAATATCTTTTTAAGTTCATCAAATTTTAGTATTATATTTCATCAATATACATATATGTATTGTTAATTATGTTAGGGAAAAAAAATTAAATGATAATATTATGGTTGATCAAATGTAGGGGTCCGTGGGCCAAAATGTTGTTGCGACCACAATGCAAGTGGGATTTGGACCCACCAATAAATTGATTGTTAAAATAATGTAGAACTATTTTTTTAGTTTTTACAATATTAGTTCTATTACATGGTGTGCACATAGTTAATTTTAAATTAATTTTATTAAGATTTAACGAAAAAAATTGATAAATTTAATACTAAACTTTCAAATTTTGTTTTAATAAATTCTTTTACATTTATTTCATTATAGTAAATCTCTGAACTTCCTATTCCTATCTATGAAACTCTTGTATTTTATTATTGGTCACATGGAATACTTTAATAGAACGATATGAGAAATTTGAAAGTTGAAAGATTTAGTGAAACATAACAAATGAAAAAGGGTCAAAATTAACAAAATAATCGTAAAATGACTTGGTAAAACAAAACAACTTGAGATTTAGGAGTTTAGTTAAAAACCATAAATGGGAGGCAAAACTTGAAAGATCAAGAGTTTAGTAATGTATTACATGCATACGTTAATATGTACATACTTTTTCTAGACATGCAATATACATGTATGTTTTTTTATGTAATTATTTAAAGTGAATTCATTTCTAAATATTCTGCATGTATACAAGCCCACTCAATATTAGAATTTTTTTCGCAATAATATAAAGTTGACTTACCTAACCTAAAGGCTAAAGGTCACCAGTCTCTAGTTTTTATGGTGGGAGAAAATAAATAACATGTAAAATCGGAACATCATTGTCAACTTTTGCATATATTGATCTAACTATTGAACTTAGCTATCCAAGACTGTTTAACGTAAATATACATTCACAAAACCACATTCTTTGTTCCATTGTGCATTTGTTTGTATTTTGAGTTGTTTATGATTTCTTCTGTTTCTCTTACATTCGTCTAAGATTGATTTAGTAGATGATTGTGAATACAACAGAGGAGATTGTTAAGAAGAAGAAGAAGAAAATAAGAGTTCATTGTGGAAAAGAGAAAGACTACACACTAAAAAAAGAATAAGAAAGTGTAAGTTGAAAAGGAAAACACAAGATAAAAATGTTAATAGAAGGATTTTTGTAAAACAAATGATCTGCATCAGTTTGCTGATGGTTTAGTTAGTATTAATTTTCACAAATCACAGTGAAACAAATTTTAATGTATCCAATTAAATAGTAAATGTAAATATACAAAGTATATAGTAAGATTTTCTATATAAATACAAGATCAAAATATGCTAACACAAACAAATCATACACACAACATGGCTTCCCATCTTAAAGGTGTGAAAAAAACAACAATGACCGACGAGATTCGAAGAGCATTATGCAAGCACAACAAGGATAATGCAAGTCTCACTCAAAAGCAATTGCGAGAATGGGTTCTTAGTAACTATGGTTTGCAGGTGAGTCAAGGGACAGTATCGAATACAGTTAAGCGGTTTTCAAAGTATATCTCACTTGCTCCCGAAAGATGTGATGTTAAGCGACACAAACCGGTAAAATTTCCTGACCTAGAAAATTCTCTCTATGAATGGATTCTTCAATATAAAGAACATGTGAATATGATAGGTGAACTAATCATCGAGAAGGCGAAAAAGTTCATGAAGGATATGTATCCTGTGGATACTCCAAACTTTACTTTTTCTATTGGTTGGCTTGGAAGGTTCAAAGCAAGATATGGAATTAAAAATTTCCGGCGTTTCGAAGAGAGTGAATCAGTTGAAATGGAGGGAGGGCATGAAAGACAAATTAAAAACCATAAGAGACAAAATGGATTAGTTTGAAATGAAAGACATCTTTAATATGGATGAAACATGTTTGTTTTTTATTATTTTTTTATTTTTTATTTTGTACTTTAGTGATGTAATTATTTACATGTTTTGATCTTAAACAGGTTTGTTTTTTAGATTTCATCCGGATCATTCCCTTGCAACAATGCAACTTGAAGGGAAAAAACAAGATAAGGAAAGACTAACTATTGTTATTTGCTATAATAAGGACGGTTCAAAGAAAATTCCTTTATGGATTATTGAAAAATATGTTAAACCAATTTTAACTGTGAGTACCATGCTAACAAACGAGCTTGGATGACTGGGGTGTTATTTGAAGAATATGTTCGCCAACTTGATAAAAAAATGGTTGGAAGAAAATTTCTCTTGATTGTGGATAATTGCCCTGCTCATCCAAAAATTACTGAAGGATTGCGAAATGTTGAATTATTTTTTTTCCCACCAAACACAACTTCAAAAATTCAACCTTGTGACACGGGAATTATACGAGCTTTTAAGATGCATTATCGTTGTTGATTTTATAGAAGTCTTTTGGAGGGTTATGAATTAGGGGTTCCAAATCCAGTAAAAATAAATGTGTTAGATGCAATGAATCTTGCAATTTCAGCATGGACTATGGATGTTCGTGCAAATACAATTGCAAACTGTTTTCGTCATTGTAAACTTCGATCATCAAATAACATGACTTTTGAGAACTCCGATGAAAAGGTAGGTGGTGAAAGCACTCAAGAACTCCGAAATTTGATCAAAGAGTTGGGTTATCGCAATGCAATGGATGTCGAAGATGTCCTAAACCACCCAGAAGGAAATGTAGTTGCACAGTTGTTGATTGATGAAGAAATTATTGAGAGCGTTATTGGAACTGATAAAGATGGTGAAGATGATGATGAAAGTTCTACCATGGAGCCCCTTCACGAAACGAGGCTATTAAAGCGGCAATCACATTGAATAATTTCTTGTTGAGCTCTGAGAAAACAACACCAGAAGTTTTTACAATGATAAGGAAAATTAGAGACGGGATTCAAGGTGAAATTGATTTCAACAAAAAGCAAAAGACAATTGAGTCATTTTTCAAGAAACCTTCATAAATCATTCATGCAATATGTAGTATATAAGAAATTATTAATTTATATTTTATATGGGGTCTATAGAAATTATCAAAAATGTATTATCTTATAATTTTAGCGAATTATTAATTTAGCACCCTATCCCCGAGTCGGGACCGGCCAAAAATATTATCTTAGAGAGTTTATTAAATAATCGAGTATTAATTTATCGAGTTTCTATTGTATCATGATGATTGCTACTCTCTCTGCATTTTACACACTACATAATGCAATATCAAATCCTTGTGCTTTAAAGACTACATTAATAAGCAGCAAAAATGTAGATAAAACTTGATTTATTATTTTTGTCAAGATGGAAGGGAAGAACCTTGATGCAGCAGGGTTTAAGGAAACTCAGCTCGCCATTGCAGCATCTACCATCAACTTATAGAGTGCAAATCCTCCTTGGTGACATCCAGGCATTTTTGATGTGATGCCCACCAAATCACTCTGATATTAAGCCAATGGTAAGTGATAATTAACACCAGTTTTACTGTAACAGATTCAAAAAAGTAATATTTTAGGGAGTTCCACAAGTTAAACTAGGAAGAGACAGGTCCAAGTGACCAGAAGTAATGTTGAAAAGGAAATTATACAGAGTTTTTCGTGATGTCTTCTACGGACAATTGTGATTCAATCAAGTGTCAGGTAGAACTAAATGGGTGGCTTAATACAGGTTATGTTTTCTTTTCCATAATTCTTAATTTATAGACAAACAAAAATGGGGTAAAAGTTGGTTTTTTTTTTTTTTAATATGCTTTCAATGTTGCTACTATATCACATGTGATGCTTAAAAATTATGGAACATAGTAAACATAGAGTAGAAGTCTTCAAGAAATTTGGTTTCATTAACATTGTAAAGTCCTGTGTCTGATCCTTACAAGATGCTGAATGCTAGCAAAAGGAGTTTCAAACCAAAATCATGAGACGGTGTGCATTCAGAGTCATTAGCTTTGCATGAGAGAGGTCCTATTAATAAACTAAAATTATGCCTAAAAATTTTAAGGTCTTTAACAATGTTACTCAATCTGCAAAATTGGTCTTGGTGGTTCTTCTTGTTCCAATTACAACTCATGTTCAGTGCATACTCTAAATGTTAAATTCACTATTAGATATTTTATTCCCAATTTTCAATAAGTAGATGATGCACCACACAAACCTTAACCGCATAGTCACAATTCATCGTCCAAAATGCAAAACAATCATGCATACTGACCATTGGCATGGTATAAAGCTGTGTTGATTCATAGCCATCTTGAGCACTGGAATAGAGTTGTTGAATCTCTTTAGACTGAAGACTGCATTTAATGAAGAAAAAAGCTGTTGGTCTAACATTCAGCACCCTCTGCGAGATACCAATAAAGACGGGCTGGTCCTGCATCATAAAAAAGCATCAAAAGATCCTTCATGTTGTCCCCAGAGAAACCTATAAATATAGTCATAACATCCAAATTTAAAAATAAAAAATAAAAAATCAATGTAATGATATAATGACTGACTTTTAGCACTTGAGTTCTGTGCTCCTGTTATGGTTCGCACCATGCTAGTTTTTACATGTACATGCAACAATTACAGAGCAAATCTTAGTCTGAACAGTTCAAAGTTGGAGGATTTCATGGTCAGGGACATGAGGGTTGAATTAAGAGGAAAAAAATGAAACTAGTGGTTTTATCAGCAAATTATGCATTTGTAGTGGTCTTATGATATAAGCTTGGTTGATGTTCAAAAAACAAATGTTTCTCAGATGATTAGGATATGAAACATCATTTGCTAAAAGAACTTCAATTTTTATGTGGCAATCAATTTAGTGATTAGCTTTATATCTCAAGCATCCAACTCACCTCTATTAATCAGAAAACTACATTCTTCAATCTCCATGTTGTCAGCCATCAATGTGACAATAACAGCTAAACTATCTTAAGAACTGTTTAAGGAGTTTGGTCAATACAATATATACTACAAAGCAGATATTCAGCAGACCCAAACATAGATACAGACTATAATTCGTTCTTCCAACTATTTTAATATTGTGTATTTGCTAATACAAAGAATGGAAGAGTAAATAACTCCAGTAGACCTATATATACAAATGGTGACTTGTTGAGATGCATAAATTGCAGGTCAATAAACATTTCACTACGGTGGCTAAATTAAATGTTTATCTCCCACAAAGTCAATTAAATGAATAACAATTTTAGTTAACATAACAAAGGTATAAAAGTTGTAATATGGAAAGTGAATGTATAGAATTGATATAAAACAGAAAGAGCCATACCAATTATTCCAGTTCAAGGAAAAATTTAGCGAAATAAAGCACTTTCAAGTTTCAACCAACATATGAAAATAGGATTATACTTACAAGGGTAGCAGCAGGAACTCCAATTTCTTCAACTACTTCACGAATAATGCTGTCAAACATTTCCTGAGAAACCTGTTTGTTGACCATCTGATTGCTTAACTCTCCATCAGTGTGATGGCTTGTTATGTCAACTTCTTTGGGCTGCAAAGTTTTGCGACAAAATATTAGGTATGGCTTCTTAGAGAGGATAGAGCTTGAACAGAGATTAAATTGACATGATAATGCATCAATTGAAGTATTATAATGTTAAACTATAGGGTTATAATAACGGCGCAAATTAGAACTTGTATGCTGTCATATTGAAGGAAGATTCAGCTGCCTCTAAGTGAATGTGCTAGACTTAATGCATGTGAAATTAGAAAGTCAAAGAAATGCCCCATATAATTACTACAATATTGTCAGGAAAGAGGACACTGGGTTCATATAAATGTTACCTCACCTCAGGATGGCCTCCAGGGAAAACAAAGTGCCCAGGAAATTCACCAACATTGGTACTTCTTTGTAGCACAACCACATCTTTGTTCAAAGCCTCCACAATCGCACCATTTCCAAGAGGATTGGAGGTATGTTGGCACCTTTTCCAATCATCTATAAACAAAAGGTAATAATAATTTCCGCTGGTTGCATTGTATAGCAATTTTGTCTACTTCTTAATTCAGAAATCAATATCATCAATAACAGAATTTTCCTCATTATTTTATGGGGGTGGGGCATACTAGCAACATCCATACATCATACAATTTAAAACTTTTAGTCTTATGTGTTAAACCATTTAACATTAAGAGATATTTACCTTCAGATGGCAAGAGAAATCTTTCCCACAAAGGATTCAAGTTTGTTCCCACAAATGTCCTGCGCAAGAACTACCAGTAAGCTAAAATATTATCATACTATGGCTACTGCATTTAAAACCAGAGGATGATATTGATAAGCTTGAAGCAACTTTAAACAAGTAAAGTTTGTTTTGTCTTCTAAGCAGGTAAGGAGTTCCACATATGACCAAAGGCTTTTCAATTAACTTGACAAAATACCACTTAGAAGCTAAATCTACTCTTAGAAGTTATTCAAGAGAATTTTGCCACAAATTACCATCTCTTTTAGATTATAACTGACAGCATGGTACATGCAAAAAAGTCAAAAGCCATCAACATGAAATGACTACTTTTCTACCATGTGACTGCAAATGCAGGTCTCAGACTTTTCATTTGCATGTCACAGACCAAGGCACCAATGAATCTTGATATGATTATCTATACCTGATATTCAAGATATACGTACATTTGTATGGGATTCAAGTAGGCTTAGAACACAGGCTTAAAACAGAATCAAATAAATTATCTATATGCCTGCTCTCACTCTAAAGGGCAACTTGATTGCTGTTATCCTGCTTTGACTAATATAATTGGAAGGGATTTGTGTGGTTCTCTAGCTCTATCTTGTGAAGCATTGCAATAATTCGGAATAAAAAGAGGTTGTCATAGGAAAATACCTTGCCTTATATCAGGGTAAAGAAGAAAGCCTGAATTTGAGTAGCATTGAATTAGTGTGCTGTGTGACTTTCTAGGATGGAGATATGTGATTTTTTTTTTTTTTTTTTTTTTTGCTTTCACATAATAGGATATATTTGAGATGTCAAAGAATACCTTTTTTGATGTATTAGTAACTCAATTTTGCAATAAAAACCCAGCACACACAATAAGGGGAAACAATAAGGTTTCAAATTATAGTCCTTAAATGAAAGTGGGATAGTACTAACTTTCTTAGAATTGACTTTCCATTCATTTATATGATCATAAATGGACAATTTCCACCAAGCTTTATAAAAAAAGGGAAAAAAAAAAAAAGGAAAGAAAAGAAGAACATTGAATTGCAAAAGGTTCTAGAAATAAAATAAAGAAAGAAAAAGGAGAAAGACATAGAACTAAATGTGTCTCCACAGTCCATAAAAATAAGGAGGAGCTCTAAGGAAACTACTGGGGAAACATGTTTTCCATTAAAATCAAATATGGGGAAAAAATGGTTAAAAAACAAATCAAAAAAGAGTTCCAGTTGATTTTGAGTGGGTGTCGTAACAGCTTGAAGTTTAGTTGAAGCTGATCCTTCATCATAAGAAAATTTCTCATCCAATGAGATATTTTAATATCTTAAATCATAATGCAAGTTAGATGCTATTAGCCAGACATGCATATAAATGTGCAGAGCAAGGGAGAGGGAGAGAACCTATAATCTGTCAAGCCAAGGTGAAGGCAAACATCGGTCTTCTGAGAAGAATCAGGCCCGCCACCCAGGGTGTGCCCACCATACTGTCAAATCATCAATCGAATGACATTTGCAAATTGCTAAGTAATCTCAATTTAGGCATACATCAGTGAGTTCACAAGATCCTCATGAAACCATAACTTCAACATTTTACTCAGAAGAGTCAAGAATTACAAAACTATTATCTAGTTTAGTTCTTCTTAATACAACAACTAATTTTTCGAATTCAGTAATGTGGTATCTAACTAACAGACCAATAAAAGTTACCAGAAATAATATAATTGATTAAGCATATGAAAAGTGAGATCATGGGAAAGAATCCACATACCCTGAACTTTAATCCATTGTACAATGATGGATTTTGTTGAACTCGCATGTCCCACATCTAACAAGTAAACAAGCATTTTTAATTTCGATTCAGTGACAAATACCAGAAGTTTCACAAAACTGATCCATTCCAAAAATAGAATTACAACCTCCGCAATGGAATTCTCCAAGCTGATATCCGGATGGGGAATCCTATCATAAGTCTGATCAAACTTCACGGACACCTTGTATTGACAGACAGAATTCAAAACCCTATGGTTTACAGTACAAAGCGAAAAAGATGGTGAAACATAGAAGAAAGATGCAGAGCAAAGATTGTTAGGGTTGGTGAGTGGTGTTACCTCAGAAGGTGAAAGACCAGCCGGACACTCAAGTAGAAGTTTAAATGCGGGAAGATCGTAGCCGGCGTCGATCTTAGAAGTCGTCTCCATCGCCGGAAAAACACGAGAGCGCGCCAACTGCTCGATGGTAGTGGAGTAGATATTGGCCGGAGATCCCCGTAGGATCGCTGCCGTCGGGTACCTACGAATCACAGCCGTTCGATCTGGACCCAACTTATTTTTAATAATTATTATTATTATAATTCAGTGTTGTTTATTATTAACAACTTTTTTAAATAATAATAATACTTATTATTTATTAATATATCTCATTTAGTATATGTGCATTCTTCTTTGGGTTAAAAAGAAACGCGGACAAAAATTTCAATTTCGATAGAAATATCGATAAAAAATTCTAAAAAATGAAGGAATTTTTATTGAAAACTGGGGAAATGGATTTGGTAGTTTAAAGAGTATTATAATTTATAATTAATTTTAATACATATATTCAACTTAAAATTTCAAACAAAATGATCTATTTACAACAAAGAGAGATAAACTATTATATAAACATTGTCTGTCATGATAACATGAGAAATTCAAAATACTTGAATATATTATTACTAATATCAAAATGAACTCATATGATGTTCAAATGAATAAGAGACATGCAATTATAATGTAGGCAATTATTTCAATTTTGAAAAAAAAAAATTATCTAATACACGTTATAATTATAATGTTCAAATTATATTATTTGGGTACAAAATACTTTTTTCCCTTTAAATATTATTGGTGTCATTCATTATAAAATTCTATTAAAAAATATTTTTTCCTTCTTTTTATTTTTTTTACCAAAATCGATATTTTCCGACATTTTATTGATATGTCTCCAATATTCAAACATTTTGTACTACAAAATAACCGAAACCGAAACAATATTTACCGAAATATCACCGTTTTGAGAAAAAATTAAAACAACATGTTTATATTTTGTTTCAGTAGCATGATTTGTTTTTTCATCCCTGATTGTACCTTTATCTTAGTGAGAAAGAAAAAGAATAAAAAAAGAGATTGGTTTGATTATTTTATGGAATACACAATGATGATTATATTTGAAGTATTTACTAGCTAGTATCATTTGATGTATTTTGGCTCTTAACTAATATATTTTTCAAGTATTTAACTAGAATGCATTAGAAACGTGAAATTGATACCTTAGTCTTATGTATTAGTGTACGTACTTTAGGGCAAAGTATGATGATTTTGTATTTTTAATTTAAAATATTAATTTGTTGATCATTAATAAATTTGATAATTTATTGCTTAACTATAGGTTAAATGTATTCTTTAGTTTTATTACTTTCAAGAAGAAGAAAAAAGTGCAAAAAGCAACATTGTTGAAATGTGTCTTTTCAAGAAAATTAAGATAATGGGTTAATGATACGAGGAAAATACGAATTTGATACGAGGAAAATACGTACATTTTAGTGGTGTTTAATATGAGATTTTAATATCATTTATTTGATTGAATGCACTATTTTCTTACATATGTGTGAATTACGTCTCCAAGTATTTCATATATTATTTTCTTGATTATTCTAGGGATTTATGGAATATTTTGAAGTAAAGAAAATATTCGAGGATCAATAGAAGGAGACGAGCCAAATGTGGGTCTTTGAAGGATTGAAGAAAGAGAAATTGGGCCTTAAAGAAAAGAATGAAAAAGGTCCAATCCACTTTGAAGAGTTCTGGGCTAATAAATAAAGGAAAGAAACAGGCCCAGACCCATTCTTGGAAGGAATAGAGGGCACTGTGCGCCGCATGAGAAGGAGATATATATGTGAGGCGCCTTTTTCCCCAAAAAGGGAACTTCCTCTCCCCAATTTTCCATCACTATTCACATAGAAATAGGTTTTAGGGAAAAAGAGTCTTGAGAGATAGATTTTAGAGAGAGAAACAATTTCTTATTCTTTTTCTAGGTTAGTTTGGATGGATTTTGGATTTGCTTTTGTGGATTCAATTCGAAAGATGTTTGGCTAATCTTTCAATTTCGGTTAGCAGGGATGTTTGAGTCTATATTTCTTTTATGTTTTAATTAATCTCGTTTCCTCTTCTCGATGTTTGATTGGAATTGATTATGTTATCTATGCAGAGTGTTTTTAATTATTGATGCTTAATTTAGCCTGATCACCTAGGTTAAGTGTTTGATAATTAATTGCTAGAATCTTAAATCATGAATCCTAATTGTTGTGGTTTAATTTTCATAAGTGGTAAACTAGAGGTCGTGCATCTCTAGGGTAGCATAATCATAGATTATCGAATCGAACTTGTGTATTCGGAGTCTAGTTCATCATATCGTCTTGGTGATTAATGTATTTAATGAATTAAATCTAGAAAGCTTGTTCTAGGTTATTCAATTAAATAGGGTTAATTAGTGATTTTATCCTAATTTAACTAATCTTAAGAGATGATTCGGTTTAACAGAGCTTGTTGTTAGACTAGGGGTGATAATTCCATGATAATCTGAGAGAGATGTGCTACATTGATTAAGATATAATTGAAATTGAAATTGAAATTGGGGGACAACCGATCTGTTAACTGGAATGCTCTATATATATATTTTTTGATTTCTAGTTTAACTCGCTTTCTAGGTTTACTTTATTTAATTTAGTAATAGTTTATCAATCTGAAAACCCCCCACCTTTTATGTTTCTTGAATTGAACATAGGTGGCATAGTTTATTCTTCACTCCTCGTGGGATCGACTCTGACTTGCCCTAGCTACTAGTTGGTTAGGATAGGAAAGAAATTATTTAATTTTATCACGTAACGACGTGCGGTCAAATTTTGGCGCCGTTGTCGGGGAGTGGTTTGCATTTATTGTGTCATCTTGCTTCTTTTCTTATTTTGTTTATATAAAAAAATTAAAAAAATCGAAAAAAAAAAATTGTTGTTCAGTCTGTGCATTTTTCTGCTCTGTTTTGCTTGCTACGCTGTTCTGTCTCGTCTGCTGATCTGTTCTATTTTGCTCTGTTTTTCGCATTGGCAATCCCAGTGTGACCTTGTTCTGTCAGTGTCAACTTCTGCAGACAGTTTCAGCGGAAATTTCTAGAATTTGAATTTTCTCACTTGAATTTCACGATTTCAGGTGTTGGATGTATACTCGATCTCAAGGTAACAAGGATTTGGAGTTTTACCCTAAAATAACTCAAAGAGATCGAATCTTGAGGCGACAAGTTAAGCGGGCCTTGGAATTTTTACCTCTTTCTTCTGAATCTGAATCTAACGAATCTGAACACGAGGAGGAAGCAATGGCACATGAACGAACATTGAGGGAGCTAGCGAATCCTGCACTTACTCAACAACCTCTTTGCATCACCTTTCCTGATCTTGCTAAAGATACTAACTTTGAACTCAAATCTGGGTTAATCCATTTACTTCCTTCATTTTATAGACATGCAGGTGAGGATCCTCACAAGCACCTAAAGATGTTCTATGGTGTATGCTCAAGTATGAAGCCAAAGGTTGTGACGGATGAACAAATCAGACTCCGGGCATTTCCTTTCTCTCTAAAGGATTCGGCACAAGATTGGTTGTATTACCTTCCCTCAAGTTCCATTAAAACATGGAGTGAAATGGAACGACTTTTCCTGGAAAGGTATTTCCCTGCATCTCGAGCAGCAAACATTCGGAGGGAAATAAGTGAAGCTCGACAAATGCATGGAGAGACATTGTATGAATATTGAGAGCGTTTTAAGAAATTGGAAGCAAGCTGCCCTCATCATCAGATTTCTGAACAACTTTTGATCCAATATTTCTATGAGGGGCTATCCACTATGGATCGAAACATAATTGATGCAGCAAGTGTTGGGGCTCTAATGAATAAGACGCCTTCAGCAGCAAGAGCTCTTATCGCGGATATGGCTGCTACTTCCCAACAATTTGGCACTCTGGATTCTTCACTACGAACTGTGAAAGAGGTAAGTGAATCTACTATTGAGAATAGACTAAATGAATTAACTTCTTTTGTTCGTCAAGTTGCTGCAGGTATTCCCCAGGTAAAACCATGTCGTCTTTGCAATACCACTGACCACACCACAGATTCATGCCGAATTCTGCTCGATGAAATCGAGGCTCATGCTAATGCAGTGGGAAGTGGAAATTACCAAGGAGGAAATTCAAACTACCAAGGAAGGAGGTATGATCCCTACTCCAACTCATATAATCCAGGTTGGAGGGATCATCCAAATTTGAGATGGGAAAATCAATAAGGAGTTTCGAATGGAAAGAATAATCGCCCCCCCATAATCTATTATTTGTTTGAATTGAACGTAGGTGGCATAGTTAATCATCACTCCTCGTGGAATCGACTCTGACTTGCCCTAGCTACTAATTGGTTAGGATAGGGAAGATATTATTTAATTTTACCGCATTGCGACGCGCGGTCAGTCAATTTATGAGTTGCATTATCAATGCCTTTTCTTTGACAACAATTCGGAAAAAAATACAATTATTCTAAGTTTTTAACCGTTGTCAAACATATATTAGACACCTTAAAAAAAAAAAAAAAAAAAAACAATGAATTTGATTCATTGTCTATTCCATAAACTAGAACATCTCAAAGAATAGACGATGATTCTTAAATGGTTTTAAAATTTGTTCTTTTATGAAAAAGACAACAACTTTAAAACTGCTTTTAAAAATTAAAAATCTATTTCAGATAACAAGAATCAAATGATTTTTATCTGTTGCATAACTATAATCATCATTTTTGGAATATAGCAAAACAACAACTCATCTACCTATTAACAACTTTTACGTACAATTTCAATTTATAAAACATATATATTACTTTATATATAAAATCCTTCATCCATTGAGAAATTCTTGCTTGTAGTGAGCATACTTTTGGTTTTGGCATCAACAATGGGTATGACTATTGATAACCACAAACCTATATATTTTTGGACATCAACATTGAAACCTATCTTAAGCAACCATTTGAAGTTTTCATGTTAAATCTCCATTTAAAATAGCAATAAGAGAGTACTGTTTGAACACATGTTTAGTTAAATTCAATAATAGGTTATTAAAATAGTAATAATTAAAAGGACCAACCCAATAGCTCTTTCTTAATTTCTACCAAAAATCAAATAAATTCTTGTGCCAAATATTTTTTATTTATTCAATTTGATATTTGGTACTAACCTGCCGACAGTTATATTCGATTCGGCAAAATTAGACTGAAAATACACAACCTACCATATATTTGTATTTCCAATAACGTTCATTGTTAGTATTTTACTGCTTTGAATAATTATTAATTTACCATGTATTATAGGAGTAGATTTCAAGGGGCAAAAAAAACATTATATATATATATATATATTATTTTTAATATGTATTATATTATGATGGGATGTAGTATGAATATAACCTGATCATAGATCACAATGTTGTAATTGTCATTGTCATGTCCAAATTAAGTTCCGAACCACTTTTGAATGAAAAGCTCATTTCATCAATATCTGTTTAATGTCAATATATCGATCAGATCTTACGGCCATTTATTATGTTTATTTAATCAATATTACTCAACTCTACTCTTAAACTCTTCATTGTCAATTATCCAACTTTTAGACCTTTTTTTTTTTTTTCAAGGGATCACATTTTAGATTTTTAGCAAGGATTGGGATGGGATTTAGGATTGGAAATTAGATTAAGCTATTTTGTCTTTGTTTATTGGGAAATTTGTCGGTCTCTCTTTATGGGAGTTATATACTCCACACAATATTAAACAACAGATTTGGTTCCCATAATAAATAGGGTTCATCTAATTTGTTGGCTAGGTCATCATTGTATTTTTGTTATAATAAACAAAACTATTTCTAGGTTTTCAACGATTTTTGTTGATTTTATCTTGAATCAAACATGAATCATTAAATTGACTTAAGAGGTTAGGGATTTAGGGTTGGAATTTTATTTCAAAAGACGGTCAATATGACATATTAACGGTTAATGTATTTTGATTGATGTTTGAAGTCGAAATAATATTATTATAACTCAGAAATAAATCCTATTTTTATAGCATTTTTCATTTAGTTTTCTTTTTTTATTTTTCCTCAAATTTTTAAATTAGTTGTTAGTTGAAATTTATGTGATGCCCTTACAACTAAAATAGTTAGACTTAGATGTATGATTGAATCACTTCAAACATGAATCATATGTAAGGGGTATCACTGTGTCAGTGATAAACGATGATTTTAAGAGCTGATTGTATATTTATTTAATCGACAAAAATTAATAATTAGTCGTTGGTATGCACACTAATTATGTTTTGACTCGATCGACTCAATTTATTAAGGGAACTTCATATCAGTTCATAAACTGTTATAAGAGTTTTTGTAGTAATTAAATATTGGTATTAATTTACTTCCCAATAATAGTATTATGTATACAATAAATATATAAAAATTGATATACATTCTCTATCATTGCCCTGATGGAATATCAACACGCACACATATATTTAAGAGCGATTGACAATTTCAAATCTAACATGCTAATTTCAGTATCTACAATTTAAACTGAAAGGAAACATACATCTAATTAAGGAAGTAGAAAAATCTAAGTCACATGATGATTTAAGACATATTAAAAATGCCACAAGATCTAACACATTCCATATATTAAATTAATTAATCTAAATTGAAGGAATTTAGTGAAGTCAATTTTCAATTCACAATAATTAAATTCAATAGCCGACATGGATGTGAGACAAGTTGCTTATAAACATGTATATGTATATCAATTAGACTATATGTTAGATGTGACAAAACATTTGAAAAAAAAAAACGAAAACTTGCAAGTGTATATAATATTAAAGGCAAACACTTTGAAGAGTCGCATCGAGAGTTTTGATGTTTAACTGACAATGTGCTATGTCTAATTGAAATTAATATCTGACGTAAATTGTTTTTCAAAAGAATTGGTAAATCAATAATTAAATTGTTAAATCGATTTAATATGTAGATGACCTTTTAGTTTTCTTTTAAATAAATTACAACGTACAAACTTAAATTGATTTTGTTCAATCGAATTACTATAAAAGTTTCAACTTTTTTACGAGAAAAAAGATTTTAATCCCCAACTATTGGGTTTAATTCTTAACAATTACATTGATCACAGGCACAAAGCATTAAAAAAATTACTCCTAGCTATCTATTTCGTAACTCAATGAATATGGTCCTACTGCTATTATTAATAAGTTTTAATTTAAAATGTGTTATAAATGTGGTTGCAAATTATTGGTACTAATTGACATGGTGCTTTAGCAAAAGTTGCTGATATAATAAATAAACTAAGTCAGGTACTTAACTAACATTAACTGCATGCCATGCATCTTAATTCCGTTTACAATCCTAACCTAAACCATTCCTATGACGATGCATGATAGTTTGCTGGTAAAAAAATTTTACTACTAAATATTTTTTGCCACCTAAATATAGGTTATGGATTCGAGTCATCATGAGATATGAGTGAAATTCATTGATACTTAAAAATAAAAAATAAAAACCTAAACTATCCTTATATTTCTTAAATAAAAGACATCCTTATTTCCTAAAAAAAAAAAAAGTGTCCTATTTCATACTTTATATTTTGGGAGTTTTATGATTTATACCCCGAAGTTAAATAAAAAAATTATCAGATCCAGTTCAGATAAAAACTCTCAGTTTTAATTGAATTTCGAACTTTAATGTTATCAATTAAAATCCATAAAAGAAGGTAAAAATGCAAGATATATATATATATATATATATATATATATATATATATATATATATATATATATATATTAGAATTGGAAAGACAAACACCTTGTTCGTATCGAGAGTTTTGATGTTTAACCGACAAAATGCATGCTATGTCAGTCTAATTAAAATTAAATATCTGATGTAAATTTGTTTTCTAGACAAATATTGTCAAATCAAAACAATATATATATATATGCTCTGGTATGAAAAGATGGTGTAGAAAGTTACTTGTGAGCCTTTTGAGAGCATCGAATTACACTTGAAAAGACTCGTGTGTGTGTGGTGTTTCAACTGATAAATTTGAAGTCAAACATTTTTATTTTGCACTAATTATTTTTAAGTTATTTGGATGAATTTTGAATTCACCATGATTTAAAGGGTGAATTGTCTGAAAAATCACAACATTTACTCGAATCGTTATTTTAACCAAACTTTTCACTATTAGTCAAAATAATATAACCTCATATATGTTGTATGTTTTTTTTTACCTAGATCAATTCCGATCGAAACAGAAGAACATGTCAGCAAAAAATAATAATTTTAGAGTTGACCGAAGTTAAAAAACATACAATATATATAAAGTTATATAATTTTAATCAATATTGAATTTTTTTTTAATATTGATTAAAATGATAATCAAAATAGAATAAAATTATAATTTTTCCGATAATTAACCTAAATCATTCAATTCAAATCTTATATTTGTATCGTTAAATATCACTACATTAATTAATGGTTTGGATGGTAGGGGCCTTAGGACAAAATCTAACTGGAAAATCTGTACTAATTCCATCTCTATATCATGTTCAATCCATGTTACGTCATTCTTCTATACGCTTCGTTTGTCCTTTAACACATAATTATATGATAATGAAGTGCTTCTAAATTTGAGGTCATCAGTACTGTGGACTTACTTACATAAGCTTCTAATTCAATTTTTATTTAAAGATAAACGTTTTCTTAAATAATCCAACTCCTTATTAAGAGTATTAATTATTTTTAAGTTAACTATATACCGTTATTTAATATACTTAAATTTTGACAGGATTCATTTCAAACATAATAGTTAAAATGCTAAACGTCAAAGTAGATATTTCATCTCCGGATTAACATTCATTTACTTCGCTTAATTTCAATAAATTAAATTATATTTAATAATTTAGAATATTGAGAATCCAAGCCTCTTCAATATTTTTTGCTATCAATGAAAAGCCAAAACTATTTACTTTTGTAAAATAATACTCAATTTATCCTAAAATAAATATCGATTTTAATTAAAAAAAAATTGTTCCAAAATAAATGTCATTAATTATAAAATTAAAAAAAATTAATTATATTCTAAAAAAAAATGCTCTCATTTAATTATCTCAAATTAAATGAGATATAAAGTAATTACTTGAAATTTATCTATAATACCTACACTTAAACACAATATATCAATCTTTTTATCTGATTATGTATATAAATTTTAAAATGATATTTATTTTACAACTTAGAATTTCTATTTTTATTTTTTTTGTGACGAAAAAGTGGAAGATTCTTCATGACAGCATTGACTGTTATGAGATAAAAGCTTGAGTTTTTTTTTTTTTACTAAATTTTCATATAATATATGCATCAATTATGGATATTTCAAATGTTGTACTATATAGCCATTTTATATACATAACTATAATTATTAAATATTTTCTTAATTTTATTAAACAATTTTAAATGACAAATATTTTGCAACAAAGGGAACAAAGGGAGTAAGATATATATATATGTGTGTGTGTTGAGCTTGAAGGTTAACTAACAATGAACTTATTGCTAATTTCAATGATAATTTAAACTTTTTTGTGTCATCTTAGTGAGATGGAGTGCATAATAGTCATTATTTTTACTTTCTACATTCGTATAATTAATCAATTTTTTAGTTTTTATTATTGGCACAAAATTAATTTAGAGGATTAATTATATATTGAGCAATCGTTTTCATAGTGAAATTCAGAAATAATTCAAATCTGATGGACCATTTTCGTGGTGGCAATTAACTAGCTAGCAAGTTCATAGTTGGAGTAGTAGCTGTCAATCGACCAAATGTTCATATATCTTTCTGGCATGGATTATCCATATTATGCTTCTTCAATATTCCCTACTCACCCATAACTTTGTGTTTATTGGTTCACAGTGTTAATGCCCTTTATTCATTTAATATATTTGTCTGTAAAACAAGACAGTCCAGATGTTATGAGAACGTTGAAATAAATGTTAGGACATATATTTTATATTCCCAATACAGAAAATCAAAAAAATGAATTTTAAATTGTTTGGACATGTGTAAATTAATTAACATGTCAATAGGAGAATTATCAACTGAATATTAAAGAAATAAGATATAACTATGGGATAAAAGCATTCTTTTTGCCCCAAGGATAATTTGGTCTTGTTGTCAAGTTTGCCTAATATATAGTTTTCAAAATACTCAAGTTTACTACAATTCTTCATTATATGATTAACCATTAGAACTAAAGTTTGGGGTACAGAGTCATGACAATCGCCCCAAAACTGTTAATTAAAAAATGAAAAATTGTATTTTTCGTCTCGTCCCGTCACTTTATTAAATTTCTTACAATCAATTGTGTTTTTTCAATTTTGGTCATTTAAGTACTATCTATGTTGGTGTCAAAATTGTTGATGTAGATTTTTTAATTTCGACATTGAAATAAATAGAAATTGATATTTTAAGTAAAATTGTTCCAAATTGAGAAAAAAAATAAAAAATCAGAGGACTAAAGTTAAAATACATAAAATTGGTACTAAATAAATAGACAAGAGCCACATTGGACAAAAACTGAGATTTTTCATAAAAAGCAAAAACATGTTATTTTTTAAAATGGTAACATATGTTTCACTGTCTATATATACATGATCCATATATCAACCCCACGTAGAATTGTTGTTGCATAACTAAAAGAACAAAGTGAAAGAAACTCCCTATAACTAGGTGTGGGTATTTTTGTCCACCATATGCACAAGATAGCAAATTGGTACAAATTAAATCTAATTAGAATCTCAATTATTTTCCAAATACAAATTTTTCTCCAACTCTAAATTGTGGTTAAAAAATTGCATGTGACTTGAGGATCCCAATGTTATTGAATTGACACTCCAACACACCATATTTAAATTAGCAATGTTATCTTTACATTTGTCGTATGACGATTATTTCAAACATTAGATGAAACACGAAATGAAATCGATCGAAAATTTGTTGGACAAATATGGTGGATTGAAAAGATATCAATCTCAGTTATAATGGGGGTAAACATTTAGATGTTGTTTTACATTAATTTAAACACCAAAATTTTTACATTATTGAAATTACAATTGGATTCAAATTACGAATGTACAAGCCGTGATGCATTCATTAATGAGAACAAAGTACACTTATTATAACATTATTACCAAACCGGGTTCAAAGAAAAGTGATATGTATGAATATGTAGCAGAATGAAGCTGTGACCAAATCGATGTAAATTGTCCTTTTCTAATACTTTAAATGTTCACATGGAAGCGTAGTTGGACTAAATTAACAGGTGGCTAGGCTTCGACAGTTGTCTCGGCGCGTGTATTTACTCTCTGCATTCATTCATTACTATTTTTCCAACAACTTTTTCTGAATATAATTAACCCCCTCTTTATTGTGCTCTCCAATTTTGCTGGCATGCATTTCAAATAATTCTCTCTTTTATTTCTTTCCCCTTACAAACACAAAAAAAAACACTGTTTTTGTATGTTTTTTTTTCATTACATAATTGAATAAGCTCGAATGTGGCTAATTTTGGTGCTTATCCTGCAACATAAACGGGCAAACTGATATAAAGAACACTTTAATTGAATTCTTGTAATGTAAAAATGTAATGAACATGTTGAAATATATAGCTAGGATACAAATTCCCTGTCTAAACAATAACAGTATGTTCCACTTTACCTTACCACCTGTATGCATCAATAACAATCTCCGACCAGATTTTATGAAAGAAAAAAAAAAAATTGAACACGTGAAAAACACCCGATGAATTTTAAAAAAATTAATCGGGTATTTCGTAGTCGTCGGGTACGTTAAACGTATCAGGATCTTCGTCCTGGAGCCAGCCAAATTTCTCCATGAATGGATTCTTGAAATTCTTGATGGGATAATCATCAATAAAAGGCTTCCACACATTGTCACCTTCCAAATCCCTCATCACTTCCCACAAGCAACTATTGCACTTAAACCCAGCCCCAAAGCTTATCATAAAAACCCTATCCCCTTTCTTCAGCCTCTTCTTCGCCTCCATGTATGCCAGCACATACCACAGGCTACTTGCTGACGTGTTCCCAAACCGGTGCAACGTCATCCTCGCCGGCTCCACGTCATACTCGCTGAGACTCAGATTCTGCGCTATCGCATCGATCACCGCTTTCCCCCCTGTGTGGAGGCAGAAGTGGTCCACCCCCGTCTTGAAGTTAATCACCGGCCTCGCGCCGCCGCCGCCCGCCTTGCTCCACCGCTGCCGGACTTTTTTCACCAGCAGCACCGCCGCGAAGCGGAGGAGCTCGCGGAGGGGTAAAATCTTCGGCGCGATTACCTTCAGATTATCGACGAATGCTTTGGTCGCCGCCTTTGGAAGATTCTTCCCCAGGTGAAACCCTATTTTGCCTTTCTCGTCCTCTTTCTGTATGCAGCAATCGAAGGACTCGTCTTTGGACCCATGGTGGGTTCTGACGAGACATTTGAGCTTGAACATGGCTTTGTCCTTCAACGAGGGTTTGTTCGTCAGAATCACAGCGCAGCCCCCGGTTCTGAACAGACAATTCGCCAGAATCATCGATCTGTCGTTTCCGGTGTACCAGCCCAAGCTCAGCGACTCCGACGTAACAATAAGAGCTTGCATATTCTTCCTCACCTTGAATATGCTCTCCACGATGTTCATGGAGATCAAGCTGGCACTGCATCCCATTCCAGTGATGTTGTACACCTTAACATCCTGTCTCATTTTATACAAATTGATGATCCTGGAAGAGAGAGACGGCACCGAGGCCAGCATCGAGATGTTGACCACGAGCACGTCGATCTCCGACGGTGAAATCCCCGTCTTCTTGAAGACTTTATCAATGGTGTCGACGAAGAAATCGTCCATCTCTATTATCCCGTCCTGCAGTGTGGGGGCCGCCTCACGCCCGTCGAAGACCATCTTGGGCGCGTAAGTCTCCTCTCCGATGCCGGAGCTGGTTATGGCCTTCAACAAGAACTTGTACTCGTTGAGGCCGAGGTGTTTGTTTCTCTGAATCACTTGGCCACTGAACTTGGTGCTCAGCCTCAGATCATCGGTCGGCCTGTAGCATTCGTAGCCGAGTATGTAGCAGTTCTGGTATATTTTCCGATCGAGAAATTTGAAGAGGAGGTAGAGGAGGGGGAGGAGGGGCAGAGAGAGATAGAAAAACATGAGAAGAAGATCCATGTTTTTCTTATCTTGTAGCATTTTGGAGGGGGAGGTGGAAATATATAGCAGGAAATTAAATGAGCTTGTCAATAAATAGAGGAGGGGTACTAAGTGTTATACAAATAATATTGTTAGGCCAATGTTTTGATTTTGATGAGAAAAGTTGCAGACTTAAATTAATTAAGTGAAGCTAGCAAAGACTAGTTAGCATTATTAAAGCGTTGGCAAGTTGCAAAACATGTGACCATGGTCTTTAAAACACTAATTGTATCTCAACTCCCACCAACTCTTTTGTGCTTCCATGTGATTTCCCTAACCATATATCATCTCTTTCAATCACATTAACCTGTCTAAACACCTCTTTCCAATGTCAATTTTAGAAATGCTCCCCCTTACTTTTCCATGACCAGATTTTGAGGTTGGATCACTGGTTCAAAAGTCATAAGCGAGCAAAGTTCTTAAATTTTGCTCCTTCAATATTCAAATTCACTCTAATTACTCAATCTTTACATCATGACTTGCAACCACCTCATTTGCTATTAAGTTTCATTAAAATATTGTAGATGTTTGTCTTGCGGCTTGTACCCTGTTTGGTTCTCTTCCATAGGTGTGTGTCACTTGACACATCCCTTGATTTATATCTCATCCGACCAAGGGGCTACAATCTAATGGGGGGTTCTATTCATCTCTCCCTAATAAAAATTATATATGAAAGGGTAGATTGCAATTTTCCTCCTCTAACTTAGGTTTAATTTGTTATGTACTCTATTTTGGTCCTCCTACTATCACTTTTTTAATTTTCTTCTGATTGTTCGGAATTTCAAATTTTACCTATGTGGACGCTATAATTGCTGAGGTGGATTTTTCTACTTTGATATCCACGTAGGCAAAATTTGACATTTCGAGTAAAATCAGATCAAATTTGGAAAAAAAATGATAATTGAAAATATCAGGATTGAAATATGTACAATTGTTGGTAAAAAAAAGAAAAAACAACAAAAACTAAATTACACAACTAAATTTGAAAAAATTCCATCCCTGACAAATAGAAGATAAAGATACCACTCTAGTGAGCTCGTACGCACACAGTTTGTTAATTAATAATGTACATGCCCATAGATACTTATGTATTCTCCCCACTTTGCTAAGTTCAAAAACTTAGAAATTCCTATGTATTGGGTAAGTACATTCCTATCCTATGCATGGTCCATGAGAAAAATTATTAGACATGTACTTAGTTGATACAAAGGGATGAATGAAATCAGTGATGAGGTCAAACATGTCATTTTCAACAAATATTAATCAAGTTAATAAACAGATTAAATTTATAGGAAGAGTCTGGAATGTTGATTTGCAGAGACTAGCAATGTATACTTTGTGTATTTGTTAATAAAACTAACAGATATGATAATAAACTAACATTAAATTTATTTTACATTAACCCCTCGTGTGTCAGGGAAGATTCTCTTTCGTAACTTGTTGCCACTATTAGTTGTCATAAATTCAATTGACTTTATTATTTAATTAATAAATTGCTTGAGAGGGTAATATATTAGAAAATATGTGCACGAGATATGTACATATATGTCCAATATATATAATTATATACTTTACAATTCCCCACATCACGTGCCACGTTCATGAATTTTGAATCAATACGTTTGTGTTATATTAGTTCTATTGCATTACTTGATCATTAGAGTTTTCCGACATTTCATATATGTAGTGTAATTGTGTAAATATGGAAAGCATAAATTGTAGCCCTTATTTTTGTGAAACATATATAATATAAGTGCAGCATAAAAACTGTTTACCTTACATAGAGGTGACCACAATTTTTTTTAAACCATCTGCAATACCACATTAATTATATTGTATTGTTGAAGTTAATTAATTTCATTTGCTACATAAACCGTAGTTTGAAACATGCGGTCGTCTTCCTTGTACTTTCAAAAATATTATTTTTATATATAATTATTTCTGATATTTTTATTTATATCGTAAAAATTTATCCACTATATACATTTTAACTCCGACCCGAACTACTTTATGTTTGATGTGGAAAAAGAATTGCCTTCTTAAAATAAAATTCTGGATACATCCCGAATTTAAGTAGAAAAGAAATTGTATTTGCACCAAGAGTAAGCAAAACTATTTAACATTTGAGTTAATTACACTAAACAAAAGCACCATATTGTTCATCTAACACTTTTTCTTTTTGCTGGTTTTGCCTCCTGCATTTCATATTTTTGCTCTTTTACCATTGTCAATGGATTATTCCAACAATAGATTCCGATTTAGATGGTAAAACGTAAGAATCATAATGACATAAAAGGATATATTAAATTTTAGGAGGCAAAATCATAAAATAAATTTACGAAATTAATCTCACATATTGTGCTCATAATGAAATCTCGTTCTAATATTTTATTGTTACAAATCGTTCAATGATTTTTTTTTAAATGTAAATTTCATTAATGAATAGTAGTAGAATTGTCCTCAACAAGTAGGGTAGTTATAATCGATGGTAAAATATGTGTGCAACTTG
Organism: Scutellaria minor; assembly: GCA_954870855.1. NCBI lineage: Eukaryota > Viridiplantae > Streptophyta > Magnoliopsida > Lamiales > Lamiaceae > Scutellaria > Scutellaria minor. Next base: position 4,345,452 of record OX940725.1, read on the forward strand.
GTTTGTGCTTTTATTGGAGAAAACAATCGACGAGTCCTCAAGAATACTAAGCAAATGACGACAACTTAGCACAATGACACCAAATTCTGACTAATCTTCATATTTTCTATGAACTGCATCAACCATATTCTTTGTGTTAAAGTTAAAAATTATACAATAAAAACCCAAGCTCCTTCGACATAATAGCCACCATTAATGCAAGAACTTCAAATTCCATTATACAACAAATGAGCTTCACTAACATTTTGGATGCAATAAAATTACCATCGTGATCACGAATAATAAGGTCCATATTCACCAAAATGGCACCAGTATTGCATTGAACATACGAGAACAGAGGTTTTTGCCATGAATTTTGATGCAACTCTGAAACTGACATGACAGAAGAACGATCAATTGTATGTCTTACTGATAACCATTCATAAAAAAACTGCAAGGCACCGATAACAATTGTTGCTGCCGATTGAGTTGAAAATTTCCAAAACTTGCATTTCGTTGCTTTCAGATACTCCATATCAATCACCTGCAAAATGATAAAATATAAAAATTTGTGAAAGTTGAGGTGGTAAAATGTATGAATCCACTATGTACTTTCTTAATATTTTGGTGAAAATCCATGAATTAATGGATTATCGAAAGTCTACTACATTTATGAGGGGCCTACTGGCTACTATGGTAGATGAGGATACTTGGTTTTGGGCGTAAAACAATTGATGTAAACTTGAGATAAGATAATGACATTATTATTTTATTATTAATTAAATTTTGTATATACAAAAGCAGCAAATTAAATTATGGCTTAGAAGACTTTTGACTACTGTCTTTTATAACATAACTCATTTGTTTGCAAAGTGGTTGGGAAGTTAGCAACGAAACTTACTAATCACAAGGAATTATATATGAGGCTCTGAGTTTATTACTTTAATTTAATAGCCCAAATACTTTTTTGTTCACATGTAGTACGATTTATGAGCACTAAATTTTTCTCAGTACGAGAACTTGAGTTCAATCACCTCCTATAATATTTATTTATACTTTTTTTTTAACCTTTTTACAGATCTTAATCTAAGAAATATTGAAATTTCCTATAAATTAGTTAACACCTAGTTAATGTACGATGAGTGCTCGGTCAATGCTATCAATGCACAAACAAAATGGTTAAATATTAAAACAATAATATACAACATTTTAAATATATATATATATATATATATATATATATATATATATATATATTGCAATTAGATAATAGTAGAGTTTGACAAATTAGCCTTTTAATTTGAAAAATTAAGTAATTTTAGGATAAATTGGAAACACATTTTAAAGCTAGAACATAAAGATCTATTTCGATGAATATACATCAAGAAATTTAGGATTCATAATATGAAAAGAATATTCAAGTAAATTCCAAAAATGGATTCCTATTAAATTTCTAAAACTTAGCTACCGAATAATAATAGGAATAATTTTGGAATGAAATTGTATAAAAGTCTAAAATGATAAATAATTGAAAATAATAAATAATTATTTTTGGAAATGAAAACAAATTAATTAAACAACTCACAATATCTTTCCAACTAAATACAACAATGATTCATGTGACATTAAAAAGGGAAGTAAATGCAAAATGTATTTATGTTTAAATGTGGCAGGTGTAGGAATAAGTAGTATATGGATGAGAAGAAAAGTTGGAAAAAAAATGAGCATAGCTGTTTATTTATTTACTTTCGATATTAATAACTAGACATAATGATCGATCATATATAGTAGTCGCACTCATTATTGATTTGCATGAATTATATGAGTTAAAGTTTCTTAAAATTCTATAGTGAAATTTATTTATATATTTTTTAAATTTACAATAATTTTTAAAATGTATTGTTCCGGATGTTTAAAAAATTGAATTTTCTTTATAAGTAGTTATATTTATATCAAATTTAATTTATTTAAGTTGATGACACTAAAAAAATTAATACGAAATAATTTAATAAATAAATATTTCCAAATCCAAATATTATGTAATTAGTGAATTTGATATGCATTCATTTTAAATTTTGTATCTCAATTAATCACTCAATCCAAACACAACCTTAAGTTTTCTATTAATGATAAATTATTAAATATACTCTTTTAGACTTTATTTAGTTTAGTATTCAAATTTGTTTCGATATCTTATTTTGTTAGGTTAGTTACATTCTATCTTATTTTAAGCCATCCTTTCTATTTAAAGTTTAGTTGTCATATTTCTTGAGTGTCGTAGCAAATTTGCTAACTCTTTCCTTTTTTTTTTTTCTCACTTTCATTGTCGTATGGCCAATTTACCATTGATTATTAAATAAAATCTGAAAGAAAAGTTATTTGATAGCTAATAAATTAGTGTAATGTTCTTATAACGTTTAAATATATTCTTACTGCTTACTAGACATAAAATCATGTATTTTCTATCACTTTGTTTTTTATGAATTAAAAAAAAATCTCAAGAATTTTTATCCTTAAATCAAGTGCATCTTCGTCTCCAAATTTTGAAAAATAGTAACAGCAAGTGCATCTTACTACCTAATATGATTAATTTTTGATAGTGGCATTGGAAAATCACTATGCTCTCTTCCACTAAATAAATAAATTGTAAAAACTTATATTCACAATCTCACATAAAACCTTATATGAGATAGAATTTTATATGATCTAATGTAAGAATAATATTGACTATGTTGAATGATCAATTGATCCACTTTTACTGATTCATATAAACCTTTATCTTATATAAATTTGTCTCACATGAGACAGTCTCACGTAAAACCTATATTAAATAAATAAATTAAAATTCATTGTTATTAAAATCATTCAAATGTTAATAGAGTTAATTATTTAAATCTAAAAAAAAAACAATATAATGAACTCGAGCTTAAAATACAATAAACCCTAAGAGGTTTATATCTATAATACGTTCAATTATAAGTATAAATACAAGTCTAGCTTATTGATCGTTATATGATACATCTCATTCGTGCTTTGGTAATAGTGATTTTTTTTTCATGTAAGAATAATATTGAATTTTCCTTTATTTCATGTTGATTCATTTAACCATACGAAGGTTAATACGACAAAACCAAATACCAGTGTTAATTTATTAGTTCGTTTCAAATAAATTTAGTAATTAAAAATAAAACAAAAATTTACATAAGATAATCTCATGAATTAATATTTGTTAAATGAATCTTCACTCTCGGCTACAAATCACTCATTTTTTACAAACTCTTATAGAAATTATGAATCATATATTAATTCATCACAAAATTAAATCCGGCAAAACTCTTTCTAAATAGTGAGTTGAAAAAGAAATAAGTTGCCAACTATTTTAGTCAAGTCAATGTAACAAGTTGCACACCACATAAATGTTCCTTCAGAAAATAGAAGTTCTCAAGCGCTTTGCATTAAATTACAACGCCACAATCTTGAGTTGACTTATCTGTCTAAATCATTATTAGGAGGAAAAAAACAAAAAACAAAAAAGAAATCCAAAATTGGAGATGAAAATCATAATCAGCTGGAAAATGTAGTTATGTAGGTATTCTTCATAATTGCATGTCATCATCTACGTGCAACTATTTCAGTGTATATCATTTGATTGATTTCATCTTATCTATTTCATTTGATACAATAAAAAAATGCCTTGACATTTAATTTTCTGCTGATATTTCAACGATTATCCACCCACATGATCAAGAATTATTGAAGATATAATATAATTAAATTATATTCACTTTATTATATAAACAAATGAAGATATTCTCCCATAAGAACGCCTCACACGAGACGGTCTTATCAAGTTTTTTTGAAAAATTATAAAATTAATTTATTGTGATCTAATGAATCATGACCTAAAATCGGCCCATTATGTTTATAAATTAAATAATTGACTTAGACTAAGATCCCAATCAGGTTAAGTGTTAATATTAATGAATATTTGTTCTTTCATTTCAGATTTGGACATCATGTTTAAGGTTTGGAGAATTCCATTTTTATGGTGGATAATTAAGGATTTTAATCTAATTAATTATATATATATATATATATATATATATATATTGACAAATAATTTTATACGAATTTATGATATCGTCAATGAACACGTGATTAAAATATCGATGTTGATTTATATGATAAGATAGTGTGACCAATGTTTTTAGTCCCAAGTGCGTTGTAAATAGTAATCATGAATATATAGTACTAACAATTATGTTATCTATTTAATTTATTTCCATTAAAAATTCTCAAAAGTTTCTTTTCATATTGAATACTACTCAATTAAAACAAGACATGAATCTTTCGATTTCATGTTTCGATTTTGATAAATTATATGAGCACTGATTTAATCCTAACTATTCCTTTTCTCTTTTATTTATTTATTTATTTATTTATTATTATTATTATTATTATTATTATTTATTTTTTAAGTTTGAAGTCTGTTATAAACATTGAAAGTAAGTGTCGATTCATTAAGAGAATACTCGGTATCATCTTACCTAAAATGAGTTGTTATAACAAGAAAAAATATATTTTATGCTCTATACATTTCGATATATTTTTTTTAAATTATGTGAAACTCTAAATTAAAGGGAGACGCATCTCCAACTTCTTACAAAAGAAATATGAAATGATATAGATGATGAATCATAGAAGAAATTATAAATGCTGAAAGGCACTTTGCACTAACCCAACAATATAAAATTTTGTAGGTACTCACCACAGTTTGTCCCAAATCAATGAACTTGCCTTTCATTACGATCATGAACTCAAGGATTAATTATACGCAATTCATTTAACTAATTATAATCACACATATGTATCTTAATTTCAATATTTGGCCTCTAAACAATTTTATGTTTGTAAGGATTTATTCATTACATAAATTGGCAAAGAGTGTTCCTTTATCACCATCTTGATCAGTGGGATTTGTTTGTGTTGAACTTATATAGCCATTATACAAACTTCAAAATTTTCATTTAGACAAAAAAAAAAAGTTCCAGATAGATCTCATATAAGGATATTTGATTTATATGAGACTTTATAAACCCACAATTCTCCCTTTCACTCCAATAGCATATAGTTTTTCATTGTTGAAATGAGAAAAAAGAGAAACAAAATGGTCAAGTTTATGGTGCAATCATCCTTTTTTCAAAAATAGGGTTCTATACTTTATTTGGAAATATTACGTCTCTATTATTTTTTTTCATTTTGGTCTTTGTACCTCCAAATTTATGCGAATTAGGTTTATATACTTTCATATATAAAGTTTTTGTACCTTTGCATGTTGATGTGTATGTTTGTGTTCGAATACTAATGCTCTGATCAAACAACTACGATCTGCTTGGTTGGAACATTAAAGTGGTTGATACATGGGCATTAGGCCCAACTTTCTGGGGAATCAAAGGGAGCGGCCCAGGCAAAACTAGGTGTGGCAAACAAGGAGATCTGATCACAAGGTGGGCCAAATCCAATCTAAAAAAGGTTCGTTTGGAAGGTGGGGCCCAATGGGCCTGAATATATTTTTTGAGCTTTTTTAATAGAAGGAAGTTGTCATCCTCCTATCATTATTGTCGTAGAAAATATGTATAAATAGAATAAAGTTTTAATTTTTAGGACATTTTTTTCTCATTTTGAAAACAAGACTACGTTACTTTATAGGGGAAGAATAGAGAATATTCAAGCACCTTTTTGCTGTTGGGATTCCTTTTGGGGATAAGCTATTTATATTTTCTTGTGATGGGATTTTCAAATAAAAGTCACGTATATTTCATTAGGACTATATTTTATATATATGTATGTATGTTAAATATGTTTAATTAATAACGATCGGCTTAATGATGTGAAATGAAACCATTGAGTAAAGATAAATGATGGATTAGATTATGTATAAAGTTGAGATTTGAAATTACACATGAGATTAGTTTATGGTAGAAAGACGTGAAGATAAAATGGACATTCTCATTGAAATTGAAAAAATATATCCATGAATATGTGCCTTTTTATAATGGACCTTAATTTCAATGGGCCAAGCCCCACACAAGATTTTCACAATATAATGATCCTCACTGAATCTGGACACAAATAAATGGGCCAGGCCCACTTTTTTTTTATTTCCAAAATTATGGCGGGAAATAAATGAAATTCCATTTTAGTCCAAATTCCCGCCAATCGAAAGCCCTAGCCAATTCTATATAAACCCTAACCCTCCCATTTCGCTTCCTTTCACCCCCAAATTTCAACCCTACTCTCAAATTTCCCTCCAAATTCTCTCAAGTTCTCTCTCTCTGGAAAGGGGAATTATCTGATTCGATCAAGGATGTTGGAGCTGAGGCTTGTGCAGGGGAGCCTGTTGAAGAAGGTTCTGGAAGCGATTAAAGATCTGGTCAATGACGCGAACTTTGATTGCTCGGCCACCGGATTCTCTCTGCAGGCCATGGATTCCAGCCACGTTGCGCTGGTGGCGCTGCTGCTCAGATCTGAGGGTTTCGAACACTACCGCTGTGACCGCAACCTTTCCATGGGAATGAACCTCAACAACATGGCCAAGATGCTCAAGTGCGCTGGAAACGATGATATTATCACCCTCAAGGCTGATGACGGCAGCGACACTGTCACCTTCATGTTCGAGAGTCCCAGTAAGTTCATTTTTTCCTTTTTTGCTTTATTTGTGTTTTGTAGTTGTTTATTTTACCTGTTTTCTGCTGCTGTCTGTTATTCTTATTTTTTATCCTGACGTTTAATTATTTTTTTAGTTTGAGTGATTATGTACTAATTTTTTAATCAAAAATATGATTGCAAGTGAGATGAATGAATCACTGTATGTGAAACGAAATTGACATGATTGAGGATATGGCGTTTGCCTTCTGATTATTTATATAGTCTGCTGGGTGCTTTTTAGTTTTATCGTGTGGGATAAGTGGTGGCATGTGGATGAATATGGCTTTTATCTTAGTTCTTTTTTGGTGTTCGGAAGTGCTTGACCAATCTTCCCTCTTATAAATCTATTTGTTTGTTGAAAATGTTGGAAGACAAATGTTACATGAGAAGTCTCTATGGTAGAGGAGGTCTTACATGTTTGACGTTAAGTTGATTTAGATACTATCAAGCCTCAAGTTTGGACGCATCAACAAATCCGTTATATTTCAAGAGGGGAGTGTCATGGTGTTTTCTAAGATGATGGAATTTCCTTCATATCCCCTTGGCATCTTCATATGCGAATGTATGATGTAGTGGCTGATGCTGAAACTTGCCTCTACTGAAAAAAAAAACGGTTCTCTTTACTATTTTTGTGTCTGATAAACTGGTTTAGAATCTGTTGTCATTTCATACATCTTGTATAAAATGGGATGAGACACTTTGGAATGTTTGTGTAGATGGGTTTGTAAAATAGTTCTTAAATTTGGTTCTCCTTTTCTCTGATAGTTTTCATGATCATGTATGAATTTTTAATGTTTGTCCCTGCTGGTGCTAAATTGTGTGCTTTATTTATCACAGCTCAAGACAAGATCTCAGATTTTGAGATGAAGCTTATGGATATTGATAGTGAGCATCTTGGAATTCCAGAAGCTGAGTACCATGCTATAGTTAGGATGCCATCTGCAGAGTTTGGACGAATTTGTAAAGACCTTAGCAGCATTGGTGACACAGGTGGCATTCCAATATTCCTTAATGTATTTTGTCCAATAACATTTGTTTCTTTAGTGAAATTGTGCTGAGATTCAGTGCATTGTGATTGCAGTTGTCATCTCTGTTACTAAGGAAGGTGTGAAATTCTCAACAAGGGGTGATATCGGAACTGCAAATGTTGTATGTAGACAAAATACCACAGTCGACAAGGTTCATTCTCTTTCCTTTGTCAAAGCATATTATGCCAATTGTCATTATCTGCTATTCTACACATTGCATTTTCTGTACAAAGGCCATTGCCTCAAGGTGGATCACTGATTTTTTTTTGTTTTTTGTTTTTTCATTGTTTTGTAATATGTAGCCAGAAGATGCTACTGTGATAGAAATGAACGAGCCAGTGTCATTGACCTTTGCTCTAAGGTATTTGAACTCCTTTACTAAGGCAAGTCCCCTGTCAAACACAGTCACCATAAGTTTGTCCTCGGAGCTTCCTGTGGTGGTTGAGTACAAGATAGCTGAAATGGGCTACATTAGATTCTACCTGGCACCCAAGATAGAGGAGGAGGAGGATGAATCTAAGCCTTGATTTGATTGCATTGCTGTCTTTCTAATAGTTGATCCACAAGCCATAGGTCTTGTATATCTTTTCTCATGCAGTTTCTCATCGGATCTGTTACTGAGTTAAATTATGTCGAATTCTGTTAATTTTCTTGGTTATTCAACTTCTGAATCGATGTATGCTCATTTTCGTATTCTTCTAATTAGGTATTAACGATCTCATTATACTGTTGTGTTTTATCTCTTAGTTAGATTAGAATCAAGGAACGCTATGTTTAGTAAATTATGTGATTTCTGATGGATTGCATGAATGACTCATTAGTGCAGGTTTAAGTTTCTCTGAATTTGTTCGGTGAAAATTTAACTCAATTTGAACTCGGCTCAATGGTTCTTGTATATCATAACGAAGTATCAAACTTGTATAATATCAGATTATTTTTATGATCAAGTGAGTTGAGCAGTATCTAGCTTGAATTTGTTGAGTTGCAATCAAGTTGAAATGAATCTTAATCCCTTAGAAACATTTATATGTGGAGAAGAAACCAAACAATTAGTAATTAAGTTCCATTTGAATGGCCAAATTCTAAGTCCGAACTATTTTCAACCACCGCCAGTGACAGAAAAGAAACAGACTCTCAACACGTAAAAGGCTTTATACTCTCTGCAGTCACTGCATGGGTAACAATTGAACTCAAAATTGTAGAGTTCCATATTTGGCATTCAAGACTCATCTCCTACACCTGTTTTATGTATAACCTGAACAAAAATTGCACACTTTGATCAAAAAGAATTGCAACTGGAAGGTGTCTTCAGCAGTGTCCAACATGCAGAACAGAACACGCAGGAGCCACTTGCCCTAATAAATTAATCGGTGGAAAGAAAACGATAGTGAACAAAACTTGTGGAAGTTGTCAGCAGTTCCTCCAGTCATCACCAGCATAAATAGCTTGATCCCCCAGCTCTTCCTCAATTCTTAGTAACTGCAGACAAAAGAAATTTTAGCTGTTGCATATTTTCACATCTTTAATGGAGATGCTCAAAAGTGAGGAGGAACAGGTTGATAGTTACTTTTGAGCATCATCATTTTTTATTTCTGGCAACATTTACCACTTCATCTGAAGAATAACATCACACCAACAAAGGCCCTGAAATGTGAGCGTGTGTGAGAGAGAGAGAGTACTAGATGTTAACCTGATTATACTTAGCTAGTCTCTCCCCACGGCAAGGTGCACCTGCCTTAATTTGGCCAGTGGCAAGACCAACAGCTAAATCAGCTAAGAATGAATCATCACTTTCCCCACTTCTTTGAGATATCACCACTCCCCAATTCGCATCTTTAGCTAGCTTGACTGCTTCAATGGCCTCAGTGACAGTCCCCACTTGGTTGACCTGCATATGTAGTAAATGTAGTAAGAGTGAAGGACAGCAGTGAGGACAGCATTGTTATAGACTTCTAGATTGTAAAATGTGTCTTCATTCAGTAAACGCTATTACAGCAACTTATTCTACTTTTGGACAGTCAATAGGTTTTCATGCTATTAATGATGCCCATGTTGTCATTTTGTTTCTAGTGTAAAAATAGTAAAAAAGCCAGAAACATCATTACGAGGAGTCAAAACCTTAAATTTGCAGCTTCAATAACATTTTTCATATACTGTATATGGTGAGCCAAAGTTTGAAGGCACCTTAAGAAGAAGAGCATTGCAAGCGGCCTCTTGTACAGCTCTTTCAATTCTTTTAGGATTTGACATCAACAAGTCATCTCCAACAACCTGAAAACACAAAAATACTTTCAGAACTAAATGGAAACACTGCAAAGCATGCATACACAACAGATGATGCAGCCTTGCATTACCCAACGAAATAAACAGAGCTCCAAAGATTTTTTGAAATCATTCATAAAAATAGGTTGCTTTCAACAAAATATCTCTTAAGGGACCTGATGTGTCACAAGTTGAATAAATAGGACTCATAAAGAACTATCAACTGCAATAATGTGAAATACAGAAAGACAGTACGGTAGAGTTATCAAATTGCCATGTATACTTGTTTGCAATTATCAATATAATCAGTTTCTATGTGCCAGAGATCTGCAATGTACTGTTATATGTTACTCATCTTCATAAAAGAAGCAAAACCAGAAACACAATGTTATATGAATGCTCCATTCTAAACTTCCTCTTAAAACTAAACCCAAGAGGCCATGATGAAAATAATCTGGACCACTAAAAGCTTGGCAAAAGCTTGGTCTACACTTCGCAGACATTCTACCATGCCACAATTACTTAACCCTGGGTTCTCCTACTTACATTCTGGCTTCGCTCTAAATTTTCAAAATATAAACTTGCTTGAATTTTGAATGATAGACAAACATATCAAAACCTTGCAATATAGCACTTGAGAACATGTAGGGAACCAAAGTCTGCACACTACACTGAAAGCTTGATAATGTGAATTCATCATCTATATTAAATAGAAGCAGCCCAAACTAAAGCATTTATTTTATGGATTTCTGGCTTTGCTGGTGGTCAGTTTATTACACTAACTTCAGCACGATAAACATTGCTAGACCAATATGCATCAGTAGGAATGAGAAGGATACCTGGCATATTCCAAGACTAGCGAAATATTTCGAGTGTTCCCAGTCTTCCTTGTCAAATGGATCTTCAATTGACACAATAGGGTAGGCTGAGATAACACCAAACAGGAATTAGAGGAAGCAAGATAACATAAAAAAGCATATGTAGATTCAAACTAGAATAGAAATTTGAGCTGCAATTCAGATATCTTCACACAGTTCTCTGTATATATTAGATAAAATAACTCGAAGAGGAAGTTGAATATACCTTCACAGATTTCTTTGTACATATCAATCATGTCCTCCCCTGACTTAAAATTTTGACCTGATTTATTTGGTGATTTGTAATCCAAATCATACTTGGTACCTAAATAAGCAAAGAAAAAGGGAAAAAAAAAAAAACTAATCAGAATCCCTCCAATTATTTTAGCAGATCAACAAAAAGTATAAAGCTTTGATGAATCGGAACACGTTTTATTTGAGAAGTGGATATTTGATAGAGATAATCAAGCTCTTCCTTTTAGGTGTATACTACTAGAAGTTTTGTTATAGGAAGTTTTTTTTGCATAGGCTATGTATATTCTCTCTTATTTGGTTAATCCAGCAAGACCATGTGTTCTGCTTAAACTAACTGTGTCATTTTAGAGGACAGAATGTCACCTATGCAAAATTCAGTAGCAGCAACACCAATTGCTATCTTTATTTTCTCATTGTATCCTGTTCTTCCAATAGCCTCCTTTACAAAATCCAAGCCTTCTTTCAAGCTGCACGTGCAATAATATAAGATAATTGGTTTAGCTCAACAGATTAGAATAAATGAGGAAACTTGCCTGGATATATTTGGAGCAAAACCACCATCTTCTCCAACACTACATCCATGTGAACCATATTTTTCTGTTATCACAGCCTGAGGAACCAAGTTGAGAAGTAGCACATAAATAACAGAATCAACCAAGAGGTACCTCAATTAAATACTCAAGCAAACAGTTTAACTATATATATTCAAAAGACAAACTGTACTTTTTAGACAGACGAGATTAGCCAAAATCCTCTATGATACATATCAAGATAGATGCTATCAATTGTATGCACACCAAATCTTCATTTACTGGTATAACTAAAAGAGCAAGTATACGTGTGCATTTTCATACTAGAACAACAATAAACAAAGTGTTTTCAAATTGAATTTGAAAACAGTGAAATTAGAAAGCAAGATATCAAAGGGATGGAATGCTAAAATAAACTTTATGGTTGGAAAAGCATAGGATTATGGTATTTAAAAGGAAAAAAAATTACAAAAAATAAAGAGAACTTTTCAATAACTTAAAATAAGGGCACCCTGGGAGAACTCACCTTTAAATGATGATAAGTCTCAGATCCTATTTGCAATGCCTCCTCAAACTTTTTTGCCCCAACAGGAAGAACCATGATTTCCTAATGACAGTTAGCTGATATTGTCAGTTGTATAAGGGAGCCCACGGAATATAGTTATACATTTCCTTATTCCAGAGTAAATAAAGGTCAAAAAATGCACTCTTGTAAAATCCTATATTTCAGAATAAATGTCAGATCACGGATTATAATCAATCAATTTCACCATCTAATTGGATAACTGAATATATGTGGATACATGTATTCTTTGGATGTTTATTGAATGAATTTTGAAATAATTGAAAAACTAATAGAATCTTGAACCTGTTTTAGAATCTACATATTCCAAAGAACATAGAGGGAGTGCTGGGAAAAAAGTATTGTCCATAGGAAACCTAGTATGACCCTAGCCCAAGACACTAGCAATGAGAATGAGCCCAATTCTCATATAGGCCCAAGCCTATTGTCTTGAAGATATAAGATTGATCATTTGTGTGAATGAAGAATTAAGAATGACTATGTTTCTCTCTCTCTATTCTCTTTCTACTTTTTCTTTCTTTTGGAGCACACACTAGCTCGAATAGTGTTGTAATTTGCCGAACCATCAATCTATTGTATTTGGGGCGTATCAAAACCCCATAAATCCAAGACTTAGGGTATGTTTGGATTGGGATGTGCCCATCCGGATTTGGGATGGGCAAAATCTCAATCCTTGTTTGTTATGGGATGTTGGAGGATTTGCAAATCCTTATCTATACCCAACTTTTTACAACTCAATAAAAACATCTACTTTTTCTATAATTCTCCAAAAAAACATCTAATTTTTCTACAATTCCCAATGTGATGAGGACATCTTAACAACAATCCTACCCTATATAATCCCAAAACAAACACAAGATTTTCAAAATCCACCTTTTTGCAAATTCCACTCAAATCTCAAATCTAGACTTGCAAAATCCACCTCCACCCCAGTCCAAACATACCCTTAGAGTAATTGCAGGCTTTATTGGAATTTGCCAGAGGAGGTGATCTGAAAGAAGTAATTCATTTTTGATAGGTCTGAAAGGTGCATAAGGTTTCTTTTAATTTCAAAGTGTTATGAAAGAGTGATAACAGATTATAAATAAATTTTATAGTTATCCTGGCAAGGGTTAGTAGTGGAATGGGTTAAGGACAATACACAAACTTGATTTTAACCCTCAAACAGGCAAATAATAGAAACTACTTGAGAGTAATCACCAATATTGAATTTCTTGAAATCATTCATAAATTACACAGAACATTGTTTAAATAAAGACAAGCAAAAATCAATATATATGAACAACCATTGAGATGCATAAACTCCATCATAATTTACCTGAATTGCTAGATTGTTCCCAGCATGTTTTCCTCCAGTTATGAGAGTGAAAGCTGGGACAGGAAGATGGTAGTTCGTTCTGCCGGCAAGATCAGCAATGTGTTTGTACAGTGAAACCTGCATATGAACTTTTACTTAGAATCAGAACAAAACTTAATTGTCTATGAAAGAAAACCTGGGATCCATGCCTCCTTTTCAGCTGCTCCTGCTCTGCAAGCAGCCATTGAGACTGCTAGAATTGCATTTGCCCCAAGTTCACCCTAGCAATAAGTACACCAACAAGTTTAATGAGCAGTATAGTAACAAATTTAGAAAGTCATTATGATGTCAGTGCAGCACAAGAGAAAGCAGATGCACAAAGCAGAACTCAAATGAATGCACATGTACAAACAAGAACACACAAGAAATAAAACTACCTTCTTGTCTGTCTTGTCCAAGTCTATCATGGCTTGATCAATTTGAACTTGAAGAGTTGGATCCATACCAATTAAAGCTTCAGATATTTTCTCATTAATATTCTTAACAGCTCTACTCACACCATTTCCAAGATATGTTCCCTTGTCTCCATCTCGCAATTCAACTGCCTCATACCTGCGTATAAAAGCACATAAAAAAATTCACGCCTCAGATCTCAGAATGTGATGATCTCTGTATCTTCTATTTAGCAACTGGAAGAAAAATAACCAACTCATCAAAAGAAGATGATAATTGACTAGCACAGATCAAAATGTCCATGGATAGATACAATAGTGCTAGGAATTTCTTGTATTAAAAACAGCTGAACTAGCTGAAATCAACTAGGCTTTGGAAACAAAGCTCCAAAAGTAGTTCTAAACAACTCAGACCAAAATTTGGTGCAAGATGTAATGGCACTGAAGTAAGAATTTATCAGGAAACATTTTTATATACCAGCATCAAGTTGAAGAGAAACCAAGAAAGTCAATCAGAGGCATTGGTATAAAACAAACAAGGACAAAACAGAAAGTCTTAGCTCTTCTGGCACTTTCATACAACAATTTAAATTCTGTTTAATGACAAGGGAGTAAGAGGCTTTCTGAAAAGTTCCATAACCATAACAAGGGGAAGTAAAAAGAAACTAGAATGAGCAAATGCAGGAAAGAAACAGCCAAACAGCAAAATAATACTTTTCCCAAGATTATATTGCATACTTATAGTTGCATCTCACTATATGTCTCTCCTTCTCAAAGGAGGATATTGGAACTCACGCACCAGCGGTCGCAACAGAAGAACAAGACCATATGATTACATACTTTGCAGCTATAACCAAGACATGATAAATATAGAATCGACTTCAAAGAATCCTAATATTTTCATCTTTTTACGGACACTTAAATGGCTAGACTACATAAGTTAATTGCACAACTTTCCAAGAATCATGATCCTTCAATTACATAAACGGCTGATAAATGAATATCAATACTCCCTAGTTAATGTCGTATATGAACTCTGTTCCTGCTCTTTTGAATCAGTCATCTACAAAACTAAAATCATGGAACAGCCTGGACGACTTGCGACAGAAATTAATGTTTCCACTACTACTTTATCCACGTTGATTGAAAATCTTTTCTTGACATGGTGTTGAGTCATTAGCTTGCAAAAAACAAACAACATTTGCCAACACAATCTAAACAAGCTTATACCATAAAGAAGATGTCTTCTCCATTTGTCAATCCAGCATGTAATGTATCAAGTTATTTGTTCATAGGAGTCTAAAGGTGCTTACTTGACTCATCGATCAAACTCAATTTAAATTTCACAAACTCTGAAATGTGTTGGAAACAAGAAGGAATCACAAAAGAGCAATACTCGATACCTGATTCGTTGATTTAGTCCCATTCCCACCTTAAATATAAAATAAATGCAAGCATAGAAGAATAATGTACCCAGTTTCACAAATAAATCCCAACGCAAATAAAAAGGATATACATATATACAAACAAACCAAAAGCATAGGAGAGAAGTGTTTACATTCCAGAGGTGGAGCCGCTGGGTGCGGAAGCGCGATAGACGCCTTTATTGGTGTACAAATCGACTTCAACAGCGGGAATTCCTCGGCTATCAAGAATTTGTCTGGCTTTAACGCTGGTGATAACGGAGGGGACGGATTTCTTCAAGTGATTGGAGATGAAGAGCACTGGATCGGCGGACTTTGTCCTAACGGCGGCATTAACGGCGTCTTCAATTTTCCGGGAGAGCATATGCTTGTCCAGATATTCCTGTACCGACATTTTCTTCTGCTCACAACAACACGATTTCGGCTTCTGCTCTTCTTCTTCCGCTACTGCTGTAACTGCAACTGAAAATCAGAGATTCGATTATGAATTGGGGAAATGAGATATTATTGAGAGCTGATCGGAAATATTAGTCGAAGTTGAATTGTTGGGGTTTAAGCAAGACAATTCACTGGATTTTTCAGTTATTTGTTGTGTTTTTTAATCCTCTGTACTTATATAATATTTCCTTTTCATCTATGAAATTCTAACAATTCATATAATTGAATTTTATACAGTAATTTCAAAATTAGAAATTAGGATTCAGTGAGAGATATAAACAATATCTGACTATTTTGATTTGTAGAAAAGAGTTTTTTATTAAGAAATAAACTAGTAAATTTCAATAAAAGAAATTTTTATGAACATAAGCTTAAATTTCAAAATCATGTGGATTCATGAATATCATGAGAAAAGAAATACTTGTTTCTGCCTTATCTTTTGAAGTGAAACATCATTAAAAAGAATGTGAAATTTGAGGACTAAAGTGTAATTAGTAGAGTTTAGTTGGTGAGTTTACATTTTTTAAGTTGTTCAAAACTATATCTTCGTGATCATAAGTCATTTTGTTGAGTAATATTGATACATCTATATTGATTTGAAATGAAGATTATAAAAACGAATTATTGTTTATTGTGTCCGAAAATTATTCGAATGAATAAATTGAGGGGGTAAAATGAATTCTATAAATAGTGAATATGCCTAAAATTCTGAAATGGAATAAATAAACATCTTTTTTAGTTGAGACATGAAAAAAAAAAATCCATTGTTACCAAAACAAATAAATATTTGATAATTTGACAAAATTATCCATACGCATTCTTTCTTTTTTTTTTTTCTTCTTTCTTAGGATCATGTGTGGGTCATACAAATATTAAATGAGAATATGTGAATTGATTGAAGCTCGTTTCATTAAAAGGTATATTAACACTCTAGTTAAAAAAAAATATTCTTATCTTTTTATTATAAAATAAATTTCTTAATAAAATAAAACTATTTTGAAATTTGGGCTTCAATAATATGATAGAGCTAACATCCCCTCAAAAGTCAAAAATAATATGTTGGACAGGAATGGTGTACAATGTATTGGGCCGAAACGTAACACAATAGTCTCCTATGGTTTGTATTGGGCTTGAAACTAGAAAAATATCCACATATTTTTCTTTTCTTTTCCAAGAGGGCCTCCTATAACGGCAATAGTAAATTGACTTTTAATTAAAAGATGTTAAGAACTAAGAAGGATTCGTGTGCCACATATTGCAGTTAATTGGTTAGTTAATGTGGATTAACTGTGGGATCAACATAGTCAAATGTTGAATCTTTTACGAAAAAGGACCAAACTTAAATTTGATAATATTTCAACGGATAATAAGTGACACTTTAAAAAATATCAAATATACGGAATAAGAGGAAATACTTCAACAAATAATAATTAATATTCTAACATTTATAACTATTGATACTTTGACATGCAACACACAAAACTTTAATATCAAATATATCAATCATGCTATCCGACTCACAGGGCAAGTTAAAATGTGTCCACGGCTGATGTGTCAAAAATCTAAAATACTTATTAATTTCACTTTCTATATAATGAGGAGATGTGATCATTATACGTCATTGGTATCCATATTAAAAGTTGTCCACGATTGGCATTTTATCATTTTCTTTAAATATATAACAAGTCATGTTGAATATATTGGTTAGTACAATTTTAATAATTGGTTATCTTTTACATTTTACTAACAAATTTTTTTTTTTGGAGGAAGTTAGAGACTTGGAGGTGTTTGGCTAAACTTATTTAAATGACTGTATAAAGTTTTTACATTCTATAATATATTTATTTTGTATTAATAATAAGTTGTTGAAGTATTGTTTTGAATAGATAAGATGATGAAACTTATAAGATATTAATGACGACAATCGTCTAATATAAATGATTAAGGTTAAATGGATCTGTCAAAAATAAGATTTATTAGAAAAATAAAATGCATTCTTCACCTAAAAAAGAAAAGAACTTATAAACTCAAATGATGTTATTCCACAGTATTACGATGAAATCTTATTTTTAAATATTTATCAAACAATTTTGAAGAGCTTATAAGCTCAACTAAACCTCCTCTTATATAATTTGTTTTATAACTCAAAATCATTATACATGGAAAAAGAAATCCAAATTCATTTAGGTTATACATGCTTTCACAATTCTCACTAAATAGGATTCATAAGGGCATCTCCAAAGCCATGGTTTTTGCAGTGGCAAACGCAAATTAAAAGAAATCTGCCCCTCCAATGCTGTGGCAAATTGGTACGCAAATAGCCACCATAGAACAATAAGTGGCAAATTTGTCATCTATTGTTCATTAACACAAATACCACTTTTTCCTTTTTTTTTTGATTTAATTTTAGTTATTTCTTTTGATTTCCTTTTTTATTTAATTTCATTTGAGTGTCTCAAGTACTTTTTATAAAGTTATCAGTTTATTTAAATATTATGTCTATTATTATTATTTGATTTTAGATTTATGAAAATTTAAAAAATTGAAAACGTATAACATAGTTGTATTGTAATATTTTAATAAATATTTATATAAGAATATACTAATTTGGAACGTTAGTGACAATCATAATGTAATTTATATTTTTCTAAGTATTGCACTGTATTGTATTACTATGTAATTTTCTTTAGTATTAATAAGTATTTGTAGAATTTTATAATATATTTTTGATATTTTATATCAATTTTCTTTTATATGAATTTTTTATATTATTGAAATCAATATGTTTAATTTTTTTATTAATTTAGTAAATAAACATTTGATAAAATAGAAAGTTCAAAAAATAAAAGTCTTAGAATATTCTCATGGGGTTAAATTTTAAGTTTAATTGAAGATGATTTTATTGTTTATGGCAAATTTACCGTGAAGGTGTGAGAGGCTCTAAGAATGTTTCAATTGAAAATTCGTCGAATTTCATATGTGAAATTCCAAATGCAGAAGAAGTCAACGAAAACATGTGATAAATGTTTGCGGGACTTCAATACTACGAAAACAACATATTTTTTGTCTAAACCAAAATGAAAATAAAGTGTCAATTAGTGGAATGATGTCCACGTTTTTATTCCATTAAATATCTTCGTTTTATTTTCTTGTGATCAAGAATAATCAAGAACAATGCATGGTTCAAAGTTGGCAAACAAGGAATGAGCAAGTTGAAGACATTTTTGATGGAGACATATAGGATATATTTAAATGGAAGTAAAGAAAGTGAATGTTCTACATATTGAGTAAGTCTCCTGTGAAATCGTTTTACGAAATTCTAATACACTATGTGAGATGGGTCAACCCACAACTCATTAACCCACCTCCCAAACCATACAATTCACATGTTATTTGTGGGTGATGGGGCTCCGTCTCACAAAAGCTATCCGTGAGACCGTCTCACATGAGTTTTTGTATTACATATTTACTTAATTATCAAGAATGTTTACTTAATCATCAAGTAAGCAAGTGAGAAAATTGAAATTTTCACGATAATAATTAACAAGTTATTAATTCAAATAAATGATACTGTATAAAACTTGCGAGAAATTAGATAGGAACATATCATATTCATTCAAATCATTTTTATTTATTTATCAAATGTAAAATATTTTGGTAAAGTCTTGGGTAAGACTATCTCACCAATCCCATTCAGTGAGATGGATCGGTTCCGTGAGACAAATCGGGTAGGATCGAACATAAAAAAGTATGTAATATTTTTGTGTGTATTGGGTAAAATGTTTTTTTTATATATTGGGTAATATTTTGTATTATAAGATATGTTTTGAGTTGAGTTGGACTATAAGAAAATATGTAATATTTTATGTATATCAGATAATACTTTTATATTATATGATACATGACCCGAATTGGGTCGGGTTGAATCACTAAAAAAACGCACAGATCCTGGGTTGTTCACTTGTGTATTATGTATATATAATATGTAAAAGTATTACCTAATAAATACAAAAATATTAGATAATTTATTATATCTGATCCGACCAACACCATCTCATGAAATGACATTTGTGAGAGGTCTCGCAAAAGACCTACACATATATTTTTAAGAAGGTTGTAATTGAATAACAGGATTCTATCGTTTTCGCGGTTTTGAAAATTTGTTTTTTCACGTCAACATACAAGTAAAAATCTATGGATAATGAAAATTATATTTATTAAATCAATATCTTGGAAATAATCAAAGAATATGTAAAAGTCATAATATTAATACACTCCCCTCAAATCAAATGGTCCCTCTAAAGAGATCATTTTCATTTTCTATACAACTTGCTGTTTGTTTCTTATACACAAGAGTGAACAAAAAAACCCAAAGTAATTTCCCAGCACATATTCATGCAAGTAGAGGATCAAAACCCAAAAGGCGGGCCCGCAGCCGGCTCAGCGACCGCGTGACGACACAGATGATCCTGGATAAGTCTCATACGACGACGTTTTACTGGCTCCACCACCACTAGTGGCAAAAAACAAGTCGGACAAGTAATTGTTCAAATCCTCAGGGGCATATCTGACAATTGACTCGAATCCGGTGTGGTTTCCTCTGTGGTTTCGGTATAAGGCCGCATAACTCGGGACGATTTTCTTCGCTAACGATAATTTCACTTCATCTCGCAGTTTCGGGTCGGGTATGACCCATGAACTCTGCTTCTTGTACGCCTCCTCGAAGCTCGAATTGAACCGTCTAAAGCATTCCGTGGCTTGCTGAGGAGGAATCTCGGCCGTTGGATCGTCGGGCAGAGATGATAACACGTTGCTCCATCCCATCCGTTCGTAGTTGGCTATGTATTTGTTCACTTTGGATCGGGTCTTCCAGATCCATTCGGGCCCCATCAGGAGCCCCAGGCTGGAGTTCCGCACCTTGGAAGCGACGTAGTTTAGGTTGTTCGCAAGGAACAAGTACGACAATGCGACGTCGTTGTACATCACCGCCTTGCCGTCGAGCTTGCACAGGAGGACGAGAATCAGCCACGCCAACCTGGCGGTGATCTCCGCCGCCCCGTCACCCACGCCGGAGGTGGGGCTCGAGAAGAAGGATTCCGGCAATGGAGTCTGCGCGGTCACTGACCAGTCCGTTACGATGACGGAGACGGCGCCGCTGTAATCGCCGAGGAAAACCAGATAATTCATCACGTAGCGAGTGAGCGGGTGGACGCCGCCGGCGGTCTGTGTTTTGGATGAGTCCTTCTGAATGGCGGACTCGAATTGGGTCAACATAGTTCTCACGGCCTCGCCTAGCTTCACCAAGGCCGCCTCCGCCGCATTCCTCACCGCCGACAACGAATCGTGGGAGAAAACGGATTCAATCTCCGGCCACAAGTCGGAGATCGCCTCGAAAAGATCTAGGGCGCGGAACATTTTCTCCGGCGAGAGAATCTTCTTGCTCTTCCCGAAATTTTCAGGGAAACTGAACAAATCCACGGCTGCATCTCTGGAAATCTCGGTGAAGCACGACTCCGCGATCTTTTCCGATGAGGAGAAAACGATGTCGCATAGAATCCTCTCGCCACAGAATAGGGTTTTGACGGCGATTTTTACTGCATGTAACCAGCTCTTAATTTTCAGCTCCAGAACATTCCAATCCATTTTCTGCATCTGAGAGTAATTCAATTTCTCTACTCCCAAATAGTACAGAGTCTCATCAATTATCGATTTTCTGATGAGTTTGTATATATTAACGCATTCCTTTGCATAACCGGAGGCGATCATGCAGTCGGCGATACTCTTCAAATCCGCCATGGCAGAATCCAAAGCTTCCTCCGCCTCCGAGTTCCCACCCTGCGGCGGAGTACGAGGCGGCGTGCGAGGCGGAGTACGAGACGGCGTACGAGATGGCGTCGTGCTCTCTTCCTCTTCGGAAACGTCATCTTCGTAGAAATCGGAAATGCTGGACCGGGCCGAGGCCCTGGAGGACCGGCCCGCAACCGATTCAGAATCAAGGTTTTTTCTATTAGCAGACAAAATGAGGTAGAATTCCTTCTCCAATCTCCTGATTGCAACCTGCATCAAATTCTGAGCTCTGACGAGTTTCTCGGAGCTGGAACTGAGCCTAACAAAATGGTGCATCGCCTTCTGCAATCCACTCACCGCTTCGAGAAATCTCTTGGCCTCTTTCCTATCATCCACAAACAGCGACGAGAATTTCTCGTGTTTATGGGCATCGACATCCCATTTCATGATCACGTCCTCGGCGTAGCTCATGTCGTCCTCCATGATCGTTTCAGAGAAGGTATGGTGGTGAGGGCGAGGTGGCGTGGAAGAAGGAGATGAAGCCCTGCTAGAAAACAACGAACCCTTCATTTTATTTTTCAGCAATGAAAATTAATGAGATTACGTCTTCAAATATGTATTAAGTGATGTTACAGTGGAAAAATGTAAGTGAGAGAATGTGTGTTGAGAGAGAAATATGGATGATGAGAAATGGGAGAGGCCAAGGGGTGTATATATAAGAGTGGAGGAATTGGGTTTGACTCATGAGAGAGAGAGAGGCGTTGAAAAGGAAACGCGGTGTGGGCGTTATTGTTTGAATTTGTTTGAATTTTCTTACGAAAAAGTAAGAAAAGTAAAAATGTGGGGGGCAAACGGAATTAGTGAAAGTCCAAGGGCTATATCCCAGCCTCGATTATAACTATGGATGGGACAATGTCAATATCCACTGAATTTCTCAGCACCTTGACTTTAGCCGCACCTTCTGGATGGGTTAATTACAATTTAGTCCTTTTCGAATTTATTATTATTAAAATTTCATATTTGATGTTTACAGATTTAATACTTCTATACTTCTATTCATCTGATGATTTGATACTAGTTTTTTTTTGTTAATTGACTATGAGAACCAACCATTACACTGTCATGCATATTGGACAAAGTTTTTGTATTGCAATTTTGACCACTAAGCAACAACAAAAATTACAGAAAATTCATTAAATAAATCAAATTGTAAATTTTTTTATTTCGTGTATAAAAAAAGTAGAATTTTAAAAAATATGATTGTAAAATGGTTGTAAACTGTGCACTTTTTTTTTTTTTTTTATTAATCATTTCTAATTGATTCTTTGCTGTCATGAAACTGCTTGTAATTTATAATAATTATACAATTACATAATCAAATAAAAAGAAGTCATTTTATAACCTCATATATTGAAGTGATATGATTTTAGTTTATGTCTTGTTTCAAAAAGGGTAATAAATCTTGTTATTCTCAACTAATCAAAAAATGTAGAATACGAAATTTGAAGGAGAATTGAATTAATTCAAAAAAAAAAAAAAAAAGGCCATTCCTTCAAATCTTAAGATTTAACTAAAAGCTTACATATGAGGTTGGTAATTAGTAGGATTTTTAGGAATAGTAATAATAATAATTCTAAAATAAATTTATATAAAAGTGTAGATGGAGATTTAATTGAAAGTGAAAATTGGAGTGTGGTAATAATAACATTGTGTACGTGAGTGGTACCCGCACTTGATTAAGAAAGGATTGGTCAACCAAAGTGCCTAGTGGTATTCTGTTTTTTTATTTTAATTATTAATTAATTTTATAAAACTCCAAGCAGTTTGGTCACGTTTCCTGTTTATGTTCACCAAATTAAACTTTAAATATTAATATATTAGTAACTAACATTTGTCCTTTTGATCATACCTAATTTTCCTGTATAATAGTAGTTGATGGTATTTAGAAATTCTTAATGCGATGGAGACTGCATCAATGTTCACTTATAGCCATTTCGTTTTTATCATTTTGCGCGACAAACTAAAAACAAGAAATTAAATAAACTTTTAAATCATATCGGGTGTGAAATCTTATTATTACTTGCACTTATAATGCATATTATGACTATGGATTTAACTTATTATCATATATGTATAGATTGACAAATTATATCTTTATTAGAAGATTATTTAAATGTCTAAATAAGATAAGATTTGTGTGTTTTTATTTTGATATCCAAATCTATATGAGGTATTGATTGATTGAATGATCAATCATGTCAATATCCTTATGAATTATGTTTTACATCGTGTGAGCATATATTTGATGCTATTTATCTATGAGTTGGTCTCTTGTACAATCGTCTCATGTGCGACGGGTCGTGCACGGTCGACTGTGCGTTACAAAAAAAAACACATACTTATAGCTTTAAAAGACATATTTAAAATCGAAAATCATATACTTGAGTCGTGCACCACAAAAAAAAAAAAAAAAAAAAAAAAAAAAATATATATATATATATATATATATTTATAGCCCTAAAATGCATACTTAAAGCTGAAAATCACATACTTGTGTCGCACACGGCCGACCGTGCATCGGAGCCATGCACGATCCCATCTCACATGATACGGTTACACATGAGTTTTTATATTTATTTATTTGATTGATTAATAATAGTCCAAAAGAGGTTCAACCCTAACACTATCAATTTCAATCAAACGAATCCATCAAAAAGTTTTGCAAACAATTTATTTTATTATAAATGTAATTGAGAACATACTTGTTTGTAGGAAATGAAACTGGAATTTCACATAAAATAAATGGTATATCACAAAATTAAATGAAATAAAATTTTCCACCACAAATATAATTTTATTACTTTTCTTCAATAATTTGAGTGAAAAGTCTAAAATAACAATTGCATTCATATATGTATAGTGCAAGATTGTTGATTGATGTGATGAAAAATACTATGTCCTATCAACAAGGGTAAAATTATCATTTTTATATTAATGGTAAAAATCTTATATGTTATCTAATGTGGTAGAAAAGTAATTCATTAGCCTAATTGTGATAGAAAGAGATGTTATCCCTGAAATATATTGAGAAAATTTTACAAAATATCCAACTAGAAATTAATAGTTTATATATAAATTGTGTTAAAAAAGAAAAATGGTTTGTCGTTGATATTAATTGAAAGAGACCATTTCTTCAACAAATATGGAGAGAGAGCCCCCTACTAACAATACCCAACAACCATGCATCAAACTCCTTGGAATTAAATACTGCAGAAAAGTATTGAGACCTTTTCAAACTGTGGTAATCACAAAAATACTATTTCCTTTTTAAGTAGTAATATAATATGTATGACGCTTTCTACTCTACTATACTCTAGCTAGTAATAAATGCAAAATAAGAATTTCATTTGGTCAGATCTTTATGCATAAACTTTACTAAGGCAATAGCTATTTGGTGCAGAGATTATTTGGTTCGTCATTACCCAACATAAGTTGCTCTAATTAGTCTTTTAAGTAAGATTCTTGTGATCTCTAACAAATCTTCTCTATTTCAGTTCATATTCTATAATTCATAAAATAAAAGCTGTGAAAATGAGTTTCAATTGTAGATGGTAAAATTTCATCTCAATAAAATTATATTTGTAAAACAATTTCATATAAATTTTTATAATCAATTATATGAGCTCATGTATGGATGTAATTTTAAGCCTCTAGGACTCTTCTAATTTAAGATAATTATTAAGGAATTATTACTTGATTGAATTATATTGTAATCATGAAATTTATAAGAGACAATCTTATGGATACGATTTAATGAGATGAAATCCTATTATCTACACCCTAAGATCATTTTCAAAAGATAATATATGTCTGGGGACTATAAATTATGGACCGACCAATATTATGAAATTAAATGTAAAAGACATGTATCATAAGAAAATTGTCTTGATCACTAGTTGAAACCAAAAACACATTCTACACGTGCCCAACATTTAGAAACCTTCATTCATACAAGTATAAAGACAAACTTTAATAAATATACTTATTTTTATGAAATTATTTACAAAATATCAAATCATAATACATGGCTCCAACTTATAAACATAATGGACTAATATTATTTCAATTGAACCATGTTATGTTCGAAAAAATCGAGAATAATTAGTGACATGTTTGCCAAAATTCTTGGAATCATAGAAGTTATTTATATTATATAAGTCACAAAATTAAAGCATAAAGCAAAAATAAGTGGTCTTGTTGACTCGGCGAAACAAGAGCCATATATAGCCATTAGCTGTTACATATATCTATACAAAAGTCTGCCGAATGTGAGGATGAAAATCATATAATATATAGTCTTTGTTCCGGTCCTTCTCCTCTGTTGAAAAAGTTGAATTTAAATTATTAAAAAAACAAAATTCTGCAAAGTTAAATCCAAAGCAATCCTACAAATTGAAAGGACAAGATCTTTTATTCTTAAGTTAATCTATAGCCAGAATATTTGTTTTTGTTACATTATTATTATTAGTTAGTTCTAATGTTCTTTGGATAGTGAGTAGCTTTAGTAAGAATGTATTAGGAAATTAGGGCATCATGAAAATATTTGGTGAGTGATGGATACAAATAAGGATGGATTTAGGATGAAAACATTTCTTCTCTTATAACAATCATTAGCCAAGAATTAAGTGTGGATTTGTGGTTTTGGACATATTTAAGGTAGATGAGATGGATTAGTTTTAATTGGTTACTGGTTATAAAATATTATAATAATGATGAGATGAATTTTATTTTTAGATTTACAGGTTACTTAGCGTATCGTGTATCGTGTCAGGTCACTTACAAATTCAATAAATTAATCATATTCATGTAACAATAACTTACACAAGTAAATTAGTAGATCATGTCTAAGTTCATATAAAACGTATAATAGTCATGTCTTGACCCGACCCACAAATCCAACATATTCGTTAGCCTACTTAGATTACATTTTATATTTTCTGTTTACAACGATCTTATACATCAATATTTGGAGTACGTAATTTATATTTCAAATACCCAATAGTTTTCGTTAATATACACTTATAATTAATTAAATAAAAAGCCGAACGTGTATGATAACATCATCCAATCCAAAATATTCAAATAAAGTTGGCCGGTTACGTGTAAGAGTATAGCTGGAGAAGTCTCTTTATAATCAACGTTATGATTTTGCAGTCATAATTATAACTAACATAATCATTTGATTAAGTCAAATAATAGTTTTTGCTGATTAGTTAGTCATTAAGTCCAGTTGATTAAGTCATGCTTATGCTAGAAAATCCGATCACATTATTACACGCCGTGGGTTTATTCTTTAGTCTTACTATAATTGGGATAATGAGTCCATTCACGAATCAAACAACAACAAACCGTTATTTGAATTTTATTTATTTACAAACAGCCTTGTAACATTTTCTTTTCTTATTTGCACTGATTGATGTTGATGGAATATTTGTTTATATAATTATTTAATTTTTTTGGAATGAATCAAACCTTATAATAAATGAAGTGAATCACATACCATAGATAATATTTGATATGGTATCTACCACTTAAATTCATAATCATTAATGCATATATGTTGAATTCACCAGTACCAAACTCAATCATCTTGTCTAAATGTGTTTATTGGTTAATGGAAAGCCAAAAGGCAGTTCATTTTTGTTTGCAACATTATTGTTTTCTTAAGTTATTTTCGTTGAATTACTTTCAATTTTTTTATTCTATATATGAAACTACTCCAAATGTCAATATTTATATTCTGTCATACAGTGTTATGCATTCAGAGCAAAAACTAGTTGCATTCCACGAGGGACAAAAAAAAAACCATAAAGAAACAATGGTGCTTTAATTTCATGTCTAAACAGCATAAAAACACAGATAGCAAATCTAAGAAAAAGATTAACACTATCAAATACCCTCCAAACAGTACCAAAAGGCTTTTCAATCACAATTAATCTAGACTTTAATGGCATACTTTCTCTTTGGGAAATACATTTCTTTCTTTTTCTGCTTTTCCGTCTTCAAAGAGACCTAAAAAGAAACGAAAAACAAAATATTAATAACAAGCAATAAACAAAAGAAACAAATTAAGAGGGTATGGACAACATGCAACTGAATAAATAGTGTGTAATCTAGAATAGGTTCAACACCGAATTATGGAGACCGATGACTCAAAAATACAGCCAACAGATCAATTATAAGATTTACTGGTGCTTATGATTTACAAAGTAGATGCTTAAAATGGGTTCTTGTGGTTTATCATAAAACCTGCAAAAGTGTTGCATTGGAAGGTGCATCACTGCACCCAGAACAGAGATAGCCAAAGATTGCCACAATTCACAACCGAAAATAGTCGAATTATCATTTTTCAAATAACTTAAAATTATATTAAAACAGAATAATTTACTAGCATGGACTTTTTCTCACACGGATGAAGAGGAAAGACATTCTACAAGGTATCAAAATTGAGGTCAGGAGTAGATTATAAAATGCAGATTGTGTCAGCAGAATTAGACACCATGCAATTATTAATAACCTCATATGTGAGGTGAATGAAATCTTACATCATTGGACTCTTTCGTGTTAGACTGGCAATCCGAGATACAAAGGGTAATCAAATGTGTGTATCCACGAGTAGCAGCACAAGATTGTATCATTCAGAAAGTTTTACGAAATTCAACTTTCATTGTGAGGATTACTTAACAATATAAAAAACACAAGACAGGGACAATAACTGGAACAATTATTTTGAGAGTGTGTGTTCATATATGCATCACGACATACACGCACCAATTCTATTCAGACGAAGGAAAAATGTACGCCCCGTGTAATTATCCTGATCTTATCAGTATAGGGATTAGCAAACACAACTTACAAAATCAAGCAAAATGACTTATGAACTTGCATTTTCACATCCAAGTTTTTCCAAATTAACAACAATTCACAGAATTGGGCAAATGTGCAGAGTGAGACTCAATCTCAGTAACTTTTACTAGGAGTCAGATTATCAGACCAAGCCCTACAATGGAAACTACTAAGCATCGGAAAATTATCTAGTTAATCTATACAAGTACAAATAAATTCAAAAATAAATAAATAAATAAAACTCCTCGCATGCAAAATTGATTCAAGGTAAAAAAAAAGGGAGTACCTGGTGCTTCGTTAGGCGGCGGCGAATAGCACGAGTCTTCTTAGGGCGGAGATCGAGTGGCATATACTTCTTGTTCTTGTAGAATTGCCTGAGAGCTTCTTTCTGCTTCTGCGAAATCACGGTCAATACCTGGGCAATTGACAGCCTCACCACCTTGATTTTGGAAAGCTTGTTCGGAGCGCCGCCGGTGACCTTCGCCACCCTCAGCAACGCCAACTCCGCCTTCAAATCCTTCAGCTGCGCCAGCAGATCCGGCTTGTTTTTCGTCCTCAACTCGTGCACCTTAATCCTCGCTGCATTAATCAAATAAACAAGAACATTACATCAATATAGACAGAAATTTAGCAAATTGTCGATTTCGGTTGTCTAATGAACGATTTCTTCATACCCATTTCGTGTTTGTTCCTTAGGCGATTGGGGGTTTAGGGTTTGCCAATTGGCGGAGAAGCG
The DNA here is from genome assembly GCA_954870855.1 of Scutellaria minor. Classification (NCBI taxonomy): domain Eukaryota; kingdom Viridiplantae; phylum Streptophyta; class Magnoliopsida; order Lamiales; family Lamiaceae; genus Scutellaria; species Scutellaria minor. The sequence goes on from OX940725.1 coordinate 4,374,694, forward strand.
AAGCGCGGCTATACAAAACCTAGTATATTTATCTGGCCTTTTGGGCTTAGGGCTTGTTTGGATCTCAATTTGGGCTTCTTGATTTTAAGCTTAGTTGGTTTCGGCTCGAAAATTAGTGGGACAAAAGAGCCCAAATAATGAGATCCTTTTTTATAGTTTTAAGAGGGTTTATTTTCATGGCTCACTAAAGCCCAATAGCCCAACAACATGCTATGTGACTGAAAGTGCATGTAATAATTTATCCAATTAAAAAATATTAGGATTCATTAGCATCTTTCATATGTATATTCATTGATAGATAGATCAAGAAAACTTAAATTGAAAGACTGAGATACAAATTTTCTTTGACAGTGATGAAGAAAATAAAATGTTTGTAGAGGGGATAATAAATAAAACTTGATAATTATTACATATATGAAATTTAAACTTTATATAAAATTTTATGGAGTTGAGAGAATGGTTAAAGAAGAAACAAGGGCAGAAAGGGAAAAGATAGAGATCTCCAAAATCAGAGTTGGAGATTAATGAAAGCAGATGTTTTAGCTTTTTCACTATGCATTGGCCCCCACGGCTTTAAAACCGTGATTATATCTTAATCACTAATATTTTCATTATTTTAATGCACTTCGATTGAGACCCACTTAACCATTATTTTCAAATTTTTTACTTTAGAATATAGTATTTGATAAAGTTTTAATTTGATAGGTAAAGTAAAACAATAGTGAAACTAATTAAGTCTTTCTTTTTTCTTCCCCTCAATAAATTAAAGGTAAACTTCTATAATTAAATAAGATTCTTATTACATCGTCTCACGAATCTAGTATCAGACGAATTTGATTTCTAAGTCATAATGTATGGTCATCTCATATAGTTATACCTAAAAGTTAGTTTCGTATAAATTCATGTGTATATCTTCTGCAGTGTACTTGTGTAAAACTAAAGTATAATATAATCAGTTAAAATTCATATAATACGAAGATTTTAGCAAAATATTATATTGTTAGAATTTTTTTCCTCATTTTCGACCTTATAGTTTTTTTAGTTTGTGGCATGTGAACTTTATACAAATAATATATTTTTTAAATCATATAAGATACATTTAAAAAAAGTTATGACAAATATTAAAGTATATATATATATATATAAAAGTTCCAAATCGTTTTATTATTAGCAATGTAATGGACTTTATCAACTATAAATTTTCGGTAAAATTGGACCTACCAAAAGAACCATTATAAAAAGCGTAATCATTAGTCATTGCACTTATAATTAAATTTAATTAACGAACCTCATCTCAAATGTAAAGTTCTTATATCCAGATCAATAATTGGATTTAATGAAAGAAGATGTGACAAAATCATCGACTCTTTATTATATGTGCAAAAATATTGAATCTGGTACGTTCCAAAAATATATTCAGTATATTAGATCATCATCTTATACATATATAAAAACATAGTTCATTATTAAATTAATATGTAAAAATAAATGGTTGACGTAAAATTTGGTTGTATATATTATCTGGATGATACTCCCTCCATTCCTTTTTAAGTGACGTTTTGAAACTTTAAAAATTTTCCTATTTAATTGACGTTTTGTGCATTATTTTCATATATACCCCTATGATTAATTAATGTCTAAATTAAATACATTGTATAGTACTCATGTTTTCAATAGAGACATGCACCAATAATAATTATGGTCAAAGAAAAGCTTAGTTAATGAGGGGTATATTAAGAAAATAAAATTATTCTTAATCTGTGTGTAGAGTTGTAGGACGTCACTTAATTAAGAATGGAGAGAGTATAATTTAAGGCACATTAGTTCTTTTAATGTAAAATACATCTTTACTTACGTCTCTAGAGTATTTATAAATTTTATTTCAGGTTCCTCGATAACATTAATTAACCATCAATTTTGATAGTCAAGTCACTTGAATATAACATTTAATACTTTTAAAGATTTTGGAAACTATTAATGTTTATTTCAAAATGATTTAAATAATCATTTTGTTTTTATAGGTTTTTAAAAAAGATGTTAAATTGAGTCCATTGATAACATTTTATGTTAACTTCTGTTACAGAGATACCAGAACATGACATTTTTTAATACTTTAGAAACCTTTGGAAATAAATGATACTTTAAAGACCTTTTAAAATAAAAATCAATACTTTAGCACAAAAACTTGTGTAAGAGGATCTCACGGATAGTTTCCGTGGGACGGATCTTTTTTACCTACTATCCAAACTCATTTTCATTAATTTACATATGAATTGCGAATTGCATAGTGTGGGTTGTGGGTGGATCCGTCTCATGTAACATAATCTGTGAGATGATCTCACATAAAACTCACTCATACTTTAGAGACTTATAAGATACATTTGGCCTTCATTATTCTATGATCCGTTTATCTCTCTCACGTAATATCATATATGTCATAAGTATAAAATGAATAATTACACCCAACAATGCATTTAAAATGTTGCTTATAAAAGGAATTGGATGGTTTGATAGATAATGAGCAAATCATGGAAGTATAGCCCACAAAACATGGCTCCAACTTTTCAGCCTGATGCAAAAAACATGGAGGGGAATATGATCTAAACAAGGATTAAATTGACAAACTGTTGATGAAATTGTGGAAGCAATGCCATCTAATTAAATAGAATGTCACTTTCGAGCCACATTAGCTGAAAATTAGGATTATTTTCATTGTTTTTATGAGTGTGTATATATGATCATTTCCATTGTAATAATGTCGTGAAGTGGAACATAAAATTGGGAAATGGGGAATAAAAGATGTAGATTAATTAAATTGGTATGAAAACAATTGATACCGAGTATTTAATTTACATAACACCACTCACGTTATACATCTACTAATAGACATCCCGTATATAATTATTATTAATTAGCTTCCCAAGTATCATCTCATGTGGCAAAATCAAAGAAGACCAATGAAAAAAACAACATGCATGTCACGGGTTTTAATTTTTAGCAAACAAGAAATTCAGATCAAGTTTTATTAGAACAGAGCAACGTTTAGCAAGAATGACAGCATAGAACACCTAAATCTGTCAAATTAATTTAAACTATAAATGAATTATTCTTGATAATTGTACCCACAGGTATAATATCACGTGCTGCACTATAAATTACTGTGTTTAATTTGTTTTGCTTGGCTAAATATCCATGATTTTATTTTTTTCCCTCTCATATTGGGAATTATTAATATTTGTCTTAAACTCTTGGCATGCATCTTCCCAGTTTCATTGTTAGATTGTGACATTTGCTTTGTAAAAGTTACACAATCATTATTCTCTAATCTTATCAACCTTCCAAATCAATGGTTCATATCACACTGATTTAAACTTAGTATTTTTCCTCATATGCTCAATGTAAAAAAGATGTTACTAGAAGAACACACTATTTCCTTTTAAAGGTCATTAATTTCCGTGGAAACAAAATGATTAGAAAAGCAAATTAGTTAGTTGCAAGATTTATCTCCACAAATATACTTTATCTAAAGGAAACAAATACATAAGCAGAAAACTAATAAAGCCTATACTTTCGGCTATATGAATGTCAATTCAGGTTTGCCTATATTAACCACCAATCATATCTCAATTATCAGAAAGCACACATTTTCAAAAACATTTGGCTAATTTATTCTTCACCCTATAGTGCTAGTAATCATCACACCCCCTCAAATATAAATAAAAATATCACACAGTCACAACTTGTTTCACCCACCCACAACACCAAAAGAAATTCTTAGAAAAATAAGCCCAAAACACCATACTTTTACTAAAGTCTCATTTAATTTAGCCCTTTTGCCCTCAATTTCTTTACATATATATATTTTTTTAATAAATACAAATCTTGTAAAACCATCTCAAAATTATAATTTTATCAAAACAATATCCGACTACATTTGTAAAATGTAATTTGAACGTGGATAATGAGACAGAATACAAATATAATCTCATCTAAATTTTTGCGTTTTTTTTCTTAATATAATTTGATTTCCCTAAATTTCAAACCCCTCCACTTTATAACCAGATTGAATGAAAATCTTTCTCCATACATAAATTCTCTCTCTTTCTCGTTCTCTCTCTAGAAAAATGAAATCCATAGAGCTATTCTGCGCCTCTCCAGCTTCAACAGCCATATGTTCAAGCATGGACCAGAGAGCCATAATCCGGGCCGGAACGAGGCCCGTTGATCGTCAGATTCATCGTCTGGGCGACACTCCAAGGCCGAGCAGGACAAATGCACCACCCTGTTCATCCCATCTCCCATTCGACCCTTCAAGGCCTTCATATCACAAGGCCCGAAAGAGCTCCGCCGCCAAGCAACCGGAATCTCTTCGTCGGAAAAGCTGCGCCGACGCCGACGATCTAACCACCTCTTCCAGATACCTACTCAGTGATAAACCTTACTTGGACACTTTCATGGCCGACAATCATTCTGCCCAGCCAATGATGATCAAGGATCATAGGCGGATGAATCTGGATGGTTTTTCGGCTTATAGGTCGTTGTCAACTCGTCCATATGAATCTCCGGTTTATAAACCTTCTTCCACGGGTTTCGATGATCGGTCTTCTGGGAAATTGATTGATCATTTGAATGCTCAGAGATCTTCATTGCAACTGTCCACAAAGCGCCAGGTGAATGTTAATTTCTTATATTTCTGCATGACATATATATATATATATATATTTTGTGTGTTTTAAATTGTTTATAAGTTTCTGATTCAGCTATATATATTCACAGGTGGTTGAGTTGAGGGTGTCCATTCATTGCAAGGGCTGTGAAGGAAAACTCAGAAAATATATTTCAAGAATGGAAGGCAACTCTCTCTCTCTCTCTCTCTCTATATATATATATATATATATATATATATATATATATATATATATATATGAATGTTGAAGGATAATAATACAGGTTTTTTTTTTTTTTTTTTTTGTGTATGTAGGAGTGACATCATTTAGCATAGATTTAGCAACAAAAAAAGTGACAATAATTGGAGATGTAACGCCTGAAGGAGTACTAACAAGCATTTCCAAGGTGAAGAATGCCCAAATTTGGCCATCTCCAACATCATCCTCATCTTCTTCCTCCTCTTCCACACTTACTACATCATAATTTTATTTGTATTTTCTCACACTTATATTTTTCTTTTACTAAAATAATTGAATGTACTTTGGTTTAGAAATTTACTATGCTCAAAATCTGTCCGGTTGTATTGTGTTGTGTTTTACTCTGTGTATATACCAAAATTAAAGGTTCAATTTAATAGATATAGATATGAGTATTGGATATTTGTTTTCAAATTCTTGTGGTTATATAAGTTTTATTTATATATTTATATGGTTAAAGGGTTTTGTTTACAAGTGTCCCGTGCTCTGTGTCATAATTTCTTGGGAACAAACATGTGTCCTTTTGTACATCCCAGTTTGGTGTTGTTTACTTCTTGAAAATCTGCATTCAAGGTTGGCATGTTTTTTGTGTCTCAGAAAAAATACTCTTATTTATTGCTTTTCCAGATGGATAACATAACCCCATCACGGTTCTCGTGCATTTATTGTCTATTTTATACTACTTTTTTTAATTCTTCTTTAGATGCTGCAACATTTGCTCATGAATAACTTTGATCATTATTTACTGCCAATTTGCATTTACACATCCAAATTATTGTTTTTATTCATGCACGGACAATTGATACTGCATTTAGTAGAATCTCTTTGATGCAGTACTCTCCTCGTCCTAAAATAAAAGTCGTTTTAGTAAAAAAAAAATTATTCCAAAATAAATATCATTATAATATTTCAAGACATATTTATCTATAATCTACCAAAAATATTTTTATTTACTCATAGCAAATTGAGGAAAGTTGTTAAGAGGAAGGTGAAAAAACTCCCACAATAATTATATTTAAATAGGAGTAGTGAGTAGATCAAATCTTGTATCACCTTTCTTAATATGTGTGAAAAATTCTAAAGTGACATTTATTTTTGAAAGAGTATGCATTATAGATTTAAATTCAAAATTTGTAATATTATTGACCGACTTAGCGTATGCTGATCTGGAGTTCTTGGTTTCGGTGGTTGAAGTAGATTATGAATCATCCAATTCACTTCAAGAATGGAGATTTTTTTTTTCTCAAATTCTTGGTGGCGATAAAAAGTTATCGTGAAAGATCAATCAAGGAATAATCACTTTTTTTTTTTTTTTAAATCTTGATAATTGTCGTTATAAAAGTCATCGCAAATTTATTTATAAGACACAATTTTGCAATTTAAAGCCATCGGTGTTGGTGTATTTGAGATTATGACTACTCTCAATTAAAGTATTGTCACAAAAAAAAAAAGTTGTCGAATACAACTTTTTTATTTTTTGATAGAAAATCTGCTTGTATTTGGTGGATAATTAGAACACGAAATCTCTAGGGTTAATCTGACTATATGGCATAGGCATCGATCTCCCCTATATATACAGATTATATAAATTTATTATATATACTTTATATGCCGCTTTAAGTCTTGTTAAAGCGATGTTTCTCATTAAAAAAGCTTGAATAAATATCATATTTTATAAATCTCAAGAAATCATAGCTACTTCTGACTTTGTCTGTATTTTAATCAGTTCGGATTCTTAGTCTTGAACATCTATAGTATATGCCATATATAATTTGGACATGATGTGCAATATATATAATAAAATGGTAAAATTAATATAAAACAGAACGATTAATTAAAGGAGAATAGACTATTTTGATTTCGTGTGAGAGTTTGATGTCCCAATCCCTTTCATTAATCTTCGCAAAGGAAAAATTATTGATGAATGATGATCTGCTGCTTAATTAAAAATTAGCACATCCAAAATTAAGAAAAAATTTGATCTATTATTATATTTAGTGTTACATATTATATTTCATTACTTTTAATACACGCAATATACTTATTAACTAACAATGTGATTTATCTACAGAGCGCGTATAATTATTTTAAAATTATATATGAAAACAAGAAAAGAAAAAAAAAGCAGTTTAATAAAAGGCATAATGTCCTTGAAATAAAAGCCAAATATATGCTCCAAATTAAATGGAAAAAGAGTTATCTAATTTTTGTGAAATTAAATTAATTGCAGATCATATATATGGTACGTAATTACACGTGGAAATAAGCGACGCATGCAAGAACAGCATTAGGGTTTGAGAAGCAGACAATACAAACTTTACTTGTTAGTTGTTACCTCTTTTCTTCTTTTCAAATAAACATGTCCAACAACGTGGTCTCTTCTGATCATTATATTCCCCACTCTTCCATTCTTCACTTCCACATTCTTATATCAATTTTATCTCTATGTTTTCTTCATCATTATCATCGATGCATCTTACACTATTTGGATATGATCAATTCATCAATAATGATGATTTCTCTGACTATACATTGTTACACATTATTATATACGGTATAACCTTGACACATTATTATGATCGGTGTATAATATGTATGGTAAAATCGAACTATTATAGATTAATTTATAACATAAGTTGATATGGGCTGAGTTTGGAGGAGTGGAAGGGAGGGGGCAATAAAAATTAGAAACTTGTGTGATCCGGATTTAAATTTGGGTTATCACAATCTGCACCTTTATAAAGGTGAGATATCACTTGAGCTACATGGTTCATGATTCTAATATTTGTGAAGCGTGTACAAAAGATTTTTCAATCAAGAAAATAATTATAGGGCAAATTCTTTGTAGTTGAATGAGTAGTTGGAGTTAATATGACATGAATGGACAAGTAACCATATTAATCTTGAGTTTCTTGTGGGGTCCTACAATGGTGGGTGTGAAATGAAGTTGGAGGTTGCAATAATAATGTCTTAGAATGTCCAATTGGGCATCCTTTATTCTAGGAATTAAAATAATCTATTAATTAACTATATTGATACATCTAATATATCAATTGTTAAAACTTATTTTGATATTCTAACTCCTGAAGTTTCCCTTCATCACTGGATCCAAAAAAATCCAATGATTACTCACTTCATCCAATAAAAAATGTAAATCAAGATTATTCTACACGACTTGTAGTAGTACTAAATATTTTTAAAAAAATCATCACAGTCAAAATATCAATGTAATTAAATAAATTATAATAATTAAGCTCTCCTCTAAACCCAAATGTTGTAGAACAGATTGCAAATAAGTTTATCATGCACGATACAACATGAAAATTCAAAAATGCTAACTTTTATTTTTTAAATATTTTGCTGATGGGTCTTATTCCTGCTTTCCTGTTTCTTCCACCCTTTTTGACCTTTTGGAAAATGGAGTGCATCTCCATCGATTAAAGGATATCCAACCTACTCTTTTATTTGTCTTTTCATTCTTTTATTAATTACATCCAAAACTAAATCAGCCTCGATTTTCTATATTTTTGCTTCTAATATTTTAATTTTACATTTTATTTAATCAGTTTACACTAAATATTATATCATATGTGTATCTATCTATACATAGAATTATCATCATTTATTATGCATACTACTAAATTACTTACGAAATAAAATAAAATAAAATAAATAAATATATATATATATATATATATAAGAACTAACAGTTTAACTGAACGCAAAGCAAGAAAAAAGCTGTAATATGGATTGAAGAGAAAAAGGGAAACTTCAAATTCCCTGCTTTAGTTTAAATAAAGCCTTTGCAAAACCATTCTTAATTCTTATAATATATATGCAATTAATTAATTATATCCAAACAGCTTTATTTTTCTTTGACCATATTCTGGTGGACGGCTGATCAACAATTAACAAATATAATGGTCAGAAAAACAAAAGATAAAAAGAAAAGAAAAAAAGTAGGAATTGGGCCGTTGATGAAGGAGACTGGAGAAAACATTTTTTGATATGAATACGTGGTGAAAATGTCCAATTATTTTAATATTCAATACTTGAATGAGACCATCAGATGGATCAAAATGTCCAACTTATTTCATTTCATTATTACATTAAAACAAATCATTTATATAATATATTTTTTTTAAATAAGCTCTACTGCACCAATTAGAATATCTATGAGATAGAATTATAAAATAATGCCTCCTAGGAAAATATTCTATGTTGGCAGATAAGCTGAACTTATTGAATTTTACTTGTGTGTCAATGCTTTAATTGGAGATATCCTGTAGATGTTTTATACTACTCGCTAACATAATACTTGTTAAAAAATATTTTTCATAGACATTATAATTTTTAATAGTTATATAAATTTAAAAATAATATAAGAATCACCTATGTATAAGCCTTACAATATATTTATTTATTTATCTGTAAAACAGAAGAAAACAAATATTATGATAATTTGTAGAAATACTATTTATTAATACTATAGAAAAATACATTATGCAATAATTTTATCTAATCTAGAAAGTAGTATTACAATATTTTTCATATCTACACTTCAACAAATTCTTATATTATCCATTTTGTATTCTAAATCAGATATATTGATCAACTCGTGGGAAAAGTAGTACTAGTTATGTCCCCCCCCCCCCCCCCAAATAAAGCCACATTTATCCATTATATAATATTTTTATTTTGAAGAATATTCATCCATTAAAAAAAGCCACATTTATCCATTATATAATATTTTTATTTTGGAGAATATTCAACCATTTTATAATGGATGAACTTTCACTCATAACTCTCAGTTTATTCGTGAAGTCATTATTTAAATTTTTATTATAAATTAATTATAAGGGTATTGAAAATCTTATAAAACATAATTCCTTTTTAGTACAGAAAGAGTGATAAATATAGTCATACTTATTAAATGTTAATTTTTTTTGTCTTGGATATATGTAACTCATCATTAGAGCATACGTATTGAATGTTGAATTCTCAATATTGGATATATGTAACTCATCACTTCATTATTAGAGCATTGCAACATGTTTTAAGAGGTGTTTTTTAGATTATTTTATTAATAAAATTTCTGACATGTAGTATAGAGTTGCATTATTATGCTGCTCTTAGATCATCTCCAACGCTATTGAGAATTTTAAAATTTTTAAGATTTTTATTCTCTAAACGCTGTTGGAGAATTATGTGCATAATTTTAATAACTATTCATTTTGCACCACGTTTGCATAGTCAACTCTTCTACCTTATTTTTTATTATTTTCTTTTTCTTTTTTATTCATTTTATTTTATTTTCATTTTTTTAGTTTTTCGTTTTTAGTGCAAAAATAGTGCAAAACGTTGGAGATCAGTGATGGTTATTAACATGAGTTTTGTGTACAACATTGGAGATGGTTTTATGTGGAGAGAGAATGAGTGGAGGATATTTATTATTTCTTTCTTTTCTTTCATTTTTTTAATTTTTTTATTTTATGTACAAATAATATGGCTAAAAACCATGGTTGTAGATGCCCTTAGTAGTATTTATAAAATAAAAGAATTAAAATCATTTTCCAGATTATTATCCTGTTCGTTCCCTTCCTCTAACAAAGCAATCTTCTCCATTATCAACTCACCAAAGCCATTTGATGCACATGTTTTATTCGGACTCTTATACTGTGAACAACCAGATCTGTCATCAGCTCTGCTTAATCATATCAAGAGTGGTTGATGTGGATGTTTTTTTCGGACTCTATGCTCAGATCAACCAAATTTGCATGTCACCAAGTCATACCATAATGAACGGTTGATGTGAATGTTTTCGAATTGGGCTTAGGGCCCAACTCTCTTGATATTGGAAGGCCGGCCCAAAATAATCGGTAGAAGTGGACCTTCCAGATTTGGAGACTTGATCGCAGCCCTCATAGATGAAGATTGGATCCAGAACTAAGAATAAGTGGGCTGGCCCAATAATAAGTCCGTACAGAGACCGATGGTGAAAGTGTGTAGCTTTTAAATCTACTGGGTCGGTACAAGTTTGTACCTCTTAAGGGGAATATTCTATATCGGGCCAACCCAATCAATTAATAGCACCTAAAATATTTATTCAACATGATTATTTTTTGAGATATTTCTCACCACAACCATTTATTTTAAAATTTTAAATTATACCCTTAAATTTATTTCAACCACCCTAATTTTAGATCTGGTCTTTTCTTATTACAACCACCACCATTTTTCATTTTTTTTTTTTTTTTTTCCAACAATCATCATCTTTTTTAATTCGTAACAATTTAAAGCCTCTATTTTTTTTTTCTAAAAAAAAAAGTATTCAATCTTTCATTGATAATAAACATATCTGAAAATTAAAAAATGATGAAATGTTTGACAAACATCGACGGAAATACAATGATTGAAAAATGTAATTTTTGATTTCTGAATTGATATTTGAAAATTTATCATTGATTTATTATCATTATGAAAAGAACTTAGTATATTTTCATTGATGTTCTTTTGATATTTCTGTTATTGATTAAAAACTTATTGATCGACTGATATATTTTTCTTTCATATCACTGATTCTCAAATTTTTTGTTCGAAAAGTTAAAAAAATAGCCAGAACACCACTACTGTTTGTATAAAGTAAAATTTCAAGTGATTGGAAAACGCAAGCGTACGTTCTTTTCATAGTAGCTTTTTTTTTTTTCTATTTTCCCTTCAAAATTTTCTGATTTGATGTGGGCCACCCTTTTCGACTCCACTTTCTGCTGCCTCTCTCTTCCGCAACAATTCTAGTTGTTCCTTCTTCGTGAAACTTGTTAGGCCAAATTTTGTGTTTCCTTCTTCCTCAACTTTTCAGTTTTTGTTCCTCCTTTCTTCTAAATATTATTGGATCCCGATTGTAGCCACTATCAAGCATAAAAGAATGAATGTTGTAAATTATTATGAATTGAGAAGATGATAATTGAGAAAAGGAAAAAAAACTAAGATGAAAAGATGGTGATTAAGCGAAGTAAAAGGAAGATATAAAGTTAGGGTTGTAAAATTGAATTTTAAGGATAAAATAGATATTTTAAATGTCAAATGATTGTAATGAGAAATTTTATGGTTGCGAATAGAATTACTCTTATTTTTGTCTTCATTTCTTTTCAAAGAAAAAAGATATTAGATTAGGTCGGCCCGATATTGGATATTTTTTATTTATTTATAATTTAACTTATGCGTATACCATTATTTAATTATACTTATTTTTCGCAGCATTTTATTTATATTTATTAAAAAACACAAAATTAAATCTCAAATTCAAACTATACATAAAATGAAAAATATACAACAAACAATAGGCACTCACAAATTACAATTAACGGCGCCGTTAGGCTGGCGAAGGGACATAAGATGAATTAGATGCATAAAGCTAGAGCAATAGTTGACGACGTTGATCGTGTTTAAGATGTAGGTGAGTTGTTAATGTGAGTATTTTCGGGTTGTGACAAACAAGAAGCCAGCCCAAGGGAAAAAGTTGAGCTGATTGACCCAAATAGATCTCTTCAGAAGATCTGGGCCAAGTGGGCCTGATTGGGTTGATCAGTTTGGGCTTTTATTAGTGAGAGAATACACCTTACCCTAAAGATTAGTTATAAATATTTTAAACATGTAATTTTTTCTCAATTTTGGAAAGAAGGCAACCCCACTTCAATATGTAAGAATATTCTATTTCAATATGTAAGAATATTCTATCACCACGTTAAGTGATAGTTGTTCATTTTCTATCACTCTAAATAGATTATATATTTATTGTTACCACAAAATCCATGAAAATGGCACATTTACTCTTAATATGGTACCTTTTCACCATTACATCAATCATTCATTCACTATTCCACATGTAAATGTAAAGGGTATTATTAAAAATTCACTAAAATTTGTGGTAGAAAAATAATAAAAAATTATATTGTGTGGTAAAAAAAATTACTTTCTATGTTGATTTCTATGTTGATTGTGGTATTTGTGATATTTCACCGTTACTTACTTTTATCAAGAAAAGTTTTCATTATGAATGATTTCTTTATTGGTTTTCACTGTTTGGATGTGCATTTACTGTTTTATGTCTTTATCATAAAATACTTATGGTTGAAATTGTGAGGGGTAATTGGAACCTATGGCCTTCATAGTACTATAATTGAAGTCAACCACTATTTCTTCCAAATACCAACTCATGTAAGTCAGAGTTGGTAACTAATTATAAAAGTAATATAGTTCCATATTCTCTTAATTTATGTGTAACTATTATTTTGTAGCCCCCACCCCCAACCGAGAGTGTATTTTGAAGCGTGATTTATTTATTAGTTCTTTTTTTTTTTTTTAATTATGCTGAGTAATGTATTTTATTTTAAGTTCACTTGCAAAATTTGGGATTTTCCTACAATCATAAAAAATATGGCACCACATGACAATTTCCTATTGGTTGATCATAAAAAAAAATCAACAAATCTAACAAATTTTCCACATCATAATTTTATTTCCACGTCGTCATTAAACAAAAAGAAATTAGAAACCTGAAAATTATAAATTATATACCATCCTTCAATTCTAATAGAGAGAGGAATTGCATCCTCCACTTTTCACAAACCCCTGGCACGACGGGGGCGGAGGTTAATTAGTTGGAGGAATTTTTTTAATTTATTATTATTGTTGTTGATATTATTATTATTAGATAAAAAAATCAAGTTTTTTATTTTTTTAATTTGTTTATTTGATGATGTGGACCTCATGTTAAGCTGTGGAAAATTTGTTTATTTGTTGAATGGAAAAACGGTCACATGGTCATTTATGATTGCTGGAAGGTCCTAAATTTGATGTAACATATTTTTGGCGAATTTTGAAAATTTTAGTTAAAATATGATCAAAATCCAGCGATATGTCTAAGTTGTATATGAAAAATGAAGTAAGAAAATTATTATATATCCATTTGTGCAAGTGACAAAAGTTAAATGATAAAATGATTTAAAGCCGCTAAAATGTGCCCTTAAAATATCTTCTATTGCACTGGAATTCATGGTTGAGCATCTTTATTTTATTGAGAGATGAGTTTCACACAAGATCTTCTTATTATACTTAATGTTATATTTTTTATGGGCCCGACTATCCGCATCCCATAAATTTCTAAACACACCCCATTTTTTTTATTTTTTATTTAAAAAATTCAAAAAATAACAAAATTACAATTTTACCCTTATGCAAAGAAGTGTGTTCGATTAGTATTCGAACACACCTCTTTGCGTTCGACTGGTGTTCGAACACAGAGAGGTGTGTTCGACCATGGTTGGTTGAACACACCTCTCTGTGTTCGAACACCAGTCGAACGCAAAGAGGTGTGTTCGAACACTAGTCGAACACACTTCTTTGCGTTCGACAAACCAGGGTTGAACGGATCCCAGATTTGTTGTTTTTTTTCGTTCTTTTTACACAATTTCACACGATTATTATATAATTTGTTAACTCATAGATTAGTTTTTCATACATTAACCCCTTACCATTTTAAGATTTGAGTAATGAAAGAAAGAAAAAAAAAATAAAGAAGAAGAAGGGGGGAAAAGCAAGCAGACGGGTTTGGGGAAGAAAGGGGAGAAAAGAAAAAAAAAAGTAGAAGAAGAAGAAGGGAAAAGCAAGCAGATGGGTTTGGGGAAGAAAGGGGAGAAAAGAAAAAAAAAAAAAAGAAGAAGAAGGGAGAAGCAAGACGGGTTTGGGGAAGAAAGGGAGGAAAAAAAATTCATTTTTTTCTTTTTTTATTGATAAGGGTAAAATTGGAATTTTGTTATTTTTTGAATTTTTTAAATAATTTTTTTTAAAATTGGGGTGTGTTTAGAAAAATTGGGGGTGCGGATAGCCGGACCCATTTTTTATTTTAAAATAATCGCTACACGCCACGTATATTCGATGATATCATTATTTAACACATGATATGCACTAAATGTTATGAAACATGAGATATAACATCAAATGTAATAGAAGATCCAATCCTGATTAGTTTATGGTGAGCGGATTGAATCCTTTATAACATTTGGTGTTACATGTCATGTGTTGAATAATGATATCATCGAATATACGCGACATGATATGATTATTTTGAAATGAGAGAGATAATATCAAATGTTGTGTGAAGGTGAGGTGCTCCAGCTAGAAATTGGAATAATATCAAATGTTGTGTGAAGGTGAGGAAAGAGACTTCGTGGTTGCTTTTCATCCACATTTTCCTTTCTTACCTTATTTGCATATTCATTTGGGATTTTGGACAGTATCATTTTTGGGAAAGTTTTTGCCTTGAAATTAATTCCAAAAGTTAAATTACAGATGAGTCACTCTCCAAATATACAGTTTAGTATTTTATCTCAGATTTTATTATCTTTAACTTATTTTATACGTAATTAATAATACTGAAAATACATATGCGTTAATTAACTTATTTTATGCAGTACTTATTTTGATACATCGTGTGAACACATTGGAATCTTGGAAAATAATGCAAAATCAAAGAATTGGTGGATCCTCTACAACCACAAACTCTACCAAACACTTCACCTACATAAATAAGTAACTACCTTTCCCAAAAAGATATTCAAAAAGTAAAATTAATTTGAATACCCAACAACTTAATTATAAAAATATTTTTTTTATTATTATAAATGAGGCAACTCCATGTATTGTCTTTTCAAACTACTTTACACGACAAACATGGACCTAGTAGAAGCCATACTCTACGCCGCCGTCTTCCTCCTCTCCGCCGCCTTCCTCCTCTCAATATTCGCCGTAAAACGCCGCCCCTCCTCCCCGCCGGGCCCGTTCCCCCTTCCGATCATCGGCCATCTCCACCTTCTCGGCCCGAAACTCCACCAAACCTTCCACGACCTATCCCAACGCCACGGCCCGTTGATGCAGATCCGCCTTGGCTCCATCAACTGCGCCGTCGCGTCCTCGCCGGAGCTGGCCAGAGAATTCCTCAAAACCCACGAACTCATATTCTCGTCACGCAAACACTCCACCGCCATTGACATCGTCACCTACGACTCCTCCTTCGCCTTCTCCCCCTACGGGCCCTACTGGAAGTTCATCAAGAAGCTCTGCACCTACGAGCTACTCGGCGCCAGAAACCTCCACCATTTTCAGCCCATCAGAACCCTCGAGGTTCGGACCTTTCTCCAGCTTCTCATGCAGAAGAGCGAGTCTGGGGAGAGTTTCAACGTCACGGAGGAGCTCATCAAGCTCACCAGCAACGTCATGTCCAACATGATGCTCAGCATCAGGTGCTCCGCCACCGACGGCGAGGCGGATGTGGCGAGGACGGTGATCCGGGAGGTGACGGAGATTTTCGGGGAGTTTGATGCTGCTGATATTATCTGGTTCTGTAAGAACTTCGATTTGCAGGGAATAAGGAAGAGGTCGGAGGATATTAAGAGAAGGTATGATGCTTTGCTGGAAAAGATTATTTCCGACAGGGAGAAGCTGCGGCGGAGCCACGGTAGCGGCAAGGCTAAGGATTTTCTGGATATGTTTCTGGATATTATGGAGAGTGGCAACTCTGAAGTGAAATTCACCAGAGAACATCTCAAAGCTTTGATTTTGGTACGTTTCTTTTTCTACTTTTATTTTCTGCTTTGATTTTGGAGTAAATTGCAGTTTGCGATTTTTTTTTTTAACTTCTCATAAGTTATATAATGCTTCGTTGAATCTAAATTAAGTGTGTTTATAAAATTTTTATCACAAATTTAGGATTCAAATTTTGAAAAATTGATTTCATAAAAAAATTGTCTTATCAAATTCCTAAAGACAAATAATTAGAAATAATGGCGCATAAAGATTCAAAAAGACAAATAATTAAAAATTGATTGATCTTAATGACATTTAATTAGGAACCGATGGAACATCATGTTAGTAGTCCCTACATTTTCACTTAATGAGAATGAAATAAGGAAAAAGATAAAACACAAAAAATCATCTATTATATATCGGTGTTTCAATAAAATCACCACACGTTAAGTACAAAGATGACTTGACATCACTAATCTATATATAATGTGAAGTAAAAATAATTAAATATCAGATGAAATGTAAAATTGAAATAGATAATCCAACTCAAAGATAAAATATCTAAGATTTGGATGATTTTTTTTTTCCTTTTTTGAAAAAAAATTTGATAGTACTGCTGATTTTTCTCAGCACGATACTTGAGATTTATTAACATCTTTTTAGAGAGAAAGAAGGTACACTTTTATTTATAATCACCAGTGATTAAAAATTTCTCCATTAGTCACAATTACATAATTTATTTTGAATAACATAATTAATTTCTAACCAGCATTCGTATCATTAAAATAACCATTTTGTTTTTATTAATTAATAGTATTAAAAATCTAAAAGAAATCCACTCGAAATTTAATTTATATATATATATAATTAAAAATAATAATAAAATGGTTTATTATGGAATTTGGTGGGGAACGATAATAGCAGCGGATTCAAGATTTTCAAAATTGGATATGATCAATAAATAATAGAAAAAAAAATTGTACATAAATATTGTTTAATATAAAATTTAAGATTTATAAATGATTTATGTATTTGAAGTCTAACATGTGTTGTTTTAACAAATTTAATAAAATTTATATACTCTTTACTAATGTATTATCAACATAATTAAATTGATATCATTAAATAGTCACATTAATTAGATTTAGAATTCTATTTATTATAAATTTAATTTATAAAATAAAAATAAAAATAATATGAAAAATTGTACATGTGATCTTACTTATATATATATATATATATAAAGATATTGCTCTACCAAATAAAATTAACTTTTTTATTATAATATATATATATATATATATATATATATATATGAAATATGTTAGTTTTATCTTATCAACAATAAAATTTCATTTTTTATGATTATAATAAAAAGTACATATATTATCAAAAGTAATACTACATCCCAACAATTTATATATATATATACTTTAATTAATTAGATAAAATATTGAAAAATATTAATTATTGTGAATTCTGAAGGATTTCTTCACCGCTGGTACGGACACGACAGCCATCACTACAGAATGGGCAATAGCAGAAGTGATCAACAATCCAAGCGTACTAAAGAAAGGACAAGAAGAGATCCAGAAAGTGGTGGGATCTTCTAGATTGCTCCAAGAATCAGACGCCCCTAATCTCCCATACCTTCAGGCCATCATCAAAGAGACCTTCAGGCTCCACCCTCCGATCCCAATGCTTGCTCGAAAATCCATCTCCGATTGCGTGATCGACGGCTACAACATTCCGGCAAGCACTCTCCTGTTTGTCAACATCTGGTCGATGGGTCGGAATCCAAAGTATTGGGACAACCCCTTGTCGTTTCGACCCGACAGGTTCTTCGAAAAAGACAACGCTTCGATCGATATTAAGGGGCAGCATTTCCAGCTGCTGCCCTTCGGCACGGGCAGGAGGGGCTGCCCGGGGATGCTTTTGGCTATACAGGAGGTGGTTCTTATAATCGGTACTATGATTCAGTGCTTTGACTGGGAATTGCCCGACGGGTCGGGCCGGGTCGACATGACGGAGCGGGCCGGGTTGACTGCTCCGAGGGGTACCGATTTGATTTGTCGGGTCGTGCGGCGGGTTGACCCGATAACCATTTCCAGTCAGTGATGATATTTATCCCACCTTGAGATTGTGGTTGTTGATCAGTTATTAATTAATGAGCCTACTTTATGTTGCAAGTATTGATTTCTTGAGAGAATAATTTAATGAATCATGTGGGATAAGTAGAAATATTAATTGTTATATGTTAAATTATTAAGAGAAAGATTAAACGTTTTAACACATCACCTATTTGAATTGATTAAACATTAATCAATTTCCGAATTCACTTCTATAATTTTTGAAAACTGAAATTTGGTTATGTGGTGATAAAAAACTGGGAATTTAGTTGGAATATATAAAATATATTTTATTTGTATATTATATATGTCAATTCCAGACCAAGAATCCAAACAACTCAGCCAATTACCAAATCATGCAATAGAAAATCCTAGTTTTGCATGAAATAAACAAGATTGAAAATTGAAGAATACAAACACAATCAACACCCAACGATTTAAGTGGTTCGGGTTAAAAATCCCTACATCCACTGGAGATCAAGATTCACTAATCACAGATCACAATGTAGCAGTTTTCAAGAGAAGAAAACGAAGAAGAAACAAGATCACTCATATAAAGACTAACAACTCTCATTTCTCAATATTTCTCTCTATGTACACTGATCTAATGCGAAAACTATTAACTAACCGATCTCTGGTATTTAAGGAGTGCGTAGCAACTGATTTCACTCGAATTGGTTGACTAATCATCAAGATAATTGCCCCGCAACTTGAACCTGCAAAACAGCCAAAACAGAAGCAAAGAAAACAAAGAAAAAGAAATAACCAACTTACCTAACTTGAAAGTGCATTTCTGGAATACGTTTTTATAAGTGGAGTAACACTTCTTCCAACACTTAGACAAAAAATAAGTTTTCCTCCATGTCTTTATTTCCTTTTCATCTTACTTCATGCAAAGCTGATTTATGGTGCATGGCTTCATGCTATACATCACAAATCTCCACCGTATAGCACGAAGACATCATAACACTCTAACTGATTTTTCAGGTTATATCAGTTGCAGACTTTCCCCTCAATCCGATGAGCTCCATACATAACAAGAATTTAGCTGATGGTAATGGTTTAGTGAGTGCATCAGATGGATTCATCTCTGTTGCAATCTTCATTACCTCAATCTCTCTTCTTTCCACAATGTCTCTAACATAGTACAACTTCACATCTATATGCTTTGTCCTTTCATGATAGCCTTGATGTTTTGATAGATGTATTGCACTATTATTATCACAATGCACTGAAACACTTCCTTGTTTGATTCCAAACTCAGATAGTATACCTTTGAGCCATAATGCTTCTTTTATAGCTTCAGTTAAGGCTATAAACTCTGCCTCAGTTGTAGACAAAGATACCACAGATTGCTGAGTAGATTTTCAAGATATAGTTGTTCCAAATAGTGTGAAGACATAACCGGTTAAGGACTTTTTATTGTCCAAATTCTCTGCATAGTCAGCATCTACATATCCAACAATAGGAGAACTTATGTCTGCAGCCTTCTTGAACTTTAAACCAACATCAACAGATCCATTCACATATCTCATAACATATTTGACAGCCTCCCAATGTGCTTCTCCTGGATCTGCCATATACCTACTAACAACACTCATTGCATGTGCTAGATCAGGTCTACAACAAACCATAGAATACATAATGCTTCCTACTGCATTAGCATAGGGCACTGATCTCATTCTATCATCTTCTTCTTTAGATTTAGGACACTGATCCTTTGACAGCTTGATATGTTACCCAATGGGAGTAGAAGTCACCTTGCTTTGATTCATTTGGTATTTCACTAGCACTTTCTTTAGATAAGTACTAAGATCAATGAATACCTCACTCTCTTATCTGTTCCTAGAGATATTCATTCCTAGAATTCTCTTTGCATCACCAAGATCCTTCATTTCAAATTCTGAATTTAGAAGCCTTTTGATCTTATGCAAATTAGACAAAGAGTTAGTAGCAATTAACATATCATCCACATACAATAACAAGTAAATGAATGAAGAGTTAGAATCAAACTTGAAATACATACAATTATCATACATGCTTTTACTGAAATTAATCTTCCTCATAAACTCATCAAACCTGAGGTACCACTGTCTTGGTGATTGCTTCAAGCCATATAAAGACTTCTTGAGCAAACAAGCTTTCTGATCAGCATTGATGACCTTCAAACCTTTTGGAATTTGCATGTATATCTGCTCCTTCAATTTTCCATGAAGAAAGGCTGTGGTTACATCCATTTGGTGTAATTCTAGATCAAGTTGAGCCACAATAGCTAGGAGAATTCTGATGGGACAATGCTTGACAACAGGTGAGAATATCTCATAGTAATCCACCATTTCTCTTTGTATAAAACCCCTAGCCACAAGCCTAGTTTTGAACCCGATTTTATCATTTTGGAATGCTTCAACCTTCTTCTTGAATATCCACTTACATCCTACTAACTTTTGATGTTGTGGCTTGTTAATCACTATCCAAGTTCCATTCTTCATCTGAGAGTTTAACTCCTCTTGAATGACAGATTTCCATCTATTCTTCTCTTTACAAGTTATGGTCTCTTTGTATGTACTTGACTCTGAAAATTCTACTTCTTCAGCTGCAAGAAAAGCAAATGAAATAGTGTTAGATTGATCAAATCTAGTAGGAGCCTTTACTAACCTTCTTGATCTATCTCTGACAAGTTGATAATTTGCAAGAGATTGATCCTCTATATCAGCTTCCTCTTGATCTTCAGCTTTTGCTTCTTCTTGCTGAGGCCCTTATTCTGAATCAGATTGCTTAAGCTCTACCTCAAGATCAGATTCCTCATCATGAATTATAGACTAATCTTTTGTCTTTTCTTTATTCAGTGGCATGTAACTTTCATCAAAGATAACATCTCTTGATATGATACATTTTTGTTTCTCTTCTTCTATACACCAAAGCTTGTATCATTTGATACCAATAGGATAGCCAATAAACACACACCTCAATGCCCTTGGCTCAAGTTTATCTTGTTTCACATGAACAAATGTCAAACATCCAAACACTTTTAGTCTTGAGTAGTCAGCCAACTTGCCATTCCACATTTCTTCTGGGGTTTTGAAGTTTATTGCTGAAGAATGTGATCTATTTATCAAGAAAGCAGTTGTTGTAACTGCTTCTCCCCAGAAGCTTTTACTTAACCCTGAGCTTGTTAACATACATCTAACCCTTTCCAATAGAGTTTGATTCATCCTCTCTGCTAAACCGTTTTCCTGAGGAGTGTGAGGTGTAGTTTTATGCCTTGAAATCCCTCTTTCTTTGCAGAAGTTATTGAACTCATTAGATACAAACTCTAAGCCATTGTTTGTTCTTAAGTACTTGAGCCTTTTATCAATTTGATTTTCTACTTCCATGAGCCACTCTTTAAATCTTTGGAAAGCTTCATCCTTGCTTTTCAAAATCAGAACCCAAACTTTCCTTGAAAAGTCATCTATGGTTGATAGAAAGTACTTGTCTCCATTCTTAGTTAGTATCTTTACAGGCCCCCACAGATCTGAATGTACATAGCCAAGGATCTCCTGAGTAGTGTGTGTACCAGAAGGGAACCTCAACCTCTTGGCTTTCCCCAATACACAATGATCACAAAACTCCAAATCAGAAATCTTATCATTTCCAAATGCATGTTGTTTCTGAAGTTCTTGCAAATCTTTTAAACTGATACGTGAACGCACGTCGTAACGCGATAAAATTAATTAATATCTTCCCTATCCTAACCAACTAGTAGATAGGACAAGTAAGAGTCGATCACACGAGGAGTGATGATTAACTATGCCACCTATATTCAATTCAAATAAAATAACAGATTATGAGGGGGTTTGAGATTGATTATCGACCACTAAAATACTAATAATCTAGAAAGCAAATTAAGCAAGGATCAATAGATGCAAAATATTCCAGTTAACAGTTCAATTATCCCCCGATATCAATTATTCCCTAACCAATGTATTACCCCTCTCTCAGATTATCATGGAATTATCATCCCTAGTCTAACACTACGTGTCATTAGATCGAATCATCTCTTAAGATTAGTTAAATTAGGATACGTTAGCTAATTTACCCTATTTAATTGAACAACCTAGGATACGCTCGCTAGATTTAATTCATTCAAATGCATTAATCACCAAGACGATAGGATGAACTAGACTCCAAATCAACACGCGTGATTCGATAATTCTAGGATTATGTCACCCTAGAGATGCATGACCTCTAGTTTACCACTTTATGAAAATTAAACCACAACGATGCTTTAAGATTCTAGCAGTCAATTATCAAACGCTTAATTTAGGTGGTCAATCCAAATCAAGCAATAATAATTGAAGACATTATACACAGATAACATAATCAATTCCAATCAAACATCGAGAGGGAAATACGGGATTAATTAGAAAATAAATAGATATACGGGTTCAAACATCCCTGCTAACCGGAATTGAGAAATTAGTTGAGCATCTTCGAAATTGAGTCCATCCAAACAATTGTGAACTCCATCAAATTAATCTAGGAAATTAAAATATGTTTCTCTCTCTAACTTTCTCTCTCTAAAACCAATGTCTAAACTCTCTCAATTCAGGTTAGCAGAGATGTTTGAACCCGTATATCTATTTATTTTCTAATTAATCTCGTATTTCCCTCTCGATGTTTGATTGGAATTGATTATGTTATCTGTGCATAATGTCTTCAATTATTATTGCTTGATTTGGATTGACCACCTAGATTAAGTGTTTGATAATTGACTGCTAGAATCTTAAAGCATCGTTGTGGTTTAATTTTCATAAAGTGGTAAACTAGAGGTCGTGCATCTCTAGGGTGACATAATCCTAGAATTATCGAATCACGCGTGTTGATTTGGAGTCTAGTTCATCCTATCGTCTTGGTGATTAATGCATTTGAATGAATTAAATCTAGCGAGCGTATCCTAGGTTGTTCAATTAAATATGGTTAATTAGCGAGCGTATCCTAATTTAACTAATCTTAAGAGATGATTCGATCTAATGACGCGTAGTGTTAGGCTAGGGATGATAATTTCATGATAATCTGAGAGAGGGGTAATACATTGGTTAGGGAATAATTGATATCGGGGGATAATTGAACTGTTAACTGGAATATTTTGCATCTATTGATCCTTGCTTAATTTGCTTTCTAGATTATTAGTATTTTAGTGGTCGATAATCAATCTCAAACCCCCCATAATCTGTTATTTTATTTGAATTGAATATAGGTGGCATAGTTAATCATCACTCCTCGTGGGATCGACTCTTACTTGCCCTAGCTACTAGTTGGTTTGGATAGGGAATATATTAATTAATTTTATCGCGTTACGACGCACAATCAAATTTTGGCGTCGTTGCAGGGGAGTGGTTTGAATTTATTGTGTCATCTTGTTTCTTTTCTTCTTTTGTTTTTTTAAAAAAATTAAAAATTCGAAAAAAAAAAAATTGTTGTTCAGTTTGTGCGTCTTTTCTGCTCTGTTTCAACCCTATTTTGCTTGGTTCTCTGTTCTGTCTCGCCTGCTGATCTGTTTTGTTTTGCTCTATTTTTCACACTGGCAGACCCAGTGTGACTTAAGTTATCCCGAGGAACGAATCTTTTATTTCCTTCTTTTCCATCTTCACTCTCCGTGCCAATTGATGGCTTGGGGCCAAAGAAAGGTTAATAGAAATTGGACTTTTCTTTTCTTTGCATAATTGGACCCTTCTCCTCCATCTTGCTTGGGCCCATCTTGTACTCTTTTTCTTTCCAAGACCCACTTCTTCAATGTCCAATTAGAATTCGGCCCAATCAACTTGTTCATTTGGCATGATTTTTCTCTTGTCTCCAAAATGCTTCAAGAGCTCCTAAAATATCAATAAAATAATATATGAAGTATTTGAAGATCGAAAACATATATAAGTACAAAAATGATGCATTCAATCATCAAAAAGATTATAAAATTACAAATATTCCCTCGATAAAATGCACATATTTCCTACTTATCAATATGAGCCAACCTTCTGTGTCAAATCTGAGTTTTGTCCATCTCCTTAGCTAAATAAGAACCTGCAATATCAGTGATTCTATCTAGATAATACAAGTCAGATTTCTTTAATTCTTGCATAACCATCTTGCTGCTTTTGAAAACCCTCATTACTCCACCTTCAACAAATACGTTTAAACCTTGAGAATCTAACATTCCTAAGGATATCAGATTCCTCCTTAACTCAGGTACAAACCTAACATTGGATAGTATCTTGATTGATCCATCTGTTAGCTTGAATGGTATGGATCCTCTCCCTTTCACTTTACAAAGCTTGTTGTTGCCTAACATCACAGCTCCTTATTCCTTTAGACTCAGATTAAGAAACCAATTCTTGTTAGGACTCATATGAAATGAGCATCTTGAGTCTAATATCCATTCATGCTTTGTATCTGAGGATGTAACGACCAAGACCTCTGCAGACTCATATCCAGAGTTTGAACTAGATGCTTTAGTGGTATTATTTGCTTGTTTAGAAGTAGAGTTACTTTTCTCTTGTTGTAGCTTCTTGAATTTAAAACAATCTTTCTTGAAATGCCCCGGTTTATGGCAATGGAAACACCTTTGCCTTTCAACATCATACTTGGCTTCTTGACTTTGGGGAACACCTTTCTTAGACTGTGGTTTGGAGCCCTTCTTGTTGAATGTCTTCTTGAATTTGTTCTTGGTAACCAAACTCTCTCCACCTTGAGTCTTAGAATCTGGTTCCTTAGATAGCTCCTTAGTTTTCAGAGCTGTGATAACCTCTTCAAGAGTAATAGATTGTTGTCTACTATAGAGAATAGAGTCACAGAAATTTTCAAAGCTTTTAGGTAATGAACTCAACAACATCAAAGTCTTATCTTCCTCTTCTAGTTTGACATCTACACTCTCAAGATCATCTAAGATCTTATTAAACTCCTCTAATTGACTAATCAGAGGTTTATCAGCCAAGAACTTGAAAGCATATAATCTCTTTTTCAAGAATAAATGATTTGCAAGAGATTTTACCATGTATAGACTCTCAAGCTTCTCCCAAACTACTTTGGAAGTCTCAATCTTTGCTATTTCACGCAGCACCTTGTTCTCAAGGCTGAGGATGATCATATTGTGGGCCTTCTCCATGAGTGTAGCCTTAGTCTCAGCTTTCATCGCTTTAGGAAACGCATCCACACCCTGCAACGCAGCTGCATCACCATGCTGTACCAACATGGCTTTCATCTTAATTCTCCACAAACCAAAATCGCCTGACCCATCGAACTTTTCGACGTCGAATCGTGTTAATCCCATTTCTTCGATCTATATCTTCCCACAGACGGCGCCAATTTGTCAATTCCAGACCAAGAATCCAAACAACTCAACCAATTACCAAACCATGCAATAGAAAACCCTAGTTTTGCATGAAAAAAACAAGATCGAAAATTGAAGAATACAAACACAATCAACACCCAGCGATTTAAGTGGTTCGGGTTAAAAATCCCTACATCCACTGGAGATCAAGATTCACTAATCACAGATCACAATGTAGCAGTTTTCAAGAGAAGAAAACGAAAAAGAAACAAGATCACTCATATAAAGACTAACAGCTCTCCTTTCTCAGTATTTCTCTCTCTATACACTGATCTAATGCCAAAACTATTAACTAATGAACTGATCTCTGGTATTTAAGGAGTGTGTAGCAACTGATTTCACTCGAATTGGTTGAGTAATCATCAAGATAACTGCCCCGCAACTTGAACCTGCAAAACAGCTAAAACAGAAACAAAGAAAACAAATAAAAAGAAATAACCAACTTACCTAACTTGAAAGTGCATTTCTGGAATACGTTTTTATAAGTGGAGTAGCACTTCTTCCAACACTTAGACAAAAGAGTAAGTCTCTTGTGAGACCGTCTCACGGAATTTTAATGCATTGCGTGAGACGGATCAACCCACAGCCCAATTATCCACCACCCAAACCCAACAATTAACATGTTATTTGTGATGATGGAGTTCCGTCTCACGAAAACTATCCGTGAGACCATCTCACATGAGTTTTTGTGTAGACAAAAAATAAGTTTTCCTCCATGCCTTTATTTCTTCTTCATCTTACTTCATGCAAAGCTGATTTATGGTGCATGACGTCATGCTATGCATCACAATATATAACATATATGTATTATATATTTTATTTGTTTGGATCTACTTTCCAATCATTTTTAAACAAAGCGGTCGCGCGTAGGCATCAAGTTGAAAACATCTAGCTTGCCATATATGATTCAGATGAAAATCAACTAATTAGTACTTGAGAATCTATCTACATATCGAAGACCAAATGGTGGATTCTAGGATCTCACTTTAGTCGTATGCAAGTTGATGTGTCTTTAATAATACATATTTTTATCGTCTTATTTTCATTAATTTTAGCCTAATCGAGTATAATTGATGGATTTCATAAATCTTGATTTTAAGAATGAACATTTGTGAATTTAAAGCATAATTGGGGTTAAAAATAGATTTTTGGATTATAATTGTTGAGGATGGGATTGTAAAGAATCAGTTGAATTTGAAAGACATGCATGGTGTAAATTAAAGTAAGACCAAAGAAGAGTACATTCTTTTTGTAATGTGAAAAAGAAAACCAACAAAACTATCAACTCACTATCACAATGGTACTAAATTCGCGATCACATTTTAAAAATTAGAGGACCTAATTGTAAAATGTGCTTAATATGAAACTTTCAAAGCACACAAGTCATTGGACTAATTTTACAATTTATCTAAAGAGTTCTATTCAGTAAATTCTTATTTTTTTTCCTTGTCCAAAATGATAAACATCAAATTGATTTTTAAATGAAATTTCTATAAATTCTTATGATGCAAATGTTCAATAACATACGTGATGGTAAATCTATCAAAATAAATTGTATGGATTGAATCTCATTTGAATTGAAATTGCCTTGAAGTCGAAAGCTTCTCCAACGACTATTTCCTTATAGGAATATCAAAGTTTTTGAGTGGGAACATTTTTTTAATGATTTCTCTTTTCACTTCGAAGCGAATTTGAGCAAATATACATGTCTGTTCGATCTCATTAAATGAATTAAGGAGAATGAGTCTTCACCAAAACACAAGAGTTAACGACGTTACCGCAAATCACATGATATAAGTGATGATATATGAAAATTTGTAAATTTAATCAATTATGATAGTACTTCGACATTTCATTAAGGTTGGAAATAACACGGTTTATTATTTTTTATTTAAAATAATTCAGAAAATAACTATTCATAATGGTCGAGTTGAAGTTTGTGACATGAAATAATTTATTTTAACCCAATCAAAATTTCATGTATTACTTATAAAATGTAACTAGCTCATTAATTATTGTAATCCACGAAGAGCGAGTGGGATGTAATAATTAATGTTCGTCAACTAACTATAGTTTATTTAGCATTGTTCATGTGCAAAACATATTAATATGCCATGTAGGAGTTAAAAAAAGTGGATGTAAATTTAAATGTTAGGTTGATACATAAATATAAATTAAATTAATAAATCTGACAAGTGTATAATATAATCCAAACTGATGTATCAATATTCAAATAATAGATACGACGAGTGTGTAATATTTAAATGATATGGGCAGCCTCCTGCCCAACCCCTAATCATAGTAAGAGGTTAACGCAGTAAATTTCACCTAAATTCATAAACTAAATTAATTCTAAGCGTTTTAAAGTAAACACGGGCTAAACTTATATCTTATGTCATAGTGTCTCAAAAATTATTGAAATCGGATTGAAATCTTAATCGAAAATATTTATAGATTTTTTTAATTTTTTTTAATAGAATCGAATCAAATTAAGATCAAATCAAAGAACTGTTTTTCAAGAGTTATTTATGTATGTCATTTATTTTTGTATATTGTAATACAAAAAAATTAGAGAAAAGTATTCATTATACCATGAAAAATATAATTTCATACACTTTATACCATCAAATTTAATTGTAGGGCACTTTATAGCACAAAATATAATTCATAGACACTTTCTACCACATTTTTAGTCCAAGTTAATGGAGAATAGTGTTTTGATTTGACAAGTTCCATGCATGCAACAAAAATATTAATTTGTGTTTGTCATGCATTGTATTTATTGATTAAATATTAATTTATATTTGTCATGCATTGAATTGATTCGAAATGAATTTATTTGTCATGCATTTAATTTGAATTGAATTTATTTCCCATGCATGCATGCAACTATTACACCTAAATTTCTATTTTTTTGTTCGTAATATTTACTGTATAATTTTGTTGTTATTATTTATTGAACAAGCATGCAATTATTACACCTATTTTTTTTATTTTTTTCGCTCTTAATATTTACTGTGAATTCACATGCATTTTGTACTGTTTATTCACTTTATACCTTTATATGGAGTTTGAAACTTAGTAACAAAATTATCATACAATAACTTTTCATACAAAATTTTCTCTAAATTTTTTTCGACATTTCGGCACTTGGAGGATTCGAAGAATTATCGTTGAAATAAGAAATGTATGTTTAATAGCTAAACGAGGATTATTAACATAATCCGCATTTAACCCTATTTTTTGAAGGATTAGGTTTAATTTGTTTTAATATTTGCTTGAATTCATGTTTGGAATGGTTAGATGGGTTTAATTTTGCATTTGATAGGGTTAATTTGTTTGAATATGTGCTTGAATTCATGTTTGAAAGGGTTAAACGGGCATCATCGACGTTTAACACTATAAAATTTGAATTTTATAGTGTTAAACGTGATTATTCAATTTAATAACACTATAATTTTATAGTGTTAAACGTGATTATCATAATTCAGGTTTAGGCTAGGCACGCGCCCCGTTACCCGTCGCGCTCGTGCCTCCCCCGTCAATCATCACCCGTCACCCGTCGCGCGCCACGCCCCCGTCAATCATCACCCGTCACCCGTCGCGCGCCACGCCCCCGACACACGTTGCGCCCCATCATTTAATAATAAAACAACGTAATTTAATAATCCACGGTTAATCCCCGTTTAATATTTTTATTAATTCCCCTTTAATAATTAAAACTACATAGTTTTATTAATCCCCTTTAATAATTAAAACAATATAATTTAATAATCCCCATTTAATAATTTTAATAATCCCCTTTAATAATTTATTTATTATTTATTGGGTTAATTTATTTTGTTATAGGATTAATTTTATTTATTATAGGGTTAATTTTTATAATCCATGTTTAATCCTATTTTTTTCGGAAAAAAAAAACCCTATTTTTTTCGAACTATAGGGTTAAACGTAGATTATGTGAATAATCCACGTTTAACCCTATAATTTTTATAATCCATGTTTAACGCACATAATCCACGTTTAACCCTATAATTTTTATAATCCATGTTTAACGCACATAATTCACGTTTAACCCTATAATTTTTATAATCCATGTTTAACCAAAGATGAAAATTTCGATTTCGTTATCTTAATTTCATGGAAATATCGATATCGATAGAAATATCGGTATATATATTTATCGACATTTTTTTTGATATTTACCGATATTTCCCAATATTCCACCGATATTTACCGATATTTACAGATATTTTCTCGATATTTATCGATATTTTTCCTAATATTTCACCAATTTTTCTATGATTTGTACCATGAAACCATCGATATCGAAATCGATATTGATATTTATTGATATTTTCCTGATATTTCACCTATTTTTCTATAATTTGTATCATGAAGCCACCGATATCGAAATCGATACCGATATTTATCAATATTTTACTGATATTTTGATAAAATTTATCTTTTTTATGTGAAAAATGAAAATATCGGAGATATCGAAAAAAAAAAGGTTTTATTTTTTTTTGAAAAAAAATAGGGTAAAACGTGTATTATAAAAATTATAGGGTTAAATGTGGATTATGTGCATAATTCACGCTTAACCCTATAATTCGAAAAAAAAAAGGTTTTTTTTTTTGAAAAAAAATAGGGTTAAACACAAGAATGAAAATATCCGAAAATATCTCCGATATTTTCCCAATATTTCC
The DNA here is from genome assembly GCA_954870855.1 of Scutellaria minor. Classification (NCBI taxonomy): domain Eukaryota; kingdom Viridiplantae; phylum Streptophyta; class Magnoliopsida; order Lamiales; family Lamiaceae; genus Scutellaria; species Scutellaria minor. Next base: position 4,405,403 of record OX940725.1, read on the forward strand.
ATTTTTACAGGTGATCGATATAAAAATGGGGTGCAATCGATATCTCCGATATTTTCATTTTTCACATAAAAAGAGAAATTTTATTAAAATATCAGTAAAATATTGATAAATGTCGGTATCGATTTCGATATCGGTGGCTTCATGATACAAATTATAGAAAAATAGGTGAAATATCGGAAAAATATCGATAAATATCAGTATCGATTTCGATATCGATGGTTTCAAGGTACAAATCATAGAAAAATTGATGAAATATCAGGGAAATATTGATAAATATCGAGGAAATATAGGTAAATATCGGTGGAATATTGAGAAATATCGGTAAATATCAAAAAAAATATCGATAAATATATATACCGATATTTCTACGATATTTTCATGAAATTAAGATACTGAAATCGAAATTTTCATCCTTGGTTAAACATGGATTATAAAAATTATAGGGTTAAACGTGGATTGTGTGCTATAGTTTGAAAAAAATAGGGTTTTTTTTTCGAAAAAAAAAAGGATTAAATGTGGATTATAAAAATTAACCCTATAATAAATAAAATTAATCCTATAAAAAAATAAATTAACCCAATAAATAATAAATAAATTATTAGGGGATTATTAAAATTATTAAATGGGGATTATTAAATTATATTGTTTTAATTATTAAGGGGATTATTAAAGGGGATTAATAAAACTATGTAGTTTTTATTATTAAAGGGGTATTAATAAAAATATTAAACGGGGATTAACTGTGGATTATTAAATTACGTTGTTTTAATTATTAAATGACGGGGCGCAACGGGTGACGGGGACGCGGCGCGCGACGGGTGACGAGGGAGGCGGGTGACGAGGTCGCATGCCTGGCCTAAACGTGAATTATGACATTTAACACTATAATCACGTTTAACACTATAATTATAGTGTTAACACGTGATTAATCATGTTTAACACTATAAAATTCGATGTGATTATTCACTATAATCACGTTTAACACTATAAAATTTGAATTTTATAGTGTTAAACGTCGATGATGTCCGTTTAATCCTTTCAAACATGAATTCAAGTACATATTCAAACAAATTAACCCTATCAAATGCAAAATTACACCCGTTTAACCATTCCAAACATGAATTCAAGCAAATATTAAAACAAATTAAACCTAATCCCTCAAAAAATAGGGTTAAACGCGGATTATGTTAATAATCCTCGTTTAGCTATTAAACATACCTTTCTTATTTCAACGATAATTCATCGAATCCTCCAAGTGCCGAAATGTCGAAATTTTTTTAGAGAAAATTTTGTATGAAAATTTATTCTTTGAATCCTTGTATTTAACCCTATTTTTTTTCAAAAAAAAAAAAACCTATTTTTTTTCGAATTATAGGGTTAAACGTGGATTATAATTCGACAAAAAATTAGTGTTAAACGTGAGAACAAAGATGAATAAAATTTAAAATTAATTGTGAGGGTGCGAGAGAGTATATTACGTGTGGGATGAGAGATGAAGGTGAAAAAAATATTCATTCTCTGACAGATTTGATTGGAGAGATGAAGGTGAAAAAAATATTCATTCTCTGACAGATTTGATTGGAGGTTGTTAGAGTTTGTTATGGGGCAATTAATGCCCTAATCAAAGTCTACAAAATTTGTGGTATTTTTGGCTCTACAAACAAAATTTGTGGTATTTTTGGCTCTACAATTATATTTCATGGTATAAAGTATCATACTTTTATTTTTTATGATATAAAAATTCCAATTTTATTTTTTGTGATATTTTTTATTATACTTTATATTTTTTGTGGTAAATTGGGTTGCTATCCAAAATAATTAATGTCATATATGTTTTTATACTGTATCAACTTAATTTATTTCACCACTTGAATATAGGTCATGGATATATTTTCAGTTGACAGTTCAGATACTTAGAAAAAATATTTTAAATGTTTTTATATTCATCGCTCCTCTCAAATACTTTTACTTAACTCGTTTGGAACAAATAAATTATTCTAATTTGTTTTTTCTCCAAAAAATGTACTAAAAGGAATAATAACAAGGTGAAAAGAAATACAATAAATTTTGTAACAATAAGGTTAAGCAAAGGAATACTTTCAAACCAAAACAATTTCGTTAAAATAAACATGTATATACCATCTTTCCATAATACAAACCCAACTATACTACTGTGTTGATGAACTAAAAATCTTTGGATATTTTTGGAGAAAGATGCCTTACTTTATTTGGTTGAACTTATGACAAATTAACCAAACTCACGTGAAGTATTATCAATTATTGGTATGCATACTTTATATGCTGGCAATACATTACAAATCATAATTATGGTGTGTCTGTAGAATGTAGTAGTAAGGTATATAATAGAATATCAAGCTTAATCTATAATAATAACCCATCACATAGTATTATATTTTTTAAGTGCATTAAATGATAGATTGAATCTGTTTTATAACATTTAATACGTTGTTAAATAACGGTTAAATCAACTCGGGATATAACAGAATAATGTGAATGACCAAGACTACCACAAAGTATATAATGTTATTCCTTTTATATCATTTGATATAAATGTCACATGTCATTAGATGTGAAGTGATAGGTGCGTGGATTTTGTTAGTCAAAATTAACGGCTGATTCATAACATGCACAATTTTCGTATAAACTTATATTTTATAGGGTTACACGAAAATTGATTAATTTTCAATTTTCATGTAAGAAATTTAAAAAAAAATTAATTTTTTTGGGCTTACACGAAAATTATTTTAAGCCCAAAAAATGAATTTTTTATAGGGGTAGCAACCCAAATACCACAACAAATATAAAGGATCCCAATTTTACTACATTAAATTAAATTGGGATCCTTTATACTATAAAAGTATGGTACTTTTTACCATGAAATATAATTCTATGCCAAAAAATACCACCAAATTTCATTAATTAGCTTATAACAACCTCCTATCAAATCAAGTCAATGGTCAAAGAGAATATTTTTTAATTTTTGGTGTAAATCACCCCCACACACGAGAGTTATTCTCTCACCCCCACCAAATTAACCCTAATTTGTTTCGAATTTTAGGGTCACACGTAGATTATGCCCATAATTCACGTGTAACCCTAATTTGTTTCGAATTTTAGGGTTACACGTGGTTTATGGGCATAATCCACGTGTAACCCTAATTTGTTTCGAATTTTAGGGTTACACTTGGATTATGGGTATAATCCACGTGTAACCCTAATTTGCTTCGAATTTTAGGGTTACACGTGGATTATGGGCATATTGCATGAACAAAACGTGCATGGACAAATCCACGTGTAACCCTAATTTGTTTCGAATTTTAGGGTTACACGTGGTTTATGGGCATAATCCACGTGTAACCCTAATTTGTTTCGAATTTTAGGGTTACACTTGGATTATGGGTATAATCCACGTGTAACCCTAATTTGCTTCGAATTTTAGGGTTACACGTGGATTATGGGCATATTGCATGAACAAAACGTGCATGGACAAATCCAATGAACACAAAAATAAAAAAATATTAATTGTAATTTCATCCACTGTTCCTAGTTGACTTTGACAAAAAAAAGTGGTAGAAAGTGTAGAGTAGGTGGCCCTATATATATCTCATTAAATGGAATAAAGTGGTGGATAAAACAATATTTTTCTAAATACCATTATACTAAATGATTTATTGGGACCACTTTATTTCAAACGTGGTAAATGGGTCACCCAACTCTACTGAATATCCCAGCTAAATTTTCATTGCATGTTCCAAACTCCAAACTCTAGCATCATTCAACAAAACACAAGAAAACATAATTCACTCCATGCATACAACAATTAAAAACCCGGGGCCCACATCAGTGCCCGGAAATAACCCTCTCACTAACCCGGGGCACCACGCGGCAAACCAGGTCGATTTCCCGCGGGGTGGTCAGACCGGGCCGCTCGTTCATGTTGACCTGATCCGACCCGTCAGCCTGTTTCCAGTCAAAGCACTGGATGACCGTCCCGACTATAATAATCACCTCCTGAATGGCGGAGAGCATCCCCGGGCAGCCCCGCCTGCCCGAACCGAAAGGCAGAAGCTCAAAGTGCATCCCTTTAATGTCAATATTGACATTGTCCTCCTCCAAGAACCTCTCCGGTCTGAACGACAACGGGTTGTCCCAATACTTAGCGTTCCGGCCCATCGACCAGGCGTTGATGAAGGCGAGAGTGTTGGCCGGAATGTGGTAGCCGTCGATCACGGTGTCCTCGATGGATCTCCGGATGATCAACGGGATCGGAGGGTGGAGCCTGAACGTCTCTTTGATGATGGCCAGAAAGTAGGGCAGATTCGGGGCGTCGGATTCTTGCATCAATCTGTCTTTTCCGACCACTTTGTCCATTTCTTCTTGTGCTTTTTGCAATGCTTTAGGGTTGTTCATCAGTTCTGCCAAAACCCATTCTACGGTTATGGCGGTTGTGTCCGTACCGGCGGTCAAGAAATCCTGGTAAATTTAAGAAATAATTTATTAAGTCAATGATGACTATTTTAAAGAAGTAATTTTGCTACCTAAAGTTGGTCAAATCAATCAAATATCAATCTGAAATATACATATGGGTGTGTGTATTTATATGCATCGCGGATTCACAGGATAGTGATATCTGAACTAATCTATTAATTGGAAATATGAGCTGTCATTTTAATCCTAATGTGCTCTACGCCACATATGTCAAGACAAATTTTAAAGATGGGCCAAAATGCTAAATTACAAAAACCAAGTATAACCTTCTGCGAGATGGTACTCGAAATATAAACAAAACAAAAATGCTAAATTACAAAAATTATGAACATTTTTTTTGCATTAAGATACTCGGAGTAAGTGGTGGAATATTTCCAAAATAGGGATGGCAATGGGGTGGGGAATCCCCGAAATACACCCCGTGGGGATAGGGATGGGGTAAACTTTTCCTGCGGGGCCCTGAAAATTATATATAATATATATAAACTATATATTAATATATTTTTAAAATAATATAAAAAATTAATTATATATAGATTGAAATGTTGAGCGCATTGAAGTATTGAACAATGATGAAAATTAATGAAATTGTATTAAGATAATTTATCTTTGTGTTTTAACTAATTTTATTAAAATATGCTTTCATCATTTATTTGGATTTTGAGTCTTTTTTGTTAATATTTAAGTTATATGTAGTTGCATGAATTATTTTTGTATATTAATTAAATTTAAAAAAATTATAAAAAAAAAAAGATGGGACGAGGATCCCACGGGGCGGGGCGTGGGAGGAAATTTTCCTCGATTCGTTGGCGGGGACGGGAAGTCCCCACGAACACGGGAATGGGGATAGGAATTGCTCCCCGACCCCACCCCAACCCATCCCTATTCCAAAATATATTGGAATTATTAGGATCAAATCAGGAAATATTTCACCATCGTTAGCCGATAGCAATCATTTGGTGCCAACTGCAACTGTTGACTGCTGTACAATCTAATTTTAAAATTTGAATACCTTAATACTAAAGAGTTTATAGTTCGATATTGTTTTTTAATATACCCCTAACAAAAATTTATTATAAATATTTTGCAAAAAAATTGTTTTAAAAGAATTATTTTTTACCAAAAATACTCCTACCCTCTCTTCTTTACTTGCTATTAACAATTTTTGTGAGACCAATACGATATTCTGTTCCTATATATAATAATTATAATTAAGAGTTTAAGAGTAAAAATAGTTATTTAAGGAAAAAAAAAAAACAGAGAAAAAAGTGTTTCATACCAAAATGACAGCTTTGAGATGTTCCCTGGAGAATTCCACGTCGGTTTTGCCACCCTCCATGATATCAAGAAACATGTCGAGCATATCCTTGGCCTCTACGACGCCGTTTTGTCGGCGGAGCTTCTCCCTGTCCGTAATAATCTTTTCCAACAGAGCATCGTACCTCACCTTAATGTCCCTGGACCTCTTCTTGATCCCCTGAAAGTCAAAGTTCTTGCAGAACCACAACATGTCACCCATGTCAAACTCTCCGAAGAGCTGCGAAACCTCTCGAATCAGAGTCCTGGCCACCTCGGCCTGCTCCTCCGACTCGGCGGCTCTGATGCTGAGCATCATGTTGGACATGACGTTGCTGGTGAGCTTCATGAGCTCCTCGGTGACATTGAAACTCTTCCCAGACTTGCCCATCTCCATCACGTCCTTCAAGAAGGTTCTGACTTCGAGGGTCCTGAGTGGCTCGAAGTGGTTGAGCATTCTGGAGCCGAGGAGCTCGTAGGTGCAGAGCTTCTTGATGTACTTCCAGTATGGCCCGTAGGGGGAGAAGGCGAAGGAGACGCCATAGGTGACGATGTCAATGGCGGAGGATTTCACCCTCGACGAGAATATCAGCTCCTGGGTTTTCAGGATGTCCTTCGCCAGCTCCGGCGTCGAGACCACCAGGCAGGGGATGGACCCCAGCCGGAACTTCATGATCGGGCCGTAGCGCTGGGCCTGCACGTGGAACGTGTGGTGGAGACGCGGGCTCACCAGGTGGAGGTTTCCGATCAGGGGGAGGGGGAGCGGGCCCGGAGGGGTGGGGAGGCGCTTCCGCCGCTTGCCGGTGTAGACCAGGAGGAAGACGGCGGCGGAGAGGAGGAGGAGGGCGGTGTTTAGCGTGACCTCCATGGAGTGTGTGTTTTTTGGAATTTGGATTTATATTTTTATTTTAATGGTGTGTTTAGGATTCCATTTAAAGGCAAAAATATGTATGGTGACAAAAGTGGTAGCTGTGGACCTTTTGATCAAAAGCACAACCTATCGTTTCCCATTCTGCCTTGTTGAATGGTAGGTGGTGTGGTGTGGTCCTTTTTTTGTTTTTTAACTTTTAATGAAAATATGTACTAATGCCAATTCAATGGCGGATCCAGAAAATCGAAAGAGGGTATGCACTTTCTTTAGAATACTAAATTTTTTTTTACATAAACAAAATATATGTATTAAAACTTGAAAATGTATAATATTAAGAATTGCAACAAAAATATATTTATCTAAAGAAAGATTGTGTCGTGCTCTGTAATCTCTATTGAAATGGAATTGAGAAAGTTTATGAATTAAGGTGAGAGAAGTGTTTTATCTCTTATTAAAATTTATTTATTATACCTAAATAATTTATTATATAATATATATAGTCTTTTTTTTCAAAATAAGAGGGTATGCACTTGCATACCCTCTCTCTATATTGTATCCGCCACTGTGCCAACTTGTTTCCTTTTTTAATTCTTCCGGTGAATTTCAAATCTTGTTACTTTGGGTTGATGTTATCATTTTTGTCCTTTAATCGTGTTTAAAAGATCTCTATTTTTATGAATAACATTAATAATCTATACTGTATATAAAATGAAAGAAGTTGATAAATTTTACAAATTTGTCATTTTCCCTCTCAAACTATCAACCAATAGAAAAAAAGAAAAAAAATTAAATAACTTTTAAGTATCTTATAGAATAAACTGCACATATATCTTACACAATAAGTTATCTTATAATTTATATATAGGAGTAGAGATGAAACAAAAGAAGCTATCTTAAATGATATGATTATATTTTAATGATATAATTAAATTTTGAAAATAATGAAATTTAAACATTGTCAAAAATTAAAATTTTGAAAATTAGTTTATAATTTTAATATATAAATGTGGAAAATAGTTTTAAAATTTAAATTTCATTTTATGAAGGGTTGTAAAATGTTTAAAAGTTTGAAACTATTATAAAAATATTAAAATAATAATAAAATCTGAAATTAATAATAATAATAATAATAATAATAATAATAATAATAATAATAATAATAATAATAAGAAGGCTGTGAGATTCAAATGGCTTAGTGTAATCTGGCAACTGCAATACGGGGTCATCAATCACTGCCTGCTTTAGGTCCTCAAAAGCTCTTTGACACTCTTCCGATCAGTGCAGTGCCATGATCGGTCCGTACGTTCTTCTTTAGGATACTTTTTAGTTGAGCAGCCCTCTTCGAGTAACTTACGATGAATCTTCGGTAATAGTTCACGAGCCCTAAAAATTAAGTCTAAAAATCTTAAATCAACAAATAAAATTTAAAAAATAATTCAAATCTATATGTAATATTAATTGTGTAAGATATAAAAATCAATAAATTGAATAAATTTTTTTAAATAAAAATAATAAAAATATTTGATAAAATTTATTCAAAATTATTTCAAATAAATAGATATAATTAATCTAAAAATTATTTTAAAAAACTATATGTTCCAAAAAAATCTGAAAAATGGTTTCAAAAATCTAAGAAATATTATTTTACAATTTAAATTAATTTGAAACCTAAATTTATAAATATAAACTAATTTTTTTTGGAATAAATATAATACTTTTTGAAAAAATCCATCTAAAAACAATGCATAAAATTATTTATAAATTCTAAAAATAATTATAAGATATAAAAGAACAAAGATATGAACAAAACATATTAGTTAGTATAATTAATCACTTCTTAATTATTCAGAAATTAAAACTTACAAACACAAAGTTATTATTATATTATGTTCAATTTTATTTTCATATTTAATTGTTGAATATTGATATTATCAATAAAAAAATATGGATTTTTACAAATTTCGAAATAATAAGATGTCGTGAATAACCTTTTTAATATAACAACTTCGCAAATCGTATATATATTATCATAATACATAATAAACCGCACATCGCGCGGGAATACTACTAGTTTCATAGAAAATTACCCAAAAAATATATATTACATCAATATCAACTATATAAAATTAACAATTCATGTGTAACTATAATATACAATATTTTTTTTTATGTGAATATTATTATTGTCACTTTCACATTAGGAAATAAGTTTCTATCAACTAGCTTAAGAAATTTATTTATTTTACTCATTTTCATCTAAAGAAAGCCTAGTATTTCGACTATTTAAATAGAATATTGTAATTAATTTTTTTTACAATTTTGTCTTGCTTTTCAGACTAATTATGAGATTAGGCGCTTAACTTGACTTTAATTGATTTTTTTTTTAAAGTTGAAAATCAATTTGATGAACCAAATCCAGGGACCAAAAAATTGGGAAATTTTGTCGATTTTTCGCCGAAATATCGGCAAATTGAGCACACCGAAAGAGAAAATGCAAGTTATATTTTTTCGACAAAAAATCGACGAAAAATCGGCGATATTTCGAAGTCGCCAAACAGTGGCATTTTCAACTCAATATCGGCGATAAATCACCGATTTATCGCCGAAAAATCGGTCCGGTGGGTTTGTGTTTTTGACTTCAACCAAAAAAAGGAAACAATGAAGGATGCAGGAGACAATTTGATCTAAAACAACAAAAAACAAAACCCTGACTATCCAAGGGAGTGAGAGTCTCCTCGCGTTTTTCACTCAATCGAAGGGGGAAATTTTGAACCTCTGCTTCAGATTGTTGGTGTAGCTTTCACACACAAAAAAAAATTTGGGAGAAATTCAAGAAAATTGAGAGAGAATGCAATAGGGATTTAAAAAATTGGGGTAGGTGTGAATTTTTTTCTTCATCTTTTTTTTTTTAATTTCTTTGCAGCCCTCACATGCCCTTTCTTCCATCAACCCTTTTTGTGGGCTCCTTCACTCAACTGCTACTGCTGCCACTTAATTATTACTACAAATCACCTCTATTTAATTAATTCTTTCAAAATAAATATCTTATTTTTGAAAATTAGTATTATATATATATATATACACGCATAATATTACCTTTCGAATATATGAAATTATGAACACATGTCATATATTAAGTGGTGTTGATACACAACATGAGAAAGTATTATAAAATTTCATAAATTTGACACCTAATCAAATATTTTATTTTATTATTATATGTATTAGTACAACAATTCAATCAACATATCTTTTTATTTGAAATTTAAGTTCAATATATGTATTAATGTTACTTATAATATTATGTAAAGTACTAGATATATTTTTCAATTTTTTTTACAAAGTTTTTATATATATTTTTTAAAAATGTCCGATATTTCCACTGAAATTGATATATCCGTAAAATTAAGATACCAATATTTCTATCAATACCGATATTTTTGTCCTTGACCAAATCTAAATCGATCAGATTGCACCATACATCTAATGCACGGGAAACTTACTCTCACCTTAAACATATGATCCCACTTTCCTTATATATCTCACCATATCTTCTCTCTGATTGTGAAAGAAACCCAATATATACTCTCTTTATATATATATATATATATATATATATATATATATATATATATATATATATATATTCTTACTTAGATCTGCTAAATCTTCAAAAAGATTAATTTAGAGCCATATATGCTAAGTATGAAATTGGCTGTTGAAGAATTTGGCCTCACCTTCGTTGTGAAACCTCCAAATTAATATTTTCGGCGGTTAATACTTAAACTTAATTCTTATGCTTAAATTAATTAATGTATCCATGTTTTGAGTAACATCAATATTTTATCTCCGAATTATCCTCTAATCAAAATATTTTCATCAACTCTATCCCACAACAATAATAAACTTACTCACAAGGAAAATACGTGGAAGAAGCACTTGTATTTTATTTAATTCTCTTCATTTTGCAATTTTGCAAATGCTTGAATGTGGAGAAAGAAAATGGAATAAAAAAAAAAGGAAAAATATGTTCATTACCTGAAAATCATCTAATTTAACACATGAAATATTATATTACACTTTTTATTTTAAAATAATCGCACACCACATATATCATTTATCATCATCAATTAAGATGTGGTGTATATTACATGTAATGAAATACAAAAAAAAAAGTTCAGATATAATAAAGAATCCAAACTGCTTATTTAGGTACCAAATTTCCTACAAATAGTTGATTTCTACCAACTTTGAATGAATTTTTAAATACAGATAATGAGCTCCTAGAAAAAAATTAAAACTTGGGGGCAAATGTGTATTTTCTTAATTATGTAATATCTTAATTATGTATATAATGTAATGTTTATATATATATATATATATATATATATATTAAGTAATGCACTTCACATTTATGATTAATTTGAGAATTTGTTATCTAACAAGTAATACTTTTAGTCCGATCATATATAGTAAAACCTCTATAAATTAATAACCTTGGGACCATGAAATTTTATTAATTTAGAGAGATATTAATATATCGATAAATTAATATTTTATTATTTAAAAGAGAGACTTTTTAAATTCAGCAAATTTAGTACATATGTATTGAAAATAAATGAATTCATATACATGTTTCATTGATTATATTCATGCATCAACCAATTCTTTGTAACTAATTAAATATATTCATTTATAATATCAATTCATTGTATACAATTAACTATTATATTCATGGACGTATGTATCAATTCATTGGAATTACTTAAATATACATGTTTACATTAATTCGTTGCACTTAAATAACTATTATGGCTAATTAAATATATTCATGCATGATATTTTAGCAAATTACCATAATATTTATAATTGTAATATTTATGAATGATTAATTTAGAGTTTTAATGGGACCTCATATTTATAAAGGGATTTTTCGAAAAATTATTATCTTATTATCTTATCGAATTTGATGATTTTTTATAAAGGCTCAAGTCGGAACCGGAAGATTTTATTATTTTAGAGAGTTTATTAATTTATAGAGTATTAATATATAGAGGTTTTATTGTAATACTTTTATGTATATATTATGTAATATTTTTATAATTTTGATTAGTAATAGTATGTAATATTTTTGTGTATATTAAATAATATTTTTATGCATATTATATAATACTTTTGTGTGTATCATATAATACATTTGATTCCAAAATTCTAAATTCATGATTAATTTGAAAAATTGTAATTTCCCAAGAAATACTTTTATTCTCATCATGATTTACTTACGTGTGCATCGCGTAACACTTTTGAAAATTTACAATTTGATAAATAATACTATATAATACTTTTGTTTGTATAAGATAGCATTTTATGTTCAACGAGTAATACTTTTGGTTTCATGACTTCAAATAAATGATTAATTTAAGAAATTGTAATTTGACAAGTAATATTTATATTCTCATAATACAATACTTTTATGTATATTATGTAATATTTTTAAAAGTATCATAAAATATTTTTATGTGTATATGTACTGATATACATGAAAGTAATAGTAATATTTTAATGTACATCATGTTATATCTTTGGGTCAACTACATTAACCTGCATTTATCGAATCAAATAGCCCCATCTATCAAAATGAATTTTGTGAGACGGTCTCATATAAAATTACTTTTTGATCGAAAATATAACTCATTAGTTATCCTTACTGCAAAAGACTGATAAAAGCTGGTTAAAATAAAAAACAATATTTTAATAGATTAGTTATTGGTAGAGCAGATTCCTAACCAACCCTCAATATTTTCTAGCTATGGCAGTGACTAGTGAATGGCAGATGACTGAGATGAGCATGTGCTGTTAATTGAGTGCTTTTCCAATATAATAATAGATTAGTAATTTCATCAATTTCAATAACATTGAGTGTTTTGTGACCCCATATCAACAATGAATAGATGCGTCATTTCATCAATCTCAATGTCACTTGTAACAATGCACAAGAATCAAATATTTTTGATCTGATTTAATATTTAAATTTGAATTTGAAAAAAGGTGGGATTATTCGCACCCCACATTTTTCTAAGCACACACCAATTCCAATAGAAATTGGGCACACCTATATATGGAAATTGGGGTGTAATTAGAAAAATGTGGGGTGCGGATAGTCCCACCCTTTGAAAAATTCGAATAAAAATTCAAATAATATTATTTTTAAGATTCAAATATTATTCGAATACGAATGAGAATATAATTTTATTTGATTCGAATATTCATCAATATTTGAATAATATATGTATAAAATAAATTATTTATATCTATGTATTTTATTAAATATTGTATACATATCAAATATTATGTATTTTAATATTTATATTGCATATAAAAAGTAAAATATCAAATCTAAAATTTTTAAATTTTGGTATATTTGGATTTATAGTAGTTTCAACTATAATAGTAAACTATATTACAATGTGTGACTTAAAAAATATGTGCTCTAAGCTTAAAATTATACTTACAAAATTACAGATACAAAAAAAAAATCATAATAAATTAGATTACTACTCTGAAAATTCATAAAGTTAGTTTTCAATTCAAATTTTACATTATTTTAGAAAAATATTTAAACAAACTTTTGGTGTAATGTTTGGTCTATTTGACTTACTTTGAGTTAAATCCAATTTTTAATATATATTTTAAAAAATAGATGGTTAGGAGATTTTAGAATATATGATGGGTTTGATGATTATTTTTTTCTTTGATTTGGAATAATTGAGTTATTTGTGTGTGTATATATATATATATATTGTTGGAAAATTGGTTGTTGAAAGTGGTGGATGACACTACTTTGATCAATAGGTAAGTGGCTAAAAGTTAATCATTTTAAGGATTGGATGCCAAAAGATTAATCTACGTTTGAAGTAGATAATCGAGGCATTTTGAATCGCTCAAAACCAATTTTTGGTGAGTGAGAAATTAAGCATCAAAGTTGGCCACTTGAAATGAAAATGAAAGGTCTTGAATGTGGGAGGAGTGTTTAATTATCCCACGTAGGAAAATAGACCTTGAAAATGCAAGTATAAGAAAAGTCATGTGAAGAGGCTTAGTAATTAGTATACTATTGGAGTAGTATGCTTGTGCAACACACGTGCGCGCGCGGCTCGGCCCCGACCCGACCTCGACCGTGGGCCTTGGCAATTGGACGTTGGGCTGGACTTGGGCGGATCGGGCTCGGGTTTGGGTTTAACCCGCCCGTGTTTGGTTTAGGTTTTACCCACCCGTGTTTATATTCTTGGGTAAAATTGCAACGCCGTTAACAGCGTCGGATATTTGTGCGCCCGCGCCGGGATGCAGCGGGAGCAAAGCTTGCTGCAACGGGAGCAACATGCTATTGATGCTTGCTACGCCGGGATGCTGTTGCTGCAATATGCTGATGCGCTGGGTGCTGTTGTTGCAGCTTGCTGATGACACCGGCTGATGCGCTGGGTGCTGTTGTTGCAGCTTGCTGATGACACCGGGAGAAAAATACAGCTGCAGCAACATGTTATTGGTGCTTGTTGCTGCAATATGTTGATGCGCTGGGTGTTGTTGCAGCTTGCTGATAACGCCGGGAGAAAAATACAGCTGCAGCTTACTGCAACAGGAGCAGTAAACACGCTCGTGCCCAACAGAATTTTATGCAGTAACGTGAGCTTACCGATGCAGCACCGTGAACAGTAACGTGTTGTAGCATTTTTCACCATTTTTTTAACGGGACGTTAACTTGCATTAAATGACCCTTTTTTGGCAATAAATTCTCATCAATTTCAGGTATAACCCCCTATGTTGGAGGCTTATATATAGGGGTCGTCATACGTCATTTTATGAGATCAAAATCGAAACCTTGCATTATTTTCCATCTACATCAGCTCAATTCTCAAAGCACTATAGTTCGTCTGAGCCTCGAGTTTGTGGTGCTACTACTCCAGAGACGAAGTAGTTTTATCTTTGGGAGACGATACGTACAGTTTCAGTGAGCACTACCAGACGTATCTCATCTTAAGGAGAAAGGGCCTCCTCGATTCGACTTACTGATTTGTTTCTTGCTCGTTTCTATTTTGTTTGACATCCCCATTATAATTGTATTATTTTCTAACAATCTTAAGATGAGATAACATGTCGAACAACGATAGAAACGAAAATCCTCCGATTGGTGATGAAAACCGTGTTCCACCTACTGTCACCACCAATGCAGCAACTAGGAATACTATTGTCGCATCCTCTGCAACCTTGAGTGCAGTAATGCGTCCTGCTATTTTGCCTACTGCCGAGAAGCCCGAGAGGTTTACAGGCGAGAATTTCAAGAGGTGGCAACAGAAGATATTGTTCTACATGACCATTGTTGGAGTGACGATGTATCTGAAACAGGATCCTCTAACCGTTGCTGAAAACAACACAAATATGAAAGCGCATGCTACGCTTGATGCATGGTTGCATAGTAACTTTATATGCAAGAACTATATCCTAAATGGGATGAACGACTTGTTGTATAGTGTGTACGCGGACTGCAAGACGACCAAAGAGTTATGGGATGCTCTTGAAGAAATTCGTGGTGGCTCGATTCTTGGAGTGTTAAATGGTGGACTCACGTCCTGTCATGCACCAAGTACAAGCCTTCCAATTGGTTGTGCACGAGGTTCAAATCGAGGGCATGAATTTGCTCGAACCTTTCACTATTGCTTGTGTGATCGAGAAGCTCCCACCTAGTTGGAATGACTTCAAGAATTACTTGAAGTACAAACGAAATGAGATGACCCTTGATGACTTGATTGTCAAGCTCCGAATCGAGTAGGATAATAGGAAAACAGATCCTAGGCCTCGTATGTCAATTCATGCTAAAGCCAACCTATTGGAGGGCAACAAAAGAAAGCGCCCTAAACCCCAATCAAAATTAGAAGGGAAAGAAGCCGACGAAGAGATTTAACGACAATTGCTATAATTGTGGTAAGTCTAATCACATGGCTAAAGATTGTAGGCTGCCTAAGAAGAACAAAGACAAGCAAACAAACTTAGTCGAGCACAAGAATGACTTAGATGATAATGATCTTTGTGCTATGGTGTTTGAAGCTAATATGGTGGATAACCCAAGAGAATGGTTTGTGGACATGGGAACCACTTGTCATATGTGCTCGGATAGGGAGGTCTTCTCCTCCTACATGGCTGTTAGTGGAAGAAAGCTCCACATGGGCAATTAAGTTTCATCCGAGGTGGTTGGAGTGGGGAACGTGGTGCTAAATATTATAATATTTTTTACCCTTTACTCAACCTTCTATGCATTGATTACATGTAAAATACAAATATATATATATATATATATTATGAAAATCAGAAATTTCTTTAAAATTCTTTCATTAATGTAAATAAGTGACCAAATTTAATATATTAAACATCATTACTTGCATTAGATGGTAATTTGTGTCATTATTATACACATTTCATACATGTATAAAATAAAAAATAAAAAATAAAAAAAATAAAAAATATATTTTTTAAGGCTTGTCAAGTGGGTTGACCCGCGGGCTAGCCCGCCCCACCTCCTAAATGCTTAGCCCAATCCTCCATTTTAACAGTGCGGGACAGGGTGACTCAATGGGCCTGGCCCATTTTGACGGTTGTAGGTTGACCCGCGGGCTAGCCCGCCCCACTTCCTAAATGCTTAATCCAATCCTACATTTTAACAGTGCGGTACTGGGTGGCTCAATGGGCCTGGCCCATTTTGACCGCTGTAGTGAAAATAGAGAATTTCATGAGAAAAAGAACTTGACATAATAGCTGGCAATAAGTATAAAGAATGTGTTATTGAAAGAAAGTGCATTAAAAAATTTATATATATTTGGCTGTGTTCTGACAGATAAATTTGGAAAGGAAACGTTTTCTAAAAATGAAAACGAAACATAATTTCATTGTAATTAGTTACATATAAGTTATAATTTGAAAATTGAAATAAAATACGATTAAGTATACTCAACAAAGATTTAAACGTTGTAATACTTAAAATGCTTCAATTATAAATCATGTGTTGACATTTCGAAATATTATATTTGACTTAAAAATAAAAGAAGAATAATAATATTTTAGATAATAGTAATGCACTAATTAATAACAAATATTATATTTGACTTTTTTCAAAAGAAAAAAAAAAGAAGAATAATAATATTTTAGATTATAAATATTGATGCATTAATTTTTATTTTAATAATCATTCATTAAAATTAAATAAAATCTGGAATTACACAATAGCACAACCACAATTTAACATACTGCCATAATTTAGTCATGACAAGATTTTGACTAAAACAGGTATTTGATCTTTATGACATTGAAATAATTGATTCTTGATTTAATTTTATTGCGACTGTTTTCTTTCATGCAGCAAACTAGTAACAGAAAAAGATTTTGTATACATTGGAACTCTATATTTCATTGGCACAATAAAAAAAAAATTCTTTTGAAGTTTTACATCAATAATATATATGTGTATTATAGACACATAATTAAAACTCCAAACTCAAACTCTTTTAACTGATCTTATTCGTGTTCGTTCGTTGAGGATTTAGATCCCATTTAGGCTTGTAGCACAATATTAAAATAAAAATATTAGTACTGGGCCAGTAAAATTAAAAAAAAAAAAAAAGGTTAAGACGTTTAGTAATGTTTCGTAAACTCCAAATCAATGAGGAGATTCGAAGTTCAAGATAATTTTTTTCAGTGAAATGATTGGTTTTGTAATAAAAATGTACCTTTAATATTCTTTAAAACATATGGTTTAATATCTAGCAAGTAGCATTTTTTTTTTCTTTTTTTAACCAAATCAAGGACTTTAAAAAATAGAGTTTTAAACACAATGAAATCCGAATAAAATGCTCAAACATAACACGAAATCCCAATAAAACCAAAGTCATTATTAAACAAGAAATAACACAATAAAAGCTAAATTAAAAAGCTACTATGCATGTTCTTGCAAGTCCTAAAGTTTATTAGGAAGAACAAACAAAAAATTTGCAGAAAAAACCAAGTAAAAATCCTTGAATCAATTTGGTGGTGGGAAGAAGATTTCCTCAGCCTTTCTCTTAGAGCTGAACTTCTCCTCAACATCAGCAGTAACACTGAAAGAAGCCTGCAACACTTGGGGCGACAACGCCTTCCAAACAGAAGTTCTTCCAGCCAGATGAGTGAAGATAGGGCTGTAAATGAATCAAACCACATATTCAAAATCAGCATAATGAAATACCAAAATCAACTAAAAACATAAAGGGGGGTGTTAATATTAGTGTCACTCACTTAGGAGTTGTGATAATGGAGAACCAATCCATGCCATCAGGATCAGAAATCTTGGACACAACAAAGAACCTAGGAACAATGAACAAGTTCCCGGCCTTAACAGTCGTTTCCAACACACGTTTCCCGTCTACGCCAACGACCTGAACTCTCCCACTTCCTCTAACAATGTAAGTCACCTGCAAAGCAGAGTCACAAGAGAAGCCAGGAGAGCACATGGCCCCACCATTAAGCCTCACAAGATCGGCCCCGAGGCCCACCTCTCCGACCAAGGGCAAGTTCTTCGTGTTGAGTACAACCACCTTTCCACCACCCTTGATATCAACATCCAATGGAGCTTCTTCACAGTTCAATGCCATGCCTGTGTAGTGCTCTTTCTTGGGCTCAGGCATTGCAAAATCAGGGGATAACTTGACAATGCCTTGGCCTGATTGGCTCCCAACAAGAGCTTTTACAGTGGCTTCGTCCAAGTCCCAGGCACGGCTCACAAACTCAGTCGAGAATCCAGTGAAGATGCCGTTAGGGCCCGTTAGGAAGAAGTCGGTGAATGAACCGGCTTTGTGGGCCGTTTTGGTGTCTCCGAGGAAGAGGATTGCTAGCTCTGTCTCCTCTTTGTTGTACCACCACGTGGTGACGCCGAATGGGATGGCAATGGCGTCACCTTTCTTGATTGCTAGCACTTTCTCTTCCTTTTCAGGGAGGATAATTCCAGCAACTCCATTGCCTGACACAATTTCAGAATTAGGCACATTGTGAATTGACATATGAATTACAGATTCTTCAGAAAAAACTAACTCCAGTGAAACAAATTAGTCTGAAAATATACTTCTATATACTGAGCAGAGCCATGGAAATTTGTGGAATTCATTGATTTTACAAAAAAACAGGGAAAAACAAATCGTTGTGTAATTCCGCATGATGGTATGAATAGAGTATTATTAACGCCATGCATAATGCATTGATGTGAATGCGGTGCCCTAAGATCTAAAACTCCTAGGGTTTCACATAATCATAATCATAATCAAATCGATCAATCAATCAATTACAAATCTCGATTAAGATCTAACCAAAAATTGACATAATCAGAGCGATGGGAATAATACCTTGAAGAACATAGGCGACCTTGGCGGAATCGGAGTAACGGGGGAGAGCAAAGCCGTTCTTTTCAAGGGCGAGCTTGGCGGCGCCGATGTTGCCCTCACGCAGCATCGGAAGCTCATTAGGGCACCACTCGTAGTACGCACCACCGTCTCCGCCGTACACCTTCTTCGCCAACTTCGGTGACAAATCAATCTCCATTATTTCAATCTGAATATCTCGAATCTCTCTCTGTATGTATGATTAATTATATGAGAAAGGGTGTGTATATGTATATATATAGGGACGGGAACAGAATTGACTAAATTTCCTATTGAAGATATATACGAGTTTGATGCACATCCATAGATGAATGAGATTATCCGTTGGATTATGAGGTAATTTAGATTTAAATTTTAGTTATTATTTGCTGTCATTTTTCATGTATGATTAATAAATATAAATACAATATGAAAAAGAGACTTAACTAACTAGCTCCTTAAAAACGAGAAAATAAAATACTGTATAAACTACTGTAATTATTATTAGATTCTTCAAATTGTATATAATAAAATCAAATAAATGCGGGAAATTAGCCCCACCAACACTCCACTCATAAATATTTGTCCAACTAGCCTTTGACTTAATTTCAAAATAAATACAGTATTAAATAAAAAATCTAAAAAAAAAAGAAAAAACTTAAATTATTTTTTAAAACAAAACCCAAATTAATTAGAAATTGGGGAATTGCCCCAAATTAGTTTTTTGATTTCTCTTTGGTTCTAAAACCTCAAACCCTCCATCGTCATTCACACCCGTCGTTGCTATACTCCACTGCCGACGCCACCCTACTCCTCCACCGCCACCCTACGCACGACAGATTCGCCAGGCGAGAGGCCTAATATGAAAGATGTAGTAAGGATCAACAAGATCAACTTCAATTTGTCAAACTACAAGAACAACTGCAGTGGATCATCGGTATGTTTCTCTCTCAACTTTGTCCAAGTTTTTCCATCCATACACTAGTTAATGCACACATTTCTTCGACAATATAGAATAGGTGGCCAAGTGTTTGATAAAATATCAGAATGAGAATCGGCTACCAAGTGTTTGATAAAATGTTTGAATAAGAATGGCATGGACATATATTTCCAATAAAAATCTAAGGACTTTTAACTTGTAATATCTTCAATTCAATATTCATCCTTAAATTTGCATATACACCCAAAGCTGAAAGTGGGGATAATGCTTGTTCATATTTTGAGGAACTCAAATTCGGAATAGTGTGTGCTTTGGAGAGCAATGATATCAAAGCTAAGCAATCCATGAGTCGGGAATGAAGTTAGAGGCTCTATCAATATAGTTGAGAGACGATCAAACATAGGTTCTTGTTTGCAAAATAATCAAGGATTGTGATGATGAGAGAGAGAAGTCTTCGATTGAGTTTTGGATTCATCTTTTGTGAAGTAGGATTTGATGTTGTTGTTGAGAGGAAAGGATAGGGTAAGGCAGTGTCATTTTGAAGATGGATTGATTTAGTTTTTGTATGATGAATTTGTCTTGGATTGATTTAGTTTTTGTATGATGAATTTGTCTTAACCATGACATACTGAGATATGTCACAATGTGCAGTTTTTTTTTTCCAATAAATAGAAGCTTATGTTGGAATGGTTGTGCATTGAGTGTGGTTGTCTTATTTATATCCCATAGGGGTGCTATTTCATATTTTGAGAGAGAAATTACCACCGTGCCGATTTAAAAATTTTAAACTACGTCGAAAATTGCCACACATAAGTTTTATATTACAACACACATAGTTCTTAAGCTTCTTGGTGGTAATCCATTCATGAACTTTCTTGAGATTTTCTTTTAATTATTTTCTCAAATTTCTTAAATTGTCTGTTTTAAGTTTGTGTATTTCTTAATTATTTTTCATTTGACTAATTCTTTGTTTTTGCTTGTTAACAGAGGTTGTGATTGAGTTTGTTGGAACCATACGAGTAGGAAAACTGAAGTTCACCCGTTTGTTGGAACTGAAGTTCACTGATTGAGTTTATTTTTCAATCTATTTGATAATAGGTATGACTAGGTAGTTTTTTTTTTTTTTTTTGAAATTTTGATTATGTTTGATTTATCATATTATTTAATTAGTTGGTATATTGTATTGTTGGGATTTCAGTGTTTAGATTTTGATGAGACAAACCAAGAATGTAATAGAAAGTTTGAGTACCTCATTTTTCACAATGTTTAAGTGAAAACATAGACTAGGATTGAGTCTAGTTATGGAAGTTGAAAGATGGAGGTACACATGCATACAATGCTACATCGAAGATTTCAGAACGAAGCTGCTGCAAGAATGCAGATACAGCAACACTACAAGAAGGCAGTTACAGCATTGCAGCAAAGTAAGCAAGAATAAGTTACAGGAATACTGTAAGAAAAGATACAACAGTAATGTACGAAGATACTGCAAGAAGATCTAAGTTACAGCAGCGCTGTAAAGTACAAACAGCTGCAAGCAGACCTAGGATATAGCGCGAAGCTTACTACTCAAACAGTCAACAGCGCCAATGACAAATAGAATAAGTATCCTGTAATCCGAGGAAGGGTAAATGCAGTACGAGGAACAAAGATCCAAGCAAGAATATATATAGAGCCGTTCCAGAGAAGATCAAAGTTGCAGACACGAAGCCGATGCCAAGATGCCACATGGACTGACGCGCCGCAGAAAGTTGCAAACCGCAACCACCACATTGAATGCTTCAGAAAGAGAAGTCAAGACGCATTAAATGCAAGTCATGCCTTTGATCAAGTACAATTAAATTCAAAATGGGAGATATCTCCTTCAACGGATATCTTCCCTACAAGTATAAATAGAGGATGAGCAACCCTGAAGCTGACTACTGAAACATTTGCACAAAAACTCTCAAGCTTTCAAGTTATACTATTTCAAGTCTCTCTCAGTTTTAGTCACTCAACCTCTGTGAAGTGAAGCAAGTTCAAAGCTGAAAGATCCTTTAAAGGATTCAGAAGCTCACTTCATCGCACCAGTTGAAGAACATATCTATATACTTTTAACCTTATTGCTATGTGCTTAGGTTGTTTTTGGTGTCGAATAGTTGATAGGAGAGATCTTTGCTGTTTGTATAGTTGTCTAAGATATAGGCAGCTTCCTTGTGTGGGAGTTTGAAACCCTGTGTGGGTTTGCCTTTAGAGTTTGCAGTTGATGTGTGTATGCTGGACTCTAGTAGGTGTTTAGCTTTGTAAGTTGATAGATTGTTAGGAGTGTCCTGTAAATCAATCTTACTTAACAAAGTTCCTGCTCGAGGTAAGGATCATATTTGAGAAAAACAGTCTTGTGTCTTAAAACTTTTATTTTCCGTTGCGTATAAAACTCTAAGTTACAGCGTGTAGCACTGCATCCTAGTGCTGTAAGCAGTAACTGACTGGCGCTGCAAGTTCAAGTAACTTGCAGAACAGTAAGTTTTAATCAGATTTTCAAAATCGACCAAGGTTTATTCACCCCCCTCTGAACCTCGGACACCACTTGGGACCAACATGTATGATGGGCAAAAGTGTAAATATATATCTATCATTTAGGTTGAGCAACATTAAACCTATTTTTTTTTCTTTTTTTTTTTTGTGAAAAAAATACACAAACTCATCTTTTCTTGGACACCATAGTTATTATTTGCTTCAAATTTAGCTTCTATTTGTAGATGCAATTCAGATATTTTCTTGTCTATCTCATTGAAGAAACTATGAAAACCATGTCAAATTGAAACTTATACCGGTTGAATATTTATAGTGAATGATTATGGGTTTGTATTTAGAAAATAACTTTTTCTCTTTTATATTAACTCTCTAGTGGCTTCATCAATTCTGGTTAAGAGTATCATATTCCAAGATGTTTTATAGGCTGCTTATTTAGTTAAAGGCTATCTTAAAAAATCATTTTAGTAAATTTCATTTTAATAAAGAACTTTATGTCCTTCAAAACTTATAAAACAGCTAGTTTGACTCTTAGAAAATGCTAATCTCCGATTTATATAGAAACCTTCATAACTAAAATATTAAATTCATAAAAAAAATTGTTATGCACATGATGGTAGAATCCCCAATTAAATAAATCGTAATTGCATAGTTAAGTGATTGATTTGGTTTGAGTTATTTTATTTTGATTTCCATGCATAAGTGGGACACGAAATTTTATAAAACTTAGCAGGAGCATTATATTAGTTGAAGTCAATATTTATTTGTAGATATGTCATTTATATTATCACATGCAAATGGATGATAGGATACTAAATGAATTCAAGATTGGAAAATTATCTACTCAAAATGACCTCATTATTTGTGACATTTTCTATATTTCAGGTACATGAAGTTCATTTACAACAAAAACGACATGATGCATGCAAAAATATCAAGTCAAAGTTGTTTGAATATGGTTGACCATATATATAACTGTCTCAATGGTCATTATAGAAATGTTTTTTTAAATTCGTGTTTTGGAAAGTTTTTAGAATTGAAACAAACTGTTGTTTCCTACCAACTTTTCCATCAATTGATGCTAAGACAAGTAAAAACAAATAAAATCAATGAATTATGGTTTCATTACAAGAGTAAGTTGGCAAGATTTGGTTTGAGGAAATTTACTATAGTGACGGACCTAAATGTCGGTGAGCTTGGAGAAGAGAATATTGTCGAAGGAGAAAAAAACTTGTGGCTGAAATATTTGCACAACATTTTGATCTTTAGGTAATTCTTTTAAATTATTGAATATGTTATGAGAATTTAATTCAATGAATAGGTTGGGGATTAAAGAACTAACAAATGTCACGATTTTGTACAGCTTAAATATTCATGGGGTCGTCCAGAAGAAATGTATATCCAAGTTGATCCCTTTTTGATATTTCTAATCCATTTTTTGTATCTCTAGATTGAACTGGTTAAGTGATAACTATTGTAAATTTGGTATAATTAGCATGATGATGAAATGCAAATGAAAAATGACATGATTTTGTATATAAAATATGTCATGTTCTTTTATATGACAAATTTCAGCTCAAAATTCACTCGAGGACTCGATAACGATAAGAGTAGCGTTATATCAAAAAAAACTCAAAATCAACAACCATCTTGCGGAATAATCTCAAAACATCTTAGATATATACTTGAGGGATTAACAACAAATTTCAGCTCAAAATTCACTCAACAACTCAATAACGATAAGAGTAGCGTTATAACGAAACACATAGCGTTATATTGAAAATAGCTCGAAATCAACATCTGTCTTGCGGGGTAACCTCTAAAATATCTTGGAGTTGATATAAGTTGATTTTATTAGGTTTTGTATGAAAAGAAATTCATAAGTAAGTAATCTTGTATAAAAATGTTTTCCTACTCTTATAGTCAATTCTTCTACTTACTTACGTATGACATAAATTGTTGAGATCTATCAAGAATAATAATTTTACATTTATAATTCATCTACACTCAACATAAATCAATTCAAATATGCACTCGAGAAATTAATGGTAAATTTCAGCTCAAAATTCACTCGAGAACTCAATAACGATAAGAGTAGCGTTATAACGAAACCCATATCGTTATATCGAAAAAAACTCAAAATCAACAACCGTCTTGTGGAATAATCTCAAAACCATCTTAGATATGTACTTGAGGAATTAATAACAAATTTCAGCTCAAAATTCACTTGAGAACTCAATAACGATAAGAGTAACGTTATAACGAAACACATAGCGTTATATCGAAAAATAACTCGAAATCAACATCCGTCTTGCGGGATAACCTCAAAAACATCTTGGAGATGATATAAGTTGATTTTATTAGGTATTGCATGAAAAGAAATTCAAATGTAAGTAATCTTGCATAAAAATGTTTTCCTACTCTTATAGTCAATTCTTCTACTTACTCACGTATGATATAAATTGTTGATATCTATCAAGAATAACAATTTTACATTTACAATTCATCTACACTGAACATAAATCAATTCAAATATGCACTTGAGGAATTAATGGTAAATTTTAGCTCAAAATTCACTCGAGAACTCAATAACGATAAGAGTAGCGTTATAACGAAACACATAGCGTTATATTGAAAAAAAACTCAAAATCAACAACCGTCTTGCGGAATAATCTCAAAACATCTTAGATATATACTTGAGGAATTAACGACAAATTTCAACTCAAAATTCACTCAAAAACTCAATAACGATAAGAATAGTGTTATAACGAAACACATAGCGTTATATTGAAAAATAGCTCGAAATCAACATCCGTCTTGCGGGATAACCTCAAAAACATCTTGAAATTGATATAAGTTAATTTTATTAGGTCTTGTATGAAAATAAATTCAAAAGTAAGTAATCTTGCATAAAAATGTTTTCATATTCTTATAGTCAATTCTTCTACTTACTCACGTATGATATAAATTATTGAGATCTATCAAGAATAACAATTTCACATTTACAATTCATCTATACTCAACATAAATCAATTCAAATATGCACTCGAGGAATTAATGGTAAATTTCAGCTCAAAATTCACTCGAAAACTCAATAACGATAAGAGTAGCGTTATAACGAAACACATAGCGTTATATCGAAAAAAAATTCGAAATCAACAACCGTCTTGTGGAATAATCTCAAAACCATCTTAGATATGTACTTGAGTAATTAATGACAAATTTCAGCTCAAAATTTACTCAAGAACTTAATAACCATAAGAGTAGCGTTATAACAAAATACATAGCGTTATATCGAAAAATAACTCAAAATCAACAGGTTTTCTGGTGAGTTTTTTTTTTTTTTTCAAAATGAAACTTCTTGATATTTATTAAAAGACCCCAAACTTCTTCTTATTTAAATAATTAATCTAATTTGACTCAAAGGGCTATTTAACTAAGGAGTTGGTCTTGTGTGCACTTGATGCACATGCAATCCGGGTAGACCCAGTTTTTCAACCGGATCCGCGTGTTTTTGAATTTTGCTTTTTTTTTTTTTTTTTTTTGCTTCAGGTTGTGATCTTTATGTTGTAAATGTGTGACCTTTATGTTATAAATGTGTGACCTTTATGTACAACTATCATGACCTTTATGTACTGTAACTTAGAAAAAAATGAAGATTTTCAATATAATTTGAACTGTACACCTTTATGTGATATCAATGCGACCTTTATGTGATAATATGTCACCTTTATGTACAAATATTCTGACCTTTATATAATATATAAAGATGCATAAATGTCAGAATATTTGTACATAAAGGTGACATAATATAACATAAAAGTCACATTAATATCACATAAAGGTACATAGTACAAATTGTGTTGAAAATCTTCATTTTTTTCCTAAGTTACAGTGCATAAAGGTAGAGATAGTTGTACATAAAGGTCACACATTTATAACGTAAAGGTCATACATTTATAACATAAAAGTCAGGACAACAATCTGGAAAAAAAAATTAAAAACTCTCGGATCCAGGTCGGATCGACCCAGTTTTTGACCCGGATCCGCGTGTTTTTGAATTTTGCTTTTTTTTTTTCTTCAGGTTGTGACCTTTATGTTGTAAATGTGTAACTTTTATGTTATAAATGTGTGACCTTTATGTACAACTATCATGACCTTTATGTATTGTAACTTAAAAAAATGAAGATTTTCAATACAATTTGAACTTTATACCTTTATGTGATATCAATGCGACCTTTATATATTATATAAAGGTCAGAATATTTGTACATAAAAGTGACATAATATAACATAAAGGTACATAATATAAATTGTGTTGAAAATCTTCATTTTTTTCCTAAGTTACAGTGCATAAAGGTAGAGATAGTTGTACATAAAGGTCACACATTTATAACATAAAGGTCATACATTTAAACATAAAGGTCATGTCGAAAATCTGGAAAAAAAAATTAAATTAAATTAAAATCTCGCGGATCCGGGTCGGATCGACCCGGATTGCATGGATCTTAGATCCGTGCACCTGGTGCACTGGAGTTTTTGTGTTAACTAAGAATTTATAAAGATGGTCTTTTTAAATAATATTTTATGTTGAGTGGGCTATTTAAATAAAGGCCCAATAAATGCTAATATTAGTAAAAAGATGTGTAGTCCAGTACTTTATTTTTAATTAAGCAGTTAAATTCGATAAGCATTTTATTCGATAATTTAGGACTTAAATGGATGAGTTTCCAATCGAAATTTAGATCAATTGAGCAGTCAATCGAAATTTGGATAAGATGAGTTATCTAGGATTTGGATAATTTTATTTGTGAATAATGAAACTTCATCTCATGATAATATCCGTAAGATTGCTTTTGTGTTGAAAATAATATCTAATTAACATATAACGTATAATTCTAGATTTTTTAATGTAATAAGATAAGATAAAATATTGATTGCATATCTCTTCTGAATCATCATAGTTACCTTCTTCGATAAGTTTTATTTGATAATTTAGGACTTAAATGGATGAGTTTCCAATTGAAATTTAGTTCAATTAAGCAATTATGTCCAATCGAAATTTGGAAAAGATGAATTTCAAGGATTTGGATAATGTTATTTGTGAATAAAGAGACTTCATCTCACGATAACTATCGGTGATATTAATATAAATTTTTATATTTAAAATAATATTTAATTGTCATGTAATAGATTATTTCATATAAGTTTTTGTATTTAAAATAATATCTGATTGACATGTAACCGATAATTCTGGATTCTTTTAAGTAAGAAGATAAAATATAGATTGCATATCTGAATCATCCTAATTACCTTCGTCATAGTTCATAATTTTTCATTTATCCAGAATCAAGTGGGTTATATCAGAGAATTTAATCTAAATCTAAATCAGATAACTTACACAATCTTTGGATCTTTCTCAAGTCTCAACGCATTATTTGGTATTATATGGATGTTTTGTCGAAATTAAAATATTTCAACTATTCGGATAAAAAGTGATACGTATAACAGAATTTCATTAGAAATTTCACCCATTTACAATATTTTATATCATACCTTTTTAAGACATGATGTTTTATTTTATATGATACTTGACAGAATAAAAGGTTTCCAAGTACTTTACTCTTCACTTATAAAAAAATAAAAAATCTTTTTTTTAAATTCTTGGTCGGAGTAATATGTATCTCAATCATTTCACAAGCTAGAGTAACTTTCATAAATCGAAATGCGGTATTTTTAATACCATTACACATTAATTCAAATTTTGTTTTTATTTAGATTTAAAAACTTGATAGAGAAAAAAATATAGACAAAATCGTGATATTTCTAGCGTTGAAAAACGTTGAAACTTCGATTATTTTACATTTTACTTATTAGTTATTATATAAATAATGTGTATACAATAATAACAATATCACATAATTAGCTAAAACAAAAAAAAAAAAAAAAGATAGAAGATCCAAACTTCCATTGCAGAGGCCGAGTGCTGTTTAAGTCCACTAGTGAAGTGAATATTTCCCCAACAGAGGAACTCTCCCCAATACCAATTTGAAGTAGAAATCAGGGTGGCCCATTACTTTGGGCCGTAACAGATAATGGGCCTGATGTTTTTGAAGTAGGAATAAGGAGGCGGACCAATATTTTGGGCTGTAAAGTATGGGACCGTAACAGCATATGGACCTAATGTATTTGAAGCAGAAATCAGGGGGTGGCCCAATACATTGGGACATAACAGCAAATGGGCTTCATGTTTTTGAAGTAGAAATCAGGGGCCGCCCCAAGGTTTAATGCTCAATTCTTTCGTTGTTTATCGTATAAAATAATGTTTTTCTACCCAGGTGGACATGTCCACCGTTAATGTGTAAAGATCCAAATGTGATGTAAAATTAATAATTATATTGAATTAATGACACGTCTACATTAATATATGTCTACGGTGAGTAGGGTAAAAGTCATATTATAGCATATACGTCTTGATTTTACCTTTTTCTTGTATATAGATGATCTATAGATGTTAAGGTTTGTCAAAAATTGACACATTAAAAAAAAAAAAAAAGGGTAAAATAAAATAAACACAATAACGTATATGTCCTGATTACAATAGCGTATACGTCCTGATTTCACATTTTCCTTGTACATGAATCGATATATGGATACACGACCTATTGATGTTAAAGTTTATCAAAAATTGACGCAATTTTGTTTTTTTAAATAAAATAAACACAATATAGCAATAAAAGGCAATTGTAGAATTCCACTTTGTCGCTACTCTTTGCATATATTGATGAATTCATGTGGTTCCAAATCTTCATACATAATAACTATTTCCACTGGATAACAATACATAAATACCTCATCCACATTATGGCTCCAAACATCACAACAAATCAAAATATAACAATCATACAAATTACTTCCCAATGGATTGCATTGTTTTTCAGCACTCTTCATTTCCTCACATATTCATCGCCTCAAAATCCTCACAATTTCCTCACACTGCATCATTTTCTCTTCATAAAAGTAGAAACAGGCCATGGAAGTTGACAACTTTGTGTGGTGATAACTCTTTCAAGAAAGACAACCTAAATGGCTCATTCTTTGATCAAGAATTCAGACAAGCAGAAACAACTCACGAAACCATTGATTTCTTCGTCAGTGATGCTGAGGGCGATCCTGATTCTCCGTCTCCCGGATACAATTCCATCGAACAAGCACTTACTGCATTGCGCCAACAACAGGTTGAATTGATTACCTTTGACCAAACTTCTGACTTTGTAATAGATTCATTGAATCTTTATCCTATGCTGATTAGTTGCTTTGAATATTGTTTAAGTTTGTGCTTGTTGTAGATGATGACGATGATGATGAGATTGAAGGTAACCTGGTTTTGGGAGGGTCCCACGTGAGTCCTCAGGCTATTGCTTTCATGGTCAAGCATGGATCAGGTATAATTTCAGTTGCAATGAAAGAAGATGATCTTGAGAGGCTAAAGCTCCCTTTGATGTCTCCTGAAAACAAAGACGATTTTTCTGCTCCTTCGTTCACTATCACAGTGGTATTAATTCAATTCTTCCGATTCATATTTTAAAAAGAGTTGTATAATTTCAATGATCAAATTTGCAGCAGTTTATAAAAAATATGATCTTATTTTAGAAATATACAGTTTTTTCTGTCTATGACAAATTAGGATGCTAAAGTGGGAACAAATAGTGGTATATCAGCTTCAGACAGGGCGAAAACTGTGCTCGCCCTCTCGTCTCCACAATCAAGGCCTGAAGATTTCAGAAGGCCCGGCCACGTGTTCCCTCTAAAGTACAGAAACGGGGGCGTTTTGTGCAGAGTTGGCCACACCGAGGCCTCAGTGGACTTGGTAAAGCTAGCCGGTTTGCAGCCCGTCTCGGTTCTCTCAGCCATAGTTGATAAAGAAACCGGTTCAATGGCCTCCATTGCAGCTCTAAGAAAGATGGCCTCTGATCACAGCATTCCAATCGTTTCGATCACTGATCTCATAAGGTATCGGAGAAAGAGGGAGAAGCTGGTCGAAAGGATTGCCGTTTCACATCTGCCTACAAAATGGGGCTCGTTTATGGCACATTGTTATCGTTCGAAGCTAGACGGGCTGGAGCATATAGCCATTGTGAAGGTAAAAGAGTAGTAGCAAAGTGTTGTTATCATGATTGTGTAAGGTTTTATGTTTGTGTTGTTATATGTGCATATTGCATGTAAAAAACACAGAAATATCAGGAGGGCTGCTATCTGAATCTACAGAATGTTTCAGCTCTATAAATTTTTTAAGGATGTCTTGGGCCCTCGATGAAATTTCTGGCTTTGTCACTGATGTACAGGGAGATATTGGGAATGGAGAAGATGTTCTAGTGAGGGTCCACTCGGAGTGTTTAACAGGGGACATATTTGGGTCAAGAAGATGTGATTGTGGGAGTCAATTAGAACTGGCAATGGAGTTGATTGAAGAGAGTGGAAGAGGTGTGGTTGTGTATCTTAGAGGGCATGAAGGGCGTGGAATCGGGCTTGGTCATAAACTTCGGGCCTATAACTTGCAGGATGAGGGCCATGACACTGTGGAGGCTAATCTTGAGCTTGGTTTTGCTGCTGATTCTCGTGAATATGGGATTGGTGCACAGGTTTGTTGATCAAATTTTTTGAATTTTTTCCATTTTCATATCATCATTCATTCGTCTAGATATATGGTGGCTTAAATAAGCCCAAAGAGAGCATTTAGTTAGTGATGCTTTAGTGGTATTAACTCAATTGAAACTATTATTTGGTAGTCATTGTACTTTTCAGTATATATTAGGGGTAGGAATAGGTCAAATCAATAAACAAGTACTTATGAGCTGACGTAATATTGACTTAACCCAACCTATTTAGTAAATGAGTCAGAATCAAAACCTTTTATCAAGTCTACTCATGAGTATAGACTAGATTCAAACATTAAAAATCGTTTATTAGGCCTAATAGGTCAACCTATGTATAGCTTATGTATAAAATATACATAATAGGTCAAGTAAGATCTAATATTTGCAATTCAGGTCTAGATTGTCTATCAAAAATCTAGTATAGTCTAACCAAGTTCCACCCCTACATATATAACTGCTATATCACAGTATAACATGATTGTGGAAAGTGAAAATGAATTGTCTCTACTAAATAAAACAGATTCTACGAGACGTTGGAGTTCACACGATGCGCCTGATGACGAACAATCCAGCTAAGTTCGCTGGTCTGAAAGGTTACGGTTTAGCAGTTGTTGGACGTGTTCCCATCCTAACCCCGATCACAGAGGATAACAAGCGGTATTTAGAAACGAAACGAGTAAAGATGGGCCACATCTATGGACTTGATCTACAAGGGCCATCATCTCAATTCATTAAATCAAGTAGAGATGAGCAAGACCAGAGATAAAGACAACCACAAAGAACAATAAATACACATTGTACATTTTTCAAACTGCATATTAATTCTTACTCTCTATCAAACATTGTTATGCTGAAAACTTCATTGCAATACAAAGAAAGTGACTCAAACTGATTCATCCTACAACAGTTACTTCCACAACACTTCTGTTAGAAGAAGTATTATGCTCTGATCTCTCGCGATGGTAATCTTCCCTATTCAGTGTTTCGAGAAAGAAATGCACATCAATCGAAGATCCACGTGGCGTACTTACATCTCGTACAAAAGATCTGCAAAGAGGGCAGCTCGAATGGGTCTGAAACCAAGTGTCGATACATGCCACGTGGAACATATGAGAGCAACTAGGAAGATGTTTCACCCATTCCCCGTCTTCGAATTCACCCAAACACACTGCACATTCTGCAGTGCTCGGATTTGATTCTACATCTTTCAATTTCTTGATCTGAGTTATGGGAAGTGAGTGCATGATACAGGAGTCAAGGCCTCTGCTATGGAACTGGGAAGAGAATTCTTCGAGATGCTGATTTATTCGCCTCCTTTGAGCAGAATTACGTGACAGATTTATGACACGAAACGGGACACAGTTTCTTTCAAGAATCTTGTAGTAGCTGAACAAGAGGAAGATGCTGCAAATGAGACCAACCAATCCAATAACCTGTGGATCCCACCTCGAAGGAACGACTCCTGGTGAAGGGGTCGGGGACGAAGGTGTGATTCTAGACATGGCTAAACTTGGCTAAAACACTTGTGAAGATGAGCACAATTAATTATCAAGATAGTGCAATAGATTCTGGTGATGATAACTAAGAAGAAACATTGCTCATTATCTAAAGGATGGTAATAACAAGGAAAAAACTCTATGTTTTTTCATTAAACTAAACAAAGACAATATAACATAAACCTCAAACAAACCGAAAGAAAGAACCAAGAATCAAGAATTTAAATTAAAAACCAATGTTGGAACATTTACAAGCTCCCATTTTCTATTTGTACAAAACTTCTGACATCCTAAATCAATAGAACCTTTGTCTCTTGGCTAATGGGACATAGCCATTATTAGTATTCATCAAAGAAGCATTATAGCTCTGAGAATTCATCAATGGGTGATTAGACAACACCTCACAGCCTTTGATCGACACCGGAGGAATCGGAAAAGGCGGCGCGTGGGGAGGGTTCCGCCACCGGGGCAGCGGTCCGGCGACGACGAGGGTCTGAAGAAGTGGGCCCGCCTGAAGAACAGACTGCAAGAACTTGCCTTTCTGAGGCAAAACCCTACCCTTTGCAAGATTGTCAATGATGAAGGACTCATGATCGAAGTTCATGTCTGGAGATGAAATGGGGGGTGAGCCATGGGAGTTGTAAGTGTCAGAGAGGCAGTTGGATTCAGTGATGCTTGAATTGGGGTTGAGGGGTTTTGGAAGATTAATGTTGTCGGATTCGAAGTGGGGGATTGAGGGGAAGGTGGTGGTCTTGTTTAGAAGCTTCTGGAAATCGATTCGAGCTTCGTCTCTTTCTTGAATGGCGTATTTTAGCAGATGGATCAGTTGCTTAACGTACGCTTTGTTCTTCCTCATTTCCTCCATTGCTTCTGCTTTAAGCTTCTCCAGTTCCAGAGTCGTGCTTAGAAGCTTCTGCCCTAATTGCTCCATGTCATCATTCTGATTATAAATCTATCAGAAACAGGGCAAATTGAGTTAAGTGTTATAAGCTAAATCATTAGCATTGGATACCTAGTTTAACTATATAAATCAAGTTTACACATTGATTAAAGAAATGATTTTTATTTTTTCAACATTGATATGCATTTCAAGAATTCAGTGTGGATCCATGGAGGAAAAAAAAAGTCCCATTTATCAAATGAAGGGAATGTAAAAACAAGAACCCAAGAAATAATATTTGGAATCAGATCAAAATATTGATAAAAAAATGAAGTTGAAGTAATAATGAAGAAGGGTTTCACCTCTTCATAACCCCACAATGAAGCCATGTCCACAATTCTGTCTATGGAATTGAAAAGAGCAATCTTGAAATATAGCGAAGAAGACTAATTATAGGAAGAAAGGGGCTTAGAAAAGAGGAGTTTGAGGGTTTATATAAGGAGGAAGATCAATAAAAAGACAAGGAAAAAAAAAAGTCCAATTTATTTCTATTTTCTACGACGAAAAACTTGTAAGGAATCTTGGAAACTTTCCAACTAAAAAAATGGGACCCCATTACTGGTTTTCGTTTCATAAACAAATAAAAATTTAAAAAATTTGTGAATTCCATTGTTTAAGGATGTTGTCTTTTCTTACCATATATGAAAGAAAAACTTAAAATTAACAATAATGTGTTTGTGTGTTTGATATTCTCTCTCCTATGGTTTTTTCTCTGTCTAGTCAATGGCTGAATCCAGGTAGATTTTCCTTAATTATTCTCTAAATAATGGCCTTTCTGTTCTGGTTTTTAATGTAAAATTGAAGGCGATTTTGTTAAATAAGGTATGTTGCCGGATATGTTCTTGTTATAAAAGTTACAATTTTTTTGAACTTTTTTCCTATTATTTTCCCTCCTTTTTTTCTTCTTTTTTAAATGGTAAGAATAATTAATTCCACAAAAATTATAGATTCATCTAACATACTATTATCATTTTTTTTTTGGTTGAAGTTAAAATAGTCATAGTTATGATCTTATCCATATAACACAATATCAATCCTATAAATGTGTGATGTATATATAATACATTGAATAAATATTATGTTTATATTTATGATGTGTGGTACTAGTATCTAAATATCTTTTGACTCTTTATTTTGTTAACAATGAGAGTTTAATTAGCCATGTAAAAATGGATGTTTAGATCGTGAATAAAGTGCAATACCCAACACAAAATAATTTACATTTTAAAAGAGTAACAAATTTTAGCTACCATTAAATTTCTGGGGTTTTTTTTTTTTTTTTTTGGAGATATTTTTAAGAAACGAATTTGGATATTTTTGGTGCTGTGGACTTTATGTATTGGACCGTCAATCTTAAAGAGACTCTATATTCAGCACCGTCCAATCAATTCTTCTTAATTTTCATTTTGAGACACTAAAAACAAATTTCGGTTTATTTTGTGTGATGTTTTTGGATTAGAAATAATGTAAAATAATTATTACTCTTACAATAAAATGCATAAAAGAACATGTGACATAAAGTGCTATAGTCTAAATTTGGAATTCGTTGAAGAAATGTGCAAAATTTTATTGTAATCTCTTTACAATATTTGGACCATATATTATTCAGTGGGTATTTTGTCATTTTTTTATACTGTCATTTATAGGACTTCTAATATTTGTTCACAAGCTATAATGGTTGGATTTCACTATATGTACTCAAAGCAATAAAATCACTGCCTCTGGTTCTTATTTTGAAAATGTTATCAAACATGAAAAAAGAAATTATGGTACTTTTTTTAGTGGAATTAATATGGGCTTACTTGCCTTAAGCTACGAATTAGAATGTAGACGACATGCATTTATAATTTTATATATATATATACACACGCACACTATAAATTAGAAAGGACATGGAGGCTAATTGATATCAATTTAAAAAACAAAAACAAAAAAAAAAAACAAAACAAAAAAAGAGAATTAAATAATTACCATCGTCCTGGATTTGAAAAACAAATAAAATTGTCTTGTGAACTGTCACCAGGCTTTATCTGTGAGAGTTTTTTTTTTATCTTAATTTAGTTTTGAATTGTTATATTATGATTTATGACATAGTTATAATATATATATATATATATATATATATTTAGGGGAATACATATATATATATATATATATATATATATATGTGTGTGTATGTTGGTCTATAATTTAATGGATCACTAATTTTAAGAAGTTCTATAATGATTCTTTAAGTTTAAGTTTTAGTATTTTCAAAATTTAGTTCGTTTTTAATAAAAATTAATTTCATGCCACAGGATGTAAATGTGGATCATGCTGATATGTCTTCTAAATTGAAGATTTTGAATGTATAGGAGGAAATTGAATATGTGGTACTAGATGAAAGAAAAATTCGCAATGACCACATATATCAGTTTCCCTCATTTTGTCCTTGAATATATAAGTAAATGATCATATGCTATAAAACTATTAAATTAATTTACATATTATGATTTTTATTAACAAAAAAAATGCTATTATATTTATCATAATTTCTTGATTAGGAGATCGCCTAATCAGATTACTAATTATGATTTTCTCTATTAAACTACAAAATTGGTGAAGGCATCACCATATTTATAATCCTAAATTTCCAATATTTGGTCGACTCAGTAAACTCAATTTATTAATTCTATAAATTAATAAATGATTATTTGTCAGTTAATCAAAACCTCTTTTAATTAATATGTTTAGAATCGATTCGAAATTAATATTAATTTTAAAAGATATTATATACAATATATGCAAATAATAATAATAACAACAACATAATAACACCGTACGTCACCAAATATAAACATTGGTAATTTCGATTTCCTTTCCCCTTTCAGATGGTTAAATATTATTCTCAGATTCAAAAATTCGTATTTATATTTTTTTATTTGAAAATTAAAATACTTTAAAGAAACACTTTACAATCGCACAAGTTCCACTATTTTTCTTTAGCCAAGGAAAAATGATACTTAATATTCTAAATAATATTTCATCTTTTTGTAATAAAAATATATCTAATCTCTTTTGTAATTTTTGATACTATTACATGCTCTGAATATTAAATAACAAGGGATCTAGCTAGATGCTTCAAAGTTACATTTTTATGATTTGCTAACACGTGTCGCTATACGATATATTAAGAATATAAATATACTGTTGTGATCCCAAAGCCTAAAAGAATATGAAAAACCTTCTATTTCGTAACATTATATATATATTGTTGTAGTTATTATAGAGATACTAATTAATTTAGAATAGGCCAAAATATTAAAGACCCAGAAAAAAATTAATAAAATGTAAACCCAAGTGAGACAAACAAATGAACGTGGATGAGGTATTCGAATGGATAAATTGCAATATTTATTTCATTATCCCCGACAACCCCTTACATACGACAATCCAATTATAATACTTTGAAGACTACTTTATTCTTTTTTTTTTTTAATTCTTTTTTCTATTCTCTAACAAATTTATTGTTATTATAACATTTTATGATGATTATTAAACATTAATATGTGTGTGTCTATATATATATATATATATATATATATATATTAATGATTTATCATGCCATCATTATTTCAGATTGAATTATTAGTTGTAATCGCGCGATAAATATATCCAAAATATTTAGGTAGTGCCAAAAAATTTCATTACTTAATGAAAGGATTAATTAATAAAAATTAATCTGTTTGGAAGAAGAAGAAGAAGAAGACAAAGCTGTCTACGCATTTATATACGAACTATATAATCTATGTCCAGATGAAGACAAACGTAGTAGACTTAAATAAATTGCATCTCCTGATGTGCAATGTATGTAGCAATTTTCTCTCTCTAAATATTTGTAATCGGTGTTTCTCTCACTACATGTATTTGTTGCTGCAGATGCATATACATTATAATTTATATATAAACACACACATGAACTCACTGTACGTGTTATTCCCTAATCCTCCTAGGTATATATAATATATTGCCAACGACAGCAGTTTATAAATACATTATCTGATTTATGGATGATATAATTTTAATGGCCTATTTAATTTAAAATCTGCAATAAATGTTTTTATTTCATACATGTCTTAACAAAATCGGGGTAACAAATTTTGAATTCACTTGCATTATGTCCTCAAAATATATATACAACCATGCACTTGGACATGATCTCCAGCAATGCACAGAAAAGTACAGTATTTTTTGCACTATTTTAACATAACAATTGTCACTCATCTCCAATAGTTTGCATTATTTTTTTGCGCTAAAAATGAATATCTCATAATATTCATTATTATTATAAGAAAATGAATAAAAAATAAAAAGATTTAATACCGATGTTGATCCACGTTAGAACCAACGCAAAACTGACAGTTGAGATAATTTAATGTATTCATTTACCATATTGAATAAAAAATCTTTAAATATTATAAATTCAACGCATTACTGGAAATGCTCTAAAGGTACATACATATTTCCATTTCCTTCAATAATCCAGGTATAAATTTGGTGAAACTCATATCAAAACTAAATATTTCCAAGACGTTGACCATAATATTGGACATTTTAGCCTTGTGGATCTCACAAACTTTATCCTTGGTCATGATCTTTGCACTTAGTCTTTAAGTTAAATGCTTCCTAATCTGTCAAATTATTTTGCGATACATATATCATTGAAAAAAATAAAATATAAACATGAGATAACATAGGCCCTAGCCCCTATTATACCAGTTTTTATTTAATTTCTTTGAACTGTTAATCCTTTTGAGAGCATCGAAGCAACGGTCTGTAAAAGCACATACTCTGCTTTACATTTTCCCCTCCTTATTAGAAGTTTCCCAACAACCATTAACGATCTAATCTGAGTTTTATGTTGCACTATTAAATACCTGTTGTCTATAACATTTTGGAATTTTCGTGTAGCCTAATTTCAAACTTACATTTGATTGGTTTGAAAATAATATTTTGAATATCCTCTAAATTGTATTCACATAAATCGCATGATGTGTTTAAATGAACATATAATATTACTATCAAATCCTATTCCAAAAGGGAGCAAAGATAATTACTCTCAGAATTCGAACACACGTGTCGCCTTCAATATATCTAAATTTTGGGATTTTTTTTTCACTATTGAAATATTTGATTATAAATTAATGAATATGAGGATTTAAAAATAGTGATAGGTGTTGTACAATTTTAGTTCTTCCACATGCAAGTTTTCCACATTTCATTACCTAAAATCAGCTCATTGTCGGAAGAACAACAATATTACTATGAACAATGATTGTGAAATAAATCCAGAGTCTATATATTCTCAAATTATGATTTATCAGTTCATATCTTATCTAGTTACAATTTAATTTAGTCACCATTTTCAAATTAAGTGCAGCAATGGCGGAATGGAAAATTGTCAACTCTTTAATTTGTTTGTAGGACTATATCGAAACTATGAATTATTGTCGAAGTTTTTGACTTGTTTGTTTCATGCATTCTTGTCGCCAAAAAAGTGCATATATATTGATCAGTTGACTTTGAGTGTTAAGCTATTCTTGTTTATAAATTATATATTTTTAATATAGAACTAATGTAATTATTTCATGTTTCATGACATTTAATACATTAATTAATAATATCATTTGATACATGTAGTGTATGGTGATTAATTTGAAATATAAAATGTAACATGAAGTACTAGAATAAAAGATCTCACTTCATACTAATCATAAATACCTCAACTAGATGATAAAACATGGCAAGACAAGATTCGTCAATCAATTTTAAATGTGCCACTTATTATGTATGTTATGGCAATATATAATTACAATTGTGTGTGAGTTTATAAACTCCTTAAAACATCTTATAAGATGTTAAGAGTTTATAAGCTCCTAAAAAATGTTTGACTAAATTTTAAAAATAAAATCTTATTTTAGGAGCTTATAAAATGTAAGGAGCTTATCAACTATTTTTTGAAAAGTTAGGGAATCACAACATATTTCTAAAATAAGAGCTTATTTTTTTTAAAATTCCTTGAAATTTGATCATTGAAATTACACAAATGTCATTACTAACATTTTATAAGCTCCACTATCTTATTTATCCAAACACTTCAACAACTTATTTCTAACTTCATTAAACATCTTATACGCTCTAAAAATAAGCTTAACCAAACACCTCCTTAGTCAAACACTTTTGAGAAGCTTATAAACTCTTAACATCTTATAAGATGTTTTAAGGAGTTTATAAACTCACCCAAACATCCTCTTAATACACATCACGTGTTAGTTAGTAATATTATTTGATACATATGATATGTCGTGATTAATTTAAAATAGAATATATAACATGAAGTGTAATAAAAAAATGTCACTTCATACGTACTAATCATAGATACCTCAACTAGATGATGAGACGTAATTCGTCAATCAATTTTAAATGTGCCACTTATTAATAAGCATGTTGATATATAATTACAATAGTAAACTTAGTATAAAATGAATGTATATAATATGCAAAGTGACTTGATAATAAATATTGAATTTTAAGAGTGAATTAGTCTTGTTATGTTTTCCCAGAAAGCCTAAATAAACATGCACCAATAATTTGATTTGAAGATACAACAACTCTAATTAATTTTCGTTAAATTATATGTGGAAACTTAGACATACGCATAAAAAAATGTTGAATGTTAATCACGAG
The DNA here is from genome assembly GCA_954870855.1 of Scutellaria minor. Lineage (NCBI taxonomy): Eukaryota > Viridiplantae > Streptophyta > Magnoliopsida > Lamiales > Lamiaceae > Scutellaria > Scutellaria minor. The sequence goes on from OX940725.1 coordinate 4,445,777, forward strand.
TATCTTAACATGTCTATCAATGATGAGTAAATATCTTATTTACTTAAATCATGTGATGTGAAATAAACAACTTCGTAATATTTCTTATATATTAGAGTGAGTTTTATTTGAAACAGTCTCACAGATCATGTTACGTGAGACGGGTCAACCACAATCCATACTTCACAATTCATATATAAATTGGTGAAAATTTGTTTGGTTTGTTGGTAGAAAGGATCCGTCTCACGGAAACTATCTGTGAGACGATCTCACGTAAATTTTTGCGGATATATTATTATCAACAGAGAACATATTAATGTGTTCATGGTGAGTCATATATAATTAAAAGTGAGTCTTGTGAGACCATCTCACATATTTTTATTGTATTGCGTGAGGCGGATCAACTCATAACCCAATCACCCACATTCCAAACCCAACAATTCATATGTTGTTTGTGGGTAATGCATGGAACTCCGTCTCACGATAACTATCTGTGAGATTGTCTCACATGAATTTTTATGTATAATTAATCATATACTCCCTCCAACCTAATATAAATGACTCATTTGTGATTAGATCATATTTACATTTTAAAATATAATCCAAGGGTTCAGTATAATGTATCAAAATCTCTACCTAGAATGTAGGAACATTTGTATTCAATTTAAATATTTTTAAATTTTACCAAAAATTCTAAAAAAATATTTATACATGAGAATCATGTTGGCATATTCACTGTCTCACATTAATGTGTTTATCATTAAATATGTCATAATATCAAGTATTTAATATATTTATTAATTTTACATTTCATAATTTCAAATAATGTTCACTGTGTCACATTAATATGTGTCTATCATTAAATGTATCATAATATCAAGTATTTAATATATTTATTAATTTTACATTTCATAATTTCAAATAATGATGTCATTATATATAAATATTACTGTGGATATATTAAAAATTGTCCCCAATAGTCATTTTCACATTTTCATTATATGTTATAAGCGGAGTATACAGTACAAAGAGTATAAGTGAAATAAGTGAAAGATAATTAGTGATGCGATTTGGCGTTTAGCTTGCGTTTGTCATTAATGTGTAGCTTAAGAATGAAAGAATGAGAACAAACAATGGAGGCGATTTTACACAAGGCAATCTTGTCGTGTAGTGCGGCGGCACATGGTAAGTAGGTAGTGGTCATGTGAGAGCCGCTCGTGTAGTGACACGTGTGTGAATTTAGAAGGGGTGCTTTGACTAGGAGCCGTGTCGAGTGGCACATGCGCCTCTTCTCATTAGCCGACTTTGTATTGGTAGGTTGCACATGCGGCCCTCACGCTAAAATTCTAATTTATTCTTAAACTAAATATTATGATTATTACTTATATTTTTTCTTTCTTTTTTTCTTTTTAGGGATTAAGATATTAGATGTTATGTATTAATCAATGAGATAAAACGATATTGGTATTATTCTTGAGTGAACTCACCAACTGAGTTAAAAAAAATTCAAAATTCATACTAAACTATACATCAGTAACTGAATAATTTACTGACATATATTGAATAATTAGTTATTAATTATTCATGAAGTAGAAATTACTATTTACACATTAAATCATTAACCTTATCATTTCACGACAAATTGAGCTAATGTTTTTCTTTTGTCAGGTGGTCATACTCTCTCTCTCACACACATATATATATATATACACACACTGTGTGTAATAAGAGTTAATATCAAAATACTGTTTGTATTTTATCTTTTTTTTTTTTTCCATTTGGTGTCTAAATTGAAAAGTTTTTTTAGATAATTAATCATATATCTTTACGATTTTTTCAAATTGCTGTCTGAACTCAATTTGACACATTTTCTATTCAAAAAAATTAACAGAAAACTCAAAAATGCAATCTAACTCCAAACATCATCCAAAATGATCTTCTTTTGAAATCAAATTATAACACTAAGTCAGTTTCATTATGCCTTAGATTTGAGAGAAATCCTAAATTCAAACTATTCCAACATTTAAATTAATATTTGAATTAAAATCATGTAAATTTGAGGCAATTTTAAATTAACCGAGTAGTTACAAAATGTTCTTTAAAAATCATATCCATTCAAACAGTTATTAGAAAGAAAAAAAAAACTATAATCAAATTTAAATCCATTTCTAAACCCTACTAACACTCCGAAATCACAGAGCATTGATTCATAGTGTGGGAGAAATTGGTAAATTGCTGCATTGGCGGCAACTGATGACAAGAAATGGCTGCTCAAATATAAAGAAAAAAAGAAAACGTTATCATCATCTTCATCCTCATCTCTTATATATATATATATATATATATATATATATATATATATATATATATATATATATATATATATATATATAGAGTGTTGATCAGGCACGCACTTGAAGAATGCGCACCGTGCGTACTTCTTTAAGATTTTTTTTTAATTTTTAACATGTCATATTATTTCTTTTCTCACGCTACCACTCCACATACGAAATTTTCATTTCACACATGACCTAACCCATCATCAATATATACAATTTGCATTCTACATATCAACATAGATATTCTTCCTAATGCTCATCTCACAGATGCTACATCATCAAAATTTAGTTATCATCAAAAGTCATTTGTTAAACATTATGGGCTAGTTTGGATTGAGAGTTAGGATGGGTTAAGCACCCTTAACCAGATTTGACTAATGTTTGGATTATGGGTTAAGGGCCCAGGTTTATTTAAGCCTGTGTAAAAAATTGGGTTAAATTGGGTGTTGTTGAGGGTTAAATAAACCCACCAAAAGTGGTGGGTTAAATAAACCCATAACACCATCTACAGTATTTAATATGTATATTTTCAATCTTGCCCTTAAATTTGAAGATAGAATTGCATAAATACTCATATACTTCCACAAAATAATTAAATTATTAAAATTATATATATTAAATTATTTTTGAATCTTTTAATAAATTATTAAATTTTGGGATATTAAATTATATATATATTAAATTATTTTTTAATCTTTTAAATTATTAAATTATTAAATTTTGGGATATTAAATTATTTAACCCTTAAATTTTGGGATATTAAATTTTATATATATTAAATTATTTTTTAATTTTTTAATATATTAAATTATTAAATTTTGGTATTTTAAATTATATATATATATTAAGTTATTTTTTAATCTTTTAAATTATTAAATTTTGGGATATTAAATTATATATATTAAATTATTTTTTAATCTTTTAAATTATTAAATTTTGGGATATTAATTATATATATATTAAAATATTTTTTAATCTTTTAATATATTAAATTATTAAATTTTGGGATATTAAATTTTATATATATTAAATTATTTTTTAATCTTTTAATATATATATAAATAATTTAATTCATGGATTTTGAATTATTTAAAGTAAGGGCACAATCGTCATTTCATGTTTTTTTATCAGTCCTAACTGACAAAGCAAACACAAAATTTAAATTAAACCCACATTTGCAAATCCGTAATCATTCAAACCAAACATAAAATTTAACTCAAACCTATCTCAAAACCTACATACCAAACACCCAAAAAGTGCTATTTTGTCTTCTATGAACAGTAAAAGCCCACAATTTTTAACCCACCTAAACAATCCCACCCGCGAACCAAACGGGCCCTATGTGTATAATAATATAAAATATTAAAAATTACATTGATTATGATTTAGAAATCTATGTGTATTATAATATAAAATATTAAAAATTTCATTGATTATGATTTAGAATTTGTTGAGGATTGATTACTTGAATATTATTCATTGTTTCCTTTAATTGATTAATTATATATTTTTATTGTTTTCTTTGGGATGAGAATTGAGAAGTGGTAGGGTGAGAAAAAATTATGTGTATAATAATATAAAATATTAAAAATTTTGAGGATTGATTGAAGATTTCTTGAAAATTGATGATTGAGTTGGAGGATATGATTTGTTGATTCTGAGAATTTGTTGAGTTTGATTAAATTTGAGGATATGGTTTGTTGATTTTGAGGATTTGTTGATAATTTATTCTCTTTGTTATTTGATTCATATTTCAATTTTTATTATTCATTTTGAGGATTTTTTGAACGTTGATTAAGATTTTTCTTGAGAATTGCTAATTAAATATTTTTCGTTCTTTTCTTTAATTGTGGGTTACACAATAAGATTGATCTTGAGGATTTATTGAGGATTGATTGAGGATTTATCATATTTGTTAACCAATTCATATTTTGTAATTTTTAACAAATGAATTTTTGAGAATTGATTGAGGATTTATCATATCTGTTCATATTTTGTAATTTTTAACAAATGACTCTTGATGATAACTGTGAGATGAGAATTGGAAAGAATATCTATGTTGATATGTGAATGCAAATTGTATATGTTGATGATGGGTTAGGTTTGTTGATGATGGGTTAGATCCATGTGTGAGATGAGAATTTCGTATTTGGAGTGGTAGCGAGAAAAAAGAAATAATATGAGATATTAAAAAATTTAAAAAAAAAGAAATTTTAAAGAAGTGCGCACGGTGCGCAATCTTCAGGTGCGTGTCTGATCAACACTCTATATATATATTATACTAGTAGATTTAATGGAGGACAAAAAGGTTATTATGTGAGAGATTTCATTTGCCCCACTCTAACTACTTGAGACCAAGAGATAGTAAATAATGTCAAATTTATGGACCATTCAATTAATTTGTTGTAAAATGTTGGTGACCATGTATAACCAAAAAAAAAAAAACACTCGAATGTGACATTTAATGATGTTAGTATACAATTATAAGAGATATCATAGATTCACTTGTTAACATATTATATTATATATGGGGTTAATTTCAATTTTGATCCTATGACCCTTTCTTTTTTTTGACAACCAAATATACGTTTTCCAATTTTGGTCTTGTATGTTTCAATTTTTTCCAATTTCAATCCAATTTTTCAATTTTGGTCCTATATGTTTCAATTTTTTCCAATTTCAGTCCAATTTTTGTCGGAATTTTCAAACTCGCTAATGTCATATGAGATTTCCCGATGGCCATCCGATCAAAATTGGATTGAAATTGAAAAAAAAAATGTAACATACAGGACTACAATTGGAAAACTTGACTGAAATTAAAAAAAATTAAAACATATATGACCAAAATTGGAAAAAATTAAAACATATAGGATCAAAATTGGAAAACGTATACTTGATTGTTCAAAAATGGAAATGATTTTACATACATGACCAAAATTGAAATTAATATCATAATATATACTTACAATAAATTTTATAAATAAAAGGTGAAATTATATATCACTGATAAGAAATCTCAACAAATACAAAAACTTTAGTGGTCATAATTGTGTTGCTAGGGTAATTGACTATATCACCTAATTGGTTGTGGGGTACTTGTAATATTGCAACAGATCATGAGGAATTTGCACATATATATTGATCCAAATCATTATCTTTTATTTAATCATTGTGGAGATCAAACACTTGGTATTCAACTTGATTAATCCATTAATGACTAACGTGAAAGATTGATAAGCGATTGGTGTATTAGTCACAATCAAATAACTGTTATAGTTAGATGTAAGTGGGCCGAAACATACAATTAAATAGCTTAGGTTTAATTACGAGAGTTTGGTACATTCATGATATTCCAAAAAAGTTGGTTATGTATGTTGGTATGGCCATTGCATTTTCATGGGTGAGCAATTATCTCACATACACACATCATGCACATTCATAATTAATAGATTCTATATAGGAGGACGTTTGTAAAAATTTATGATTTTAAAGAAATGAATGAAATGCTGATTATGAAGAAAATTAATTGTTTAATAGTAAAGTTGATAGTTTTTGCAAATATAATACTTGAAAATTTAACTCTTGAAAGCAAACAGAAATTCAAATAATGATTTTATAAAAATTATTGTAAACTGATTGGTTTGTCAAATCAACAAAGATAAAATCCTACTCTGATATGAGCAACTGAATGAGTATAAAGGCAAGCAGAGTCGATCCACAGGGAACAAAATTTAATTCTTTTGAGTATAAAACGAACCAAGGGGGATTTTGATATCTACTAAACTAATGAAGCTAAACTAACTAAACTAAACAAACATCAAATAAAATAAGAATAAAACAAGCAACGAATGATGAAAAGAAATAGGAGAAAGATTAACTTCACGGAGCACCGATTCAAGGATGTCGACATTCAATTGCTATCACCGATCATAGGTTACAAATATCATTTTGCACATTCAAACATTTAACCTTAGACTAAACATGAAATCGTAAAGAAGTTCTTATTTTCCTAATTTAATTGATCAAACCCAGCATCCAGTCAAAACTAGCTATTAATTAATTGGCACGCTTTCCAAATTAATTAACAACAACATTAAACTCCGATGAAAACAGTTAAATCTAAACTGAAACTTAGAACCCAATAGTCGAGATAGCTACAATTACTAAGCCTATGGTTCCGTTAGTACCGTTAATTCATTAGGCAATTATACAATCTCAACAAAAATATAATCAACCTATTGCTACTAAGTAGCAATCATTCATCAATCATACATCTCAGCAACATATAAAAGAGAACTCATGGATAACATTAGCAATATATAATTCAAATTGAATTGTCAGATCAACCCAAACTATATATCATTATATGGAATTAAATCATGAATCAACAAATACTTGAAATAAAGAAAGAAATAAAATCAAGCACAAAACCTCACAATGATAGCAATCATATTAAACGACCCTTGAATCGGAGAGAAATTTAGCCACTCATTCTTTGATTAATCATCTCCATGTAAATCTTCAAGAGAAAAACTAGTTAGTGAAAACTTGAGGAGAACTAAAACTTAGAATGTGAGAATATGAGAATTAGAGATTGAACTAAAAACCTAAGGGTATAAAAGTCTATTACAAAAGATAAGTGATAAATCTCTTATTTGTCATTTCTTTCTCACCAAGTCATTTAAGCCCATTTGAAGTGGTCCCCCTTCAAGCCCATTGAGTCCATCTTCAAAATTATATATATAATTTGATCTTTTAAGCTCAGTTTACTTCAAACTCCACCAAAATTCATTCCTACACATAAGAATGATAAAATCCATTAATTAAACCCAAATAAATTATAATCAAAGATAATTATAATGATAAAATATATACAAATAGAGACACATCATAAACGTACATACAAATAATGATCATATGCCCACGAAGGCATGTCATAATATATACACAGCTGATGTGTAAAAATTATAATATTTTAAATCTTGAAATTTAAAATTGTATGATAGTGTTGTATATGTAACATATTAGTGGTGGACACTAGTATGTGTCTATAGGGAAACAGGCTTGATATTTGATAGTAGAGTCTGCATCAATTTATATCTTTTTTATCCCAAATATGATAATAGATTTTACATCAATTCATATTTTCTATCCTTAAAATCCATGTCCTATTTGTGTTTTATATTAAAATCATGTAATTTTGAATAAAGATTTTAGCTATTGGAATTAGCAATTAATTATGTGGGAAAAAAATTGTTCAAACAAAACAATGCCATTTTGATATGGAAGAAAAGTGGCATACATTTTTTGGGATTTTGATCGGACTTATTTTCTATTTGGTGAAATGATTCTATAAGATTTTATCGGATGTAGTAACATAACTTATTTATACACAAATGAAATATACACTTATTCTCTATGGATTTTTAATAATGTATATTTTAATTGATGCAATATACCAAATTGTCTATGGCCTAAGAATGGTTAAGGTTTGCTTTAGTTGGCTAAAGTAAATTCTTCTGGTTGACAAAAAATTATGTGTAACTGTTGCATGGATTTGAGGTCCATGCATCCGAGTAGATCCGACCTGCCACACGCACCAACATGCCTCCATGTGTTGCCATGTGTATGGATAGGTGCGCCCAAATCCACCAAAACTCGCTTCCAAGTCTTGTACATTTTTGTTATGTTAGTTATACTTTTATATTACATTAGTCGTACGTTTATATCATGTTAGTTATACTTTTTTAGGGTTTTAGTTGTACCTTAACATTTTTTAAAACAACCATTAATACTTTTCATACATTTTAGTTATGTTAGTCATACTTTTTAGTTATGTTAGTTGTACATTTATATATTACATAAAGATATAACTACATACTACCTTGATATAAAAGTATGATTAATTTCATATAAAGGTATATATGTACAAATTGTGTCGTAATTAGGGTTTTTTTGAAGTTAAAATATTACATAAATGTATATATAATTAATATAATATAAATGTATGACTAATGTAACATAAAAGTCAGAGAAAAAAAAACACAAATACAAATCTAATACAGCCCGACCCGATTCGAATACATAAATCTAAAATCCATACAATAGTTGCACGAGAGACTTACTCCTTTGATCTTATAATAAGAGGCAAGGAGGCATTCAATCAACTGAAGGGACATTTAAGTTTTAATCAGCATAATGGGCCGTAGGCTTAATCTTGTGATTGGGCCGCGGATTATGTTAATCATCGTTTATTACGAGTTAGTTGATAGAATGTTGTTTATTTATTTTATTTTAAAATGTTAAAAAAAAAATCATCCAGAACAAGAACAAATCATGATTTTTTTTTTAAAATAAATAAGAATATTAATGATTTTTAAAAAAGAATATAAATGTGATACAATCAAATGTGATACTTTTAAATAAAATAAAGATTATATTTTTAAAATATAATATAATTAAAATGGGATTATCCACACCCACCTACTATTTAACACACCTCAAAATAAAAATAAAAAATAAAAACACAAAATCATTTAAAAATAAAAAATTTGTGTGTTAAGGCTTAAGAATTATTAGATGAGGTGTAGAAATGCACATCCAACAAATAATGACTTATTAGTCAAACCTATCTAACTCAATTTTGACCAGTCCAATTAAAATAATAATATATAAAATAAATAATGAGATTGAAATATAATGGAAAATAAAAGATCTTAATTGTATTGCATTTTTCAAAAGACATGTATAACATTATTATGTTACTTTATATACTTGTATATATTGATAATTTAAAAATAATAATAACATTATTTTAACACAAATGTAAGATATAAAAGTTTATGAGGCTCTTGTGAATATAATTTTATGTGACAAAAGTCATATTATTCTTATCTCAAACTAATTTTTATGTATTAATTTTTATTTTATGGGCACTGAATTAATAACTCATTTTACGGAATTAGAACCGTTAAATTCTCTTTTAACTCTTACGACGAAAATATCGGTATCGGTAGAAATATCGGTACCTTAATTTTACGGAAATATCGACAGAAATATCAAAATATCGATGAAAATATCAAAATATCGACGAAAATATTGAAACTATCAAAATATTGGTACTTGAATTTTAAGGAAATATCGGGGGAATTTCCGGATATTTTTGTCCATGCAGTCATATCTAAGGGTGAGCATTCGGTCGGTTCAACCTAAAATCGAACCAAGCCAAAAAAAAATCGAAAATAAAAATGTATATTTTTCCAAAACCGAACCAAATCGATTTATATACAAAAACCGAACCAAAGTTTTTCGGTTTAAGTATAATTTGACGATTTGGTTTAAAATCAAACCGAATCGAATAAAACCAAAATTGAAATAGCTCAATTTTGATGAATCGAACTGAACTGATATGTAGATAAAAACCGAATCGAATCACTCGATTCAATCCAGTTTGATTTTGCTCACCCCTACTCACATCAAGTATTGGGGTTGTTCTGACCCGGTTTGTTATGATTGAGGGTGAAAAGGATATTCTAGCTTTTAATAAACCTTCTTTTGTTGGCATCAATAGTCTCTATAAGCCGTCCAAAATATATAATTAAGAGATTAGATAAGGAATTAGAGAAAGATAATAATTACAAGCTCCACTATTCACCTACTAAATAATTTAATCTTACAAACGTACCCTTCATTAAGAGGCTCATTTTTATTATAAATAATAAATAAAATATACATGTCATCTAAGCATTCTAGACTAACTAAAAGGAGAAAACTTTGGACATAGTTAGAGGATAAAAGAAGTTAGACATTATGTTGAGTCAGTTTCAATAAAACTAATTAAGGGTATGTTTGGATTGGGGTGGAGGTGGATTTTGCAAGTTTGGATTTGGAATTTGAATGGATTTTGTAAAAAGATAGATTTTAAAAATCTTGTGTTTATTTTGGGATTCTATAGGGTATGATTATAGTTAAGATGTCATCATCACATTGGAATTGTAGAAAAAATAGATTTTTTTTTTTTGAATTGTAGAAAAAGTAGATATTTTATTGGGAGTTGTAAAAAAAGTAGGATGTAGATAGGATTTGCAAATCCAACCACATCCCACAACAAACAAGGATTGAGATTTTGCTCATCCCAAATTCGGATGGGCACATCCCAATCCAAACATACCCTTTTTTTTTTCCTGTATAGGATATTAGGTACATCCTATGATTTATATGATAAAATATTTTGAGGGATTAGATTATTATCAATATATCAATTAGATATAAGTTTGGAACTGAATTATAAAAAAAATATATGATTAAAAATTGTTGTTAATCTTACAATGGTGGCTATTTTTTCTTTTCCTCTGAAAAAAACTAAGAAATAGAATTTGTGGCTATGCTTTGCTCGTAAAATTTGTAGGAATTATTAATATAAAGATGAAGGGTGACTAAGCAAAAACAAAACAAAGTCTTGGTGTCACTGTCTGTTTTGTGTATGGGCGGCGCCACAAGAAAACTATTTGAGAGTTTTAATTCTACACACTTTATGATTTTAAAGCTCGTTCACAATAAATATTTAAAATCCATTTACTCAATTAATTGGTTGTCCATATTAAGTCGATATATTTATCTTTTAAACATATAGAACCGCGCATTAAAAAAGATTGAATAAAAAATTAGTTTTTTTCTTTTATTTTCTTTTCATTTTCCTCATTTTATTTATTATTATTGATTATTAATTTTGTAAGGAGTAATAAAGAAAACTATGCACACCCTTAGTTTTGTCAGTAATCATGTGTGGATTTCAGTGAAAACAAATCATTTTGAATTAGCAAAAAGCTTCTAATGAAAATAAATTATTACTTTCACATGCCACGAATGGGAAGATATGATCGATTTAATAAAATTAGTTATAGTACTAGAGTACTATCCAAAAGGTCGAGTTAATATCAATAATAAAAAATGTTAATAATCAACTATGAACAATCATTTGTTAGTGAATTATGCCCATGATATAGGAGATGACTTATTAAAATGCTTAACCACCACGGTAATTATTTTATTTACTATTGACATTTGAAAGAAAATTAAGAAAAATGATTGAGGAAAAGTCTTAGATCGATTCTTAGTCGTACAATACATCATATATAATATTTATCATGATTAGGATATCTATCTCGCGCATTTCATTAGTATTTAATGTAACTCCAAAAATACCAATATAATAAATAGAAGTTGTTGGTTGTTTAAATAAATTATAAGTTGATGGTTATATATTGATTGTAAGAGCAATTTCAAATATTAATCCCCTCTCCTTTCCTAAAACAAAAATTTAATCTCCTCCACTATTCAAATGGTCGGTTTAATTCTATTTTTTTGGTCGGTTTATAAAATAAAATAAAAAATCCTATGAACAATCATTTGTGGCCCCCTTCCCACTTCATGGTCGGCTATTATAGAATTCAAAAGTCGCATTGTATGTATCAAATTATCAATCACCACATCCTAAAAAAAAAAAAGTAATACATGTATGCATGAATAGATTTTTTTTCTGAAATAATGTAACTAATATGTGAACTCATATATATATATATAATATATATATATGTATATACATTTTTTTTTTTTTTTTTGCGAACTGAACGACTCGTACTCATATTTTATTATGAAGTACAATATAATTATACCCATATTTAATTGCATCAGATATGTATTGTTGGCTTTAAATATTCAAACGGATGTATTCTCTGTAGATTTATACCCATATTTAATTACCTCAGATATGTATTCTAATTGGCTTTAAATATTCAACTACATATATTCTTTGTACATTCATTATGATTTTGAAAAATAACTAGTAGTGTGTGTCAGATATATCATATGACTATGAAAGAAATTACAGTGAAAGACACTATCAAAAGTTATTCATGAGTATTGACTTTCTATAGTTCAGATATATTCAATAGAATAAATATTATTGATACATCTTCACATCAAAATACCTCTAAATTAATTATAAGTCTACAAGTAGACTGATAAAATAAGAAAAATTTTAAAATAATTAAAAGATGACAAAACATTAAATATCGTTGAAATTGATATTTTTATGCTTAATGAAATGAGATCCACTTAAAGAATATCAAGTAAGGAGAGATTAAAAAAAAAAGAGTGGTTTTTTATCCAAAACACAATTTTTTATTAAGAAAAACATGTTTCTCGAACTTGAATAGAATAATTTTTTATTATCTTATACGTTATTTCTACTTAATGTCACGATTTTTTGAATTATATATTACAAATGATGTAATTCTAGAGGTGTAGGTAAGGGTGAAATTCGATGCTACCGTCTACTGCTGCATTACCACAATACCACGTGGCAGCACGGTAAGAATTTGGCGACACCCCATTTAGAGAACGACACGTGGCTCAAAACAAGGCCTCTTCTCACTCCCACTATATAAGTGAGAGCCTGTACAGATCAAAGGCACAGAAAACAGAAAAAAACATAATATAGTTGAAGATCCACAAAATAAGAATGCCTATTACAAGAATAGCCTTCGGATCTCCGGCGGAGGCCAGCCAGCCGGACGCCATCAAGGCGGCGGTGGCTGAGTTCATTTCCACCCTCATTTTCGTCTTCGCCGGCGAAGGCTCCGGCATGGCTTTTGGTAATTTACCTAATTAATATTTAATAATGTCAATTATGTTAACGATCATCAAATAACTGAGAAATCAAATTGTGGTAATTAATTAATTGCTTTTGATTCCGTCAACAGCTAAGCTGACAGACGGTGGCGCAGCCAGTCCTGCCGGCCTGATCTCAGCCTCCGTAGCTCATGCTTTCGCCCTCTTCGTGGCGGTTTCTGTCGGCGCCAACATCTCCGGCGGCCACGTCAACCCCGCAGTCACCTTCGGCGCCTTCATCGGCGGCCACATTTCATTGTTCAGAGGGATCCTCTATTGGATTGCTCAATTGCTTGGATCAGTTGTTGCATGCTTGCTACTCAAATTCTCAACTGGTGGATTGGTAAGCAATTCATTAATTTACCTCATCATTATTAAAAGAATGACAAAATTATCATTTTATTTTAATTATTGTATTTTTGTTTCGAAATCAATAAAAATTTCACATAGTACAAATATTTTAAATGATATAATCGATTCAAAATGATATGAACTTAACGTGACGTTTCACAAAATTAATAATAGATAAAGTAATGTAAAAATGAAAAAGAAAAGAAAAAGGCGTTAAAAGATCCTCCTGACCCAATCCACAATCGTCACTTACCGCTTAATTATGTGTCACTATATATAAATAACTAGATAACTAGATAAAGGATTTTATGAAAAAAAAAACCGATAATTAAAATGAAAGCGACTTATTTTGACACATTAAAAAGAAAAATGATCGATTTTGCTACATCCCTGTAACTAATGAGACCAATTTAAAAAATTTCTCGTGATATATAACATAAACATCGTGACGTGACATGAATGCAGGAAACATCAGCTTTCGCGCTTTCATCAGGGGTATCAGCATGGAACGCAGTTATATTCGAAGTGGTAATAACGTTTGGGCTAGTATACACTGTGTACGCAACTGCTGTGGACCCAAAGAAAGGGGACATAGGGATCATTGCGCCCCTGGCGATTGGGTTCATAGTGGGTGCTAACATCCTAGCCGCTGGCGCGTTCGATGGTGCATCAATGAACCCAGCCGTGTCCTTTGGCCCGGCCGTGGTGAGCTGGAGCTGGGACAACCACTGGGTCTACTGGCTCGGCCCCTTGGCTGGTGCAGGAATCGCTGCTCTAGTCTACGAGATCCTCTTCATCAACCAGACTGGTCATGACCAACTCCCAACTACAGATTACTAATAAAGTGGTTGAAAAGACTAAACTGCCCACCACCTTTGTTGTATAAGTATCACCTCTTTTGTTTATGTGGAATCAATTCGATCTATGTGGACTTACTTTCTTAATTAATCACTTAATTTGCAAGGACTACTGTTTTATTCAACCATAACCTAATCTGATTAACTTAAATATGCTCCAATTAAATGATTAGTTGGATAATTGGAATTTAAGTTGTAGCACAGCTGACCTGACGTAGTGGGGCCCTTAATATTCTTTTCTATCCACTGATGTAAGAAATCAGCTTTAATTTTAGCCATTTTCATGTAAAAATAATCAAATATCTCTAGAAAGTAGTTCAAAATGAAATTTTCTTATCCTTTTGAGTTGAATTACAAGGTTCTCCAAATTAAAAGTAGAAAGTGACAAGATTTTTTTTTTTTTTTTTTTTTTTGTATTAGTAGGTACAAATTTTTTATTTATTTATCTCAAAATAGGTAAGAAAAATTCAACCCGCAAATATATACAATTGGAATTTATAAAAGTGAAAACTAAGTATTAGGCAAGTGGGGTTTCATTTTATTTATATTTACCTAAGATTGGAAATGCCAACAGATTGACTACTAATTGCAGTCCTACATGTCATATCCCATATGATTGTTAGTGAAAACTTTAATTTGAGTTAAATCATTTTCACAAAATAAGAATAGGTGTGAAGTTTAAATTTAAACGGAGAAAAACTCTGTTTGAATGTCTGATACAGAAGAAGGCTCTCATAGCCTTGGTAGTAACTAAAGCTAAAAACAAAAAGAAACAATCATGACAATTTGTTCAACTCTATAAGCACAACAAATAATCATCACTGTTGAAATAAAACACTATCTTTTTCACATTTTGGAATGCCAAAGTTCAACATCTAGGTAGCAGATAAGTGAAATTTTAATCTCAGTTTCCCTTCTTCTTTTGTTGTTTACCCAATTTCGACCCTCGTTGCTTGAATAAATGAAGGTAGAGTTTCAGCCACAAAAATGGATAGAAGAATAGCAAAGCCTGCACGGAAAGTTCAAAACAGTTAATTACGAAGAATTAAGCCAAACTATCCTGCAGTTCTGTGCTGTATGTAGATCGTTTCATTGGAATCCCAGATCCAAACGAACCAAAACATGTATTTAGTATTTCACGAGTTAGGCGTTCTCATCTATCCAGGAAGTTATACTTACAACGACGAAGTTATAGTAGCAGAAAGGGATGCTATCTGCATAGAGATTTTCCTTCTTTATGAATGGAAGTGCTTGGTACATAAGCCACACTGTAACATTATGTGAATCGATTTAGTCTTGATAATAGGCGAAACATGTAATATGAGTCTTAAGTAGTTTAAAGGCTTACTTTCACCAGAGAAAACTCCGATAGGGTACAAGACAATGAATGCATTGTACCTAACATAACAAGAAAGATATATAATCAGATAGCAGCAGGGGAGTATATTGCGAAAGCAAACGTGTGAGTAATTAGAAACGATACCTGATAACAGTGATCCAATATGGTGAACTTCCAATGCAGTATAGCGCGTAATGTGAGTACCTGATCACCTACATCCCCAGATAGTGTGCCATGTTAATCATAACAATCATGAGTGTTCATAAACTGTTAAAGCTTGCTTGCTTGTCACCTCTTTTACATATAAATCAAGAATCTTGACAAAGGCTGAGTTACAAATCTATTAGTATAGTAGGAAATTTTTTACAATTATTACATCATTGCAAAGCTGAGTAGTTGAAGATCTCTGGTTGACATTGATTAGATTTTTTGTTAATTTATTCTTAAATAACATACTCAACAAAAACATGAGACAAACTAACTAATAAGTCTCCAGACTCACCTCAGATAAGCTCCAAGCAACGAACGTTATGAAGATTGCCGGTAATTCCTGGACCTACATCAAGAAACGAAATATACTCCGATTACTTCAAAACGAAATTCTCAATAATACACAACCTTAATGGCCCACTGAACCACTTAATGGATATGCTCAAAACTATTTCATGATCCACACATTCGTCATCGACAATTTCACGAATCCATACCCAAAACCCTAATGTAATATTTACAGAGCAAACCTCATGAATTCGACGAACAATAGCAAGCAAAAAGTGAGTCCTCCCACCCCATTGCATCAGAGGAAGCACAACACCACTTGGAACAATTCCTTGAGATTCGAAACCAAGGAATTTTAATCAAGAAATTAAATTCATATTGATATTCAACTTTCAACACACCAAAACTATCAATCTGAAATTTACCTATAGCCCCATGAATAACTTCCAAGAATGCAACACTTTGCAAAAGGCCTTGTTACCAATTCAAGAACACACACACACACACACACACAAAAATATCAGAAAATTGTAAAATTTCCAATCACATACACATAAACATTTACATTCCTTTTTAATAAGCTTCTGAGTACTCACAGATTATTTCACCGGCAGAAGAATAGGCGCCATTGACAGACCCTGTGGCAAAGAAGTTGCTCAAAACTCGGAAAAGAGATAAAGCCCTGAAAGTTAAACAACACAATGGTCAGTGTTGGTCAGTGAGAGAGAGAGAGAGAGAGAGAGAGAGAGAGAGAGAGAGAGTACCATCCCAAAGCCTGAAAGATATTGTAGGAGAAGAGATACAGGTTTCGAAGTTGGGACATTGTGAGTATGTGGAGTGTGTTGGTTTGGTTGTCTACACAACTAAATAAACTATAAATTAAGGGTGGCTTTTCTTGTTCGAGCATCACAGGACCACAACAATGGGGTTTAATTGCGGTCATGCTTGTGGATCCCACATTACACATTTTCAAATTAAAAATATTTTTATTTTAAAAACACATACAATCAAATGAATATTAATAAACAAATGACACAGTCACGTGAATAGTTATTGTAAAATACATCCTTATATATTATCTACAATCAAAATAATTTTTCATAAATTTATATGTGAATTGTGAAGTGTGGGTTGTCTATTGACTCAATAAGACAGTTACACACTGAGTCTCATTACCCACCAATCTTTTTATTTATTTACATCCATTAGTTCCCAATTTATTTATTTTTAAGAAATTTTCAATAATGAATTATTGAATATTGAATTTAGATTAGTTAAAAGAAAACTAAAATTTAAACAACCTTTATTTAGTAAGCATGAGATTAATAAATTTTAGGGTTAATTACATTAAAAAACACGAACTTATGGTTTAATTTCAATTGTAACATGAACTTTTAACTGCAACATCATAAACGCTTAATTTAATACTTGTTTCAATTCAAAACATATTTAAAATTTTCAGGCTCTAATTGCTGACGTGTGGCCCAAAATTTATAAATTAATTCTTGTCATCATCCATGTGGAATTAAAAGGAAAAAAAACAATGAAAATCCAAAAAAACAAATCAACGTCCCATCCAAGTAAAGGAAATCTAAAAAAAAAAATTCAAAAATCAAATCCAACTCATCCACTTCTCCTTCTCCGTTGTACCTTCTTCTTCCTCCATGGTTAAACTCAAATCCAAATCGAGCCTTCTCCTCCTCTTGTGAAGAATTTTTCGTTTCAATTCAGATTTAAAACTCACTCCTTGAAATTATGTACACATAATCAATCATCTCCACTATATATAACATTCATCACCTATAAGTACACGACATCCATATTAATCTGTGAAAATCCATATCAATGGCAACAAGGTAGAACCATTAACCAATCATCTGTCCATGACTTTTGTCAATCCTAAGTCTTCACGAGTTTGATACTTGTCGACTATTCCGGTGGAACCCAACCTTTTAGTGACGGAGTTCGTTGTCGTTTAGTTGTCGAGACAGAAAATTTCAAAGAACAGTTTTTAACCACAATTGTGACTCACAATTTGAGTTGAAGATAGGCACCATTATCAGAAATTATGAAATGAGAGACAGAAATCTAATAAAATGAAAAATGGAGAAAGTAACCCCACTATATATCAATTTTGATAAAACAATGATTGAGTGGAGAGAGTGTGTGCTCTGTGGTTGGAGCGAGAGGAGGAAACTATTGTTTTGTGTTCGCCGGAGAGGGAAAGACAGTGAGAGTGATGATTGAAACTATTGTTTTGTGTTCACCGGAGAGGGAAAGACGGTGGGGGTGATGACTGGTTTTCATTTCTTTGCCTTTTTTTTTTTTTTCTCTTAATCATTTTTTTCTGGATATTCTTTATTATTGATTATTTTTTTGTTTTAATTCCACGTGGGTAATGACGGGATTAATTTATACATTTCGGACTCCACGTCATCAATTGGAGCCCGAAGAGTTCAAACATATCCTGAATTGAAAAAAGTGTTAAATTCAAAATTTATGGTGTTACACTTAAAAATTCATGTTGTAATGGAAACTACACCCTAAGTTCGTGTTTTTTTTACGTAATTAACCCTAAATTTTAATTGATGTTAAAATATATTTGATATTCAAATAATATAAGTTATATTTTAATCAAAAAAATAATTAATAAGTCTTCAAAAAGAAAATATTAATTAATTAAATATAATAAAGAGTAATTTATTTTATATGTGTTTTATAAACATATACTATTTATATTATATCATATGATCACAATATAATTTAAGTGATATGTATATATATAATCAAACAAAAAAAAACTTAAATGCAAATACATGAAAATTAGAAATTACTTGTTAAAATTGAAAATAAAACAATCAAAATAAAGATGAAAATTCTCACATTAAAAACAAAATCTTAAACAAAACATAATATATGAAACTAAAACAAATAGATAAAGAAGAATTTTGAAAATTCCAAAAAAATTAAAATACAAAACAATTGTTTCATTAAATACAAAGCAAAAGAAAATAACAAAAGAAATCGAAGAAAATAGGAAAAAAAAAACCCTGAGTCTCTCTCTCTATTAGGTGTTTTTTGTGTTTTTGATGTAAAACAACAGTTAAAAACATTCTAAGCATTTACTAAAAACACGCTCAACATAATATTCACATTTTTAATTTGCTATTAACCCTCCTAAAACATTCACTGTGGATGCTCTTAATACACTTCTTTATTAATTATTGTTAAAAAAGAATCAGAACAAGTATATATATATATATATATATATATATATATATATATATATATATTCAAAAACATTTACAAAATCCTCATTTTACCACCTAGGTGATATATTATAATAAAATATTTGATCAATTTTTATCTCAAAAACCTATAAAAGTTGCACATTGAAAGCCACCTTTTACTCAAAATGAAGCCGTGAAAGTTGGGTATAGGATGGCCAACATTTATTTTTTTCTATTTTCTTTTTTCTTTATTCAAAATTTTGTATTAAATGCTAGAGGTAATAAAAGCTGCATAAAGTTTTTTCTTTTTCTATTAAAATTTCAATTAGGATACCATTTTCATTTAAAATTTATATATATATTTAACATATAATATATCAAATTAATCATAATTTTATTATCTTTAAATTGACATCCATAATGTACATATTAAAAATAGTGTACATTAAAATACATAATATTATATTATATGTATGCACATATATATAAGCCATTCAGAATCATTTACAAAATTGTCATTATCCCATCTAAATGATATATTATAATAAAATATTGATTAATCTTTTTTTTTTCATAAAAACCTATAAAAGCTACAGCCACTTTTTGCTTAAAAGGAAGCTTTGGGAATTGAGGCGGCCACGAGAGGCCAACATTTATTTTTGTATTTTTTTTTCTTTTTCTATTAAAATTTAAATTAGGATATCCCTACCATTTAAAATTTATATTTAACATATAATTTATCAAATTAATCCTAATTCTATTATCTTTAATTTAACATCCATAATGCACATATGAAAATAGTGTATAGTAAAATACATAATAATTGTATTATATAGTATTACTAAAACATTCAATTAATAAACTCTTATTTTATAAATAATAAATAAGATATAAATTTGCTTTTGTACAATTATCACTAAATAAATCTATATTTTAGTAAATATGTAAACTTAAAATTATTATGATATATGTAATTTGATATGTGTTTTTTTGAAAATAAGTTGTTAAGTACTTGGTGAAAAAGTATGGTGGAAACGTTTAAAATATTTAGGGATGATGATCCTGTAACTAAAATAATTAAATTTAAATTACTTTATAAAAGTAAGATTATTTCATACATAAGACGAAGTCTCGATACATTTGAAAAAAAAAAAAAACATTTCATAAGCTCAAAATGATCAAATATATCTTCAAACAAAATAAGATATTTTAAAAAATATTTACCAAATAGTTTAAAGCTGAGTTTATGAGATTTTAAACATCATATTCAAAGTATTTATAAAGCTCACTCAAACGTGCTCTATGTTACAAAAAATAAGAATTTAGCACATGTGTATAATATGAATAATGAAATATATCTGTGAAAATATTTATCATCTTTGTAGCTATGAGTTAATGAAACACAAATAATTTATCAATTAAATACAAATAACAAAATTTTGGAAAAGTTAATGATAAACCATATACAAATAATTTTAATTGAATCTTTTTTTTTTTTAATGAGCTTAGGGGTGTGGAAGGGGGCATAAAGACTATAAAATCATCTCCATGGGAGACTCAAATTTGATAGCAAACTCAAATTCGGTGGCAAATGGCTCTCCAATGAAGTGGCAAACTTGATAGCAAATTACCACCATGAACAGTAAGGGGCAAATTTGACATTTACCGTTCCAAACTTGAATCCACTTTTTCCTTTTTTTTTTTTCTGATTTAATTTTGAGTTGCTTTTTTTTTTTTTTTTTTTCCTTTTTTGATTTATTATCATTTAATGTACTAAATTTCATTTTATTGTATCAAATATTTTTTTATATAAATATCAATTTATTTTAATATATCTAATACTATATAATTTTAGATTTATGAAAATTTAAAAAATTGAAAAATATTACTTAATTGTATTGTAATATTTTATTAATATAAACACAATTAATTAAGTATAACATATAACATATAATACAAACACAATTTATTGAAAACATAAAACATATTTTATTAATCAAGTATTGCATTGTGTTGTATTATTATATAATTTTCTTTAGTTATAATAATGAATTTTATAATATAATATTGGTATTTTATACCAGTTTTTGTTACAATAATTTTTTATATCATGAAATCAATATGTTTATTATTATTTTTCTTATTAACTAAACAAACATTTGATAAAATAGAAAATTCAAAAGATAAAAATTAAGAATATTCTAAGAAGATAAAAATTAAGAGAATATTCTCATTAAATTAAAATTTGAGTTCAATAATTGAAGATGATTTTATTTCTTGGTGGTAAATTTGGTGACAAATTGATATTTTGCTGGTAAAATTGCCACAAAGGGTTGGAGATGCTCTAAAACTTGTGTGACCCAAGTTCGAACTCAACCTTGATTGTCACACAATCTGTACCTTGATAAATGTGGGATACCACTTGAGATACAAGACTTATGGTGAATCTTTTTATTCATTTAATTATTATTAATTTTTTTTTTTTAGCTTTTTGTACTTACTTGTCAACCAACTATATTTGTATACTTCCATATCAATCAATGTTGTATATAAAGAAGTCTTCAAAATTCAAAAATCTATAATAAATATAGATAGTGTCTAACTTCTTATATTTATGTTTTTTTAATTTATCAAATATGAAAATTTTAATCTCTTAATAAAATACTAATTAAAATCTTATTATATGTATCATAATTTGTGCATACTACGAAAGAAATACTAGTAAACAATGAATACTCTCAAAACAATGTAATCATAATTATTTGTTTTAATTTTATGAAATTTCCTTACATAATATTGCTTTTAAATTTCTCCTACTCCTCTAAAACCGTACTTGCACCAATATCTAGTTTTGATATTATTTTGTTATCTTAATTTATAATTAATATTATTGATTTAACATTATTAATTCTAATTTTTAAAAAATGATATAGGTTAAAAATAAATTTGAAATATAGATTATTTAATTAAAATTATGATGTACCAAACCTCTTCACTGGTCTCTCAAGTCTCAACACAAAAGAAATAAGTTCGGAGAAGCGGCGGCGTCGAATTATCTTTTCAGGTTCTCTCCTTTCCGATCCGATTCATCTTTTCCGATTAGTCTAATGCTCAATCTGATATTTTTTTGTTAATTAAATCGATGGTTAACATGTTTGATCTTGATCTATTTCACACTCTGTTTGGTTTATGCTCTAAAGTTTTCTTTGTATGTGTATTTTTTTTGGTTTTATTGTGGATTTGTTTTCGGTGTTGATTGCTAATTTATTGTTGAAGAATCATGATTTTCGTGTTTGTTTGAGATATAGCTTCGTTAATTTTTAAACAGTGATATGTATTCGCTGCTACCTAGATCTGAAATTTGTTATTACTTTTGATTTCGCTAAAAGTTGTCAATTATTGGTTTGATGTTCCAAACTCGATCTGTTTTAATTTTGCAGTGCTTTTTTTTTTTTTTTTTTTTTTGTATTTTAGGATTGTATTATCGAGCATATATGTAATCTCTGTGCTAGTGACGGTAACGTTAGAACGGTTGGATTAATTGTTTGTTTGTTGAAATTTGACTGATGAATTCTGTAATTTTAATTGTGAGTGAAAATCAGATAATGGCGATGGAATCGTGGCATTTCTCAGTATTTGTTTTTACACTTGCTCAAGTTTTGTCACAAAGTTTGTCTTGCATGGTAGATTGGTATTGAACTTTTTTATTATGCTATTGCTCAAGTACTCTGCAATGGATTTTCTGTAACATGATTAGTGTGTAATATCTGATGTATACGAGTAGAGTTGGAAACAGATTTTTTATTTGTTAGAGATATTTTGGGTTTGAAAATTACATTTATGTGCTCTGCATCTCGGTTTTTTGAGGGGGTGCTTTTGTCATTATTTAAGTAAATGCAAAAGTTGGAAGTGAATGTAGTTGTCTCATCAGGTGACATTTAAGATCATGTAAACTGGAATGAATGTATATAAGAAAATTTTCAGAATAACTTTGATTGTCGTGTTGTACAAAGGAGAAATCTTGCAAGGAACTGACTTGTGCAACTATCTTGTCATTAAGCAAGGAAGTTTTTGGATTATGTGTATATTATGTGTTTTTACTACAAATTTTGTCATGATACCATTGAGCGTGAGTCTATCTCATAGACTGATGGCTGATGCATGGTCCTCTATGCGCCTTCGTTATCTGTTGGATACAACTGATAGCTCTATTCGTGCAATACATGTAGCCTCCTTAAGCATATTATAATGGGCTGTATAATTTGGTATGGAAACCACATAATTTTTCTTGTTATTCCTACTAATATTTGCTTTTATTTCCAATCATGCAGTTCTGAAAGATGGTGAGAATTATTGTCCTGAACGATGCTCTGAAGAGCATGTATAACTCCGAAAAAAGGGGAAAAGCCAGGTCATGATTAGGCCTTCCTCAAAAGTCATCATCAAGTTTCTTCTGGTCATGCAAAAGCATGGTATGACCTTTTGTATAACGCCACGTTTTCTTTTTAACGTCTTCACTTGTGTATAACATTATCTTCTTTGCGGATGGCAATTCAGGATACATTGGAGAGTTTGAGTATGTTGATGACCACAGGTCTGGAAAAATTGTGGTTGAATTGAATGGAAGGTTAAACAAATGTGGTGTTATTAGCCCTTGATTTGATGTTGGTGTCAAGGAAATTGAGCCCTGGACTGCAAGGCTGCTGCCATGAAGACAGGTAAAAAAAGTAGCATCATGAAAAGCTTATTTTATTCTTCTGAAATATGTATTTGACTTAAATTTTCTTGTGTTAATGATGATTGTGGAAAAATTAAGTCATCTTAAGCAATATTTACCTGATACTCTGTTCTTTTAAGGGTTATTTATTCGACAGCTATCAAATCGTTATTGTGATTAGTCAGCATAGCCATGATTTAAATATTGTTAAAATTCTAAAGTTGTTGAACACAAATAGATAAGCTTGAACATGGCACTGCATATTCATCCATGATTAGTCTCACTAAAGATAATCAGAAAACAACTTTTATAGCTTTTATCATTCTTTGTTATCAATTCTTTGGAATGTTTTGTCAAAAACTCTTATGAACTATTGTGGATCAAAGTATGTAGATCAAAAACCTTGCCATTGACCTTTACTTTTGAAAGAAATTTCTTTTGTCCTTGTTGCTTCATAGAAAGAGTAATTTGATGGGGTTTTCAAATTCAGCAGTCCTACAATCAAGAGTTTTTGTGGCCGAAACATACCATATGTTGACTGAGTTTTATAGCCACTCTAGTTTTCAAACACTGGTTTTGAGTGAAAAAGATTTTGGACAAGGTGATCAACATAACATCATACTTCTCACTTGATTTGCAGTTTGGTTATATTGTGTTGACAACATCTGCTGGTATCATGGATCATGAAGAAGCCCGTAGGAAAAATGTTGGAGGCAAAGTATTGGGATTCTTCTACTAAGCGTGGTAATGAGGTGACTTTGTCACTATCCTAAAGCTAGGTGTTTGGGCTTTATTTTTCTCTGTTAGTAGTGAATTTAATGTTGAAGCTGCATCAGAGCATTCCGTACAGTTATTTTTGGCCTTCCGAACTGGTTCAAGACATTTACGATTTTTAATATGATATTTTTGATAGATTAAGCTTGGGATCGGCTTCATAATAAATTAGTCAACCTCAAAGGTAACTTAAGCTCGGAATCAACTCAATGATAAAGCTATCAATGTATAGTTTTATTGGGTTCGATTACCACCCTGCCTTAAGAGTGATTTTGTAATTTATTAATTATTAATATAAAGGGGTAATTTCAATATATATATATATATATATATATATATATGCATGATATAACTTTTGTAATTCTATTCTAATTAATTGGTAAAGAGTTTGTGTTTCACATAAAAACTGGTAGAAAACTAAATCAAACGAATGCGTAATTCATTTGAATAATTAAATATATATGAGCACGGGATGATTAATTAATTAATTTTGCTAAGTTGAGTTGGCAGTGGCGGTGAGAAAGATCACTTGCACAAACCCGTAAATCTCCTAATTAAGATTCGTCATCAACCACAAATTAATTAACAAGAAGTTACATAATTCTTATTACTTTTTTTAGATCAGTATACATAATATGTATAAGTATCACTATAATGCAATGACATGCTAGAAAGTTTTGCAATTAAGAATCTGAGTGGGATATTTATACAACAAATAGTTAGTGTTTCCTAATTTACCAAGTTTATTTGGAATACTAACTTTAGTAAGGAACTTTATGAGTGTCCATAAACTTTTTTGTTTGAAAGAATATAGTATCAAAACTATAAAGTAACTATGACCTGTTGGATTGCACCTATGGCTATTATCATTAAAATGTGCTATCATTATATATTTGCTATTTCTCTTCTCTCTTGCTTGACTTTCTGATTCTGGACTAGTTTTAAAGAAGATGGAGTTTCTGATAATATTAGTTGATCTCTTCTCTGTCAAAACAGAAGTATCTTTCAAATGCTTGAGGCACTATCTATTCTCAATCATGAAGCACTTTATGAGATGATAAAACAAGTGCTTATTCTTGATGAATTTAGAACCATCAATTGGCTAAGAACAAGGTACTACGACAAAAGGTGTTGTCTTTACACTGTTGTGGAGCATAACATTTCTTGATATACACTAACAGAATATGTATATATATATATATATACACACACACACATATATATCTTACATTAATATAGTAGATATGTTGGTACAAAGGGTACTGATGATGATTATTAAAGGCTCACTCACTCCAATACTAAAATAGTTAACTCTAATGGAACAAACTACTCGATACTCGACTATACTGACTCGATGACAATAGGGCATGCACAAGCTAGTACCACAAACTGTTGGAAAACCTAATTCTATACAAAAAAAAGTCAGCACTTCCCAGCAGCTTCCTTAACAGAGACCTAGGTTGTATGAACAAATACTTGGATGTTTGGTTCTTAAATGAACCAACCCTCTTGTTAGCCAGTCATATGATTGTAATAAGGGAAAGAATGATAGTGGTCAACCATGTGGTGCATCATCAGCATCTTGCTCTCTTCTTCATTCATGGACCACAGTGAGTCATCAGTTGGGGAGAAATCCCATGTGGGAGGATTCATTGCTTGGCATGTGAACCCCTTGCTGCTTTCTTCAGATAATTCTATGTCTTTCCATATCTCATCCATGGAATAAACTTTGGTGCTTTCTTCCGCTTCCACACGGGCCATGCCGTGTACTGGAGCAGCAGCCAAGTCCTTCCCACCAGTGTCGTAAAACCTGCGCCCTGTAGTCTCTGTAGCCTGGGATGAGGACGAATACGAGATGGAGGACGAAGAAGACGAGGATGATAATGAAGAGTGAGAAAGGGATTTCTTCTTCTCCTGAGCCTTCTTCCTCATGTGTGTTCTCCAGTAGTTCTTGATCTCATTGTCCGTACGCCCAGGTATTTTTCTTGCAATTCTCGACCATCTACATTAATTCATACATGTTATAGCTACATATTAATGACATGATCAAGATTGACAGGTATATAGTGAATGATTAAGCAGTGATGATGAGACCTGTTGCCCAATTTGGAGTGAAGATCAAGAACGAGGTGTTGTTCGTTGGGAGTCATCTTGCCCCTCTTGAGAGAAGGGTTCAAGTAATTAACCCAACGCAACCTGCAACTCTTGCCTGTTCTTTTAATACCTACAAAGAAAGGATAGGTTAAAGCTATGGGCTCAATGGAAAGACCATTCCATGCCCAAAACAAGCCTACCTATAATTCCTGTCTCCCGCCACCTTCAAACCTGATACTTTAGCAATGAAATCCCAACGACGATCGCCGAACAAGTTCACGTAAAATACCAACTGAACATCTTCTTCTTCTGTCCATGGACCCTTTCTCACTTCTTCTTCTTTCTCCATCTTCATTTGCTTTACCTTTAGCTTTAATTCTAATTCTACACTGCCACTATCATCAGCTCTCATATGCATATATATATATATATATATATATATACACACACACACACTAGTGGTTTTGGAGGTTGGATATATGAAATAGTGATTGCTTAAATAAATCCTACTGTGTGTGACGTGTATATGATTGAGAGATGGTTGCCATACATGTGGTTTCTGGATTTATTTATTTTTATTTATGGATGGATGGATGCATGATGTTGATAGGATAATATGGCTATTTGAATTTTGATGCAAGCCATTATAAAGGTGGCAGCTTCTTTTCATTGCTTTAGATAAGTGGTTGATATGTTGACGTAGCTTTTATAAGTGGCCGTCCATTTTATAGTTTTTTTTTTCTTTATTTGTCTTCATGGTGGATTAATTCATAGTAAGAATTCATGGATTTGATATTTAATTGGTAAAGGTTAAAGATGAATTAATTATGCTCTTTTTTTTTTTTCCTTTTAATTAGTAAAATAGATTGGGATTATGTGTAGAATTGAAAGTTAAATTAATGGATTTAATATGTCGTTTTTAATGGAAAAGGGAGAATATGAACTTTTTTTTCCATTAAATCTGAATAAAATATTTCCCAGATCAGATCAGCAATAGATATTTATCATGAAATGGACAGCATATATAGTTTACTCGCCAACAGTGGAAAAAAGAAAAGAAAAGAAAAGTGAAATAGTGCATATATGACAAGTATGAAGGTATATCCCTTTGTTCATGCTGGATATAAAGACTATTAAGTAATTCCACAAATAAGAGAAAAAGGGTCTTTATGGAATTTTCTAGATTATTAATTTCCAATTTTCATCCATTAATCTGACAATATTTTCTATTTGCGACCTTTCTCTTTTGCAAAGGCCATGTTATACAAAATATAACCTATGAATGTTGCCTCTCTTTCATAATTAATCAACACAAATATATACCATATAACTCCCGGTCTCCCCCTGATCTATATTTTATGCAGTATTCTTTTTATTATTATATAAAAGATAAATTATAAACTCAATATATATATATATATTCTCAGTTCTATCATCCATGAAAAATACTGCTAATTTTGTGTGTTAATTAAAATTTAAATCAAAGTTGGTTAACTTTTATGTAATTAACCATAAAGTAAATATTGACAAACAAGAAAAAAAAATCAATTGCCAAAAGTAGCATAATATACATGCTTTAATTTTATTTATCTATTTCATTCCCATAAAAGGTAATTTCATGACAAATCACACTTACCTTCTTATCCAAATGTCACAAAATTCAAACCCAGTTTTTCCTCTTAATCCAATTTTAAATATAAACACATCCTGCGATTTATACTATAGTATTTTGAGATGGCTCATTATGAATATTCAAATGAGTCGACATATATTATACTATAGTATTTTGAGAGGGCTCATTATGAATATTCAAATGAGTCGACATATATAACCACGAAGGCAACGTTGTACTGATAAAATGGACATAATGGGCAAAAGGGCAGCCATGCATGACTTTGATTTATATAATAATCGTATATAAATCTCTTCAATTGATTTAATTACAAAAACTATTTGAAAATTGGGATCCCCTGTATTTTTTTCATTGGTTGGTTTTGTGTACCAACCATATGATTGGAAGAAGGACTTATGTGCCCCGGTACGGCCGCTCCAGCTCCATATATAAACATATATATTTTTTAATTAATCAAACACAAATTCAAATTAATTTTAGGTCATATCAAACAAAACATATATTATAAGGGATAGTCATGAATTTAAATTTGGGAAAATGATATTTATTTTTGGGTAGTTCAATTTTTTTGACAACCAAATATCTGTTTTTCAATTTTGGCCTTTATATTTTATTTTTTTCAATTTCAATTCAGTTTTTGTCTGAATTTTCAAAATCACTGATATGGCCGCCGAAATCAGGCTGCCACGTCAAAATTTCCGATAGACATCAACGATTTTCAAAATTCCAACTAAAATTGAACTAAACTTTAAAAAAATTCAAACATAGAAGACAAAAATTGAAAAAAGGATACTTGCTTGTTGAAATTTTTGAAAATGTTTTACATACAAGACCAAAATTGAAATTAATCCTTTATTTTTTTTCTAAGAGTTAAAAATAAAAAAAAATTACGCAAAAACTCATATGAGGCCATCTCACATAAAACCTTACGTAAGACGGAGTTTTAAATAATTTTATGTGAAACCGACATTGATCATATTGAATGGATTGACCTATACTTTATTGATTCATATATATAAATCTTATGTGAGACTCACGTTAACCATATTGAATGAGTTGACATGTTTTATTGATCCACATGAACTCTATCTTACATAAGATCTCACGTCAGATTGTTTCACATAAATCCTCCTCAAAAAATTATCTTACTTAAAGTCCTAAACTTAAATAATAAAAAAATCTAGGATATTTCAATTTAAAAAGATCAAGTTCCTTTTTTTTTTTTTTAATTTCTTATTATAATTTTTGTTTTCTTGTAGAAATTATGGAATCGTTATCTCTTCAAAGTCGTCAACCATTCATCAAATCAATCGTTGAACCCATCTTATCCCTTGTTTATACAAACACACACTATACTGTGGATCGATTGAAAGCGATTTAGGAGGGTCTGGAATATACATATATTATGATTTGAAAATAATATATAGCACTATCAAGCAATATGATAAGGGGATATTCTAAGTGGAATATTGCATCATACAATTCGTTTTGGTGTGACTTGAGCCCATTACTCTTTGTATCTATCAATCAAAGACTATACATACTTTAATTTGATGCTTCAATCATGTCCACTTCTTCTATCCCTATTCATCTACTAATAGTCTTCCTATGTATTTAATACAATTTTCATGAATTTATAGTCCATAAATTAATACTATTAATAGATTTTAGTACATGATCTCAATAAAGATTTTAATAAATTTTATGTGAGATATTCAAGTTATTACTTTTGTAGAAATTTTACTATTTAAAGTGTTGAGTATGGTTTACTAAATTTCATCTCCAATCCATCAATTTCTTGTAATTGAAAATGAGTATAAATCCAACATTAATCGAACCGAATTATTCAGTTTGGTTTGGTTGTAACGGAATTACCTGAAATTTTAAGGTTTCAATTTTGGACAGTAATTTTTGGGCCAAACCTTATTTTTTCAAGCCCACAACTAATAGTTTTTATTAGTATTGAAGCCCAAACCACAAACCCAATCTAATTTTCAATTCGGTTATTTGATTTCTCTCAAAACCGAACCGAATCTCAATATTTGGATTTTGTAAATATCAAAAATCTAAAACCAAACCAAAAAACTGAGCCGGAATATATTTTTCGATATGATTCATTCGATTTTTTTTTATTTTAACTAAATAATGCTCATCGTAGTAATTAGTCATACCACGGTGGGATACCATGGTCAGGATGTTGGTGCAAATTCTAATTTATAAATTTCGTGTAATGAATCTTATTAAAGAGTATTTGCTGGGAATAAAATCTTCATTCAGTCTTAGGAAATATGAAGTAAATGAGAAATAACACGAAGATACAATCCAAGAATTTACGTGGAAAACTTTAAAATTAGAGGAAAACCCATTACATTTTTCCACAATCGGAGGAAAACTTGTGTCCTACGAAAGGAATATTACTGCGGGAAAAATCCTTCAATCACACAAAATTCCTCTCTCACAGTAATATCCTATACTATTATAAGTTTTTGAATGACTTTCATCCTTCTCATAACACTTCCAAAAAATTAAGAATTCAAGAAAAGTATTTGACTAAAATAAAACACAAGATTAAAATGTAATGATAATGACGCATGTGACAAAGACACCTAAAATTCTTAAAGAAGCCTCTTTCTCTTTGTTCACAAACTGACGTGGAACAAACACTTCTTTTATTTTAATACAAATCCAACAGTAATTAATTCCAAAAGTTAAGATCGTTAATTCTCATACGTACTCACATGACATTCGAACTCACCATTCTGTAATTAATTACAGGGTTTAATTGCAGTGAAGTTTAAGCATAATCGTTGTAGTTACATCCCCTTAATTATGCAACTAATTTAGCTAAACTAAAAACACAAAATTAATAAAATAAAAAAATATATAGAGCCCACCTAATCAAATGATAACCACGAAACTTGTGTGGATGGTAGTCAATAATCGAAATGCATTCCACATGGCATAAAAATTGGGCACCACTAAGAAATTATGATAATGAATATGAGTTTATGAGATTGGGAAATTCAAGAAAGTGCGATAAGTAGTAGCAACATGATAAGATATTAAATTGATTGCCAGTACTATATGTATCCTCCTATCCTTTCTCTTTATTTATTTTTTTCATTTTTATTTTTTGCAACTTAGTGGCAACAATTTAATTTCTTGGCATTTAAAGGAGGGGACTCATTTCGTTTTTCATAAGCACTAACGCTAGTGGTCGTGCTAAAATTGTCTTTTTCTATCAAACAAATTACGATACACCAATCAAGTTGACAAACCTAACATCATCCAAATAAAGATGTCTAATTTTCTTTAAGTATGTATATAAATATATTTTCTATTTAAAAACAATTATGCAGTCCAATTAATGACGACCGTTAATCACTAAATATGGTAAAATGTAACGTGTCACTATAGTTATTGGTACAAAGGAAAGTTCTTAATGCCTAGAAAAAGAATTGTGTAGCATTTTCTAAAGGGTTAATTTTGTGTTTAATTGCAAACATCAATCAAACGTATGATGCAAATGCACCATTGAGATTTAGAAATATCAAGACAAACTATGCCCATATATAGATAGATATCAAACTTTTAGTTAAAACTTATAAGTAACTAATTGTGGTATATAAGATAGTAAATTTGAAAGTTCATAATATGTAAAATTGATAGTGATGACTTTTGAATTAAAGGTGGTGATTTGCAATTCAGATACTCTATATACAAACTTCCTATCTTACTTGTGTACCACTCCAAAAAATGTTATATTATTGATGTAAAAAATAATAGTTGTTATAATTAATTTTTATTTATTTATTCAAAACTACTTAGTTTTGATGTGGTATACAATGATTGCAAAAGGATCCGAATATTTAAAACTTATAAGAATAGAGATTGCAAAAAAATAAAGTTCAAAATGTAAAAGCTTAATTTTTAATTTGTATTCGTATATTTAGACTTTAAATCGATGAGATTTAGTTTTCCTGACTTCATAAAGTATCCTCCTAACCTATTGTCCTCTTTTCAAATTTCATATTACTATATAAAAGATTTTTTTCTCTCACAAAATAAAATTCTTGATCCATAACTGAAAAAAAAAAACGGGTATTAATAAAATAAAATTAAATAAAATGAGTTTGAGAAATAATAAATCAAAATTGTTAGGATAAGAGTCATGACGCAAATAGGACTTAAGTTTAAATTTAAGATATTGCAAAAGCGATAAACGCAAACGAGATAATAAGGATTGAGACAGAAATAAATTAATGTTGGCCACTTAAAATTTCTTGTCGGACTTAATTATCACATTTTTTATAGCAAATACTCCCTCCGTCCCAAATTAATTGACGTTTTAACATTTTTCACATAAATTAAGGAGACCTATAAAATGACCGATCTACTAATGATCTTTTTTCTACTTTTTATATTTCCAATACTCACTTTAAGATAATAAAACATTTAATAATGAAGAATATATAGGGGGCAATTTTGGAAAAAATAGGGAAAATATGTTTTGGATTTTTATAATGATAAATATTTTGGAACAAATTTCAAATGCTAAAATAACAATTATTTTGGAACGGAGGGAGGAAGACAAAGACAAGTTAACAAGGTTCGCTGTCTCTCTATCTGCTCCAAATTATTAGCATATATGAAGATATATTAAGTGTGTTTAATTTTTTATAACCATATTTTATATAAAACATACTAGAATATAACATACTCGCACCACTTCATATATATGTGTTGCCAAAATTAAGAAATTTATTGCAATAAATAATTAAACCAATCAATTTCTTATTCTCTAAATATTCAATAAATATTATATTTAATTTTTGATATATTATTTAATGGTCAATGTTTATTATAGTTTTTCAAGACTAAAATGATTAAATTGAATATGAGAATATTAATTAATAAATGAGTTATATATATGTATATATATATATATATTACCTTATATAAATGATTGACTATATATTTGAAACATTAAAAAATATTGACTATATATTTGAAGGGAACAAAGCGAAGAGATCATTTGACAAATTTGGCCGTTCAAGTGAAAAGGAAAATGTAGTTTGATAGAATTGATCTTTGTAATAATCTTGAAGGTTTTATTACTGTGGACAATTGGGTCATTCCCAACTATAGATTCTAAATTGTATGTAGTTAATGTATTGTGGGTTT
Organism: Scutellaria minor; assembly: GCA_954870855.1. NCBI lineage: Eukaryota > Viridiplantae > Streptophyta > Magnoliopsida > Lamiales > Lamiaceae > Scutellaria > Scutellaria minor. The sequence goes on from OX940725.1 coordinate 4,479,443, forward strand.
TGACCTGTTTGTTATAGAGTTTAGCTTTTATATTCTTGATCTTGTAAACTTTGTTAATTTTTCTATTCGACTTAATCCTCTCATTTTTGGATGATTTAATTTAAGAAAAACATTCAAAAAGAAAAATAAATAAATAAATATATATATATATATATGGAAAAGAGGGATTATATATATATATATATATATAAAAATAAATAAATATATATATATATGGAAAAGAGGGAATAGTCTATAAGTGCTAGAATATATCCTTTAAAAATAATTATCGCCTTAATTTTTTGTTTTTTTGTTTTTTTGTGTGTGTTAATAGGGGTGGAAATCGGACGGATCGGATCGGAAATAAGGTATTTCGAAAAAATTCCGAAAATTTTCGAAATTGAAAAACTAATTCCAATTCCAATTCCGAAATTTTCGGAATTGTAAAATCCATTCCAATTCCGATTTTTTGGAAATTTCGGAATTCCGAAATTTTGGAATTTTCGGAAATTTTATCATTAAAATAATAAATTTATATAAAATGTTATCTTTTTTAATGAAATTTATGATATATTTACCTTTGAAATTAGATATTCACTTTTTATTTTATATAAAAAATACTCCCTCCGTCCCGGAACACTCTTCACACCAATTTGGGCACAGTTTTTAAGAAAAAAAGAATATTTGTTTTATGATTGAGGGTATAAGGGTCAATTATGTGAGAAAAGGACAAAAAGTAATAAAGTGTTGAGAGAGAAAAAGTAAAGACATTGTGTGTAAATAAGTGTGTATTGGGAGGGTAATAATTGTGATAAAATTTGCCATTTTTTGGTGTGCAAAGTGTTTTGGGACAGATTAAAAAGGAAAGTGTGCAGAGTTTTGCGGGATGGGAGGAGTATATGATATATTTACTTATTACATTTTGCTATTTAAAAATTGGAAATACTGTCTATTATCTTTTGTCTATTACGAAAATGTTTGAATCATTTGCAACATGAACTATCGGATCGGAATTTTCGAAAATTAAATTTCGGAAATGTTTCGGATCGGATTTCAGAATTTCCGAAATTTTTAAAACTAATTCCAACTCCAATCCGAAATTTTTCGGAATAATCGGAAATCGAAAATTCGGATTAAAAATATTCATTCCAAAATCGGAAATTTTCAAATCGGATTCAGCGGATATCGGAAATTCCGTTCCAATTTCTACCCCTATGTGTATCATATAACAAACTTAAGTGGATCCTCTTAAGATTGTCCAAACCGAGAGTGAAGCCCATTTAACATACACATTACTCACTTCAAATTATAAAAATATCGGTAAAAGATCCAACCAATCTAACCCAAACCAATCCATTGTGAGTTGCTGTCTCAAATAAGTTAAAATCCAACTCTTGTATCATCTTTCTAGGGTAGGGTCTACAAAAAAAATAGAGATCAGTAATGGGCCTCTTTTAATAACAAAAGCTAATATAGTAGCCCATTTATCCTATCACTTGTAGGGCCCAAAAAGCTGTACGTCCAGATACCCGTTTCCGATTATTTGTATTTGTTGACATATTAAATTTTGAAATTGCTTGTTCCCCTAAAAAGTGGAATGAAGTTATAAATAGCCAACTATAAAAATAAACATTTTTTTTTAATCAAAGTTTAAAATTATTTATTTTTAACCAAGAGAATATTTTTTTGGACCATAATATCCTTAATGAAATTAAGTCCGTACTAGCCCATACCACCATATTTGGCATACCACCATATTTCAATCCGTACCATTATTAATGAAGTTCATACCACCATATTACACCACTGTATCATAACTAATATAGCCCGTACCACCATATTACATCTCTGTACCATTATTAATGTAGTTCGTACCATCATAATACACACATGTACCATCATTAATATAGTCAGTACCATCATATCACACCACAAATGCTAGAAGGGTGTAGTTGGCAAAAATAATTTCTCTCGACTAAAAAAGAACAAAATTTAATAACTAGATAAAAAAGAATATTTATAAGTATAGATGGTTAAGAATTGAAGTTATCAATAATAATAATAATAATAATAATAATAATAATATTATTATTATTATTATTATTATTATTAGTAGTAGTAGTAGTAGTAGTAGTAGTAGTAGTAGTAGTAGTAGTAGTAGTAGTAGTAGTAGTAGTAGTGGGAAATTAAGAAAATTATCAGTCAATGGCACGTCCAACATATTTGGGAGACAAAAATTGAAGTTTTAAAAACCACAAAAATTCAAACCAGAAAAAAAAAAAAAAAAAGATTACCTCATCCAAATTAATGGTTTTTCTCCAAACTAAGAGTCATTTTATTTTTCTATGGCAAGAAGTCTACATATATACATCACTAATATTAAAACTAACAATTGTCCAAACTTATTTTTCATTGTAAATTGCTCAGATATTTTTTGAATATATATTACAAATTAAATGTGTATTGGTAATTTGATATTGATGGATCTCCAATTTAGAACAATTTAAATAATCTCCCAAGAAGCCCAATAAGCTTTCTGAAGACACATAATATTACTGACTACTAGTAATTGCTACTATTAATTAAATATGACGTTAAGCCAAGAAGGTAAAATCAGGAAGATACACCAATCGATACTGTATATATTATTGACTTTAATTAATTAATTAAAGATAGGAAATAATAAAACTTTATATATTTAAAAAAATGTAGGTTTTATGTGGGACCATCTCACGAATCTAGTTAGATGAGACGTGTCAATTATAACCTATACTTCATAATTATGAAAATGAATATTGTTTGTTGATGATAAAAACTCGTATTACAATAACTATTTATGAGACCGTTGCATATAAATTTTTGTATTTAAGAAAAACAACATTGACAATGTATATGTGTAATTGGTGAAAGGACATGTTTGGATCTTGTAGGTCAGAACAAAACTAGTACATCAGACAAGATATATCAATCCTGTACTCTTTTGATCCCAACACTCATTCATATCTCCAATAATGCATTTCACTTTACTTTACGTTTATTGTTTCTACACTTACCTGGATTATGAACTAATCATAAAAAAAAATTAATGATTATTATTATTATTTTTTTTGGAATGTACCATATATCACACATTTTCTATGTCATTTCAATGGTATAATTGATTGAAATGTTTTAAAAGGCCAAATAGCAAAAAAAGTCCAATTTTTTTCGAGTTTTTGCTATTTTAGCCAATTATTTAAAAGTTGTCAATTTATTCATATTATAATCAATTAGTTGCAAATTTAGTCAAAATTAAATTATATATGCCCTACATGGCTGACACATGAATAAAAAAATCATTTACACACTTCATAAAAAATGAAAAAATACAAAATAAAAAACAATTGATGAGGTGTTTACGTTTTGATCATGGAAATCCCCAACTTTCTCAGATTCACCGCCGTCTCTGCCATATTGGCGACGACGTCAGGGTCGATGTTGTATTTGTTATGGTTTATATTTATTGCACTTGCTTGATTATGTGTAAAATATTACAAGAGAAAATATATAGAAAAATAAAATAAAATAAAAAACAATTGATGAGGTGTTTATTTTAATTATTTTTCTTTTCTTTATATTTTTTTTTCATTTTTGATGGTGTAAATGATTTCTTTATCCATGTGTGATGTGTCCGTCATGTAGATTATATACAATTTAATTTTGACTAAAATTAAAATTTGGCTAAAATTGTAACTAATTAGCTATAATATGACTAAATTGACAATTTTTAAGGAATTGACTAAAATAATAAAAATTCGAAAAAGTTTGGATTTATTTTTGGCTATTTGGCCTATTTAAAAAGAACAACTTTGTTTTCCTTTATAGGGGACATGTAACTAAAAATCTATTCCATTCAATCTCCTTCGGAATACTAAATATTGAATTGAATCCTAAATTTCTACAAAAGAATTTAGGTGTATTAAAAATACATGAAAGGTATGAATATTCTATAGTCTTAATCCAAATAGTACTTTAACAAATTTTGAAATAAATTTAATATAATCATACTAGTTACAAGTTCGAATAAACTTAGCATTAATGGGCCATCAATGCTATTTGGCCCATCAAAATATCATAATTATTACTTCACTTTCAGAAGTAAACTTTAACCCAAAATTACCTGATATCCCATCATATACTCGGAGTTATAAAAAAATAAAAAATAAATAAAGAATGAAACTTTTAAGTCAGTTATGATATCCATGTTAACAGTAATATTGACAATCAAAGGTTTTGACAATTAATGTAAAATTTTCTTAACTAGTGAGAAATCAAAGTGAAAGAGTAATAATTTTGTCATAGCTTGTCTCCCTTATTCTGGCCCAATGTCATTGTATCCAACTAATCTCAATGGAAACATCCCACCATTTTTATAAATTAATATTTTTTTTTAGATATTGTCTCTATTAAGTAGAATTAACTTTTTATAGGACCGCCTCGTAAATCTAATTCTATGAGATAGGTAATATACTCGCTATTCACATTTGAATTTATGAAAAACGGTTTTAATTATGAGTAGTGGGGTTCGTCTCACGGATTTATATCAATATGGTAGTCTCATATGCATTTTTCGTTGATTACCCAAAATCCATATATCAATTTGTGAAATCTCATATGCATTTTGTGTTGATTACCCAAAATCCATGTATCAATTTGTGAAATTGATTTTGATTTGTAGTGAATGGTGCTTCATCTCGTGAAATTATATTAGGAAAATTATCTCATATAATTTTTTGTGGTTTACCGTCTTACTTTAATTAATTTAAGGAAAAATGTGTGTATATATATAGTGGGAGAGAATATTAACAAGGCTTATTATAAAACAACTGATGCGTAACAGCGCAAGTACTAAAGCCAAAATTTTGAAATAATTTTAAGGGTGGGACTATACACACCTTAAATATACTAAACATATCTAAAAAAATGTATTTTTATATCTTCCATTTTTAAAAGAATGGAGTGTGTTTAGTAAATTATGGGGCGTGTATAGTCTCACCTTAATTTTTAATATAATGTTTGTGTGGTGATAGTAGTTGTCAATCAAATGATATGTTTGGACTCGACTTGATTCATCCAAATTTTGGATAGTTTCAATCCAGTTCATGTTTGGACAAAAATTATCAAAATCCTACAATCTCACCCTATTTTTCCCACTTTTTCTACAATTTTCAATAAAACATCTACTGTTTCTACAACCCCCAACAAATTTTTTTTTTTTTTTTACTACAATTCTCAATGAGAAAATGACATCTTAACTATAATTCTACTTAAAATTCAAACTTACAAAATCCTTTTCAAGCCCGAAACCAAATTTGCAAAAATCACTTTAAGTCCACAACAAACATAGCCTAACGGTTTAGCTCTATAAATTAAAAAAATTCAAATAGAATATGTGTATTACTAATTGGAAAAACGTATATATCTACTCAAATACTCAAATGTACATATTTGTGTACCTTTTCCCCATACTCTTTTTTTTTTTTTTTTTTGTGAAGAATAGACTTTTACTTTTTGTACATTTATGTCTAGAGTTTTACCTCTACTTGCTATCTTATTTTTTGAACTTTGTCCCATTGAATTTTTACTTTATAATTTTTATTTTTGTGAGAAGGCAACAAATCAAGAAAAAATGGAAGTTAAAATTACAATAGGTGAAAAAAAAAGCGTAGGCAAAAAAGTAAAAGAATCTCAAAGTACACGGGTGCAAAATAGGCATCATCCCTTATAAATTTCACCTTGCTAGTTTTATTTTTTTTCTCCATATGAAATGATTTCAAAAGTTGCCTTTATAACTCCAAAATTAGTAAAAATTCTTATAAAATTTGAAAGCAACGTATACATTCTCATCTAAAATATCACCTTGAGACAAAAGCCAAATATATGGATTGAATATCTGCATCAAATGTAATAAAGAGGAACCATTTTCTTTGTGCCAAGTCCATGTGAAAAGGTTGCGATTGCAGGTTTGTGTTAGACAAATAGGATATATTAATACTAATGGTAATCTTTTTCTAGTGAATCTTTTGTGACACCGTTCACAAATCTTATTATGTGAGACAGTTCAACCCACAATCCATACCCTATAATTCACATATTATATGTAGATTATGGGGCTCACGACAATTATCCGTAAGGTCGATCATCTTATATACGTTTTTGTGAATTTAACTTTCAAATTAGTCATTTAGTTGATGATCTTTCCAAGGACACAGGGAATATAAAACACATTCTTACATAATTTATTGATGTTTGATGACAGATAAGATGAAACATTGTTTTGTTAATGACGAAAATCACTAATTAACTGCGATTTTAATTGGAGGAGATCAGTTTTCTTTAGTTTTTAATTCTCTTAAAATTAATTGGAGAATTACTTTATACACAACTTGTTTAATAACATTTTATCTAAGAAAATAACTTGGTTTAGTGACTAACAGTCGACTTCCAATTTTAGTTGATGTCATGCCCCATTTCTAAAACATATTTTTATCAGAGTTGCATAACGGGCGTGCAGAGAAAGAGAACAAGAGCATACATTTTAAATCAGAAGAAGAAGATAACAGACGATAGAAAGGTTTACATATACACTACAATCTGCACCAGCCGAAATAAAACGTTTTAAACCTTGAGCAGCGGAAAGTTTCATACATGATCCATCAAAAGAAAAACAGTATAGCTTTACAAATGTGAAATATTAAAATATCGTTTCAACATCAAGTTTTGAAAAGTAAAAAGAGAAAACTTGATATGACACCATCCTCTCTATGCATCTTAACTCTCGTCATTTCCTGTAGTGTGAATACAGATAGGGGTGAGTGCGTTGAATACACTCATGGGGATAAATTCGTATAAATTAAGCTCATTAATTCATTAACAGATAAATTAATCTATCATAAATCAGAACAACGGTTAAACACGACACATATATTGCACAACACGTAAATCGGTTCCTTAACGGACGACCTAGTCCGAAAGGTGCGAGTACATCCCGTCTTACCCCTTCAATACGGGTTTTTCTCCCGCCCCCGCCAGTACTTTTACGGACGACCCAGTCCTTAAACAATATTGGTGCCTTTACGGACAACCCAGTCCATCCCTAGCTATCGGTGCCTTTACGGACGACCTAGTCCATCCCATACATACTAAAGGTTTTTATACTGTTGGTGCTTTTTACGGACCATTAGTCCATTCACAACATAATAATATGAACACAGTAATCACAACATATAATCACGACACATAGGGTTCAACAATTCATATATCAAATACGGAAAACATAAACATATAGAGATTAAAAGTTACCCCCACCTTATTCGGTGATAATCCACATGTAAATCAAATTATCAAGTTTTAAAGTGTTTGTTCCGTTTGAGAGCCTACACATGTAAAGAGGTTCCTTAGTTTAATTATTATGATAATTACGCATAATTAATTATATAAACTCTCTCTTAAAGAAGGAACGATAGGGTAAACGAATGAAAATGAAAGCTTTAGAGACCAGGAATGAAGAAACGAGCGTGAAAGGTTAAACATGCAATCATAGGGTGAAAAGAAAACGATTAGAGTTTGAATGGAGGAAAAATGGACTAAAATGGAGGAAAAACGAGCTTAAACGGATTGTTTAAAGGTGTAGGGGCGTTTTCATAAATTCTGGTAAAGTGTTGATTTTGACCAGGGGTATTTTTGTAAAATCAGAAAAGATTTTGGGGTCGTTTTGAAATATTCAAAATATTGGGGGTTAAAATGCAATATACGAAAGTTCTAGGGGCTAAAATGAAAATTTCAAAAGATATTGTAAAGATCCTAAAAATCTAGGGTTTGCATCTCGGTCCCCGGGATTAATGAAATAACAGATCGACCCTCGTCTTCTCAAAGCCCTCCCCATCGCCACACACACACGACGGCGCCACCCCCTGCGCCGCCCGACACACACACATCGGGTGCACATTGTGCGCACCCATCGACTCCCGCCTAGCGTGCACAACACGACGCCCCCGGTGCGCGGCAAGCAGCAGCAGCAGCGACGACGGTCGCACCGCCCTAATGCACACATGCATAGAAACGATGTGGCAGCGCAACCAGCGCCGCCCCTACACCCATACACCCAGACCCGACGACACGGCGGCGCAACGAGGCGTCGTCCCAAACCCACACACGCACACAAGTCGATGCATCCTACGCCGGTCACACTCACTTCACAGCGCGCGCTCTGTTAGGCACGGTGCCGCTGTAAGCTGCTCACGGTGGCACCCCAACACACACACGACACACATCACAACACACACCACATCACACACCACACACGGCGATAGAGGTAGAGATCCGGCGAGGAAGAAAGATAGTGGAAGAAGAGAGGAGAGAGAAAAAATGGGTTTGACCGGGGCTTGATCGGCCATTTTTCCGGTGAAGGATTCGACGAAACGTAAAATCGAGTCCGGATCTGGAACAGACTCGGAGAAAGCTATAAGAGGTGAGAAGATTGGTTAAAACGGAGGGGGAGACGGTGCAGCGGCCGCCGTCCGGAAAACAGAGGAGAGAGAAGAGAGAGAGTGAGAAAATATCTACCTTTTTCACTATTTGATTCGATTTTTCTTTTACGATTAGTTTTGTACTATATATATATATATTTCGATTTTTCGTATTCTTCGTGTTTTTGGCCACGAACCCTTAACGAGCCGTCCGTTAACGTTTTAACTTTCGGTTTTCTACTACGATACCTTTGGGTTTCGTTTTACGATATCGTTATTAACTTATAACCTATGCTTCTTGATTTAATTATACATCCGTTTAATTAATTATGCATTATATCATTTTTTGAAACGCACGTAATTAAATCAAACAATTAAGGGTTTAATTATTTAATTAGTCAATTATACATCATTTTATCCTAGGTGTTACAGTTGAAGTCTGATCCTTTTATACTTTTGGGGATGTACATAAATTCACAAATTTTATGAATTTTGTCTAAACAAAATATGGAATGATAAATAGAAACCAAATGGGAAAATAATATGACAAAGCCGAACATTAACTAAACTTAGCCGAAATGACAATTTTATCAAATATCCCGCAAAAAATGGCAATGAATATACATGATGTTGTTTTTGAATATGAATCTCTTTTCGTTGTGGAGACACTCAAATTAAGAAAAAAAAATATTATAGAATTTGGATATTTGATCATTAGTTATCACCAAGTTTTGTTTGAGGAATCAGTACTTTTTAAAGTAGCTTAAATAAGGAGACAAACGAATGTATAGTGGTTTATTTTTTTGTAAGAGTATCATATTTTATTGTAAGTCCTACCATTCTTTATTATGTTCCAATTTTTACGGTTGATATAATCATTTGATTGTAACTCAATTTCTGATAATTTAATAACAGAAGTTCTTTAATTTTAAAAAAAAAAAAAATCAATATCCTGCAAATAGTGGAAGACGTCCACTTGAGAGATATCAAATCCTATCAAGATGATATTTTGTTACATTTGATGTTATATTTAATATTCTATTATTTTTATCTTAGGTCACTTATTATAATAAGTTATGTCATTTATATACAACATATGTGAAAATCAATTATTTTAAAATATTAATAAAACACACGTTACCTTTTGTTTTGTAACCTAGAAGCTAGTAGGTAGAAGCAACAAGTCGATCCAAAATATGTACTGAAATGTAAAACTCTGAGTTTGCAGGCCAGCTAATAGTACGTAGATATTGTCTCCCATGCATTTTACCCCACTAACCTCTCTTTCTCTCTCGCAGCAATGGCGGCGTCGAACTCCATACCAGTGATCAGAAAAAAGGAGATTCAGAAGACAAATTTATGGAGAAGAGATCAAAGAGAAACTAGCCCTGGTCGAACTGTAGTTTGGAGTGAACCTCATAATTCCACCCTCAAAAGAGTCCCTGTTTTGTATTATCTCTCTAAAAATGGCCAACTTCAGCACCCCCATTTCATGGAGGTCCCTCTTTCATCTCCTCATGCCCTCTTTCTCACTGGTAATCTAATTTCATCATTAATTCTTCCAAATTTTCCACATTTGATTTTGAGTTGTGGTGTTGTATGAATATACATTACAGATGTGATAAACCGCTTGAATGCTCTGCGTGGAAAAGGCATGGCCGCCAACTACTCCTGGTCCTGCAAACGGTACCGTTTTAATTAATTTTCCTTTTTATTTAAAATCATAATTAAATTTCTCATGTATTAAATCTCTGAATTTTGAAGGAGCTACAAAAACGGTTATGTATGGCACGATTTATCGGAGAAGGATTTCATCTATCCTGCGCATGGCAACGAGTACATTCTCAAAGGATCGGAGCTGCCGGAGAGCGCCTTTCTCGACGCCGCTTCTCCTTCTCCGAAACCGCCGGAGAGCCACCACACTGGCGGAGACGATCAGCACCGCCCCCGGCGGCGGCGCAGCCACTCCTGCAGCTCCATCGACTTGGATAAATTAGACGACGACGACAGCCACCGCCGCCGCCCTAGGCCAACCACCGAGATTGAGATCGAGATCGCGACACCGCCGTCGGATTCGAGCCCGGAGACTCTCGGAAGATTGATGAAAGTGGACGGGCGGCCGGAAACGGCGGCGAGTGGCAATCAAATTCAAAAGTGGAGTAGATCGTCGTCGATGCTGATGCATCTGATCTCGTGCGGAACGATGTCGTTTAAGATCTGTGGGGCCGGGGCGAAGATCGGGACACGTGGCGAAGGAGACGGAAAGGGTAAAGAGTACTTCAGTGGGAGCATTGTGGAGACGACAAAGAAAGAGGAATTTCCAGCTCTGATAAGGTCCACTTCTTACGATGGCGATCGGTGAGTTTTTTTTTTTGTTTTTACCTTCCTAACTCAACATTTATTTATTTAATTATATTATTCAAAACTATCGTATTTTCTGCTACATAGTATGTCATTTGTTTTTATTACTTTCTTTCCGACTTTATTGCACTTTATCACGTGTTTTTTTTTGGTCAGTCGGTATTCTGAAATCAAATAGGTGTTTTTCGTTTTTAACTTCTTCTTTCTCGAGTTTTGATTTCTTAATTATTTGATTATGCATAATTTAGTGTATCTTTCTATTTAAAATTAAAATTAGTTCTATTGCATCATATGTTCTATATTGTATTTGATTTTTAATTAGTGAATAGTGTACAGTAATGATATATCGGGTTAGACTTGCAAATTGTTTAAGATCGACTTTGATTTTTTTAGTTAATTGAGATCAAGCTAATCCAGACTTGGTCGAACCGAGATAATTTATGAATCACTCTTAATACTATAGTTAGTTATTTATATGTATTTACAATAAAATGCTCGAGATAATTTATGAATCACTGTTAGTACTATAGTTAGTTATTTATATGTATTTACAATACAATGCTCACGTGCCTAATTTAGTAATTGTGGGCATATATGTTAGTATATTCACCATATATGTATCTTCATTTTTTTTTTTTTTTAAATAGTGATTTAAAATTAATAATTATGTTGAATTTATGATATAATAGTGTTGTATATATTAATATGTACTCGTGAAAGGATTATGTGTTTTCATGCTCATAACTCATAAGTGTATGGGACAAAGTCTTGTTAAACATTTTTAATTGAATTGCAATAGATCATATATAGGCCTTTTAGTTAACTGATAGAGTTAAAAGTTGAATTAAGAAAATTTGTAACAGGCACCATCCAAGAACCAGTAAAACTCCCTATCAGTTTCTTAACTGTAATTTATATTTCATATTGTTTATAGAGAATATCATATACTGACACGCTTAAATTAAATGGTTGAATAACGTTATCAATATGTCTATTAAACATGAATCAAATCATTACAGTAAGAAAAAGATACAAGATGTCTATTGTGGTATATGTGTGTGAAATTAATAAATACATTAAATATGTGATACATTACCAATAAACATGTTGAAGATGTATGCATGATGAAAGGAGATGTAATATATTTTGGTACTATTTTGGTTGCAGGAGGGCATACTTGGGAGTTCCTGAGAAAGAGATAGAGGGACTGAAATTGAAATGCATACCAACAAAAGCTAAGTTGCTTTATTAATGGACCTATTCAGTTAGGTAGTAAGATTTCTTGAATTCTATGGTTTTTTTTTCTCTCTCTCTCTCATAGAATATTGTAGTTATGTATTTAATGCCCTGTGTGAAAAGTTTGAATGTAATTAATAATTATGAATGGTGGGGTGAAGTAAAATGGCAAAATTGAAGATCTCTTGTATTTTTGATGAATCCTATCGAGCAACTAATAATTTTAGGCTGCATATATGATCTTCAACCAATTTGAACACTTTTGCCAGACTTAAAATCTCATACAAAAATTGCATAACGAATTTTATGATCGCTTTTTATAGATTTAAATATAAATTATTTATTAAATAAACCTTCAAATTGTTACAGTCACGTTCTCTGCATGTGATATATAATTTTCGATGGAATTGGAGATTTTAAAAAAGAATTAACTCATGGAAAATAAAAAATGCACATATACTCAAATTGTGATCGAGTCAATTGGCTTGAATAGATATCTTTAAAATATTTTTTTTTTGGGATGTCAAATTCCAATATTTAAACGTACTGTTTCTTTTTTTTTTTTTTAAATTATATTTTAAATCTTGATATTCTATCACTAACACATACCTTATAAATTAAACAAGGGCATATCCATTTCATAATAATGATGAACAACCTTCATGGTAAATTTTCATTCGATGATAGTAGGTAAGATAGGGTAATTCTACTATACACCGTTGTATTAATACACTAGTGTTTTTTACTGCGGTAATTTTTCTGTTTTGGGCTAGACTTGACTGTTGGGCCTCTCTACACTCATTTTATATCCTATGTTGCAATAGACCATTTTTGTTTGCATTTGATTTTGCTTGCATTTAATCATTATAAATCAATTATGATGTATGTATAAATCAAAATAATTGTAAATGAATTATCACAAAAATTTTGGTTCATTTTGAATTTATTAATATGTAATATTACATGCATTTCGTTTGTTGAGATATATTGTTGCATCCATATCTAAGCCATATATTGTTGAGATACGAATATCCATTGAAATCAAATCCAAATCTGAAAATGGCTAATCTTTATAATCAAACGATTGTGGTAAATCATAAATCATATGCAATCCGCTAAAATAGGATTCAACCAATATCTGATGAAATATCAACCACGCAACACAGAAGGATGCAACAATGATTTTTAAATCGATATAACAACGATTGTGAACGGTGATGGTATGCAACCGATGCAATGATTTTGAATTCATGTATAATTAATTACTAACAATACATTACCAAATTAACATCACAACACCAAAATGGAAGCAACAATAATTTTGAATGCATGTCAACAAATAATTAATTAATAGACATAACTATATAATATACATATTATTTTCAAATTTGTTTGATTGTAATTAATTATGATCACAAATGCAACTTATATTTCGGTTTTCAAAATAATTTTTAATCATATTAGGTTATATTAGATGTTAACAATTTCATTTTCTATTATATGTTGTTTTCTTGATTTGTAATATTAATACAATTAAAATTTTGAAATACAAAGTTTTGAAAATGGAATGATTGTGATGATGGAATATTAAATGTCTTCCGGTATAACACATAAGACAAAATATTAAGCTTAATTATGAAATCAAATATGTATTAACAGATTTAATAATCTATTTTACCCCGATAATATATATTTATTTATTTATGTGCCAATTCGGGCCTTATTTTCATTTTTCTTTCTTTTCTTACGTTTCAATTACTGTGTAACATTCTTTTTTATTTTATTGCATTTTTAAATAAATCTTTTTTTCTTATTCATCTAAAATTCTATCTCCACCCATCTTTTTCAAACTGATCTCATTTTATCCCCTTTTTTTTCCTCTATTTAACATTAATACTAATTTTCAATTTTTTTTTCTTTCTCTCGTAGTTCCATCAATTTTTTTTTCTTTATCTCGTAGTTCCATCAAAATTTTTTTCTTTCTCTCGTAGTTCCATTATTATCCATAGTACTTGGAAAAATATTTTTAAGAGTACTTGGAAAAATATTTTAAGAGTTTTTTAATTTATATATATGTTTAGAAATTGTCGTAGTTTCCATCAATATCAATAGTACTTGGAAAAATATTTTAAGATTTTTTTTAATTGTACATAAGTATCAATAGTACTTGCAAAAATATTTTAAGAATATTTTTTAATTGTACATAAGTTTAAATTTTCAATTTTTTTTCTGTCTTTCTTAGTTTCCATTATTATCAATACGACTTGGAAAAATATTTTAAGAGTACTTGGAAAAATATTTTAGTTATATATATGTTTAGAAATTATCATAATTTCCATTAATATCAATAGTACTTGGAAAAATATTTTAATTTTTTTTAATTTTACATAAGTATCAATAATGCAAAAAAATATTTTAAGATTTTTTTTTAATTGTACATAAGTTTAGAATTGTCTAAAAATTTCATATACTTCTAGTAATCTTAACCATCTTTATGGAGTAATCTCAATCATCTTATAAACCATTGAAATTATCTTCAGGTGACAAGACAACGAGTGATGTGAATTATGTTTCTATATTTTGATAAGAATGTTTGGATTAATTTGAATAACTTATAAATATTCTTGTCATAATTCTTAAAATATTTTTCCAAGTACTATTAAAATATTTTTCCAAATAATATTGATAATAATGAAAACTAAGAGAGAAGAAAAGAAATTGAAAATTAGTTTTAATGTTAAATAGAAAAAAAAAAGAGATAAAATGAGATGAGTTTGAAAAATAAAATATGAAAATTAAGAGAGAAGAAAAGAAATTGAAAATTAGTATTAATGTTAAATAGGAAAAAAAAGTGGATAAAATGAGATGAGTTTGAAAAATAAATAATGGAAACTAAGAGAGAGAAAAAGAAATTTAGGTGACAAGAAGTGATGTGAATTATGTTTCTATATTTTGATAAGAATGTTTGGATTAATTTGAATGATTTATAAATATTCTTGTCACAACTCTTAAAATATTTTTCCAAGTACTCCTAAAATATTTTTTCAAATAATATTGATAATAATGGAAACTAAGAGAGAAGAAAAGAAATTGAAAATTAGTTTTAATGTTAAATAGAAAAAAAAGGGATAAAATGAGATGAGTTTGAAAAATAAAATATGGAAACTAAGAGAGAAGAAAAGAAATTGAAAATTAGCATTAATGTTAAATAGGAAAAAAAAAAGACATAAAATGAGATGAGTTTGAAAAATAAATAATGGAAACTAAGAGAGATTTTTTTTTTTGAAAATTAGTATTAATTTTAAATAAGAAAAAAAAAAGGGATAAAATGAGATGAGTTTGAAAATTAAATAATGGAAATAAAAGAGAAGACCAAACTCGTTAGTTCGAATCAAACGGGTTGATTACTTTGTGGTATTTCAAATAATCATAGACAACCAAACTTGTTAGAGATACAATCATGGGTTGTGGATGAAACATTACAGTTCAGAAGCAGGTTATCTGAAATTTTAATAACGACGATTCATAACAAATACCCAAACATATCGGATATGGGTCTCAAATGATTCGTAATAACAAGATGTATAATACAAACATATTCGATTGCGGTTTTATGGTTGCAGATTAATGCTATATACAATTAATGAAGAAGGTAGATTTAGACTACATATTTTAATAACGACGATTCATAACAAATACCCAAACATATCGGATATGAGTCCCAAATGATTCGTAATAACGAGATGTATAATACAAACATATTCGATTGCGGTTTTATGGTTGCAGATTAATGCTATATACAATTAATGAAGAAGGTAGATTTAGACTACATATTTTAATAACGACGATTCATAACAAATACCCAAACATATCGGATATGAGTCCCAAATGATTTGTAATAACGAGATGTATAATACAAACATATTCGATTGCGGTTTTATGGTTGCAGATTAATGTTATATACAATTAATAAAGAAGGTAGATTTAGACTAAATTGCCCAGACTCTTTTGGTTGTTGGGGGAAATTCTTAGTTTTTACTGCAGTAATTTCTAAAGACCGGTAAAAAAGGTAAAAAGTAAATGAAGGGTGAGGATGCAATCATTCAAAATATGATGACTGAAAGCACCGATATATTAATACAACGGTGTACTATAGAAGAACTCGATAAGATATCAAACAATTGAACTGTCTTTATTTTCTTTCTTCTTAAAAAAAAGAAAAAGGTCGTCCACGAAAACGAATAATTTGTATTTAAATATTTATATTGACTTTTGTTAATATAGCGTCTGTAGTCCAACGGTTAGGATAATTGCCTTCCAAGCAATAGACCCGGGTTCGACTCCCGGCAGACGCATAATTTAATTTTGTTTTTTAAAACCTTTTTCTCGCCCAGTTTCCAATTCCTTTGAGCCCACCAACATAGGACTGCTCGAAGCAACAACTATACTACATAAATTTGATCAAATCAAGGATAAAAATATCGGTACTTGTGGATATATCGGTACCTTGATTTTACGGATATATCGATATCGGTGGATATAGCGGTTTTTGTGCAAAAAATTGAAAAAATTTGAAAAAAAATTGAAAGTTATATCTAGTACTTTATATAATATTATAAGTAACATTAATACATATATTGAACTTAAATTTTCAAATAAAATTATATATTTACAATAAATATAGAGATAAACTATTATATAAACGTTGTATGTTATGATAACATGACAAATTTTGAATTCAAATACATATTTCATTGTTTAACACACTAGCCATGATAATTTATGATATGAACCTAAATTCAAATACTTTACTAAATATAAGTTTACTAATTATTTAATTAAAACTAATAGTTGAATTCAAATAGATATTTCATTGTTTAACACACTAGTCTAATTAATTTATGAGAGGAACCTAAATTCAAATAATTTACTAAATATAAGTTTACTAATTATTTAATTAAAAATATAGTTGAATTCAAATACGTATTTCATTGTTTAACACACTAGCCTAATTAATTTCATTATTTCAAATTAGATTAAAATAAGGTTGTGTTTGGATTGATGGATATGCAACTACAACATTTGAGATGAATGAATTTCAAAATTATAGGTTATTTAAAATTCAATCATTTTGCTCAATTTTTAGCCGATTCATGTTATCTATCGCATAAAGATTAGCTCTTTCTTGCTTTTTGGGAAAAAAAAAATATTTATTCCTATTTTTAATAATATTTTATTTTTGCTTATACTTAACTTTTTCTCTTTGTGCTTATTGTACTTTAAACTTGTGTTTGGATTGAAAGATTTAGAAAATGATATAAATTGTGTTTGAATCAAAAGATTTTGTGAATGTTCTTTTTTCATTCATACTGCGTTAAATTAGTGGTTACTATAGACTATAGCGATGACAAGGAGTGGACTTTCATTTGATTGTATAGTCATGTTATAGGTGAACATGACTTTCGATTTTAAATGGAAAATTAATTAATATTAAATGACAATTAAATTATAATAATTATATATGAAACTTAGTGATTATTTTTCAAATAAATTAGGCATGGGTTAGGAAAATCTATTTGTTTTTATGGTTAACTAGTAATACTATGGTGCTTTGCATAGCTTATCATATAATATCTAATAATTATAAGTTTTGATTACATAATGTAATAAGTTTTGATTACATAATGTAATAGTATATTATCTTAATTTGAAACATATAATATATTTAGTATTAATGTATATATTTTTATATTCAATATGTGTTATTCTAAATTTTTACATTTAATGATATTACAAATTTGAATTACAAACAACATACAAATTGAAAAATATATAGTTCATAATAGAATAATTGATGATGATGAATGATGATGATGATGATAAAGAAGTATTATTATGGAAATTACATTAAAATTTTTGAAATAAAAAATCAATTCTAAATATTATTTAAATAAATATGAAAATATAATAAAAATGTTAATTAAAGAATGAGAATTTTATTTTTAAATATCTATCCATCAACAAATAAAATATGAAAAAATTACTAATAAAAATAATAATTATAATGCTAATTATTTTTGTCAATGTGCATCAAATTGTTTAGTAAAGACGAATTTTAATAGTATACAAATGTCTTGCTAAAAAAGTTTAATTTTTACTTTCTTTTATATATTTTTATGACATGACATTTTTTTTTTCATAAATTTTGCTAATATTCCTACTATTTTATTAGTACAGATTAATATAGATTTCATCGTTAAACCCCTCCTACCCTTAATAGTGACTAGAACTAGAAAAATATCATTTATCACCAATTTATTAGCAAAACATTAAAATATCATAAAAGAATATACTAATAGTCACAAATACAACAATTATTATTATGTGGGCAACAAAAATATTATTTACATCTGACTCTAAGTGATTACTCTGTTGTCGTTATACATAACCACCATGAATTTATCCACATTGTCATGTTTATATCTCTATTTTTTTTTTTACTCACAACTCTCTTTAACTATATTTCTCCTCATTTCACTTAAAATATATCCTTCTTCTTTTTTCCCCACTTACCCCACATGCCACAACACCTATCTAAAGAGTTTCTCAACCATTATTGTTTTTGTCTTGTTTGTGGGTCATTACATAGACGAGCAGATTCCATAACTCAATATACAGATCGTCGGTCTAATGGACCTATTGTCACCAACTATGCTGGTAAATACGAAATGTATACAATTAAATTAATACTTCAACATCTATTAATATAGAGAAATTTTCAATTTTTATCTTATAACTTTGATTGTATTCATTTTGCGCAACATCCTTTAATTTTTAATATTTTAGTTTCCGCGTTAATTTGCCAACATGGATGCTGTCATGATTTGATGCTTCAAATACAAGGATCTTGGTTTTATGATGGAAAATTGGTTTAGATGACAAAAAAAAAAATTTAGTAAAAAATTAAAATGTCATTAATATTGGATTTTAAAAAACATTTATCCGTATTGTATAAATAATGACCTCATGTAGTAATCTCAAATCAAATGAGATATAAATGTAAATCCAACTTTGCACAGTTTAATATTTATGAAAAAACAATCCATCTTTTATGATCTTATCTAATTCATAATTAATCTCCTAAGTCTTCCATTATTTTCATTTGAACTTTTTTTTTTTTTTTAAGAATCTCATTACTATTCAACTTCTTCCATATTCATTATTTCCATCTCTCACCGAAAATTAAATATCATATTATCATCATATGCAACATTAAACTTTTAGAAACTTAAAAAGAAACGATTTGTTTTTTTTTCTGGTTTCCGGTTTTAACAAGTTTAACTCGATATTAGCGGTCCAATCGTGATTCCAATTTTATATGAGTGTTCAGACTGGATCAAGACATGGTTCACGGTTTAATTGGTTGAATTAGCCAGTCTGATCCGATTACGAAAACACTAATATGAAGTGATTTTTTTTTTTTTTTACGGAAATATAAAGTGATTATTTGAAATTTACTAATAATAATAATTGCACTTAAATGGAAAATGTTCAAATGCCTGCCCTTGGCAACTCTTAATATACCTACCGATAACGTGTAATGATTTCATCCCCTCGTTATATAGAATTTTTTTTATATTTTAATATGTATTTATATTTTAGATAAATTAAGACAAATTAGTGCAATTTTGGAACGAGCTTAATCTGACTTGTATTAATTTATATAAAAGAAAGAAAGAAAGAAAAATATAATTAATTCTATTCATAAAATATAATTTATATTAAATTGATTAATATTAAAATTGGGTTTTTGTACTTTTATTTATAAAATTGAAAAAATAAAAAAAAATCTTGATTTTATGAAGTGTATTATTTATTTATATATATATATATATATATTAATACAAGTCGGATGAAAATCATTTCAAAATTGTATTAACTTGTTATAAATTATTTTAAATATAAATGCATATTGAAATATTAATAAATCTATGAATATGAAAAGAAAAAAGAAAAAAAAATGAAATTTTGTTTTGAATTGAGAACTCAATCTAAATTTCAAGCATTAAATTGAGAAAAAATGTTAAATTGAGCCCTTTATTGAGAAACTTTAAAAATCGTGTCTAAAATTGAGAACTAATTTATAAATTGGGTCTTGTTATGAAATTTATCCATATGATGTCACATAATTAATTTGAATATAAGGACGTGCGAAATCAATAAAAATCTTGAGCCACATCGAATAGAATAAATATTATTGTGACAAAACTATATATTTTTTTTAATAAGCTAGAGGGAGTGGAAGGGAGGACACAATAGGACACAATAAGAATAAGGAAACTTGTGCGATTAGAGTTCGAACTCTGATCATCACAATTTGAACCTTATAAAGGTGGGATACCACTTGATCACATATTAAGCTATAAGGCTTGTGGTATTGTGACAAAACTAATGAAAAAGATAGAGTAGGTATTACGTGAAATCTGAAATCGTTACATAAATCTTATGTCGTGAGATGAGTCAACTCAATTTGGTTAATGTGGGTCATCAACATCGTTGATCATTCACTCAATATCCTGTTAACGTCGTTGACCCAAAAATATTATATGCAAGGGCGTATCTATGTTAGGGCAGAACTGGGCTAGAGCCCAGTTTAAACCCAAAAATTATATATATATATATATATATGACCCAAAGTTATATTTTAAATGAGTCCAGTTCAAAATTGATAGTCCATAAAAAAGTGAAACTCACTCATAAAATTTAAAACCGTTATAAATTACGTCAATGTCTTTTTTTATTTTTTTTTCTTTTCCTAACATAAAATATAAATATTGGAAGATAAGGAAAATCTCCATCAACAACAAAGTTCGAAGTATTTATCATACACAATTTTTTTTATATAAAAATAATATAATCTAGAAATAGAAAATTCAGAACTAACAATAATGATTAAAAAAAAAATCTAGAAGGTAAAGTTCAATTGCAGCACAAAAGATGACAACAAAAGCTAATGCTGTGAAGTGGGTTAGTTTCTTTACGGTTTTGTAGTATTCATCAAATTTTGTAATTTGTTGTAGAGTTTCTACAATTAATTAATTTTTTTTCAATAATTATTATAACTTGAAAAACTTTCCATCTACTTCCTTGCAGTTTTCTATATGTTTCCGATATATTACAATCTTAATATATTATGATATAATTTTTCATAAATTATCAATAAGTTTTTAAAAACGCTCATAAATCAGAATATATATATATATATATATCAATGATTTGTTTAAATATTAAATACCTTTTATTTAATAACAATTTTTTTTTATTTGTCTGTGTTTTCATTTTAGATATCAATAGAAAATAAGGGGTTCCCTCATATTTATTTTTCTATTACAAATATAAAATTATCATTATTAACATCTTAAAATCTCTATTATCTCATTTTATCCTGAGTCCTAACACCTTGCTAACTAATGTTAAAAATATAGTTCAATGCCACTAGGGGCACAATTATATGTTCATCCGCCACATATGCATAATACGTAAATTAATTAATTAGGGGTATAGCGATGGAAATAACTTTGACTTTCACTGTATAGACTATGATCGTGTAATTGTAAAAAGTGACATTCTCTTTTAATTTGAAGTTAGTTGTTCTTAAATTATAATAGAATTAGCTAGTGTTAAGAGATTTAAATTGGTATTAAAGAATTAGGCATAGCTATAAATTAAAGAACTCTATACGTTCAAATAACAAACTTTTATATGACTAATGTTAAAAATATAGTTCAATGCCACTAGGGGCACAATTATATGTTCATCCGCCACATATGCATAATACGTAAATTAATTAATTAGGGGTATAGCGATGGAAATAACTTTGACTTTCACTGTATAGACTATGATCGTGTAATTGTAAAAAGTGACATTCTCTTTTAATTTGAAGTTAGTTGTTCTTAAATTATAATAGAATTAGCTAGTGTTAAGAGATTTAAATTGGTATTAAAGAATTAGGCATAGCTATAAATTAAAGAACTCTATACGTTCAAATAACAAACTTTTATATGACTAATGTTAAAAATATAGTTCAATGCCACTAGGGGCACAATTATATGTTCATCCGCCACATATGCATAATACGTAAATTAATTAATTAGGGGTATAGCGATGGAAATAACTTTGACTTTCACTGTATAGACTATGATCGTGTAATTGTAAAAAGTGACATTCTCTTTTAATTTGAAGTTAGTTGTTCTTAAATTATAATAGAATTAGCTAGTGTTAAGAGATTTAAATTGGTATTAAAGAATTAGGCATAGCTATAAATTAAAGAACTCTATACGTTCAAATAACAAACTTTTATATGGGATCATCCAACAACTAACATTTTGTGAGATATGTTAAATATATAATCAAACAACTCAGGTTAATATGGATAAATATTGACCCCGGGATCAACATATTAAAGAAGACTCACATTCCAACTATTAAAGTATCACCGATTAAAGTATCACCTAATTATATGTCTAAGTATCTTTTGATAAATACAGTCTCGTTACACTATCCATTGTAATATGTGATCAATATTTATATATCAAATATCTAATATATTTATTAATATTATATTCCATAATTTAATAGGATGAAATTACTACATATCATCAGTGAGCATATTAAGAGTTGTTCACGGTGGACATTTTAACATTTTCGTTGATACACACTTATGCGCGCATGCGCATATATATATATATATATATATATATATATATATATATATATATATATATATAAAATGATGGAGATAAAACCGCAATTGCATATCCTCAGAAGCATCATCCAATTTAATATCATAGATTATCTTTTATTTTTGGCTACTTTATTATCTTTTATTTATTTTTTTAGTTGAGGATTTTTCTTTATTTACGTATCTTTATATTCCTAGTATTTAAGGGTTTTGAGAAACATTATGCAGGGTGTTTATTTCCTCGTATGTTGTTCATACGTTTGTGCTGCGTTAATTGGTGCGTGTATATATATATATATATATATATATATATATATATATATATATATATATATATATATATTAACTCTCCTGTATACCTGGTGCATCATGCAACCGAGTCGGTCCTGATCCGTGTCCATTTATTTATTTTTTGTTTTTTTGTGCTTACCTTTATAGTACATTAGTCATACATTTATATTATATTAGTCATACTTTTATGTACAAATATCATAACCTTTATATAATACTTTAACTTGAAAAAAAAAACTAATTTTGGCACAATTTGTACATATATATTTATGTGATATTACTCATACCTTTATGTGATATTATTTATATATTTATATCAACATAGTCATACATTTATGTAATATATAAAAGTATAACTAACATAACTACAAGATATGACTAACATAACTAAAATGTATCAAATATATTAATGTTTGTCTAAAAAAATGTTAAGATCCAACTAACATTACACAAAGATATGACTAATATAACATAAATACATGACTAACACTACTAAAAAGTGTGTCTATCATAACATAAATGTATAACACCTGGAAATAAGGTTGTGCGAGTTTGTGCACAGACACCCAAATATGTGGTATCATCAAAACATGTAGCGGATCGGATCGATCCAAGTATATGGATCTAAAATCCATACATCATGTGCATAAAAGTTTTTGTGATATATTTATATAAATAATAAGACCACCATCCAAAATAGTAAGTCCACTATTGATCCCGCACAACTTTTTTCATTTTTGGTAAGTTGACTCTCTATTCATTTTATTGCATTTATGTTTTCCATAATCAACTTTATATATTATTTAATTTACATATTGATTACTAATTAATGAAACTCTTAAATTTTAGATCTCTCCATTATTTGATTTTAAATTGAAAAACTTAATATTTATGAAGAGTTAGACGGTGGGGCTAAGGATTAATTTTGTCCCTTTTTTTAATACAAAATCATAATTTCATATTAACTTCATTTGAAATTCGTTTTTAATATATGAATGATGTATAAAATTTATCAATTTGTAATTTATTTATAAGTACAGTAAAACCTCTATAAATTAATACTCTATAAATTAATAAACTCTCGAAAATAATAAAATCTTCCAGTCTCGACTTGGGCCTTTATAAAAAATCATCAAATTCTATAAGATAATAAGATAATAATTTTTTGGAAAATCCCTTTATAAATATTAGGTCCCGTTAAAACTCTAAATTAATAATTCATAAATATTACAATTATAAATATTATGGTAATTTGCTAAAATATGAATCTATTGTTACTTCATTTTTCTTAAAATTTAAATCTAATTGGATTTCATCCCTAACTTTTTTAATTGCAGCCAAGAGTTTCGTTGTCGAGTTCTCTAGCTGCAACAAAAAATTGTGAAGAGTTGTTGTCGCGCTCAAAGCCTCCTTTTTCGTGACTGGTTCCAACGGTATTGAATCATCTTCAGCTTCATCATTAGTAGAATCTTCAATAATATCAGCAACAATTTCCTCTAAACTTTGAACCATTGAGCATTCATCATTTTCACCCGAATAGTCCACCAATTTGTTGACGTCTATTTCATTGCGATAACCACCATCCTTGACCATATTCTCAAGCTCATGTAGGCTTTCTTCAAAGTTTGTCTCACTTGAGTCGCTTGAGATTTCTTCATTTGAACGGATTTTGCAGTTTGCTATTGACACTTGAGAAACATTGGTTGTCCAAGCGGAGACTGCAAAATTGATGACATCTAAAACATTAATCTTTTCAGGGTTAGGTAGCCCCAACTCATGACCTTCCAGTAGATTTTTGTAGAATCTCCTACGATAGTGCATCTTGAAAGCTCTAATTATTCCTGCATCACATGGTTGAATCTTTGATGTCATGTTAGGTGGCAAAAAAAAAACTCAACATTCTGTAACCCTTCAATATTTTTTGGATGGGCTGGACAATTGTCAACCATCAACAAGATTCTTCTGTCATTTATTTTGTGATCAAACCAGCGAACATATTCATCAAAAAGCACACTCACTACAAATATTTCGCTAATAAACAACGAACTTTGTTCGTTGTCTTTCAAAAAAAAAAAGCGTTGCTGTATCCAGCGTTGTCTTAAATGGGCGCTAATAGACAATGCACTAAAAAACGTTGTCTTTTCTAGATAGGACAATGCATAAAAACCGTTGCAGAAAAGTGTTGTCTTTTAGAGCGTTGTCTTAAATGGGCGCTAATAGACAACACACTAAAAAATGTTGTCGGATACATTGTCTTAAATGGGCGCTAATAGACAACGCACTAAAAAACATTGTCTTTTCTAGATAGGACAATGCATAAAAACCGTTGCAGAAAAGTGTTGTGTTTTTTTAACATGCGTTGGCTAGGAATCAAACCCAAGTGCCATGGAGGTACTCTCACCACTAGACTAGGAATCAAACCCAAGTGCCATGGAGGTACTCTCATGTAGGCTTTCTTCAAAGTTTGTCTCACTTGAGTCGCTTGAGATTTCTTCATTTGAACGGATTTTGTAGTTTGCTATTGACACTTGAGAAACATTGGTTGTCCAAGCGGAGACTGCAAAATTGATGACATCTAAAACATTAATCTTTTCAGGGTTAGGTAGCCCCAACTCATGACCTTCCAGTAGATTTTTGTAGAATCTCCTACGATAGTGCATCTTGAAAGCTCTAATTATTCCTGCATCACATGGTTGAATCTTTGATGTCATGTTAGGTGGCAAAAAAAAAACTCAACATTCTGTAACCCTTCAATATTTTTTGGATGGGCTGGACAATTGTCAACCATCAACAAGATTCTTCTGTCATTTATTTTGTGATCAAACCAGCGAACATATTCATCAAAAAGCACACTCACTACAAATATTTCGCTAATAAACAACGAACTTTGTTCGTTGTCTTTCAAAAAAAAAAAGCGTTGCTGTATCCAGCGTTGTCTTAAATGGGCGCTAATAGACAATGCACTAAAAAACGTTGTCTTTTCTAGATAGGACAATGCATAAAAACCGTTGCAGAAAAGTGTTGTCTTTTAGAGCGTTGTCTTAAATGGGCGCTAATAGACAACACACTAAAAAATGTTGTCGGATACGTTGTCTTAAATGGGCGCTAATAGACAACGCACTAAAAAACATTGTCTTTTCTAGATAGGACAATGCATAAAAACCGTTGCAGAAAAGTGTTGTGTTTTTTTAACATGCGTTGGCTAGGAATCAAACCCAAGTGCCATGGAGGTACTCTCACCACTAGACTAGTGGCGCTTTATGTAATAATATTTTGCATATATTTCTTTTATATCAATTTTTGATAATTTTCAATTTTCTATTATCACATATTTTTTTGTCAATTTTTATAAAGTACCATTAATACTTATTAATATAATTCATTGATTTTCAATTTTGATATAAAATGTGACTCAATTAAATACATATATTTTTACGTACATAGATTTATTCAATACCTAAAATAGGGAAAATTGGTAAAAATACCCCATATATTATATTAAATACCTAAAATAGGAAAAATTGATAAAAACACATAAATTATATTAAATATCTAAAAATCAACAAATATAGACAAAAGAAATTATTTTTAGAAATTGAAAAGTAAAAAAAAAATTAAAAAAATTATTTAATATAATATATAAAATCTGAAATTTCATTTAAATAATTAGAAAAATATTTTAAATTATCTAAATACACATAAGAAATCTAGAAAAGAAAATGTTAAAATAACGCAACAGTAATCTTATTATGAAATTATTAAAATTAATTTTCAAATTTTAAATATAACAAATAAAATTTACAATACTTATTAAGTAAATATAATAAGTTCAAAATAAATATTTCAAAAATCATAACTTATCTTCAATTACGTACTAAAACCTATGTTTAATAGTAATAATAATAACAACAACAACAACAACAACAACAACAACAGGAACTTATGTTTACAGTATTAATTAATGACATAAACTTTCATAATAACAAATAAATTATTTATTATGGTTATTAATTTTTTTATAGTATTTTGAAATATTTATAAACCAACAATTAAAAAATTTAGCATGATAGATATTTGTTGGAAAATTATCTCTAAATATCAAAAAAAATTATCGATTAAATGGTGAAAAGTAAAATAATTAATAAAATCGTTAAAATTCTTAAAAAGAAAAGAGAAATATTAGTAAAAAAAATTATAATTAGAATTTTTAATCTTAAATAACAAGAAATTTGTTTTTGTCTTTATTTGTTGATGGTTAGATATTTAATATGATTTATGTTATTTGTAAATAAAATTTCTAATTTTAATATATTTTTATATTTAATTAAATAATATTTTAATATTTAAAATATAGTTTTTCAGAATTTCTATTATTATTATTTAAATAATATTCTAATATAAGATAACATCAAAAATAATTAAACTTTTCAAATATAATTTAATTAAAAATAATTAATTTAATTAAATATTTTTAATGAAAGACAACGCTTTTGAAAGACAGCACATAAAAGGGTTGTCTTTTAGTTAAAAATTCTCTGAAAGACAACGCATAAAGAGCGTTGCATAAAAGGATTTTTTTTTTTAAATCCGCTGAAAGACAACGCTTTTTATAAAAGCGTTGCAAAAAAGTGTTGTCTATTAGCGAAAAAAAAGTTGAAAGACAACACATAAAAAAGTGTTGCAAAAAACTATTGTCTATTAGTGAAAAATAACGCTGAAAGACAACACATAAAAAAGCGTTGCATAAAAGTGTGGTCTATTAGCGAAAAAAAGAGTTGAAAGATAACACCTTGTGAAAAGCGTTGTCTTTTCTCTTAAAAGCGTTGTCTTTCAGCGCTTTTTCACAAAAAGACAACGTTTTTCACAAAAAGCGTTGTAAAATGCAGAAAGACAACAAAAAGCGTTGTCTTTCATGCGTTGTCTATCAGCGAAATTCTTG
This sequence comes from Scutellaria minor, assembly GCA_954870855.1. NCBI lineage: Eukaryota > Viridiplantae > Streptophyta > Magnoliopsida > Lamiales > Lamiaceae > Scutellaria > Scutellaria minor. The sequence continues at coordinate 4,507,497 of OX940725.1, forward strand.
TAGTGACTAGTCATCCATGCCCTCTTGTTGGCACGATAATGACAATTGATGCTGCTCATGTTGATATTTTTTAAGCAACGTGGCTTTGCATATTTTTCAATAATCCTTTATGGGAAATTGATGTTTTTCATATTTTTCATATTTTTTAACCAACCTTTAGAAAATTGATATTCAGGAGGGTGTTGAGGATACAAAAGCTTCATTATATCCTTTGCTTTTTCCAAAATAAGCTCTCTGGTCATGTTGACTCGATCTTGGTACTGAAGAAACCATTCATAAAGAACCTTCTCCATATCTGGATATTTCGCCGATTTGTGTCGCTTAATATCCACACCCTTCTGAAAGTTGGTTGAAAGATACTCCGATGATCTCTTGAGAGTATTTGCTATTGTACCTTGACTAACTTTCAAACTATATTTTTCATCAACCCTCTCTTGTAAATCTTTTTGAGTGCATGTGGGATGGTCTCTTTTATACTCACATAATGCTTTACACATTTGATAATTCATGGATGATTTTGCGATGCCTTTTAGATGAGAAGACATGGTTGGGTGTTATGAATTATTTTATTTCCATATTGAGATTTATATAGTATATGTTTCATTCATCATGTATGAATATATTTAATTGGCTATAATAGTTATTTAAGTGCAACGAATTAATGTAAACATGTATATAATAGTTAATTGTATACAATGAATTGATATTATACATGAATATATTTAATTAGTTACAAAGAATTGGTTGATGCATGAATATAATCAATGAAACATGTATATGAATTCATTTATTTTCAATACATATGTACTAAATTTGCTGAATTTAAAAAGTCTCTCTTTTAATTAATAAAATATTAATTTATCGATATATTAATATCTTTCTAAATTAATAAAATTTCATGGTTCCAAGGTTATTTATTTATAGAGGTTTTACTGTAGAAGGTTTAAAATCAAATAACTTCTTCATTTAAAATTCATTTTTAATACATAATATATCAAATTCATCATTTTTATTAATTTTGCATAATCTCATTCTTATTCTGTATTTGTGATTTTGAGAGTTATGATAGTGATTGAAATTTTAAGCAAATTATAATTTCAAATTAAAACCTCTCCATTTAAAATTCATTTTCAACGTACGACATATCAAATTTAAAATTTTTAACATTTTATTTACATACAATGCATATATATACATATATATATATATATATATATATTAAAGCAAAATATCAAAACTAAATGCAAAAATATTGGTGCATTTGAGTTTTTTATTGACATGTAATAGAAGGTTACAGTTGTAAACTAAAACATTGGAGTTAAAAATATACGTATTCTAAACAAAAATTATACATTTATACTTTACAAATACGAAATAAAATGACAATAAATAAAATTACAAATTATATATTAATAAAATAATATTCTTAAAATAATTTTTAGATTATTTGAGGAAAAACTTGTTATCAAAGTACTTATGGTATTTTGGTTAAAATTCAATTACAAATATGACAATTCATGCAACACACAAAAAAAAATACTAGTTTAAATTAAAGTATCATACGGTATATATTAAAATATCACTTGGTATACATTAAACTATTACTTAATGATTTATAAATATCACTTAGTATATTTTAAAGTATCGGTTAGTTTGTTCAAATTGAGAGATGATAAAAGTTTAATTAGTTTCTCCAACAAAATTTTATCAATATTTAGATTTTTAGCAATAAAGTTGAAATGCAATCTTGAGATAAGAAATACAATTCATCAATATACTAATGAAAAATCTTTTTTTTTTAATGATTCAATTTCGAATTTATGTCTGATTAGTTTTTGGATAACAATGATGTTTTCTCAAAATTATTATTATATAAATCGAGGAATGTCTCTCAATGAATCGAATTTGAGGTTAAGTATTGATAACTTCGTAGCTCCATCTCAAAAGGGAAGAGAGTATATATATATATGCTTTTCAATGAATTAGGTTATAGGTTTGATTCATTTAATTGGATTCGATCCATGAGAGTCACACAAAGAGACTAGCTTTTTTTTTTCTTTTTTTAAGGTGAAATGCAAAAAAAAAAAAAAAAAAAAACATAATTTATTGGGCTTTTCATTATTCAATTTTTTTTTTAATTAGATTGCAATCTAAACTATTTAAATTTATGAAATTAGAACTTTCGATTCATTTTCCGGTGAAAATGTGAACATGTAACCTATACGCTGAAATCAGAAGTGTTCACATATTCGTCGAAAGTTGCAATTTGATAAATTTTAGTAGTTCAAGTTGCAATTTGATAAATTTTAGTAGTTCAAGTTGCAATCTGATTAAAAAAAAAAAAGGTTGGAAAAATGAAAAAAAAAATTAAGTTGTTTTTTTCCATTTAACCCTTTTAAAAATTATATTGAAAATTAGAAATTTGTATCTCCTATTTAAATTTCAAATTTTATGATTTTTGTAAAGCTATAAGCTAATTAACTCAGTCTCTGCCCATAACACCATATACTATGGCTTCAACTGGCTTCTTAAGCTTCATACTCACACACACACACACACTCTATCTCTCTCTCAGCAGCAAGAATGAAAATCATAAGCATATTTCTGGTTATTGTAGCTTTTGCAACCACATCAGCCCAAAATACCAAATGCCCATTTCAGTACTTATACATATTTGGTGATGGAGCCACTGACTTTGGCAACTCTATTAGAATCCCCCCAGTGGGCCCTTCTCTTCCACCCACGCGTCCACCATATGGCACGACTTTTCCCGGTGCACCCACGGGTCGTTGGTCCAATGGTCTTCTTGACGGCGACTATGCTGGTAAATTAACATTTCACCATTCGGCATTGAAATTGACTCCATAAGAAATCCGATACTGGTTTCCACATCAATTTTGTATATATTAATATACATCATATGGATTGGAATCCAATGTCTAATTTTATAATTATGCGTTTTGCAGCTATTGGCGTTGGCCTGCCAAACCGTTCACCGTACTTGTCGATGAACCGAACTTCTGGAACGGTGTCGTTTTCGGTGGCTAACAGCCCAGTTCTTGATTCTTCATTCTTTGCACAAAGGAACATTACTATCCCATCTTATGCTACCCCTCTTAGCTGTCAAATTGAATGGTTTTCAACATACCTAACATCTGTTTCTTCCAACCCAATAGGTTTATTTATTACGTTTAACTAACTACTTATAAGTTATAACTACTAATATTTATTTATTTATACATTCTTGAATTATCTTGATATTGTGGTTAACTTTAATTTTTCTTGTAATTAGAGCGAGCAAATAGGATAGCCAACTCTACGATGTTGATATCCAACACAGACGCGAATGACATGGGGTATGCATTAATCCAGGGCAAGTCTATTGCAGAAGTTAAAAGTTACGTGCCATTTATTATACAAGCTCAAATCAATGCTACTAGAGTAATTACCTCTACACTCTTCTTGCAACTACTTATTTTTTGGAACTTTCTTAATTATTGTTGATATTAGAATGGTACCTATTTTAGTCATACTTATATTAAAATTTGCAATTTTGGTATATATACATCAATTATGTATTACATCCACCACTTTCCTTTTTATACCTCCTCAGTATCTATCATCTTAAATGATTTGTTTGGTATGATAAAAACATTATAGAAATTTGAAATTTCACCTAAAAATAATTTGAGTAGGTCTTATGTGAGACCGTCTCACGAATCTTGTTACGTGAGACGGGTCAACCCATAATACACACGCAACAATTTATATATGAATTTATGAAAATTAGTTTAATTTGTGTATAATAAGGATCTGTCTCACATAAATTATTCGTGAGACCGTCTCACATAAGGTTTTGTGAAAGAATTTTTGGCTATATTTGAATTGAGTAGTGTCAAAATAAAAGTAATATATTTAAAATACATATCAATTACAGTGTATCACCAATTTTTTTAATGAGTTAGAGAGAATGGAAGGGAGGGAATAAAAACTAGAAAAACTTGTATGATTTAGGGTTGAACTCTGGTAATCAAAATTTGCACCTTTATAAAAGGTGGGGTATCTCTAAACTACAAGACTCATGGTAATTAAAACATCACCAATTGATTTGCTTCTATGAATTTGACGTCTTTCCTCAAAAACTTTTTTAAAGATATTTTCCCTTTTTTTTTTTTTTTTTTTTTGGACAAGTTAAAAAATATCTTGAGAACACGACCCTTTTTCTTTCTTTCTTTTTGGAACAATTTTACAAATTTCCCTAATCTGCATTCTCATCATTCAAATATATACTTTTAGCAATTTACTAAGTGCTGTTTATTATAAATGAACACATGCAGGAATTGATCAAGATGGGTGCAACACGAGTTTTATTTTCTGAGAACTCTCCAATTGGATGCTTCCCATATATTCTAACATCCTTAAGTAGTCCTAACCCCTTAGCCTATGATGCACTAGGATGTTTGAAGAGTGTGAATGGTCTTATGACTTACAAAAACACTCAACTCCAACTTGCAGTCACCACTCTCAAAACAGAATTCCCCAATGTCACCTTATTAGTATCCTCTGATTACGAAGCTGCTATAACCGTTATTACAAGTTACAAGTTATCGGCTTCAAGCCTGAAAGCTTGTTGTGGAATTGGAGGAAAATATAACTACAATAGTACGAGGTTTTGTGGTAGCCCGGGTGTACCCGTTTGTCCTAACCCTAATCGATATATATTTTGGGACGGTTTGTACTTTACGCAAGAAGTCTATCGTCGTATCCTCCAAATTTTGCTTGCAGCTGCCCTTCCGGCCCTCAAGTGCAATTTACTATAAGTGATTGATCGATGATCTTCTATTAACGATCGAGAACTAATATTCCATGTATTAATTATTTTCAGTACACAATATGTATAAGTACGTGTACGTGCTAGTAAGATGAGAGTTATGTATGTCTATCGAAATAAATGGTTTTAATAGGGATGTAATAAGATAGAATGTGACTAGAGTTATGTTGTCGAGAATAATATTGTTAATTGGGAATTAAATTAAGAATTATGAGAGTTGTGATTTGAACTTTGAAGATAATTACGGCCGTGTCACTTCAAAGTTATGATTTGCAGTTACTATAAATGTTATATATTGAGCATCATAAATTACATTCTATATAAAAGTTGGATGCTGAATTATTTTTCTACCATAAATGATAGGTTTATTATTTTTCTACTACAATTAAGAAATTTTGACAAAATTATTTTGCTGAAAAATGTAAAAAAGAAAAAAAAAAAAGTTATATGTTGGAGTTTTCACCAGAAAATCCTGCCCCCGAAGCCAAGATTCTCCTACCCGAAATTTTCACGAAAAACGAAAGCGCCTCAAAATTGTATTCTGAAAGTTTCACTGGAAAGGAAATCCAAAATTATGGAAGAAAAGAAAAAATTACCTGAAAATAATGTCCCGAGATCGTCACGAAAGCCAAGATTCTCCTTCTCCAAGATTTTTACGAAAAATTAAACCTCTTCAAAATTGTGTTCTGAAAGTTTTGTTGGAAAGGAAATCCAAAATTATGTGAGAAATCTCATAATTGCGTTGACACTTCCCCGCCTGTATTTCTGCTAAATCTATCCCATTGACCCGCAAGCATCCCAAGTTTGAACCAACCACCACGAGCGTAATTCACTGAGATAATAAAGTATCTCTGCCGGAGTTTAACTTTAACAAACTAACATGCACTTACAATGCCTGATTAAAACTTATATTTCACTTAATTCAGAATTATATTGTGAATAATAATTACACGTACAAATTTGGTGATGAATAACGAAGCACTATATATTATTAGATTGTGCATGCAACTTAGGATAATGTACTGTAATCATCTTAATATCACATAATGAAGTCTTACACTAAAGTCCTTTGACATAAACACCATTCATGAAAAATTAGCCTAAAGCAAAAAAATAAAAAATAATAAAAAAATTAAGTAGTATTAAAGAACCAAACATGAATGAAACAACAGTGATAACAAACAATTACATTTCACCTATTATGAAAATCATATTTAGTATGTTAAGCACATCTTAATTTCACCTTCAACAGCTTGTTTCCATGTTTTTAGAGTGAAAAGATTTTTGAATTCTCTCATCCCAACAAAAACCACAGAGCTAATACACTGTAAAAAGATTTCCACAATAAATTCTACAGCAGTGTCACAAAAGATAATGCTAAAACCCTAACAATCCAAGTATGGAAATTACAGATCAAAATCCAACCCCACTCATATTTAATATCGAAGGGAAACATCAAGCAAAACTGATAATTGAGATAGGGGGAGAGAACGACTCCCAAAACTCACCTGGATTCAATGGGTGTGCTTGTTTTTGCAGACACTTCATCACACTGTTTAATCGGACAAATGAAATTAGTAAATTAACGTATAGGGAAAGCCAAGACCATTTGTTTTTCAAAAATGGCCCGACAGTGCAACAAAATCTGAACCATATCCATTAGTTTAACGATTGGTCACATGGAGTTCATACAGATTTAAGAACATGAAAACCGGAACCAATCGTCAAAGATGACAAAGATTAGTTTAACAATCATTCATGTTGATCATAACTCATAAATGATATATGACAAAAATCTCCAAAGTAGCTTAACAAACGACTGGCCATTGTAACCTGGATATAGGGAAAGTAGATGTCCTTCAATTTGCGTCGTAACTGTTTTACTTCCATTGTCTTCACTTTAGGCTAAAAAATTTCAACCTGACAACAAGGAGCAAAAAAAACATAGCTGTCAGCACTGAGTAGCACAATTTGATGCATATCAAATGCCTCCTAGCTCTATAAATATTTCATGTTACTTCAGCAGAAAAAGAGAATAAAAGGCAGAATAAGCATGTGGTAGTCTCGCTTTATATCACTGGTTGATGAATTTCTACCTGCACATGCAATGCATGCTTAATATCTTTGATGTACATTACCTATTAATGCAAGTCATGAGCTTGAATATCCTCAATGATTCATGAAAAGTCATGCATTATAAACCTCAACTTCTTTCTTGCCCACAGAAATGCATTTATAAATTTAAAAGAAAATCTCCATATATAACAAACATGTGATGAAAGATGAAAAACAGATCAGGTATTCTGCTTGTTGGGAATAACATTGTATACCAGATCGTGAAAGAAATAGTGCTCAGCAACGTATAGATAAAAAAACACTAAAGAGGACAATGTAAGTAAGGCTTACCTTTGTGAAGCTTTTATGAGGTGAATTCTCTTTTTTATCTTTGTAAGGATCTCTCATTCCCCCTTTGGTCTGTGAAAAACAGCACAAAGTCTAGAATGATAAACTATTGTGAAATAGAAGAAAAACAACAATAGAAAAAACAATGCGCCGTAGTCAATTACCTTCCAGCAGTTTTCCGAACGTGAAGCACTCACTAAAGCTTTTCTCTCCAGATGTAATGTGAATACCTTGCTACAATTCTTGGTCTTCAAGGAAACAACAGCATGCCTGCAGTATAATTGCAAAAATGAATAGAGATGAGTATAGAGAAGCTCCAAATTTTTATGTTTGTAAATTGAAGACAGTTTCTGCAGGCCAAACTTTCCCAAACACAAACAAGACCCCTATACCCGAACATGCCAAGGAAAGGCTGTGATGCAAAAACACTGAGAATTTCTGTTAACATTAAATATGGAGGTTCAACACCTATTGCTTTCCCTCTCATTGAACGGTGCAAAGATGCTCCCATTTTTCCCCTTGAAAAAGTAAAAAACACAGGAACAAATAGCAGGGAAAGAGAATTAAACAAAATGTAGAAGCTATGAAACTAAGCATTTAAAAGCATAATCAAGTCCTTCCCATGATCACATCTTTCAGTGGTTGATACATTTACAGTTTCATGTTTATCAAGCTATCTTATTCATGGTTGGATTATGTAATCAATGAGTCTGTCAATCAATAAGAAGGTTTGATAAATCGGTTTATTCTGATACTGTTCCTGAATTTTGAAGAATAGTGCAATGAAGTATTTTGGAATACCATGAAATGTGAAGGATAAAGTAAGAAACTTTTTTAAAGTTTGTTAACTATCAAGAGATCTAGAAACAAGAATCTCATATCACAGCACTTTGAAACAACTAGGATAGCAAAAACAAGAAAACAAATCAGGTGGCCAACAGCAAGAAAGATAAATCAGAAGCTTGTAACTCACTAAGTTCCAACCTAGATAGTCATGCCAAGTTCAGGGTGCAATATCCAGGTATCCTATTGAGGCAGCTGCTCTTTCGTCAAACATTAAAAGGAAGAAGGTTTAGGGAAACTATAGCATTGGAACCTCTCACATACTAAAGAAAAATGAAGGAGCAACTGGTTCATTCAATGTTCTTCATTAGACATAATATGGTCAACAATTGTATAAGCAAAAGTTACAAGTCACATTTGAACAAGCAATATTGATAAACCCTGTGAACGTGACATCATACCACTTTACTAGATTCCCATCAGCGCCGTCCATGCCTGGACCAGAATCAAAAATTGGGATTCTGCTTGGGCGGAAATCCACACTGTAAATAAGGCAAATAACAATCAGCTTTAAGATTGCATGATAAGGAAGTTCTAATTAATGAAAAATAATTTTGTGCTAATATACTCAATCAAATCAGTTAATCTAGCACCAAAAGGAGAACAAAAAACACAGCAATTGAAAAATGTAGTGGAGCTAGGACCTTATGCCATAATATATAGCATGAATAAAAGAGGAAAGAGATTATCCAATTAACCAAAATTCCACAACAGAGACATGTTTGTCATCATCAGAAAAGTACACCGAAAATCTATGTTCGAAAAAATAATAATTGCATCATGTTATTGCCTTTATTGGATACGACCTAGAGGAAGTAATTAGAAATGTAGAAATCACTATCTTAATCTCAGAATATCACTCGAAGCATCTCATTCACTGAAATATTATGCATGAAAGGCAAGGAATTTTCCAAAACCTATAACGCTATTATATACCTTATTAGTCTTCTCTCTTCTTTACCATTAGACCACAAAGCTTGCAAAGAAAAATCCTAAAACAGATAAAGGGATTTATGGTACCAAATCACTAATATAAAACGCAGAAGAAAATCATATGACAGACTCACTATAAGATCCACAAGAGCAGTTTCAAATGTGTAGTCATCAGGTAGCTCCTTTAATAAATCAGTATCTGGGGTCAGATCCCACATGCCCTGCAAACCAAACGGGGACATCCGAATAAATAAACTAAAAGTGAAATAAAAATACGCAACAATAGTAATCTGCATCCTTTGGCCAGAGCACCTCAACAATCCTCCAACATCACAGGATAACATATTTAAAACTGAAAAATAGAAACATAAGTTATGAAGTCATTATGGAAGCAAAATAGAACCAAATCAATTGTGGTAACAAAATCTTACATGCAGCCAGAGGAAGTGCCACTTGTTAGGCATAAAATCTTGAAGATTAATTTTGAATTGTAGGGGGCGTCTTTGAGTACATCTCTCATTCAGCAACAATGCTTTTAACAAGATGATAGAACATTAATTAATCTTCATTTAACTTAATCTCCATCATATAAAAGACTCTTCGATATGTAAATTGCCCAGAACAAGTGAGAAAGAAAAAAAAATTGCAAATCTCAAAGCAAACACCGCATCCTACTCAAAAACTCAATACCTTTTCCCGAGATAGAAATAACAACAAAAGACGCTAAAAATCACCAGGCATACTAATTTAGAAATTGTTACAATTCCTTAACCTAAAAAAACTTCCTAGTGAGTTCAACGCAGCAACACACTCAGTTATAGATGGATGTAAAACATACAAATCAAAATCTTCTTTTCTTCAATAAATTTCACAGCAAAAAAGACTTGAGATCTAGTATACATTTTCTGGGGAGAAACATAGAGTATGATATCACGATCAACACACATAATGCATATAAACTTGAATAAAATTTCATCAAACATGGAAAAAAACTTTTAACGGCAAAAAAAACTCAAAATCCTTCACAAAAAGGAGAGAAACCACTGTTGTCAAGTCTCAACAATATATACATAGACATATTCATGGAGCAAAACGAAAAGGAAAAAAAAAGATCATAAACAAACACGAAAACAAGTTATCGGTTCTCGCCTAGCAACCCTAGTGAGAGGTAGAATGACCTTTCTTTTTGCTCAACTGAGCGCACAAAGAGATATATAGAGATTAGAGAGAGATGGTTTTAGTGAGAGAAATGAGATGAAAGAAGGGAGAGAGAAATGTGAAGGGCGCCTGAAGGGGTGGTAGCAGTGTTGCATGGAAGGGGAAAAATTAATTTAGCAAAACGGCGCAGCTTTTGCTAATTTGCGCAGGTGTGTGAATTTCACTATTCTCATACACCATCTTAAAAGGTTGAAAGTAACGGTTATTTTAGAAAATAAAATTTGATGTAATTTATTGATTAAAAAGTTAAAAAAAATTCTTCCATTTAAGCTCATAACTTATTTTTTGTTCTGCATATTTTTTTTAATGAAATACATTAATTATATCTATTAAATGTTGAGTAATATATTCCCTCCGTTCCAAAAAGATAACCACACTTTCCATTTTGGTTGTCCCAAATTATAGTCAATTTCATATATAAATGATAGAATTTCTCTAAAATGCCCTTATTTAATATTTATTGGAACTATTAATCATTCTCTATTTTTTTTAAAGTCAACATAGTAAATAAGGGCATAAATGGAAAGTAGTGGGTAAAAATTATTTTTTCAATAATATTAAAAATATTTTCTTAATTTGTGTGTATATCCAAATGTGACTATTTTTTGGAACGGAGGGAGTAGTTATTTATAAACTAGATAATGCATATTAAATGCATTTTTTTTTAATAAAATACGTTAATTATATCTATTATATGTTGAGTAATATAGTTATTTATAAACTAGATAATGCATATTAATGAAAATGATAGGTGAGCTTGATTTCAGATTTCATTATATGAATTTTTGTAATAATTGATAAGATAACTTTGTTGATTATGTATTTGTCACATGGTGAAATATGTATGCGTTTTATAGTATGACAATTTTTCTTAATTAACTCATTTAGAAGTGGTTTCAAGAATATTCCTAATCTAATTAGGAATGACTCTTTACTAAAGATCTTTTGAAGTCTTTTTCCAAGTTAGAATGTCTAAATAAGGATAAAAAAAAACAAAAAACATTGGACAGAATCTCAAAGCAAGACAAACAAAATATACAACATAGAATCTCAAAGCAAGACAAATAAAATGTACAACATAGAGTTGTTTGGTCCAGTAAATTGGGCCAGTAGAACAGAGGTGAGTCCTAAGCCTGAAAATTAATTTGGTGAGTTTTAAAAATCCAAGCCCATTTAAAATGACGCCAAGCCCATGAAGCCGCGATGTTAAAAGGATTCGAACCTACGACCACGTGGGTTAAAAAGCAATGCTCCAGCAGCTAAGCAAAGAAACACAACGGTCGAATTTGTCCGCGTCAATTTATTTAAAAAATCGGAAAACAACGATCAAGGCTCAGGCGTCAGATTAGCCAGAAGTCAAGACCAACATTTGATACTCCAATAATTTAAAACTTTATCTTCTGTAATATGGGGAATTTCAATATAAAAGCAACTCCTCTCACAAATTAAAGCATGACATCGACCTCGAAAGATGTTTAGTTTTCAAGTAAAGTCAACAATGGACCGCCTAAACAACATGATAACTGCATACATTCAAATTATCCCGGCAAAGATCTCTGATATTCTTCACAAGAAAATTTATCTTTTTTCCTTCATCAGGAATCAAAACACTAACTGCAAAGCACATGATTAAACCTTCTTATTTGAAAGCAGGCAGTATGATCTGCATTCATGTGTGGAACTAAACCCAAAAAAATGCAGAGTAATACAAACCTCAGACTCAGAGATACAATCACAAGAGCAAGCGATAACGATTTCTAGAAAGCAAAGAACACCACTAATCAACGAAACACAAACAATAAATAACAATCAGAGGTTCCAATGATGTGTCACTAAGATATTTGCATGTTTGCAATTTCAAGACCTATAAAATAAGAACCAAGTCAACATAATGGGGAAAAAATTATACAAGATGAACATAAACGATTCCTCAAATTGATCTCCAGAACACCGAATATCTGAATGCATGAAGATTAGTTTCTCATATGATGAAAATGTAGGATGTAGAGAAGTGATACAACAAAGTACCTTCAAACACAAACAGGAGTCAAAAACAGGCTGCAAATTAATCAAAAACAGACTGCAAGTCAAGTTGGGAAGGCAGTGTAAAGATGAGAGTCCATCGGGGACAACAGAGGGGCATGTAATGATTCAATAAGCAGACAAGAATGCACACATAAATCATAGAAGGGAAGTTAAAACACATTTATGAATAGACAATCAGGTATTGACTTGATTTGGCAAAACAGGTTGGAAATAACTCAGTAAAATCACCTGCAGAAACATGCATCTACAGATGTCAGTAGTGGACAATAGATGAAGAATGCTTCAGATAATACACCACACCCCTTTAGTTCAAGTGCAATCATTAGTGATGCTTCAACATGGAGCACGTTCAATTTGGGGCATATGCCCATATTCAACGACCTGAGACCAACCTGCACTGGATTTGTGAAACATATGAAAGCATGATAAGCAAATTCCAATGAAGTGAGCTAAATAAATCTGCAACCACATGACAGAAAAGCAGTACATGGCAACGAAAATGAGAAAAACGATTCACAAGTTCTTTTTTCGAGGAACATTGAGATTGAAAATTTTAAGGCAGCCATCAAATAATAAGTGGACTTCAATCCCAAAATAGGATGAAAATCAATCAATAAGATGATGACTTACAGGCGAAAAATGATGCTCTCTCAAGATGATCACAACCATCTAACGAGACATGCTTGAGGTAAGGGCATTTGAGCTCAAGAGAAGTTATTGCACGGCAACCACCAAGTGAAAGATTAACAAAGACGTACTGTGGAAACTCACTGCTGTCAAACTCTCGTGTAAACCCTAACTAAAGACGATCTAGAACAATTAATCACGGGAAACCATAAATTGGTTCATGATAACAAACTGAAGACAGAAAGATCACTAACCTGACTGTGTACAGTTCATCTTTACTATGTTTTACAACTTTCCATCAGCCAACTTCTGATGCCCGAACTTCCACTATCCTTTCAAGTTGTATATAACTCGATTCTTCCTAATAAACGAAGTAATGTACCAGATCAGAAATAGATCACAGTAGCATTTTCATTTTTCCAAAACTAGGGAAAATTAAATATTTTTGTGGCAGTTAAAGAAACCAACGGTCTGAAATAGCAGGGGCTGCTTTCTCAATGGAAACCCCTCATGGAATGAAGGTGATAGCCTTGCAGAATTACAATGAATAAATCTCTCGCTAGCTCGGTATCGAAACTGGAAAAGCTTCTCTTTAATTGCTGTTCCAAACTGGAAAACCCACATCCCGATAGATAATACATCCACCTACCAAAGCACCCCAAATCATTGTATCAGGAAGAACAGACATTTTCTGAATCAGCCCATATGCTTCTTTGAGCTCACCAGCACGACTAAGTAGGTCAACCATACACGTATAGTGCTTTAATGTTGGTCGTATTATCCCATCAGATCAAAGAATTCTTCTCCCATTTTAACTGATCCTGCATCAACACACAAAGATAAAACCGCTAGGAAAGTCACATTCTCTGGTTTAAATGATTTGTTCCAATACAAATAGTTACCTGATTAGGTCCGATTCAGAAGGCAACATTTCCTTGCCTTTTGGATTAGACGACACCCAAATCTGAACCACAACATTTGATCACACATCAAACAGTATATAGTTAGTAAATGCAGCAACTGAAACACAAACCTTTGATCCATCCTTCACATCATCAGAGATGTTTCTGCTGTCTTTGGGAGAGTCAGCATTGTTTTCGTTAAGTGCAAACAAGGTGATGTTTATCTGAAAAACAAGAGTGGAGAATTAGACATGACATAGAAAACACGGATTAAAGGGCAGAGTCTATGCACCTTTGTTGATGGAAGTTTAGGAATCGAGACTCCTAAGATGAAGCCAAGCATGACTCCAACACACATAGTGACAAGAGCCTTGATGTTTTAGTTCGGTTTTTTAACCTTAGTACGGATCTTCCATTCTTGCAATCTAATGGCTTCAAGAAATCCAAAACAGAGGACTCTATTCAAATAGCAAGAAGCTATCGAACTGAGTCTTCAAAACTTTTTGAATAAAAAACATGTCAATCTTCCATGTGCCACCTTTTGACTAAAACTATAAAAAGATTACAACTTTTATAATCACCTCTGATTCGATTCATGGCGTGTTGTTGTGCTGATAAAACCAGCTATGAGTCAAAAGGTTGCTTCTCACCTCTTGCTCCATGGCTAGATTCAACAACTCCAAAGTCAAACACATGGGCTTACTTCAACTTAAAGATTGCTTATTTACTTCAAAACATATTAATCCAAGTTAGCAATCTAGAAATCCTTGCTAAAATGTGAGGTTTGCAGCTTTTAAGGCTGTGCCATAACCATGCATGACATATACATTCAGCATTGCGTGTTGCATGACCAGATTACTGTTTTGCCCCTTATCATATACTGATTTAGCATATTTCATAACCCCACATTTTGCATACATGTCTATAAGAGCAGCTCTGATATACGCATCCGAGTCATATTTACATCTGATTGCGTATGCATGAACTTGTTTACCTCGTTCGATAGTAGCTAACCTTGCACACACAGGTAAAGCTATTCCAACTGTGTAGATATCAGGCCTCAAATCTGAACCCTGCATATCAGTAAACAACTCCAGAGCCAACTCATGGTAACTATTCTCCACATATCCCGCGATTATTCCATTCCAAGCAGTGACGGAGGCACATGGGGGTGGGGGCACTGGGCCCCCTGAAATTTTTTAAAAAAATTAAAGGTATTTTCGTCTTTTTGCATTTTTTATTAAAATAAAAAGAAAATAGTAAAGAGGCAGCAGCGTCTAAGGAGGACAGTGGCCAAATTTCTTTTCTCTTCTTCATCTTCATCCTTAATTTCCCCTCTTCTCTCACACATATAAACCCTAATTTTGATTTCTCCCAATTGTTTTTCCATAGATTTCAAGGTAAAGTGTTCTCTTTATATTATTTGTTTGCTTTCTTTTTGTTTTCATTATTATTATTATTGATTTATTATGTCTTAAGTTAAATATGTGATGTAGTAGTGTTGAAATTTATTATTCAACTTCAAATTTATTTATCTTATGCTCAACCAGCAACCGATATGCTCCATAAATGGAAATGAGATTATAATCGACAATAACATGATAATTTTTGGGATTTGAATATTGTCAATTGCAAAGGATGTTTGATGTCAATAATTAATTGTTCCAAAAAAACATAAATGTTAAAATTGGAAGGGGAAATTGAGAGGTCAAAGCAAGAAGAGGACCTCTTTGGGTGTGAATGGTCCAATTTAAAAGATGTTTATCTTTATTCATTTTCTGTTTCAAGAAACTTTATCTTATAAGTTTGGTTATGGTCGGCTAATATTTGTCTTATTTTTATAGATAATGGAAAGATACTTCGGAAAAATGCAACCTACTATGAAGATATTATCATCTTCTGTCAATGCACCACTTGTTCAATCTTTACTATCATCGAGTCAAGATAAGAATAATAAAGTTGATATGAAAAATCTTCCGAGTGATCCAGGACTACGACCCATCATAGTGAGCTATCCACCTAATTTAATTGAACAGGTTCGTAAAGCTTACTTACTAAAAAGTCCATGTCAACCACGTGAGCATGATTTTCCTCAAAAGATAGATGGAAAATGAAAACATAAATTTGTTGCATCTTGGTTTGATGAATTTAATGATTGATTGGAGTATAGCATAACAAAAGATGCGACATTTTGTTTATATTGTTATCTTTTCTCTACTGGACGTAGTGAAAGAGGACATGATGTTTTTGTGTCTGAGGGGTTTAATATTTGGCGTAAGAAAGAAAGATTGAGAGATCATATTGGAGATCATAACAGTGATCATAATAAATGTAAATTAGCTTGTCAAGATTTGATGAATCAAGGTCAGCACATTGAAGTATCTTTTTCTAAGTTATCAGAGCGGACAAAGATTGAATATCATTATAGGTTAAATGCATCAATTGTTTGCTTGTGCTATCTCATTATGCAAGTATTGACTTTTCGAGGAAATGATGAGTCCGAAGAATCATTGAATCAAGGAAATGTTATTGAGCTTTTGAAAGTTATTGCTTCATATAATGAAGAAATCAACAATGTTGTGTTGCGTAATGCTCTTGAAAATCTCAAGCTTATATCTCCATCGATTCAAAAAGATATTATAAGTGCAGTTGTAATTGAGACTACTAATCTCATCATTAAAGATCTTGAAAATGATTTTTTCTCCATTTTAGTTGATGAGTGTCGAGATGTGTCCATCAAAGAGCAAATGTGAGTGGTTATTCGTTATGTGAATAAGAATGGATATATTATTGAACGTTTTCTTGGTCTTGTGCATGTTAGTGACACAACTGCAGCTTCACTTGAGAAAGGTATCGAATCATTGTTCTCCACTTATGGCTTGAGTATTTCTAGTTTGAGGGGTCAAGGTTATGATGGAGCTAGCAATATGAGAGGTGAAATTCATGGTCTAAAAAGTTTACTCCTCAAGAAGAATTCGACTGCTTATTATGTTCATTGTTTTATTCATCAACTCCTGACACTTGTTGTCGTTGCTAAAAAACATACAAGTATTGGTTCTTTTTTCAATACTGTGATATGTGTATGTAATGTTGTTGGAGGTTCTTGTAAGCGCATGGAAATGCTTCGAGAAAAGAAAATGAAAAAGATCATTGAAGGCATTGCAAATGATGAAGTCAAGACCGGGAGAGGATTGAATCAAGAAATGACATTAAAGCGGCCGAGAGATGCTTGTTGGAGTTCTCATTATGGTACTCTCATTAATTTGATGCATTTATTTTCATCTATTGTTGATGTTCTTGAGTATGTTGGAGAGAATGACAATGATGATTCACAAAGGGCCGATGCAATTGATTTGCTAGATATCGTGACTCAATTTGAGTTTATATTTGATTTACATCTCATGAGAAAAATTTTGGGAATCACACATGAACTATCACAAGTTCTTCAAAGAAAAGATCAAGGTATTGTTAATACAATGAATCTTGTTAAAGTATCCAAAGCTCGTTTGCAAGCATTGAGAGAAGATGGTTGGGAGGCTTTATTGACTGAAGTTTCAGAATTTTATAGCAAAAATGAGATAGTTTTATTAAACATGGAAGATATATATGCACCTCGGGGAAGATCAACTTGAGAACTTTATTTTTGATGTGCGTTTGGATAAAAGCTTCTCTGAAGTAAAGGGAATAGGCGGACTTGCTCAGAAGATGGTCTCTACAAGGAAGCACATTATTTTTCCATTGGTATATCTGTCGATTAAGCTCTCGTTGATATTACCGATTGTCACTGCCACAGTAGAAAGAGTTTTTTCGGCAATGAAGATCATTAAGAGTTCTCTTCGCAATCGAATGAGTGATACACTGTTGAATGATTGTTTTGTTGCATACATTGAAAAAGATGTATTTAGAAATGTTAGTAATGAAACTATTATGCAACGATTTCAGAATATGAAAAATAGAAGATAAATGTTGTAATAAATTGATTTTATCGAGATTGCGATATATATATATATGTTTTTTCTCTAATATTATTGTATCTTTTTATTAATTGACTTGGGGCCCCCCTAAGTCGAAATCCTGAATCCGTCACTAATTCCAAGTATACACATCTGGTTCAAACCCCTCGTCTTTCATCCTTCGAAGATCACTTTGAATGCTTTCTAATGGCTTGCGACTAATAGCATAACCAGAAATCAGAGCATTCCATATTACTATATCTCTTTCAGGCACCCGATCAAACACCTTTTGGGCAGATTCAACGTTCCAACATTGGCAGTACATGTCCACCAACGCCCCACCAACAAACAGGTTCATCTCAAGGCCTTTAACTATGCAATATGAATGGATCCTTTTTCCAAGTCTCAGAGACCCCATTTCCGCGCAAGTGTTGAGAGCACTACCCAAGGTGAAAGAATCAGGTTCAATCTCTCATTTGTTCATCAAATCTATCAACACTCTCAACACCTCATTGAACATGGAGTTATCCACATAGCCTGAGATCATCGAGTTCCATGATATCAAGTCCCTCGATTTCCCTTCACACTAAAAAGCTCCTTCGCCTTTTCTATCTCTCTGCTTTCACAATATTCCGCTATCATGTTGTTAAAAGACGCCTCATCTCTCACTGAAAATCTAACTAACACTTTGATGACTCAAATTTAGTTCTCGTAAGTGTACGAATCGATTGTAGAGCTGATGAGTTTATTCCGAGGTCGATTCTCAAGAATTCGTGGTGTGAATAAATTATTCAATTACTAAACTATATTACTTCAAGATATGTGAAAGCAGTTAAAATGATTTTTGATTGATTTGATGAACTAAAACTAAATTATTCAAATAGATGAGATTAAAATAATTAGGGAAAACGATAATATGAAGATGTATGGGAATTTTAGTTTCGTTTACTCATACGATGAATTGACGGTATCCTAAACATACAAAATCAAGTTCCAGATTATTGATCCGTCCACTAAGACTATAGAATTTCGTTTGATGGCGGAAGATCCTAAGCTTACAATCTAATAACTTACTCATATGATCAATTCGCTCGTTAAAAGATCGAATTATGAACAAGGACTTATGAATCATCTAAGCAAACCCAAACCAATGACGTTTAACCTAGACACCTATATACCATGTCAAATCAAGAATCAAGTCTGATCATCTGTATTACCTAGACACCTATATACCATGTCAAATCAAGAATCAAGTCTGATTATCTGTATTGCTAATTCTTTGTATTGTCTAAAATTGTAAACAATGATGGCCAGTCAATTATACACAATTAAAGACAAATATCAATCAAGTCCAATAAATAGAAAATAATCTCAAACTCCATCAATTACTGATGCCATCAAAACATCATATGAGCAAATTCAAACTAAAACCCCATATGAAAGATTTAGCTACTCATAATCATGAAAAAATATAATAAATTTATCCATTACAAAATCCATGAAAAGAGATAACAAAATTGTGAATTTCTTCCCTTAAAAATTAATGATTACCAATAAAGAGTTGAAGAGATTGATCATCTCCCCCAATTAGGGGTGGAAATAGGAACGAAATTTCCGATGTCCGCCGAATCCGATCCGAAAATTCTGAAATTGGAACAAATATTTTTAATCCGAAATTCCGATTTCCGATTTTTCCGAAAAATTTCGGATCGGAATTGGAATTAGTTTTAAAATTTTCGGAAATTTCGAAATCCGATCCGAAATATTTCCGAAATTTAATTTTCGAAAATTCCGATCCGATTTCCAATCCGAAACTATAAAACTATAGTTTTATAGTTTTATTTTATACTATATACTATATATTATATACTATATACTATAATATGACTCAAAAAAATTCATATAAATTTTATAGTTTTATTTTATACTATATACTATAGTGTATATTAAATATATTATATACTATATCCCTCATCTCTAAAACAATGTGAACTATGAGAATTAGAATCTGTTTTATGTTTGAAATATGTTTTATGTTTGAAATTTATTTTATTGCTCTATAAATGATTTTTAGAATTTCCGAAATTTCCAAAATTTTGGAATTCCGAAATTTCCGAAAAATCGGAAACGGAATGGATTTTACAATTCCGAAAATTTTTGGAACGGAATTGGAATTGATTTTTCAATTCCGAAAATTTTGGAATTTTTCCGAAACACTCTATTTCCGATCCGATCCGTCCGATTTCCACCCCTACCCCCAATTGTGTGCTTGCAATCTTCAATTTAATGCCAAAAACAACTCTCTCAATCAATGGTAGGGTTTCTAAAGAAAAAAAGAATTCTCCTTTTGCTAGGGTTTTTCTAATCCCCTTTTATATCCCCTAAACACGTCCTTAAACACCTTTTTAATGATACAAAGTGTTTTTATGAAAAAGGACATCAAAATTAGACAGAGAACGCATTTTCTATATCCAGTTTTGTGCGTCGGACCGCGGTCTGCTTCAGACCTGACCGCGGTCCCTGAGTTCCTTTTCCACCAAATTTTGCCTCTCCACACTTTTGCCTCCTTTCAATTCGCGACCTCTCCTTTGAGCTTTTTGACATTTTTTTCTTTTGTTTTCTACCAAATCCTAGCATTTCTCACCAATATTTCCACACGGAATCCTAAAGACGAAAACAAGAAAAATAAATAAGAAAATGAATAAGAACGCTTGAAAAAACAAACAAAAGTGAGTGCAAAGTGATTCGATTAGTTGGTATAAAACCAACTCATCACCTTGAAAGCATTTTCCATAACACCACACCTTCGATACAAATCTATCAATCCGTTGACAACATAAGGGCTCGACATAAACCCGTGCCTCGCATCCCTCATCTTGTACAGCATTTCCATACATCTCGTACCCATTTTGAACAAATCCACCGATCAAAGCGCTCCAAGAGACGAAATTCAGCTTCAAATCATCCTCTCCCAACATCTTCTCCAAAAACTCCCTCCCATTAGCAGCACAAGCCGTAACGATTGAGTTCCAAGAAACACAGTCTCGTTCGAGCATATTATCGAGCACCTTCTCTGCATCGTTCAAGCTCCCACATTTCCCATACGTATCGATCAAAGCATCCCCCACGTAGATATGAGACAAGACTCCAATCTTCATCGCCATCCCGTGCAACTGCCTCCCCAGCTCAAGCCCACCATAGGGTATAATAACAAATTGATTCATTTTCAAGTCGTACGAGACTGACCCACCAACCACTCCCTCTTCCTCATTTTAAATCTTTTGACCTCAAAACACACACCATTTAAAATTAATTAAATCACTCTAACTTTATAACTATCTAATCCTAAGTATGCTTTACTATTACTAAATTTAACATCCATAAGGATTTACTATTACTAAAACGAAATTTTCTCGAGAACACAATTTTAACATCTAACAAAAACTGCACAATCGAAATTGTGCAATAAAATAGCGAGAACACAATTTTCTCGATTTTAATAATAAATAAGATAGGAGTAGCATATTATTTAATTTACAAATTGAGGATCTATATTCCTAATCTCTCTCATACAAACAATATATCTATCTGGTTCAACTTGGTATCCCCAGACTAATTTAAAATGATATTCCCTTTCTTCACTCATTAAATAAAATAGGAAAAAAAAGAGAAAATAATCATCCATATGATTTTATTTCCTCTGATCTATAGTAAGTAACTCCTTTCTCAAATCATATGGTCCATAGCCACCACAAATCTTGAAAGCCACCGAAAAAACGAAGAACTCCAACTCGAGAACATTCTCAAACAGCAATCTTTTGAAACACATCAAAGCTTCCTTAAACAGCCCATTATCAAAAAACACAGTGAGAACAGCTGCGTGAGCACTAATTTTTACAAATTTTTTTATGTAAAATCCTAATTACATCATTAGTTTTGCAGAAATTTCTTATAAACCTTAATTACCATCAATTTTACAACAAATTTTTGTATAAATCCTAATAGAATTTTCGTGTAAAACCCTAATTACATCAATTTTACATAAAATTTTCATGCAACACCACAAAATTTTCGTTTAAATTCTAATTTTAAAGAAATTTCTTTTAAACCCTAATTACTCCAATTTTACACGAATTTTTTGTGTAAACCCTTATTGATGAATTATCGTGTAACATTTTAATTACACCAATTTTACACGAAATTTTCGTGTAACACCTAATTTTACAAAATTTTCATGTAAACACTAATTACTCTAATTTTACATGAAATTTTCGTTTAAGTTCTAATTTTGTGGAAATTTCTTGTAAACCCTAATTACAACAATTTTAAAAGGAATTTTTGTGTAAACCTCAATTTTGCAGAATTTTCCTGTAAACCCACAATTGCACCAATTTTACACGAAATTTTCATGTAAACCTCAATTAAAAATATTTTATACAAAATTTTCATATACCCATTATTTTATAGAATTTTGGTGTAAACTCCAATTTCACCAATTTTATATGAAATATTCATGTAAATCTTAATTTTCATATGATCTTTTGTTTTTCCCCATAATTTCGGATTTTCGTTCCAATGAAACTTTCATAACGCAATTCTGAAACGCTTTCGCTTTTCGTGAAAATCTTAGGAAAGGAGAATCTTAGCTCGTGACATTCTCGGGACATGATTTTCAGGAGATTTTTGTCTTTTCCCATAATTTCGGATTTTCTTTTCAGTGAAACTTTCAGAACACAATTCTGAGGCGTTTTCGTTTATCTTAAAATCTCAAGACAGGAGAATCTTTGCTTTCGTGACGATCTCGGGACAGGATTTTCAGGTGATTTTTTCTTTTCACCCATAATTTCGGATTTCCTTTCCAGTGAAATTTTCATAACGCAATTTTGAGGCACTTTTGTTTTTCATGAAAATTTTGGGGCAGAAGAATCTTGGCTTTCGTGACGATCCTGGACCAGGATTTTCAGGTGATTTTTTGCTTTCCCCCATAATTTGGAATTTCCTTTCCAGAGAAACTTTTAGAATGCAATTCTAAGGCGCTTTCATTTTTTGTGAAAATCTCGGGACAAGAGAATCTTGGCTTTCGTGACGATCCCGAGACAAGATTTTCAGGTGATTTTTTGTTTTCTTCCATAATTTCAGATTTCCTTTCCTAAAAAAAACACTTAATTAAAAAAAACACTATATTTTTTTAAGTTGTAATTTAATCTCGACTTTTTGATTTTAGCAGAAAAAAATCACTATATTTTTCCAAAATTGTAATATAATCCCAACTTTTAATAATTAGCATGAAAATCACTACTTTAACAAACTATTGCAATTCGGACCACATTTAAATTTTTGGAGATCACAACTTTAACATTTACATAAAAAAATAGGACTTTAACACATTATTGCAATTCAACTTTAACATGCTATTTTGTTTGACACGTGAACTAGGATCGTCGAATAATACATTTGTGCTTCGAATTACAATAGTGAGTTAAAGTCGTTATTTTAATTTAATTTTTTGTTAAATTCAAAATGTTATGATTAAATTATAAGTCTGTAAAAATGTTGTAATTTCTTTTGCAACATTAAAAAAATTGGGATTGAATTGTAATTTTAAAATAATTTGTTTGTTTTTACAATTAAATCATAAAAAAACATGTAACACGTCTGTATTGTGATCGTATTCCACGGATTAAACATAATTATTTAAAGTGGCATTATTGATCCGTTAATTATCTAATTCACCACTCGTTACAAGTCATAAATCATGGCCTAAATGTCGAAGCATTTGTTAGTAAAAGGCCCCACCACTCAAACGCACTTTTTCATATTTTACCCTTGGAAATTAGTCTCTTAAGCATAATTTGTTAACCCATTACCCTAATTAAGTGTATTCTAGAGGCACATTAACTGATGTCTTCACAGTTCACTGTGCAAGTTGCACTTAATTAGTATTTGAATAAATTATGAGGAAACAGTACCATATATGTAATAGCCACTTAACAAACAGTACTGTAGTAGCCACTGCTGTGGAGCTGGATATAATATTACTTATGTTATTACTTACACATAGATATTGATGGGATATTCACCATTTACATTTATGCTAAGTTCAACCAACTTTTTAAATCAAATTTGATTCGTGAGATCAAAAAGAGTGATTGATGTGGATGATTATAATTAGATATCTTCAATTCTGAATAACTAGTGATATCACCATATCCACTTGATCATACCAGAAGAAGTAGATGATGTGGATATCTTTAAACATGTTTTTGGTAGCTAAGGAGAGTAGCCCAAAAAGAAAGCAGATCTGGTAAGGTTAAGTCCGCTAAAGCAGGTGGCAGAGCAAGCCTGATAGAATCAGGTCTGCCGAGAGCAAGTTGGAGATCTGGGAGTGGCAGACTTCTAAGGAAGTATCCAAGAAGAATGAGACTGGCAAAGTTAGGTCTGCCGAACAACTGAAGATGCTAGTCTCAGGTCAACAGGAGAAGTCCGATCACGAGGTGGACTCAATCTTGTTCATAGAAGATCCACAAAGGTATTAAGCCCAAGCCCAATGACTTCGAAAATTGTCATTTTCACCCTTATCTTAGAAAAGATGTATTAATAACTTAAAATTGTATCATTTAGCCCAAGTTTTTCTCATTTGGAAAACAAGGTCACATTACTTTATTGTAAAAGTAATATTCTCTCTACACATTTATCCAAACTCTAAAATGTTAACCTTAAATCTAAATATGAGTTATTATCGTCAGTTGTGTGACGTCGTCGACTATAAACTCTCAATCAATAATACAAGATTTTTTATAGCTCCATTAATACTAAGGATGCATTTATGTGTTTGACCATTTGCTACAAGTCACAAATCATGGCCTAAATTAACAAGAAAGCATTTGTGAGTAAAATGCCCCACTACTCCATTAACTTTTTTCATATTTTACAGTTTGAAATTAGTCACACACATAATTTCTTTATTAATCCCATTACCCTAATTAAAAAAGTTAATCATTATAATAAGATGGCCACACAAATTACCTTAATTCTTCACAACTCACTATGCATGTATGTTGCACTTAACTAATAATAATGGAATAAATTACAAGAGTACTACATTAATACTTATGACTAATTAATAGACACTTCTAGTGATGGTCAAATTCTTATAATCTACTAAGGTTACCAGATAACTTATGTATTTTTTAATTTAGTGTACATTATTTATATAAAAATGGCAGGGGTAAAGACTACATTTTATTATTTGAACTACGGTCAACTTCGCATTTTAATTTGTATTTTTTTATTTTTTTTATTGTGGATGTAATTTGTAACACAAAGTATATCATACTTGGAACCTAATTTATATGATCTTGCAATTGCAATCTAGATCTGATTATGGTCACTTTTTTCTTTTTACCGCAATTAGAACACTTGGTATTGCACACAGGAAATTTTAGGATTTTTTTCAGTCTTTGATATTTTAACACAATTTTTTATAAGAGCAAACTAGCAATTTTGTAGCTTAAGTGGTATATTATCTTTATAAATGTAGAGATTGTGATTATTCTTTATTGTCCCCCTCCCTTCCACCCCAAGCTCATTAAAAAATATGAGCAAACTAGTATTTACCCAAATGAGAGAGATTCGTCATGAATTCATTTTGAGGTTTTACATGATATTGCCCTAATACATGATTTAAAAAAAAAAAAAAAAAAGTTTAAAGCTAGAGTGGTGAATTAAAATTAACTTAAAATAATATCATCAACCCAACTAAATCAAATAGACAATAATAAAATACGAAATATTATACATGGCAAAAGATGCAATATTATTGATTCCCACCTCCAAACACCTATATAAACCTACTCCAGCTAGAAGTTTTCTACTCCATTGCAGTACTTCTCTAGCTAAGAGTGTTGCAAGCATGATGATCGATATTCCGAGTCAAAAGTTGATAAAACCTAGTTATTTCTATTCATTCACAATCATAAGCTTTGTTTTGGTAAGTTTAGGTGGACTAAGTAACGCCAATACCAAATGCCCATTTCAGTACCTTTACCATTTTGGAGGGGCTGTCACCGACATCGGCAATGCCATGATAATCGATCCTAATATACCAGCCGCCCATCCGCCTTATGGTAGCAGTTTCCCCGGTACGCCTACCGGTCGTTGGTCCGATGGTCTCATTGACTTTGATTATGCTGGTAAGTTTGAGCTAAAATATATATTGTCCTTCTAATTATATTTCATCGCATCAGTCAACAATTTTGTGCAAAAAGAATGAAATAATTGAAAAGTTGAAAGTTAGTATACTTTTATGTATATTTACAAATTTAGTAGCCGATATTGGACAATGTTATATTTAATTGTATATAGAACCTTTGAGTCATGGACGTACGGACCCATGTATAAGTCAAAGGGGATATTGGGTCTCTTGAAATTTTAGAAAACAACTAAGGATAATTTAGTCATTTCATGTTCTTTTATAAAAATAAAAATATTACTTCCGAGGAATATGTATATTGTCCAAACTTTTCACTTAGATGATTCAATTAGTTGTTAGTGTGAGTTTTACAAAAAAAAAAAAAATTGGTGTAAGTTTGAATAAATTCATAAAAATGGAATTAACTAATTTTGAAATGATATTAGTTAATTGAACCCTTCAAGTAAAAATCTTGAATCTGTTACTGATTGAGATCATTGATTATATGAGTCACGTTGCAGCTGCGGATTTTGGACTACCAAATATTGTACCATACTTGTCAATGAATACTTCAATCAGTACAGATGGCATAATTTTCTCAGTGGCTCGAAGCCCAGTTCTTAATCGTGAATTCTTCTTAGAGAGGGGCGTCACCATCGAATCTTATGCTGTTTCTCTTAGCGATCAAATTACTTGGTTTAAACGACACATCTCAACTTGCAAGAATTTCTTTGGAAAAGGTTTTATTAATTCTCACATTAAATTAAAGTTCTTATATAACCAAATATATATGTACTAACTATATATACTTGGATTGTTATTTTCAGATCCATTTAGTTGCTTGATTAGGATTTCAAACTCTCTCATATTGCTTGGGGACATCGAAGCAAACGATCTGGGTTATCCATTGGTCCAGGGCAAGACCGTTGCAGAAGTCAAAACTTACGTTCCTCATATAGTGGATGCCATAATAAGTGGTGCAAGAGTGCGTGAATTTAAATCCATTAAATTAAATTGTATTTATATGATATGATGTGTAACAATTAATTGATTTTGATAATTGGTGGACATGTGTAGGATTTCATTAATATGGGTGCTGCTCGAATAATAATCCCAGGAAATGGTCCACTTGGATGCTACCCTTATGTACTAACGGCGTTACAAAATGATAACCCCAATGCCTATGATTATCTAGGATGTCTAAAGGCTGTGAATCAACTTGTTTTGTACAAAAACTATGTTCTCCAACGTGCCGTTAATAAACTCAGCAAGGAATTCCCAGATCTGTTCATATATTATGGAGATATTTACAATGGTGCTGTACAAGTTATTACTGATAAATCCTTTTCAGGTAACTTTTTATTGGAATCTATATATAATATATTTTTTATTTCTTTACCGTACGATCTACATAAAAGGTTGCAACATTAAAAACACAAATTATTTGTATATTTTAAGGTGGGAATACACTGAAAGCTTGTTGTGGAACGGGAGGGAAATATAACTTTGACAAGGACAAGTTCTGTGGATCAGCAGGGGTGCCTGTTTGTCCTGAACCACACAAATATGTATTTTGGGATGGTTTGTTCTTTACACAAGATACATATGCTCGTATGGAGCGTGCTCTCATTCAACCTGCTCTCTCTGCACTCAATTGCACCACTAAATAACTGTTTTTCTGTTACAAACAATATTTAAACTCTTGTTTCAATGATATTAATATGTTAATAATGTGACTGGAGTCGCATATATTGAAACAGAGTATAAAATACCATTGTTTGTAATTAAGAATCTTGTCATCTTTTATGAATTTCAATGTATTTTGGCTGTGGTTTTTTCCTTTTCTCTTTTATTGCAAAACGACCGCAAAGGTGGTCGATTCAGACTGTGTCCATTAAATCATAATGGTTTTATGTAATATATTGGCATATTAATAAATTACAAGTTGTTTTTTGTTAGCACTACTTAATTATATAATGTTGTTCCTTCTCTCTCCTTCTCTCTCTCTATATATATAGAATAGTAACATAGTAAAAGAAATTGAAACATTAAATAATGCATAATGTATAACAATTAGTATGATTCAATTTGAAACCAACAGGGGTCATCATCAAGTAAGAATTATGCTTAGTAAAGAAAATAAATGAACACACACCAACTAAAAAGAAATATATATTTTCCTCAAAAAAAATATATATATGTAAATATATAATAATAATTTATGTTGTTACAAACATATTGATGATCTCAACTTCAGAGTATCACATTATCTAATGAACTCAAACAATATTAGATACTGTGATACTCAAATTTGGATACACTCCAACAATATTTAATTTCTTCCAAATTAAACTTAAAACCACCGAAAAATTGGTCAACGTCGGTCAACACCAACTCCATCTCCATCGACACTAAATTTGCATATATATTAGTGTGTGCATTTATTTAAACCTTATCAAGTACTTTTGCTCGTATATTAGTGTGTACATTTATTTAGACCTTATCAAGTACTTTTGCTCGTATTGTGTGAATTTTCTCATTCACCCAACTCTATCAGCTCATTATTGTATCATTACAAGTAATAAGCGTTGTATGTGAGAAATAATGCTTTGATATCTTTAAAGTACATATATGTATTAACTTATTAAGTATTGATTGTTAAAATTATGGCCGTAAATCATCCTATTATTAGATGACTATTCTTTTGACAAAAAAGAGAAAGCCATCTAATAAGGATGGCTCTTCTTTTGATTAAAAAAAAAAGTCATCTAATAAGGATTATAAATTTGTTATTTATTCTGCATCAATGAAATTGATACATAATTTATCCATAGAATCCACAAACGAGTTCGAAAAAATTCTACAACTAATATCAATAAAATTAAATTTTGATCGAAAAAACGTTAATT
The DNA here is from genome assembly GCA_954870855.1 of Scutellaria minor. Classification (NCBI taxonomy): domain Eukaryota; kingdom Viridiplantae; phylum Streptophyta; class Magnoliopsida; order Lamiales; family Lamiaceae; genus Scutellaria; species Scutellaria minor. Next base: position 4,536,353 of record OX940725.1, read on the forward strand.
TGGGTAAACCAAAATTGAATAATAATGTACGCCACTTTTAAGAATGAGATTTTGAATCGTGGATAAATCAACTAAAAGTGTGTATATACTATTTAAAGCTTATAAGATATTTGATCGTAATTTTAAAATCACTTGTCAAATTATCTGGATAAATAAGATGAAGTTTATAATATGTTAAAATTGGTAAATGTCCATACAATTCAAACAAAGAAGTTAAAAAATTTATAAAAATAAGAGCTACTTACTTCTTTTATTACATTTCATAAAGCTCAAACACCTTTAATATAAAATTATAAATTTTAGTTTTAAAACCTTATCAAACATTTGGAGAGCTTATATTATAAGCTAGATCAGGCATCATCTGAAATAATTGAAAAATCGTAGTTGTAATGATTGTAAGAAAGAAGAAGGATTTGGCCCAATGTTAATGATTGGAAATTGGAATAAATTATTTCTCCTATACTCTACACTTTTATGCCTTAATCATTTCAACCATAACTTTGACTTTGATTCTGTTACTGTGTGGGCGCGAGCACCCGATTTCATCTCCATTTTATTATTTATCTTTAATAACTGCCGATATTGCTAGCATGCGCATTGGCACAACAGCGCACTGATGCTCAATACATCTCCAAACAAGGTGCGCTTCGTAGCAATCACGGATGCTGTGTTCATCTTCCCTCTTTTTTCCAATACAATTTGTGATCATTTCTCTGATTTTACGCAGAGCTGTTACTGATTTTCCTACGAGGTGCTCAAACGACGTCGTATTGTGAAGGAGACGGCACCACGGCGAGGGCTAATGGCCGCACCACCGGCAAGGGCACGAGCAGATTACGATTATCTCATCAAGCTTCTCCTCATCGGCGATAGTGGTTTGTCTTCATTGATTTTTTTTCATTTTATACTCCAATCGCCCCTCGCCCCCACCCCTACCTGTTTGATGTTTAATGATGTATGTATTCGATGGTTAATTGATGATGTGATGCTAGGATTTTGTGTTAATAGCTTTTGTCATTATTTTGTTCGGATCTATAGCTCCACATTGGTATTCGTTCGAATAAATCCACTTTATGGCATCTTGATTCATGATAAATTCACCGATATTTAGTTTGTAAATAGGATGGTGAAAAGTTTTGTATTTTTGGAGAAATCTTCTTGGCTCTACGCTTAGTTGGCCAATTGCACGATGAGTAAGTGATAGCGTAGAAGAATTTCTGCTAACTATCAATCTATGATTTTTCAACCCGATGCTTCATGGACTGCTTTTGCGTTGGCAGAGTTAGGTTGTGGAGTTGTTAAAATAATGATTGTCTCATGCTATTAGTAGGGATGGCTTTTTATCTTATTGAATTGTGAACAGTATTGTTTTAGTTCATCTCCTTCTTGTTCTTGTGTGTGCTTTCTGATTCTCATTTCAAGCTTTTACTATCTTCGGATAATATAAACATTTGTGAATTATATATGTGATTCTCCTTAGCCATTCATTGTCTTGAGTGAATCAAGTTTTGACTTAAAGAGCCATTTGGAGTTTCAACTTCGGGTTTTCTTTTGCGATCAATTTCTTAATTCACATTTGCTTGCTGCATTTTTGTTCGACTGTAATAAATATATCCATTGGTTTACATAGTGGCGATTAACGTGAGGGCTAAAGAAATATTCCCTTTTTATTTTACTTCACCCTTCTGTTTTATATGCTTCAGGTGTAGGTAAGAGTTGCCTTCTTTTGCGATTCTCTGATGGCTCCTTCACAACAAGTTTCATTACCACCATTGGGTTAGTTCTCAGTGGCTTTACAAAACTGTAAACTGCTTGGTATGGCTACTGAATGCGTGTATAATTTACTCTATAGAATTGATTTTAAGATAAGAACTGTTGAACTTGATGGCAAACGAATCAAGCTCCAGATCTGGGATACAGCTGGTCAAGAAAGATTCCGGACAATCACTACAGGTGAATTCTAATTTGCTTTTTTTTAGCATCAAAAGCTTAATTAAGTTTTTCCTATGTTTATACAGTGGCTATGGGTTAAAGAGAGGTTAAAGTATTAGCTTCATTTCATTTAATATGTCAGAATCTTCTTCAGATTTTCAGTTCTTGAACATCTAATTTCTTTGACATTATTGTTGGTTCTTGAATTGGACACCAGACAGAGATTGGATGTCCATGGTATCTCCATTTTTCACTTGAGTGCTTTTCTAAGACAAATCTAAAGAAATCAATCTTAAAGATTCACATATAGTGCAAACTTAAATGGTTTATCAGAGCCTCTTATTGACATGTTTGATTGATTAGAATAACAACATTCAGTGTATCCACGGTTCATCGTCATCTCTCAGCATATGATAACTAAACGTTTTTCACGATTTCATGAACTTTACCAGCATGCTCTCCAGCTCTTAAAGAATCAGTAGTGTTTATCCTCCGCTCTCTTTCTCACTGTTTAGGAATGTGTGAATTACCTTCAACATATACAATCCACATATATATTTTGTTCTGTTATTCTCATGAGCAACTATTTTAACCAGCTTACTATCGTGGAGCGATGGGTATATTGCTTGTCTATGATGTCACAGACGAGTCATCTTTTAACAGTAAGGTTTCATATCCTATCTTATTATCCATTTTTTTGGCATATATATTTTTTATTTCTGTAGGTTTAGTTCACCAAATGAACCACCCATCCCTCCCTGTTTCTTTTATCCCTCAAAGCTCTATTTGGAACTGAACAGAGTAGATATTCTTTTTTTTTCATGGATCCAGTGATAGATTGATAGCCAAATAATATATCCTTATAAAGAATTTTGTTTTGAAGATCTCTTCTACTGAAGATCTTTGAAATATCCTCTTGGAAAAATATTTAAATACTTATGAGAACACTGAAAGCAAGGTATCCATTTATTTTCTGCATGCCTGAAGGATTCCACCCCCTTGAAACAGAAAAATAAACATATCAAATAACAGGAATATAAGCATTGTAGAAAAAGATGATGTTATCATTTTAAATATTGATACTTGACCTGCTCTGTTTTCCTGTTAAATATTTGTGGGGGTTGAACTTGATGGTTATTGATTACTTATTTTACTGTTAAAAGTCATATGCTTTTTTTATGCAGACATTAGGAACTGGATCAGAAACATCGAACAGCATGCTTCTGACAATGTCAACAAGATATTGGTAGGAAACAAAGCTGACATGGATGAAAGCAAAAGGGTATGTTCCTTTACCAAACTTTATTTTAGTCGTGTTTCTTGTTTATAATTAATTCCCTGTTTCTTATCATTTAGGGATTGCTTGATGGCATAGATCAATCATATTGTTAGCTAGTCATCTATAGGGTACTGACCCAATTAGTAAAAAAATTTGCTGAATTTATATTATTGCTATCATGACCATTGGGCTAATTTGAATAATATATTTTTTTTTTAAATCTGGAACTTGATGTTTTACATATAGATAATCTGCTGAAGGGTTGGTCTAAAGAGAGCTTTTATCTTTACAAAGTCAGACTAAGATGGTGTTTGACTTTTTCCAAGAATTAAAAAAGAAGACAATTAAGGAGACTATTTTTATATAAGATCGAAGTTGAACTATCAAGCTCTTTATATAAACTAACTTTTAACAAAAGACAATTTTGAATGGGTCGATTACAAGAGTATTCAAAGATAGCTGGTAACTACCAAGTTAAACTAAACAGGGTTTATAGAACTTCAAAGGCAGCTGAGGTTGCCTCATATTTCAAGGAAAAGCTTTTACGAATGTTGGCATTTAACTACTGGATTTTACTAGCTCGTTTAACAAATTTGTTGCCATAAGGAGATGTCCAAATAAGAAAAGATGGGAGTTTAGTATTCAATCCAAATAAAATAGGGTCTAATATCTACTTAGCCGCGAGATATTGTGGTTTGAATTATTCAAAAATCAGAAACTTTTCAATAAATATTTAGATAGTTTCAAACTTGTCCCTGCCTTTTGCATTTATATATGTTCATTCTCTGATGCTAAGTACTTGTAGAATGTCTGGGATAAACTTTTAATGGTTTGCAAATTGTTTAGGCTGTTCCTACCTCCAAGGGCCAAGCACTTGCAGATGAGTATGGGATAAAATTCTTCGAAACTGTGAGTAATCTGAAAATATCCATAGAAATAAAGCTAATGTACATGCGACTCAGAGTATCTTTTGCTTCAGAGCGCTAAAACAAATCTAAATGTGGAAGAAGTCTTCTTCTCAATAGCTAGGGATATAAAGCAAAGGCTTTCAGACACCGACACCAAAGCAGAGGTAAATTCTTGGCTCGATTTTTAGATAATGGCATCTTTTATCAGTTCCCTTGTTAACAAATTAGTCTGCATTTCAGCCAACAACAATCAAGATTAATCAGCCCGATGCAGCTGCCGGAGGTGGCCAAACTGCACAGCAGTCGGCTTGCTGTGGTTCTTGAGAGGGTGCTACAACACAACAGAGAAAAAAGCAATTGTGGTGAAAATTCATCCATCTCTTTTGGGGCCTATTCTTATGCGTTATTAGGTTCGTATAGTTGGCAAGCTTTTATTTGGCATCTGATTTTTGCTTTAGTTTGCTACTCCATTCTTCTTCTTCTACCTCTAACCAACCATGCAAATTTCACATTTTATTACAGAATTCAGTTCTGATGTCGCATTTTAGATTTAATAATAAGTCCCTTTTTTGTTCTTAACAAATACTTCATTGTCTTCAGTAAGAAAATGTTGTTATTCTCTAGTTGTTAGCAATACAGCTTTATTTTTGCGCCAGGATTGTTTCTCTTTTTTGCTTTTTTTTTTCTTTTTATGAAGGTTTTGCAGAGAAAGAATCGACAAGAAAATTATTTGAGATTTGTGGGTCATTTGATTCGTGGAATGTAATGGCTAATTGAAATTGAATGAAGAAGCAACAGTCATAGAAGACAATGTCCCATCTATTTCAAGTTCTAAAATATGACAATGTCATCTTTCTTCAAACCCCTTTTAATAACCATGCAAAAAGTTTTTTCTTGGCATCTTTTATCAAAAACGCATACAGAAAATGACAATAAAAATCAATATAAAATATTTGTTCGAAAAGGAAACTTTCGGAGTTAATTACAAAATTAATCCTTGAAGTTTCATCACATTACAAAAATATAATGTAAGTATGCAATGATGCACGCAATGTTTTTTTTTTTTAATTATTTTGCCTATGTTGTAAATTATAATGTCATTTCTCTTCAATTATGAAGTGGTTTTATATTTATTTTAAACCTATAATCAATATTCGGTTTCAAGTTATTTCATTTTAACAATGAAATCATTTCAGTGAGTAAATACATTCACAAGTATATAATTATAATTACTTCTGGGAGAGTAATCATGTACTAAATGAATAAACATAATTATTTAATAAACAATAAATGATATTAAGAGCCAAATAATAGAACTTGCATTAGAAAGCATGCCAAAAAGAGCAATAGAGGACAAGTGGACAACACTCTCACAGAGACAGAAAAGGACACACAAACTCAGACTCAAACTCTGACACCTCATGGAGCACCACCGCCACCGCACCTCCAATTCAATGCTCGTGCCCTACGCCGACCGCCGCCTCGCGGTGGCGCCGCCCATCCCCGTCGGATGGGGAATCGAAGAGGTGCCCCGCCGCGACGGCTCTCGCTCTGACACGGTTCATCACATCATCAATTATTTATTTCCTTTGATTTTTTCATAATTGTGGAATTATCGCCCCTTAATTCATCCAAATTAATGTTTTCCACGATTTATTGGTACATGCAGTATTATTATGAACCAGAGTCTGGGAGAAAATTCAGATCAATAAAAGAAGTTCATAGGCATCTCAATGGGGAAGAGTGTCACATTACAAGTACTAGAAAGAGGCTTGTTCCTTTTCAGAAGGTAAAGATTTTGATTTTTTTATTTCTGATTACAGTTTTTTTAGCTACTAAAATTGTTAATTTGTTCTGCATTGTGTAATTGCATGAGCTTCTGTGATTGATGCATAGTATTTGTGAGAAATGTACAATACAAATGAAAAGGTAATGGAAAATGATTTTCAACTATGTTTCTTAAATTATCACTTTCTTGGACCAAATGGCATGTTCCTGCTAAAAGAAAATTCAGAAGGTTGAAGTTTGAGGTTGCTTTGACAAATTATCTGTTGGAAAATATAAATGAATGAAAAATTAAAAAAGAAAGCCATGTAGATCTTTTCTTGATTGTTATGATTTGCCTCTTTGCACCTATTTGTCTGCAGGGTTCCGGGCATAGAGTTCGAAAGATGGTTGTTTCTGATGGAAAGGTAAATAAGTCATTGTATTGGTCTTTGTTCAATAAGCTTTCACAAATAAAAATTGTATGTTTAAAGTTATTTAAACAACAAAACTTAATGTTGTTCTGCAAATAGTGATCTATTATTAGCTCTTCTGTGAGATAGCATGTGAAATTGAGAACTCATGTTGCGCATGTAGAAAACAATACTTCTAAGTAACATAAAAAGTGTAGTTTTGGTGAGGGTTTGTTCTTTTTTCCTTATGTTTGATTACAGATTTTTTACTAGGGAAATGCTGAAAATCCTTTTCCTTATAAATCTAAAAGGATGTTTATATATTATCATATATTTTATTGTGTTATACATATTTCTATACCACGACCGCAAACCTATCTTTTTAAGACTAAAGGTTCATGTGATAAGGGGACGAACCTTATCCAAGTTTGGAAACACAAACTCGGAATCTCTGACTTGATCCATAGAAATGACAAAGAGATGGAGATTGAGGTATAAATAGGATTTGATTGCCAGAACCGTAGAATATGTGCCAGCTGTAAACAGAACTTGATTTCAAAGAGATGATAATATGATAATAGCACGTCGATTAGAAGAAGAAAAGGCCTTCCTTTTGTCATTATTTGGAAATGTATTCTTGTGTGCTATAATTCTTCTTTCTTTCTTTCTTTATTATTCTTTAATGGCACTACAGTTGTGGAAACTGAATAACAAACTAAAGGATAACCATTTGGAGATGGTGGCTTCGAGGAAGCATGTGGGGCCAGCACCCTATATTCTTCCCGATGGTTGGATTGTGGAGGAAATACCTCGTAGATATGACAACTTTATTGACAAGGTGATGCCTTAATATATAATTTGTCAAATTTTATCTGTATTACACGTCAATGTTTTATAATATTCTCAAAAAATATATATAACTTCACTTATATTGGCATTTCTTTTATTTTTTACCATAGTCAACATAGCTATCTCCAATGGGAATTCCACCTAGATAATGTTTGTGTTTTCCTTTGTGTTATCCTACAAGAAAACACAAACGAAGCATTCACTCTATTTTGCATAATGCTTCGTCTCACAGTATTACTATGAACCTGAGACCGGACAAAAGTTCAGATCCCTAGTTGCCGTTGAGAGGTACTTGGCAGAATTGGAAGAAAACGAAAATGCCCCATTATCCAAGACTCTAGAAGAAATCATGGAAAACAAACCCCTAGCAAAGGTTTTTAAACTGGAACATCATACAAAGGTGAGCTCAAACTCATCATTTGGATTTCATATTTTGTAGTTGACCAAATCTGATTACATACATGTTTGGCCTTGTTAGAGCTCTTGTCCGAGGAAGAAGAAAATTTCACGAGAGAATACACAAGCTTCGTCTTTCATGGGCCCACCAATGAAAGTCAATTGGGTTCTTGCTAGTCCACAAGGGGATGTTTGGAATCCTTTCATCGCCGACACATTGGTTCCGGATTCTGTTAAGCAGCAATGGACCAACAGATTCATGCTTTTCATGAAAGAAGGAAACAGCAATTTTCAGAGTTCCTAAGCGTAGAGGTAAAAGAGTTACCTAAATGGGGTTCGTTTCATTCGCATTATGATGTTGTATGCATACCTATAGCTCACTCAAAATCTATACCTGCTTTTTGCAGTTGGTGACTGACTAGCTGGAGGATTGTGTGATGTTAGAACACAAGTAGTTAGTGAGTTTGTGTGTTGTAATTGACTGTTATTGTATATTCCTTAAGACAGACAGTAGTGCTCATGTAAAATATTCTTCTTCCCTAATCTGGCTTTAGTTGTAACTAGTATTTCACCCACGCGATGCTTGGTATATTATGGAAGTACATACAATTAATATTAAGATAATGAAATTGCATAAATTAATAAATTATAACATGTAGAATACACAAATGTAAGTTTTATATTTCTATTGTTCTTCAGTTATATTTTATAATTTCAGAAAATCGTTGTATGAAGTAGAGTTTTGATTGATTATAGAAATGTAGGTTTCATATGTCATGTGTTGCATAGATTGTCATAATTTTAGTTAGATTTTATATCAAATGTTTGTTTATAATTTTTTCTCAAATAATCTAAAAAATTTATTTAAAATTTTATTTATTTATTTATTGTCATTTTATTTTGTATTGTGAAATTTTTAAATATAATATCTTATTTAGAATACACATATTTTGACTATAATATTTTAGTTTGCTATTATAACAGAAACTACTATAAATAAATTGAAAAAAAAAAAAACTCAAAATGCACCAAAGTTTAAACATATTTGTTTTCATATTTTGCTTTTATATATGCATTGTAAATAATAAATTAAAAATCATAAAACTAATAAATTTAATATCTCATGGATTAAAAAAAAGAATAAATTATAATTTGAAAAAAAAGAATAAGTTATAATTTGAAATTATGATTTGAGTAAACAAAAAATCATCACCCTCATCCCCTTTTTAATTATAAATACGAAACAAAAATTACAATAAATAAAATTACAAAAAAGAATGATAAACTCGATATATTATGAAATAAAAATGAAGTTTAAATGAATATTTTAAAATTACCCCCAACTTATAAATAAACTGCACATAATAATGAAAAATTTGATACATTATATATACAATAAAAATATCTTGTAAAAATTCCACTAAACTCCTTTATAGTTTGGAAAATCAACACGAAGCCCCCATTTTATTTAAAAATCACGCGAAACCCTCTTGTGATTTTGTAAATAAGGTATACAGTCTCCAACTCTGTTAATGTGAATAAAAATGCTTAACACACATTTAATGTTGTTTTATGATGTTTTCCTTTTATATTTTATCAATGGACTAAAATACAATAAAGTAATTGAGTGTTATAAAAAAATTAAATATACATGCATGCATGGTAATTTAAAACATATATGTCTACCAAATTTAACAAATTATCATATATAATATGTACTAAATAAATTAAATATACATGTAATTATCTCCTAATATCTACAAAAATATTAATCATCCTTTTTTACCCTAAATACTTCAACAACTTATTTTCAAAATGATAAAAAAATTAAATATATCATAAAAATATGAAGTTTGTTATTGATAATTGTACACAAATAAGTTTACTTTATTTATTATTTATGGAACATATTAATTTTTTTTTTTCAAATAAGAACCTATTAGTGAATTATTTTAGTGATAAAATTGTTCACAAATAAATTTACTTTATATATTAATTATAAACAAACTTATAAAATACACATCTCAATGTTTTTTTATATATACAATATAAATATCAAATAAATATCATTACAAAATTTACTATATTATATATTAAAAGCAAACCTAAAATGAAATAGGTATGGTTTTTTATGTTGTATTTTCTCTTTTTTTTCTCTCTCTCTTCAATAAAATTTCTATTTTTGACAAGTCATGTTGAACTGGAAAATTGGACATAACTAAAAAGAAAATTGGACCTACTATTTTTAGTTATGATCCTATTATTATTATTATTATTATTATTATTATTATTATTATTATTATTATTATTATTATTATTATTATTATAACTTGGGGTAATTCTACAATACATCGTTATATTAATATACCGATTTTTTTTTACTGCGGTAACTCCTCTGAAAGGTAATTTTTGTGTTTTGAGTTGTGGGTTTGATTGTTGGGTCTCTCTATACTCATTTTAAATCTTGGGTTGCAATAGGCCCCTTCAACATGCATTTGATTTTGTTTGCATCACACCACACTCAAACCATTGTAAATGAATTATGGTGAAAATATTGATCTTGTTACATGCATTTCATGAATTAAACGACACCAACAGGTGTATTGATTTAATTAATCATTGTAAATCAATTATTCTGTATGTATAAATCCAAATCATTGTAAATGAATTATCACAAAAATTTTGGTTCATTCTGAATTTATTAATACTTAATATTACATGCATTTCGTTTGCATGAATTAAACCACACCAACAGTTGTATTGATTTAAATAATTATTGTAAATTAATTATTCTGTATATATAAATTCAAACCATTATAAATGAATTATCACAAAAATATTGGTTCATTCTAAATTTATTAATATTTAATATTTGAAATGAAACGTGTATAAACAATGAATTGTTTTAATGTTAATCCTATATTAAGACATCCACATCATGGGATCCGGATGATGGTGACATTATGTTGTATGGTAACCGAATATGAAATCAAATATTTATTTCATAGATTTAATATTCTATTTTATCTAGATAATATTTTGTGAATATAATGTGCAACATGCGTATGAAATCCAAATCTAAAAGTATCCAAATCGAAGTCATATATTGTTGAGATACGAATATCCATCCAAATAAAATCCAAATCTGAAAATGGCTTCAGATACTAACATGCATATCAATTATTGTAATTAAATTGTATACAATGTATGAAGATATCAAAAATATATTCAAATCGTAATCTTTATAATTAGAGGATTGTGGTAAATCATAAATCATATGCAATCCGCTAAAATAGGATGCAACCAGTATCCGATGAAATATCAACCACACAACACAGAATGATGCAACAATGATTTTTAAATTGATGTAACAACGATTGTGAACGGTGATGACATGCAACCTATGCAATGATATTGAATTCATGTATAATTAATTACTAACAATATATTACCAAATTAACATCACAACACCAAAATGGACGCAACAATGATTTTGAATGCATGCCAACAAATAATTAATAATAATACATTACCAAATTAACCTCACAATACCAAAATGGATGCAATGGACATGATTTTTAAATGGATACAACAATGATTTAATTTTACACGGTGATGACATGCAGTCGATGCAATGATTTTGAATACATGTATCAATGAATTAATAACAATACATTGTCAAATTAACAATACAACACCAAGATGGATGCAACAATGATTTTTAAATAGATACAACAATGATTTTGAATGCATGCCAACAAATCAATTAATAATAATACATTACCAAATTAAACACACAACATAAAAATAGATGCAACGTATAATAATTTTTAAATGGATGCAAGACTGATTTTGAACAGTGATGTCATGCAGCCGATGCAATGATTTTGAATATTTGTATCAATGAATTAATAATAATATATTTCCCAAATTAACATCACAACACCAAAATGGATGCAACAATGATTAAAAATGCATGTCAACCTAAAAATTAATAATAATACATTAGCAAATCTTAAAAAAAAAAAATATTACCAAAATGGATGCAACAGACAATGATTTTGAAATGGATGAATCAATGATTTTTAAATGGATGCCAACACATCAATTAATAATAATACATCACCAAACTAACATCATAACACCAAGATAGATGCAAAAATGATTTTGAATTGCATGCCAACAAATCATTTAATAACAATACATTACCAAATTAACCACACAACACCAAATTAGATTCACGCATAATGATTTTCAACTTTGATGGGATGCACGTATCAATTAATTAATAATAATAGATTTAAATGAATTAAAAAATGTGTCACTAATATATGACTGTTCAGTGTAATGTAAGGTAACATTGTGTCAATTGAATTGACAAAACCATTGTTACATTTATTTTGTGTGCGTGTATCCCTAATGATTTGTGATAGAGGCACATTACATAATTTTGTAAATTCAACATCGCATTGATTCATAGAGAAACTAACAAATCAAATGGGTTGATTATTTTATGGTATTTCAAATAATTATAGACAACCAAACTTGTTAAAAACACAATCATGGGTTGTGGATCAGTTTAGCAGTACAGTTCAGAAGTAGTTTATCTAAAAATTTAATGAGATGATTTCATAACAAATACTCAAATGTATCGAATATGAGTCTCAAATGATTCATAATAATGAGATGCATAATATCAACAAATTCGATTGCGGTTTTATAATTGCAAATTATTGCTATATACAATCATATTGACTACATTGTCTATGATATTATAGTTGGGGGATTTTTAGTTTTTACGGCGGTAATTTCTGAAAACAGGTAAAAAAAATTAAAATGAAGGATTATGATGCAATGATTCAAGATCCAATAACTGAAATCAGTGATATATTAATACAATGGTGTATTATTGAAAGACCCTATAACTTATACTTCCAAAACTATCCATAGTGAGCTCTCTAATACATGTAGTTGTAATTTTAACTTCACACTTTGTAAAATCAGTGGTATTGACCATTGAAGCACTTCACGGTTCATCAGCACCGGTTCCAACGGTTTTTTGGAAAGAGATTTGAAAATCTTTTATTTGTTTGTTAAGTAACCGTCGGCTCACAATATTTGACCGTTAATTTGTTTTTTTTAATTTAGAAATAGAAAAGAAAACGTGAACCGTCGGTTTATTGTTTGTGAATTGTTAGAAAAGGTGAACCGGCGATTTCACGGTTTATTAAATAGACGAACAGCAACTGGACTTTGTACATAACTAGGTTATGATTTGAATCACTAAATCTCGGTCAACGGTAACTTTTGAAACCTTTGTACCCAATTTTCGTTTTTCGGGTGTAAAATTAAATTTCTTAATTTAATAAAATTATATCCTTTTATAATTACCAACACCTCCTATTCGTACAATTTCAATTAAATCTAATTCATCTCTCCTTTGCAAAACGGAAGAAAAAAAATTCATCCCTCCTCATTCTTTTATTTCTAACACATTTTACCAAAATATAAATCACAATCATCCACTTTTATCAGCATTCTACAACACAATTCTATCATATACAATCTTACAACAAACATAGATAGAATTTTGTTATTATTTTTCAATGACAATGTTTCCCTCACTCACCTAACTAACCATAATCCAAACATACCTTAGGTAGTTCAAATCTTGATCAATGGTTAACCTGACCGTTGAAACTTTTGGGTGACATCTTTGATTAAACCTGACTCGTAGAATAATACATGAAATTTAAAAATAAAAAATACAACAGATATGTTGTTCTTTTATCCAGAATTCTAATTTGCTAACGTAAAATATAGTAACAGTAAGCCTCTAGCTTTTATAGAAGAATCTTAATTGTTAATTCCTCCAAAAATAGTTGTATTCTAAGTTGAAAGGCCCTATCCGTATATTAAAAACTAGAAAGTGAAGTAGTTCTGCCTATAATCACAAGCAAGATTTATTGCTATCTACCAGAGAAATACCTGGATAGTTTGTCCCTCAAAACTGATCCTGCTTTGTCGACAGATTCACAAACCTCTTGCTTATATCCTGGATCATGTTGGACAGACAATAGCAACTCATCCAAATCCTCATCTTCCATGTCAATGACAATGTTGTGGAGAATGCAGCAAACGAGGATAAACCGAGGCAACTTATGCTTATCTGGTCTCCACATCTCCCCTTGAATCATCTTCCAAACATCCTTCAATCTTGCCAATGCCCTTTGTGCCACGTCAAGTGTTGCCAGAAGCCTTCCGTTGAATTCTGCTTCGGTTTTTGATAGTTGCTTCCCTTGATACGGAGTTATAAGCCAAGGCAACAATGGAAACCCTGAATCACCAATTATGTATTCTGTTAGCTCTACTTCTGATGATAAATGGGTCTTGTTTCCATTCAACTTCTCCCCTTTCTGGCATTGTTTGAAGAAATTGGAACTCTGCAGCACCGAAGAGTCATTCATCTTACCGGGCCAACCGGTGACTATGTTCCGGAACTTCAGATCTGGGTCGATGATTGCTTGCAGGATCATGCTGTGGTTGTCTTTACGATCAAGCCATGTATTGGCTTCTTGATTGGATGAGGTCAGCAGCATGGTTATATGAGTAGTGTCGATTGCGCCACAGCAATTCGGAAGGCCTCGGATGGTCTCAAACTTGCGTTTGATCTGTGTCATTTCGTGTTGTGTAGAAGGCCATTGGATGTGGTGAAGTCCCTTTTCTTCAATGGCCTCCACAAAGCGCCATGTTACTTGAGAGACAGTTGAATGGTGGGCCCCGAATGAGTCCCCTATTGTTATTAATGAGTTACCGGAGCCAAGCCTTGTTAGGGCTAAGGCAACCTGGTCATTTAACGACATTGGCTTACCATTTGTGAAAGCAAAATGTGTTTTTGCCATCATATGATCCTTTACTAGGGAACATATGTAGTCGAAAGTTTTTCGCGACACTTTGAAAGTAGACTTGAACTGGTCCGTTAGCTGTGAAGATGAAGGACTGCCTGCAAATTGATAAGAGAGATTATTTAATCTCAGATGAAAAATGAAAGATCAAAACAAAGAATGATATTCCAAGCAAGAAGAAGTCAACAAAGTTGGTAAATAAGCAGCATACTTAATGCAGAATGTAAGCTTTATTAATGCTAAATAAGCAGTGTACTTGTTTCTTTGGATTGACAGAGAACATCAAGAATTCTGAGCAACACAACAAAGGCTTCAAGATTAGTCCTCATTTCATAGTCCTGGGATGGAAACATAGTGCAATGCTCATCATTTTGATTCTTAATTGCCCATCCTCGTGAACCAGGAGTTCACAGAAAATGGGCTCAGGGGACAGTTCTTCCAGATTCTAAGGTGATCCCACTGACCACTTCTCCATCAGTGTGTGTTCGAACTTTAAATATTTTAAAAAGAACTGTTTTACCTTTGGTATCTATGCCACTGAGCTATTCAGGAGCATTGACTTTGCAATATGTGCTTCTAGCAACAGATGGAGAATATACATCCATGTTGGTCTCCAACATCTAGGGTTCTCAAAGCAAAGACAATCTCTACTTAGATAGCAAGGCCAATAGTTGATCACATGTAAAACACCCTAGATAGACTTTTAGACACAAAGCTCTGCCCATGTCTAGGGATACCAGTCACCGATTTGGTAAAATGAACAAAATAATGCAACTGTTTCCCAACATATCATCCTTCTGAAGCATATTGCAAATTAGTTCTCAAAGCCAATGAAGAATGTCATATAAGGACGACACAAACAAGGAGTTCTACTGAAAATAACTGATTGCTTCTCTGACAACACGAAGATTGATGAACATATCCCCAATATATGTTCATCTATTTCAATGACTACTCCATTTACATTTGCAAATCTATAACTCTCCAAGTCATTGAAAGCTTCTTTAACTGTAAGATAGCTCTTTATCTGGCAGAAATTCAGTATGCTATGTAATTGAGTGGTATGCTTTAAATTCATCCACCACCAAAATCCTACTTTCTTATGAATTGCACATGCAAACAAACCCTTGTAATGCAGTGATACCATTTAGTGCTTGCAGAAGGCGGTGAAGTTACATTCAACTATGAGTAGTTCCGAATGCTAATTTACACAGTAATGCATGCGTATGAACCGACCACACACTTTTGTGATATACTTGAAAGAGCTGCACCTCACGAGTGGTAGGGAAAATACTATTTTTCATTTCTCAGTAGACTAAAATATCCATTACAGAAAGCATTTGGCTGCTCACTAGGACATGAACGTTAAAGGCAGAAGGTTTTCATATAGGTCAACTATTCTTCTCAATGAAGTTGTGTCCAAGCAAAACTAATTGGAAATGGAGAATTTGGGACGGGGATGAGGAATCTCCATTCAGGGAGTGGGGTCTCCAGGCGAATCAGGTTAGTCATTTTCTTTTTCTTTTCTTTTTTAACTTAAAAATTCCCAATTTATTTATATATGCAATATAAATTGATTACAAAAGACAATAACAGCATTCACTAAAAACACATAACAAAAAAATTCTCATATAATTTAGGCAGAAATAATTCTCTCCTAGAGAATCTAATTGTGTGACATTGATCAGCTTTTTAACAAACACAAGGAAAAGGTAAGCATATGGATTAATTAAACACTAAATCAAGCCATGAAAACATTATAAACTTAATTGATTTATATAATCATAAAAATATTAAAAATTAATTTGCAACTGATTTTGTTTTTGAAGAAGTGATTATTGTAGCAAAATTCCTATAACCAAAAGTAAACAGCATTTGAGAATAAAGTGATTTTGGCAAAAATGTCAAAAGTTGAAGTGTTTGCTAAATAATCACATTTTATGCAACTTTACTATACTGTCCCCCTTAACATTTTTTTACAAAAATATAAGGTTAGGAATGTCAAATAAGTTGCATTCATCATTTACTAAAACAAATCCAAGAATCACTTTCAAGCTATTTTAAAGTAGGCCTTTGGCTGATTCTGAGTTTCAGCTTAAAACTGATTAAATCGGTTTTTTAGAATTTGAAAACACTCCAAAATTAGTTTTGATCTAAAGACAATTGGTTTATGCTAATAGAAGTTTATAAACACCCCCTTCATAGTGTGTGTAAGTAGATTTATGTGTAAAATAGAATCTAAAGGGATAGATTATATGCAAGCTATGGATATGGCAAGTGCAAATTGTCTAAAACAAAAACAAAACCAAGTATTGCTGCATGCAAAAGAGGCCCAATAATGAATAGTGTTGGAGTGGCTTCTAAATATAGTATTAATGTTTCAAGACTCTCTTTTTATGCTGATATTAATGAATTATAAAACCCCAGAAAGTAACTTCTTTATCACAAAAGAGGCCCAAACAAAGATCAAACTTGAGACCTTATCTTTTACCTGATGAAAGTTACTGTGACTCCCACCATGAATAATATTGACATCTCAAACTACTAAAACAGGCATATCCTAATTTTTTTTTCATATTCATAATAGAGGTGAGGATTCCTCGACCCCTACTTCTACCCTGAGATGATGAATGGAATAAACATTAGGCACTAACCAAGAGTTTCTCAACACTTGTATTTAGCATACACCGCTAGATCACTGCGAATGCAGTTTCTCTAATGTAGCTTTTAATCAGACTTTACACCCAATGGATAATATCAGTAAGCGATGTGTGAGCATAATGAAAACTTGACACAAGGAGATGCATAAGTAATATGTTTCACTGAAAAAGAAAACATAACTCTATCTAGAAGCAGCCACCAGTTTCTATATTTCCCTCAAGATTTGCTATTTTCATAAAGAAAAGAAGAAGATGCTGATGTCAATGTATGTGTGTGTAAGAAGAAGAAGAAATTTAATGTATGTATGTATGGCATTATATCGAAGACAAACTAGTCAAATCTTTTATTTCTTTATCAAGGTAAATTATGAAAAGAGAAATGTGAGTGCGTTAAAGAACTAGCCTTTTTGTAGTGCGCCTAACACTCATTGGAGATTGTCACTCTTGAAACAGTCTGTGAACCCAAATTCCTTTCTTTTTCATGGTTACGATCATTGAATTGATTAAGAAAATTAGAACAACCTTGTACTTTCTAGTTCATTAGGTAAACAATATGTCAAATGGTAGAAGATAGATAGCAAATTACAGATCCTACACATTAAGCATCATTTTCTAAATAGAAGAGCATAATAATCCAAAAACAAATTGAGCCAATATAGATACATACATATATATATATAAACAAATTGAATGAACCTTCAAGCAAGCAATATTACCACCTAAAACCACACAATATCTATCATAACCATAAATACTGGAACATTGAAATATGTAATTAACTGCTAAGTGCTAACTGATACAGAAAGATAGCATTTCTAACATTACCAGCTATTGTCTTTGATAAGGCATCCCACCAGTCAGTAGAGCCCTCCTCCGAAGAACCGGAGACCAAAGAATTTTCTTCAGATTTCTCCATTTTCCTTTTCTTTTTATTCGTTTTCACAGGTCCCATCAGTGCAAATTGAACCAAAGCGCAGCTAACTTTAAAAAAAAAAAAAAAAAAGATATCTAACTTATTAGAAATCACATGCAACTCATAACTCTTTGTGAGGAAGATTATATGTCATGTATATAAAGAGATCATGACGAGGGTAAAAAACAAAGAAAATCAAAAGACATACACCCATAATCTGTTTATATTTGTTCAAATAAGTAATAGCTATAGCAAGTCAATAGTGCATGTATGTTTGTGTTTGTTTGTTATGGTGTTTGTGTAGCATGAAAAGTGAAAATGGTTCACATAGAAGAAGAGAGTCACTAATACCTCATAGAGAAGGTATGACAAATATGAACCAAGACACTATTCTTGTAGGCTAATGTGTAAGACAACTCAGTGAAGAAAAAATTACAGGCATGAAGATGGTCTTCCCAGAAAGACTAAACTTACTAAATGTCTACAGTGAGCTTAATAAACATTATGCAACGATAAGAAACTACATTTGGTAATTAAAATTTGAAGCAGCACTTGCACGTGTTCACTTACCATCGCATGCTATAATCACAAAAATGAAAAATGGAACAAAAATAATTATAAAGTCATAAAATAGGCTTATGTTTTGACCTTCAAGACACTTAAGGATATTAATAATTGATCACAAATGCTATAAGCAAACAGATCAGTTCCAAGCTCAAGGTAACCTGTAATGGAGAGTCCACCATGCAACACCGGAACAATAATTTTCTAACTCAAATATTTAAATAAAAATAAAAGGGAAAGTATTCTCAATATCCTCAAAGTACAAAGACAACATTCACTCATCAGAATTACTTGAGAAAATCAGCAGCAAGATTTGACCACAAGGAATTACCAAAATAAAACCACAACAACACAATGTCCTGCTATTAGATCGACATTTTAAAATGCATATTACAGGAGACGGCTTGAGTAAAGTGAACTCATGTGGCTACATCTCCAAGTGATTCTACTTCCCTCTTCAATTTCTCGTTCCTATCTAGAGTTATCAATTCCGTAAAGCATTGCAACAGCAGAAACTAAGCAGGAAAATAATGCGACATGATCGTTCCATTGACATAGAAATGATTGAAGGTCAGCGCCAATAGTTCCACAAGCAAAAGTTCCACTCTCACAACCAAAGAAAAAGCAGCCGTAACATAACGAATCAACACAAACATAGCACGAACATTCAAATTTCAGATGAATATGAAATACGTTGAATGAGTTAATTACCTGAAGAAAACTGGTTACCGTCGTTTCTGGCTGTGTTGTTTGGAGAGGCGACGAAGAGAGAGAGAGAGAGAGAGAGAGAGAGAGAGAGAGAGAGAGGGACAGAGGGTGTATTTACGCAAAGCCCGTTTGTTTGGGTTTTCTTTGCTGAGAATGCTTTTTCTCAAGTCCTTCTTATGCAACAACGCATTATTTTATTGGCCTAAGTTCATGCTTATGTTTAATGTATACAGTATCCATGTGTTCAAATTATATTACTCTTTTTTCTAAAAATAAATAAATTATTTTACTTTTTAAATTAGACAATTTATTTTTCTAATTTGTGATTTTCATTTTTCACGCATTAGTCATAAACATATTTACATGATTTCGTAGAGGTTTAATGGTCATTCCTGAATTAGTCTATTCGATTTAAAAAAATTCAAAATACCATCATTTGTTAAATTGCCTCCAGTTAAATAGTATTACTTCATATATTTTTAGGTAAATTTATTCATTAAAAAAAATTAGGAAAAGTTATAAATAGAATCTTCTTCCCGATAAAAAAAAAGTTGGTTGAGATAATTATACATGTGAATGTTCAAGTCATATAGTAAATTTGGGTATTAATATAATCTTTTGGGATGAAATTGTACATTAAGTAAAATGTCCATGTCCCTAACTCCCTACTTAGTCCCTATCCATTTTAATTGCCAATGTCGATGACTAAAAATAATATGTTTGAGATAAGTTACTAAAAATAATATGTATTGTGTTTGAAAAGTTACTTTCTGATAGAAATTACATATTAAGGTGAGTTTGGATATTAATATAATATTAATATTTATTTGGATAAAATGAGAAAAATGTCCCAATCACTATCTTAGGTGTCGTGGCTTTTAAAGTTTGATGCGGCATGTCACACCTTTGAGAATGGGCACCCCTTGTTGGACCGATTATCTAATCCATATATATTTGATGATGAATTGCGTATGAATGTGATTGTATATCAAGTTAATATAACATATAAAAACATGAAAATGGTAGATTCAAATTTTATTAATCTTAAAACACAAATCATTCAAATTTACAGATCCCTTTTACCAACACCAACTTTTATGCAAAAAGAGGAGCCCTTAATTGATTTTGAGGGTAGATTTCTTGTTGTAGTGTTTGTGAGTCAAGTTAACCCATAATATACAAAATAGAGATTGTTATGTGAAAATAGATTTGAATTGTCGTAGTTGGATTTTTATCATGTATTATATGTGTAAATTGTCTCATATAATTTTTTTTGTATTACTTCAGTTAGTTATATGAAATTTCACTAACTTTGGCTCAACTTTTTATTTACCATATAAACTTTAAAACTTGATGTCCTAATTCATCGACTTTAATCTTGATTCAATCAAATATATGGAATAGGATTTCAGGTTTCAATTGCTTATGTGACAAATCAACATCATAAGCTAAACAACGTGGTCCAACATCGGAAGCAATCGGGATGGTAAAAGGACGAATCTTACGTGAAAAAAATGGTGTTTATGGGTTTGAATTCAGATGTCGAATTTCACCAATTCAGCCATTTAATAAATTTCTCTACTTCTTGAGAATGACTAAACGTTGATTTCTTGCTAAAATGTCAATTCATTGAAAATTTAGCCCAAAACAGATAGCTTCCAATTTCCATCTGGATATTCTTTTACGTAATATTGCAACCCTCATATTAGTTTTGATCTTCTCCCAGGACAAGGATACACATATCTATTAGACCCCAAAATCTTTTGGGATCTTGGCTATTAATTTCACATGTAGAAATGGAAGGCAAAAAAAAAAAAACATTTTAAAAAAACATTTTTGACCTCACATCAGCAATTGAAGTTTAAAAATCCACCCAATGTATACAATTGAAACAAGATTAATGTAAGTTATAAGATGAAATTTTAAAGTTCATATTGTAAATTTTAAAAACATCCAGTTTTCAAACACACACGCACACACACACTCTTTTGACAAACATGATGCCTACAATGTTGAATGCTGCAGATGCAGGTACATCCCAAGGCAAGTGAGGTAAGCAGAACAGCCCTTACAATCCCGTCATTAAACAACAAAAATAGCAACAATCAATATGAATTTCGTCTGGCAAATTTAACACTGGGAATTGTTATCCATTTTAACGTACCTTGATGCATGTATCATACATATCCCATGAAAGGCGATAAACAGAAAAATCTTTTCAAAGAAGCAGTTTAAAATGGGTGGACAACTATCAAGACGTTAAATCTATCAACTCAGAAACTCCGAATTAAAGTAGAGAAATAAGCACCAGAAGCTCTCGCTGGCATGTTATTGTGTCGGGGATTAATAGCAGCAGTCTTAGCATTTAAGGGCAGCCCCTGCTTTATTGAGGTCCTGAATAGCCTTAGTAATCTGTTCCTCACTTAAGCCTTCCAAGCGTATTCCCCTCTCTAGTCCCATGTCTATATTAAAGCAGAAGATACATTAATGTCTATAGAATAATGCATCTATCTATATACATAAGTTTGTTCTCCAAAAATCACAAGGAAACAAGACAGCAAGGCAATCTAGATAGGCTTTCAAGAGCAACAAGTCCAAGCAACTCATAGTCGTAAATGACATTGAGGTTATTAATGTAACTTCAAGTCTACACTTATTTCCTTTCGTGTTAGTAATATGTTGTCGAGTTGTATGTAAATGAAAGGAAAAGCTCCAATATGCTGACACCTTAGTGGTAAGTCAAAAATACAAAAAATGACTCAAATAGTGACTCATCCACCATCATACTCCATATGCAATAATGCATCGGATTAATGATGGCTTAAAATCCGTTTTGCCCAGCATCCAATACAGCTAAAGAATGATAACAGTTAGAGAACTCTTATTATACCTGGCTTAAACTTGAGAGAAAAAAGTAGTACTAATTACCTAGCAACAAGGCCCACTCAATCAAAAATCATATATAGTCTTTAACTATTTGAAACGAAAGTTCTAAAGCCATATACCAAAGTGCAGGTCAAGATTGAAAACGTGAGTAACTCAAATTATCAATCAAATATGCAACAAATTAGTGCCTCAAAAAAGTCCAATATTTCTGCCCTAATCCAATACATTTTAAAAAATCATAATAACTCTGTTAAAGAAAATTCTTTAAAGGCAGGAATCATGGGCTAATTAACCCTCATTCTATTAAGCTGAGAATTGAAAGGAACGCACTTATTGATCCGAGAAGCATAACTCACTCAGCAATTTCATGACACAAAATCAGTCTCAACAATTTACAGATATATATGAAAGAAAATGGCAGTGACACTTCAGAAGAATTCGACTAAGAAACATAAATTGAGAAATCGGGAAATTACCAAATCTAGCCCAAAGCTGGGGCTCGATACCAGTGGCCTCACGGATCAAAATCGGGAGCTTAGGGTTTTTCGTCTTCAGATCCTTGTAATTATTTTCAATGAAACTTCTGTTGATTTAAAAAAAAAAAAAAAAAAAAACCACCACCACCAGAAAAACAAAGAATAAGAGCAAGATTAAACAAATTGATAGAGAAAATTGAAATGGAATTGAATCTGTGAAGACCTAGTAGTAGCACTGGACGGCGAAGTAGGAGCGAAAAGGATGCGGAGTTCCTTGAGATTTCGAGAAAGCTGTCCCCTCCACGCCATTGTTCGACCTCCGACTCTGTCTTCTGCGGCATTGTAAAGGGAATGGCTAAAATATATCTTACAATTGGCCCTTCAAATTTTGAGGAATGTTCTTTTCGTCTGTATAACTTTTGTTATTTCAATATTTAACCCCACAAAGTCTATTCCTCGTCAATTTGATCTTTCGACGACTTAACAATATCATTTTATTTGACGTAATTTATTCTCTTCTATTAATAAATTGAATAATTATATAATTACTTGTTTTGCAGTTTTTCCAAAAAAAATTAAAAATTAAACGTGTCTGATTAGTGGGATCACATTATTATTTTATATTGGCATGTAGAAATATATACAAATTATATATATATATATATATATATATATATGTGAACATTCGTTGTTCTTCTCTGTATACATGATACCATATTTCTCCAATGTTTTTTTTTTTTGGGACAAATAAATGTACAATTATATATAATCCATCAAGTATCTATTATATCCTTCACTTTCCTTTTTTTATATCACCTCCTTTTATCCATCATCGTAAATAATTTGTTTAACATAATAACAACACTAGAAATTTAATCTAAATTTTACTTTCAAAAATGACTTTTTTTAACGAAGGGAGTATAGAAAAGCTGTAATGGTATCGGCAGGAACAAGAAAACAACAATTCATTAACATATTTTAGAATGGAATAATAATTGCTTATGCATTTTATTTTACAACTACATATAAGGTGTATAGGGTAAGAAGAAGAAAAAGATAATGGTCTTTTTAGCATATGTAAGGCTACTTTTTTCGTTTTTTCTGTCATTAATCCTCTAACACCAACTTTAAAATAAAAAATTAAAACACACACACAACTTTCTTTTGTAACATGGAAATAAAATTGACATCTCAAACATTTTGATCCAAATAGTAGTTTGCATCAAATTCAAACATTTTCAACAATTTAATCAAATTACAGAGGAATGTTGTGAAGCAAGAAGAAATTGATATAAGAGTGAGTATATCTGTTGTCTTTCCCTCAATCAGTCATCCTAAACAAAGAAAGATACGTTAGGATCTGTCTTTTACAGACAAACTAGGAATATAACTTATGAAGCATGCGTAAGCCAATTCATGAAACGATGGAATCAAAACCAGCAAAGAATCGATAAGGCAAATATCAAAACGTTTAAGGGAATGATGTCATTTTGGAATAATCTACAAGTATATATGCAAATGTGCTATTATATTCTGTTAGAACGAATTTTCTAAGTTTATATATACGAGCTTAGCGAGCAGTGTGAGTAATGCTGTCATTGTAATGCCGTGATAGTGAGTGAAAGCAAGCAAGAAAAGTAAGAGCAGCAAATGAAGGGGAATTTCCTGTTAAAATCAATGACGCAATTCCTAGATACCAAGACAGGATATTCATGTACTCGAGAAATAATATATGCACTGCTTGTTTGGGCAACAACAAAAAGAACAAGAGAAATTACACATGATTCCCCTTGTGGAGAATATTCCGCAATGATTGGCACCTATTAGTGAAGTTGGATGACACAAGAGAAATTGAAATGTTGTGAACTATTGATGGGGGGCACTATGAGCAAGAGTCAGAATGTTCGACTAATAACACTGAGCAGGGTAAGGATCTTCACTAAAGGGTTCCTGAGGTCAAAGGAGAAGAATATGATTTTGGTGGATGTTGAAAGTATGCACGTAATTTTGTCCTCATTATATCCCTACTCAGTCTCCCTAGTTAAACTCTTCCTGGACAATGTGTACAAACTGCATCTGATGCCAATCAGTGAGATGACAAACACAGAAATTGTATCTACCAGTATTTCTGAAAGGAACTTATTTGAAATGCTGGAAACTGAATTGGTTTTGGATCACTTTAAAATTCCATAGCCAGAATAGAGAGGGTGAATCAATATTGGGAAGTTAATGCATTTTTACCAACTTAGCTGAACATGATGCAGTAATAAAAACCTATCCAGCCTGAACATAATGACTCCTGAAGCTCTATTAAGGTGATGCATGTTATCTGATAAGGCTCCATCTGTGTAGAACTCATCCAGATGCAGGGACAATGCTACAGCCTACCATGGGAACGCTTCAACCTCAACATAGGATGAATCTTTATGCAGGAGAGAGAGAGAGAGAGAGAGAGAGAGAGAAATCACCTTAACTATAACTACCTTAAAGAACAACTAAATATCCTATGAGTAGCAGATGCTGATTCCCTGCAGATGGAGGTGGCCCCAATACATAGCCCTAGCTGTATGTTATCCCTTACAGACCAAAACTATCCAAAAGTCTGCCTGACATTGTACTTGCGAAAAGGATGGAAAGAGAATTAACACCGATGGTCCATATTCTACTTTACATTTTTTCACCCCTGATCAGTCTACAAAGGAAGATATAGCTACATTTTGGAGATATCCAAAACTTGGGACATGTTATGGAGTAATCCAGGAGCACCAGCAGAGACACGTGGTAAGCAGCATGTTTCGGTATATTCCAGATGCACCAGCAGGGAACACGTGGTGACTTGCTGTTTACCAAGCATGCGATGATGCAAACCCAAATATCAATGTCAATGATTAGATTACGACTAGCCATTACCTTATATTCTGTTTTCATTTTTGTAACTAATGCAAGAATTAGATGATCAACCATAGTTTAGACCTGAATTTCCTCACATCTCTTCAGCCTCCCATCACCCTATCTCATCATTCTCTGCATCCACTTTCCTATATTGAATTTTAAACCATGAATATATATCAATGGATTCTTACAAAGTCAAACAAAATTAAATACTAGTGGAAAACCAGCCTTTTAATTATATGTGAAAACCAGCCTTTTAATTATATGTGAATACTAATCAGGAAACCAAATTAAAGAGGATAACTGTAAAGATTCTTATGGTTAAAGGTGTAACTAAAGAATGTCCAACCAATCTAAGATCGTAAAGAAAAGTTCTATAACAAGCCTGGGGGCCCATAGGAAAGGTGGAGGGGTCCTCTTGATGTTTGAACTTCCGTTAGTATCTGATTCATTAAATATCATGACAACTTTCTCTACGTGTAGGTTGATTTGAAGTTCTATTTTCCTTTTCTAGATGCTAAGCAATCTAAGTGAGAATTGGAAGAAAAAAAGCTGGAGATTAATAACAACCAAAGAAATAAGAGAAGATTAGGCCTGAACCTTTCTTCCTTGACCTCCCCCTCTGTGGGCATGGTGAATGCGGATATTTCTGCCATCCAGCAACTGCAAAAAGCATACAACATGAAGAGAAAATTTCAATAATGTTTCTGAAGAACGTACATTTAATCATGCAAGTAACAATGTATATGAATACTTAAGTATACCTGACCATCCATCTCCTTTAAGGCTTTGCTTGCCGCCACTTCGGAAGAGTAACTCACAAATCCATATCCTCTTGATTTTCCACTTATGCGATCACATATCACCTTAACTGCTAATGATATGAAGCCATTTTCGTTCCAAGATAATGTCAATTAAGTCAAAAGGCAATATTGTAGTCTAGTAGTGCCTACCTTCAATTATTTCACCATATTCCTCAAATGCATTCTTCAAAATACTTTCATTCGTATCATATGAAAGTCCTGGAAATAAAATAGTTCAAGACATAACCATCTGAGATTAATTATAATGCATGCTTGTCAAAGAAAAACATCATAGGTAATTAATCTGCTAAGCCCTGAGGAATGCTGCTTATTTGCAATATTTGCAAATGTAGAGCATCAAAACAGGGCATCCCTGTTACCACGTTGGAACTATTGAATTTGAGATAACCTATTTTAAGGATTTATCATACTTAAATAAAACAGGTAATATTACTGAATGATTATCAGTTTTCGCTATTTCTAACTTGCATGGTCAACGCTCTGTTTTAAAACGTCAAAAGCTTCTTCACTCATTGGAGCATTTTATCGAACAGAAAGAGAACCACTATTGAGATCCAATAATCCAATCAACCAGATCCATTTAATCTGTGTGGTTCAAGGTTCAGAACGTTAGTTGTTCAGGAGACAAATTGTTCACATTTGCAATTCACAGAGAGAGAGAGAGAGAGAGAGACCTCCAACAAACAGTTGCGTGCACGACAGCCTCCATGCGAGAAATCTATGGAGGGGGGTTGTAATGGCGGGACGAAACTTATTCAAGGAATGCATCTTCCTCCCACGAAGATTTAACTTTCTTCAAGAATCCGGAAAAGGGATAAGTCACGAGAACTTATAATAGCGAACCCTAAATAATTTAATTGAACTATATTCTGCATACGACTTTCCCAATGTTAATATTATGAATCAACGAGCAAAAAGAACGGATAAATGACACCATCTTATCTTACATCTGTAGAATGATTCTCAGCGGGGAGAGAGAGAGAGAGAGAGAGAGAGAGAGACCCAAAATTGAAATGATTAGGTTACTAATGTCATCTCAGTGGGAATCGAATCCTTTACCCTCAAAAGGCGACGCACAATCTTCCAAGTGCTCAATTAAAAAGGCATGGCATAATGCAGCAATAGATTCCCATAGAAACCAACACTCATTAGGGCACAAATGTAGAACAAAAATCTAGAAATTTCAAAAAATAATGAAAACTCGAAGCAAGATCCGGAAAATATGGCTTAATTCACTAAATTCATATTAAGATCGAGCTCTAAACAACAGAACTGTCTAATTACAATCTCCCATTTGCATTCTAATCATTCTAAGCCAAAAATACTAAACAAACGATGAAAATGATAGAGCGATCTAAGCAAAACTAAGAAGCAGCTTTCTTCGGCGACTTGGCAGCCTTGGCAGGTGACTTGGGCTCCTTGGTAGCCTTATCTCCGCCGGTTTTCTTCGGCAACAACACTGGGTTGATGTTCGGAAGCACACCACCGTGAGCAATGGTAACACCCTGCAACAACTTCCCAAGCTCCTCATCGTTTCTCACCGCCAACAGCACATGCCTAGGGATAATCCTATTCTTCTTGTTATCACGCGCCGCGTTTCCAGCCAATTCAAGCACCTGTTCATCAACATATCCCCAAACATTTCATCAGAATCTGAATGTCAACATTGGAAACACAATTTACAATCAAAGATCTAAATCAGTTTCTTCAATACCTCAGCTGCTAAATACTCGAGAACGGCGGCCATGTAGACCGGAGCTCCGCTGCCAACACGCTGCGCATATCGACCCTTCTTCAAGTAACGACCGATTCGACCGACGGGGAACTGCAATCCGGCTCTGACGGAGCGGGAAACGGACTTCTTCTTGGGGCCGCCGCCCTTCCTACCTCCGGCGCCCTTCTTCACTTTTCCGGTGGTGTCCATGAAATGACGATTCTACCCCGAGAAACTCGTGAGAGAAAAATTGGTTGCTGAAATGTAAAATGAACGGATGTTTCGGATATGTTGAGTGATAGAATGAAATTGCGATTATATAGAGGTGGTGGTGGCATTTGGCTTCAAGGGTGGAGTAACCACAGCCGTTGGATTCGGATTCGATCCGTGTCAATTGAGATGGACCAATAGGACGCGAGTACGAAATTTCAAATTTTTGGGTTAAGGAGCTACTAATTTTCATTTGAGTCACTTTCTCCCGCCTCCAACTCCATTTTAGTTTTCAAATTTTCAATGCATTTTTTTTTTTATAGTTTATGACACTCTTTTTTTTTTTCTTTAATAGTTGGGCCATAAGATAATAAGTGAATGAGAAGAGTATATCATATTAAATAGATTCTAAATGGTATGTATTAATTCATAAAATGGGGTCCTTTAGCTTATATTAAATATACATTGATATAATTAAGTATAATTTATACAAATGACAATTAGAAGTATTAAATAATCTATAGTAAATAATACGATGATATGGTTAAAAAGGCGATAATAATTTTAAGTATCATATTTTGTTATTTAACAGACAAATTAATAGGTCTAACTACCACGTGTCATATAGATGACTAAATTATATTGATTCGGTATCAAATGCGATCTCAATTTAAGACAAGTTATCATTAAATGGTTAATTTTATTGTCGTTTATGTGTTTCTAATATATGTTTTCCAATATAGATTATAAATTTTCCTTTGATTTTCTTCTAGATTACAACGTTGTAAATTCCAAAAGCTCGAACAAACTTGAAGGTGGGAGAATCGGGCAGAACATATGTATGAAAAAAAAGTGATTCGTGTATAGAGTTTAAGTTTGCATGTATGCATTCATTGTAGTTCCATAATAGACAAACTATACTTATATTAAAGCAAGAAAGTTGGCCAAAATTACAGGAGTGTCACTTTCCCGCTAAAAAATGTCATGTTATTAGTTTTGACTTCTTTTCCAAACTTGAATCTGGCTTCCCCTGGAAAACATCATATTATATAAGTAAAGTCATTCAACATTTCTCATTTCACATCAAATGTTAATAAGAAAACAATTCATGGAGGATAAAAATATCAAAAGAAGAATAGAGATGGGAGAAGAAAATAATCTATATATATATAATAACAATTACCCCCTCAAAATAGGAATGCTAAAATTTTCCCGCCAATTTCTACATCCCAAAAATAGAAATACATATTATTTCATAATTTATAAATTATAAATTATTAATTTTATTGTATTAAACATGATTTATATATATGGTAATAATATCATTTATAATATTGACAAAATTTTGGAAATTATTATCTATATATGGTATATGAATGTTAATATGATCTCATCTAATAACTTTTTTAATTGTTGATATAATCAAAGATTAAATATATGTTTGTTGAATAAATTAAAATAACATAATGATTGGATTTCAAGAACTATAGATCATCAAAGTATTTTTTTATCTCTAATGATATACCCCACATACACATATACCACCTCAATAAATATATCATTACATTGATCGGGGGCGTTTGTAGTGACTGACGGGGTCGAAGACCAAGAAGTGAGTTATTAATCAAGTCAACCAACATATATAAAACAACGTAAATTAACTATTTTTATTTACTATATTCGAAATATGTATTGTAAAATTATTATAAAAATCACACAATTTTATTAGACAAATATGTTGTATACAATACTCCAATTTTTATATATCTTCTATGTAACAATGCTAATAATATAACATAGTGTTTATATAATTTTATTTTATTATACTAAATTAATTCTTATTAAAAATCATAAAGATTTGTAATATATCTTGAATGGCAAATACTTGTGTGTCCCCAACCCGCCCCGAGGACCCACGCGCACGTCCAGCGCGTCCACGCGCCCATGTGCGCGTACCTAATAGGTATTCCATATTTATTCTAAAGGTATCTCACATATACTCTTCATGTATCAGATACCTTTAGTTCATATTTGTAATACCTATAAGACAAACCTGTAAAACCTCACCAACCGCGCGTTCATACACCCACACCGCGCGCCCATGCACCCACGCCACGCGCGCACACCGCGCGCCCACAAGTATTTCATGCATACCTTGAAGGTATCCATGGAATATCTTCAAGGTATCCACATGTATACCTTCATGTATCCAGCCATGGATACCTTGAAGGTATACATGTGGATACCTTGAAGATATCCATGTGATACCTGCGCGCACCTTGATCACCAAAACGCGCGTGCCCATGCTCCCACGCCGTGCGTCCATGCACTCATGTTGCGTGCGCCCCCACGCCATGGAAACCTTGAAGGTATACATGTGGATACCTTGAAGATATTCCATGGATACTTAAAAAAGACCTAAAGTTAGGGATTTATCAATAGGTAATATTGCACCAATACCCAACCAAAGGGCGACTGCAGTACCAATCAAAAACTCGGTTTTTGGTTCATAATCATTATGTAAGAGAATAACTGAGCGAATATTTTTTTTAATTTATGTGGGACCCGCAGGTTGGGGACATGGATTAGATCCGTGTCCCCGGGACACAGGAGACCTACTCATCTTGAATATATTAAAAAAATATACATATGATATATTGTTGCACACAATAACATTTAGGAAGTATAAAATTTATGAATTCATATACTTTATATTAAAAACTACAAATTAAGTATAAAAAATGATAAAAAGAAAAACATATCATTTATACTTATACTTATAAAAAATAATAAAAAAATATGTTTTATTTCATAATGCTAAATTATATAAATATATTGTAACATCCTCGACCCAAAACCTACACGTCATTTGGCATATATTTCATGCATTTATTTCATGATGCATTAAAAACATATCATATTGGCATTCGTAAAAAATTTAAAATAATACTTGGTTTGAAAATAAATAGTAGAAATTAATTAGAAATATAGAAAAGAATAAAAGAAATATAAAATTTAATTAATATTATATAATATATATATATATAATTAAAGAAAAGAGGAAAAGAAAAGCAAAAGCAAGGAAATCAAAAGAAACGAAGTGAGGCGGTGGAAAAGAGCGGTGAAGTAAGTAAATAAATAAATAAAAAGAAAAGTAGAAAAAGGAAAGTGCAGCAACGACAGAGGACAGAAACATAAACAGAGAGAAAGAAAGAAAAACAGAGAGGAAAGAAGAAAAGAAAAATGAAAGAAGGGTTTGTGATTTTGGATTCGTTTCTTCACCGTTTTTCTTTAGATTTTGAGGGGGAGCTCGTGGTAACATACTCTTCGATTTGATCGGAGTGAATTCTCAAAGATTGTCTCAAAAAGGTACAAAAAAATTAGTGAATTATATATATCCAGTTTTCGTAATTCATCGGATATTTTGGTAGCTTTAGAGGCTGAATTGGGAAAAACTTAAAACATGAAAGTTATAGTCCTATCTCTTAGCTAAACGCAGAAGAAGACCGTAGATGTCTCGGTTAAATATTGAATGAGATAATGTCAAAAGAATAAAGGTTGCTAGAATTTAGTATTATACATGTATGATGTGATTGTGGCTTAATTTTAAGCAGGTTAGAGACTGACTTTTGAAAAATGCTAAACATGAAAGTTGTAGAGCTATATGTTAAGTTTCTACAGAATTTTACCTTGCTCGACTCGGAATTTTATAACTCAAGTTATAGGGAAAATACTGAACATGGCTAATAAAGTATATATGCATTGCATTTCATTGCATAATAAAAATATATCTTAAAGGGACAATTAGACTAAATTGCATTGAATCATATAGGAGCACGGGCTGTAGAACAGGAAGAGAAACCAGAGCAACAAACGGATACTTATTATAGCCAGATGAGGATAAATCGTATATGTGATTTATACGCAATGTGATGTGATCTATATGCGACGTTGGTTATATGTGTTATATAAGAAATATGTATTTATATGAATTATCATTGGATCAAATGATATATTGGTAAATGTATACGTGATCATATGTTCAAATGATTGTTGTGTTGCATTACAATTGTACGAAATTAAAAAGGCTTGTGACTGTCTTGCTATGGATCTGTATACACAATGGAGACCTACGGGTCTAAATCATATTGGAGACCTACGGGTCAAATTCATATTGGAGACCTACGGGTCTATATACACAATGGAGACCTACGGGTCTAAATCATATTGGAGACCTACGGGTCTATACACAATGGCATATTGGAAATCCCGGGACAGATCCAAGCTTGAGCAGTTCACAGAATAATAAACCGGACATAGTGGCATTTGCATATGTTTGATTATGTTTATGATCAATGTTAATGATTGTTATTGGCTTATTGTTTAATTGAATTAACGGGTTATATTCACTGAGTTGCGACTCATAAAAATCGCATATATACATTGTTTTAGGTTCAATAGCTCTTTTGAGGTGGTTTGTATATATAGACGCTACGCTATACCAGGTCGGCCGGCTGATGTCTCGTGCAACCTTCTCCTCCTCCTCATTTTGCATTTTGGAAAGCATGTATCGTCATTTGTATTTAATATGGCTTATGCTGAGATATTGGTTGTGTGTTTTAATTTTATATGATACAAATTATTAAATAATATTTTTATACTTATATGGATAAATGAAACGTCAGTATGATCTGTCTACATGATGAATATTTTATTGTTAAATATACGTCAGAGAGGTATAGGGTGTCACATATATCTTCATTATTAATCATGAAGAATAGATAGTCGATGTTATTTATAAGAGTGATAATATGTAGATGAAGAATTTTTACATATATATTTTAAATACTTTGAATTTTTTATTATGAAATTTCATTGTCATCTATATAAAAACCAACTAATCTCATTTCTACTTTTTAAAATAAAAATACAAATATTTATTATTTTATAAATTTATAAATTGTAAATATTTAGTTTTTCATAATTTATGTATATTCATGGTATGAAAATCATTTTGTATATATATGAAAATTGAGGAAACAAATATGATCGTATTTGATATGTTATAAAGTTAGTATGATTTGTGTATATATGGTAATAATATCATGTCATGAAAAGTTGTAAATAAAAATTTGTACCTTAATCTAAATCATTTTATATATCCACAAAAAAATTAGCGAATTTATCATTTTTTTTGTTGTAAGAATAAATAATGTTTCCTCCTTGATTAAAAAGTAAATAAAAATTTGAAATTTCACTATCATGGTAGCATGAAATTCACAGAACAATGATAAAATATATTTAGTTTATGTTGTAATATAGTTTGATGGTTTTAAATTTATCAAATTTTGAAATGTTTACCATCCAATATGATTTTTCTAATAGATAAATTTTGATTTTAAGACATCTGAAAAAAATAATTATACATATTTTTTGATGGTATGTTAAATTTAGAAATTTTATTTTGAGGTAATATACAATAATATCAATATTTTAAACTCATTATGAATAAGTTGTTGAACATATATGTGCACAAGTATTTTCTAGGCCAATTGTGACAAAAACAAGTACTAAAATAGTTAAACAACATATGATGAAAATAATAAATATTTAGATGAATTACATGAGTAGTAGATTAAATTGAAATAACTTTGAAAAACTATATGATTTTTCATGGTCATCATTTTTATATCAAAAAATTACTAACACATGAAATTTATTCACCACATCACACGAATACCAAATGAGATTGAAATATTATCAAGACTTCATTATAATACTCAATAATATCACCATTTTATACTCATTATGAATAAATTATTGAACATAAATTTGCATAAGTTTGTTTCAGGCCAATAGTGACGACAGTGTATGATGAAAATAAAAAATATTTAAATTCGTAAATTATATGTGTAGTAGATTAAATTGAAAACACTTTGAAGAATTATATTATTTTTCATGAACAATATTTTTATATCTAAAAATTACCAACACTTCAAATTTATTTGTCCATACATCAAACGGACACGGGTATACCAAATAAGATTGAAATATTATGAGAACTTAATTTTTTTTTTTGCAAATTAAAATTTTCACATCAAACTCGAAATATTTAGATTTTATGGTCGTGAGTCACAGAAGTAACAAATCAGACTGAAATTCTCCAAAAAAATTTATTATTTTTCGTGTTCAATATTTTCATATTAAAATATACAAATAGTGAAATTTATATGTTCGTGCATCGTACGGACTTATACTAGTTTTTTTCAAATATTAAAAGAAGAATCAGAGATGAGAGTCGTTCAACAGATCTCATTTCACATCATAAAAGTTGAAAATAAGAAAACAATTCATGGATGATAAAAATATCAAAAGAAGAATAGAGATGAGAAAAGAAAATAAGTTTTTTCAAATATCAAAAGAAGAATCAGAGATGGGAGCCATTCAACAGATCTCATTTCACATCATAAAAGTTGAAAATAAGAAAACAATTCATGAAGGATAAAAATATCAAAAGAAGAATAGAGATGGGAGAAGAAATTGAAATATCAAGAGAAGAATCGAAGATGGAAGAAGAAATAAAAACTTTTTTCAGATTTAATGAAATATTGACAACATTAATCTGATTGTCATTAGCTTCATTATCCAAATACAACAATCCTCCGATGAGGAACAACATTATAATAGAAAGAACAATCCTCCGATGAAAACAACATTACAAAAGAAAGAACAATCCTCCGATGAAAACAACATTACAAAAGAAAGATAGGAAAAATACATAAGAAAGATAAAAGAAAGATTCAAAAAATACATGTAAGAAATGGAGAAGTAAAGGAGAAGAGAGGTTGAGTGTCACTGTCATGGCTGTTGCTTTTCTGTATTTAATGGGAGGATGAACAACATATTTGCTTACTTCTAAAATACACTATAGACAAAAGATATGCTTACTTTTATAAATCAAAGATCATGAGGTCAATAAGATGAAATTGTGGACTTGATTATCATATAAATGAAGAAAAAGATAAAATTTAAATAGAGTGTAGACGGTGGTTAGAGGCGGCTGTTGAATGTAGAATTAATTTTAAAATATTTTTGTATTTAATCTATTTTGTTACTTAATCGTTTCCTTATATTTGAATTTTACTTCATTTTTTATATATTTTTATGTGGTTTTAACAAATAATTATTATGTATCTATGATTTAATTGATAGATTTAATGTATGTTATTCATGTTATCTAACTACATAATTCATTGTTATTTTTTATGCATGACCTTTGTTTATTGTTTTTTTATACTTATATTATATATATATATAATATGTATAAATTTACTGTTTATATGACAAACCGCGCATCGCGCGGGTGTACTGCTAGTATATATTAAACACGTAAATAGACACATTGATGATGTTTTATGGCCAAGTGTAACTATGCAAAACATGATTGTTCCGACTTATTGATGTGCGGGTGTACTGCTAGTATATATTAAACACGTAAATAGACACATTGATGATGTTTTATGGCCAAGTGTAACTATGCAAAACATGATTGTTCCGACTTATTGATGTGCATCTACTTTAGGAGTTAAGCACATAACAGTTCCAAATGAATATAGACACACACCTTACATAGGTTCATATAAGTTCTCTAATGAACACTTAAGATTTGAGTCACTTTCAACAGTCACTTTGGAATTTAAACTAAGTCTGTTTTTATGATAAAAAGTTAACCATGAATAACCCACAAATCAAATTAATCCTAGCAAACCAAACCAACCAAAGACTCAAGGTTGTCCAAAAGGCATGATAGCTCATTGCACTATCATATAGCTCATTTAACATACATATTAAGGGTCTGTTTGGTTCAAATGATGAATTTGTTCCTATTATTATGTCAGGTTGAAATTGTAGCGTGATTGATTTTTGAACTTAAATCAATTTCGTGTTTGGTTTTTTGGTTAAGGATTGTGTGAAAGTTATAATTTTTGTTTGGATTGATGGTTGACTAGGTAATGTGATGAGAAAAAATTATAAGATGTTGTTTAAATTGCATATTATGATAATAAAATATAGAAAAATATTTTACTACCCTTCCCTTCAAATTTATATCACTTTTGTATTTTTATTTCATTTCGTCTTTGTTCATTTAAGAAAAAAAGGATGAAAGACAATTTTTATCATTATCATAATTAAAAAAAAAGGTTTATAGGTAATAAAATAAAATAAAAAAGAATATGAGGCAAATTTTTTATTTATTTTTAAATGGATTATAATTCATCAAGCATATACAAGGAGATTGGATTTTATTATTATTTAAATAGGTAATTTTGTAAATATTACGATAGAAGAAGCCATTTTCTGTATTGAAAGTGAGGGATATTATGATAATATGATTTATTTCCACGGTAGATGAAATGGAAGGTTAAATAAACCACCGACCTTTATTTATCTCATGATTTAGACCGGGCTACACACTCCAGATACGGGCCAACTCTTTCCTAAACCAAACCTACCTAATGAACCAAACGGCAAAATTATCATGTGACAAGCGTTTTTAATTATTTGTGGTAGATTTATATGAAAAAACTTAAAACACAATTTAAAAATAATAATAATAATACCTTAAAATACCATATTTTATATAGGAGATTATTTTTCAACCACAAATGAAAATTGTATTACTTTTTTACCACAAATTAAGAAAATGAACAAAAATATCATTATGATTAAAGAAAAAAGGTCGGTTTTATGTCACGTATGAGATGAGACGATATGTGGTTTTTATAATGTTACGCAATATGATCATATCGTGCAATCCCATAAAAGCCACATATCATGCAACCCTACGAAGAAACATATATCGTGCAAATTCCGGCACAAAACTAACTTTTTTTAGTTTTTAAGAATAGCAATTTTGTCAAATTTCCTAATTGTCGTAGAAAAGTAACAAAATTATCATTTGTGTTAGAAACATATTTCTTTATGTGAATTTTAGAATTTTAGCCACCAAATTCATAAAAAAAAAAAAAACCCAACTATATTTAATTTAAAATGTGAGTATAACTAAGTCGAGTTGAGTTTGGTAGCTCAAACTTGATAAACCTTAATTTTTACTCTTAAACTTAACACGGTCGTCTCCAATTTCATTTAAAAAATTTCATTAGGACATGCTCTATGGGTCACTTGAGTCAGACCAAACAGACCCGATCTTTTTTAGGATGCTATTTTTAGAGTTTAATCCAATTTTATTTATAAGTTATTTGAGCTAACTGATGTGATCAAAAGATCGCGCTCAAATTACCAAATCTAGTTAGAATAGGGGGACTATTTACTATAAGATATTAAGATATGCCAAATACAATTTTCATTTTAGAGTAAGTCTTTTGTGAAACCGTCTTATGAAATTTTAATACCTTGTGTGAGACGGGTCAACTCACAACCCAATTACCCACCACCCAAACCCTACAATTCACATATTGAATATGGGTGATGGGCTCCGTCTCACGAAAACTATTCATGAGACCGCCTCACACGAGTTTTTGTATCCATTTTAATATATTCATCCTCAACAATAGAAAATAAAGTGTATTAGACCATGTTTATTAGGCATGTCATGCACCCGGTTGTAGCAAAAGACAAAGAAAAAAAAAATCAAAATTATGCCAATTTTCCACGAACGATCGGCGGAACAACCTCCCCATTTTTTAGGTTGTGCATACTTTCCAAAAGACTATCTTATCAAATTATGCCACTTGTCAAGTTGGGATTGGTTTATGTGATTTTTTTGAGATTTTCTTTATACACTCAATTATCTATAAAAAAAAAATTACCAAAATTCGTGATTTTTTTTCTATAAATAGAGACTAATATTGATACATTTTGAATCACAATCTCAAATCATCTCTTTTGTCTACTATCTTCTATAATCTCTCATAATTTATATCATATTCTATTATTTCTCCTAATTTCTATTATGGATCCAAGTAATCAAAA
The DNA here is from genome assembly GCA_954870855.1 of Scutellaria minor. Lineage (NCBI taxonomy): Eukaryota > Viridiplantae > Streptophyta > Magnoliopsida > Lamiales > Lamiaceae > Scutellaria > Scutellaria minor. The sequence goes on from OX940725.1 coordinate 4,574,639, forward strand.
AAAAAATTCAAACTATTCAGATTATCCAAACTCCCAAAACTATCCAAATTTCCAGTCTTTTTTTAACACCGAAGACTATCAAAACTCTCAAATTTCTCAAAATCCTCAATTTTCTCCGAATCTGAATCAAGTTCCTACCTCTGAACAAGCTCAGCCATCGCAAAATATCTCTCACAATTTGTTTCAAGATACAAATAAAAGGGTGGCCAAAAGTACTTGGAATGTGAAAGAAGATGTGGTCCTCATGTCATCTTAGATCTTCGTTAGCGAAGATAAAAAATAGGACAAATTTCAAAGGACTGACTCGTTTTGGGAAAAAATCCATAAGATGTACGAAGAAGCTCGAAGAGAAGATCCAAAAGAAATAAATGAAAGAAATATAGAATTAATAAAAGGTCGTTTCACACGACTTAATAAAAATGCCCAGAAGTGGATTACTGCTAACATTAAAGTACATCGTCGAGTAAGAAGTGGAATGAGCCAACACGATGTGGAGAAAAAAACTCATCAATTATACGATAGTAAGTTCGCCGACTTGCATATATTTAATAAAGTTATGAGTAAAATTCCCAAGTGGGAAATAAAATTTGATCATACTTCAAGAAGTCGTGCTAACGATGACGAGGGTAACGAAGAAAGTAGTGGCAGTTCAAAAAGAACAAGGACCAGTGAAGATGGTGAATATTTCGGTCCCACTAATGCAGAAACTCCAGACAGTGATGGTTCAACTATTTCACGTCCTACAGGTAGAGATCAAACGAAAAAAAAGGGAAAATGTAAGGCATCGGAGTCTTCATCTAATACTGAGGTTGTTGTAGAACTTCGTGCATTAAGAATCACTAGAGATAGTGAAGTTCAAGTGCTCAACACACTGAGAAGAGAGAAAGTGGTAATAAAGAAAATGAAGATGAAACACTCTCTTTTGATGGCTTTGTTGGCGAAGGATCACTATCCCCAGATGAAGAAGAGATGAGACGTCATATGTTGTCATTGTTTAAGTAGTGTTTTTAGTATTGTCTCGTAAGTTTTGTTATTTGATGGCATGTGTTTTAGTATTGTCTTGTAAAAAATTTTATTTGTGTGATTTTTGTTAAATCGAGTAACTGTAATTTTTATTCTAATTAGTATTTATTCTACTTTTCACTTTTCTTATTCACTTTGCAGAATTATCACATGCACTTGTCTTCCATTATTGATCACATGCACCCGTCTTCCATTATTGATCACATGCACTTGTCTTTCATTATTGATCTCCATCTATATATCCCCTCATATTCTCTCATCAAACGTACACTGATATCATCTCAATCCTCTCAGAAGAAAATTTTCATATCCAATAGTTTTATCCATTCCACTTCCCAAATGTCTCACAATGAAAATCAATCACTAGATAACCATTCAAGTTCTGATTCTTTCTTTACTGTATTTGATGAATGACAAGAACGAGTTGCTCATTAGAATCGCCACGTAGATCGCATCATCAAGGATCTGCTCTTAAACAATCTTAATTTGAACGAAGAAGATCCCACTCCTAGAGATAGAAGAAGGTATTGTGAAAGGTAACGCGAGTTTGGTCAGAAACGTTTGATGAACGATTATTTTGTTGGCAACCCAACGTATACTCCTGAGATCTTCCGACGTAGATTTCGCATGCAAAAATCAGTATTCCTCTGTATCATGGAGGCTGTTACTGCCAATGACGAATATTTTCAATAGAGACCTAATGCCACTGGTAGACAAGGTCTTTTCCTATTATAGAAATGTACTGGAGATATGAAGGTGTTGGCGTATGGGACATCAGCAGATGTTGTTGATGAATACTTGCGAATGAGTGTAGCTGTGATAAGACAATCTCTCATGAATTTTGTAGAAGACGTCATTTCTTGCTTCGGTGATGAGTACCTCAGAGAAAGCCTAATGAACAAGATTTGGCAAGACTACTCCATGTCAGAGAACAATGTGGATTCCCGGGCATGATAGACAGTATTGACTGCATGCATTGGGAATGGAAAAATTGTCCTATTGCATGGGCTGGACAATATGGAGGGGGAAGTGGAAAACCAACAATCATTTTGGAAGCTGTTGCATCATATGACTTATGGATATGACATGTTTTATTTGGAACACCAGGTTCGCTCAATGATATTAACGTACTCCATCGATCTCCAGTTTTTAGTGATGTTTTGGAAGGTCGAGCACCAAAGGTTAGTTATGTCGTGAATGATCGGGAAAACGATATGACATATTATCTAACTGATTGAATATATCCTTCATGGGTTGCATTTGTTAAGTCAATTGCTTCTTCAGTAATCAGAAAACACAAGTTGTTTGCTCAACACCAAGAGATAGTGCGAAAAGATGTCGAGCGATCATTTGGAGTTCTACAAGCTCGTTTCGCATTTCTTCGACGCCCCTGTCTTGTTTGGGATAAAAGTTTGATGGGAAAAATTATGATGACTTGTATCATCATGCACAACATGATAGTGGAGGATGAACGAGAGACATACCAAACTTATTATGATCCCACATAATTTCTTGTCGATGATCCCATAGACCATGATCAAAGTTTTCAATACTCTACTGAACGCATTGCAAGTCTATCTGTTTTTATGACCAATAGGGAGCAACTTCGCAACAAAAAAGCTCAAACCGCTCTTAAAAACGACTTGATTGAGCATATATGACAAAAATTCGGCACCGATAATTAAATATGTAATTTTCATCTTCTGCATTGTTGTTTTTTACTCATCTATTTGTAGCTTGACTTATTTATTTATAATTTTGTATTTCAATTCTTGTAATTTTATTTTTGTTATTGAGATTGTAACTTATTTTAAGTGTATCATATATTTTTTTTATAATTACGAATTTGAAATATCATATAACTTAATATATTTCGTACATATTTCAAATAATAAAAAAAAATTGATTATAAAATATATGTAATTATTAAATAATAAAATAAATAATTGTTATAGGTTGAGTTGATTCATTGATAAAGTGTGAAAATTGTAGAGACTGAATTATGTTGTAGGTTGTGTACGTAAAAGAGAGATAAATAAATTTTTTATTAAAAGATTGGGTTGTTGAGGGTTGTTAAAAAACACAGTAGTGTACTTTTCTTATCAAAATATTATCAAAAGAAAAGAAAGGAAAGAAAGGGGCAAAAAGTGGCAACGAAAGGACAATTTAACCAAGCGGTGTCTCAGGGGCATTCTCGACATTTCATGTCTCTTCTTCCTCCCTGTTTTTGCCATGCTCCTCTCTGAATAAATGTCATTTGTGTTTTTTGAGTAGTCTCTCGCACTACTCTCTCTCTCTACTCATCCTTTTTTCAATTCCAGCCCTAGATTTTCTCTTTCAGGATTCTGACCTCGATCTTCTCCGATCAAACCTCGCAACCATGGTAATGATTTTCATCTTATTCATCTGTGAATGGCTGGATTATCATCTTATTCATCTTTTTTGCTTTCATACTTCTATATTCTTAGATCTGATTTGATGTGGGTTTGATTGTTTGCTTTCGAGTTTTTTATTGGTTATGATGTTCTTAGGTAGATCTTGGATTGGCTTAGCCTGTAAGGGTTCTTCTGTATGGCTTACAGCTATCAAGTTTACATTTGATTGAATTTTGTGCTTCTTTTTTCGGAAATTTAAAACAATATGTTATGTGAGTTGACTGGGTACTACTTAATTAAGTTTGTTGGTCTGGTTTCCGTGCTGTCTTGATTATTAGCTGAATGTAATGTTGCAATTGGCAAATGTTAATTTCTTGTTGTTTTTCAGGTCCACTGATACAATAGTTAATCCACATTTCTTTTGTCTTTCTTTAACAATGTAAACAACTTGGACTTCCTTCATTCAGTGTTTAGTGCATGTCATATAGGTCTTGTGTAGGTTTGGACGAATTTTCAAATGATTGTAACTACAGAACTCCAGTTATCAATGTGCAAATACTCTACACGAGTGCAAACACTATGAGCCCAAAAATAATGCTCCTTCTCCTCAATGATTACTTTTGTAATTTTCCGTCAAACAAATAAATGCTGTGATGCATATCATTCGCTGTACTTGATCGTTTGCTTTGGGGAAATAAATGATGTGATGCATATCATTTGGCTTTTATGATATGGTAGTTTGGTGTAATGCCATTGCTCAACGACAATTTTTGAACTAGATCAATGTAATCATGTAGCGTATAGCGTATGTTGCTTGATTTCACATTAATGTATTTCCTAGATCCTTTTTTAAATTGAAATAATCAACTGGCAGCAACATTTTGTACACGTAATTGAAAAATGGTTTTCTAATTTTTTCCCAGTGGATTTACTTCTGTCTGGGGTTGGACAAGTGTGGCTGCTGTAAAATTGCCAGATTTAAAAACACATGAGGTTTAAAGTAGAAATGATGAGAGCTGGGGTGAAAAGGGTGTTAGGGAGATTTAGGGGGGTCGGGTTGTTTTTTGTTGCTGATGATATTGCATATTAATGGTAGTAGAAACTAAAATTTGATTTTATGATTTAATCTTCTTAATAAAATTGATGAAATCGCACATAACAATTGTGACAACAGAGAGTTCTAGAGGTCTTTCTATCTATACACACGAAAGATATGGGTGTTTGTTTATTTTGGGTGTTGGGGGTGTTGCCCTTTGCTCACTAAGAATCAGGAGAGAGATTATTGAAGGCCCCCTTACTCACCCACCTCACTGGTTTAAGTAGTAGACATATTTGTCACGTTTATGGAGATCATCATTATTGATCACCATGAGATTATATTTACTTAAAAGGATTCTTAATTATTTGAAATTCATGTTATAATTCTTTGTATTCTTTCTGTGTACAGGCTAATGCGGCATCAGGGATGGCAGTTCACGATGACTGCAAACTGAAGTTTATGGAGCTGAAAGCAAAAAGGACGCACCGTTTCATAGTATATAAGATTGAGGAGAAGCAAAAACAGGTAATTGTGGAAAAGCTTGGTGAACCAGCTGAAACTTACGAGGACTTCACCGCAAGCCTTCCTGCTGAAGAATGTCGATATGCTGTTTTTGATTTTGACTTTGTGACAAAAGAGAATGTCCAAAAGAGCAGGATTTTCTTCATTGCATGGTAACTAATTCCCCTTCTTGATGCCTGCCATAGTTAATGCCAATCTTTAGGCTTTATTTACCTTTCCATTATCTGATACATTGTGTGTCCGTTCTCTGTGCTAAGGTCCCCAGACACTGCAAAGGTAAGGAGCAAAATGATCTATGCTAGCTCTAAGGACAGGTTCAAGAGGGAACTAGATGGCATTCAGGTAGAGCTGCAAGCTACTGATCCGACTGAGATGAGTCTTGATGTTTTTGAAAGTCGTGTGAATCTCTAGAGTTTCGGCTGAGTATGATATAAGCTCTCTGCGTCACTTGAGAGAGATGTTAATATTTGTGGAACTATGGTGCCCTGGCCAAGGCTATGATATTCCCCTATTATCGAAGGTTTATTTCTGTAGTAACGTTTAAATCTAGACCAAATTATGTGATTTTGCTCATATTTTACTCTTTTTGTGTGGAATTTACTCTGAATTTCATTTCATGAGGATAACCATCTATTTTGGAAATGTATTCTTGACTTGACTCTTCGTATTGGTACTGATCTCAAATTTTACTTCCAATTTTGTATGAGCTTTGTATAAATGTGATATTTTCATTGAAAATCGATTAAATTCGTACTCGTTCTTTTTAATTAATTCTAGATCATGTGTTTAGGCAGAGAATGATTTAAGGTTTATTTCAATCATGCCTATTTTTAGCATTAGGTCTACACCATCAAGCAATCTTATGTGATTTATTTCCTTGTTCTTTAAAAGAACATAATAATCTTATAAAGCCCATTACCATTATAGGGGTCAATTACATGGTCACTTAGTTTTACATGTGCAATCAATTGGCCTTTAATATTTGGGGTTTCTTTGCATTTGATAACAGTGGTATCTAAAGATTCTAAATTTAGAAGGTATTTTACAAACTTATTCAAAAGATCTCATCAAATGTTTTCAAAACTTATGAGATGTTTTATCTTATTTAAAAGTGTTGAACCGTTTAACATAAATAAAATGATCGAACTTATAAAATATTAGTAATCTCCAAACGTAGATTTAATTACAGAGATTTCTCGATCTCTGAACCACTATTATTAGTAACTAGTATAGGTCCCGTGCAATGTACAAACAATTTATTATTTTTGATATTAAAATATTGAACACAAAAAATAATAAGTTTCTTAAAAGTAAGTTGAATCTAATTTATTATTTGTGTGATGCACATAATATTAAATATTTTGAGTTTGATGTGAAAATGTTAATTTACGAAAAAATCAAGTTCTTCATAATATTTTAATCTCATTTGGTAGTTATGTGATGCATGGACATATTATAAGTTGCAAATGTTACCATCTTTTGATATGAAAATGTTGATCATGAAAAACAGTATAACTGAAGTTATTTCAGTTTAGTCTAGTACCCACATAATTTACGATTTCAAACATTTCTAATTTCTTGAATCCATCCTACATTGTTTGACTACTTTACTAATTGTGTTTGTTACAATTAGTCTAGAATTTTTTTTTATGCAAATTTATGTTCAATAACATATTCACAATGAGTGTAAAATGGTGATATTATTATATATATTACTCTTTTTTTTTAATTTAACATACCATTAAAAAAAAAATTATATAGTTTTTATTAGATGCCTTAAAATCAAAATTTATCTTTTATATTTTTTTAAAAAAATTATAGAAAATGATTTTCATGCATTTTAAACTTAATTTAGCTTTAGAAATTTTTTTGTAAAAGATAAATAAAAAAAGTTAATATAAAAGGTGTTTAAGTTAATATTTTAAATTAATCTTTAGGGAAAGAACACAATATTTTATATGGATTTTTTTTTTTTATGATATTACAATATTTTATATGGTTAGTTACTGAAAAATCACGACTTTTACTTTGAATGCAATTTTAACCAAACTTGTAGGTAATTGAAAAACAAACATGGGCATTAGATACATTGCTCAATTCTTATCATTGAGTAGGTTGTCACTTTATCTTTATTTCGGGCAACTTAACATTGTCAACATCAAAATAAATCTTATTTATATGTGTTTATTCAAAAATAAAAAATAAAAAAATCACAACATTTACTTTGATTGAAAAATTAATCAAACATTTGAGTATTGAAAAAAAAAAAAAAAAAAAAACATATCTTTTGATACTTCATGCAACTTGAACCATCAGGTAGTTTTTCGATTACAAAAAATAAAACCATTTTTCTTGAACTCGTTCATTCATTCATTTACTTAAATTGTTTTATGTATCTCAATCTTCATCTATTTATCTTCCTTATATGCATGCATGACATGAGGAAAAGAAGAGAGAGAATCAGATTGTTTTGTAAAAAAAATATTAAAGGAGAAACTACATTATTCTCTTATAAGACATGCATTTATTATTTATTTTTTATATTGGTAATTGACATGTCAAATTATGCAAACACGTACTGAAACTCAAAAATTGTTTGATGATTTAGGTTGCAAGAATTATCAAAAATCATGTATTTTTTTTAATACTCAAATGTCTGGCTAAATTTAAAATCAATGTAAAAGTTGTGATTTTTTTTACAACTAAAATAATATAAATAATAGGATTTATTTCTATATTGATAGCTCGAATTTTCTGAACATGTCAGCCTGGATAAAGTCAAAATATACCCGATGATTGGAATTGCACAATAAATCTAATATTATGTTTGTTTGACCTATAACATTGAACTCATCCATATATGATGGTATTCTAATAAAATCATTTTTCTTGAACTCATTCATTCATCTAATATTATGTTTGTTTAAAATCCAATAGCTCTAACACCATAAAAATTTACTACAACATAAAGTAACATATTTTATCATTGTTTCTGTAGTTATGAACTTCATGCTAACTTTACAATTAATTTTCAGATTTGTATTTACTTCTTAATCATAAAAAATAGATAAATTATTTTGCAATTATTCAAATTTCAAGTATTCAAGTATTAACTTGAAACTACATCGTTTTGATGTAGATAAATTATTTTTTAAGATTTTGCGGCTTATGTAACGTCTCACATGGAAATTTATTTGAATACATGAATTTAGACATCAAATAATAAATTTGAATTGCAACGATGAATGATTGTTTGTGGCTCTTTTTGCTAATTATATAAAAGGTTAGGATTAAATTGTAATTTTTGAAAATGTGATGAATATGTTTTATAATTTGATCTTTAAATTTGTTTTTGTTGGGAATGATGTAGCATTTGATATGACATATGACATGACATGTTTGCTGGACACGTGGGCTCTGGTTGCCGAAAAATATAATGTGATCTAAATTATAATAATGAATAAATGTGATAATTTTTGTAATTATCATGATTTTTTGGTCTAAATTTATAATTTTTTTAAAAATCATGATTTTTTTTTTAATTACATCAATTGAAAATCTAGTATAAGATAATTGTGAAAAACTCACAATATTATTGATTGAAAATATTGTATAAGATATTTGTGAAGAACTCACGATATTATTGATTGAATATAAACGCATCAAATGTTTGGGTAAATGTACATGTATAGAGCATTAATGTGATATGATGTTCATATATAAAATATCTAAAATTTGATAATATTGCTTTTGCAAGATCCATTTTCAAAGTACTGTATTTTAAACTAATGTGTACCAAACTGATTAATATTTGTAAATTCAATAATATAAAGTATAATCTCTCAAATTCAATAAATGTTAATTCTAATTATCAAATAATATTATGATTTAGTAAAAGATATGATCTATTTTATTAATATATCTTCAATTTATTAATAATATTTGGAAAAGAGTCAAGATTTTATCATCCCTGTAAGATTGAGTATTGGAGATTTATAAATTAATGAAAATCATTTTAAATTGGAGATTATTGCATAACAAATCAGATATGTAAGGTTGTGTGTAAAATATTTCGTCTATTATAAGAATGAATTTTATACCATATCCATAATAAAAAAAATGGATATGTATAATGTATAAAATCAATTAAAAATAAAAATCAATAATTAATGTTATTTCTAATATTAGAAAGTGAAATAGGCGGGAAAATTTTTGTCACTTCTATTTTTAGGGGGTAATTGTTATTATATATATATAGATTTGTGTGTATTCACATTATGGAAGCAAAGTCAGCATCTTTGTAAAATTCACAAATTGTTTAAATTTGGCTTGCAAAACAGGGGTCACTATCATACAAATACCATGCATCCATCCAACCCAAATATGTGACTCTTTGAATGTTAACATATTCAATGTCAAATTTATCTTACAATGTCCACAGTCCTCAGCACCATCATGCCCTTGTAGCTTCTTCTAGCCCTACTAGGGCTCTGCAATCTTGACTGAGATGGCTCACAATCAATTCACAACAAATCATTTCAATAAACGACTAGCTGGTGGGTGGCTGAAACGACATCTTCTCTGTTGCATAAGATATGCATAGGTAGCCGGAGTTAGCTTTAGACCTCGTTTCTTCATATTATCGTGAAATTCAAAAGCCTTTCTGAACTGCCCAGCAACACAGCATGCATGTATCAAGAAATTATAAGCAACTGCATCAGGCTTAATATCCTTGTTCAGCATGGATTCCCATAAGCTGAAGGCTCCTTGCAAGTCACCCCTTCTACAATGTTCGTACATAATAGTCGAGTAGCTTATACAATCTGGAGACAGACTGTTATTCGACATTTCAACTAGGATCTGTGAAGCTTCCTGAATCTGGCCCAGCTTGCAGAAACCTCGAATCAGCATGTTGTAAGTGACTGTGCTTGCAAGAAACAGTTTAAGCATTGCCTTATGTAGCCGTATAGCCTCTTTCATGTTCCCTTCTCTGGTAAGCTGATCAAGAAAGCATCCATGTGTCACCTCATTAGGAATTATGCCACTAACCAACATTTCCTTCAATAGGATCTCTGCCTTTGTGACAAATCCTGCCTTACATAAGCTATTAATCATTGCAGTGTATGTTACAACATTTGGGGTAACCCCTTCTGTAACCATAATATCCCAATGAGCCATAGCCATCTCAAGATTTCCAGCCTTTCCATACTTATCAATGATGCTGGTATAGATAACATTATCGGGGCTCAATCCCTGGTCGTGAATCTCTTTCAAAGTATAGACCAATAATTTGGTATCCTTTTGTTCAAGAATCCCTTGAATAATTATGGCATAGCATAGCAGATCCATGTCAATACCTCTTTCTCCCATGTCATCACAAGTATTCAATGCATCCTTCAACCTTCCTTCCTTGCAATAACCATCTAAAAGTGCTGAGTAACAAAATTCATTCAACTTATTGTGTTCCTTGTGAAGGCGATCCACAAATTCTTTGGCTTCAGATACCCTACCTGCAGAACAAAGCCCGGTGATAAGAGGTCTGTAGGTAAATGTATCTGGTGCAAGACCCTTCTTCAACATCTCATCAAACAACTCAAAGGCTCTTGTTATGTTACCTATTTTACAGTTTCCTTCTATTAGAATGTTGTATGTTACCTCGTTTGGAGCAACATTCATTTCTAACATATTCTTGAACATATCACATGCTTCACTCATCCTATTTGCATGACAAAGACCATATATAAGTGCGGTGAACGTGTGAACATTTGGTGAAATCCCTTTCCCTGTCATCTCATGATATAGGCGGAATGCCTTATCCACTTCCTTTTGCTTACAGTAACCATCAATCAACGATGTATACGTCACAACAGTTGGGCTCAATCCTTTTTCATGCATCTCAAGAAACAGCATCTCAGCTGCATTCAACTTTCCCAACTTGCATTGTCCACTAATTAAGATGTTAAATGGGTAAACTGTGGGTTTTATCCCAGCACCGAGCATTTTACCAAGAATAGCAATGGCTTCATCCAGTTTTCCTCTTTTGCAGAATGAATCGATGATGATGTTATAAGTTACATCATTTATGAGCAACCCCTTTTCCTCCATCTTCATGAAAAGTAACATAGCTTTTTCTAAATTTCCATCTTTACACAGAGAATGAATCATAGCATTACAAACATATAAATTAGGCATTCGTCCAAGTTTCTCCACCTTATAGATCAAATCATAAGCATCACCAAATTCTCCTTTTCTTCTCATCCCATCAACAACACTCGATAAAGCTTCCTCACTCGGAATAATTCCATACTCCACCATCTCATATACCAAATCTCTTGCAAACCTAAAATCATCCACCCTACACAACCCCAGCACTAACGTACAATACGTGACAACATCAGCTTTCAAAGCCTTAAACCCCAACATTTTCTTCATCTCAACAGCCTCCCGGATCCTCCCACTCTTACAAAACCCATGAATCAGCACATTATATATAACCACATTCAATTTGCACCCTCCATTATTCTCAACCAACATGATCATTTCCATTGCTCTATTATAATCCTTCAATTCACACAAGCACTTAATAACAGCAGCATATACATAAACATCTGGGATCAACCTAGACCTCACAAACATCTCATCAAACAAATCAAGCACTGTTTGAAATCTCCTTATTCTGATCAACCCATATAACACAGCACTCATGGTCCTCACTTCTGGAAATAAACCACATTCCTTCATCGATTTCACAATCAAAACTGCATCCAAGACTCTTCTACTCTGAACATAGTTTTGGATCAGTAAATCAAAACCATAAGCCGAATAAAAATCGGATCTTTTATAAGAATCGAAAAAATTCTGAAAAACAAAACTGGGATTCTCCTCCCTTCCCAAAAGGGTCTGCAAAAGAGAGGACGCCGGCCAGTAAAGTTTCGACTGGACTAAAGAGTGAACCAGCAAGCAAAACGACGTCGTGGAATGGGGGAAATTCTTATGAAGGCCGAGGAAATTGAAGAAGCGGAGAGCCAACCTGGAGTCATGGAGATTCTGGAGGATAAAACTCTCTATGTGACGAGTGTTTAGGAACGTGGAAATGGAAGGTTTCTCAAGAGCAACCGTCCAGCTCTGCTTGCCCCGCACGACGTCGTTTAGCATTGCCAGGAAATTTTCGTCATCATCTTTGGGGCAGCGACGGCGGTAGGCCGCAGCCGCGAGTCTTGGTTTGGAGGAAGGAATTGAGGTTCGAATAGGCGTCCTCATTCTTCGAAAAGATTCTCAGGCGGCCATTGACGGTGACTTTAGGGCCTAGGTAAAACTCAGTTGAGTTGAAGATTGATGGGAAATGCCAGATGCAATTGCAGTACATTTCTCTATGCAGAAGGTACATCTTATTCTTAGGCCAACCTTTTTATCAAATACTAATCATTTACTAAAAATATATATAATTAGTATAATATTTTGAAATAAATATTATTTATTTAATATGGTAAGACATATATATATATATATATATCAATTGACAATAGATTAAATATTTTAATATTTAAATGTATTAAGTATGTGTGTGTATATATATACGGTAATAAGCACAAAAACGAGGATTTTTTTTTTCAAGTAATAATTGACTTATGTGAAAATATTATTTAGTTAACAGATAATTGCAGTAATCCCATCAAATTATTAGCCATTTTGCATATAAATTATCCAACTTTTTGATAGCACAAAATACAGATTTGACACTTAAACAATCAAATTAATTTTTCAGTCATTTTCACTAGATTTTGACATGAGATTTGCGCATGACATATTTTTTAGGTTTTTTTTGTCCAAACATTTGAGTCTTTATATTAAAAAAGAAAACCCTTTTAAGTATGGAGTGAGTACATCGACTTAATTTTTTGGACTAAAAAACACTTTATAATGTGTCACTCTCATGCGTAAGCCACCTACCAAAATCCAGTAACAAATGTTTGAAAAATTAGTTTGATAGTTTAAGTGCTAAATCCACATAGTTTATTATATTGGTGCCACAAAAAAAAACAAAGTTGATGGTTTATGTGAAAAATCACTTATAATTTGATAAGATTACCACAATTAACCATTTATTTAAATAAAAAAAATTATTCAAATTTGTATTATCAGTATAAATAAGTTTCAACTATTTTCATTAAAGCAATTGACATTGAATAAATTAATTAAGATTTAAAACACATTTAATAAATTTTCAGGAATAAGAAAGAAAGAGGCCCATTTCTTGAAGCGATCCCCACTTTGGCTGATTGACCACTCCCAATGATTTTTAAACTTACCTATACTATATATTAAAACAAGAAAATTGACAAAAATTACAAGAATGTCACTTTCCCACCTAAAAATGTCATATCAATAAAATAAAAAATAGTAAATCTTACTTGATAAGCTATTCTTTAATAATAATTAAAAAAAAAATCAATCTTACTCTACAAGCTATTTTATAATCTATATAAAGTTAAGAAATAAAGAGAGAGATACATTGATTTCTCAAATTTATGTAAAACTAAAAATTGGAGAAAAAAATAGTGATTTCTCAACAAAAGAGATATGCAAAGAATGAAGGACAAAAAGAAAAAAAATTAAATATATTTATTTTTCAAATCTATATAAAACTAAAAAAAAAAGGAAAGAATACAAAATTTGCTAAACATTTAAAGATAGAAACATTCTTCCATCTTATTGTTTGAAGAAAAAAAGAACAATAAAAAATCATAGATATAATGATTTATTAAATCTATATACAAGATTTGCTATACATTCAAAGGTAAAAAAATTTTTCCAGATCTTATTGTCTCATATCTTCATATAAGGAAATCTCACCAAATTGTCTTTGTACACTAAACACAAATTGAACAATTAATTTTGTGATAGAGAAATGAAGACATGACATAAGAAAACTATACATGAATATTGAAGTATGAGAGTGAAATGTACAAATAAAAAATATAAAAGGAAAGATTAATTATTATGATTGAAGGAAATATTATTGTATATAATAATTTTAATTTGATAAAAATATAAAATCAACAAATAAAATAAAAATATTTAAAAATAAAATTAACAATTATTTTTTTTTAAGTTATATGACAATTCGTGCAACGTACATGAGTAATATGAAAAATCATTTATATATGGTACATGTTTTAAATTAAAATAATAAAAAATGTTATGAATAACATATTAATTTATACAACTATTATATTATTATAATTTGTAAATATTAATACAATAAGTAATAAACTGCGCATCGTGTCGTGGACTGCTAGTATAAAGTTATATAATAATACCCAAAAAAAAAAAAAAAGAATAATATGTTTCATCTGTGTCGGCAAAGAGCAAACCGAAATTCACCCACAGATTTGGATAATTTTCACACAATCAAAATCCTGTCTCCATTGAAATTAACGGTGACGTAAAAATCATGTACATACAACCTATATATACACACGCCATTTCGGAGCAGCTGTGTCTCCGTTTCAAATGATCGATCTACGATTGCGATCAGAATGCCACCGGCGTCGACGGCTCTCGGTTCCGCTTATCTCAATGCGCTCGCTATCGAGATTGAGAAGAAGCTTCAACGTGTATGAAGCCTCTGAGTTTGAACGATATGCATGATTTGGTTGTTTTCATTTTGATTTTTTGTGAGGATGTTTTTGCCTTTTCGTCTTTCTGAATTTTGTTACTTTTGTTTATGTATTTTGAATTTTTTGGTAGTGGTTTTGATGGTTGATGGCATTTTACTTTTTATTATGTAGGCGTTAGCTTCGGCATCGCAGACAAGAAATTTGTTGCAAGAGTTGTTTGCGGACATAGCTCTGGAAGTAGATGATCAATCTAAAGGTGAAATTCCAGTTAACCTTTTAGGTGTATGTTTCTGGATTTGTGTCCTTTTCTTAGTAGCACTTAAATGCATATACATTGCACGCTGATGCATGCTCTTTTTCTCAATTAGCAACTAGCAATGAATGCATAAACATTGCGAAGCTAAGTGGGGAAACAATTCCTAGTGTTAGTAGTGTCAAAGTTTTGAATAAGCTTTTCCCTATTTTGTGGCTTATTTGTGTAGTGTATATTGTTCAGAATATAAAAAATATAAAATTCAATAGAAGATCAAAGGCTTCCCTGGTAATATCAGTTGTTCAGTGGTTCTATCATGTAATCTTGTTCTCTGCTCTTACTTACAACAGATACCATATTTGGTGAGGAAGGTGCAATTTCTGTGGCTGATGATGGGTATGGGGGTCCTATATGCTTTTACGACGTGCTTGCTGACCATTTTGTTAGCATGCCTGAGAATGGGAAACCAGTCCTTTATCTGATTGTACAACTTTGGAGCCAGTCATTTGCATCTAATATTTTTTCACTCTTATTCCACAAGTGGGTAAGTCTTCTTGTTAGTGTGGTGGTTTCTTTGATTTCAATGGCTATGCTCGTTGATAGTGGTGTAAACCTGTTGAGATTGCTCCTACATTCTCCTGTTGGTTTTTCCTTCATCTGCCATCTGCTTCATATACCAATGTCATATTATCTTCACCTCTCTTCTTTGCATTCTTATTGTCTTTCCCTATTGAGCATTTTCATTGTCTCTGCCTGTCACCATTATCTTAACATGCACTTCCATGTTGCAGCTGTTTGAGGTTCACCTTGATAGCCCTGAGGTCCTACTGCGTTACTCTTCTGCTCTTGTCCAAGGTGCTACAAATGTATTCTGGTAAGGAGTTTTTATCTGTTACTTATACTGTTATAACATGTATCGAGTGGGCTGATGCGGGTTTAACCTTCTAAGTGCTGGGCAATTTAAGTTAATACCACCCCTTTAACTTTGCCGTGACAGATTAAATGAAGTCAAATGATCATTGTTCTGCATTTTCTGTGAGCTTGTCAATAGCTTATTTTTCTGGAAGACTCTAAATGGTGCCTATTGCTCTATACAATACTAGAACACATAAGGTAGGAGGGGGAAGGGGGGACTTATACACAATGGCCCGTTATTTGTGAATGTTGCTGTATATCGCAATTTTTCCTGTGTATGTGGACCTATAGCTATTGATGACCTTCATCCAAAGTCTACAAAATCCTTTTCTATTATGTCTTGTTTGTGGAGGAGCAATCAGGACATGCAGGAATGGAAATGCTTAGCATAGTTAGCTTACTTCCATGGGCTAAATCTTCCTTGCTATTCCAGGTTGAATTTTTTTTTTTACCCAACTTCTCTGAAGCTTTTCCCAGGAAGAGGTAGAAGAAAGGCATTCCAGGAACCCAGCCTATCCAACTCCCTACTCTAACCCCCACCACCTAAAACACACACACACACACACTCACTAACACATACACAAAAGAAAAAAAAAAAAGAGAGAGAGAGAGAGAGAGATACATTTTTCGCTTTCTTATTTCATACTTTACAAGTTTGATTGAGGAGGTTGTCTCATTAAATGCATGCATAAATCCAGGATTGACATCCAAACAAATTCAAGGCGTTTCCAGAGTCTATATCAGGTGATATGTTTCTTTCAAAAATAGTGTTGTCACTGTTATTACATCTGGAGTTCTATATCATGACATTAGGGCCTGACACTTGTCAATGATTGTAGTATCTCCTCGAAGAAGTTGCTCTACATTCTGAGAGATTAAAGAAGATCCCCTTACAGGTCTGCTTTTCTCTGACTAGAAGCTTGTCTTCATTCATAGAGTTCTATTTGATAATAAAGTGTAATTTTCTGATTGTTATTAGGCTCAGCGGGACCTGTTTCTTCTCTTGTCAAGATTAATTTGTTTCTATAACTCAGGTTGGTAGATCTCTTACTTGATATATGTGATATGTCAATGATCCAATTGTAGGTTCTATTTTCCTCATTACTTGAGCAAGATTTGTACTCTTTGCAGCTGACAAGCTTGAAAGCTTTCTGAAGCAATTCCCTGATTTTCCAAATGCTTTCTTGGTTGGTGGTGCCTCAGATATATTTGTGACTGAACTAGCTGATCAGGTAATGCACATTTTATTGAAGTCTTGTTGACAAGCGTGGTAACACTAATACATGAAGATAGGTCTATAAGTGTATCCTGATCATGACATCAACTTGCAAATTGTTCTCCATCACGCTCTAAATTGGCATTTCTATTATCAGCTTCAAAAGTTGAAGGTGGAGCCTGTACTTCTGCATTACCTTTCTCAGATAAAAGTTCTTCAAGGTACATAATGTTCATCAGTAACTACTTATGCAATGTCTAAATAGATTGAATATTTTCTTGGACCCTTTAGATGTGCTGACTTCACGTCTGTAGTGGTTAACTTTATTTATAATATCTACAGGTATGGAACTTAGAATGACAACTAGTACAAGACTGAAAACTTGTCTATATAGCTTCACATCTCCAGGTGCTCCTATGTACCCAACAAGAGCTGTTCGTCATGCCGCATGGGACGCCTTAGATTTTCTTTTTCCTGTGAGTGATTGAAATTTTTTCTAGTTTATGATGCATATATGCTGCTAATTTTGGCTTGCTAATTTGGTGCATCATTATTTTCCCTCGGTGTTTCTTCCATCATGCTGTGCCTTGAAATAGGATTTTTTTTTTTATCTCTGCTGGAACTTGGAAATTATTGTCAGTGTTTCTAACTGGAAGGAAATTACCCTGGAAGCAACTCAAAAAAAATAAAAAAATAAAAAATAAATAAAATTAAAATTAAGACTTAATTAGGAAAATTACTCTTATTCCCTTTATTTGTTCGACTGGAGCATGCAACCACCTTTGTGTTATGCATATGCACCATCCAAGGCCATTCTGTTGAGAACTATATATTATTGGTGCCTTCTGAATTAGCTCAAAATACACTCATCCTGCTGCACAGCATATCAACCTTGGATTTTTTTTGTTTTTTTTGTTTTGTTTTTTTTTGTTTTTTTTGTTTTGTTTTGTTTTGTTTTGTTTTTTTTTTGTTTTTTTTTTGTTTTTTGTCTCGACTAAGTTCAAGTTTTATAGATGTCTTTAGGCAACCCAACAATGTTCTCCACCACTTTCTGAATCTTAGACCCTCAGCTTATTTCAGTTGATATTAATATTTGGTACATGGTAAAGAATCTTTCTCTATGAAATTTTGGTACAAGAGCACATAATCTTGATTCCATTGCAGAAATCCGTGTTGTGGGCTGCTATTGTTAACTCTGTTTCTTCTAATCACCTAATAGGATGTGATGTTGCAAATAATCCATCTTGTTCTGTGTGGTATATGATACCGCTGCTGTTGTACAGGTTGGGAGGTACCCTCGGCATCTGATAAGTCTCTTTTTTCGATTGCTCTATCCATGGTACTGGCCCTCATCTTGTTGGAACTTTGTAGTTTCTTGTATGCAAGCTATGTTGCACTCTGTGTTGAGATTAATATTTTCTAGTTGGGGATGCTTGAGAAAAAAAGCAAGACGATCTTAGACTAGATGCGTAATTTTTGGGTTTAGCAAGGCTTAGTGAATATATTTGTGCCAAATGGCTGGTAATCATGTAATACTTTTATCTCAATCTGCATTGAGTTGAAAGAGTTGTATTCTGTACAACAAATGTTACAAATCTGTTGTTTGCAGTTGATTCAAACGTAAGATCCAGACTTGTTGCCATCTCATTTTCACCTCCCCTTGAACTTTTTATTTTTTTTTATTTTTTTCTGAATGGATTTGAATATTCTTTTTAAATTCTTAAAATTTCAAACGTGACAAACATACAAACACAAACTTTGAAGATACCATTCTCACTTTCACAATCTATGCAAGGAAAATATGTCAAAATATGTATCATAAAAAACGAGTAATGAGTTTCACATCCATCATAGAATAATCATATATTCAAACAATCATCAAGAAGTTCGTTATCATAGATTGTGAATTATCTCTACATCTTTCAATGCTAATGAAGAATTAAACAAAGATTATATTAAATTTCATGCTAATTAAGTCTTCTCAAACAAAATGATCAAAACCAATTTAAAGATTTCTAATTCCAGCTAAACATTACAAACACTCTCTTGAAACAAGCCACAGGGTAAGAGTCTGCTGCAGATGATAATAATCTCATACAAACATCTCCTCATTCTATCTATATTAAATCTCCATCCCAGCTTGAACAAGGCCTGCCACACAGTATGAGTCCAGGAAAACGCATATCCTTCCCGTGTTTTCACAAAAGAGTAAGAAAATGAATGCCAGATGAAACTTAGAAGGGAACTAAAGGAAATCTACAGTGCAATCAACCCTTGGGCTACGTTTTGAAATTCATAGTAACAAACTCATTGGTGGTGTTTGGATTGATATGGATTTGAAATCCATCACTTTCATTTTAAACTAATTTTTGAACAATTTGGATGGATTTTGAATGCAAACTAATTTGGGTAGATTTGAAATACATTCATTTCAAATCACTCAATCCAAACACAACCTTGAAAGATTTACATGCAAAGGCGGGATATTTTACTGCACCACTCTATCAGCCACTACATGGGAAACTAATCAGACAAGTGGGGCAGAATTAAACATAACAAGAGGCATAGAAAGACAAGTGGAGAGCCTACCTCAAGATTGATGCTTTCATGAGTAATCATACAGAGCTCCTCCAACTTCAAGCACAAAACATATGGCTTCAAGTTTCATTCTTTTCCACACCTTTCGATTCATTGTAATACCTTCAGCCGTGGTGAACAAAAGGGATCCTTAATTCGCACACTAAGCTTTTAGAATAAAAGGTGATGCCGAAAGTATAGATTACACATATCTGTCTATCAATCCGTGCTGTAAATGAAAATGAAAGATACAGTCAGGTTCCCTGAACCAAAGTTTTACTCCTCCCACTGGAGAGCTGTCTTCATTGAATGAGCCAAATGTCGGTCAAGTTACAGAATGTTGGAACTTTTTGATTTATCACACACAGGGGCAAACATGACCCAGTGAATTTGCTAAATTTCATCAATTTGTTTGCGTTGCATCTGCATGATACTTCTCTAAATCAGCATCTAGATCGTCCGACGACACCTTGTTGTCACCATGGCCCTTTCCCCGCCCACGTGCCCTTCCAGATCCACGTCCTCGCCCGCCACCACGTGGCCTTCCAAAACCACCCCTACCTTGTACCCTGCTCCATAAATTTTAAGAAATAGTAAATAGGCAAAGTGTAACTAGAAGATGAAAGAAACCTTTCACTTAAAAGTTGTTCATCTCAGTTTATGCAGAATAACAATTAAATAAGTATGGTAATCTTTCATCAACATTCACTTGTCTGCTGGGTAAAGAAATTAACAAGTTCCAGAATTTTAACCAGTAATTAGGATTTTCAAGATAAAATTCTATTAGAATGAGCTTCATATTCTCAAGAACTAGGGAAATATTCGTCTTCTTAATAGACAATAGCATGGACAACAGAAGCCTCATCAAATGTATAGTTCCAGAAATTGCATCCATAAAAATTTGAGAGAAGCTTCTTTAAAAAGAAAATTTTACAATACGGTCTGGATGTACAATATGTGTGTGTATATAACACAAGCAGTTCTTCTCACACTTAAATAGGATGTAGAAGGAAACTATGGTTACTTCATTTGATATATGGATGTGTAAATTTAGCGGTGCAAGAAGTTATTCCAACTCTTACACTAGTCACTAGACATTCTAACTACAGAACTCAATGGGGGAAAAGGTGGTGATTTATAGAAACACGGATTAATACAACCAATCTTCACTCAGGAGGAAATGCTTGGATTTGTTTTGGTTGGGGGATGGTTTGGGGGGGGGAGTATTTAAGAGGATGGATTTTGGAAGATAAACTGGAACATGTGATGAGCCACTAGTCCCCTGGAAAAAGCAGATGCCAAAGCAAACACATACAAACCAGTCTCTACGCATTTGGGCTGACTGCCTTCGTAAATCACTCAACCAAGCCAAAAGGTGTGGGCCCAATGATTAGCCACGAGCATGAGGAGAGAGGATGCATATCCAATCTCTTGGAACCAACAAATCATACAAGAAGGCCGCAAACAGTGTAATCTGCAACTTTTTCAAACCTAAAGCTAAGCAATGAGACACCTGCCAGTTCTTGAAAGCAAATTGCTTAGAAGGTCGTGCTCCTTACTCTTTAGTTCCCGAACAAAAGGATGGCAAGTGCTCACCAAGCATAACTTCCTTACAACCATAGTTGTTAGAGGTGTTCCATTACAATCATTTGATAGAGAGACTCCCGGAGGCACAGGCTATAGAGCCTCTACAAGCAAGAGGCAGGCACTGTTCATGCAGAGCGCACCTTTTGGCACCTCAAGCACACCTCTAGTTCACAGGCCACCCTCCAACCAAAACACGTTTTTAAGATCCCTTTTAAGATTTTATAGATTTTTTTTCTTGAGGAGAAGATAAAAAAGGTCATCACTTCATTTTGAGAGGACTAAAAACATGTTTTTCATTCTTTTCTTGACATGTAATATGGTTTGAACAATTTAAAGTATCAATTTTTGCGAAGTACACACATATTTCATTTTTAAGAATTTTTTCATTATTTTGGATCTGTGCACCTCTTGTTCAAGAGGCGCACCCTCGCCTCGAGCACCAGGATCACCTGTGTGCCTTGCCCTCTAACAAGTTACAATACACTTGTTTCCATATCTAGCTTACAACCTCCTATATAGCTATATACTTTTCAAACTGACTCTAATATCCATCAATAACATGTTGCCCTCTCAAAATAACTGAAATTTCATACTCATGGTACCAAATACTTAAAGCCCAACAACTCTGACATGGCATGCACACACTAAAATAATAGCAAACATTAGATGACTTTGCGTGTCATACTGAGTGTCAACATCATAAATCTGTATTTCGGAGGCTAGCACCCTGCACTACCACTTTGATGCACTCTATTCTATAAAGTATCTAGTTAAAAACAAGTTGCTTCATACTCAAATGATCTAAGTCAATGGGTAAGAGAGAAAGGGAGAACTGAAGTGGCAAAACTAAGTCTTCAATGAGCAAGAGAACTAGAACATGAGACTGATATTATTTCACAAGCCCCAAATTATCCTACTACATTTTTTAAGATTCACATATAACAACACTTTCTACGATGACAAACTTCAACTCAGAGTAATGATCTGATGCGACTAAACTTATTTTTGTCCACAACTTTCACGGTCAAAGTACAGGGATATGAGCAAAAGATTTATTTCCCAGTCCTAATTTATCATGCCAATCAATGTGAAGTACAACATCAAACTGACAGAGATGGTAATATATTGATAAAAATACAGGTAAAGACCATCAGACAAGTGGTAGCAGTTAATCGTTCGAGTGCAGAGCTTGAAATCATCAGTGACATTTGTTGTGCCATCTTGAGCAGCCATAAAGCTAACAAAATATTAGATGGACAAATGGAGGAAAAGAAAAAACTGTCCCCAGAAATTCATGCCAAAAACTATAAGTGGCTCACAGTTCAGATAGTTAACCAGCAATAGAAATTTAATCAAGGTAGAGCGCACACCTGTTAGAAGCTACATTTGAATCGCCATTAGCACTGGCTCGTGGCAAAACAGCAGCTGGGGCAGAAATATTTGTTCCAACAAGATCTACTTTCATTGGTTTCCCATCCAGCTGAACATTGTTATACTTCTTGACAGCAGCTACTGCATCTTGTCGTCGTGAGAAGACTACTTCAGCAGTACCCTAAAGAAGTACACTTTTCTAAACCACTGCAAGAACAAACTTCACCAGAAAGCAAGACTACTTCAAACTCAAATAATACCTCAGATCGACCGCTCCTATCATAATGTATCAGACACCGTTTTAGGTCCCCAACCTCTGCAAACAGCTCCTGCAATTTAACATTAAACATTGTCCTAGTCAGAAGGGTTGATAAGATGAAAGAAGACTTCCTGAGGGCACATAAAAATGTAAAGAAACACAAAAGAAAACTGAACCAAGCAACGCAGCCAAGGAGGGTTGATAAGATGAAAAGTGACTTTCTGAAGGGTACATAAAATGTAAAGAAACATTAAATAAATAGATAAAATAAAATAAATATAACAACCAACACTGTCCGTATAGTGTATAACATGAAACCATTATCATTATCACATCAAAATGCCAGATGAAAGGGGATCTAATTGTATTGGCAGAGAACACATGTCTCTTGCTAAGATCCATTAGTTTATAAGAGATATCTCCTGCTTAAAGAAATTAATTATATGTCCACTAGATTCTCCATTAAAGGGTCGAGCCCACTCACAATTGAATTGTCGTAGACATGCCACAACTGTGTAGTTGTCACCTTTTTCCATCCAACAAGTGCAACTGATAGAAGATGACATACAAACTAGGTCCTAGAGATAGAGGCAACAAGCACCCCACCCCAACCCCCTCTCTTAGTCAATAAAACAGAAAACTCAACCCTATTGATGGTTCCATTGACAAGCATTACACTTAGTTTTTCAGTTATATTACTCAAGGTTCCTCAAAACAACATGATGGGTTGTGTAGCATAATACCGAAGTAGTGAACTGAACTCTAGATTTTGGAATACAGATTGTGCATATATTCCATGTATTATCACAAAATCCCATCTCTTGGTAAAAAAATGACAAAATAGAGGACCAAGGTTATGCAGATATAAGCAAAGATTCTTCCATCGCTAAGCAACTACAAGGGGCAACTCGAAGCATCACCAACAAAGTCAGCTAAAATAAGTCAATAAAGATTAAACATTCACAATAAAACGAATTGTTCAGTTCGATTAATTAAAACAGAGATTCAACTATTCAACCCAGTAACTTGAACACTGGCCATCCGAAAGAGATACATCATACATGGATAAATTTGTTAAGAAATTAAAAAAAGCTAAAAACTAACAAACAAACAAAACATGCTGCAAAAAAATATTACCTTAACGTCCTCAGTAGAAACTCCATAATCTAAATTAGATATATACAACTTAGTTCCGGTTTCGATACTGGACGCTCTACCACCTCCAGAGAACATATCGTGGCGCCAAGCTGATTCAGGTGCCTATACGATGCCACAATTCATCAGTAGGAAAAATAACATGGTGATCCTCGCCAAAAGCAGAAACAATAAACAGCAATTCAGACCTTGGGGGCGGCGTAAGGGGCGGAGCGATTGGTGGATCGGTTAGACGAACGGCGGGATGGGCCGGGACCACCCTGAGCGGAGGAGCGGCCGCCTCTGCCTCGAACATTGGATTTTTTATTGGCCTTAATTAGATCATCAAGAGTCATATCCAACGCAGCCCCTGACATCTCTTCTCTGCTAGATTTTTTTATAACTGTTTTTAGAGATAGAGATCTGAAGTAGACTTAGGGTTCAGAATGAGAGGATTGAGAGAGCGAGAGAGAGATTCAACGCGTACTCTTTCTTTTTTCTTTTTTTCCTTTTTAAGTAGGCCGTCAGTCACTATTGTCGGTTAACCATGGTCCGAATGCCGTTAATATTGCCGTCAATTTGACATGACCATGGTTCACCATTAGTTGGCTACTTATTGTGAATAGCGAAAAAATATGTATATTTTGAGGTTGTACAATGTATGTTTGTATTGAAAATGTGAATTCATGTCTGAAAAAAATCTTGGTATTTCTAATTTTGTATCCTGAAAAGATATTGTTAGAAATAATTCATGTAGATGTTTCATTGTGAAAAAATGTGGTTAGAAATTATTGATTATATATATATATATATAATAGTAACATTTATTAATATAGTATGTCTTACGTGTTGTATAAACTTGACATCAACAATTCAGCATACTTTGAAGACTACTGTTGATAATTTTTAGGATTTTTTTTACAAGAAATACATTCATACTTTTAAGATAGAACGAGTAAAAATGATAGTTAGATTTGAGAATCGAGATAAATAAGAGAGGTTCGTGATTGAAAATAATTTTGGAAAAGTTCCATCTTTAAAATGAATTTTTAAATAAATATAACTTTTAGTTTCTTTCAAATGTTCAACGAAAGTAAATTTAAGAATGAGTGTTGTGTGATATCTCATAGACTTCATTTTATGAGATTGGTTAGACCTATTAGATCAACAGTCGACGATCGACACCGATCAAATGATCAATCGACGTCAACAACCCGTCAATACCGATCACCGCAATGTATTACATAATATATATAAAAATATTACTAATTTTTTTATGTATATCATATGATAATTTCAGAAATTATTACATGGTAGATATAAAAATATTACATGGTTTACATCAAAGTATTATTTGATACTTTTAAAAGTTTTACATAATATATATACAAGTATTATATGATATACATAAAAATATTACATTATGATAGTAAGAGTATTACTTTTTTTTTTTTTTACGAAAGTAAAAGTATTACTTACTAAATGACAAATCTAAAATTAATAGTTGATTTGAAGTCATTGAACCAAAAATAATATTTGTTACATATAAATATATTGCATTATACAAACAAAATGTTATATAGATTCATCAAATTATAATTATTTAAAAGTATTTACATGATATATATATATTTATATAAGTATCACATTATAATAATAAAAGTATTACTTATCAAATTACTATTTCCCAAATTAATTATGGATTTAGAATATTGAAAGCAAAAGTATTGCATGATACACATGAAAATATAATATTATATGATACACATAAAGTACTGTGTAGTATTACTTATCATATTAAAAATTCTCAAAAGTATTAATTCATACACATAAAAAACATTGAATAATATAGTATTCAACCGTTGATCATTGACTTTAACTGTTGTTGACTAGGTCAAACCCTAACCCGTCTCCTCATCTAAATTTAAATGACCATTGACTCCAAATGTAGTAATTTTTTTTTTTTTAAGTTTGTACTTGTTCCAAATGAACTTTTAAAACACATACTTAATAAAAAAAAAATACAAAAACTCGTATAAAATGGTTTCACAGATATATTTTATGAGACAGAACTTTATTAATCAACCAAATCAATTTTCACAAACTTACATGAATTAGGGTTGTAGATAGTGTGTGTTGACCCATCTCACCGATCTCAAAAGAGATCACCCCCCAAAAAAATGTTTATAGGATTTGTTGATAATAGCCACAACTATGAAAAATTAATTTATTGTCAATCCAAACAAATTTAGGGATATTTATTTTAAACTATTTTATTAATACTCATAAAGTTATGTTATTGCAAAATAAACTTAATTTTTTTTTGATTAAAATTATAATCTCTAAAAAATCTATTATTAAATATATATATATTTTTGGCAATTAACTATTGGCAAAAACTTGTATGTCCAAGAACCGTGCCCCCACTTTTTTTTTTCCTCTTTTCTTCCTATTCTGGGTTGCTGTCCTTTTTTTTTTTTCCTCTTCCTTCCCTTGTGCACGTTGCTGCTTCTTCTTCCTCTCTTAATTTTTTCTTCTATCTTTCTTTTTCTTAATCTCTTTTCTCTTGATTTGTTATTTTCATAAATTTAGCTAATTGATTTCAAATCATAATTTATTATAATAATTTTAATATATTGAAAATCAATTATTTCAAATACTATGAAATCGTGATTTGCAGAAAATTTGACGAAAATGATGATGAAATAGCGATTTACATAAATTTTGAGGAAGAAGATGATGAAACATTTGAAATTTTAAGATTTTCAGTGAATATATCAGTTGTATACTCTTAAGGTATCAGTTACTCATTCAGTGAAGGTATCAATTGTATGTTCTTAAAATATAAGTTGTATACTCTTAAGGTATTACATATTTACATTTAAGGTATTAATGCTTATAGTATAAGGTATTACATATGCATCTTTAAGGTATTACAATTTACATATTTACCTTTAACATATTAATGCTTATAGTATAAGATATTACTTAATATGCATATTTAAGGTATTACATATTTACCTTCAAGTATTAATATTTATAGTATAAGATAATACATATGCACTGTTAAGATATTAATGCTTATAGTATAAGGTATTACATATTTATTTTTAAGGTATTAGTTGTTCATTCAATGACAGATATCACTTGTATACTCTTTAATTACATATTTACCTTTAAAGTATTAGTGCTTATAGTATAAGATATTACATATGCATCTTTAAGGTATTACATATTTACCTTTAAGGTATTAATGCTTATAATATAAGGTATTATATATTTACTCTCAAGGTATTAGCTGCTTATTCAATGAAAAATATTAGTTGCATACTTTTAAGATATCATTTGTATACTCTTTAGATATCATTTTTATACTCTTAATGTATCAGTATGCTGTAGACTGTAAATTTAAATTTTTAAGATTTTAAATGCGAATTTTCATCATCTTCTTCCTTGAATTTTCTACAACTAATTTCATGAAATTGAAACAACAATCTCATAAAAAAAAAAAAAAACAGAGCTATTAACATCAATGCAATGAAAGAATAACACATCATAACTCTAACAAGAAGTGAGTATCATTTATTAGCAAAACAAAAAATGTAAGAACTTCATATACATATACATTGATCTTCTTCCCCTTATCCATCAAAATTAAAAAATCCCTTCATTTTACAACTTAAATTATCCACACAATTCGTCGAATTCAACACATTTTCAAAGGAATAATCCTCAATCGATTAAAATTTATCCAAAACTCCATCAAGAAATATATCATTACTTTCTAATCTACTAACACAAATCATGATTTGAATAAAGAGGAAAAAAAATAGAGAAGAAGACAACGTAAAAAAGAGAAGGAAGAAGAAAAAGAAGGTGCACAGCGTGAAGGAGGAGAAGAGGGAGAATTAAGATTTAACAAGGAAAAATGAAAAAAAAAATGAAAAATTGAAAATACAAGTGGGTGGGTGGGTGGGTTGGGAACACGGTGCCGCTGGGCGGGTGGGTGGGTTGGGAACACGGTGCCCATAACTATTTCGTTTTTTAGGATTTGTCAACAAAAATATATTTGGAAAAAAATATATGAAAATTATAAAAATTATAATCTGTATCAAATCTATTATTAAATATATATATATTTTTGGCAATTAATTATTTCGTTTTTAAGGATTTGTTAACAAAAATATATTTGGATAAAAATACATGAAAATTATATGAAGTGGGCAAAATTAATCTGGTGCGTTAGGAAAAAGACGAAAAAGGGCCTCGACATTTGTATGAAATAAAACCAAAATTAAATATACGGATAACATTATGAAAAAAATTGATCCTCCACAATTCGTTGGCCCCAATAATATCCACTCGTCCATTTCGTCGCTACTACACAGAAATAAGGAGAAACTCTTTTTGGGGGATCCAGTTTCTTCTTCTTCTTCCCATGGCGAGGACTCTAATCTCCTCTCCTTCTTTCTTTGGAACTCGGCTTCCTTCTCTTTCCCGCCATGGTCTTGTCTCTCAGGCTAGGCCTATCAGCACCAAAGTTCAATCCAGTCTCCATCAGCTCCCTCCTATTGATCACTCGATTGATTTGAATGCGATTGTTCTGAGAGCTGAGAGCTTGCTCTACACGCTTGCTGATGCTGCTGTTGCTGTGGACGGCGGCGCTGCGGCGTCTGACTCTTCCGCTGTCGCTCCGAAAAGTGGAGGGTGGTTTGGGTTTATTTCCGACGCCATGGAAGTTGTATTGAAGGTAAATAGTTTTTTTCGGTGTGTGTATATATATATATATTTATATATAATTATAATTATAGATATTGGATTTGGAGTTGGACTGTATGGTGCTTTGGTAAGTTTTGTTTTTTCGTTTTTAAATATAGTAATGGCTTAATTTTCGGTTTGGTTAATTGTTAAGGAGGTTCTTGGTGGATGTTGAATTTTTTCCTCGGAATAATTTTATGAATCTTGAGAGGGAGATTATGAATGTTTTGCGTTATTAAGTTTACAAGAAACAAAAGAAAAAAAAATTGTATTAAGGCACTATAAGATTTAATTTGTTCCTGATTTTACTCGTACCAGGTGCTCAAGGATGGACTTGCAACTGTTCATGTGCCATACGCTTATGGATTTGCTATAATACTACTCACGGTTCTTGTTAAAGTTGCCACATTCCCTTTGACCAAGCAGCAGGTAAACTATTTTTTCTGCTACCATTGGGATTGTAAGCATTTGTTCTGTTGCCAGTCAGATTACTCTGCCTAGGTTGGGTTGTTATGTTTTAATGTTTTATTTTGGTAAACATCTCTTAATTGATGAGTAATGTGCATTTCTTTTCATATAAGGTTGAATCGACATTAGCAATGCAGAATCTTCAACCAAAGATCAAAGCAATCCAACAAAGGTATGCAGGAAATCAGGTGAGCATCTTATCTGGTGTTTTGTCTAACAATTGTTGATTTATTTTTTTAAAATTTCATGTTTTTGTAGTTAATGCTTTGGGTATTTTTCCACGAGCATTTTAGTTAATTGTTTGAGTTCATTGATAATCATGATTATTGTGATGGAAAGGGAGAATAGTAAGACAAAACAAAACAGGATAAGACATGATTGGATTCCTCATCTTAAAAGGATCTGTTCACATGGGAACTCATCACAAAATCTACATTAGTTCATGATCTAATAAGGCGATTTCACCTGTATCAGTTTCGCTGTCAAAATGCATTTATTGAGTTTCAGGTTCATGCCTTTCTGTTCATTTTCTCAGGGAGGTTGAATTAGTTTAAGTTAATAGACATGCAAATTTGTTGAGAAAGGATTTTGTTTACTTGTGTCCCAAAAGGCTAACACAAATGTAATTATAAATAAGATGCAGATGTTGTACTGAGCTCTATTAAATGACGATCTCATTGGCTTGGTTGAGGTTGAGTTTGAAGTTAGAACTGTAACTAATCTTTGTTTAAACTCTTTTGCTTAGTTTTGAGGTGTGATATACTGAGACAATATTTATTATAGATATTTTGCCCTTTGCCATTTGCCTAGGTGATCTTATATCAATATATTAAATCTTTCAGGAAAGAATACAACTTGAAACTTCTCGTTTGTACAAACAAGCAGGGGTCAATCCTCTAGCAGGTACAGTTAATCCATCAATTTACAAACTTTTTTTTCAATTAGCTTGATGCAACATATTCGACAGAAATATCAAACTGTATAGCATTTTGGATACAAACAATTAGATGTGACTTTGTGTCTTTCACTTTTGCCTTCTCATCAACTGAAATAGACCCCTCTACTGTGAATTTTCCATTCTTCTAACTCTCCCACTACTTCGCAACACCACTTCCCCACCATCACCAAGTAAGCAAAGAGAGAGAGATAAAAAAAATGAAGAAAGGAAGAGAGGCTGAATACTGTGTAGCAAATTGATTGCAAGGAGCTTTGGTTTGAGATAGAACAATGACCAGCAGATTTTCACTACGATGAAAGCAAATGAACTCATCAATTCAAGATGAGCTCCGGAACTCTAAACCGTTTTTGCCATGAGAGTTTTAGTTTATTTAACTTTTTCTTTTTGTTGAAATCCATGTCCAGCATATTCTTTAAACTGAAGATTTTGACCTTTGTACCCTTTTGAGCATGAAGATGTCTAACAAATGGGCAAAAAAAATGGGCTACTTGAGCACCGGAATGATCATAATTGGAAAAAATTTCACCAATCAATTGCCCTAAAAAGTAATGTTGAGACATTCACAAAATGTTTCCTCGGGGACTTACATTTGAAGCATTATCATACTTGACTCAAGAAAAAATCTGTACATCTGTTTCTTTCGTGTTGGGGGTCACATCCAACGAAGTTTGAGTTAGAATTGTGAATCTTGTCGTTCACCCTGCAATGAGACACAGATACATTTGCATGTTGTGAAACAATTGGATCATAGAGCACGAATCCAGCAAGCTGAGGCGTGATTGCTTGATTTCTTTCTATCTTCTAGCAGCAACCTTGCCACTATGTTTATCATTAAAGTTTCCGTAGAACCGATTTTCTCTCTCAGATATGCACTAATCATTATTCAGTGAAATAATCACATGCCTCACTTGCTATAGCCTATAAGAAA
Source organism: Scutellaria minor (assembly GCA_954870855.1). Lineage (NCBI taxonomy): Eukaryota > Viridiplantae > Streptophyta > Magnoliopsida > Lamiales > Lamiaceae > Scutellaria > Scutellaria minor. Next base: position 4,605,642 of record OX940725.1, read on the forward strand.
CAACATAGACAGAACATTTACGCAGCCACAGATGAAAAGGTAATTAGTGACCAACTGCAGTAAGCAACATTAGAATACATTTACAGTAGAAATAGTCTCCCAAAATATGTCAAATTATTGTTGTCTTACTAAACAACAAAACAAATTTTAAATGCCCTTCTCAACTGCTCTACCAAGAATACTATCTACCTGAATAAGTCACCCAAATGATTGGAAATGAAACCAAACCTAGTACCAAGAAATTATTGTTTCTTATGCACTCAATAGGAAAGTGGTTATTTTACCTGTAACTGATTTACTCGTTACAAGGTTCTTTGGAAGGACAGCATGGCCTCTGTGTGGCAGAAGCTGTATTTCATATTTAGCAGATTATCCTGTCATTTATTTTCATGCTAAGCAATGTTCTCTATGTTTTTTGTTATCATAGGTAGATGAGGTATTCTGTGATGATGGGATCTCTATTTTGTACTTCAGATATCCCAGACCCTAATAAATAAACTAATAGGTTTGTGGTGTAAACAAGTAAATTGGAATGTTTATCTGCCAGGATCAAGCATTTACCACTAGACTATAATTGATGGCAGTGCAACTTTATTTCCTTAAATATTGGTAGCATAAAACCAGCTCAACATGTGTGCTGCTGAAATTCTCCACAATCTCCCTCCGCCCCCTCCAAGCAGCACCTCTAGGGATTTTAACCCATGACCTTGCTCTGATACTAGTTGTATCAGGCGCCTACCAGTAGACCAAAAGTTATAGCTGAAGGTTGATGTGCAGGTCATTTCCTTAAACTTGGCAGCTCAGAACACCGCCCATTGATCACACAACCCGGATTTATTCCATGAATTGATTATCAGAATCCTTGCAACAATCCTTTCATCACACAGCCCGGAGTGCGGCTGAATTCCCAGCATTATCATTTTTAGGATATAATTATTTTCCATTCAAACTTTTCCCTCAATTTTGTCCCAAGAAACTCCTTTTCAGCAGTGAATGTCGTATTGCTGTTATGGTTTGTCCTAGTTAGAATCATTCTCATTAGGTTGTTGTTTTGTCTTTTGAATGGTCATCACAGGATGTTTCCCAACCTTGGCTACAATACCAGTCTGGATAGGCTTATATCAAGCTCTTTCAAATGTAGCAAATGAGGTATTTAAGAAACTTATTAATAGCATCAGCTTATTTACTATTACCTGATTTGTCATAATCAGGGCTATTATGACACTATGTTTTATTTTCTTCCGTATCTAAATTATTTATCAGGGGCTGTTAACTGAAGGATTCTTTTGGATTCCTTCTTTGGGAGGACCTACAACAATTGCCGCTCGGCAAAGTGGAGCAGGAATTTCCTGGCTTTTTCCGTTTGTGGTAATTGATATTTTAAGCTATCATCCAACTGAGATTTTCTTCTTTGATGGCCATCTTATTCCTCACAATTCATCTGGCCTAAATTTTTTGTCATTGCTTATTTTTCCTAAAATCATTTGGACCAGGAATTATCTATGTCAACTAATGATGTGATTTTGTACTGCATTTGCGGTTCTAAGGATACTATGCATCTTTCTTTGTGTATTTTGCAGGATGGGCATCCACCACTTGGTTGGTATGACACTGCAGCATACCTTGTTTTACCTGTTCTTCTAGTTGTATCGCAGTTTGTCTCGATGGAAATAATGAAACCTCCACAAGTAAGTTACCACATAGTTTGATCTCTATTTTTGTGAATAGTTCCTTCTGGCTCTATTGCACTAATATCTTATTCATGTTTTGGTAGACAGATGATCCAACTCAAAAGAACACACTTCTTGTATTTAAGTTTCTCCCGCTTATGATCGGTTACTTTTCCTTGTCTGTCCCATCTGGATTATCAATATACTGGTAATTTTGGACAACTTCTTTTTTCTTGGGATGTGATTGCTTTGAAGTATACTGAAATATACCAATGTTTATGTGGCATGCATGTGATGATCAACTATACATGCTAATATTATACTTAATTTACAATACACCTATAGTTATAAATTATTCCTTCTAAATTTCAATTACTTATGTGTTGTATGGTTAGTAAGAAATTGTAGAAATGAGGAACTGAAATGGGGCATTTGAGGGATGAGAAGTGAAAATGAGATGGAAAATAGAAAAGAGGGACTGACAAAGTGATTTGGACTACAATACAGGTGTCCTATAATATTTATCAGCATAGATGAAGTTCAAAGTTCGATTGTCAAATGATGTAGTTTTCAAGTTTTTCTCACGATTCTTGTTCCGTTGGAACTTTTTTTTAAAAATAATTTTTTATTAAATAATTTACGGTTTTATTGAATAGCTTTTATATGATTTTTGTAAGTAAGTTATCTGCATACTGCATCGCTTATGTATGCTATTGCATAACTTAAAGCAAACCACTAATGGATTCAACCTTTTAGGTTCACAAATAATGTTCTTAGCACAGCGCAGCAGGTATGGCTACGAAAATTGGGAGGTGCGAAGCCTGTTGTAAGTGAGAATGCTAGTGGTATAATCAGTGCAGGGCGCGCAAAACGATCAGGTGCTCAGTCAGAACAGACGGGCGAAAGGTGGGGTTTAATTTTCAATTTCTCTTTGTTCTTTTCTGTTGCAAAATTTTCACTAAATAGTATTATTTGTAAAACAGATTTAATCAGCTAAAAGAAGAAGAGAAGAAGAAAAAGATTAGTGCATTGCCTGCAATTGATGTTCAAGCGTCAGTTTCAGCTGATGCTGAGTCTGAAGATGACTCAGATAATGAAAGTGAACCAAAGGTAACCATTGGTTCATCACATGAAATGATCTGCTAAATTTTCTTTATGAAACGTCTAAGAATGCCAAATCTTCCATGGAACTTGATTCTTGCTTCATGAGAAGTCTGTGCTCCAGTTTATTGTTTCCGGAACATCTAATAGCCATATTACAATTTACAAGGGGACCCATCCATGATGCCTTTTTTTAATTCCGCTTTTAGCATTCTCTTGGTTTGAATTTAAGAAATCTTCAACCATCTAATTGTTTTCTTGTCTCTGAAAATGAGATTGAAAAACAATGATGGTCTGCATTTACCAATGGATAAAGTAACATGCGAGAAAGAGACATCCCAGTGAACCCACTGGGGTCGTTGTGGGGGGTTCTGGGACGAATTTTTTTTTTTTTTTTTTTTTTGAGCTATGGGAATTTTGGAAGTAATGGATAATTTTCTATTTTTCTTGCACATCATTCGTTAATATGCACCCGACATTAACCATGCCTCACCTTTTTTCTTTGAGAAAGAAGTGTAGATAACTTTACTAATAGTAACACTTGCGCTTTCTACACTCAGAAAGCTCCAAATACTTATTTAGGTTGTCCATCAACAATTTTCCATCTCTTAGGATATAAATTTACTTCAAAGTTACCCTCTTTCAAGTTATGAAGTAACAACCACCAGCTTCCAAATTCTACCTTTTGAGTCCAAAATTATAAAGAAGAAAAAAATTTAACTTTTGTTGTCTAATCTAAAATCTTTGGATTTCCTTTCCATAAAAATAAACTTGTATGTGTTTATGTGCTGAATGCTACTTAAGGTTTTGTAGTTTTATACCTCACAGTAAATGCAATGATAAATGAAGTTCCCATTTAATTGAGTTCCCTGCAGAAATTCATGTTCTTAGTGAGCACTTGGATCAACTCATACCAGTATGAGATAATGAATTTTTCTAATGTCATTTCAAGAATTATTCATAATTCCATTTTCAGATTATGAATTTATATAAGACCGTGATTTGGTGTTTACTGCAGGATAAGGAAGTTCTTGAAGAGGCATATGCATCGGGCAATGTCAAACCAGTTCCTTCTGGGCCTAGGAGAAGTAAGCGATCAAAGCGGAAGCGTGCGGTATGACTTTTATGAAATTTTGTAGTCTTGATGAACCTTGTATATTTTTTAAAATTGGAATTAATATATAGTGCTTTTTTTTTTGCCAGTCAATAGTTTAAGGTATATCTATTGTGGCATCAACATCTCTTTTTGTTAGGCTGATAATTTTGGTTATACTTGCAATTTAAACCGGTGTTCAGCTTGTCAACCGTACCTAAGAAGTGTAAATCAGAGATCAGAGGTTACAAACTACCATACAGTCATGAACATTCCGTTTTCTTATCTGACTAGAAGAAAACAACACTCATTCATTAAGAATGTATAAAAGTAAATGCTCATGCGTTGCGATTTCTATCTGAATGTTAAAAATCTTCAAAGCTATTAGTCCAAGTTATTGTTCTTCATCCCCTCTCAGGCCTTGCTGGGTGTTTTTTGTTTGTCATTTAATCCTGTCAATGCATATCTATTCTTATTAAAAGATTGTACACGTTTCCGAGCTTACATGATGCTTTTGGAGATGATAGGTTTTACTTTAAAAATAAGCTTTTAGATTGTGTGATTTTATAACATCATGTTTTTAGGATCTTATATATAAGTTCCATGCTTTTACAGGAGCTTATAAGATTCTATTGTCTTATTTTGGAAGCTTGTTCGCTCCTCAGCATTAGGCATCTTGCATATCTTATAATACCCTTGAAGGTGTTGAGTACATTGAACCAGAAAACTTATAAGCCCCTACAACTTGTAAGATTTTTTGGTATTTACAAAACGCTACTTACTTAAAAGGTAAAATTATTGAAGATTTAAATTTCAAAAAAAAATTCATAGACTTTTAAAATATTGATGATGACAATTTGTTATCAAAATGATCAAAACTAAGGTTTCTGTTAATTTCTAAACATAAGTTGGGAGCTACTAAGCTCTTCTATAAAAAAAATTATGGAACAATTTGGAGCATCTTATAGCCTCCAAATTTCTTATTAGATATTTTAAGCAATTTATAAGATTATACAAACACCTTTATAGTTGCATAAGATAAATGGTAGTCATTTAAAAGTTAATGCAATACCATGTTTTTTTCTGGGCACTAAATTGCAAACATGGTTGTCCAACTCTAGGTGATTGTGTGATGTTGCTGTTCATAGCTCTATGACTTGGATATGGTCAAACAGTTTGAGAGTAACTTGCCACTGCTCTATATAGTAATTGGCCTCGTACTGAATATCTGAGAACTGAAACTATCATACAAAGTACTATGATCATAAGATCGATTTATAACCTCTACCTCCAATAACTAGATGAAATATTTGTCCTACATACATTATTTCTGCATTCTTCAGGCCTTAGATGGTGGACGATGATTTCCAACTGGGCTTGGTCCAGATGGTATCTTCCGAACCTTCTTCTCAGTTACCTCCTTTCTGTTTCTCTGTTCGTAGAAATGAATGCATTCTTAACCATTCTTCAACTATTAACATAACATAGTAAACAGGGACCATAGTTGAGATAAGATTTTGGTTATTTGCTTACCGATGCTTTCTGAATGCTCCCTCTTTTTCTCGAGTTATATGCACCTGTGCTGATCTTGAAACTCACTGCATCATATGAATAACACGTAGCAGCTCTTGTTAAGAAAGAGTAGTCATGTGAACGATAACAGGTTGATAGTATTAGAAACTTACCTGATTTAGTTTCTTGAAAACTGAGGCTACTAGCATTGTGCTGTTGAACCATTAAAACGAACCATATCAAGAGAAGGGGAAATAGAATCTGCAGTCTTGTCATTTTGAGGTTGTGCTATGCTATCTAACGATGAAAAACGACTAGAAATTAGGAACAGATGATGTGGGCATTTCTATAGTACCAACCGATCTGTCTGGTTATTATAAGAAAACCCTGAAGAAGAAGAGAATGTTTGGGATCCTATGGGGTGGTGGGGTCATTGTGAGTTGACTTCTTACATCTCATCATTGCTTCCATCATAATCTTGAGCTCAAGTCTTTCAACTCATCATTGCATCCACTGTGTGCTGTAAGGTTTTGCAAGACAAACAGGTTATAATTTCCATCTAGCTGATGAATGCTACTTGTACTTATATTGCACGCGAGGTGTCGGTCCTCCTGATGCTACATGCAATCCACATTCAAACATGCCTGTGTATTTTGTGTGAATTGCGCACTAGGAGATAACAAACCTCTAAAAATTTCATATAATTCAATCTGGTAGTAGAATAAATACAATTTGAATTAACAGATGACATTGGTAAGGATAGATCCAGAAATTTGGCCCGAGGAGAACATTTTTTTTCACATTATAGCATAAAATTCTTATGATGCAAGAGGACAAACTCTATGAATTAATGATATAAATGAAAAATATAACAAACAAATTATATTAAAAGTAACTTTTTTAATAATCCAAGAGGGACTATCCTCTAAGTCCATCACTGAACGTTGGTGTGTAATTTATTTGGTTTGCATTGAGATTTGAGTGAGTGTCATTTCATATCTGGATTAAGTCGGACGATGAATTGAGTAAAGATTGGCTTCTTACCAACCTAATCTGATAAGCTCCATTTTACCTTACTACATCTAACAAAATAATATATATATATATAGGGATAACTGCGCGAAATCCCCTTGTGGTTTGGAAAACCGGCATGAAACCCCCTTGTGCTTTCAAAAATGCGCGAAACCCCCTTATGGTTTTCTAAATGTAGCCCGAAATCCCCAACTCCGTTAAGGTTAACGGAAGTGCAATGCACGCGCTCTTCATGCGTTTTTTGGTGTTTTTTTTTTACTTTTTTGCTATAAAATAATATATATACCTTTTTTTGACTATATTAAAAGATTAATTCTTTTGTGGGGTTTCTTGCAATTGCAAACACTTCCTTCAATCTGATTTTTTACATCAACAACTATGTATTATTTATTTATTTTTTTAATTAATTTTTTTATAATGTTAATTTTATATATAGTTATTTTTTTTAATACTAAAAGTTGGTACGTATGTTTTTTTTTTTTTACTTTTGTTTATTTCAATTATTTTTTTTCAATATTGATTTTTATTTAGTTATTTATATTATTGTTATTAATGATTTTTTTTTCTTTTCTTTTATTTTTTTCAATTAATTTTATTGTTTTGCAATAATTGATATGTATATTTTTTTTCTTTACTTTTCTTTTTTCAGTTCATTTTTCCAAAATGTCAAATTTTTTATTTAGTTAATTTTTAATGTTATTAACTCAACTATTTATGAAGATTATATTAAATAACTAAGACTCGATAATAAGGAAAATATAAAATAAATAAATAAATAACTTATTATTTAATAATTGTTAGGTATAACAAACAAAATTAATCATACCAAGAAACAATTAACATACCAAAAAATTAACCATACCGAAAAACAATTAATATATCAATTTATCATAAACAAAAAAATAATAATAATAAAAATTATGCAAGAAAACTTGGAACATACCAATTTGTAACTACAAACAAAAGATAAAAAAAGATTATATCGAAAAACTTGGAACATACCTTGTACTAGTTTCAGGTTCTCATTCTAAAACAAAATGTACCTCAATAGCAAAATTTCTCATTATTCACGCCGTTAATCATCTATATTTCTCTAAGAAATTCAATGGATTTTTTATTTTTTTTGTATGGACATCGAATATTTTTTTGAAGCAAGATAGTAAACTAATTATATTTAGAGTCTCGTTAATTACACTTTAGGATTAATTTGATGTGAAAATAATATATTATCAAATATTTCCACATCCTCCTCATCAATAGTCAACATTAATACAAAAAAAAAAAAAATGAACATTGTAAAAAATGAACTAAAAAAAAACCAAAAACAAATAAAGAAACATACATAGCAACTGCATCATTAATAACAATAAAATAAATAACTAAATAAAAATTTAACGTTGAAAAAAAATAAATGGAAGAAAACAAAAGTAAAAAAAAAAAAACATACATACCAACTATTAGCATTAATAAAAATAAAATAAATAACTAAATAAAAAATTAACATTGTAAAAAAATTAATTGAAAAAAAAACAAATAATACATAGGTGATAATGTAGAAAACAAGCTTAAGAAAATATTTGCAATTGCAAGAAACCTCCACAAGAGAATTTGTCTTTTAATATAGTAAAAAATGAGTAAATATGTCATTTTATATCAACAAGTGAAAAAAAAAAAACACCAAAAAATGCATGAAGAGCGCGTGCATTGCATTTCCATTAATTTTAACGGAGTTGGGGATTTCGGGCTACATTTAGAAAACCATAAGGGGGTTTCGCACATTTTTGAAAGCACAGGGGGGTTTCACTCCGATTTTCCATACCACAAGGGGATTTCGCGCAATTATCCCTGTATATATATATATTATTTTCTCCATAATTTGTAGGTTTTTCAAAATTTAATTCATAATGATTTACATAATACTAGATTAATGCATTAATTATTATAGCAATCATTCGGTTAATATAGTAATAACTAGTATAAGTCCCGTGCGATGCACGGACATATAAATTTTATAATTTATATATTTAGATAAGAAAATGTAGTACATGGAAAATAATAAATTTCTTGGATGAATTTCAGTGTAATTTATTACTTATGTGATGTACGACCATTAAATTGAAATATTTCGATTTAATGTGAAAACTTTAATTTATGAAAAAAAATCAAGTTCTCGATCATATTTCAATCTCATTGTGTATCTGTGTGACGTATAGATAAATATATTTCATGTGTCAATAAATTTTAGATATAAAAATGTTAATTATGAAAAACAATATACTTCTTCAAAGTTATTTCAATTTAATCTACTACTAATATAAATTATGAATTTTAAATATTTCTTATTTTCATCTTACATTATTTGACTACTTTATTACTAATTGTTTTTGTCACAAATTAGTTTGAAAAATGCTTATGCAAATATATGCTAATAGATTATTCATTATAATGAGTGTCAAATGACGGTATTATTAAATATTATAATCAATTCTTAATAATATTTCTACCTCATTTGGTACATGTGTGATGTAGCAAATAAGTTTCAAGTGTTAGTAATTTTTTGATATAAAAATGGTGATCATAAAAAAACAATATAGTTCTTTTAAGTTATTTCTATTTAATCTACTACTCATATAATTTACCAATTTTGAATATTACTTATTTTTATCATAAGTTGTTTGGCTACTTTACTATTTGTTTTTGTCATAATTGACCTGGAAAAAAAAACCTTATGCAAATATATGTTCAATAACTTATTCATAATGAGTGTAAAAACAATGATATTATTGTATATAATTTTTTTTCCAAATGCTCTAAAATTAAAATTTATCTCTTAGAAAAATCATATTTTATGATAAACATGTCAAAATCTAATAAGTCTAAAACCATGAAACTATATAACAATAGAAAGTAAAATATTTTATTATTGTTCATATAATTAGAAACTTGATGCTACCATTATAATGAAATTTCAAATTTACAATTGTTTTTTAATCATGGGTGAAACAATATTTATTCTTACATTAAAAGAGATATATTTTTTGCTAATTTTTTCGTGGATATATATAATGATTTAAATTTAGGTACAAAGTGTTATTCACAATTTTTATGAATGTTTAGCATGATATTAGTACATTATTTACATAAATCATGATAAATTTATAACATATCAAATATGATCATGTTTTTTCTCTCTCTCAATTTTCATGTATATACAAAATGATTTTCATACCACAAAATGATCTTTATATCATATTATATATATATATATATATATTCTTTTAATATATTCAAGATATATATTAAATATCTTTATACAATAAATAATCTTTATGATTTTTAAAAAAGAATTAATATAGCATAGATAAGGTAAATGCTTCAAAGTTATCATCATTTTTATTATTATATTATTTTTATAAGATTATACAATAATTTTCTACTTAATATAATTAAATTATGTAAACATTGTGTCATATTATTAGTATTGTTCAACTGGATATAGTAAACTGGAGTATTATAAATGACATATTTGTCAAATAAAAATTATGTGATTTTTATTATAGTTTTTCAACATATTTGGAATACAATTATAGAAGTAGATAATTTATGTTATGTTATAAAGTAACTTGATTATTATATATTTATTGAGGTGATATAAATAAATAAATATATATATATATATATTGAACAAAACAATATCGCATAATTACCTCTTGGTCTTTGAAGTCATAACTATAAACATCTTTTTTTATTTATGTATGGAATAATGTCATGTGATCTAACGAAACAAAATTTTAGTGCCCACAAAATTACGGAAGGTATTGATATCATTGACAACATTAAAAATATGAGTCGTATTCGTCAAAATATTGGTTATTGTAATGAAAAACAAAACAATCATTTATCTTGAAAAGGCGAGTGAAGTCAAAGATGTACAAACTTGTAGTTGACATGTATTTATAGATGAATAATAATTAAGATCATATATAAAAAAAATCATATATATAATTAAATATATATATCAAAATTATGAATTTTATAAATCTATTTATAATTACATACATAATAAAAATCATAAAATTATTTGAATCACATTTTTACATATTGGTGAAATTATAGTAAGTCAACTTAAATTTGATTTTTATTTTTTTTTTGTTATAAATCTCCTTCTATATATAGACAAAATTAGGGGGGGTTACAACATTAGCGATAATTTTTTATATATTTTTTATACTTTGATGGTTTAAAATTCTCTTGAAATTCATTCATTTGTATTCTTTTAATTTATTCAACATATATATCTTTAATATTTATTATAGCAATAATTAAGCATTTAGTAGATGAGATCATATTAATATTTATATACCATATATAGATTATAATTTCTAAGATTTTGTCAGTATCATAGATGATATTATTACCATATATATATAATCATGTTTAATACAATAATTTTTTTAATTATAAATTATGAAATAATAAATATTGCATTTCTACTTTTGGGAATTGGAAATGGGCGGGAAAATATTATCATTTCTATTTTGAGGGGTAATTGTTATTATATATATATAGATATAAATATATAGATTATAATAAATATTGTTATATTATTAATATTATTAAATTATAAGTGTTATCCAGTTGTAGGGAATATTAGCCAGAATTGTAAGTATGTTGAAAACAACCATTTGAATGATGAAGAAATGAAATAATTGTACATCTTGTCTGGATACAAAAATGTAATTATAGATTTTTTAGTTCACGATTGAGATTAGTAATAATATAATGTTCTAAATATCATCTAATTATAAGAAAAATTAAAAATTCGTTTGGATCACTATTAAATTATTATTATTATTATTATTATTATCATTTAAAATATTATTATTATTATATATATATGTATATATTTCGTCCATATATATAATGATTTGATTGTATACCATATATATTCATTATATAAAATCAATATTTTTGGAAATTACCATAAATTCAATTAATATCACAAAAAATTAAATATTTAATATTTAATAAAATTTCTATAATTAGAAAGAGAAAATGGGCAGGAAAACTTTTGACATTACTATTTTTAGGAGTAATTGTTATTATATATATATATATAGATTATGCATTATGAATATGTATGTATGTTATCCAAAAAAAGATTTTGTCTTTTGTAATTATAATTTTCAATTAATGAACTGAAGTCTGAAACAATTGGTTCCATGATTTAGTTTAGAATTTGGAGTCGAATAGTTGATGAGGGTGGGGTTGGATAAAAATGGGAAGAATATTTAGGCCACCTAATGCGGTTGAACTTGACCCGCTACCCCACATTTTTGACTTTTTGACTTTTTGACCATGTTAGGTGCCCCTAATTCCTGGAATTTCAGATTTTACTAATAGAGAAATAGCAACAGATTAAATTTTGAGTTAGTTCACAATCTTTTTAAGTCCATGAGTGTACTGCATAAACCTACTTTCTATTCAATAAACCGCAAACCACACGCCACAAACTTGGCATCTCAATATAACCTTTCTTTTTTATTTTTCAAGGGAAATTATATAATTGAGCATTGACTTTACATAACGTAGAACCTTGAAAGTATCAAATAAACTAATAACAGAAAGAAGCAAACTTGTCATTCATAATAGCGTAACGCAGAGTTGCCAAGAATTTCAACAAAGGTTGAACCTTGCATTCAAATTTTGAAAATAAAATCCAATCAACTTGAGTTTCTACCAAAACCTTTATATCATATTCAAAAATTAGAACAAAGAAGCATATTCATGTATGCTCCTTTGCCCAACGCATTCACAACGTACCAATCGTTGATCATGAGGACTGATCATATAGAAATATCAAGCAAATCTTTGAATCCATTTAATTGAGGAGAGCTCAAATGAACCAGAGGATAAACTAATCAATTGGTTTATTGAAGGATTAATGCCAACCAGCAAACAAAAGAGAAATGAAGACAATAACGCATAAATAACCTCGAAGCAAACAGGATCAAACAGATTCAAATAGATCCATTAATGCAAAATAAAGATTTATAATGATAACTAGAAAGTTGTATTGAAAATTTCCTCATCTCATTATCACACCACCAACGTGATCATTAAGATTACTCACAGAATATGATGATTGTAAATAGAACACATCTTATATAATTACTCCACTAAAGATGTATTTTAAAGTTAGTAATCGGATATGAAAAATTAAGCTAATTCCCCAAATCTACCAACTAAAGGCAGAAATCGGTGTAAGAATCGATTTGTATCTAGTTAAGAAATTCAAGACTGCACCTATCAATATTTAGAGAAGAAAAAAGAGGAATAGCTTGAGCTAAGTTGAAAATCAATATAATATGTGTATAACTTTGCTAATTATTAAAACCTACTCAATCAGTATGCCATCACTTGGTGTCCTCTAGTAAAATACCTTCAAGACAACGCAAATTCATTCGGAGGGCGAAGGCAGATAAGAACCTCATGCTCCTCTGGTCCCACACGATGTTTCGGTACTTTGATCTCAAGAACTGTTCCACTCTTGTCAAAATATGCTTCAAGCTTTGCATCATCAGGAATCCGAGTGGGCAGCGGGATTTGTCGTCTGAACTCTCCAGGGGGACAGTGCTCTGGAGCCGGATCAGTGAGCTTGAATGTCCGATCACTTCTCTGAATAAATGGCATGCATGCTGTACTCACTGATGAAATCTTCACCACACCATGCGTTAGATTGTTCCACCAATGGACTTTCACCCTTTCAGGATCAGCGAAAGGCAGTGTAATGAGTATCAAGTATCCTTCATCATCCTCATAAATAGTTTTAGCTGCCGTAACAGGGCCATATACATTCCTCATCACCCCAGTGAACTCACTCAACCAAGGAGGTTCTACAGGATGAAGCTCTGCATCTTGATGTCGATCTCCATTAAGATCACTAGGCAAACAGAAGTCTTCATCATTTGTATGTGAGAAGAGATCTTTCCTCTTCTTGTTGCAAGCAGATGAGAGATCGATTCCATTTCCATTTCCATTTACATGGTTCGAGGGCTGAGTGGATAAATTCAAACCCGACCCATTAAGCAGCTTATTTGCATGAGGGTGTGGGTTGTTCTTCAATTGGGGGAACTGTCTTTCAAGATCAAAATCTGTATTTGGAAGGGTCCTCCATGAACTAAATTCTTTTGCCTCGGATGGGATACAAAAGTTCAAATCCCTACCAGTTAGTTCCATCCACTTCTTCTGTTCTTCCTCATCGAGGCACATGAGATTGGGGGATGAAACCAGTTCTATCCCATGCAAACACTGCGGATTAGAGAGTCCCCTGTACTGCTTTCGCTGCATTTTGTGAGACCGAACAAAACCCTTATCCACACTGAACGGAAAAGGACGCTGACCCTGGCGAGAGTGTCCGTTCATGTAACTCCTCAACTGCATCTTACCCAATGCATTCTCAGGCCTCTCCTTAAAAACCCACATATACATATTCTCCATATCATGTTGCACAAGGAACACATCCAGTTGAAGATCAGACTTATCAAAACCAGAAACCCCATTACTATCCCAAACTACATTGCACTTCGACTTGTCTTTTAAAACAGGCTTAAAATAGAAACTAAAGAAGAACCAAGCACCCCACACACTATCCAATCTCTTGGCACACTTTCGCCCGATTTTAGGCAAATCAAGAAGCTTATCTGAATCATTAACCTGGTGTCCAAGACCAACCTCAAGCATATCAAAAGAGTTGTGGTTCCACGACTGCGGTGGAGGACTCGGCTCCACAGACAACGGAAGATTAATATCCGGTGGCCCGGAGAGAATAATCTGCCTATTCATGTCGCGTTCCGGCTCCTCATGACAGGTAGCAATCGAATCCATCGACAAGAATGTCGATGGGGGGTAATTCTCAATACTTAAGCTGGTTAAAAAATCTTCCCCCATTTCCTAAACCCAACTCTACTCTCAACAATTATGAGTTTATATCCAGTCAATCAATCAATAATCCCAAATATACAACCAAAACACCCACCAAATTCTAAAAACAAAAATAAATTAGCACCTTTTTACAGAAGTTCCACAAAAAGGAACCTCCATAAAAACACCCTAACACTCATATCGCCATATAACTAGTTATTCAATCTTTTAAACTCAAATTCGAAAAGAGTGCTGATGAATTTTACCAATTCAAATTAGGGCCACTTAGGAAGATCAAATCCCTAACAGACAGAAGAATTGGGGAAGAAATCTGCACAGTAAATAAAGAAGTATCAGAAAACCCCCAGATAGAAAAGGTAACATCAAAAAGGAAAAAGACGGAAATCATAGGAAACAAGGAATCAGAAAAATAACCTTAATTCACAAAAAAAGCGAAGATCTGGCATTCAATTCTCTTCAACAATCGGCAAGTGGGAGAAGAAGTAGAGGTAGAGGGATTGTGATTGGTATCAAAGGCGAAAACAAACGGCGACGGATTCCGTTAAAGAAAACGTTAAGAGTGATAAGAGGTGGGAGAGGATGACGATTGACGTGCTTTGTGATAAGCACTTAAGTGTAACCAGATATGGGGGGACCACTGTAAGAAAAAAGTTAATTGCAACTCTAATTCTAATTAACTAATTTTAATCTTGTTATTATCAAATCCTTATATGTGGAAGAAAACTATTTTCCAGCAAATTCAATTTTTTTTTTAGTTTAAATCAAAAAAATTGAATTATGTCACTTTAGTCTTTGTCTACCTGCATTTTAGCGAGTATAAGAAAGTGGCTATAAAAGGTTACTTGAATAAGTTTCAATAAATAAAAATGTAAACAAAAGCAAAAAGTAAATTCATTTATTAATTTTTAGTGGGGTAGAAATTTATAATTAAATTACTAGAGGTAGTTTGCTTCTTTTGAATTATCTAATACAATTACAAAACTACTCTAAATTAATAACATTAGGACCAGACAAATTGTATTGATTAGAAAGTTATTATTTGGATGTTATGTACTTGATAATCTCAATTGCGACAAAAGTTCAGGAAATGATAATTGAAAATCGTTTTCGACTCAATAACTTAGGATATATAGTTAAGATGATAGGTGAAAAAGGCATTCTCAAACTTGACACAATAATCAAAGATTTAGGTTACGAAATAAACTAGATGTAAATGAATTTTTCCTCAATATCATTTAATGTAGTTTAATATTTTTAATATTATGAAGGGTTATGATAACCATTAACATTAATCAAGTGCAAAGAGTTGAAAACATGGCTAATTTAGATAAATATTGTGAATTTCTAAAAACTAGAGTAAGTTAAATGGTGAGACTTTAATAAAATAAGTAAAGTTACATTTTATGTCTGTGATTTTGCTAAAACAAATCTGTTGCTTATTGAAATGCTAAAATAAAGTCACAAACATGAAATGCGATTTTACTTATTTTATTAAAGCTTCTTACTTTACCATATACTGACAAAATGAGTTGGGAAGTGCAATATTTTTTCAAAAGTGTCTGGAAATACCATTTAAAAGAGATGATTTCTAATAAATAAACATATTTGGCATAAGAATGAAAATACTCGACAAACGAGTGGAAACACATGTTGGTTTGTCTACGAACAAGTAAAAGAAAAATTAAAGTGGACGTCTCAAACAATGAGACACCCATGAACAAGAGAATAAATTTAGATTTATGTATTTATAAGTTTGAATATTTCAAATTTAAAAGAAATTGTTACTAATATTTGAAAATTTCATTAACGATCAATGTCTGTAGGATCTTGTTTGTGAGAGAGATGAACCCAACCCGTTAACAACACTTCACTACAAATATTAAGAAAAATTAAAGACACACTACTTTGAAAAGTTCATTTTTCAAAATTTTCATTCTAGAAGTACTAAACTAAAAGTAAAAAAAAGAAGCTTTGGATTCTAGTTAAAAGGAAAATATAAGAAGATTATTGATCAATATTATAATATAGAACGTTAGAATCGCCAAACAAATTCCATAGATTATACATCGGAAAGATCATATACATGACAACCATCACGACGCATAAGGATTATTAGATGTATCCGAATTTTTAGAGAAGTAAAAAAATAAATCTTTGTGGATTCGACCCAAAGTAGACAACATCATATCTTCTGATAATTCAAATTGTGAAGTTTATAGAAGACGACACTATTGAAGTGTGGAGAAAATAAATGTTATATATGTAAAAGTACGCCAAAACTTATATGTCCCGAATCCGTGTCCCCAACCCCCGGCGTGTGGGCCGCTCCCACGTGCACCCACGCCGCGCACACACTTGTTGTATTATGTTCAGATATCACACATTTGCTCTAAAGACATCACACATTTGTTCTAAAGGTATCACATAGTCTATATATAATGTATTATATTTAGTATCACACATTTGCATTCAGATATCACACATTTGCTCTAAATACATCACACATGTTGGAAAAGTAGGTGGTTAGGCGTATTGAAAAGATGCACAACAACGGGGTTAAGTCGAGGCAAGAGCTAGACTCTTTCTCCGTAAGACGATATTGCCCCGTATCCAAGTGCTCACGGTTAACGGCAATCGTCCCCAAGATACAACGACTTCAAGCTTAAGGATTATAGCACAACAACCCAAAAGCTATCGGCGAACTTACTCGATACTCGAGACTTTCTTAATATTGACTATGCGTGATTTTCTGAATGAACGTTGGAAATCTGAATGTTCGAATGAAATGAAATGAAATGGGGGCCTCCTATTTATAGGAGTAAGGAGATGTATCATTTCCCACAATGGACACCACCCTTGGATCCAAAAGGTGTATTCACACCTCTTCCCAAGGGTCAAGCCATTTGGACCCAAGGGTCACACCACTTGGCCCGACCCGACCCACGACCCGACCCGACCCGACCCGTGACCTGGTTCGAATCCAACTTGGTCCGGTCCGGACCCAACCCGAGTGTGATGATGTCTCGTGCGGTTCGGATGGTGCGTGAGTGCTTAGCCAACTAGGTCCAAAAAATGGCACTAGGTTCCACCATAAGGAAGCACACATGATTATTTCTTATACATGTGCTCCTATTAATAAAGTGAAATTTTTCCTTCCATTTTTCCTATGTGGGACAACTTCACTTTTCTCCTATTTTCCTTCACAAGAAGGATCCAAGTTGCCAACTTTGTGTATTAATTTCTCATTCACCCGAAATTGAAAATTCGAAAGTAAATACACTACATTCATCTACACGAAACGTAGATTCCGATTTAGCAACTTATTTCCATTTATTTAAAATGGAATCAACGTTAAAATTTGGTCAAAAATTGGTCAAAACCAATCTTCTCTTCCAATTTCCAACAACACATTTGTTCTAAAGATATCGCATAGCCTATATATAATGTATTATGTTTAGTATCACACATTTGCTCTTCAGGTATCACATAATGTATTATATTCAGGTATCACACATTTTCTCTTTATATATCACACATTTACTATTCAGGTATCACACATTTTCTCTTTAAATATCACACATTTACCTTTCAGGTATCACATACATATTATACAAGTATCTTTTAAGTATCACATACATTTCTTTCGAGTATTACATAAACACATTATAGGTATTTGTATATGTTACTCTCAGGTATTACATAAATACCTTTAAGGTATTACACAAATATCTTTTAAGTATCACACATATTACTTTCAGGTATTACATAAATACCTTATAGATTTTTGTATATGTTACTCTCAGGTATACATAATATCTTATAGGTATTTGTATATGTTACTCTCTCAGGTATTATATAAATACCTTTCAGGTATTACACAAGTATTTTTGTAATGAGCTTAATATCCCCAATAAAAATACTTCTAGGTTGTATTTAATTAAAGAATTGGTGGATGGACTTAAAGCTTCCTGCGTATATATATTTTCAATCAAGTTTTTGTTTATACATGCCTGGAAACAGATTCTTGAAGTAGTGAATTGGTTCACCACACAATTAACTCACAACAAACAATATTACAAGATCAAAACATGCTATAGTAAAAATAGAAAATAATAATAATATCAATGTCCTAAAGGGTTTATAATCTCTGAGAAAACATCTCCAGATCTCAACTTATCACTGTTAACAAATGATGACAAATCGTTGCTCTTTGATCCTCCTCTTTCATAAGAATTCGAGAACATTTCCTCCTCTGTTGATGTTCGATCATCAATCCCAACCAACGGCAGCAACGAGCTCAGTGCCACGTCACCATCCTCCACCCCATTGCCGCCTCTACTCGCCGCCGTTTCCTGCAGCTGAATCGTGAACTCCAGGCTCCAAACGACGTCGCTCATCGCTGGTCGATCCATTCCTTTGTCCCTCATGCACCCAACTGATGTTTCAACAAATTTACTCAAGCATTCCACTACAATTTGGCCCTTGAGATTGGAATCAACAATCTATTCAATAGTCCCTTTCTTGAAATTCAACTTAGCCCACTCTGCCAGATTCACTTGCTCTCTCCCCAGGTTGAGGAGAAAGAAGAAGAAGAAGGGGGAAGGGGCGCTATGCAAAAGAGAGAAGGGGTGGGGGAGGCGCTGGCTGTACCTGAAGAAAGAGAAAAATATAAAAAAAAAAATATATATATATATATAATAAAGGGTGGATCGAGTCGGATTGAGTATACGAATCTCCTTGGGGACAAAGGACAAGAGAATCACTCGTAAAAGTAATATTTATTTTCAAATCATCATTTCAAGAATATTGATTTCTCCAAAAGTAATTTGAACAAGTGCAAATTTACGGTATTTGAATTTTTGTGTTTTGCTGTTGTGGAGACGCATCAAATTTATTTTGCACCAAATACATTTAAAAGACGCATATTTAAATAATTATTTAAAGAATGGACTTCCAATTTATTTATAATTGCCCACAAACATTAAAAGAAATTCAATTGGGCCGAGCCAATTAATCGGGAATGGTTCCTCCTTAAATTTAATCTATTTGGGCCACAAAATATTGGTCCCAAAGATTAAGGAATGTGACAATACATTTTCTTTTCTTTTTTTGAGAGTGACGACACATTCCTTTTAAACCTATATATTTTACTTTGTACCTTAAATAAGGATGCAGATTTGATAATTTATTATTTTCAGATATTCCTGCCTAATTTTCAGTTTTTTAGAACAAAAATATTTACATAAAAACTCATGTGAGATGGTCTCACGGATAGTTTTCGTGAGACAGAGCCCATCATCACAAATAACATGTTAATTGTTGGGTTTGGGTGGTGGATAATTGAGTTGTGGGTTGATCCGTCTCACGTAATGCATTAAAATTTTGTGAGACGGTCTCACAAGAGACTTACTCAAATATTTATTCTAAAGTAACGTAGCACCTACTAACAATTATAATAAACAACATTTGATCACTATTAGTTATGAATGTTGTTCAAATATTTAAGGATTTCTGGTTACCTTTATAAAAGGGGCAATTCACTACTTCTACTAAAACTTTCTAAACTGTCCAAAATTTCACACTTTAGGTACCAATTTTGATTTGTCAATAGTTGGTAGTCCAAGTCCAACTAGAATTTAACAGATATTAAATTTAGAAGATTAAAACAAAAGGTGAATTAATAAATGACTAAAAAAACTAAAATGAGAAAGTAAAAGAGTAGAGTTTTTATAGTTTTTCCAAATAATAATAATAATAATAATTAAGAGTTGTTAGTATGGTAAGCCATGTGAGGTATGGAATGAAGAAATGACCTCTTCAACTCCAACCATTTCTTTACACATATACATAGTCTACCTTTCCATCTATTTCCCATTAATGCCTTTTCAATTTGGAATCATATTCACCTTTTTTCATTTTACTTTTTTTCTTTTTGTAATAAATTACTCTCCTTTCCCAAGTTTATGAGTATCCACACTAGAATTCTTTACGCGGAACCCATTTTTCCTTTCTTTTTTCTTATTCACTCTTATAATTAATATATGCTCTATATTATCAAATTTTGCAAGATTTCAAGAAAAGGGGCAAATTTTCGAAATCCCAAATCTGGGGTTTCTGTTTAGTAAATGGGAAAGCCCTGAAAGAGAGAGAGAACAATGGGATCTTTGAGTGGAATAGGCATTGGATTGAGCTTTGTGTTTGGTTGCATCTTGATGGGCCTCTTTGCAGAGATTTACTATCTTCTATGGTGGAAGAAGAGAGCATCCTCATCATCATCATCATCCACCACTAAAACAGAGGACTTCTCATTTCTTCTCTGCTGGAAAAGACACAATTGCCCTTTCACCACCACTACCACTAGCAACCAACATTCATCAGAGCAAGAGGATTTGGAGATGGGGTCAAGCAAGAATGTGGGAGTCAAAGGCACTGAAGAAGGGGTTGATGCTGAGCTGATGAGAATGCACAACCTCTGTGGGCCCCCCAGATTCCTCTTCACCATTAAAGAGGAGAGCAAAGAGGATTTGGAATCTGAAGATGGGAAATCAAGAACCAACAAGACCACTTTGAATGGCAATGGCAATGGCACACCCTTTCTCTCTCCTCTCTCTTCACCATCTCTCAAATCCTCAGTCCTCTCAGATTCTTACAGCAACCATGGATTCAATCCTCTGTTTGAGTCATTCACAGAAGCAGAGGTGAACAGGCTGAGATCTTCACCTCCTCCCATGTTCAAGTTCTTGAAAGATGCTGAGGATAAGATGATCAGAAAATTGTTGATGGAAGAGGTTGAGAGAAAAAGGGGTATGAGTATAAAGAATGTTGTTGAAGAAGAATCTGCCATGAAAGATGTTTCATGTGTTAAAGCCCAGTTTCTTCCACTGCCTTCTTCTCCAACATTCAGACCACCACTTGTCCATTAGATTTCTCATGTCTTGATGAGGATTGTAATGATTTAGGTTATTATTGCTTCTTTTTTATTCACTTTTCTTTCATATGTTCATTCAATTACAGATTAAATCTGGATGATTCTAGGCTTCTTGCCTTCAAGAAATAGACAACACATATTCATTCAATCATGTGTTTCTGCCTTCTTTTTTTTTTTTTTTTAAATTTGACATAGTAAGTGTGATGGACTCAGTTAAGGCAAGACCTATTATTAAGCCTCTCAATAGTAATAAAACAAATTGAGAAAACAATAGTAAAATAAAATTATAAAATAAGGGGTCTAATAATTGCGCTAGATTCCACAAGCCAAATTGTATGACATCTTAATATTATTTTTTTTAACCAAATTACAATTGTATTGTAACTCTAACTAATTGGAGGAGAATTTGACTGCTTCAAGTTGCTATCATGTAAAACGAGAGAATGCTTGAATGAATCCACTACATAATTTGCAATCACATTTCTTATCATATATGATGAATATATTATATTTTATGTTTTAATTTCATCAATAAAAACCATGTTTATTGATATTACTAATAGACATGAGTGTGTCGATAGATGGATTTGTGAAATATACTCATTTTCGACCAATTTGTCCCAGACTGAGTCAAATTGTGTTTTTGTTAAAAAAAGTAATTAATGTTTTCCTCCAAACACACTCCTACATAATATTTATTGGAATTAATTATTTATACCTGCCACCTTTCAATTTAAACAAATTAAATAAAAGGGTATGTTGGAATTTTCGAATGCAATAAATATATTTTTAATGTGTAATGAAAAATAGAAGCAGATTATCAATGTGGAATAGATAGAGTAATTCCAAACAGAATCCAATTGAAAGCATTGATTTTGCCATAATTTAAACCATAATTTATGGTTAGGGATGGGAAGCATTAACTGAGGAGTCGGGCTTATTGATGTGCTAGTTATTATCAATATTTTGGATAATGCTTTGTAATTGTTAGAAAATTGGGGAACATTAATGCCAGTTGGATTCTTTTGTTCTAATTTAATTTAATTCTACATCATCCAGCCTTTATTAGTATTATTTTTTGCTAACTCATCCAAATTTATGTGAAACTAATTTTGGGATAACAATTCGATCTTTTAAAGTGGAGACCAAATTTTGTTTCTTCTTGAATTCAGACTCACAGTATTAACCATCAACGTGATTTGCAATTCCTTCATTTGTTATTCAATTATACTTGCATCCAATAATACATACTATAACGGCGTGATTGGTATGATGGAATGAGGTGAGAATGAAATCATCATTCTTACCTTCATTCATATTCCTTTGATTGATATGTTTTATAAGTGGGAATGGTGATTCCCGCATGAATTGATATTACCATGGATGAGGGAATGATCATTCCTTCCTACTCCTATGGTATTATGTATTCTTGTTTTGGAGAAAATGAACATTTTTTTATTAATTTTGACAATTATCATTATTTATTTTATGTTTTCACAAATTAACTTCCTAAAGTTGAATTATTATATAAAATTGCGTAAATAATATTAAATTATTTATAAAAAATAAAAAATAATAACTAATAATTTAAAATAAATATAAAAAATAGCAAAAAATAAATAAATAAATATAAAATCTTAAAAACATAATAAAATAATATGAATATAATTTTAATAATACAAATAATTTTAGTTTTGATATATGATTTATCTATATATATATATATATTTGTAAATACATATAAATAAGATAAATGAATATTAGTATAGATAGTAGGTTATTTAAAAAAAAAATTGTAACTAAAATATTTTTTTAGAAAAATAAAATAAGATATTAAGATTTTAATAATATAAAATCATATAGAATAATTAATAAAAAAATATGAAAAATATATTATTATTATTTAACTACTTTAAAAATATGTAAATAATACAAAAATAGTAAACTAATAATAAAATTAAAAAATAAAATATATAATATAATATATCTTAATATTAGTGCAATGATAAAGAATTATTTTTAAATTTAAATATGCCAAATATTTTAAATTTAAGTGATATATTGAATATGAATATTAAATAAAATTATAGTGGAATGTAATTTGGTCAAATAAAAATTGATTTAATATTATACATTTTATTTATAGTTATCAATCATAAAATATAATTATAATGATTATTTCATTCATTTTCTATTCTTTTGTGATACCAATCACAGGAATCAGTAGTTTTATACTATTCATTTCTCATCATCATTCCATTCTTGAGTTCATTCTATTCTCACCTAATTCTATTCCATCATACAAATCATGCCGTAAGTTTGTGATAAATCATTATGAAAGTGGAATTTATGCGGTTGCTGGCTGAATATTATTACTTGAAATGTTTAATCACTCATCTTCTATTGGTATTGGATGATGTTTTTGGAATCAATACATCTCATGCTATGTGAATGAAATTCATATTACTGAAATGTCCCCGTTGTAAAAATCCTTGAAATTTGCACAGAAATATAATTTTAATTATATGTATAATAAAATCAGAAGGGGACATCATTAGAAATAATTATATAAGATAATAATTGTATGTATTGGTTCGTGCCACAAGAATCATCATGATTAATGTGTCACATGTTAGTGTATTCGTGAGAATTGCAACCCATTTTATTATTAGTACTTCACTCAATTAACCTTTATATATATATATATATATATATATATTTAATTTGTTATCTCAAATGAGTATTTTGTTTATCTTTCCAGAAATCAAATTGATCAATTGTTATTTAGAGACTCCTAAAAGACCTAATTGTGGAGATTAACAAAGTTGGTAGATAAATAATTAAGCTGAACCTGATTTCTTATTTAATTTTATAATGTTATTTAAGTGATCCATAATAATGCTAATCATTTCTTGTTCATAATGGTGATAGACATAAAATATTTACATTCATGCGCGTTGCTATCAACTTAGGAATTTCAAGAACGAAATGCAATATTTGTAATTTGGGGTCTTCTATACTAATTTATTAATAATTATTATATAAAATGATATTTCTCACAAGTAGGGGAATAAACTTTTCTGATAGTGATGATATAAATATATAGGAAACACTATCTAATTCATTGAAGTATGTTAAAAAATCAATGTTAAATCATGATATTATTAATATATCATGGGTAAACAATTGGTAAGGGAACATTTGCAATAAAACGAAATTTATTTATTAAAAAAATTAAATTACATATATACATTCAGCCACATAGTTTGATCCATTATTGTGAAGGGTAATTGGTTTACATATGGTAGGGGAATAAAGTTTCACCCTTTTTGTTGGTGAATCTGATCTTATTATTCGATAAGTACAAGAATTCAATTCTGTGGGTGCTTCCTTATCGTACACTTGTATCATTGTCTATATTCATAATAAACCTATGTCAATTTTATTGTTCTTGTGTTTGCTTTCTTCCACGCATGTTTTTCAAAAAATTGTAAAAATAAAAATAATTAATTAAAATTTGTAAGATTAATTTTCTTGATTACAAGATTTCTCAATCATTTTTATATTGTAAATAATATAAATTGTGTATGTTATTATAAACTAATTATTTAAAAGTAATAACAATATTCTACAAATTTAATATATATTAATAACTTCAAATAAGAAGCAAAATGTGATTTAAATTTAAAAAGAGTAAACGGAAATTGTGGAGAAAGAAGGCACATGGATGGGTGCAAAAGTAGGGGCCATACAGCTTAGTTATTGTTAAGAGATTGAATTCAGAAGCAACAAGGAAACAGGGATCACAATCTTCCACATGCATCTCTTTTCTATTTTGTTCTTTCTAATCTTTCCAAATTTAATTCATAACTTGTCAACACAAGTTATATTTTTTACATGAAAAAGAAGAGAATATTGATTATTTTGGGAGAATTTTTTTAGCCATGTAATATTTTAAAATTTACATGATTTTGCAGTAACATATATAACTCAAAGAAAATACACCTAAAATTATGGTGAAACTTGAAACACATATATATCATTAGATGGTAGATAGTAAGTAGCACCATCTAAACAAGATAAGCCCACATTTAGAAGAAAGTGTCAATTGGGCCGTATGGCCCGTACCAATGGGAGAACTTGAATGCAATGAGGAAATTTGATTGTAATTTAATCTGAGATTGAAGTTTTATTTAGAAAAAATTACCCCCAAAATTGAAGATTTTGACTTTTTGGGTCAACTGCTGGACATGACTCCACTTGAATTAGGCACCAAACAATATTTTCCATTTGCATTATTTTACTCTTGTGATTATTATTAGGGCAAGGCTTTCATCATGTGCTCCAAAATATATGTAAAAACAAAAAATTGAAAAATCTTCAAACATTGAGGCACGACATGTTCTTAGACATTCTTGAAGCACTTCCACTTGTAGCATGTTTTTAGCTTAAAGCTTCAACATAGTAGTTTTACAATATTAGCAGTTTTGCTAAAATCTAGTTTGATCCGGTTATGCAAGTGTTCATTTACAAATCCTTCCATCAATCAAAAAAGGAAAATTAGAATACAGACCTAAAAAAAGAACCAGCCCATACATATCATCACTCTCTCTCTCTCACACAAGATAATCACTAATTAGATGATGCTTTACTACACTTATTTAAAAGATCTTATAACCTTAATCAAAATCAAAAGTAGATTTCTGAAGAAGATTAGCACAAAGCAGTTTCCAGTGTCGTCAAGGAAGGAATATACCCTATGTCTACGACTACTTGTATACCACAAAAGCGGAAAGCCACACATGTATCACAACATACATATTTCAATACACTAAAGCATCTCGGCTACTAATCATTGCTCATACAAAAAATACACATAGGAATCAATCCAATGATGAATAAAAAGCAAACAACCAATCCTTGATCACATACATAAACCCTTAACTGTGATATCATACACCAAAGCAGCATGTCAGAAAAACAATGGACAATCCAAGTAAACACAGAAACACACACAGGACACAATAACACAAGATGGATAAAGAAAGTGAAGAACGAGCTCAACAACCTAAGCGAAACATCGACAAGAAACTCACAACGTTGGAGAAAACAATCAATCTACAAGATACCTTGGAGCCTACGGGAGCTATGCAGAGAAGCCTACACGCCTCAGACGGTGTCGATCGGGCCCTACCACCACGGCCAGGACAGGCTGTGGGGCATGGAGGAGCACAAGCACCGGGCTCTGCTCAACTTCCTTAGCAGATCCGAAAAGCCCCTCCATGCCTACCTCGACGCCCTGGCCCAGGTGGTCGAGGACCTTAAGGACGCGTACAGCCAGTTAGAGGTCAAGTGGAAACAGGACAACGAGGCGTTTGTTGAGCTGATGATGGTGGATGGTTGCTTCCTATTGGAGCTGGTGCGCGCCACCACGGCTGAGCCGCGACAGCTGGCGAAGATGGGGTACGCGGAGAATGATCCGGTGTTCAGTAACCATGGGAGGCTCTACATCGTACCTTATCTGAAACGGGACATACTCATGCTCGAGAATCAGCTCCCCATGCTGGCTCTTACCACGCTTCTTGCTAATGAAAACGATATGCTCATGATCGATGATTTGTCTAAGGTCTCATTTCTTCATCATCATTCTGTTTTTTTTTCTTTCGCATCACATTTACTTACACACACATGGTTGATACTAGACAGTTTGGTCAAAAAAAAAATGAAAATGAATTCGTGTTTTGACTTCATGAAAAAACAATTTCATAATTTGTTTTTTTAGTTTGCAATTTTTATTTTTTATTTTTTAAATCTGATTGCGCCCAAAGTTCACGATTTTTCAAATTGTAGCCTAGAGTCATTTTCCAATTATTTTTTATATCAAAATTGAATTTGATGTCCCGATTATTTTAACTAAAATACATGAAATCTAAGTCAAAATTAACACTCAAAATTTTAAATTAAACAAGAACTTCAAATTAATATTCTAATTTCCATTCAATCCAAACATAATTTAATCAAAAATCAGACAAACTACTCGATTTAAACCGAAAAATGACTTGAAAATAGCATTAGGTTGTAATTAAAAAAAGAAAAATGATGAAGTTTGAAGTGCAATGAAATTTAATTTCCACTTTGCAACATTTCTTTCCCCTTCGATTGCACTCCAAAGTTCATAAATTTTAGACGTTGCATATTTTTTAATCATATTTCAAAAAATTTGTTTGACTTTTACTCAAATTAAAATTAAATTAATCTGAAATCAAAAAATTAACTAGATGTAATTATTTGATTTGAGTAGGGAAGTGTATGTTTAGACATATTTTTCAAATATTTTGGTTAAAACAATGGCGACATCATATTCGATTTCGACCGAAAATTTATGAGAAAAGTAATTTAGATTACAAATTAATGAGAACAAAATTATGTCCCAAAATGAAAAATATCATAATTCATGTTTTTTAAATTTTAATATCATACACAAAGTGGTGTTTTACATTCAGCAAGGAGAGGCGACAAGGCTGATGCTAAAATTCGTGTCCGAAAAGCACGACTCCAGCAGCATAAACCAGGTGGGAAAATGCTACCACATCCTAGACGCCTACCGCAAGAGCCTCCTCCTGGCATCCCCTCACCACAAGAACAACCACACCAGCTGTCTCTGCCGGCCCCACAAGGACCACTACGACGAGTACATCCGCTCCGCCACAGAGCTCGACGAGGCCGGAATCGTCTTCAAAAAAAGCAGATCGAAAAGCCTCAACGACATCTCCTTCCACAACGGCGTCCTCCACCTCCCCGTCATCGTCGTCGACGACACCCTAGAATCGCAGTACCTCAACCTCATGGCCTTCGAGCGCTTCCACGTCGGAGCCGGGAACGAGGTGACGTCATACGTGTTCTTCATGGACAACATCATCGACAGCGCCGGTGACGTCAGCCTGCTGCACTCGTGCCGGATCGTTAAGAACGCGCTCGGCAGCGACAAGGCGGTGGCGAGGCTGTTTAACTCGCTGTCCAAGGATATAATTCTGGATCCGGATAGTAGCTTGGGGAATGTGCATAAGCAGGTGAGGGAGTATTGTCGGAAGCCATGGCCGAGGTGGAAGGCCAGCTTGAAGCATAATTACTTTACTAACCCTTGGGCTGTTATTTCTGTTTTTGCTGCCTTTTTCCTCTTTGCCCTCACCAGTGTTCAGACTGTATTCACTGTCTTGGGCTATGATCCTAAAAATTGATTGCTTTTAATTTCTGAATGATTCTGTTTGCTTTTGTTTGTGTGCTTCACTGAATTTTTGTTTTGATTTCTCTGTTTTTTCCAAAATAAATTATATTTTAGTTAGGTTTAAGTGTCCTTGTGAAATTCCAAGAAACATTTGTTTATATTCTGTCAAAACTGTTACCATTTACTATTTTTACATTACAAATTAAATAATAATAGATAAATCTTATCATTCAGTGAGCTATACATAAAATACCAAACAATACTCATTATAAAATGAAGGAAATAGATAATATTGTTTTATACTTTTATATGAGTTTTTTTATGTTTGTAGTTTACACTACATTAAAGGGTAAACTTATTAATTATACGGAGAAGAAGGCGGTAGATGACTTGGATAATGTGAACCCATCAATCATATTTTGTCCATCCTACCTATATGGGTAATATCATAAGTTATATGATATGTGACATGTGATACAATTTGAAAATATAATAAAACACTAATCATTAATTTTATTACATTATTACATATATACATTTTGTGATGTGGGGTAATACCCACGTCATGAATAGAATGGAATTAGTCCATCAATTCAAATGCTTTTTTCTTGCCTCATCACTCTAAATGTGGTGTGTAGTATTGAAATGATAATAATATTTCATATATACTTAAAAAAATAATCATTTAAGAATAAATGTCAACTGTCGAGCGAAGGTGTATTCTTTCTCCCGCTCAAACTTATTATTCTTTTTCATTTAAATTATTTTAATTATTAAATCAAAATCTCTTCTATTAATGTTATTTTTAATTATTCACTTTCCTTAAAAGATGATGACACTTTATTTTATCAATATGAATGCATCACACTCATTGTAAAAATAATTTATTTCTCAAATTAATCTAAAACATGTAGGTTTATTTAAAAAAAAAAAAGAGACAATCATAACAATAATGTTACTATTATTAAATTACAAATATATTTAGATTTTTTTATTTTACTAATT
The DNA here is from genome assembly GCA_954870855.1 of Scutellaria minor. Lineage (NCBI taxonomy): Eukaryota > Viridiplantae > Streptophyta > Magnoliopsida > Lamiales > Lamiaceae > Scutellaria > Scutellaria minor. The sequence goes on from OX940725.1 coordinate 4,635,152, forward strand.
TAATTCTAAACTTTCTTATGTCCCTTGTATTTCACGGGCCATATGCTTGTATACAATATAACATTTTGTGTTGCACATGTTATGAATGAGACTTCATAACTTATAAGAAATAGATTTGAATTTTTTGTTATATTTGTGTTCTACGTTGTATTTTATTATAGTTGATATACGCTACCTATTTAATTAGTGATATAATTTGACCATAAATCGTATGATAATTGTTTTGGAACTACAGATGAAATACATGATGAAATAAATGATATAATGTGTACAAAAATGATACAACAAAGAATGACCATATTTCAAAACTTGTTTTTTGTCTAAAAGAAAAGAAAGGAATCATGTTGAAACGTCTATATTAATTTCCATTTTAAATTTCTATGATACTTGGATTTGATAAATAAATGGAATGACACAAGTGATACTTGACGGTGCATAAAATATTGTACATTCATTTAAATGACTAAAAATAAAAAATTACACATCAACTACATATGACTTTCTTTTCTTTTTTTTTTTGAAAGAAAAAAGAGCGAGTGAATAATAAAATTATACGATTCCATATAAATTTTCTCTATCGCAAGAAAGGCGCATATATATATATATATATATATATATATATATATATATATATATATATATATATAAAGCAAAGGAAAATCAAGGATGGTCCATTACATTTTCATTTTTGATCAAAAGTAATCAATTTAAAATGGAAATTATGTAATCATGTAATATAATATGAACTTTTTTTTTTTTTCTTAAACCCAAGCTAGATTCTTCTCATGGTCATGGACTGGTCCAAGTGGCTTACACTGCTCATGGTCATGGACTGGTCGTAGGTAGGTTAATCTCGACCTGGGCCTAAATCAGTCCAAATTAATATGGCCCATTTGACATCTTTAGACATGATCAGTGAAATTAATTGATGGAGTGGAAATGTTTAGAATTAATAAAGAACTTAATCATTCAATATTCTTACTTATATATAAAAGTACACGTGATACAATACCGATGATATTCAGAACTAAATTTATAATTTGCTTAATTTAAATTTTAAAATATACACAAAAAATTTAAAAGAAATGAAATAACTATATAAATAGTGGGCGGATTGGAATCGAATTTTAGTAACATAGTATAAATACTTTATTTTAAAAATAAATATTAAATCCTATTCAATGAAATTTCAAAAATCTAAAAAAAGTTAAATCACATTAACTAGTATTTCTTAAATTTAGAAGATTAAATACAATCTCATGATATTTTTAATATTTTATTTATAAAATATTTCGTGTATTACATAAGTTTTATACTAGTTAAGTGATTATAACTTGTATGTGTAAATAGTATCCAATTTCTAAGTGAGACTTAGTTAAAATTTAGGTTGCGTTTGGCTCCAAGGATTTAAGAATTTGTCTAATAAAAGAAATATTTGTTATTGTTTGAATTAATATTAATTTAATATATATATATATTTTTTTTGAATTACACTTTGGGATGGGGGACTCCCAAGACCTTGCTCGGATGAGAGATGTACCTACCGTTAGACTAAATCTATGGGTACAATTTAATATTTACATTAATCTTTGAATGATTGGGTGGAAATTTTTAATTTGAAATCTACCCTAAATTCCTAATTCACATAAACTCGGAATCTCATATTAAAATTTTCAACCAAATGCAATTAAAGTTTCTGGTCTTAAAAAAAATTAGAAGTTTTTAATGACTGGATCTTGCAAGAACTTTCTCGGGGAATTCAATGTTATAGGAAATTAGGCACATTTTAAATCTATTAATTAGCATTTAATTATTCTCCAAACTTAAATTATTTGCATTTAATTTCGTTGGGTTGAAAGGCGAAATGCTGTCCTCTTGACTCCTTGAGAGCACACTAGCGGCTTTTCCATTGCACCAAAGGAAGAAATAAGACTTTTGTTGAAAAGAAAAGGATAATAATACTTGTGATATTATTAAATATTAAAAAAAAACACAATTAATTTTTATTAAAGGGGTAGAATGGTACCAATCAAACTGAAGTGGCAAAATTAATTCGCCGAGTCACATATCAAATTAAAAAAAAAAAAAAAAACTCATGACATAAAATAAATATAGTTGGAATAGCTTATAGAGTTGGGTTTGGTTTTCTACCCTCAATATTGTAACATGTCCATCATTAATGTGTCAGAAATCTTTACATGTGAACGACAGATATTTTAATACATGCGTGGTTAGGGGAACATTGTCTTAGAGTCCGGTGGTTAAAATACCACAATTCATACAACAGATTAATTTTGTTTACCACAAATGATAGGTTTATTATTTTTCTACTATAATTTAGGAAATTTGACAAATTTGCCATTTTTGAAAAAAATAAAACAAGTTTGTTTTGTATTTCGGTTTACACGATATTACAATATGTGTTTTTTTTCTTTGAGTTACACGATATGATCATATTGTATAACTCTATAAAAATAGATACCATGACATAAAATTAACTATTTTTACTCTTATCATAGAGACAAATTTATTTATTTATTGTAGAGAAGTAACATAACTATCATTTATGTTAAAAAAATAATCTCTTATATAAAATGTATTGTTTTAAGATTTAGACCATATAAATAGTTTATATCTAAGAATCAAATAGAATGAATGAACATTTTGTTGTTCAAGTTGAGCATTCTTAATTCTTATCCATTTCTTGGGAACTTGGACAAGTAGCAATTTAGCAAATAGCAACACAACTAAACATTGACTTCTACATTTTTTATTATTATTTCTTTAATCTTCTCTGTACAAAAAACATTGACTCGGAATTGTTTAATCAATCATAAGAAAAATAATTTATTTAAGGAATCTCAACTTCCCGAAAAATATCTCAATCCTGCCCGTTCTCACACCCTCCTCCGAGCCACTTTCCGCCACCACCTCCACGGCGGTTCATGCCTCAAGCGGCGGTACACCACTGCGTATATGTATAGATATCATATACATATTTCTGTTGAAGGAGAATAATGGGGCAGGGGCTAAGCTGCACGACTACAGAAGAGCAGGGTCTGTTCAGTGCAATTCAGTTGGGGGATTTGGAAACGGTTGAGGCCATTGTAGAAAGAGATTCTGCTCTTATTCATCATTCCACTGTCTATGATTGCAACTCGCCTCTCCATATTGCTGCTGCCAATGGCCAGATTGAGGTTGGATTTTTTTATAGTACAGTTAATGGTTTTAATTTTTTTGGATTTATGAATCTATTTAATTTGTATTTGTTTTCTCTTTCTAGGTTCTTTCGTTCCTTCTGGACCAATCGATGAAGCCGGATTTATTGAATCGGCAGAAGCAGGTCTTCTGTTTTTGTGATTATTGTTTGAGTTTTTTTTTTTTCTGGAAAAAAAAGTCTAAAAAATGTTGATTAGTCCTTGATTGATGACTTAATGTTGTGATATTTGGTGATTGTGATATGTGTAGACTCCATTGATGCTGGCTGCAATGCATGGAAAGATATCCTGTGTGAAAAGGCTAATCGAAGATGGTGCAAATGTATGTATAGATTTAAGTTATGATCTTCGTTTACCAGTTAATGTAGATTTTAATTATGAATTGAATGTTAGCATATTGCTAACCTTGAATTTTGGGGTCAGATTCTGATGTTTGATTCAGTTAATGGTAGAACCTGTTTACACTATGCTGCTTACTATGGCCATTCAAATTGTCTTCAACTCATTCTCTCTGAAGCACAAACCTCCCAGGTGGCAGCTTCTTGGTAGGATGCTTCTTCTAGTTTGATTTTGTGATGTAGGATCAGGAAAGTGAAAACCCTTTTTCTTTGGGTTGAATTCTTGACCATGATTGGATGCTTTGTTGATGGATTTATAGGGGATATTCTCGTTTCGTGAATGTTAGAGATCATAAAGGGGCAACACCATTGCATTTGGCTGCCCTTCAAAAGCGTACTCAATGTGTTCATATGCTGTTGGATAATGGAGCTCTTGTCTGTGCTTCGACTGGTGGATATGGGTACTCAATCTTGTACTTGTTAAGTCTTTAATCTTGACCAAGGTGCAAGTGAAATGGTTTTTCTGATTAGCATTTGTATTCTACAGGTCTTCAGGCAGTACACCCCTTCATTTGGCTGCAAGAAGTGGCTCTCTTGATTGCACAAGAGAGTTGCTCGCTTGGGGTGCTGATCGTCTTCAAAGAGACGCATTAGGGTATTTTCTTGTTTTCTAGTAGCTTACCAATACTGAATTGATGTTTCTTGTCTTGAAACTTATGTTATCTCCAAATCAATATTATGCTTTAGACAAGAGTTGATCAGTAGTTTTGAACCACCCATGACACTTTTTATTTACTATGAAAGTCTAATACTGCCGATCTGATTTAGGAGAATACCATATACAATAGCATTAAGAAAACACCATGGAGAATGTGCAGCCCTGCTTAATCCTTCATCTGCAGAGCCTCTCGTCTGGCCATCACCGTTGAAATTTATAAATGAGCTTAATCACGAGGCAAAAGCGCTCTTAGAACGTGCCCTAATGGAAGCTAACAAGGAAAGGGAAAACGCTAACTTGAAGGGATCGGATTACTCAATTCCATCTCCAGTAGAGTCCGATGATAATATGTCTGAGGTAATTTGTCCTCTTTTTTGGAACCTTTTACAAATTACAACTTAACAAGGCATGGTCAGTATTCTAAACGGTCCTGCCTTGGCACTAAATGCAGGCTAGTGAAGCAGATCTTTGCTGCATATGTTTCGATCAAGTATGCACTATAGAAGTTCAAGAATGTGGTCACAGAATGTGTGCACATTGCACACTGGCTCTATGCTGCCATAACAAGCCCGACCCAACAAACGCTTCTCCTTCTATACCACTCTGCCCCTTCTGCAGGAGTAACATTGTCAAATTAGTCGTTGCCAAGGATAGAACTGGAAACGATAAAGACCTTACAAGGACTCGAAAATCTTGGAGGTCCAGAAACTTGAGTGGGGGAAGTAGCAGCTTTAAGGGCTTATCGAGCATAGGCTCATTCCGGAGATTGGGCCGTGGTTCGGGCAGGATAGTGGCTGAGAATGAATGGCTCGATAAGCCACTGTCCCTCGATAAATAGCAAGATTTTTGGCATCAAAATTTGTTATTGGATAATCAAGCATTCGTGTGCGTGTGCATTGGCTTTGTAGATCAGAAAAATAAGTAGAACTGTATTTGCAGGTTTGGGTTTTGTTGAGTGGAATGTATGCTTTTCAATAACTTTTAAAGCAGAGTGGTGATTTAAGGTGCTAGTTACTTAGCAGATTGCTTTTAAATAATTGAATTGCGTGAGACAGGGCGATCCATCCCGATCAATGGCTGATCAATAGTGTTGATTGAGAAGTATTACATAACATACGTAAAATATTACACTATGAGAATAAAAACATTATTTATCAAATTGCAATTCTCAAATTAATCATTGATTTGAAGTCATGGAATCAAAGTATTACTTGTTAAGCATAAAAATATTATTTTATACAAACAAAAGTATTACATAGTAGTATTTATCAATTTATAAATTTTTAAAAGTGTCATATGATGCAAGAAAATATTGCATTATAAGAATAAAAATATTATCTGCATAATTACAATTTCTCAAATTAATATTGATTTAGAATCTTGAAAGCAAAAGTATTACTTGTTTATAAAAGTATTACTTTATATTACATGTTAAATAATAAATTTTCAAAAGTATTATATCATACTATTAAATTTATAAAAATACTACATTTGATTTCTGTGTCAGGTCGTTTACCACATTGACCTGTGTTGAGCAGATTAAACCTTCTCCATCTCACGGAATCAAATTTATGAGATGGTTTTACACCAGCGTTGTTTAAATATATATATATTTTTTTTCTGAACGTAATATAAATATTTCACAAATATAATTTTAGAGACAAAGTTCATTTATAGGGCAGTAAAAATATCTCTTAAATAAAAGTTGCGTAAAAGTCAAAAGATCAGACTCCATGACAAGGCCACATTTTTTTAATAATTTCTCGGAACAAATTGAGATCTTTGCAGGAATCTTACTTCAATCAGTCTCAAATTTTCCACATCCCACCAAACCAGGTCTTCAAAATTAACAGTTTCAGTAATTACTTTCTATAAACTCATATTCGCCGGAATAACCATCATCTTCGGCTGGGCATCGCCAAATGCCGGCGCTTCTTACACACTCTCAGCGTCCAACTGAAGATTTTCTCTCTGGATTCTCGCCGCCGCCGGGTTTGGACGGCGTGAGCTCTCTGATGCCGAAGTCTGCGGTGGGAGGCGGTACTACGGTGTACGTGGCTGTGGGGAATTCGGTGGAGAAGACTGCGGCGTTGCTACGGTGGACTTTTAGTGTATTTCCAGGAGACGAAGTTTGTTTGCTTCATATTCATCGTCCTTCTCCGCTTATTCCAACTCTGTGTAAGCCTCTTTTGCACACAGACTATTGAATCTTTTGGAGAATTCGTTGTTGATATGTTCATGTATCTATCTATACTTCAATGAGCTACAAAGATGATGATGCTTTTTTTTTTTGTTCTAATTTAGTTGTTACTGTTTATGTTCAATAAATAAATTAAAATTTAAAATCTCACCGTGCTAAGTTTAATCACCAGTCCCCCAGTATTGTATGAAGATTGCTATTGCCAACCATTTGTATCATGAATTTGTGATGCAATTTTTATTTCAAAGCTGTCAAGTTCTATTGAAACTCAACAATATCAAGTGAAAATTTCTTTTCAGTAATAGCAAGTGATCAAATGATAATTCTACTAATCAAAAACCTATTCCTCGATTTTATTTCCTTTTTACTTTTCGTCGATTTCTTTTTTGTTGTTGCTGTTGCATTGTTTTTTTTATTAGTGGCATATCATGTTGCTTAGTTGTCTTGCAGTGGGTAAATTGCCAGCTAGTCGAGCTAATCCTGAAATTGTAGCAGCATTTAGAAATGAGGAGAGAGAAGAGACAATGAAGCTTCTATCTACTTACTTGCTTACATGCAGCAGATCAAGGGTATATTATATCTGAAATCTTTCATGTCTAACTCTGCTTTACCTTTCTTTATTGTTAGAGGGTAAAAGATGGTTAATACAGAGAAAAACAGTTCTGTAATTCTAACCTAATAAACTAATATTTTATGAGGGAGTTCAATGATGAATCTTTGATTTGTTATTGAGAATGATCTGTCCCCTTTTAGCCTTGCAATGGTAATTTTCTTTCTTCCCCCTCCAAGTTTATGTGTACTGGTTGCCATAAATTTTTAGTGGAATGAATTAGATTAACTTCTGTGAACTGCATTTCCTTTTACTTTCATAACGCATCTCTGCTGTAAAATAGCTCGTACCATCAATTTCCCTTTTACGAGATTGAATTACTCATCTTCCAGAACCAATTCACTACTTTGTTGCTATTTATCCACTTTTTCTTATTTAGGAACCTGTAGATAACTTGTCACTGCTTCTTTAAGTTTTCGTTATGTTCTTTATGGATAATTCGATATTATCTATTCGTGTTGTTTTTGGTAACTATAATTAATGACCTCCAGTAGGAAGTCGAGATATTTCTTTTAACGTGATAATATTGTTAGTACAACTTTGTAATACACAGTAAGTACTCCAAAAAGAGAACGGAATTTCTGGTTCTGCGACTCGAAATACCTTTTTTCCAATTATTTGATGATTTTAGGAGTAGCATTGGCTTCTCTAAATTAAGAGATAGTTGTCCATTGAGGTGGATTTGCCCTGTTTTCTTAGCCTTGTGCCATTTATTGAATCTGATTGCTTTTTTGGCATCTGGAGAATTTTGGGATCACACAACATTGAAGTTAATTTCGGCATCTGGATACTGGATCATACAACATTTCTAGCCAATTTAATTGGAATCACAATCTCTTATCTTAGAACTTCAGCTTTCAGCCTTTCACTTTTTGGGTGATCATGGTTCCTATTAAAAGGGCTCCATTTTATGATAGAGGTGAAGTCTCATGTTGAAATTGCATATATCACATTCAGGTTAAAGCAAGCATCATCACAGCTGAAGCTGATGAAGTTCAAAAGGGAATTGTTAATTTGATAAATCTGCACACAATTAGGAAACTTGTTGTTGGACTTATCCCAGAGTACGTTTCACTTTGATTTCTGAGCTCTTGATAAGGAAATATTTTGGAAATAGACTATTTGCTTTATATTTGATACAGTTTCATGAAGGGGAAAAAGAGGTCATGCAAGGCCTGCTATGTTTCAAAATACGCTCCTCCTTATTGTGAGACGTGGTTTGTTTACAAAGGAAAGATGGTCTGGGCTAGACAAGCTTCTACAAGCTCAAGCATTTGTCTTCCAAGCTGTCAGTCTGCTACTGCCTATGCACACAACTTATGGTCACGGTCCTTAAATTCTGGCCAGAATGAGGTTATTTTTTATCGTAAAGTTTATTGTTTTGGTTTACATTGTAAATTTATGTTGACATGGGACAAAATTGAGTACAGGAGGCAGAGGCATCTCAAACCGTCGTAGGCATATCCACCATATCACAGTTTGTTAAAAGTTCATCTAGTCCGCTGCATCGCCATAGTGTATCTTCTTCAACAAGACTGAGGTCTTGCAACAACTATGCCACTTCTACGTCATGTGCAAAGACTGAGGAAGAGGGATTATGTATTCAGGTTTCTCAATTAAAAGGTGAAGTTAATGAATTGATAGATGAAGCATATCTAAAGCTCCAAGACCAAAAGCAATTTGAAGTTGAGGCTGTGGAAGCATTTAATAAGGTGACGTTGAAGTTGCTAAACTTTATTTTCTCAGCATCATCCTTTCTCAAGAGCATTCATTACAGTAGCTGATACCATAACTTTTAATGTCAAAAGTGAAAGTTAATGGGGGTCCTTCGAAAATCTTTGCTATGATCTCTTAGGTTAAAGCTTTGGAAAGTGCTCATTCTCATGAAGTAAAACTAAGAATAGATGCTGAGGATGCCCTTAGGATTACAATCGAAGAACAAGAAAAGCTTTTCGAAGAAAGAGAGAAAGTAACTCAACAGCTTCAGCAGACCATGAGGAATATAGCTGTCCTGGATAGTCGTGCACAAGAAGCAAATCGCAGATGTGAAGAAGTTGGCAGGGAATTGAAGCTTATTCAGGCTTCTGTTGCGACTTTACGGAAGGAGAAGCAGCAGCTTCAGAGGCAGAAGATGGAAGCGACTAGATGGCTTGATAGATGGAGATGTCATGAACAATGTGCAGACGCAAATAAGACCGAACTTATTGGTTCAACGAGAGATGTTTCTGAATTACCAGAGTTCTCATCTTCAGATCTAGAGGCAGCTACCTGCAATTTCTTGGAGAGTTTCAGGATTGGGCAAGGAGGGTATGGAATTGTGTACAAGGGGGAAATATTGGAAAGGACAGTTGCTGTAAAGAAGCTGCATTTGTACAATATGCAGATGCAATCACAGTTCCACAGTGAGGTAAATCCTCTGTCTCTGTCTCTGTCTCTGTCTCTCTGTCTCTCTCTCTCTAGTTTATCCTTGTCCTTATCTGACCCTCCATCGTTTGTAATGTGAAGGTTCAAAATCTAGGCAGAGTACATCATCCTCATCTTGTGGAATTAATTGGAGTATGCCCAGAGTCATGGTCGCTCATTTATGAATATTTGCCTGGCGGTAGCCTTCAGAAACACCTTTCCAACCACGATGACTCTAAAGCCCTCAACTGGAAGACCAGAGCACAAATTGTGGCCGATATTGCAAGTGGGCTTCTATACTTGCATTCTTTTGGAGCCAAGAAAATTGTCCACGGAAACTTGAAGCCCGAAAATATCCTACTGGATTCTGAAAACAGGTGCAAAATAAGTGATTACGCCGATCATATGCTTACAGCTGGCCTAACTATCCGCTGCCCCAGTTTTCGTGGCTGTCCAGGGTCCAATGGAGTTTGCTTATATACAGATCCTGATACGTATAGATCTGGAGCACCATCCCATAAGTCTGACATTTATTCATTTGGAGTAATTGTACTACAGCTAGTCACTGGAAAAACTGATCGAAGTATAGTTGGTGAGGTTCGCAGGGCATTTTGTAGTGGGAAGGTAGCGTTCATCTTGGACTCATCTGGTGGAGAGTGGTCGACATATGTGGCTCGAAGATTGATGGAGTTGGGATTGCAGTGTTGTGAACTGAACAGAAGGGATAGACCTGAGCTGACTCCCTCACTTATTAAGGAGCTCTATTGTATGCCTTTCTTGGAAGAGCAAACAGTACCTTCTTTTTTCTTATGCCCAATTCTTCGTGTAAGTACCATTCTTCCCTAAACTAGCAGACAATATGAAAATATTTACGAGTGCTCATGTTACATCGGTTCTGTTTCAGGAAATAATGCACAATCCTCAGGTAGGAGCCGATGGGTTCACCTACGAAGGAGATGCCATGCGTGGATGGCTGGAAGACGGCCATGAAACTTCTCCGATGACAAACTTGAAGTTAAGTGACTTACATCTTACTCCCAACCATTCCCTAAGGCTTGCTATTCAAGATTGGATTGCAAATCTTAAAATCACTGCATGATGCGATAATTCCTTGTTGTAAATGATGTAGAATTCCATTACTTGTACAGAAAATAGCAAAGTTTCTTTGTTTTCCTCTCTTCTTGTTCTGGTTATATAGCAAAGTAATATGTAAAAACTGCTCTTTGGTTTTATTCAAAATGTTACTACACTATCATAGACAAATTGGCCTACAAGTTGATCAGGCCAGCAGTAAGCCTCTTTCGTGTTTGAACTGAAAAATAACACATATGGATGAGGAATCCATAGCAGTATCACTATCACACACATTCAATTATCATTAAGCAGTGACATAGCCGATAGATTCTCAGAATCATCGAAGGGATGATGATCTTCCATTGATTTATTGGTCCTCGTCTCGTCTCTCTGCTCGCCCAACAAGGGCTTTGCCTGCCCTGTAAAGTTCCACCTTCCTTCATCTCTGGGGGCCAGATTCTCTTTGGAATCAACACTAATGGTTTCTGTTGAAACAGAAAAGAAATCTTGTTGATTGGTGTGATGAGTGAACTGTGATTTGCATCTTTCAAATGATTTGAGTGATGTCTCTTCAGCTGATGAGTTTCTATTACAGAAGCTTCCAAACCCTTGAATCCCTCTAGAAATTTTCCTTGCTTTCTCTCTTTCTTCTTTTAGAAGAGGGCCTTTCTCAAGCAGCTTCAATATCTTCTCACATTTCTTCCTCACATTCAAACCCCAGTTAAATCTGAAAATTGACAAGAAAACCTTCAAAAAAAATTTACAGATAGAAATTAAAAAGAAACGTAGTAACATAATATAGCAAGTAAATACCCTTTGTCATCAATATGCTGGAAATTTTCCATGTCTTTAATAACATCTCTGTCACCTTGAAATTCCTCTGCAACTCTCTCAGGCCCATGCGTCAACAAGTGTTCAAGAACTATCAGAGCAGTGTATGAAGCCCTCCAATTTCTCATTTCAAATCTTACAAATCTACAAACATGAAAGAAGATCCCATCAAAAGAAAGACATAAAGATTCAATCTTTTTAAACAAAGTCAAACCTTTTATGCAGGATCTCCACAATTCTCCAATAATCATCCACCTCAAAAGCTGCCTTTGATATCATCTTCAGGGTTTGAGCATCTGGGACTCCTGGATTCCCATTTGTAGCCTCTTCTACCAATCTTGAAAAGAAAAAAAAAATCATTCAAAGAATTCTTTCATGATCAATCGAATATGGGATGAAGACTTACAGTTGAGCAGGAGTGACATCAGTCAATGCCAATCTTGCAGTTTTGATCTTCTCCTTAAGGAAGAAAGAAGCTTGTTTCTTGAATTCATGGAAAGTTGGTCCATTCATACTGTTACTGTTGCTTCCTAGGATTGACATTTTCTTGATAAGATCTTGGTGAGAGAGAGAAAGGACAAAAACCAGTACACCAAAAACACAAAAACCCCTTGTGGAAATCCACTAATTTCTTGAAAAAAAAGTAGAATTTGACTAAGAAAAATGAGCCCTTTAACTAATCCAGTTTGATGCAACTACTGAGTGAAAAGCCAAGGGAAAGAAGCAGTTGCCACTTGGTTGCAGAGGATTGAGGATAGACAATTTCAAAGTAGCTATTAATATTAAAAATTAGGGAGGAAAGGAGGTTGTGCTTTGTCTGAGAGGGAGAAGAAGTCGGACTTTACGAGATGAAATAGTGTAATAGTGATGCATATGGAAACATGATTTTTGAATTCAATACTCAGAAAATAGTATTATAATATATTAATATTTATGTCAACATCTCAAGGGTGTTTGTGGCTTTCATGTTTGAATTTCAAATTTTCCTCTTTCTTGATGAACTTGGTAAAGTGTGTGTGATAACCAAGGACAGAAATATCGGTACCTTAATTTTACGGAAATATCGACGAATATATCGATTTTGGTGGAAATATCGATTTTCTACGCAAAAAATATAAAAAATTTGTAAAAAAATTTGAAAAATATATCTAGTACATTATATAATATTATAAGTAACATTAATACATATATTGAACTTAAATTTCAAATAAAAAGATATGTTTACAACAAATTTAGAAATAAACTAAAAAAATAATCTAAAAGAGAGAAACTAAAAAAATAATCTAAAAAAAATTAAATAAATAATCCCAAAGCACTATTTAACCAATTGGATAACAACCAAATACTATTAGAAGTTTTCATAAATTGAATTCTTATACATTTTCAAAGAAAATTAAAATAAAAGTTACAGAAAATGAGAATAACCACCGACATGATATTTAGGCGATAATTTAGCGATATTTTGACAAAATTATACAAAACTCATCTGATTTTGATATTTTGGCGATTTTTAGTGAAATATCGATGATAAATCGCCGATATTTTGACGAAAAATTAAGACAACAGTTTTCTATATCGGTGATGATAAATTGGCGATATTTCAACGATAAATCGCCAAAATATCGCGAATTTTTAGTCCTTGGTGATAACATGTTTACTTGATATATGAAATGCATATCAAAAGTCGAATAAGTTACTTAAATAAATAAATAATCATTGATTAATAAAGTTATTATGACTTCGCTAGTAGCAAAAGAATCTTTAAAAAGTTTCGTATTATTTTAAAATCATTTTTTATTTTTTAAAAATAAAAATAGAACATATAATTGTATTATCATGCTTTTTTTTTTTTTAAGGTTACTCAAAATTTCAAATAAACACCATTTAGATAATAAATAATTTTTCGATACATAAATTTAGATGCAAGTAAGCAATACCTGATCACTTTAACCTATTTATAGTATAGTAGGTGAATTAAAGATCAGAAGCTCTTAAAATAATAGAAGTAAGATTTAAAAAAAGAATAGAAAAAGAAGTGAAGATGTAAGAAACCAATGTTAGATAACTTAAAAGCACTATTTTCCCTATTACAATTAATTAGATAATTATAGGGGAGGTGGTTGGTATTTCGTTCACTGGGGGCCCTCACTATATAGAGGGCAAAAAAAGAAAGACAATCTAAAAGCGTGTTTTAGGTGTTGTATCATTTAATCATTTTAAATAAGAAAAATGACAAGTAGATTTGATAACTGAAACCACAGTAAGATTTATATGTAAATGATTCATTATAACTTTCATAATAATAAGATGAAATAAATTGGGTGAAACTCTATTTCACGTAAATACATAATATGATTGCAAAATGGTCTAAATATCCAATTTTTATCTAACTTTTTACCTTGAGTTGATCCAAATTAATCTATCAACCTCTATATATATATATATATATATATATATATATATATATATATATATATATAATAAAACCTCTATAATCTTTAGGTATCAATATTTTCAAACTCATCTACTAGACTATTGCAGCCAATTTGTCTCATTTTAGGCCCAATAGTTAGGTGTGCTCTATTACCTCGCACTCATATATATGTGTGTATATATATATATTCATATTTATATGCATTTCAATTTGTTGATCGGGGTTATTCAATATATGCATATGGGATCTTTGTTTTCTATGATATTTCAATCTTCAATCATATATATTTTATTAATATATGGGACATAAACTATTGAATTCTACAAAATAATCAAATACTCGCGAAACATACTATTAACTAATTAGCTATGTCAATTGTCTTGCCTTACCTAATGAAAATCTCATATGCACTTATTTTTGTAGGGCAAACCTTATTACCTACAACTACTCATTGATTTTTCCTTTATTTTCTCTCTATAACTATTAATTTTTTCTGCCTAAATTTGCTTGTTAAAAACTTTGTACACATAAAGATTAGAGTGGGTCTTATGTGAGACCGTCTCACGGATCATCTTATGTGAGACGGGTCAATCCACAACACACACTTTAAAATTCACATACAAATTTATGAAAATAGATATGATTTATGGGTAAAAAGGATCCGTCTCACGAAAACTATTCGTGAGACCAAACTTGCGTAAAGATTAAAGAGAGTCATTTGTTAGGCCTAATTCGTGTATATAAAATCATGACATTTAATGTTTTGTAGGAAATTTTAACACATCTTTTCAATTTTCCAATGAGATTTATTTCCTTGCATTTATATTAGATCACTGTCCACATTTACTAAAATATATTTTTGTTCGATCAAACTTAAATCAAACAAGAATCATAAAATAAATTTAAAGTTATAATTTGGCTTTAAAAGAGAATTTTTACGCATATGATTCATATATTTTGGCAATGTATTGATGTTGATTATATTTTTGAGTGTTTTGATGGTTGTTTTTAGCCAAAAATTGTGTTAAAAGTTGAGTTTGGATAGCAATTAGAAGATTTTGTATTATATGATAGCAATTTAAAAAAAAAATTGAATTTAGACAACTAAGTAGAAAAAAAAAAATTATAATACAGGTTGCATTTTATTTATGCTGTTGGGTGAAATACCAAGAAAATTTACGGCAAAGTTCATGCATAACCCAGATAGTTAGTTTAATGTCGGTTTATCCCAATAGTTTTTATAATACCCAAACTTATAAATGGTGTCATTTTATGTGAAATTTATATTTTCTTAAATTGTAATTCTATACATAATAAATGTAGTTTGGAATAATTACACAATGTTACCTTCTAAATAATTTCGCTATATGATAATAAGTTATGCTAAATTTGGATATTAGAAAAAATTAAGCTAACTTTTCGGGGGAAAAAAAGTCGTATATCCCAAAATTTAATTTAAAGAGTCCTTCAACCGCACTAGCTTTTTGGGCGTATATATTGGGTTTTTTTTCTTATCCTTTTCAAACACTATGGGCCTATATATTGGGCTTTTATCTTTTCCTTTTCAAACACCTTGGTCATATATATTGGGCTTTTTTTCTATTCTTTTAAAACATATTGGGCCTATGCTTAAAGAAGATTAGCCGAGCGAGGAATAAATAATTGGTGGCCATCACGTCTGGTTTTAGTTTGCAAAGCAGTTTAAAATAAGGGTATTATTATATGTTATACATAGGAATTCAAATTCAATTCAATTCATTATTAGTGTTGACTCAAACACGATCTATACATGATGCCAGTAACTCGGCATGATACTCATTTAATCTAGAAAGATATATAATTATTTAACAGATATATAATTATCTTGAGAGTTTGTTTGATTTGACTAAAAATACATGTTTGACATGATACAAAAATACTTAAAAAGTCTGACAACTTAAGATCCATTTGGATCGAGTGATATGATTGGTAAGATTTTTAAGTTAGGTCGAGATTGCATTATTCAGGATATATGAATCTAAAATAAATTATTGTTTGGGTTCATTGTTTGATGTGTTGTTTGAATTAAAATATTTATATAGATAGGGACTTTGAATATTTATTAAACTGGGTTTATTTTCTAAACCTATGATTGAATTGAGTGTTTGGACTTTGGATCAAGATATCATTGGAATTGTCCAAAAAAATACCCCCCTCCCATTTGTTTACTTGTGTTTGATTTTTGTGGACTTTATATATAAAAAAAAAAGTAATATAATAACTCGTACATCACATGAATGATACACTAGTAAACTCATCATGTTTGCACGAACAACACATGCATCATACTGGACAAAATTGGAAATTTCGTACAAGTAAAGGTTTCCTACAATTCTCAACACAGATTTTTATCTTTCATAAATGTGATTTTGATGCAACAGATTTTAATCGATTCCAACCAGTCTAAGAGTCCTTTTTTCATAATTCATGTTTGGCTTTATTTTCTTACAAAATCTTGGTCCAATATTAATGGTGACAAGATGATAGTCAACCTCCTTCTCTCTGCTCCTAATAAATCTATTTTCCAACCTCCCCAACCACACTGCATTTACTTCCCAGTTCGAATACAGTTAGTTGTTAAGAGTTGAGATTATTACACACTCGAATTCGTATTTCGATCCTCTGCAGTGCACCGTAGTTACTATGTACTCTAGTGTTGTATATGCTATACCTAATGAAATATTATTTAACATCATTTTCACATGTCTGAGTGCACATAAACGATGAATACTGGATCGGGTCTACGTTTCTTGAACAATATAACATAATTATAACAAAAGAATCCCTTTGAGAGGGTGTCATTTATTAGAAAGATTACACTTATCTATGACAGTTTATGACAAAAGGAGCAGTTTTTTTCACCTTTACAAACATTACCACCCAACAAAAAAAACAACCAAGTTTGTTTAATTCTCTTAGTTGTTTGTACAGAAAGGTGATTAGGAATGAACAAAATTGGGGTACCTTGATCTTCTTGAGAATAAAGAGTATTATTCTACTTCTGATTTTTTTCCTAGTTATGCACATGATCTCCATATTCTTCCCTCCAATGAAATTACTATTATCGACACGTCATCATGGTAGCGACGTCGATCCCCTTGTGGAATTTCGAGCAGTTCGTGGAAATCCATGCCTGAAACGGACCACAAACAATGTTTTAGTCTTATCACTTTATGCAATAATAAGAAATAAACAACTCTTTTATCTCAGTGAAACGGAGACAATACCGGCCCGTTTGGCTGCTCGGAATAGCAACTCTTCGACTAGATGCTGTGCAGGATCGCCTTCCGGTGACCAAGATATGAACAGTTCAACTTCTGATACAGCCTCCTCGTTCGTGAAGTATTGGTAAAGCCCGTCTGAGGATAATATAAGGAACTTGTCCTGTGACCCTAATCGGTGATGGTAAAGTGAAGGTAGGCAGTTTATGTACGGGGACTCTCCAAGGAAGTCGATTCTGAACATCTCTAGAAGCGCATTGTTCCACTTGGGCTGTCGAAACAAGATTCGATTTCGAAATCAACATTAGAAACAATCATCTTAACGACATAATAATGTTACAACAGATAAATACTGACTTCTTTGAGAACAAGAAATAGATTAAATGGCTTAGCAATTTTATGTATTGAAAGTGATTTCTTGGCTAATTGGTAACAAAAGTTGAAATAGTAACTTTGGATCTAAAAAGGCCTCGTTTTATAACTCGCCTAAGGCCCTTCAAAACGTTAAGCAACCCCTGTTTCTAAAGCATGGAAGACCGATTCCTAGGGGATTTCAGTTAGCTAGTAATTAACAGAGTTAAAAGAATCTCAAGTGCTCATTCCATTGAAGTAAACTTGCTTGAGCTACATTTCAACAATCTACTTATCAGCAAACAAATGGTCATTCAATTGCCACAAGATTCCTACAAGCAAAGCAATAAAGTAGATGCCAACTATGAAATCATCGACATTCTCTTGTGTCTTCCTCGTAAAAGGTATGCATAAACCAAAAGTACCAAAATATTCATTTTGAACTTTCTAGAAGGATCAGATTCTGAGGACAAGTACATATTGCATGATAGTGAAACTAAATATGATGCATTATCTGCAAACTACCAATAGGATTTTTTACGAATATGGTTCTATAGTGCACACACACCTGCTTGAGAAAGCCAGCCCCAAAAGCTCGAGTAACCTTCAACGAGCCCTTCACACGATCATTAATCACAGCTGAAGCATCATCAGGATGTTCCTTTCTAATTCTTGCAACTTCCTGATTCAAAACACACAAGAAAACAATCAATCAACAATGAACTAAATTCAAGAACAACAAAATGCACACATGTCTAGAACATGGCCTATACCTCTTCTATAGAGGTGCTATGATCCATGGTGAGCTGCAAAGCAGCCAAGCTCGGTTGAGGATTCGACACATCACCATCCAAAGCCTCGAGATCATACAATGTCTCTTCATTGATTCTCTCCAAGTCCTGGCTCCAAAGATCAGGCTCCTTTGTTCGACCCAAAACAGCTCGACTATCGCCCACATTCATCACGTACACATCGTCCCCCTTCATCAACATCACTAGAACACAAGACCCCATCAAAGCCAGCTCTGGATTCTCCATCACCATCTTATCAGCAAGATCCAAATACGAATCCTCCGTTTTCTTAAGAGCCAACGAGAGCGCCTTGAGCACGTCTGCGTGGTTTGTCACGCCTGATGCTTTCGACTTATTCTTGTTCAGCTGTTCCTTTAACCTCCTATCAAGCTCCAATCTTTCCCTATCCCATTCACACCTCCATGCTCTCTGATAATCCTCCCATTTCTTGGCTAATCCTCGGCACTTATACTTGGAATTTCTTCCCCTCTTTTTCCTATACCTTAAATCCCCATTCATGTCACCATTTGTGCAAGGGTAACTCTCTAGCTCTACACATCTTGAACATCCATCCTTGGTCCTATCCCTTGAAATCTCCACATCGAAATCCTCGTTCTCGAGTGAAGGGGAAGAAGATGAGATCAATGAAGTATCAGACTTATTACTATTATCATCCCAGAGTAAGCCTTTGAGCTCCTTATGTACAGCAGAATACAAATTGGACAACAGATAGTCCGGTGCATCTGGGCCGTTGAATCCATCGTATATCCCGACAAAGACCCATCGGTGCTCCTCGGAGACGACTACGTGAACTCGATCCTCGCCGGCTTTTCCCTGGGCCCACTGCAGATTCTGAGTCTCCATTGAATCGTCATCATCCAAGCTACACTCGCTGCTGAAATTGACACTGCTATTGATTGTCAGCTCGTTCTGCTTCTCTGCGCCGGCCATCCAGTCGCTCTCCTTCATCGCGACGATTCCTTTGATCGGTGCGACAATGGAGTGGTGACCTCTGGTGATGCCCTTAGAGAAAGCCCGCCTAAGGGCCCGAAGCAGCGAGACCTTCCTCGATCTAGACCGAAAGGCGAATCCGCCATGGGAGTAGCTTCTCTGGAACTGATCGGAGGAACCCTTTTCGAGAGGGCCCGAGAAGATCCCGCGATCCAGAGGGCCCGACATGAAGGCCCTCTCAATGGGGCCGGACATGAATCCCCTCTCCATTGGGCCGGAACTCGGAATCAGGCCCGGATTGAACAACGGGCCGGAGTGGATTGACGAGTTTCTGGGAATGGGCTGAAGCGGGATAGAGGCGAAGGAGGTGGAGCCCTCGAAGGCGGAGGCCCGGTCGATGCTGTTGTAGGAGTAGAGGTCAATTAAGGCGGTGGAAAGCGGCGTGGAGGTGTTGGCACTGACGGCAGCGCCGGAAATTGACTTAAACGTCGTCGTTGGCGGGTCATCGGACTCGGAGTGGACTTTGGAGGAGGAAAGGCGGGTCAATTCGGGGCGTATATAGCAGAAGGAGTGACCCAGATCGTCCAACGGGTCGGATATGACCATACCGTCAGCCATCTCCTTCCTCCTCCGACGGGCCTCGTCGGCGGTGGGTCCCACTCCGGTGAAACACACCGTTAGCTTCCCCACGCCGTTGCCCATTTATTTATCCTAACAAAAAAAAAAAAAAAGAAGGATTGCTTAATAGAAAAGAAGAGCAGAAGTGCAATGATTTATTAGTTCAGAGTTTGATTTCGTAGCTAAAAGGCTAAAATGACAATGAGCACTTTGTGAGTATGGAAAAGAAGGGTGAAGTTTAGAGAGAGAGAGAGAGACGTTGACTTTGGCAGAGAAGTGTTTGATTGAGGTAATAAAAACAGAGGACTGGGAATCAAGGCTAGGTGGATGCTTTTCTTGCTATTTGTTTCTTTTTAATATATTACAATTTTAAATGTTTTTGTTGTCAAATATGATTATGATTATTCACAATTATGCAATTAGCCGATTCAATCAATTTGACTAATCTTAATCCTAAGATAAAGAAAATTATTTTTAAAATGTGAGATTGCCTCATTTCCAATTTACTTCGGGTGAACTACTTTTTGCACTCAACTTCTTGAGTTGTACCAACATTTGCTACTCTAAATGCTCTTTTCATTAATATTTTGCCTTATATGTATTATTTATATATTAATAATATAATTTTTATATTACTATTTAAAATAGAGAAAAATAAAATTGCTATGACTAAATAGTCTTGAGGATTAATTTGTAATACTCAAGTAGTTTATATAGATATTATATCATGTATAATATTTTGAGTAGAAAACTCACCATTTCGTATTTGAATATATATAGATGTATGTGAGTTACTGCATATATATATAATTAATATAATTAATAGATCCGGTCCGGTGTACAAGTTTTACTATATAAACACATTTAAGAAAATAATATAAAATTTAATACATTTTGAACCTGAAAGTATAACTTGGACAATAATTTTAATTTATATAAAGAAAGTGTCATTATGATAACCAAAAATATATTTAGAGAATATATGTCATACAAAGTGAAATCACATTTTTATCAGTATTGTCTTTCTTGTATTAATATTAACAAGTAACAATTAATAATAAATTAAGTCAATTACTATTTTTGTTTTCAAATCATCTAAACATATAGGTGGGTGCTATAGTAATAGAAGTCCTCTAATACTCCAATTAGGTAGTTTTAAAAAATAAGTAAACGATAGAGCCCGTGACGTAGCGTAGAATAAATAGGAGAAATATTAAAAAGGGTGGTGGGATACATTAGGTAGGAATTGAGGGGTAAAAATATAAAATGGAAAAGAAGAGTGGGTGAAATTGAGAAGTTGGAAAATATTTAATGCCCAAATGGGAGATATACAAAAGTCAAAGCAAAGGGTCATAAATAAATAAATTGTCATGAAAACAGTGCCATTTGCCCACAGAGTTGGATCTACTGAGGTTACGTACCATTGTTCTATTATACGACACATTTTGGACACGTGGCCATCTCATATTGCGCATTGTCACCTTTGAGTCTTGTTTATATACTTGGGTGGATAAATGAAAAAAACAATCTAAACTATTGTCTTTTTTCATATTTTAATCTTTTTTTTTTTATCAAATTGTAATTTTTGAACTATTTTTCAGCAAAAACGTGAACACATAACACGCATGATGACTTCATATGAGGGTCACCTTAAATTACAAGATTACAAGAACATCATTATATTTTCAACATGTGGGTCACGTGTTCACATTTTCGCCGAAAAATGGGTCGGAAGTTGCAATTTGAAAATTTTAAATAACTCAGGTTGCAATTTAATATAAAAAAAATTTAGGTTGGAAAATGAAAAAGACCAATAATTTAGGTTGTTTTTTTGCATTTAACCTTATATATATTGCACCACCAAAATAAATTAATTAATGCAAATATTACTCGAAAAAAATTTTGTTTTCTGTCTACGTATGTCTTGAATTTTATTAATCTGAGATTGAGTTATTCTTATTTAATCAAGAAGCTGATGAAAAAAAATGAGGAATTTGGATTTAAATGTTTTTGTAAAATTTATTTTGAAAGACAAGTGTACTTAAATTGACTGAATTTATGGCATGTGAATTTATTTGGAGGTAAAACCATGGGATTATCATCCTCTTTCAAAATTAGATGAAATAATTATTTTTTAAAGATTAGATTAAATAATTTAAAATCGATGAAAGATAAAAAATAAAATCGATCGATATGTACTAAGTTCCATCGAATTTGCTGCATACATAGACACATATACATACATATATATATATATTTATTATTGTACTTGAAATAATTTATTAGGATTAGCTCTATATTTAATTCTGTGGGGTGGAGTGGTTGTAAGTCCACTAAATATATTACATTTATTGCCAGTTTAGTGTATTAGGTGAGTAGAGCTAGACTTGTGCATATAATATCAAGTACTTGTCTTTATTTTGACTTTACAAGATTGACTTAAATATAGACAATCCTAATAAATATGGAATTTCTTTTTCCTTTTTTCTTTTTGGTCTCATGTTAATCTTGCTAATTTATTTTAACTAGAATAATTAGTGGGTCCTCATGTAAGAAAAGCATTATGAAGTAGGAAAACACTTGCATTAAAGTAGCGTCCACATTAGATTTTGATAGGATTTTATTTTGTTTTGTTTTGTTAATTTTGTCAGCCACTAAAAAGTTAATTAATTACCACTACATATAGCAAAACTTTTGGCCAACTACTATACGTAGAAAATTAATGGTAATAAGTAAAAATCAAAGTAAAGATTGAAGTTCTAAAGTTTTATAATCAAACAATTTAATAGGTATTAATTTACCAATTTAATTAGTTATAAACATATACAACTCGAAAATAATTATATGGAACATGTTAGAGTTTCCACTTGAATATTATATTATGAGTATGCTTCTTCTGAAATTGAATTACAAATATAATTTCATAAAACAGATGAAAAATATTAACAATTAATTTACATTGATATAGGTATGTAAAAATTAATTTGGCTTGAATACTTGATCTTCGTTTTACATATTTATATTCATCAGATTGTCTCAAACAAGTTTTTAGATTATATTGTATATTTATAATTAAAATAATATATGAGAACGAAGATTTCGTATGCCAGAATTTTCCCTTTCAATAATTCTTTTATTTGTTTAGATATAGTAATCAAGATTACTGTTGAAATAATATAAAATAATTCAGATCTTTTGGTAGTTTTCACAGCCAGGTGTATTAATAATGTTCCATATTTGACCTTAAAGGCTAACTAATCAAAGTCTTATGTCTCTCTAGAAGAGTCTGAATGAGTACCACACGTTCATCTTCAATTCTTCATCATTTTTTTTAACCTATTTAAAAAAAAAAAGGAAATAAATCATTTACATTTATTCTTCATTCTAAATGTATATCTGTGTTGTTATAATTTACAATAGTGATTACAGACAAGACAATTAAAATAAAGCAATACCTCACCACCGGAAATTTTAAAAAATGCAATAAATTTATGAAATATAGTATCTTACAAAACCAATAGAATTTGGAAACAAATCCACTTATTTAAGCCTAATAAATTTGTAAGTATACTTAATTATCGAATCTGCCACAATGAATGTCTTGTTTGATAACCAATTTGCCCATCATAATATTAATATCATCCTAAAAAAGAAAAAGGAGATAGAAGACACAAAACACGCTGCTCCTTAGATTTAAAAAAATGTAATTGCACTCCTACAATATTAAACATATAGATCACTTTAAAATTTTAGAAACTATTGTGTGGTAATCCAAATATTTATTAAACCTAAGCAATCAAATTCAACTTTACAAATAGAGAAGTTTAGAAAATTAGGATAATGTAAAGGGAGATGATACAAAAACTCTATTAATATCAACGAGTCAATGTTGTGTTTCCAATTTGAGAATTTTTAAACATAAAGAATGTTGTTTCAAACACTTGTCTTTCTTATTAAGTTGGTCGTCGAACATGTTGTTCAATATGATGGTTTCCACATCTAAGTTTGCAAAAGAAATCACTGAAAAATCATCAAATGAATCAATTGACAAAGTTTCTAAACTTCATGTTTGAAATTACAAAAATAAAAAAAGGTATTGCAAAAATTTAAAAATTATGGTTAAATTGTAAAAGGATGAGTCTATCCACCCCACCTAATACTTAAAACACCCATCATTAGTGATTTTATCTTTTTTGATTTTTTTTTATTTTAACGTGTGCTAAGTGATGTGGATAATCAGTCTCACTCACTACGAAAATAATGATAGTTCATATATTTTTTCGTTAATTAACTCTTTTTATGGAGATGAAGCCGCGATGTTGTTTTTAGACAAGTATGATTGTCTCTTGATCAATAAAGCCCAAGCCTGCATGTTTTAAGTAATTGTTATGGCCTTTGATTATTAGTTATTTAGTTCTGGAGAGTATTTATGATAATTGTTTTGGCAAGACCTAAACTTAGTATAAATTGGTTAGTAATTCTTTGCTCAGCAACAGACTTTGAGATTGAAAATAATAGGGTTTAAATCCCCTCTGGTGTGTTTCTTTCGTAGTATACATAGTATCAACGGAATCGCATGTTTTATCCTTTGTTGTTCTTCTTTTGTTATACGCTCTGCATCACTTTTTGCAATGAGTAAGTCTTATGTGAGACTGACTCACAGATTATGTTACGTCGGGTCAACCCACAACCACATTACACAATTCACAAGTAAATTAATAAAAATGGGTTAGGGTTGTGGGTAAAAAGAATCTGTCTTACGAAAACTATCCGTGAGACCGTCTCACGAAAGTTTTTGCGTGTTGCAATAAATAATATTTTATTTCTTAAAAAGTTTAGAATATACAATAAATAATATTTTGCAATAAAACTTTTTTAATTTATTAAGTATAGCTTCTATTTAGAATATACAATATAAATTTATTTTTTTAAAAAAATCCTACGTTATAGCTCACACCACCACCAAAGTATAAATACCATAATTCGAATCACATACTCTAACTCACCAAAATATCCGCCACCACACTAAAAGTTTTATTATTATTATTATTATTATTATTATTATTATTATTATTATTATTATTATTATTATTATTATTATTATTATTATGATCACCACACTAAAAGTTGTACGTTCCAAATATTACATTCTGTTTTTTATATGTAATATTAATATCAAATAAAAATAACAGAAAATGAATTAATTCAATCTATGATATTTTGTCAATTGTTATGTTTTTTAATTGGTGACAAAAAATTTAAACGATACTTAATTGAGAGGATGTATCATTTAATTTTAGTAACATAGTTATACCATATTAACCCTTTTAATCTTATCATATCATTTTTTTCTGTTTTACTCTTTAAGAGGGGACTGAATAAGTAATCTCAACTTTTTTGTTTGACTCAACAGACAAATTACCATGGTTGTCCATACATAATATGATAATAGTAATACTAAATATATATAAGTATATAAATGTTGATGTGGTTAGTTTTTCTAACAAGTTAGGCCCTTTTCACATCAACCACATATGTATGGCCAAACAAAGTAGAAGAGACGCATCTTTAAATTGACTTTTTCAAATCCTAAATTGACAACTTTAAGAGTCTTGTCTACTAATTTTCAAGGTCTTAATTTTTCTAATGATGACATATATTATAAAATGTCACTATTTTCACATTAAAGTCAAACCACTCTGTGAATTTATAAATATACTAAACATGGTATTGGCTATATATTATTATGCTAGCTGGAAATTCCAAGTGGCCTTGGAGATTAACTAAGAATCATATGAAAAAACTATTTGATTATTATTTAAAATTTTACTTTTCCGTTCTTATTATTTTATTTGGTTATTACTCTCTATTTTTCCTAAAGAAAAATTTACTTTTCTAATCTTTAAACGTAACCCAAAATAAGATTTATTTATTAAAGTTACTCAATTTGTTCCAAAAGAAAATGCCATGCATGTTTTTCAAAGGAATTTTTTAATTGAACGAATGTACAAGTAATTAATTATTACTCATGTTCCTCCATTTATGTGTTGGATTAACTATTTAAATATATTTAACTTGTTTAATTGGTGAATTATATATATAAATGAGGTTTAGTTTCAATGCACTTGGTAAATGAGGTTTAATACGGACATATATATATATATATATATATATATATATATTGCTAGTATGACTATCTTTGACGTGTAAACATAATTTGTGGATAATTGATTTATGATGACACAATTACCTATATAATTTCTGATTGTCATTTGATATGATGCTTTGCTCTACCAGGAATTTAAGAAGCAAACATGATTAGTGATTGATTTTAACAAATGAGTTTGGATAAAATCCGTTTTACACAAAGGTTGCCTTCACAAAAAAGTTTGCTCCATACGAGTTTTATAATAATATAATAATTGAAATGGATGGTGAAGAGAACCTTACGTGGTAAAAACGAATAAAAAATTAAAAAATTAATTTCGAATGTCATAATTAAATGATTTATTTAAGAATTCAAAGAAATAATGATTGAAAATGACAAGTGGAGGAACTCTTATGCCACCTTCTTGGCAACTCATTACTAATTTGCTGACCATTCTCTCCTCCATTTTCCTCTTGTCTTCTCTCAAATCGCCACTTATTTCTTCTTTTCATCATAAATATTAAATAATATAATAACAATTCTAAAACCTTTCAAAGTCTAGTACCATAAATAAATAAATATTGAAAAACAGCGTTTGCATATTTCAATTTCTTGCCTATATACAAGTCAATTGATTCGAAAACAAATGTTGTGTACGTGTGGAGTAGTAATATATATATTTAATACAGTATGTTTTAGTTATTTATAGTGCGATATTTAGGAGGGTTTTTTTTTTCCTTGCAGGTTATATATAGAGTTTTTTGATCTTCAAAGTTTTGCCTTTTAAAACTTAATAAAAATGTATGTATTTAACGTTAAAACACTTATCTTAAGTCAAAGTAAAGCCCCAAAACAATTTATTTATATCAGTTTAATTCAAAACTCAATTTGAACGAGAATTAGATGCGATTCTCAAAAATTATGAATTTGGACAGACATGACATTATATGTGTAATTAGTCCAAATTTTGGGATGACGGGCCAATTTATCTTGATTTGGCCCAAATTAAAAAGGCTGGTGTCCAAATTTTAGAGCTAAAAAATTTATGTTCTCAACTAATGAATGACCAAAAGTTAGTACTCTAAAATTGGAAAATTTTATAAGTTTTTGTATTATCAATGAAATAGGAATTGGTGTTTTGTTAGAAAATAATGAAAATTTTAAGAAAACTTCATCAACTTACAATGTTGAATTTGGATTGATGAATTTAACTTGAATAGAAGATTTGGAGGAAGATTTCAAAATTACTATTTGGATAAATTTTTTAATTAATGGATTTAAAATTCTATAAAATCACTCGAAACGATTACCATATATTTCAAATTTTATCAAAAAATTATTATTTCTATAAATAATTAATATCAATAAGTTATTACATAAAACTTAAATTAATAGCTCAAATCAATCGAATTGCATCAGCTCCAATATAAATTACAGAAAAATATTTTTTTATTCTATTATTGATGTCACGTTGGTTTTACACGTCATAGCAAGAATTGATATAAACCCAAATAAATATGTCGAGTGAGGCACTAAACTGATAGACCCAAAAAAATTTGAAGATTCATGAAGATCTTGAAAAGACACAACTTTGTAATTGTAGTGTTGTTTAGGAACAAAAATATTTCTTGGGTTTGGATTGAAACTCTTACTAAAAAGATTAGGCAATATGAATGGCAGGGATATAATTATGGTGGATAGAAAATATTAGAAAGTCCAACACAGAATAATAAACACGATGATGATTTGAACAAAGTTTGGTCAACTAAAATTGTCACCACTTTGGTTGATTTGCTTTCATTTGTTGAACATCATTTTCCATTTACAGATTTTATGAACATCATTTCTGCTTCCCATATATCCCTCTTCTAAGAGACATTTCTTTCGCACTCTCCTTTGTTTGTTTGTTCTGTAAAAATATTAAAAACCATGTTATGTATTTGATTTTTAGGTACGCACGACGATACTAATAAAATATATTTAATCATATGAAAAAACTAATATATGCATGTATAATTATAACTGTTTATTCTAAAAACTCATAATAATCGATGAATCATATTATGTTGCATATATAGTGTGTGTTATTTTATAATTATTTTAACACTCACCAAATGACAAAATTTTATATTACACAACAAATTTAGTGTATACATATATACACATAAATATTATATATATTTGGTAATCTCATTTCACTGTTGAATTAGAGTTAACTTTATGGATTTAAATATAGTATTATTAATTTTGGGATTGAAAGATAAATATTATCAATTCTAAATGATGTTACAACTACTGATGATATTTGTCCGAAATGCATTATATTAGTGAAATATTGAGTGTTTATATTAGTAAATTAACAATTTTGGTGAATTCTATATATATCCAGCAAAATTAATTTTCCATTGGAAACCTTCTTAAAACTAATCTCATAAAATATGAACTCATCAAAGTTTAAACCCAACTCATTGTCAATTCCACTCCGTAATTAAATATAATCCGAATTTGAAGTATCCCATAATTCTAATTAAGATTTTTCTAAAGTTTCGTGAAATGAGAAAATTTGAATTTGATCATATAACATACACTTCTTCTTATGTTGTTGAAAGAGAAATGAAAATAAAATCTCAACATGTGAATAAAAAATGTCAACCCGTAAGAAAAGTAAGTTGAATTCTGGGTCAGAAACTCCAAATGGTGGGCCTTGTCTTATCAAAAAAAAAAAAAAAAAAAAAAAAAGAAAAAAAGAATAGTGGGCCTTTTACTTACAGAAAATCCAGTGTACAGAAGGACCAAAATGTCAAAGTAGAGATTCAACAAAATTCCGTGAGACAAGGGGCAACTCCTAATGCCGTGTTCCTATTTCCATCTTTTATTTATTTTCTCACTCAACTCGGTTAACATATAGTTTTTTGAGATAATGTTACTATTCATGAGAACCCTAATTCATATTTGATATATTTTTTTATTTTCTATTTGAAATTTATAAAATGAAATGTTGAAAGTTGGGGATTTGGAGTCCAGGATCTGTAGTGAGTCAAATGCATTATTTGTAGCTCTGAGGCTATGTTTGTCTTCATTCATCCCAATTTTTTTAAATATTCATTTTCTTGAAATATAATTGATGCCTCTTTTATTTGGTACTCAAGTGTAGTTTGGTTGATAAGTTATAAGAATCTAATTAAATTAATTAAAAACATTATAAATTAGGGGTGAGATCAAACTAAATTATCCCTGGAAACTTGCACTCAGATTTGGTAAACAAAAATGATTTCCATTAACAAAATGCAGTTAAAAACCAAAGACTTTGTCATTCCAAGTGTTAAAAGCACTCAATTTTATTTTCTTTCAAAAATAATATTGCATGTAAATATGTAATTCATCAGTTTGGATGACAAAAAGAGCTTCAATATTGGCCGGTTAAGGAGATGGAAAAAATAAAACACAAGGCCCAATATGGCTTAAAAGATGGGCCTTTGAGATAAATTAACAAAATAAAGAAAAACCTTTTCAGCCTTATTGCACGTAGAATCAGATCGCAGGAACCAAAAAAAGCTCATTTACCTGCCAATCCCTCTCATCATCATTTCATTTCTTAATTAAAAAATGTCGTAAAATAATGCATGCACTCCAGATTACATTAGAATACCAACTACTTGTTTTATGTGTTTATGACAAATATGATTAAAGAATGACCAACGTACCCCCAACAAATCAATCAAGAATCATTGATCAATGTTGGGAGAGTGGGAAATTAATTAAAAGAGTTTCTTGTGATTTGTTTACTTTATCTAACTTTGAACCAACCCTCTTTGAGACTAATAATTTTTCCTTTTTCAAAAGAGGTTCATTATGTCTCAGTCTTTGTACATATATCAATTTTCTGTTACAAAGTAGGACTCACATTTTGAGAAATTATAAGCTTTTCATAAGAATTAATCAATCCACGTCACATGTATCAACCAACATAACTGATTACATAAAATGCAACGAAACAACAGATGTAAAAAAGGTGAAGCTTAAATCTCTCTCCATCCATATGAACCCATATAAGAACTATGAATCAAACTTTATTCACCTAATCCGACTTTAAAAAACTATGAATCAAAACACTCCTTTGCAAATCATAAAAAATAAATAAATAATACACACACAATATAAAGGGAGCAGGAAATAAATCTAGAAGATGAGCAAGAAAAGGAATTGGACAAAATAAACAAATGCCAGACAAAAATGATGTAGCAAACAGTTCCAATCCAATCTCACAGAGATGAAAGAGCAATAGATTGATGCAAGAAAAGGAAAAGCTTATCCTACACTTTATGAGAAACAGAAAATATTGTACACCACTTATTGGATGAATTATGCAATTCCTAAAAGCCACCAACTTCTACTTTTCTAGGTTTAAGTTTTTCCACAGAAAATGTCAAAAGCATTCATTCAAAGGACTTCTATACATGAGCAGCTTCTCAGCTTTTCAGAAATCTATAAGCTGGAAAGTTAGAAAAGAAAAGAAAAAAGTACCATTACTGAAACTGAAATTCAGATTTTTTAGAGTCACACTTGTACATAAAAATTGATCACTATATTACAACAATCAAGAATGCAAATCCAATTAATTGGTTGAGCTTCAATATCTGTTGTACATAGATAAAAACTAAACAAATGCAGATCCCAGAAAATATAATTATTAAAATTTTCAATTATGAATCAAAATAATTGGCAGATAGATACAAATTAGAACCCCTATTTTTACCTCATAATGAATCCCGGTAGAAAAATTGTTGCCATTTTGTAGCATCAAATTCAATCTTCGTGTTACAAAAAATGATACAATTCCAACTGCAGAACCATTGTCACAGCTACAGCAGCGGATAACACAATACTATACACCACCAAACCAAGAGTATCCTTAGCACTCCCACCACCTCAACCACCGCCGCTGACCGGAGTTCCATCCCTGGCGGCGCCGACAAATGGCTCGGCGGGCCCGGAGAATTACCCGGTGAGAGGGCAATATACGGCGGCTGAGCACTAGCCATCACTCCACCACCCTCACTAGGCTTATCTACCTCAATCGGATTCCTCCCAAAAAATTCCCTAGGCAGCAAAACCTTCGACACACCGAATATCGCCACAGGATTCTGATCGAACACCGTCTGTGTGACTGAAGCTTGTACTATACCGGTGTCAATTGCCACAGATTCGTTAAGACGAGATATGTTAACGGTAAAACTACCGGCTCCGTTTTGCTCCGTCGCCAATGTGGGATAAATCGGGTTTACAATCGACTCCAGAGAACCTAATGGATAGTAGGAATGGAGGACGTGAAATCTCAATACCACCGCCTTTTTGTCAGCCGGTAATGACTGTAATTTGACTGACGAAGGCAGATCGGCGAATGCTGCATCGGTGGGGACAAATAGGGTAATCCCTGCGCCGCCTTCGTCGGATTCGAATTCCGAAACCACACCCGAGGCGGCGAGCATCGCCGCCGCTACATTGAAATCGTGGCCGTCGATTAGAGCTTTAGTGATGTTGATACCCGCCGGAGGCCGAGTTTCGGAAGCCATGAGATTGACGCTGTAAGGTGTTAAGAGTGAATTGAGAGAAAGGATGGTTATATTGAATGGTAGGGTTTTAATTAGGGATAACAGCGTGGCGTTGGATGCAGGGGAGTGGAATGTAACGGCAGCGGATGAGGAGTCGAAGGTGATGTTGACGGAGCCGGAGGTGGCGGCGGCGCGGCCGGTGGTCTGATAGAGGGTGGTGACGAGCTTACCGGCGGGAGGAATGCGGCGGAGGTCGGACAAGGTGAGGTACTCGAGGAGGACATGGTAGCGGAGGACATCGGCGAGGTTGGTGGAGGAGGAGGCGGAGGAGGAGCGGAGGAAGGTGTTGGGGACGGTGAGAAGGGTGAGGGAGGAGCGGGCGGAGAGATCGGAGGCGACGGCGGTGGTGGTGAGGAGGGAGGTGAAGTCGGAGAGATCGGGATAAGAGGAGAGAAGGTCGGTGATGTTGAGAGAGAAAATGGGGGAAGAAAAGAGGAGTAAATAGAAGAATGTGAGAGGGGTAAATATGGAAAAGGAAATTGGGATAGCCATTTCTGCGTCTCCTCCCTGGGACTGAGCTCTGGGAGTGGAGTGCAGAAATTTGGAGTGAATGAATGAAATGGATTTTATGCCTAAATTATTAATTTATTAATATAATAAACAATATTGTTCAGCACCACGCCACTGTGTTGATTAAAATAATAAAAATGAAAATATCATGATTCTGCATGAATTTTGTTGTGTTTTATTTATTCATCCAGAAATATGACACTAATCAACATTTCAAGCTATTAACCTGTAATATTGAGATCGCATATTGGTGAGAAAAAAATGTAACAAAGTAATATTTCTTTATCAAATTAATATTTATATTTAACAACAAATTAAATGAACATGCATTGAATTAAGGTTGTCCAGCTCGGTTGATCATGTCAATCTATTACGTGTGTGTATATATATATATATATATATATAATAGAAAATATTAAAATTCAACTGTAATTAAGAACGAAAATTTCAATTTCAATATCTTAATTTTAAGAAAATATCAATAAAAATATTGTTATTGTCGGAAATATTGGTATAATTTAGAAAAATAACGGAACTTTATAAAAAAAGGGAAAATTGAACATAATATTTTACGGAATATTATGACTAACTTTAATATATATATATTTAACTAAAGATTTCAAACAAAATGACATATTTACAATAAATATGGAGATAATAAAGTAAGTAAATGTTACTAGCATTATACAAAGTGGGCTCATTCATTATAAAAATCTATTACAAAATAAACCATTTATTTTTAAAAACTTTTTTTTTTTTACCGAAATTGATATGTATCGATATTAATGATATTTTCTCGATATTCCATCAATACTTATCGAATTTTTTCCATATTCCATCAATATTTTATTTTTCAATAATTTGTATCAAGAAACTACCGAAATCAAAATCGATATCAATATTTTGATAAAATTTCTTATTTTTATATCGATTACATTGAAAAAACAAAAATATAAAAAAAATGAAAATATCAAAAAATTATCACTTCAAAAATTGAGATGAGCTTTTACTTTTTTTCCATTTATCCCTTTACATCCGACAATCATTGGTGTGGTTACACATGGATTTTATTGCTTCATTTAAATTAAGATATTTAGAAGTAAATTAAGATATTAGCAATTTAGGGCTAGTTTGGTTTGCTGGTTTAGGTTGGTTTGAGTTTATAAACCAACCTAAACCAGCGTTTGGTAACTGGGTTTCAAGCCCGAAAATTATGCTAAGTCCGGGTGTATTTTTACTCGGCCCGCACCTATTTCACGGGTTTATGGTTGCTTATTTGTGGGTTTATAAACCCACCTTTTTTGTGGGTTAAAGTCTGGCCCAACAGTAACTTTAAGGAAAATACGAAACTGTCCTTGCTTTTTATGACAAAATTACCAAACAGCCCTTATGTTTCTAAAAAACCACAACCATGCCATTACATATAATGCTCCACCATCAACCTCTCCCCCCAATCTAACAAACCCTAGCCGATCAGAAATTCGTGAGAGAACCCGGCGATTCGCGAACCCCACTTCACATCCAGGAGACCACCCATCGACATTGATGCTCCAAACCTGCTCCTCTCGATCATACTTCAATATCTCCGGCTAAATCTCCAATAGAGCAGTCCCTGGAAAAGCTCATCGGCGGTGGCGTCTTGATTTGTTCATGTTTAACAAAATATTTCCTTCATGGGCTCTCTGCATATTATGCCTAAAAATAGGTCTTTTTTTGTTTGCAGATCAATTTGGTATTGGTTTTTTGTTTGCTCATCGAAGAAAGATCCAATCTTCTTACAAAATTTTCTCTTTTGATTTCTCGAGGGCCTGCAAAAAAAATACAAAAAATGGATTTATTCTAATCCCATTTTAAATGGTTCCATTTTTTCGTATAAAGTTTCATGTAATAATTCTAAGTATTATTGATTTTGTGTGCCCATCAAGAAGATAAGGATGTATGGAGAAAGTGGAATAGAGGGGAAGAGAGAGATGGGAATGGAGTACCAATTGAGGCCAAGCATCCACACAAGAAGGGCTGAGATGATGGTTAAATTCCAAGATCTGTATGGTTTCACAGTGGAAGGGAATGTGGATGATGTGAATTTGCTGAAAGAATATGTCATAAATTACTTGAAATTCTTCACTTCATTCTTTAATTTTTCATCCTATTTTGACAATGAAACTGCCAATTTTGGGGAAATAATTCATGTCCAGTATTCCAAGAAAAATATTGGAAGGGATATTTTTGGGTTTTTTTTTTTAAATTTAATTCATTATTTATGATTTTTCAAATGAAGGGTAATTTAGTCTTTTCATGTTTTTTTATCAGTCTTAATCAACAAAGCAAACACAAAATTTAAATTAAACTCACTTCTACAAATTCATAATCATTCAAACCGAAAAAGTTGTCTTCAATGAACAGTAAAAACTCAAACTTGCAGTTAGAAGTAGTTTAAGTCTTCTTTAGAAGTAGTTTAAGTCTTCTCTAGAAAAGAGTCTGATGTTGTAGGCTTTCCATTTAGATTAATGAAATTTTTCTTTATCTTTAAAGAAAAATAAAAGTTATGAAATCCATCTTATTTTAAAAATAAAATTTTCATTTTAGTCTACCCAAATATTGCAATTCATTATTCTTGATAAAAATATAAATGTTTTTCTCCTAATCAATAATTATACAGTAGAAATTTCCAAATACATTAATATATATATATATATACATGTATATTTATTTATTTAAATAAAAGATGAAAGTAGGATATCGATATAGGATGGAGGAAGGGACTATGTGATAATAGCTATTTAATTAATTAAAGAGATTTATTGATTCAAATCAGAGAAAATAAGTGATTTAGATAAATCTTATATGTTGAGGGGATTATATAATATTTTCAGGTTCCAAAATTAGATTCAACAAATGATAAAACTTCAATTAAATTGAAAATTATCGAAGTAAGATTCCAAACTTTTAACATTTGTATATACATTACTAGTAGTTGATTTGAAAAATAGACCTTAAAACTTTAAATTGTTATTTTATTAGCTACATGGTAAATACCTAATTGAATACAAATTTTACTGTTTATTTTTTTATATACTTTCAATATAAACTCAATTTTATTACAATTAGATACATTTAAACAATAATAATGAAATGTAAAAATAATATGCGGATTATCAATATATATTAAACAATATTATAAAGATATCGATATTATTTTACAAACTGTCGATATATAATTGTATATAATATAATATTCCAAAATATATATTTTCTCTCACGTCTTGTAATATCAAATGGGCTAATATTAGCTAATATCAACTATGATGATGAGAAGGGAATGAGAAGGGAAAGAAGTAAAACTACGACAACTGAAAGAATAGGCTGCTCGTAATATCAACTATGTTGAGGAAGTGAAACGACCACAACTGAAAAGGTTGCTCGTAATATCAACTATGTTGAGGAAGTGAAACGACCACAACTGAAAGAATAGGTTGTTCGTAAATGCTGAGGAATTGATATTACAATCATGTTGAGAAAGAGAAACGATCAGACTGTTTGTAATATCAATTATGCTGAGGAAGAGAAACGACAACTCAAATACCAGGATGGGCTAATATCAACTATGATGATGATGAGAAGCCACAACTAAGAAGCCTGAAAGAATAGGCTGCTTATAATATCAACTATGCTGAGGAAGTGAAATGACCACAACTGAAAGAAAAACAACCACAATTGAAAGAATAGGAAACAACCACAACTGAAAGAATAACAACTGAAAGAAAAACAACCATAATTGAAAGAATAGGAAACAACCACAACTGAAAGAATAGGTTGCTCGTAATATCAACAATGTTGAAATCATGCATGTTGAGGAATAGAATCATGCATGTTGAGGAATAGATATTACAATCATGCTGAGGAAGAGAAACGATCATGCTGAGGAATAGATATTACAATTAGCGATCATGCTGAGGTATAGATATTACAATCATGCTGAGGAAGAGAAACGATCAAATTGCTTGTAATATCAATTATGCTGAGGAAGAGAAACAATCAGACTGCTTGTAATATCAATTATACTGAGGAAGAGAAACTACTACAACTCAAATACCAGGCTACTTGTAAATAATATCAATTATGTTGAGGAAGAGGAAGAGAAATGACAACTCAAAAATTAGGTTGCTTGTAATATCAATTATGTTGAGGAAGAGGAAGAGAAACGACATTGAGGAGGAGGAAGAGAAACGGTAACTCAAAGA
The DNA here is from genome assembly GCA_954870855.1 of Scutellaria minor. Classification (NCBI taxonomy): domain Eukaryota; kingdom Viridiplantae; phylum Streptophyta; class Magnoliopsida; order Lamiales; family Lamiaceae; genus Scutellaria; species Scutellaria minor. Next base: position 4,671,460 of record OX940725.1, read on the forward strand.
CTAGGCTGCTTGTAATAAGTAATATCAAGTTGATGAAACGGAAGAGAAACAACCAAGTTGCTTGTAATATCAATTACAGAAGAGAAGACAACTTAAAGAATAGGCTACTAAGAAGTTGCTCGGCAACAACTCAAACAACGGTGAAAGAAAAACGACAACTCAAGGCTACTAAGAAGTCGCTCAGCAACAACTCAAACAACGGTTAAGGATTTAAGGAGTCGGCTGTTAAGGGTCACTCGGCAACAATTCAAAAGTAGTGAATACACTTATTATAAAGACAAACAAAAAAAACTCAATCAATACCCTAATTATAAAAGGAATGTCTCGACGAGACAAAAAAAATCACTCAAAAATTAGTTGAAAATAAAAGTGATGGATTTTAAATATCTTATCAAATTCACCCATCCAAATAGACCTAAAAGATTTATAATATTTTTTATTGTTATTATTGATAGAGTCAATAATTATATCTCTGTATATTTTTGTAAATTTTTTTTTCTTATTTATGTCGATATTCATATTGTAAATATATCCTTATAAATATTGAAATACAATATTAAAATTTTATGTTATGCAACTACCTTTTTCATGTATGAACATATAATTATTTTTTCTATATTTGTGTTTGTATTCATATTGCAATTATATTCTTATAAATATTGAAATATAGTATAGAGTGAATAAAAAAAAAATAAAAGTTAACTACCAAAGTAAAACTAAAGTACTAAAAATCACATCAATTAATTTATATAATATCTTTATACAATATTGTGTAATACATGTTGATACTCTGCAATTAATATTGATATTTTTCGATATTATGTAATATTTGTCGATAATCAACATGATAATATCGATATGTTTATGATATTTTTATAATATATATTGATGGTTTGCTTCAATATTTTGAAAAAATTGAAAACTTAAAATTTTGTAATTTCAATATGGTATAATATTCAACAACGAAATGATTATTAATTAGTTTCTACAAGTTCATATCTTTATCTGCTGCTTATAAAACCACACAAATCGATTAGTAGTTAAAATGGGAAACGAACATGTTTATGATTGAGGAATTAAGGCCCAAATCCAGCCATTAAAATTTTCAACATGCCACCCAGTTTTGGGCCATTGCCCCAAATGAGTATAGTTTATTTTTAGTTTTATTTGAATAGATTTAATTAAAAAAAAAATGAATATCGTTTCATATTCAAATTTAATCATGATTATTTAATTTTTTAATTTAATATACAAAATTTAAAAAAGAGTAGAAATTCAATTAATTTGATGATTATATGGTGTTACTTTTTTATGACTTAACTTGCCTTAATTGCTGCTATACACGACGCTACACCTAATTTTTTTTTTTAAAATATAGATTCCACGAAGTAATTACAGGAGAAGGGAACTTCCCATTAACTTATTTTTAGTAAATTAAGATGTGATTATAACTTACTACGATTTTTATTTTATTTTGCTTTCTTCTTGTATCCGAATTGAATCTCTCTCTCTCCCTATAAGAACCAGTCAAAAATAGAAAGCCAATTTTTCCTGTCAAACATTACTTTCCATTTCTGGGTGAAAATTGTGATGAAACTATAATAAGCGAATAACATGCAAGTCTAATAATAATTTTGATATCATGTTTCATGGTAAAAATTAGCGATGAAAAATTATATTTGACCGCAAATGCTAATTTTAACAACGAAAACCTTATTATGTCGTAAAAAAAATTTCATTTTATTTTTTATTTTCTTGTAATGCCAATATAATATAAAAATACAAGTTTAATGCTACAAATTTTAATACAAATTATTGTTTAATGTCAAATTTGATACAGTGACATTCAACACGTACATATAACATTGACAAAGAAAATAAGAAGACCAGAAATATGAGTAGTATTTTAGACATTTGATATTTGAAAGTTCTTATGATAGGAAACTTTGAATTGGTCAAAGGGTTTATGAGTCTAGAAGATGAATGTTTAGACCAAGAATTAAAGCAGTGTGCACTTCAAACTAAGCAACTAGGAAAGAGATTGATGATGATTGACTAAACACAGATCAATAATCAAGATTACTATCTTGTCTTAATCGATCACCCCTTATGTATGACCTAAGTCCATATTAATAAAAAAACCTTAAAATATATTAATAATATTAATCGGTCTAAATTGATGGCAAACCCAAAAAAAATTGACACCTTGCATTTATACGACCAGTTGTGAAATTATATTTTCATAATAGAGATCGACTGTATTACAAAAATTTATGTGAGATAATCTTATGAATTATATTTGATAATAAAAAATTTTAAATTTATTTATTATAAGATACGATTACATTAATATAAATATGTAAAACCATCTTATAAAAGACCACATGTTATATATGTGTATAATATATGTGTGATACATGTAAGGAAATGTTAATAAATGTATAGATAGTGTTGTGTAAGACCGACAAAAAATGTTTATCTATGACCCTTGAACAAGTGACCAAGTTTGAAATTTATAAATTCATAGTCGTACGTGAATTAAAAACCAAATTTTATTCATTTCAACTTGTTGAAATTATATACCACGAATTTAAGAGTTAAATCAATATTGAATTTGTTGACGTCAGATTTTGTAGAGCATAAAATCCTAGCCAAACACCAAAAATATCGACTCAAATAAATTGAACTGAATAAAAAGTATGAAAATCGAGTAAAATAAGAAAAACAATGAAAATCGAATAAAATAAGAAAAAAAGTATGAAAATCGAGTAAAATAAGAAAAACAATGAAAATCGAATAAAATAAGAAAAACACTGTGCCCGGTGCCGGCAAATTTGTTTGGCTTGTTCTGGTTTGCCTTGTTCTGGTCGGTCAGTTTTGGCCTGGCTCCAGAACGTTTTTTATATAAGAATTGAGAGTAAAAAACTCTCTTATTGCTTGAATACAATGATTTCGGATCTAGAATTTCATCCCTTTGAATGATAATTGAGATCCTATTTATAGACTTGGCCTAAGATACATTACTTGATGAATAAGACTCAAATCCCCCGATTTTAGGATCTAGATAAGGAAAAATCGGGTTAAATCTATCTAAATCGGATATGATTTGATCTTGATTTGTTTACTTAGTTGAAGACTCTTCCTTAAAATAAACTAAGTCCTTCTTGCTCTTCTTGTGATGATGACGACCTCAATTTCTGACCTTCTACTTGATCTCCAGAAATGTCTTGGGTAATAACACTTGTGGACCACACCGACTTCAGTACCTGAATTTGGGTCAATCGCGAGCCTACCCTAGCAGCCAAAGTGGGCTAGCCTAGGGCTAGGCTCGGTTCTGGCAGGGTCGGCAGCGGCTCTGGCTGGGTCGGTTCTGGCCTTCCGGCCGGTTCGGTCTCCAAACGGGCCAGTTCTGGCCTTTTGGCCTTCTGGTCGGTTCTGGTCTCCACTTGGGCCGGTTCTGGCCTTCTGATTGGTTCTGGTCTCCACTTGGGCCGGACCCTAGGCCAGGTCGGTTTGGCGGCCCCAACAAAATTTACTTAGCATTCAAATGGGAATCAAATTAGAAAGATGTTTGAAAATAATCTATGTAATTAGTTTTTAACATTTATTTTCTATGTTAATACAAAAGATATCACCAATACTGAAAAAAAAAAAAAGAAGTTGTATTCTATTCTACATCCAATAGATTGGATTGAACATGTAAACAAAAGTTATATGCTTTACCCATTAAATTTTCTTTTGCTGGACATAACATACCAGATTATGTAAATTATTGTAATTTACCTTATCACCATCTCTAAAAAAATTCCAAATACCTTTAAAATTATATTTAATTCAAAGTATTAAAGTTAAAATTATAAAAATATTTTGTAAGAATGAATTTCTAGCTATTTTATTCCAAAACTAAGATCAATCTATCATTTTATATACTTAGAATCAACAATTACCCTATTAAATAAGGTGACATGTTGTAAAAATACATATACATTTCATCTTTATCATTATTTATTCAATTGAATTAATTTTTATAAAAAATACAAAAATCTCGTGGAACAAACGGACTACACTGGTTTATTCTAAGAAACTAATATACCATGTCGAAAAATATGGATGGGGTGGGCCAGGGGTTGGATTGATATAACTGGTTATGACCAATCATATGATTTTGCTTCTTCAACGCTGTTTTAGTTAGCTATATCTTACAACCTATTTTTGTGATTACATAATTTGCTTTACTTGCAAAATCAAACTAATTATTTTTTTCTTTAATTATTGCATAACGGATAGGCTATTAATGAATATTGAGTAGGTTGGAAGTTATACATAATTATAAGAAAAATATAAGATAATATTATTATCCCAAAATTTTATATGAGAATAGTAATATTTTCCATTTAAACAATTTTAAACGTTCTCACAAATATTTTTTAATTCAGCTAGAAAAATTCATGTTTTCCAACTAAGTAAAAATTTGTCAGTTTTAAACTGCGGTTCGCATTACCTATCTGCTATCTCCTACTATATTTTGCCCCTTTTTCAGACAATTTATTATTATTATTATTATTGATGATCTTATGTCTTGTATCTTTTGTTTCATTTTTCCATATGATTTTTTTCCAACAATTGCAACTTTTATGTATTAGTATCGATAACTAATACATAAAACCCAAAGTAATATTTTGAGGTAAAAAAAATAATACTATTTTTGCAGGTAAGTAATACTTTGTAAGTTTTAAAAGAAATAAATAATAATATTCTAAAGTCAAAATAATACTTTAAATTTTAAAAGAAATAGTAAGTAATACTAAAAACACAATATTTTCAAACAATAACATCAATTGATTTATTAACTATGTTGATTTGTGAACCGATCTTGTTGACCTACTTATTGACTGTATATTGATTGGACATTGACTAATACATGATTCCAATAACAGAAAAGAATATCTCAATTATGTCACATGAAACTATGTACTTAATCGGATATTTCATGTTACTTCCACCAGTTGTATATTAACATTGTTGGATGTGTGACATGTGTTGATCCAAAATAATCTAACAAATAAATTTGCTTCTACTATTTTCAAACTCACACATATCATACATTTATCGATGTTAATACACATCCAATAAAAAGAACATAGAATCGAAGAGTACCAAACCAAATAAGTTGTCTATTTTAGAGGAGGCATATATAAGATCGAATGGAAAGGTAGTTGGGCAGACTACTTCAGTTAAATCAACAAAACACATTCTTCTATATCTTTTCATTTTAGTTGGTAACCTGATTTCGTACTTACTCCATTGACCCATTAATCTTCATGACTTCAAGTCTTCAATATATTGTTGGACCTAAATCCTATACCAACAATATAGTGAATAATATATGACAGGTATATTATTGCCTTATTGGTTACAAAATGGAGGTTATATTGTACTTGGTTGAAATCGTTCATTCCTATTAATTAACTGGTAAGGTTTATGCTGCAGTACCAAAGAAATGAGTAAAATAATATATAAAGAAAATTCAAATTCAAGAAAACTATTTTTATCATATTATTTGAAACAGTTAATTAAATATTGTTGAAATAGTATGGGCGGGTAAGAGAGTTGACGGGGTTAAGGGCCTTTTCCGCAGTCTTTTGTTTATCCCATACGTTAAACCAAGGATCAACCTCTATTTCATTATTTTATTACAAGAAATATAAAAAAAACATCCATTTATTACACACATAGTAAGTACAAATATTTAATTATGTGGAGTTGTAAGATGCTATTTCAGTTATGTTTCCATATCCGTCGCCCCCATTCATCTCTTCTTTACATGATAATAATCTCGTGCATGTTTCTTGGAAAAATCTAAACTTGGAAAAAAATTCCTCGGTGTTTTTCACTGCTCATAAGGTAAGAATTACTTCTTCTTCTTCTTCTTCTTCTTTTTTTTTTTGTTGAGTTTGAGGTTTCTTGGTTATGGGTTTTCTGCGGTTTACTGTTCCATCGGGATGAAGATTGAAGAATTAAAAACTCTCCTTTTTATTGATTTATTTATTTTTCTTTGGATGGTTTTCGTTTAATTTCTGGAGGGACAGCTTTTCTTGATTTGCTCTCTGTTTTTCTGGATTTATTTATCCCAATTGAAACGGTTGATTACTTGATTCATCAACTTAGGTTTTTATGGTATGAAATATAAAAGAAAAGCATGAATTTGATATAGCAGTAAATAGTATCCCTATTTCTAACAACCAATTTCATGTTAACTGTATGCAGACAAGATCATGTGAATCGTGTTGATTGAACAGGTTGAAAAGAAGTAGAAATCAGTGAGTGGGGGCTTAAGGATTCACAGAATGGGAAAACCTTTCTGGATGAAGCATTTAGGCGATGAATCAGACGATAAACAGCCCGGTTGCATGTGGGGATTAGTCCATGTTCTCGACTACCATCATTGGCACTCTAATGTCCGAAAGATGATCCAACATCGCAAATTTGAAGACCGGAATAGAGGTTAGCAGTTTGAGTAGTACTTGCAAGATGCTTTTTGTGATTGATAAGATCATGTATTGAAAGGGATTCCTTAGTCAGTTGATTGTCTTAGATTGTTGTCTCGTTTCTTGATGATTTTGAACGTTGGCAGGCGATTGGAGTCCTGAAAGTAGTGTCTATCACCATGATGCTGATGAAGCAGAAAATCTCTTGGGTGAAAAACAGAATTTGCACCTTGTAAGCTCTTGTTATTTTGTATGTTTGTAATTGGTTTTCTTGACTTGGTAACTAATTGAGTGATCTATTGGGTTGATCAGAGTAGTAAGAGGTCTCATGCAACCAAGAAACGGTCTCTGAGAGCGCGTATAAAAGCAATGATAGCCGAAGATGTATCTAAGGAGAGTAAGAAAAGAGGAGAGAAAGGAGGGTTTTCTTTTAGGCCAAATTTGCAGAGAACTTATTCCATACACCACTTGGAATCAGTGGATAGTGATGATGGCTTAGGCAAAATATGCACAGATTGGAAAAATCCAATCTTTTTTCTTCCGAAAAACGTGGAGAATGGTTCTCCTCAATCATCTGGTGCAACTGAAATGGAGGATCTTGAAGATGAGTCAAGGCTCGATTGTAAAGAGGAACCTAATGTTTTCGAGATATTCAAAGTGGACAAAGAGCTGCTTCTTAAGCATCTAAAGAAGAAAGCAAAGTTTAGCAAGTCTCGATCCTTTCCAGTGGCTGATATGGCGGATAGAAGAAAGCTTAAGCCCGTTAAACTTGAAGACAAACAGAAAGAAGTTTGGTCATTGCCAAGAGACGACAAATCTCAATGCAACAATGCAACAGACAGAATTGGTGAAAATCTCAGCCACCGAAGAAGTACTTCTCTGAATGAATCGCTGGATAAATATGCTAGGCTGTTTGAGAACAGTTTTGGGAAAGGTGCAAAGCTGAATTCTTCCAAGAGCTTGAGACTAACGAACGAATATGGCCTTGCTCCCATGTATTTCAGAAGGATACACTCTCTATCCTATGTTGATTCTTGTTATTCTAATCTGAATTTTGAGACATTGGTTGATACTTCTTCAGGAATTGGTTCGGTTGTAACTGCAAAACAAAGCAGTTCATGTCTGCAAACTAGTGACGAGGAAAAGGTAGTAAGCCTATTTACTGGTGACGAAGAAAATGAGTCCCTAAATGCAGAAATGCAAATAAACGAAGATTATGAAAGCGTTGATGGTCTCAAAGAGGAAACAGACAAGATGAAGAAAACAGATTCCCTTTTTGAGAAGGGCTTTAACTCTTCGGATATTGCCCATAATGAGCTTCAAGATCAGAGTTTCGATTTAGATTCAGATATGTACCTGCAAGAATTAGAGCCCCAAATTTCCAAAGGTACTTTCATGAGCTTCCATAATTGATTCTTGTTCAAATATCAACTAAATTCGTGAAGCTTATTTCTGTGTTTCTAATTACCATATCAGGTTTGGAGCATGGATCTTGTATTGAGAATGATGAAATATCAGACAAGATCATAAACTTCAAGAATGATGGATGTTCAAAGAAGAAGAATTCCGACTTAGATTATGTTAGGCATCTTCTAGAGCAATCAGGCATTGCAATGGATGCCACTGAGATGACGTGGCATTCATCCGAGCAGCCATTCAGCCCACAGTTATTTGAGGAAACCGAGGATCATTGGCCTCATGAACGAGATGAGTTAAACAGATATCCAGACTTCAACGGATGTTGGCACCATCAGATGCTATTTGATTTGGTTAATGAGGTTTTAGTCGAGGTTTATGACACATCACTACCATACTATCCAAAGGCTTTGTCCTCAGGTTGCCATGTTCGTCCGTTTCCTGTGGGGGACCACATCATTAAGGAGGTGTGCACGAGCATTGGCTCGTTGATGGAGGAAAATGAGTCGATCGATTGTATTGTGGCTCATGACCTGGCTCATGATCACAGCTGGATGAACCTCCAGCTGGACACTGAGTTCATCTCACTTGATCTTGAAGACATGATTTTCGACGAATTACTACAAGAGGTCATAGTTTTAGGCTATTCACACTAAATTTTGTAATAGATTGCGTGTACATAACACTATTACAGTTTTTGTTGTTCAGAGTAGGTCAGATTGCATAGAGTTTTGACTTTACATGTATAAGATTAAGATGTTAGCTACTTGAATCTGCAATGGATGAGTGTAGCCCAATACCATGTATACTAAATGGATGATGGGATATAGTTGTTATAAATCTATGATTTAAAGAAAAGAAATGCCAACAGAAAAAATTAGGACAAGAATTCTTGAATTTATAGTTTATACCAAAGATTCATTATTTCATTCAAATGTGAACAGAAGAATAACTTCATCTCAATCACATATATCTCTAATTTGATTTCTGTTACCATATCTTGAAAACCACAATGCAAAACTCAAAGGGCCTTATTACATGCGCCCTCTCTGAGATTTTCTAGTAATCAAAAACAAAACTATGATATGATACTTGGGACGTAATATAATATCCAATAATCAGGAAAATGCAGTGGAAAAAACTAAAGAAGAAGATGTTGGATAATAAGTGATCAAGGAGCTTTATATATTGATATGAATTGTTGCATACAGTGCTCCAAGACTCGTTTTACACATAAATGAAGCCCCCGTAACCATGATCATAGACACCATAACCAGACTTTCCAAATACACAAACGGAGATATTTAGCCAGGCGTGCAGACACAAATTCAGCATAGGAATTTGTAGATAGTGGCTAAATTTTATTCTACAATATATTCACGACACACTTTGCATATAAAAACAGATCACATTATCCAGGCGGGGGCTAAATCAACAATTGCAAGGATCGCAGGTGCAGCTGGATCCGCACTTGCACGCATTCCCTCCTTCAGCACTGAAGCTTTTCTCGGATCCTTGAGCGTGCCTAATTACAGATTACCAAGATGTTAAGTTTTTATTCAGATGTCAGATCAGAAAAATTGAATAATTGATTTTAATGATCATATACATGTTGAGTGGTGCAACCCCTTGAATGATGGTGGCAGTTGAGCTCCTCTCCACATACATCTCACAACTGCCAATACAACAACAAGTAATCTCATATATCAATCAACTATGTACTCTCCATCTCCTGTATGTAATTAGTATACTTAGTAAACTTGCTACTAATAAAAAACATGTTTTTTTATGAAATTTCCATGAACTAGTAAAGGACATTAATTCTTGGTGGTGGTTCGATTTAGTTACCTGCAGCTGTCACCACACTTGCAGCTGGATCCACATGAGCAGTTTGAAGACATTTTCTTGGAGAAACTGAATGAGAGTAGAGATAAAGCTTTTTGATTGATTTGGATTAACACTGGAAAATAAAGTAGTTGTGAATGAATAATAGATGAGTTCTTAGCTCTTATTTATAATGAATATGGTGGACCAAGTAAGCTTACGTGTTCATCGTATCATCATAGATCTCTTCATCATTTCTATAATATATTCATACATTCGTAATTGGATAGACAATCGCCTTCAAGAAACAAGCAAATGATCCAGCAGAAGAGACGTTTCTCCAATGTATTAAATTGTTAATATCAATTTCAGATGAGGTATGCAGACATGTAATTAATTATTAATTATTAACGAACAATACCATTTAGGTGATTGTCAATTTATCGAGGTACCAAATTAAAAATAAAGAAAACTTAATATTATAAATTAGGTTATGATCTGCCAAAAGTCAATAGGTTAAGCTAGTTGTACGTGTATATTGATGATTGGCTTAACGTTTGAAAACAGGTTTCAAAGAAACACCTTCACCATATAAAACTGGTAAAAAAATTGGAAGATCCATTGAGAAAAAAAAAAAAAAAAAGGATTAATGTGGAATTAGTGATAATATAAAAAACTTAGTGGGCTGAGGAAAAGTTGTCTACCTTTTTGTTTTATTCATTGTGTCCTTATACGCTACCTTAAACAAAGTGAAGATATAATTATGTAGCTACCGAAGAGTATTTGAATTTTATTAATTATAATTTTTGGACAAGGACCTTCATCATATATCAACTTATTTATTCAGAACCTTGATCATTTCAAATCATTTTTTGGTGGGAACGATAACTTAATAAGAGTTTAAATGTGCATCGATCAGCAAGACTCATGCCTTCTCCCTCTCATTGTGAATTACTAAGAAGTTGAAAACTACTTTAATAATTAATTACATGTCTGCATACCTCATCTGAAATTGATATTAACAATTTAATACAATGGAGAAACGTCTCTTCTGCTGGATCATTTGCTTGTTTCTTGAAGGCGATTGTCTATCCAATTACGAATGTATGAATATATTATAGAAATGATGAAGAGATCTATGATGATACGATGAACACGTAAGCTTACTTGGTCCACCATATTCATTATAAATAAGAGCTAAGAACTCATCTATTATTCATTCACAACTACTTTATTTTCTAGTGTTAATCCAAATCAATCAAAAAGCTTTATCTCTATTCTCATTCAGTTTCTCCAAGAAAATGTCTTCAAACTGCTCATGTGGATCCAGCTGCAAGTGTGGCGACAGCTGCAGGTAACTAAATCGAACCACCACCAAGAATTAATGTCCTTTACTAGTTCATGGAAATTTCATAAAAAAACATGTGTTTTATTAGTAGCAAGTTTACTAAGTATACTAATTACATACAAGAGATGGAGAGTACATAGTTGATTGATATATGAGATTACTTGTTGTTGTATTGGCAGTTGTGAGATGTATGTGGAGAGGAGCTCAACTGCCACCATCATTCAAGGGGTTGCACCACTCAACATGTATATGATCATTAAAATCAATTATTCAATTTTTCTGATCTGACATCTGAATAAAAACTTAACATCTTGGTAATCTGTAATTAGGCACGCTCAAGGATCCGAGAAAAGCTTCAGTGCTGAAGGAGGGAATGCGTGCAAGTGCGGATCCAGCTGCACCTGCGATCCTTGCAACTGTTGATCTGTTTTTATATGCAAGTGTGTTGTGAAAATATTGTAGAATAAATTTTAGCCACTATCTACAAATTTCTATGCTGAATTTGTGTCTGCACGCCTGGCTAAATATCTCCGTTTGTGTGTTTGGAAAATCTGGTTATCGTCTCTATGGTCATGGTTATGGGGACTTCATCTATGTATGTGTAAAGGAGTCTTCAACTACTGTATGGAACAATTGATATCAATATATCACTTATTATCTTCTTCTTCTTCTTCTTTCTTCTGCTCGCATTTTCCTCATGTTTTTGACACTTGTTCTTTCTTTCTTTCTTTTTATATCAAAAATTTATTACAACTTTGTCTCATCAACTTAATATCTCAATCTTATACATGGAAAGTCAAACACATTATATAATCTAAGCTACAGTGTAAAATGAATACTGTATGGTGTTATATCACTCAAAGAAAATAGAACAAAATTTCATGTGAAGAACCTAAACCACAGGAAGGTCCTCTAATGTGAAGTTGACCTTTGATTTATCATTTCTTCAAGATCAAGCGATTATAGAACCCAGTCTCTTGATTTAGACCAATTATTTAGTTCTAATTGATTAAATTGAGGTTTATTAATGTAAAACTTTTCAAACCAATTTGTGGTGACTGAGAAAATCGATACACAAGCTAGGTGGCTACTTCAATGTATGTAACAATTTATATGTTGCATCATGAGGGTTACAATTTCATAAATGTCTTTACTTATTCTCTTCAATAAAAAAACATCAATATCTCAATTGGTAGGGAGCTTATAAATAGGTGTCTCTAATATAGTCTTGTAAATGAGAGAGTTGATTGTATGTTATTGTGTCATGTGAATCTATATCATAACATGCCCAATTTTCGACTTTTTCTTGTTTGCTAAAATTTTGGCTCAAAGACATTCAGACATTGTATCTTTGTGATGTTATGTCAATGGTTATAACTACTAGATGGGGCACATTTGTATAGTGGAAAAGTTGATAAACATTAACTTATAGTATTGTATTGTCTACTGCATATTTCACATAAATTGTACTTATGTATATTTCTCCAGATGTAACATGAATAATATTTTTCTCAAACTAATATTGCACTCATGACACTCAATGGCAATGTAGATTTAGTTAATAGAAATATTTATTTTAATTATAACTATAAATATAAGATTTAATGAACCTCATCCTATAATTAGTTGCAATGAATTAGTAGTTCAATGAGCTTAACATTCATGACACTCTGATTGGAGTGGAGAAACCAAGGAAAATATCCAGAATATATAAGATGAAAAAAATCAAAATTGAGTGGAGGTGTTTCTTGAAATTCCGCCACGCTGATGACGTTTGATTTCTCGCCAACTGAAGCATGAGAATCATTGCCTTTCAAGCAATACGTCGAACACTTTGCATCTCTTATTTCCCTCCCAACAATCTCCACCCAATTCTCAGTTTTTGCACCCATGCATCATCAGAAACCTCCATTGTTGCTGCTGCATCTGAAACCGTGAGAGAATCAAAAGAAGAAGAAGCAAAGAGTTTAAGCCGGAGGATTGAGAATTTATTGAGAGTGGAGTCTGTGGCCTCCGCCTTCCAGAGCTGGATGGGCGATGGCTTACCCATCCACAGAGGCGATATTTTCCATACAATCAACCGTTTGCGCAGGCTCAAATCCACTAGAAGGGCTCTCGAGGTCAGTTTTCAATTTCATGCGCTCTACCTGTTTGATGAAATGCTTCATTGGTTTTTCGCTGGTCTGTTGTTTGATTACTTGCAAGACTCCTAAATTTGAGCAAGACTGTTACTGTAATAAGAAAAACAAATTCATGATTTTGTTGTATCATTAGGTAATGGAGTGGGTGATCAGGGAGAGGCCTTACATGCCAAAGGAACTAGATTACTCCTACTTGCTAGAATTCACCATGAAGCTTCATGGAGTGGCACAAGGTGAGACTCTTTTCTCTCGAATCCCATTGGAGTTTCGTAACCAGCTGCTTTACAACAATCTCGTGCTTGGGTGCTTGGACAAAGGGTTGATAAGGCTTGCGTTGGGATACATGAAGAAAATGAGGGAGTTGGGGCACCCTATAACTTACCTGGCTTTCAACTGCCTCATTATACTTCATTCGTCCCCTAGTCGCAAGAAAGCAATTCCAAAAATCTTAACTCAGATGAGGGCTGATAAAGTAGTCCCTCATGTGTCTACTTATAATATCTTGTTGAAGATAGAAGCTGATGAACATAACATTCAAGGTCTAGGAAAATTTTTTGGCGATATGAAGCGAGTGATGGTTGCGCCTAATGAGATATCTTACTGCATTCTGGCCGTTGCTCATGCTGTAGCTAGGTTGTATACTGTTTCTGAGGCTTATGTTGAGGCTATCAAGAAGTCCATGTCGGGGGACAACTGGTCGACGTTAGACATTCTTGTGAAATTGTATGGATATTTGGGTAATCAGAAAGAGTTGGAAAGAACATGGAGAATGATTCAAGAGCTATCTTACGTGAGGGGTAAGAGCTTCTTGCTGGCTATTGAAGCCTTTGGTAAGATTGGAAATATTGATAGAGCAGAGGAGCTGTGGCTTGAGATGGTATCAAGAAAGGGTTTAAAATCAACGGAGCAGTTTAATTCAATGATAGGTGTGTATTGCAAGAATGGATTGATTACTAAAGCGACGGGGCTATATAAAGACATGGAGAAAAGTGGGTGCAAACCAAATGCCATAACATTTCGGCATCTTGCACTTGGTTGTTTGAAAGCAGGGCTAATGAAGGAAGCTCTAAAAACTCTTGAAATAGGGGAGGGATTTCAAACGAGTGCAAAGATCAGAAGATCAACTCCATGGTTAGAAACGACACATTCTATGGTAGAGGTTTTCGCTGACAATGGTGATGTCCCAACTGTTGAGAAGTTGTTTGAAGAATTAAAGCAGGCAAATTATACTAGGTACACTTTTGTATATAATTCACTGATAAAGTCGTATGTTAAGGCGAAGCTTTATGAGCCTAATCTTCTTAGAAGAATGATCTTGGAAGGGTGTAGGCCAGATTCTGAGACCTATAGCCTAATGAAGCTCATAGAACAATTCCAAGCATGATAGCATTAGCCTTTGATCGAAAATGTTCACTTATCCTGCCCTTCTGGAACTTCGAAGATGCATTGTTTTGACAGAAAAGAAGAGCAGAAAGATATGTCTTTGGCTGGCATATCCTTGTCAGATGCCATATGATCTCCAAACCTTGAAACCATGTCTTAGAGGGTTGTAATTTGTGAGTCTAACCCTGAAGAATTCTTCAGTTCTGCATTGAAAATTTCAGGAATTGCAGTTTGGAGGCAGGAATGGCAATCTGTTTTAACTAAATTTGAAAATTCGTGTTTTCATGTCAGTTTACATGTTGACATGATGTGTCTCATTTGTATTATTTATCTGACTCTAGTTTATGAGATGTGGATATATATATGCCTTCTAACTTATAAAGAATGGCAAATTACAAACACTTGAAGGTTTGAACAATATTGAAAACTTTTTTATTACAAATACCCTCTTTATGTTTTTTTTTTTTTTTTTGTATTCTTTACTAATGCGATCCCTCATCACTATAATTACTTCAACATAGTGTTGTACGATATTGAATCTTCTCCTATGTTGGACAGACATTGTTTAACATTTATCCTCTAAAAATGCAGTAAACTGATGGGGATCACTCTTCATTTTCTCCTACACTACCAGTTTATGAGAGTGGATAAAGTTTTGCGTTGATTTCAAACAAAAACATACGAAAATGGTATGAAAAGTTTGAAGCAAACACACTAAAATTAACAGGTTATGCAAAAGATAATAGATATACAACTAAGCGAAATTGCCATTCTCATTGACATACATATATTTGTTCATCCATATGTTCCAACTTTAAACTTCCTTTGGAACTGGCAAGAACAGGACTGACTATTAGAATTTTAAGTATTTGATAAATTCAAGAGTTAATTGATTCCAATGAAGCTATTTGTTTCCGAGGCATTGTGCAGCAGTTGCAACCGCTCCTCCAGTTATGGCATCCATTACAATCTTGTCTCTGTTGTTGCGATAGGCTGCTGATACCAATGCCCCAGTCAATGCACCGCCAATCATCGCATTCTTCTGTCGAAACAACAAGTTTTATCTGAGATATGTAATAAAAAGCATCCAACAGAACTAAAGAATCACAAAACACATTGTGCAAAACAAGAAGCAATTTGAAATGGAAATTATTTGTGAGAGATACGGGCATCAAGACTCAACATGTTTTGTTATTTAAATTGACAAAACAGTAGATGCCCACAAATGATTGGTTCAAAAGTTACCCAGTCGTCTCTGGTTCCACGAATTCTTTCCACTCCATACTCTATTCCACCATAAACTCCAGCTACTGTGCCTGCAGGTGGTCCAGTTACCATCCCCCCACCAAAAAAAACAAGCCTTTAAAAGAAAGATAAAAAAACAAGACCTTATTTGAAAATCTCTGGTTCTTCCATAATACATGTCCGACGTGTTAGGAATGCAAGTCTCACTCACCCCAATATACACCTTCTTCACACATTTTCTTCAGCTGTCGTAGCAGAAATTCGTTAAACTCATAGTCAATTCAAAGTGGCCAACATTATCTAAGAAAAGGCATCAGTTTTGAGGAGTAAAGGACTTATATCTAACAAAGCTATGAGAAGACATTTGCAGCCATAATTTTAGGTAAAAGTCAGTTACCGACTCTAGATATGTTGTGGGATAAAAATGCATGTACAATGATAATATTCAAGAAATTAATTTCACGGAATGGAAGCATAAAGTTTCATAAATGCAAAAACGCATGATAATGCCAAAAAAAAGATTCTGTAAGCCATATTTCTATAGAAATCCTTTTTCATTATCTAAATATCATTAGCATTACCTTCATAATTAAGACCACTAGAACCACCTACAGCTGATAAAGAAAAGCAGTTATCTATATAGGATGGTTTTATTTGGGATTTAGTAATTCTCTGTGCTAAAAGGATGGTCCAAATGTTTATCACAGAATATTTAAAAAAAAAAAAATAGGCAGGAATATTAGCTTCAAAAGCATTTGTTTGATGCAGGGTTCATGGGTTTTACAAGCGACTTTTTGTATACAATTAACAGTAACAGCATACTTTTTTACAAGAATCATTTATTAGTAGTTTTCCTAGGTAAGAATATTATCATCAAATGAATGGGTATTAAGGAAAGATAAAGAGATAAGTCTCTCACAGAGTGTTTAAAGTCGTGGTGCGAAAGATTCCCTGCAATTTGCAACTAGCACGATGTCAAGAATAGCACCAAACAAAGATCATAAAAAGTATTCAAGATTCAGTGTACATGGGAAATTGATAATAAATTGTACCAACATAAAGAACAAGAAAAACGTTAAATGTCGTCATAACATGAAGAAGTTTGCCTCTTGAAGATTGGTTTGGTATTATTAAATCCTACACATTTACGCATTAAAACTTTCTTTTTCCTTCTCTAGATTTAAATTATTAATACAAATATATAGTACTTTCTACATATACAACTCATAAATATGCACAAATCAGGAAAGGGAAAATAAAAGAAAGTGATGAACTTAGAAAAAGAATTAGTTCCTACAAAGTAATCATTTATTCGGAAACTAAAGAATATGTAGCAACTCTCCTAATCGCAAAACCAGGGTACTTGGAGGTGTAACTTAACACATAATACCTACAGTCACATAATAAGAGCATAAGAGCATAGAGAGGGACATAGCATAGAAAAAAAATTTATAAAAAAAACATAAAGTATAGAGAGATTTTTTTAACTCAAGAATCTCATTCAAAAAAAAGTTTCACCCATCAACCTCATAAGAATGCAATTATAGCTTCGACCGAAAACAAAAACACAACACAACTTATAAAACTAATTCTAAGAATTTTACAAGGAAAGAGGACCTCGTCTAACAGCACTCTGTGTTTCTCTTGCGGCTACTTTAGCAGCCACCACCTGAAAGTCTCACAGGAAAAGAAGTGAAATACAGACAATTAATATTTCACAAACATGATTACACCAACTAGTCAGCGATCAAATTCAAAGATCACTCCATGAAATTAGAACACACACACACGCAAAAATTCACACAAAGGCAATGGGTTTCTCTTACAGTTCCAATCTTGAAGAATGGACCAAAAGTGCGATTGAGAAAGGGGTCCACCTCAACAACCAATTGTGCTTCTGCTTCTTTAGCAGAAATGGTAATCTCAGTCATGTTAATATTACTCTTTGGCAGCGTTTACTTCCTGTATGGACAAGGTTTTGGACAGAAGTGGAATACAGATAATTTAATAGGTGCAATCACATCCATACTTCAAATCATTGGAAGTTCAATAATTCTAAAACGCTGCTAATGCATGCTGCCATGTATTTTGATCGATTGTCTACTAAAATACCCTTTCAACCCTAATTGGTAAACCGTTCCCCACTGAAACTCTACTTTTTCAAGGTCTTCATCTAGGTCGAATTTCCAGCCCTTTAAACATTACATCCTCAAATTCTTCCCAATTTCCCTCTATAGAATATTCTTTATCTGCCATATGATGTTTATATTTTCGTATTCCGAGTTTAGTTGATAAACTGCCTCTGATTTTCGAAAGGTTTAGCAGCAATAGCATAAAAACACAAAGTAAAATATTCAAATACTTGAGTTGAAGATCGCGACAGGTGAAAATATACATGAAAGAGCAAAGCGAAGCATGAGAAGGAAAGCTTGAAGAGTTCACCTGGAACGACGTCGGAATGGTACTGAACTAGGGTAAGGGCAGGTTGAATTTGGGTGGAAATCTTTTAGCTCAACTAATTATTTTAAATTTTAGTTTACTCTTTCTTCGCCCCTCCATTCTACATATTCTAATTTATTTACACTTTAACCACCAAATTATGCTTTTTTTTTTTTTTTTTTTTTTTACATTTTAATTTTTAATTTTTTTACACATCGTCATACCAGTTAGAATATCTATTATTATTACCTATATAAACGTGTGAATATTTCTTACAAAATATGGATTGTCGAATATATCTCTAACAAAGATTATTATTTAAACTTATAATAGTAATTTAAGATTTTTATACTTAAATAATTTTATATTAAAATTCTAGAATATAAAAATGTTATATATAAGGTATTTGTATTATTTCTTTCATTCATTTGAATTGATCTCCACGTGATCTAAAACTCTTTTAAATTAAATTCCGTTAGGATTATGTTCATATGACATCTTTTATAAACAAATTAATTATTTTCAAATGTTTACCCACATAGCAAGTGACATAATGAGTTATGAACTTTTTGAGTTTTCATCAGAAAAATATCAATTTTGATTCTCCAAATCTGCCTTTATTTCAGATTTTGTACCCACCTCCAAATATGCGACACGCAATCAATAATAAATTTGGTGGTTAATTTGAAGCTCTTTCATGGAGACGTATCCATCATAATAATGGTGTGACAATGCAATTAAGTGAAATAAAATGTATTTACGTTTCGAAGTTTGCGGCCAACATTGTTACAAATATATTCATGTTGTAATCAAAATTTGACCAAATTTAATCATTTTTTATGTAACTAAACCTTTTTTCTTATTTAATTCTTTTTCAAACACATTTCTCCACTTCTCATCCAACTCTGCATTCAATAACAACAATGCTATTTCATTCAATATGGCAGCACAAAACCACTACAATTCACCGCTGCCACTTCACCTAGTTTCAATGCAAAAATATACTGAAAGAAACATAGTATTCAAACATTAATTAAAACGACAACTAAGAACAAAGAACAACAATACGAATTTTCAAACGATTAGTTATTTCATGGAAGCACCACGTTTTTTCCAAGAAAACATGCCAGCTTCAGAATTATTTCATGTCATCCTCTCTTCTTCAGTGGACATAGGTTATGAACTCAGCAGCAGTTGCAACGGCACCTCCAGTTATCGCATCCAATAAAATCGTGTCTCTGTTCCTGTTGCTTGCTGCCGATACTAGTGCCCCTGTCAATGCACCTCCAATCATTGCATTCTTCTGCAATAACAACATCTATGTAATCACCGATCAAACCAGCATCAAATTCATTCACAGAATCAGATATCATTGATCCTCGAGGTACAAAAATAACTTGCCAAAAGGCCCCTGCTGCAATGGCTAATACTAGAGAATTTTCAGAAGCTATTTAAAATTGAATAGTATTTTAAAGACAAACGTACGTTGAGACTCGATCTTATTTGTTATTTATTAGGGAAAAAAAACAGTAGATGGGGTTACCCAATCTCTGGTTCCTCGCATTTTTTGTACTCCATACTCCATCCCAACGTAAAGTCCAGCTACTGTGCCTGCAAGTGGTACAAGTACAAAGAAGGAGATACATATTCAGAATTCCTGATTCTTCGATAATTCATGTCTAATATATAAGAAAAGCAAGAGACGCTCACCCCAATATGCACCTTCTTTACACATTTTGATCAGCTGTAGAACAAAAATTCAATAGATTCATAGTCAATTGAAACTGGCAACCATTATCATAGAAGAAGCATCAAGTTTGAGGAAAACAATGCTTATATCAAATAAAACAAAGAATAGTCATGCATGCCTCTCAAGTTGTCTATGCATCCTTTGTAACAGCCATGAATTTAAGTACAAGTCAGATTCCTCACTATTACTTTCATAATCAAGTGCACTACAGCTGACAATGAAGAACTAATAAATGTCTCAGCTGCCTAAGAGAGCAAACAGGATGCTCCTGAGATCAAGAATAACGGTTATTCAAATAAGATGCTCCTTAGATATCTGTGTTTGATGGAGTCAGTTTTCAGATGGGAGATACCCAATTTTGGGCCCATACCTAGTTTTTGGTATAAATAATCATATGATTCATTGAATCTCATATATCACAAAAAAATTATTAGTAAATCTCCTAAAGTAGTCATTCTTGACATACTAGATCAACAAATTTGTGTTATTTTGTTATTATGTTCTTATTATTTCTCTATAATTATATCTTAATTCCTAACAATCTGGAGGATGGTCAGAAAACATCAGAGGAAACATCAAAGTCATTGTTTGATACATTGTTCTAGTGTGTGTCTCGTTATGCACTTACTCAACACACACAGCAAAACACTTTGCAACAGTCAGAGCAAATTGTAGTTTCAGTGAATGGAAAAAAATGAGATTAGTCTCTCACCGAGTGTTCAATGTTCTTGTGTGAAATGCTCCCTGCATTTGCAGCTACTATACGTCAATATAATTGCCAAACGAAAAATAGAAAGTATTCAAGTCCAATGAACAATAAAATATTGATGATAAAATGTCCCCATATCTGAACAATATTACAAAAATTTTGATGTCATCAATCTTAGCCCTCTTGAAGATTGCTTTCTGGAGTTGCCACATCCTCTACATTTTCACATCAAATCTTTGTTTTCCTCCTCAAGTTTTATATTATTAATCAAATCAATAGTACATTCTAGTTTAATCTAAATACTCATAATGATTGATCACTCTTCTGAGACTGTAGAATACTCGCCATATGATTCAACCAATTTCCATCAAGACTAGTATTTCCCATTTAAATGTATTAAATTGAAAAAAGAGGAAAAATTCAAAAATCTCATGATAATAATGATGATGATGAGAACCTCGTTTAACGACATGATATGTTTCCTCCGCAGCTACTTTTGCAGCGGCCACCTGAAAATCCCATCGTACAGCAAAATTAATTAAATTCAATAAACAATTAATTATCGGCAACCAAATCACACAGTAATCAGAGATCAGAATTGAGGATCAATTAAAATATAGAAGAATTGAAAGAGAGGATCAGAAATGTGTTTGTCTTACAGTGCCGATCTTCATGAAACCATCAACAGTGTAATTGAGAAAAGGGTTGCCCAAATCCACAATCACATCCACTTTTGGTGAAGAAAATGCTCCGGAAATCGAAGTTCGAGGCATCTTACTACTGTTTCTCTCTCTTTCTCAGAAAAAATGGAAATTCCTCTCAAATGATTCTCGGATTGTTCAATCAGCCGTTGTCAGTATTTATGAGTTTTTTATTTGCTATCTTGATTACGTTTTGTCTGCTTTTACATATCGTGTGGCTCACAACACTTTCCATGCGAGTTTATTTATGGACTAATTTTCTTTTCTCACTCTTACTATATTTTCTTTATTTTAATTTGAGCTGAAATTTTCTTTATTTATATTTTCTCACCATATCCTCACAGATCTAATTATATGAGATGGATCAATCCATAATTTATACATAAATTTGTGAAAATAAATTTTATTTATAAATAATAAGGATTTATTTCAAGGTAATTATAGTGAAATCATTTCATATAAAAAAATTTAATCAATATATTATTAATTTGATTAATTCTCATAAAAATCACCTTCTTTACTTAAATTGTAATTTTATCCTAATGTTTGAATAATTTCAAATTATGACCTTGTATACACTATCATCAATCAATAAATATTCACAAGCTTGATATGTATGTGAATTATGGAATATGGATTGTGGATTAATCTGTTTTATCGAATTAGATCCGGAAGATAGTTTCATAAGAGTTCTATATATTTAATATTTAATTTGTATAGTTTTTTTTTCCAGAAAAAAGAATGTTGCTTTTGATATTATATCTCTAGTTTATTTACATATACTAATTAATCGTAATTAATTTCCTTAAAGTCCAAAAATTCTATCATTATATTAAATGAAAAAACCTACGAAATTAGAACTCACGCACGCGAAATAAACTAGAATCTTACCGACTTGCATGAAATCAGATAAAATCTATGTTCAATATTATAAATCTCGTGTCCTAATCTATTTAGAATTCTTTACAAAGATAAATTCTGTTTCCTTCTGGAAAGGATTAGACCAATATATATATCTTCCTCATCAAATTTCACAGTTAATTAGAACTAACAATTGCGTGAAAATCATCGAAACAACATGCATCCAGCAATAATCTTTGTGATTAGTTGGTGTTCCTTCCAAGCCATTTATTTGGTGTTATATTCTGCATATTATTAAATAATTTTTAGGCAAAGACATAACAACGATGACGAGGAAAATGAATGGGCAGAACTAGTGTTTGAAGTGGCTTGTGATGTGGAAAAAGTGAAGAAAGAAGGAGTTGTTGATGGGGGATGTTCAATCTGCTTGGAAGGATACAATTTAGGTTTTATTCATTGATTGGATTATATATGTGACTTTTTTTTATATGAATATTTATGTTCTTGGAGTTTTATAGTTGTGTCCAAAGATTTCATATGTTAATTCGAAGTCCTTAGTTAAATTTTTGAATCAATTTTTATTTTTTTAAACAGATATAATATTGTTTGATATTTTAAAGAATGTGGATAAGATTGGATTTCCCAATCGAAGTCAATTTCACCAAGTTAACATGTCGGCCAAAATGATTGCATATTCAACAAATTTCAAATTTATTTAATTTCATTTATTTTAATGAAAAAATATTCATATATGACACGTAAGCTGACACATCAATGTTTCCTTTCAGAGAATCATAGTTAGCACTCAGCAGATAAATTGGATACGGGTATTGGGTTGTACACCAATTTGGCAAAAAAAGAAAATGCAAAATCCCTAAGATAAGAGTCACGTGGGGATTTCCTTCAAAATTTGGGCACTTTAGCAAAAAATTGTCCTTAAATTACATTAAACTTCAAAATTATGGGACTAAATTGCAAAAATCAATAAGTGCTATAGACTCGGAATTTTTTTCTGAGAATCAATTTTGCAATTCATCTTAAAATTTAAAAAAAAAAAAATTAAAATTTTAAACAATAGAACAAAATTAGTAACTTGCATTATATTACAAAAAATCAGATTCACTTAGTCGTTGATGTTGTTTCCTAATCTAATGTCTTGTCTCCTTTCTACGGAGAGGATTATAGTACAAAAGGACATACACATAGAGTAAGTAAGTGCGATTAAATCATTCGTTTCTCATCAATTCCTTCATTCAATCTTCCTCATTAAAGCTTCCTAAAAAGCCAAATTATAGATCCAAACATTCAAAAGTATCGTCACATTTAGAAGTGCACGACATCATGATCCTCTGGGTGTTCTCCCTAATCATGGGGGTGGGTTTCGTGTCTTGTTTAACTACAAAATGTGTGCGAAATTACAAGCAACGTTACCAAACTCAATGGGCCGATGTTAGTCCAATTAGCTCCACTGCCCCGCTGCCACGACCACCACAATTGGGGCCTCACGACGAAATAGTTATCGACACCTACACAAATATTCAAGAAGATTCAAAAGACGAAATTAATGGCGAATGCACCATCTGCTTAGAGGAGTACGAAGGTGGTCAAATTTGGGCAACGATCACAGCATGCAACCACAAGTTTCATATTGTTTGTATTAAGGCATGGCTGCATAGGAACGACACTTGCCCACTTTGCCGAACTCACATACTCTCTGCAAATAAATCGTAGACATTATATTCCATATAATTTAATTCAATTCAACGTCTACTAAATTGTTGTTACCTTATTGATTACCTCAAGATTTAAGACAGTGTTGCGTTATTAGTAATGCAATTTTTTTGTACTTTCTTTTTTTTCCTGAATTGCAGCATATTTAATTCTTTAATTAATCCAATGAGGTTGAGAAAAGGAAATTGGTGGAGATGCAACGGATCCATTTTTATGTTTTGAGTTTATGGTAAATACTGAGTTTTGTTTAGTTCCATTTTTAAGATATTTTCAAATGCGCGCAATTACTGTATTTAATTAATTATTATCATACTCTGATGTTCTACATGTGGTGAATTATCATAATCAATGGTTGGGTATACATACTCAAATTCAGTTTAAGATGAGTATTTAATATGGTCATTTTATACTGCATTTCAGTATATGTATATTTGCAGTCGGTGTTTCATTTTAAAAGGTGAGGATCAAACTGTAAAAACAATCGAGTTCTAAAAATTCAAAAAAAAAAAAAAAATTATCTACAAAGATACTTTAGAAAAAAAATTAAAAAATTCAAACATCTTATACAAGTACAACATTCTAAAAGAGATTATAAGTTTGGGTTGGTCTATCAAAACTGAAAAACATCCTCATAGTCGGGAGTAAATGTTACTCTTTACATGTGTACATTTCAACTTAGTTTTCCACAAATAAAAACTTGTTTGTTTAAATTTAGGGGTGGGCAGATAAGAGTGTGTCAAGAAACTGAGGCTATGTTTAAATCGGGCTTAGATATATTTACAGAAATTGGAATGGGGAAAACATCATCGTTTAGAATCCTTTTCATTGTATTATTGTGAGTCACAAATCACATAAAATAACTTTAAGCAAAGAACAATGCAACCTTGACATATACTCACAAGCCACAAGTCATAAACCAACCAGCATAATAAACTCAGTTCCCAGTTATATTATATAACAAACAAATCATGCATGCAACACATGCTGACACTCATGCTCACCAAATTAAGTTAGGACACTTTGTACATGAATAGTAAAGCTGATATTTACAGAAAATTTACATTTTCAGCAGTTATTACAACCATGACGAAATGAAGAAAATGTAGATTAGCAAAATCCAAGAGCTCCACATCTCCAGCAATGTAGCATCAAAGTCAATGGTGAGAAATAAACGCACAATCGCAATACACATTCAGTCACTACACAAGTCATCATCAGTCAGATATATAACCTGTATACCTGTATCTGAGGTGAGTGTTTATAAAATCCCAAGCCCCCTTGGATAAAACCCTGAAGGTGTCAGCTTAGTTTATAAATTTTAAATTTTAAAACTGATGCATTCCTAATTCAGGACACAATGGATCACGATCACAGAACAGAGATTATCTGCACTAGAGACTAAAAAACATCTGACTAGATTAGATCTTCTAAGTGCGAGTTAACAAACTTGGTCACGATCACAATTTACAAATTAAAAAGCCAACTGAAGGTGCTAAGCCTCATGAGGCATGGTCTCACATGACACTTGAGCATATGTTTACTTAATTCTAGATCAACAGATCCTTAGGAAGAACCTTAAAATTCAAAAGGCCACTCTACACTAAACATAAAATGAAAATAAAATTCATACAGGATATTATGTCTAGCTTAAAAAGCATAACAGCATCTCAATGTGCTTCTCAAACTTAGCATTGAAACAAGATACTAGGGTCCTCCAGCCTTCTAGAGATCGTCTCCTTGCTATTTGCTAGTACCTGGAAAATCTAGTGAACTTTGAACAACAAGAAGCAATAACCAAGAGACGTGAAAGAACTCCTACGAGATGCTTAGGGACATCTACCTGGCATAAGGATGGTATCGACTACTGCCACTATTATAACCTGCCCTACCTCCATACATTCCTCCACCTCCTGCTCCACCATAACCAGCACCAGGGCCGGAATCATAACCACTACCTGACCCTGGTCCACCATAATTTCCGTAACCACCACCACGGCCATAGGCACCTAACCCACTGCCATACCCACCCCCAAAGCTTCCACCACCATATGATCCAAATCGACTAGAGTAGCCAAGAGGGCCTTCTCCTCGATAACCAAATTCGCTACTGGGATAATCTCCATACCTACCACCAAATTCACTTCCACCACCATATCCACCATAGTCACCAAACCTACCGCCAAAACCTGATCCCATTGACCTATAAGAAGCAGGGCCAAAACCGCCACTGCCAAAATTGCTATAGGAGCTGCTGAAACCACTGTAACTATCACCATAGCCACGTCCCCTAGATTCACTACCATATGCAGGAGCGGGTGTTGGGTTTGAGGGTTTCTTTGGTTCAGCCTTCTTGATCTCAACCTACAACAAAGAAGCAAGTTAACCTAGAACTTCCACCTGCAAATAGTGTGAGCTGACACTAAAAATGACAAGTCATATTAGGACACCTAAAGCCCGGTTCTATCATAGGTGCAAAATTACCCAAATGGTTGGTAACCTCACTTAATTATATGATGACAACTAAAATAGCTTTAGAGTCTAATACTGAAGCACTTGATGGGGTCTATGCCGTATAGCTGTTCTACAAGCAGCACAGCAATGTACAAGCACAACTGATATCTAGAGAAACTTACTTGGGTACCCGCCATATCAATCATATTTCCATCTGCTAGGATATTATCAACAACTTGTTCATTGTCAAACACAATAAATCCAAAGCCACGAGACCTTTTGGTCACATGATCACGAATGATCTCATGCTCAACAACTTTTCCATGCTTCGAGAAGAAATTCTTGAACTCATCTACACGCAGCAATTTCAAGCAGCAGGGATATTCAAAGTGTAAACATGGTTAGTTTAAAAGTGCACACCTAGTATGAAAAAATGTAATCTTCCAAAAAAAGTTCACCTTCAGTGACAGCAGTTGGGATACCACCAACAAAAATCTTTTTTGTTTTGAAATCCTTGGAATCACCTGATCCTTTTGGAATAGTTCTTTTAATCTCAACCTGTACAAAAATTACTTTTAGTAAGTTGAGCTACACCTACATTCAATGCTAAAAGAAAAGGGCAGCAACTGAGCACCTATATTGCATCATTAACAATAATACTTCTATTTACTCCCTACTCTTATTTACAGGCAATGAGGGCATTCATTTTAGAGAGTAAAATGGTTATCCATTTAACAACACCACCAACAACAACAAGGTATGATCAACACACACACAGTGATCAATACAGGTCTCACTGCTGTACCTTTCACACAAAACACACACACACACACACCAAGTGGTGTGCTGCATTTTCACAAACGGTGAGTTCCCCTCAATCATAGAACCATTAAGGCATGTTAACAATGATGTCCAGACATGTAAAGGTCAGAAAGCTAGCAGATTTATTATGACTGTGCATATATGATACAAATGTTTAAGCTAGGTCAAGAAACTGTAAAAAATGAATACTCGGGTTCTTAGGGTGGAGAAGTGTACACCAGGCAAGTTTCGCATGCAAGCAGCAAACCAACAGAATTAATCTCTGAAATTTTTGTGATAATCAATATGTTCAACCACTTATAATACAGCAAATTCACTCCATCCAAATTCATTGGAAAGAGAATTAAAAAATAATAATATATTATATTAAAACATTCAACAAACACCTTACATCGATCAGTATTAAATCATAAAATCTCGAAGATTATTGATATCTTTCAAGAAAATCTTACTTGTTTGCCATTGATGACGTGTGTTTCAGCAATAACAGTGTCGACAACAGAAGGGTCGGCATATGTAATGAAACCGAAACCACGAGGCCGACCAGTGTGCCGGTCTTTCATGATCACTGAGTCAGTTATCTCTCCATACTTGCCAAAATACTTTACAAAAGTGTCTGAATTTATCATTCGACAAGAGAAAATAATAAATAAAGGATTATTATGAGATATTTATATACAAGACAGAAAGAAAAATCAATTAGAATAAAATTCAAACCTAAAGTAGTATCTTTCGCCAAACCCCCGATGAAAATCTTCCTGTTTCAAACAAAAAATTATCCCCATCAGAAAAATCGTCCACTGAACAATGAATTACGGATAACAAATAGAGAGGGTACCCAGGGCTAGCGCCATCGCCGAAATCTGATCGCTTGGAACCCATTAATGATTTTGAATTTTGCAGATCTGAGAGAGGGGAGGAGCTAGGGTTTGTGGGGTTTTCGACGTTGAAGGAGTTGTGATGAATTGGGAATTGTGGCGCTTATATAGGCGGCGGAAATAAACAAAGAGGGAAGTTTCTAGTTAAAACTGCTAACTTAGGTACCGCTCACGCGATGCATAGATACTCTGAATCATATAATTTATATTTAATTAAAATATTTGTATAGATTATTTATTATATATGTGTAGTAATATTTTTTTTTTTAATTGGGTCGTGGGAATAGGAAATCAATTTCACCCGAATGCGTAATTGTTTAAGTTTGCTTCAAATGTTATCAAATATTATAATTTATATTTGAGGATGTTTGATAACTAATCAAATTAAGTTTGAATGAGCTTTAATCTAATTAAATATAAGTTGGATTTGAGTACTAGCCGAATTTTAGATTTCAACAAATATAATAGCATATTTAAGTTTTGATATTGCTCCAATCCAATACTCTTCTTCTCCAGACAAAAACTCGAAACCTCTGATTCAAATACCTGCAAAACAAACACAGGGAGAATTTCCAACGATGAGACTCAGACACTCAAGTCAGTAAAGTTGCTAGGCAATTTTTTTAGTGAAAATGTATATATGTGTTTTAGCAATATGATTGTGTATATGAATAAAAAATGAGCATTATAAGTTTATATATTCTCTGTGATACGTGGCAGTTGGAATTATCCGATAAATATGGGAAGTGGATGACTGGTCCGCGAAAATGACGATTATTTGAATTCAAACATGTTCGTCCCGCTTCATCATTAATCAGTTCATCAAACCTATTCGCCCCGCTTCATCATTAATCAGTTCGTCATCATGTCTGAAAACTTAATTAATTCGCACTTAATCAGTTTGCAAATAACGTCGTAGAACAGTTTGCTCTTCCTGAAGTAACTCTTGTTCGTTTCTTTAAGTTGTTCACGCATATTGACTTTAACTTTTGTTCGATTTAAGAGAAAAGTTCCGGTTCACTTCAGTTCGACCATATCAAAGTTGATCGGTATATCCATTGAATTGAGTTTTAATAAACTTCTATCAAACAATCTCGAATTGAGTATTAAATAGTTTGGTTTAATTTTCAACTCTTAACGTATGGAACGATACCTTTCACAAAATTGTCATGGAAAAAAGGGATATATGTGTTCTTTAGTTGAGAAGGTTGCTGTCAAATCATGGACAAAAACCAATAAAAATCGATTTAATCTGACAAGCTTCGTTTACCGAGCAGATAAAAGTTAAGATAAATTTTAAATAGAAATGTATTTAGAAGCGAAATGGATAGTGTAATAAATTATATGCAATTATGCACATAGCATATACTTGGCCAATGAGTATGTTTAACTTCCTAAATAAAATTTTATAAGATTCAAAAAGTAAACAAAAATTGACTGATAGATAAAACTATGGATTTATGTAAAATTGGGAAATTCAACTTTGAAATTTGGTTTTAAAAATAAATGTGAATAATTAAAATTTATTTTTGTTTAGAGATTTTGTAGGGTAAAATTAGTACTGTAGATGTCAAATCAATGTTGGAAAAAATGATATTGTATAATATTATATTGTTAGTTAATGTAATGGTAATGATTCGATAATTGTAATAATAGAAATTTAGGTGTATATTAAAATTTGAATATTAATAGATTATAATATAAGATTAATAAATTTTTTTATTTAATAAAGTAGGACTTTGGTGAATTATATAATTTTCTTATGAACTCAAAACAAACAGGAATTTAAATCAATTCAAATCTCAAATCCTAATTCACAAACACCAATCCAATCCAATGATTGTGTAACTACCCATTACCTAACGTATACTAATGCAGCCCAAGTTTCTAAGCCCAAAAGTTTGAGTGGACAATAAAATATAACTATCAACGTTTTTTCTAATATTCACCCTCAATCCTATCCTTGAAAGTTCACCGATGTTTCTAGTAATATTTTGATTTGAGTTGAGCTTTTAAAAAAGAATTTTAATTTATTTTTTTCAATTATACGAATTCAAATAAAAATATAAAAACTTTCAAAATATTTCATTAAATTGACAAATCATGAATTATGTTATCAATAAAAATATAAATAGAAGATATACATACATAAATGAATATATCAAGTTCGGCTTAAAATTTCAAATCATGGTTCCAATAACAAGTAACAAACTTATAATCAACAATAAAATCATTTTCTCAGATGATTATCAATAAGCTAGTATAAAAACAAAAAATATCATGTTAAAATTACTTTTTTTTTATTTTTTTGGTTACGATGGTGTGATAACACGACCCGTTTGGAATTTCGTTACTTATTTCATTTTGGGTTTTTTTTATGGGCTAGAGTCCGAAAGGCTGAAGGATCATGGCCCACTACTAGTCAAAGCCCAAGGAAAAAGGATTTCAAAGTTGCAGACAGTTACTGGGAATTGAACTCGATTATCAACGCTATTTTTTTTTTCTTTTTTTTTAATTTTTTTTTTTGTTAAAGGGAAATGAGGACTCGAATTTAGCTGTTCAAGTTGTGCTAAAAACCACCAAGTTAAATCTGTTAAAGGTTATAGAAACATGAAGGTATAAACTATCTTAATAGGCCGACGTTATCAAAATAAATTCTTAAAACTATTACTCCATCCATCCCAAATCAAAAGAGTTTATTTATTTAGATGAAAATACAATATTTTGTAAGCTATCATATATCGATGACCCCTCCATTTACATACAAATCTATCACCTTAAGTTTGTTATCGGGGCATATTATTGGATTTTTTAGTTAGAATTATTTTGATTTTTAAAATATGATTATTTTTATCAAACAAGAAAAAAAAAAAGTAGAAACATGATATTTGTTAGGAAAGGATTGTTATCTATTCAAATTCTAATATTTTCACAGACTATTATTTTGCAACAAAAAATAGTGTAGGGGGCATGAGTTAATCCATGGAATATTTATTGGATAATCACAGCTGAGGTTAACATTTGATATTAATAAAAGATATTATCAACGTCATGTTTTCAAAGTTTATCAATCAATATCAATATGATTTAATTGAATCCTAATTTCATCGAATAGGACCACACTATTACATTTGATGTTACATCTCATGTTTCATAATATTCATTATATGACATGTATTAAATAGTGATGTCATCGAATACACGTGGAGTGTGGTGATTGTTTTAAAATAGAAGATGTAACATCAAGTGTAATAGAAAATCTCATGCTCCTGATCCTAGAATATATTAGTTTGATAATATATTACTCAAATAATCTTAGAACATATTTTTCAAATTTGTCTAAATATACTACTTATTCCGATCTCATTAGTTTAAATGTCATTTTAAAGTTCAATCTAACATATTTGTTGCATGCTTACTTATGGTAAAACTGGGGTTGAAAAACTTAACGGGACGATTTCGAAATGTTGAGAATCAATTTAATCTATATTTGATTTGTTCTATTATGTCGATTATATTTGATTCTGTTAAAAAGTCGTTGAAAATATATAATTTAATTCAAACTTAAGTCAGACATAACCTTAAAATATAATAAAATACTGAAAGCAAAAATGATATTATTAATGATTACCTGGGTTGGGTTTTGATTACACACCAAATTTGTTTTGCTTAATGTGCTTACACGATAACATGTGCCTGGGAATAATCAATGTGAAAATGAAGAGAAAAAGAATCTGAAATTGACTGGCTGATTGATCGCCACTTTTTCCAACATCGTATCTTTGCCCTGATTTTGTTCTAAACAAACTACCTTATTATATGTGGAATTAATAGTTGTTTCTTTTATTTTTATTAGATATGATAGATTTTTTTTTTTTTTTTAATGGCTAGACTTTGGTTGTAGACTTGTAGTTATTTATGTTAACTTTTAGGAATTTTTCTTCCATGAGCATCTTTTTCAAGAAACACAAAAACTCATGTGAGACGGTCTCACGGATAATTTTCGTGAGACGGAGCCCCATCACCACAAACAACATATGAATTGTAGGGTTTGAGTGGTGGGTAATTGAGTTGTGGGTTGACCCGTCTCACGCAATGCATTAAAATTTCGTGAGACGGTCTCACAAGAGACTTACTCTTCAAGAAAAAGTTCATCTACCTTTATATATCTTTTTGGAATAAAATGTTGTATATTCCACATTTTTTTACATCAACAATCAATTTTGAGTAAGAAAAAATCATTTGAGTTTTCGAAGATTAATTTTGGATTTTTGTGGATGTGTAGATAAAGATACAAAAACAACTTGCACCTATAGGCTAAGGCTATAACCTTCACTATCTATCTAAATCTGGTATTAGATAAGATAGTGGCATATGCATAATTTTAAAATTGGAGTTGTGAATAAATAAACTATAGATAATAGAAAAAAATCTTAAAGGAATATTGTTTAATATACAAAGTCAGTACAATAAAAATATGTAAATATATAAGATATTACAAAAGAATCGATCAAGTAAACTTACTAAGTTCGTTGAGTCTTCACTTTTTTAAAGTCGTTTACGACATCATCAATAGAAAAAACACAAACTATAATTTATAAACAAGCAACATCAAATTAACTAATTAATAAACTAAACCAATCAATAAATATGAATAATGCTCAAAATTTAATGGATATAACTTTTAGAAGAAAAGGAAAAAAAAAAATTACTTGCAATTAAAGTTGCCAATATCAAAGATGAACCAAGTCTAGTTGAATTCAATAATTTGGAATGCTAAATATTTATGTTTTTATTATTTAAATTAGTGGCAATAGCTGCAATTTTAAATTAAAATATAGGCAAAATTTTAAAATATATATAAAAAAATTGGTACAATAGTACAATTATATCTATCAGTAGACATCATTGAGATAAGACACGGTTTATCAATTGAAACTTAAAACAAACATTTTTACATATGAAAAAAGACCGATTTCTATATAAAAAAGACTCTCTCACAACATGGGGTAACAATAGAGAAACCATTATTTATATAAGTAAAAAGAAATTGTGATCACAAGGTACTTACAAAGTTTTTGTGATTATGAACAATTAATGTCATAGCAAATGATAATTATTCTTATAGTACAAATGAGGTATATTATCAAATATATAGTGATGCCCCACCATTGCTTTGGCAAATTATATCGATCTCTCAAAAGCCAAACTTACATGTTTAATTGAATAATATACCCAATATAATGTAGTAATATAATATGCGCCACATCTTATTTTTCAGTAATTCAGAAGAAAATGACGATATCAATGATCAAAGCATGGACAATAGGAAATGCGTCACCGACAAAACCAGAAATAAGGTATGAAAAGAAGAAAATATCTGACTAATTCCATGAAGAAAAAGTCCCAACTTTTTTAAGAAGAAAAATACCAAACTAATTCCATGAAAAAAAAAAATTGGATAGAGATATTTGAAATATATGATTTGAAATGAATGAATATATGGATAGAGATATTTGAAATACATGATTTCAAGTTGGATCAGTGGTGGATCCAGAATTTTGAAAATGGGGATACAAACACATCATCAATAGATAGTAAAGAAACAATTTACTTATAAACATCATGTAATATACTAATATATAAAGTAGTATGACCAAAAGACACATGTACATAATATTATAAAAATCAAGTAAAAGTTACATTTGATCCGTCGAGTCTTCATTATTTGAAAGCTATGTACAACATTATTATGAAGAATTTTTAGGACCACATCCTTCTAATTAAACGTGACCAAAATATTCATTTAATACTTAATCACCTATCTTGTTTCGAGGTATATTTTTGACATAGGTTCATTCCTAAAAACTCTCTTGCTACACTTGCATTAGCAAGTGCAAGAGAATTAATACCAACTTGATAAACAAAAAATTTCGGAACTAATAATTTTCTCATTGTATTGATTTTATTTGATTTAAGACTTAAGAGTACATGTCATTCTTCTTTTGCTAAATGAATTATTAGTAAATAATAATAATACAATTGTAAAAAAAAAAAAAAAAAAAAAAAAAACTTCAATTCTACAACAATTTTTTATCACAATGACAACCTACAACACTTCTAAAGAATTAACTAATAACAAATTTGATATGGTCGAATTAGGTCGAATCGAGTCTGGTCGAATTGAGTCGAACCGAATCTTCTTGAAAACCGGAATGAAGTCAAAGTCAACGTATCTGAAGGGTTTAAAGAATTAAACAGTTCGGACACCGTTGGAGCGAACTAAGGAAACACGAACTAACGCAGCTTTGAAGTATAATGACGAACTGGGTGATGGTGAAAAGTGACGAACAGGTTTTGAATCCAACTAATCCCTATTTTTGAGGAGCCAGTAACTCATATCCCACGTTTTGTGGGATAAATCTCAACCAACATGTATTCCAGCGAGTCTATATATATACCTCTTATATTCATTGTTCTATTTTTTTAAACACAATTATGTTAAATACATACGCATATTATTTGAGAGATTTTACTTAGCAACCCTATTGACTTGAGCGTCGAAGTCCCATCGCCGAGAATCTCTCCCGGTGTTTGTCTTGCAGGTAATCGGGTTCAAGGTTTCGAGTTTTTAGAGTTGAAGAGTTGGAGCAATATCAAAATTTATCACAAAATCCACTGATTTCATACAGAAAAATACAATCAATAATTTATGATCAACACCATTATCATATTAACTAATTAATTAACTAAATCAAATAATAAATATTAATATTCTTAGTTGCAATTGCGATTGGTGAATGTGAAATGTGAAGGTGGATTGCTTTCAATTCAGGTTTCCAAACACAATATTTATATTTTTTATTATAAATTTTTACAAATAACAACATTGTATCTAGATGTAATATATGTATATGTATAACTACGTTTTCTTTCAATTTGGGGTACAGTTGTACCGCACGTACCCACCTCCCTCGGTCGTTGAGTTGGGGTGGATTTGATAACTATCAATATTGTTAAAAATTATTTCAAAGTAAAATTGATGAATTTTCAATAATATTTATCTAAAAACCATCAATTTATTATTAGGAATTTTAAATATCTTCTTAAATCTATTCATCCATCCAAATGGACCCTTAAACTATTTTTAACAGGGATGAGGGCATTGAGGATTGGATATTATAGCTCACCCATTTAAGGATTGAGTAATATTACTTTTAATTAGGGAGAGATGAAAAAAAATTTCAACCCAACCATAGGTCCCTTAGTAGGGTGGGGATGTAAATCGAGGGAAATATGTTCGACTGGTAAATACTTGTGGGAGAGAGTCAATATGATACAAATTCAAGGACAAAATCTCCATAAATTTCACTAAAAATCTGTTCTATGCGAGGTTTGACGTGCATTATGTCACTCAAGTTAATACATTAAGCACCTTTTAATTAGTAAAAAAAAAATCCAAATTACCATTCTATATATACAATATTTTCTTAAGCATGGAAATTAAAATTTCAAACTTCAAACTTCAAAATATATAATAATTAATTTATAGGTTTTTTGTAAGTTATAGTAGAGCAATTATGAAATGCAAAAATTTCCTCAACAAATAATACACAGATATATATAATAAAAAAATAAACATATATATCCACATGATCATGATGAAGCTCGATGGATGATTCAATACCGCCAAAAGCTTCCCATAAAATCAAGACGTCTACCGACTCGGCCCATTATAATGAGCCAAAAGTCAAACTTTTTATAGTTAATTTTTTTTTTTTTTTGGATGCGTCGAATAAGCTGATTTAAGGACTTCTTTCAGAATCATTTCATATTTTGTGAATTCAAATTTATAAAATAAATTATATAAATTGCTTCAATATTATTTTATTATATAACTCCAAAAGTTTGGATTCAAAATAATTTATCCATCAAAACTAAATTACATTTTCAACAACCTTGAATGCTATACTTAGTGAATTATACCAGATACAATAATTACCAATTATTTAAATTAACATATGCATGTAAATATGTATATATAAATAAACGATATATATTACAATTCATCAGGTATTATACGAATTTTATCGTGTTGATTTTTGACTGAACTTTTTTTTTTAAAGATCTCTCATAAACTCTTGTATATTATATGGCATTTCAATTTATTTTAAAAATACGTTGTTGAAATATTTGGATAAAAAAAATGATGTGATGTATAAAATGATGTAACTAATTATAGATGTTATAAATGACAATTTTATAAAGTATAAATTAGGTGATGAAAATTAAAAACAAAAATTGTCAAAAATAAGATTCTATTTTAGACATAAGACATAAGTTCCTCATTATTCGAAAAAAACGACTTACGTACTCATAATAATATGATATTTTATAAATAAAATAAAGTATCTAAATCTTTATCGATTTTTTTTTTTTAATTATAAACTTTTAAACATTTCATAAAATGTTATAAAAAGCTAAAACATTCAGGCAAACACCATCCTAGTTTTAGCAGTTGAGAGGATTGGTCTCCCCAAATGTTGTTGACTTGTTGTTCGTTAGTGGGCCTCCACTCTTTGTTTTCACCATATAAACCGACAATTTATTAAATGAAGCTCTGCCAATTATCTAATTAACCTAAATAATTTTAAGGTGAGACTTCCATTATTTTTATAGATTCATTTAATTCGGCCCCCATTCATCAATTGCGAGCTATGCGTGAACTCTGATTTGTTTATTTTGAAATTGTGATACACGACACCTAGAACAATCATAAAAATTCATAGAAGACAACTTTACAATATAAATTTATGATACGAAATTTTACTATCTATAATTCCAACATATTTTCATAAATTTATAAATTATAAATTGATTGTCTCACATAATTATATGATGGACGCAATATCACAAGAAGTCATAAAAATAAAAGAATCATTTGGTTATTTATTTTCTGTAATGATTGAATGCTGCAATTTATATGACTAACTGTTTCAGAATTATTGTGTAATGAATAATGATGCACTCAGAAATTTTATTCGAAAAAATTTGCACATTAATATTTAGTAAATCTGCCTCAACCATTGAGAAATAATAGATTTGTCCGTTGTTGTTTATATATATATATATTCTGATTTCATATTTTATTAGAAAAATATTACTTATTGGAGATAATTTAATTATAATTGTCACATCCACCCAAATCGTTATTGGCTAAAGATATTTTCAAATGTAAATACTATTTTATTAGATTTAGTGAGAATATTGTGTTATGATAATGGTTTTTTAAGAGCCAATAGTATTGAAATAAGGTTGATTATCCTATTTAAAGAGATAAACTCATTATGCATTAGTTATTGAAATATTAAGACATGTCTATAATGGATAGAAGATCATTATTTGGATGATAGGAACTTTTATTTTACGGCATAAGTTCCTTATAAATTGTACATGTCAAAAATTTATGTGTTGCGGGGCACCGTGCCCCCAACCCCAATTTCTTTTTCTTTTTTTCCACTCCAAGGTGTGTTGTTTCTTTCTTCTTCTTTTTTTCTTTTTTCCCCTTTTTCATACACGCTCCTTTTATTTTATTTTTTTCCTTCTCTTTTTCACGTCAAGGTGTGCTGTTTCTTTTTTTTTTCTTTTTCTTACAGACTCCTTTCAAAAAAAAAAATTCTTTTTCTTACACACTCTTTTCATTTTTTGTTTCTTTTTTTTTTCTTTTTTTTACACACTAAGTTTGAGGCGATGTTTCATCTATTATTCTTTCTTATTGTACATTCTTCTTCTTTTTCTCTATCTTCTTCTTTTGCTTTTTCTTTTTCTTATTCTTCTTCAAATCATTATGGAATTGTGCATGTGGTATTTTTTCTTCTTCCTTTTTCTCTTTTACTCATGTCCAGAATTATGATAATTGATTTTAAATCACAGTTTATCATAATAATTTTAAGACATTGAAAATCAATTATTTCAAACAATATGACATCATGTTTTACAGAAAATTAGTTGTATGCTCTTGAGACATTACTTGTATAGTCTTAAGGTATCAGTTGTAACTTCTTAAGGTATTGCATATTTACTTTTAAGGTATTAATGCTTATTGTATAAGGTATTATATATGCACACATTTAAGGTATTACATATATACTTTTAAGATATTAATACTTATAGTATAAGGTATTAGATATGTATCTTTAAGTTATTACATATTTACCTTTAAGATATTGATCCTTATTGTATAAGGTATTATATATGCACACATTTAAAGTATTACATATTTACCTTTAAGGTATTAATGCTTATAATATAAGGTATTACATATGCGCACATTTAAGGTATAATGTATTATATATGCACCTTTAAGGTATTAATGATTATAGTATAATGTATTACATATTTACTCTTGAGGTATTAGTTATTTATTTAATAAAAGACATCACTAATATACTCTTTAGGTATCACTCGTATACTTTTTAGGTATCACTTGTGTACTCTTAAAATATCAGCGTATTGTAGAGTGAGTTTAAAATTTTAAAATTTCAAATACACGATTTTTATTATCTTCTTCCCCAAAATTTATGTAAATTCATATTACTCAATTAATAACCAACTATGGTGTTTGTTGCATCAATTTTGTTGTATATTGCTATGAATTGAAGCAAGATAAAAAGAATTTCAAATTATAGGAAAATAAAAACCCTACATTTTTATACAAATTAGGAAGCTAAAAACTTATTGGAGTATTAGAAAAATAAGAACCACAGATTTGTAACAATCATATGAAGAAATGGAGAAGGACGAGAGAAAAAAGAAAAAAAAAAAAGAAAGAAAGAAAAAGTACAAACAACAAAGGAAGAAGGAAGAGTGAAAAATAAATAAAAGAAGAAGGAAACGTAGGTGAGAAAAAAAATGGGAAAAAAATAAAAATAAAAAACAAAACAAGAATGGGGCACCATGCCCCCGGGGCACACGCAAGTGTCACTCATTGTACATTTGGAAAGAAGAAAAACTATTTATCCAAACAAATATTAAAAAAGAGATAACTATCCAAACAATGTCAAATTTGGCATTATTTGACCAAAGCTGTCATGATTATTCAACTGGGAACTGTTAAACAAAGCTATAGAACTCGAGTCAACATTTAATTTCTGACAAATCGCTTAAAGATTTTTAAGGTTACACTCGAATTTTGTTTGGAAAATAAAATCAACTTTCTTTGACTTCATAGTGTTATTTTATTTTATTTTTAATTTCTGAATTTTTTTTTTTTTTTGTCAATATATTAATATGGGTGTTCACTACGTTTCCTTATTCTCCCTAGATACATCATACATTCTTGAAACAAGGAAGTCTATCTTTTATTCAAAAATTAATGGAAACAAAAACAAGACAAAAGTTGAGTGTGAGTATTTTTAACTTAAAGATGGTTTTGCAAGTTTGTATTTGAAAGAATTTAGATAATTCGGATTTTAAAATTTCGTGTTTGTACTTAAATTTTATAAGGTAAAATTATAACTAATATACTATTTTGACTTTTAGAATTGTAGACAAAAATAGTAGAGTATGATTATAGGATTTTGTAAATTCAAAACAAACATGATTTGAATTGAACTCACCCAAAATTCGAACATATTAAGTTTGAAACAAACATACCCTTATAGTAAATGTTAACTAGGGGGTCTTACATGACGACACCATCTAAAAACTTAATATATCTGAAGAGAAATATCGACTATATATATATTATTAACATTTTCAACACATTGATTCCTCACATATTAAAGTGTTGCAGACCTATAATTCAAGTCTTAAAGATCATTTAAAAACTCATATGGAAGTACCAGATGTGAGCCAAATAAAGTCACTCAAAATAAGGGAAAGGAATGTTTGGGCTAAACTTGGTTTATTTGGATTTTGGATGAGTTCAGTTAAATCATATATATTTTTCATACTTTTTCTACAATTTTTAATAAAAATATATACTTTTTTCACTTTTTCTACAAAATCCCTACAAACATCTATTTTTTCTACAATTCTCAATGTGAAAATGACATCCTGACTATAATCATAACATATAAAATCTCAAAACAAAAACAAAATTTTCAAAATTCACACTCACAAAATCCTCCCAAATCTCAAATTAAAAACTTGTAAAAACCACTTTAAGTCGAGAACAAACATAATCTTGGTGTCGCACATATGAAATGATTGATAACAAAATTTAAATATAGAATCTTTCATTATCCGAATTCATGCCATGTTAAATGACCATCTAAACATGTAGATGAACTGTCATTTAACCATAAATAGATTATGCACGATTTGTAGTGTTTGAGTAACATTTTTTACCTGTTAAGATAAAATAGTTACTTGGAAAATAAGATTAATTTGTTGTTAAACAATTAAGATCTATAAATGAATCTATCATGAATTCGAATCAACATAAGAGATTAGGGTGAGTCGGTTTTTTTCCTTTTAAATAAATACATTTAAATTATTGACAATTGACCAGAGCCTGATTTACACATTTTGTATTGAGCATCTTCCAAGACCTTGTCATGTGGACATTGTCCAAAATTAACTAATAACAATTTACACTAGTAGCCTTTGACTCTTAGCTCAAATTACTGTCAAGTGGATTAAATTTGATAATTTTCAAGTTGGTCCTTCCTTTAATTATATATATATATTGTGTGTCGTGTACGTAACTTTTAAAATAAATTTATTGACATTGTTTCCTTATTTCATTATCTGTCGCATTGATAATGTGTTACCAACAGATGGTTAAGAAAGAATCATTTACATTTAAGAAGGAGAAATTAATTTCTTATAATCTAGTCCTAGATTATTTTTTGGCAAAAACTCGCGTGCAACCGTCGCATCGTGAGACGGAACCGTGCACGGTCGTGTCCTGGGGTACGGTCGACCGTGCGCCACAACAGTGTATAAATATGTCATTTTTGGCTTGAAGTATGTGATTTTCAACTCTAAGTATGTAATTTTGTTGTCGTGCATAGTTGTGCTGTGGAACACAGTTCGATTGTGCGCGACAATACACGACATGTGTAGCGCATGGCATGGGGCACCGTCAATAGTGCCCACACAAATATGTGATTTTTAGTTTTAAGTATGTCTTTTAAGGTTATAAGTATGTGTTTTTTTTTTGTGGCGCACGGTTGACCGTGCCCTAGAATACGATCTTGTGCGGTCTCGTCGCACATGAGACGGTTGTACAAGAGACCAACTCTTATTTTTTTCTTAATTATAATCCCTCATTTCATTTCTATAATATATAACAATTTTTATATAATTTTATTTATTTATATCTATTATGTAATATTATTTACGCGCACACTCTGTATAATAGGTCAAATATATTATAAGATTAAATACAATATATAAGATAGAAATTTATAATTGTGTGTGCATATAATAACTGAATTCACATGAATGAAGGACTAACTCTCGTGTTAGAATTGGTTAAAAGTTAAAAAATGCGAACTAGTAAATAGAGCAATTATTTTGGAAATTAAAGAGGGTAATAATGAAAAGAAGATGACATAAAAAGAGTAATTAATCAAAACCGCCGTCATACATGAATATTGAGTTACATAATGAGTTTCATCTTATATTTTAAGAAAACACAATTTTTTTTCTTAAGTTATGTAATAAATGACATTAATAATTCGTACATGAAATACATTTCAAATTCATGGAAATTATAATTTATTCAAAATCACTTTTAAACGAAAACGATGGTTCCAAATAAATGAAAAAAAAAAGCAAATGTCACCAATAAATTCGTTATTATAAATTAAAATTATTTCTCAAATCTTCTAGTCCAAAACGGCCATAAATGTATCATTGCATGTGGCAGGTTTATTTAAGCTAGAACAACTTGTGAAGCAATTGGCCAATTTGTTGGGCCGTCCCTGAACGTCACCGTTTTGGCAAGTAATTACGAATGCGACGAAAAGAGTCAATGAGTCAATGCAGAGTGCGAACACACACACACACACGTATGGGTGTGTGTGTCTACGTGTAATTATTAATGTTATTCAAGTTGAGGAGAGAGACCATTCCCCCGAGGCCGCCATTAATATCCTTCTCCTTCAACCATCCTTCTTCGCTCTTCTTATTAATGCTTCCTCATTCCCACATACACATTTGTCAACTCTCTATCTCTCTCTCTCTACAAAGCCTATACAGACACATGTTTGTGTGATCTTGCTGCTGTGTATTGATTATTGCGTGTTGTAGGAAGGAGTTGGTGGGTGCGTGCTTAAATTTTTACCGAAAAAGCAATTGCATTTTTTTTAACTTTCAAATTTGGAAATCATAATCCAAATGAATATAGTATTGTTGCTTGTTACTCCTTTCTACTCCTTTTAGGTTGCTTTCACACCTGAATTGGATCTGATCACTTTGTTTCTTTTGAGAAAGGGGGAGGAATTTGATATATTTAGTTGCTCATACTTTTCTTTACGCTCTGCAGAGCTTCGATTTTTCTTGCCATGGGGATTTGTTTGAGTGCCCGAATCAAAGCTGAAAGCCCTACTCATACTGGTAATTATCATATTTAATTTTCTTCTACTTCTCTGCGAAATTATGGCCTTTTTGATGCTTATTATGTCATGCTTTCTCAATAGTTTTTTATCTTTTGGAAAAGGCTAGCACAAAAATTTGGTTTCGAAATTTCAAAAGTAATTGATTGCTTTACACAGTGGTGATAGAATAACTGGTTTAGAAAAATCACATATTAAAACGTAGTGAATGTTATTATTCATCAATCGATCAATCCATGGTTGAGTTCTTAGTACTAAACTGTTATGGATGAACTGATCAATCCAGGTGATGATTCACAATATGTTAGCTCGGATGAGAATTCTATGAGCACTGATATTAGCAAAGTCTCATCAACATCGGTTCCCCCTACTCCTAGGACCGAGGGTGAGATCTTGCAATCATCCAACATGAAGAGCTTCAGTTTTTCTGATCTAAAGATGTCCACCAGAAATTTTCGCCCAGACAGTGTGCTCGGAGGAGGTGGATTTGGCTCGGTTTTTAAAGGTTGGATTGATGAGAATTCTTTTGCTGCTGCAAAACCTGGGACTGGCATGGTTATTGCTGTAAAGAAGCTTCACCAAGAAAGTTTTCAGGGCCATAGAGAGTGGTTGGTGAGTTTTCTTATTTTGCATCAAATTTGTGGGTTTATTGGTTTTGTAATTTATCAGGGTTTTGATGTGGTTTGCTGAATTTGTGGTGTTGTAGGCAGAAGTGAACTATTTGGGTCAGTTTTCTCATCCTAATCTTGTGAAACTTATCGGCTATTGCTTGGAGGATGATCATAGACTTCTCGTTTACGAATTCATGCCACGGGGGAGTTTAGAAAACCATCTCTTTCGAAGTGAGTTTTTGTTTTCTTCATCTATACTAAAGATATAAGGTGAAATAATGTTCATGTTGTGAAATTCTTATAATGATATATTTTTTGTTGCAGGGGGTTCGTATTTCCAACCTCTTTCTTGGAGCCTTCGCCTTAAGGTTGCTCATGGTGCTGCACAGGGCCTAGCTTTTCTTCATAATACTGAAGCAAAAGTCATTTATAGAGACTTCAAGGCTTCTAACATATTGCTGGACTCGGTAAGTCCACAGTTTCACTGACATATTAAATGCTGCAAAAATGGCTGTAAAATTCTAAATTTGTTGTTTATCCAATATCTGAACTTAGTTTTTGAAATTCGTGTTTAATGATTTGGCAGAACTACAATGCAAAACTTTCTGATTTTGGATTGGCCAAGGATGGGCCAACTGGTGATAAAAGCCATGTGTCCACAAGAGTCATGGGAACCTACGGATATGCTGCTCCGGAATATCTAGCTACTGGTATGGTTCTTCAATCATGAATTTCTCTCTTAATTCTTGAAGCTTATGCCCCATTTTCCTTTTTACTGGCCCTACTACAAATTTTAAAAAGATAGTCAAACAACACTTTTGGCTACTTGTGCAAGAATCATACTTTTGCCCCATCATTTAATCAATTTCTTCTGCCTGCTTTATGGCTTATCCTGTACTCGACATTTTACTACTCATTTGTATTGATTGCCATATTGGATTTAGTTGCATCCATCTCATATGAGGTTTCTACATGCGATTGAATTAGGCCATTTGACTACAAAGAGCGATGTGTATAGCTTCGGAGTTGTACTCCTTGAAATGCTATCAGGCAGGAGAGCAATAGACAAGAACAGACCATCGGGCGAGCACAAGCTCGTAGAATGGTCCAGGCCCTTCTTAGCCAACAAGCGCAAAGTCTTTCGAGTCATGGACAATCGCCTTGAAGGTCAGTATTCAATGGATGTGGCTCAAAGAGTTGCTAACCTAGCTTTGCGATGCATATCCTTAGAGCCTAAGTTGAGGCCTAAAATGGGAGAAATCGTTAAAGAACTTGAGCAGCTACAAGATTTGAATAATACGGATAACAATCAGAACAAAACCCGCAATGGATC
This sequence comes from Scutellaria minor, assembly GCA_954870855.1. Lineage (NCBI taxonomy): Eukaryota > Viridiplantae > Streptophyta > Magnoliopsida > Lamiales > Lamiaceae > Scutellaria > Scutellaria minor. The sequence continues at coordinate 4,716,158 of OX940725.1, forward strand.
TAGGCAACGTAGACGAGGTGGTGGCGAAGCAGGCAATAGGGTCGCAAATGTTGCATATCCAAGGCCTTGTGCTTCTCCACCTCTTTCTAAATAGATCAAAGATGCGTTACAAGCCTCGTCTGTATAGTCGTTTTGCTAGTATCATCCAGATTGGCTTTCGTGTAACATGCTTAAATGTTACGTGTAACAATTCTCTGATCCTCACAAGATTAATGTAGTCTTTCACTGATCCTGGATAAGGCTTTCATCTTTTTTGACACATGTACATTGTTAATGATTATAGTTGTCTGAACTTAGTTGCTTGTGAATTGCAAATTGGAGCAATCAATAAAAGTGCTATGAACTTTCCAAGTAGTGACAATGACAGCAGAGTAGTTGCTAGTCTCCACTTGACAGGTGTGAAGAAGAAAACAGAGGAAAGTGGAGAGAAAGATGAAGTGTTATGCATTGTATATGTGTATGAATAACATACCAATATACAAATAATATGGATTGCTAGTGATAAAATAAGAGAGGAAATATTATTTGGATTAAAATAGACAAAAAAGTTGTTGGTTTATATATGCTAGTGGGTTGCCCAGTGGCTGTCCTTTTTATCATCTCAATTCATCTCTCTTCTAAGAACCTTATCGACATTATGGATTTACTAAAGAGGATGGGATGGTACACTTGTTGCTTGGCCTTTTTTCATAATCGAATTAATGGTTGTTTCCTAACAAATTTGTACAAGGACAGGGAATCTCGTGGAGTCGTGGGCATGTACCAAACATCTTTCAACAAAATTACAATATGTGCCATAATATTTATCACTAGAGTTCCAATCATTATTGGGATAAGTATTGAAGTGTTAAATAATATACGATTTTATTTTAACTTTTGGAGTAACATAAAAGTAGCCAAATAAAGTAAGAAATTTTTTAAATTAGTCAAAATATAACAAAACAGTTTTTTTTAGTCAAATTGATTGGAATATGTTATATAGAATAAGCAGCAGAACAAGCCGCACAACGCACGTAGCACGAGCCGCACAACCTATGCAATACAATTCACATGAATCCACAGTCTAAAAAAATAAGTAGGATTTCTTATTTTTCAGAAAAAAAAAAAAAAAACAACTTGTAAGCTTCAAATCATAAGATCTTTTTTTAAAAACTTCGCGAACACTTTGTAAGAGTTTATAAACCTTACATATCTTATAAACGCGTATATGAGGTATTACAGATTTGTTCTGTAGGTATTACAAACATGAACTACATGTATTACATAATTACGTGTTTGAATGATATGTAAGTTATGAAAAATAGTTTTGAAGTATTACAAATTTGTTTTATAGGTATTACAAACATGAACTACATGTATTACATAATTACATGTTTGAATGATATGTAAGTTATGAAAAATAGTTTTGAGGTATTACAAATTTGTTCTATAGGTATTATATATATGAACTACAAGTATTACATAATTACGTGCTTAATGATATGTAAGTTATGAAAAATAGATTTGAAGAAGAATAATAACAAGAACATAGAGAAGAAGAATATAAAAAACAAATAAGAATAATAACAAATCGATAAGAAAAGAGATTAGAGAAAATGTGTGATACCTGAAGAGTGGCCTGAAGAGTAAATGTGTGATACCTGACGAGTAAATGTGTGATACCTGAAGAGAAAATATGTGATACCTGAATATAATACATTATGTGATATCTGAAGAATAAATGTGTGATACCTGAAGATAATGTGTGATACCTGGACATAATATATTATATATACCTAGGTGTGCACGCGGCGTGGGGGCGCGTTGGAGCGACCCACACTCTGGGTCGGGTTGGGGGCACGGATCTTATAAGTTTTGGTGTCTTATAAACTATTTTAAAGAGTTTATGAACTTAACAGGACACAATCTAAATCAAAAATTTAAACCACCTTTAATTTTGTCCAACATGAATAATCGAAGATTGTATCATCTATTCATTCTGTAGTAAAATGGTGAAATAGTTGTTGTACTGTAATGCTTCAGTCACACGATAATTCTTGTTTAAAAAATTTTGAATTTAAACTCAATGTAGTGCAGAAATATTGTTTTCTATCAGCATTTAAGAGGCACAATATATCTGATCGAACAAAATCTTGAACTGAAGCAGACCAACAGGGATAAAAAGGTCATAAACCCATTATGTTTCGGTGAAAAAGAAAGATCAAGTAACACCTAACTCTAACAATATGATCACCTTACCCCTTATATATGAGGATTTATTCTATTATTCTATTCTTTTTTTTTTTTTTTACTAATTTTTAAATATTTTTGTTATATCATATAAGTTGTGCAATGTTCATTAATATATGTTGGGTTATGGAGCTTGATATATTACTAGTATAAGTTCCGTGCGATGCACGGACATATAAATTTCACTATTTATATATTTTAATATGAAAATGTCGAATACGAAAAATAATAAAACTTTTTGGAGAATTTCAATCTGATTTGTTACTTATGTGACTCACGACCATAAAATCTAAATATTTCGAGTTTGATGTGAAAATTTTAATTTACAAAAAAAAATAAAAATTAAGTTCTCATAATATTTCAATCTCATTTGGTATACCCGTGTCCGTGTGATGTATGGACAAATAAATTTGAAGTGTTGGTAATTTTTTGATATAAAAATGTTGTACATGAAAAGTAATATAATTCTTCAAAGTGTTTTTAATTTAATCTACTACCCATATAATTTACGAATTTAAATATTTTTTTATTTTCATCATACGTTGTCGTCACTATTGGCCCAAAACAAACTTATGCAAATTTATGTTCAATAATTTATTCATAATGATTATAAAATGGTGATATTATTGAGCATTATAATCAAGTCTTAATAATATTTCAACCTCATTTGGTATTTGTGTGGTGTAGTGAATAAATTTCATGTGTTAGTAATTTTTCGATATAAAAATGATGATCATGAAAAATCATATAGTTTTTCAAAGTTATTTCAATTTAATCTACTACTCATGTAATTCATCTAAATATTTATTATTTTCATCATATGTTTAACTATTTTAGTACTTGTTTTTGTCACAATTGACCTAGAAAATACTTGTGCAAATATATGTTCAACAACTTATTCATAATGAGCTTAAAATATTGATATTATTGTATATTACCCCAAAATAAAATTTATAAATTTAACATACCATCAAAAAATCTGTATAATTATTTTTTTCAAATGTCTTAAAATCAAAATTTATCTATTGGATGGTAAACATTTCAAAATTTGATAAATTTAAAACCATAAAACTATATTACAACATAAACTAAATATATTTTATCATTGTTCTGAGAACTTCATGCTACCATGATAGTGAAATTTCAGATTTTTATTTACTTTTTAATCAAGGAGGAAACATTATTTATTCTTACAACAAAAAAAAATGATAAATTCGCTAATTTTTTCGTGGATATATAAAATGATTAAGATTAAGGTACAATTTTTTATTTACACCTTTTCATGACATAATATTATTACCATATATACATAAATCATACTAACTTTATAACATATCAAATACGATCATATTTTTTTCCTCAATTTTCATATATATACAAAATGATTTTCATACCATGAATATATATAAATTATGAAAAACTAAATATTTACAATTTATAAATTTATAAAATAATAAATATTTGTATTTCTACTTTAAAAAGTATAAATGAGGTTAGTTGGTTTTTGTATAGATGACAATGAAATTTCATAATAAAAAATTCAAAGTATTTAAAATATATATGTAAAAATTCTTCATCTACCTATTATCACTCTTATAAATAGCATCGACTATCTATTCTTCATTATTAATAATGAAGATATATTTATATAATTTAGCATTATGAAATAGAACATATTTTTTATTATTTTTTATAAGTATAAGTATAAATGATATGTTTTTTTTTTTTCATTTTTATACTTAATTTGTAGTTTTTAATAGAAAGTATATGAATTCATAAATTTTATACTTCTTAAATGTTATTGTGTGCAGCAATATATCATATGCATATTTTTTTATTATATTCAAGATATATTACAAATCTTTATGATTTTTAATAAGAATTAATATAGTATAATAAAATAAAATTATATAAACACTGTGTTATATTATTAACATTGTTACATAGAAGATATATAAAAATTGGAGTATTATATATGACATATTTGTCAAATAAAATTGTGTGATGTTTATAATAATTTTACAATACATATTTCGAATATAGTAAATAAAAATAGTTAATTTACGTTGTTTTATATATGTTGGTTGACTTGATTAATAACTCACTTCTTGGTCTTCGACCTCCTCAGTCACAACGAACGCCTCCAATCAATGCAGTGATATATTTATTGAGGTGGTATATGTGTATGTGGGGTACAACATTAGAGATAAAAAAAAATACTTTGATGATCTATAGTTCTTGAAATTCGATCATTATGTTATTTTAATTTATTCAACAAACATATATTTAATCTTTGATTATATCAACAATTAAAAAAATTATTAGATGAGATCATATTAACATTCATATACCATATATAGATAATAATTTTCAAGATTTTGTCAATATTATAAATGATATTATTACCATATATATAAATCATGTTTGATACAATAAAATTTATAATTTATAAATTATAAATTATGAAATAATATGTATTTCTATTTTTGGGAGGTGGAAATGGGCGGGAAAATTTTAGCATTTCTATTTTGAGGGGGTAATTGTTATTATATATATATAGATATAGATTTGGGTAGATATATCAACATGAGTAGGATATATTGAGATGACTTTTTAAGCAGTATTTGAGTTACATGGACTTTTAGGTCCATGACCTAATTTTGGGTATAAATAACCATCTGATTCATTGTATGTAATTGTACTACATGCACTTGAAAAATTAGTAGATCTCCTGGTTTGGTAGTGCCCTAAAGGTAGTCAGTTTGACGAACTGGGTCAACAAATCGTTGTCGTTTATTTTTTCGTTGATATCGAATTCTCTATAATTGCTCTTAAAATCCTAACAATATAATATATAATAATTCAGAAATAGTACAATATTATTTTAATTACAATATTAGTGTTCTATTCAAAATAATTTGAAATTATCACAAATATAATACTGTGAATACTAGGTTTTATTTCAAATGACGCCAATTGAAACAGACACGCGCCAATTATTTTAAATTGATTTCCAGTTAAATATTATAACTAGTAAAAATTCAGAATAGCTTAAAAAAATTCAATAGAAAAGGTATATAAGTGAAAAGAACAAAAAAGATTAATCAAATATTTTACGAGAATAGAAATTGATTTCTTATTAAAAAACCCAAAAACAATTATTATTATTATTCTTTTCGTTTGCCAGGGGCTTGCTCATAAAAATGTTAAAAAGGAAAAGTGTAAAGAAAAACAAAAATATACATGGAGAAAAAACTCTCATATATTATTATTGGAGTAATTAAGTTGGAGTATCTTTAATATAATTAAAAAAAAAAAAAGGGTTCACGAGGTCCACATGAAAAGGCTCGCCAGCTGTGGTTGTCTTTCTTCGAAGGAAGCTCTTTCCCATGACATTGACCAAAAAGTCAATCAACTCTATCTCCATTCTAATTCTATTCTTTTTTCAAATAATTCTACATTTATTATCTCCTTTTTTGCTTCACTTTACTTTTCTAAATATTAATTTTCTAATGTAGGATTTTATATAGTTAATATTTTTAGACCAAGTTTGACTAATAAAATATTTTATTTGAAACAAAACTACATATGTAAATGATATATTGAATTTAAGGATGGGGTTAACCACATTTAAAATTTAGCAAATTTAATATTTGTTAATTAGTAATTACACACACATATATCTTATTTAGAAATAAATTTATTAGATTAAGAATATATAAAATAAATAAAAAGAACTTATATTAAATTCACCAGTTAAACTAGTTGTGGCCAAAGTATTGAATGCAATTTGTCTCTCACTATTTGTCCTATGGAAGATTCATCGGACCACCACTCTCATATTTTTCAAACTTTTCTAGATAAATTGTCTCCTTTTTCTTTTACTTTAATTATTTCAATGTGGAAGATTATATACCTAATATATCTTTAGAAGAACCTATCCTGAGGTTTAACAAAAAATGGGTGGTTGCTCCGATTTACAAAGGATCTATCACATATTCTAAGTTTGAAAAGGTTTGGATTTTCTACTATTGACATTTTTTATATGAATGTGTAATTAACCAAAATTATGTAATTGTTACTAAAACATTCAAAATGATAAATAAAACAAAATGCATATGTCCACCCACATGTCGGCAACATAGACTAGGATATTATTCCTCAAAAAACAATCATTTCCTCACACTATATATCAATTTCATTGTATACTTTCAAATAATTATATATTTCTTTTATATTAAAACTATAGTAAAATTGGTCAAAATCATGAATAGCCCCCTCAACTTTTTAACTTTTGAAATCTAGTCATTCTTACTATTTTTATTTCCTTATTGTCCTTCCTTTTTGTCAAATCAACTAGTTCGTTTGAAACTCACATAAAAATCATTCTTAGTTTGATATGAAATACATTTGCACTGTTTGATTCAATGTGTTTATGATCGGACAAGTGATCAAACTTGTCTTGCTGTGATTAGTGGTTCACTTGGTTAATAAAATTTATTTATATTTCTAGGTAAAATCATACAATATATTAATATGCTAATTATTGTTTACTAAATATTATATATTATTAAGATAAAAAAACATAATAATGCCAAGTGTAAACATCAAATAAATCTTCGATAGAAATTATTGAACAATCAAAAACGTAGAAGTCAAAGTTAAAAAAAAAAAAAAAAAAGATTTGGCAGATTAAACCGATTGTTTACAAAGCTTATCATGTTCTACCAAATCTTTTATCATCTTTTGGGCCTATAGTGACTGAAAAAATTTAGGCCCATTATCGGTGTTGAGAAGAAATCAGAAAAAAGGTATAATACGATCCTTGATTTAAAGCCTTCTCATATTTGGGCCTCATAAGCACAGCCCACTTACCTCATGGTCACTTGGCCAGACGGAACTTGGAGTATGAGACTATGAGTACATAAAAATAAAAAATAAAAACTTTTCAAAAGTTGTGGTTTAAATCATAAATTTTTGAATTTAGGAAAAATTCCCAATCTTATAGACTACTGCAATTATAATCATAGTTGTATTTATTGGTGATCTGAGTACACATGTAACATGTCCAACTAAAAAGCAAATATCAAGCGATGTCATTTTAGTGAATTGAAACTAATATCATCTTCTTCTAATTTAAATTCACTTGAAACAACTTATGTTGATTGAGATCAAAATTTTATTTTTGTAAAAAAGAAAATTGTGGCTTATCATGTGACATCTTACATGGCTACTCAATCGGCCATTTGGACTCAAATTTCCAGAAAATTTTGATTGGCAGTAGTATATTAAAGTGATGAATATTTTTAGCTAATTGAACAAGTTTTTATTAAATTGCATGTTTTTTTATAAATATGTGTACATGAATGTGTGTGTATTAGGCCTTTATAAGTTATTGGCTCTATAAGTTATTTTAATATAATATTTTATTTTAAATTTTTTAAAATTTAATTAAAAATACTATTATAAATTATAAAAAAAAATATGCTGCGTTTAAAATCCAAGGAATAGATTTAAGCAGAGGATGAGAGAAGGTTTTCAAATGATTCTAAATTAAGTGAATTTTGTAATTCACCAAAATTCTCTCACAAATAATTTAAAATGAGAGTGGCTCTGTGTAAAGTAATTGGTTAGTTGGATTCAGTAAATACAAATTCTGTTTAAAATATATCAAAACTGCACATTAATTTAATCAATCTCCATGGATATGAATGAGGAGGATTATAATACCTATTTAAATATTATACCTATGACCATTGAATTACATGGAATTGGTTAATTTTAGTGTTCGACAAAATTCATTTTCCATTGTTAAAGAAAAAAAAAAGGAACATTTTCATTTCTGCTGCTCTGCTTTATGACCCAGAAAAAATTATGACTATGACTTCTAAGATACCAGGTCCAGATATCTATAATCCATAAAAAAAACCATTAACTTATGAAAAATAAAAATATTGATGGGATCTAAATTTCGGGCATATGGAATAAAATGTGACATACACTACACAAAAATCTCATCACAATCTTGACAAAGGAACAATCAAAAAACAAAATAAAAGCCATGATAAATTCAATATATGCAATATGCTATTAAATAAGTAGCAAGATACAGAAGAAATCATAAGAAATGCTTACAAGTAAAGAAAAAAAAAAGATAATCCAGAATGTTTGTGTTGGAATAATTATTAAAGGCAAATTCAGTCTTTCTTGGCAAAGAGTCCCCCAAGGCCAAAGCCACCATCTTTCTTCTTAGGTGGTGGCACCGCCACCGTGTTCTTCCGGGCGGTGGTGCCGGTGGTGGTGGTACCGGTGCCGGTGCCGCCGCTCTTCCCCTCCACCTTCTTCAAGATTGGATCAGTCTCATAGAACTGGTCTGGCTTTGCCAATCCCCCAAGTATAAAGTCCCAAAGACCCTTCTCCTCACTGCTTCCACCTGAGGATTTTGCTGCTGTGGCTGCTGTTCTTACTCTTCTTTGAGGGGTAACAATGGGAGAAATGAACATGTTTAAGGATGCCATTTTTTTCTTCTTTCTTTTGGTCTTTGCTTTTCAATAGTAGGGAGAAATAAAATGGGGTACACACAATATATCTATCTCTATGCCAATATTGTGCAGAGAATTTACTTGACTTGTTTCAAGCACAAGCTCTCCACAAGTGTCTTATCTTCATTCAATCTTTTTTTTTTTCTTTAAAAAAAACATATATTTGCCTTTTTTTTTTCAAGATAAAAAAAGGGTCATCTTATAGTATGTATGGCTCCAACTTTGGCACGAGGCATAAGTTGTCAAAATAACAATTTGCAAGTTGCAGGTACATTAGACCTCATATTCAATTTGGTAATATCATAGAATATACTATGGTTGTTTCCTCTATAATTCATTTCCAAAATTCACACAAATTCAATGAGAGCAAAATACTCCAACATATATTGCTATTTTAGCTCAAACGTATTACAAACTACACTTAAAAGTTGGCTAAAACATGGTGCATTCCCAAAGAGAGGTGCACCTTAACATGCTGAATGCAAAAAGAAAGCATGTGCACAAATGAACCCTGCACCACGCTACCGAATTTCATTCACATCTCTTTTGCACAACAAAAACCTAAACGGGATGATACTTGTATCCATCGATCATGTCCTGACCAGACTCGGAGTCCAACTTCTCCAATCGATCTTCCCTATTGATCTGTTCCTCAACACCATTTCTCTAAAGTCAAAACCCTTTTTCCGGTTGTTGTTATTCTCTGTTTTCCCAGATTCCATTTCAACAACGCTTTCTTCCTTCACATTTTCAGATTCTACAACAGATTGAGAGGCGCATTCTTCAGGAGGCAATACTTCACTAATGATGCCTTGAAGCATTTCGATTACCTCGCTCATTTTGGGGCGCGATCTTGGCTGTTTCATTAGACATTTGTTGGCAAGAGATGCAAGTTTCTGGGCTGATTTCATGCAGTTTTGTCCTTCAAGTCTCTGGTCTAAGATCAGGTGGAATTTTTTCGGGTCTGAGACGTACGGTCTTACCCATTCCAGGAGTTTCTGCTCGCCTCGTGGTAGATTTCTTTCTAGCACTCGTCTGCCTGTGATGAGTTCATAGAGAACGACCCCGAAACTCCATACGTCACTTTTAGCAGTTAACCGGCCTGTGTGGACGTACTCTGGAGCTGCATAACCTACAGTACCAACAACCTAGAGAACAGATTCAATAGAAAAAATGATTAATGTTTAGTTTTGAGAAGTGTAAAGACAAAATTTGATGATTGAATCAAGAAACGGGGCTGCTTACTGATGTAGAGACATGACCTAATCCGGCAGCTGGACCCTGCCTAGCCAGTCCGAAATCTGATAATTTCGCATTGAAGTCCTCGTCTAAGAGGATGTTTGAAGTCTTGAAGTCTCTAAATATTAACTGAAGAAATGTGAAGGCCGATCAAACATGGATAAAAAGTAAGCAGTGGATTAGTGTATGTTTCAAACAAGTAAGAAGTGACAGATCCTAGCAGGCTCCATCTTCAAATATACAAATTAAATTTGACCATGGATAGTCTCATTTACATTTCATACCATCACATCAATAATGGTTGATTAAAACTCAGCTTCATATGATTCCAACCATAGAACTAAATGAATGAGATGGTTAACATGTATCCTGTTTCCAATAAATGTTGAGCACACTCTGGTTCTGAATTTCAATGAAATTTGAATGACATGTGTCTACAACAAGCTCACACAAAAGCAATGGGCACAGATGAGCATTCTATTGAGAACTGTGGCTACTCAAATGGCAACCATTGCCGCTATAAAAAGTATTCAAGATTATTATCATCTCAACAAGCTATATGCTATATGCTTTTGAATCAAGCTATTTCGAGCAATGGCAGCTAAAGAAGTTGAAACAAACTATCTTAGAGTATAAGTTCTTGATAAGCACAAAACGCTTCATTTCCTCTTATGATTTCGTTTAGGGAGTCGAGAGTATTTGCATTTACAAGAAGTAGGAAAGAGAAGCATGGTCACCTGAAATTCCATTTCTTCGTGAAGGTATGCCAAGCCACGAGCTGCATCTTGGGCGATTTTTAATCTCATGAGCCATGGGAGAGGAGATGCTGATCGTGTTAACAAATGATCCTCCAAGCTTTTATTACTCATAAGTTCATACACCAAAAGCCGTTGAATACCCCTTTCATCATCATCAGCACAGTATCCAACTAACTTCACAAGATTTGGATGTTTCACTACACCTAAAAAATTGACTTCATTTATCCATTCCTTGTGCCCCTGATTACTAGAATGCAAAAATTGAAACCTGTAAACTACGAAATCGATAACAAGACAGTATAATAGTTCAAATATGCAGTGCTATGAAATATGAATAGAAAGGGGCCATTTTAAGAGAAAGTAGCTGTATCAAGTAATACTTGGAACCCACCAAATGAAAAGCTCAATATATTTCACCCAACCACCCCACCTTAAATTTTCCAATTTATGTGAAACGACGCCGTTTCACACCTTAACTGGTGCTCTGTTACCGGTTCTAAAGGCTTTAGTATGTTACTCAAGAAATTCAATGCCACAATGCAGCAAGCACAAGAACAACTATATTTATAAAATAATAATAACAAAAATAAGTAGAAAATTACAAACACAAATGAGTTTTTTTTTCAATCTCAAGAACATATAGACATATATATATTAAAGGGCGTGCCTGGAATCCATTGCGATTCAACTGTTTGACAGCAACATCCATCTCGGCGTCGAAGCCCGGCCCGGAATCCTTGACCCGGCCCCGAAAGACGCACCCGAACCCGCCTTCTCCGATCATGAGGCTTCGGCTGAACCCTCGCGTAGCCGATTTCAGCTCAGGGAAAGTGAAGACACGCAGATCATTGGCGCGTCCCTGAGTCAAGAAATCCTGGAACAAGTCGGACGAGTCGGCCCAGTCGCGGCGCGACTCAGTGTCGAACTCGGAGCGCCTCGAGTCCAGGTTCGTCGACGCCACGCTCAGAGACCGAGCCCACGACACCTTGCGCGACACCTGCTCGTCGTCGTCGTCGCCGGGCCGCCGCTCGCCAGTGGTGAAATGGAAGCACTTCATATTTCTCTACTGCTCTGATCTTCAAAAGCGAGTAAAATCAAACATCAAAACTTTGAATCTTCTTATCTTCTTCGTATACAAGTGGGTTGTGGGCGGAAGGGAAGAGTCAAGACATGTTTGGATTACTAGTTGTGTTTGGTTGAGGAGATCAAGAAAACAACACTGGAACATTTGACTGTTATACAATGTTTGAAAACACCAATTCCTAATCAATTAATATTAATATTAAATAATGATGAAGATTGAATTGTATTGGACGCATGAAGTAAGAAAAAAAAAAGAAATTAGGTGGGGATTAGAGTATTAGTTAGAAATTGAATGGTGTTAAAGAAGGACGAAGAGAAGAGCAGTTAAAGTTTGGCGTAGTTATTGTCGTGATGCTAAAGAGAGGGACACTACTCACGAGAAGTGTCCAGTGTATGTGTATCAGACCACACACACCTTTTGTTTGAAACTGTCTGCGTTTTTTCCGCTTTTTATTTATCTTTATTCATTTCAATTTTACAAACTTGGCATTCTCTATATGCATAGTTTTGTGAACATCTCAAATTCGGACATTTTGGTCCAAAATTTGATGATACTTCTGCTGACTTGAAATATGCAGTATTTCAAATAAAAAGTAATACTTCTTAGGTAAAAATTCATATTTTGAATATGTATCTAAATGAAGCAATACGGGAACAAAAACTTTTGGTTCTATATGTTTATCTCATTCAATTTTTCACCTTTTTATTTTTAGTTCTATATATTTAAGATATATCATTTTTTTAGTCCTCTAAGATATTTTTTTTTTAATTTAAATTTAATTTTAACACCATTTTTTTATTGATAGAACTCTAATTTTTTTTAATCATAGATTTGCATATTTCATCTAACATGTCTAAATTAATAATAAATGAAAAAAAATATTTTCCATCCTGATAAGCGGGTTAGAATTTTATTATTAATTAATAATAATTGTGATTTGGGTATCCGAACCTAGACATATTAATAAAAATAATTATTTTTTATTTTTTAATTATTAATATTAATTTAGTGTTCTCTCAATTTAAAATTTGAAAGATAAAAAATGAAAAATACAATGAGGTAACTCAGATGACAAAAAAAAACTTTTTTTTAAAAATATATCTATATAATTAAAAGTAATCAAATTTCTATTTTTTATATAGAATCTACTGTAAGATTTACAAGTAACATGTGCACGTTATATCATCATGACTAATACAAATAAATACTAGTTTGATATTATATGGTGAATAAAATAAAATTATTATTTCAAAATAAATAATATTACATTATGATTATTATAAAAAAATTATGGATAAATTTTATAATAAGACCCAATTTATAGTTTATTTCTCAATTCTAAACCCAATTTTCAAAATTTCTTAATAAGGGGCCCAATTTAACCTTTTTTTTTTCTTTAATTTAAGGTTTGAAATTTAGATTGGGTTCTCAATTCAAGACAAAATTCTATATTTGTTTTCTTTTTTTCTTTTTAATTATATTTATAAATTTATTTATATTTTAATATGTAATTATATTGTAGATAAATTAAGACAAATTAGTGTAATTTTGGAATGATCTTCATCCGACTATTAATTTATATAAAAAATTGTGTTTCTATACTTTTATTCATAAAATTAAGAAAATAAAAAGAATCTTAATTTTACAAAATGCATTAATTATATATATATAAATTAATACAAGTCGGATGAAAATCGTTTCAAAATTACACTAACTTGTTATAATTTATATAAAATATAAATACATATTGACATATTAATAAATCTATAAATATAATTAAAAAGATAAAAGAAAATGAAAATGAAATTTTGTCTTAAATTGAGAATTCAATCTAAATTTCAAGTTTTAAATTGAGAAAAAAATATTAAATTGAGTCTTTTATTGAGAAACTTTAAAAATTGGATTTAGAATTGAAAACTAAACTATAAATTGGGTCTTATTATGAAATATATCTAAAAATTATTATATGTGTTTATTACGTTAAGTTTTGGTTAAAATAATTTAATTTGAATAGATAATAAAAGATAATTATGGGAAAATGATGTTTGCTGACTTTGGAATGTTAACTACGGTAAGTTACAAAGTAGCTGGTTTGTTTGGTTTGGAAAGGACTAAGATTTATGAAGTAATCTGTTCCGTTTAAAATACAAAAATAGTTTGACTGGATTTATAAAAGAATGAGTCTCTTGTGAGATTGTCTCAAGGATTTTATTGCATTGCGTGAGACGACGGGTCAATCGTAACCCAATCATCCACAATCCAAAATTTACAATTCACATATTGTTTGTGGATGATGGGACTCCGTCTCACAATAACTATCCGTGAGGCCGTCTCACATGAGTTTTTGTGTTTATAAAAAGAAAATGGCTATTTGTTTCTGAAACTGTTAAAATTCCATTTGTTCCAAGAGTAATGCTTTTATAAAGTAAACTCTTATTTTCAGTTCACTAAATGAAGATATTAGGTCTATTTAATATGTCACCATTGACATTGATGTGTCAAAATTTCTAACACAATCATTAATTTCGGATTACAATACTTATGGATGTTATTTTTATACATTAGTGGTGGACATATTAATACATATTCATGGTGTATAGGTGAACATTATTTGTGAAGATATAACATTTTACAAGTTATTAGTTCTCACACAAATTTTTAAAGAGTTTTATCCAAAAAAGAAAGAAAATTTATGAGGATATTATATATATATATATGTATGTATATATTATAATTAAACTAACTTCGACTTTTGGGTCTTCTAATATATACCCTTTTTTTGTAATAAAACAATTAGAATATATATATATATATATATTGGGGGGGGGGGGGGGGATGGGGGATAGTGATGGTATAACTGTATAAGAGTTAACCAAACCCTTTTTTTTTATGAATAAATCAAAATGTGTGACAGGTTAACAACTGAATCCCACATTATTTGTTCCGATACATGCTTATCTATTGTGGCACGTAACGTATGGCATTTTTGTATAAAATTGTACCTATATTATTAGGTCCAGTTTATTCCTATCGTTTAGTCAACAGATTTCTAAACTTTGAATATTGGAATTTAATCGTAATATGATGATTAAATAAAAAGATTTACACTATTGATGTTGACGGATAACACACCTCGTTGTGTGTCATGATTTTGTGTTAATGAAAAAAAAATTATGAAAAAAAAAGTCCAACATAGATGGGATGATTTTGACTATTTAATCATCGGCATTCTTTCGTCTTTCTTTGTTTTAAACCAATTATCGTTTCTAAGAATTGTTAATTAGTAATTCTTTTTGGAGTATATTGAGAAAAATATCTGATTAGATTATGTAACAAATACTCTCTCGACACAAAATTAATATCATTTTAGTAGTTTTTTTTTCCCAAAATAAGTTTATTTATTTGATTTTAAAAAAAGTTGTTCATATATTATCAAAATTGCCCTCATATCTTAAATTGAATGAGTTGAATTTTACCTATAATTATTGCACTTAAATAAGGCTAGCAAATCTTTTCATCAACTTCCTTAATTCGTATGCAAAGTCCTAAAACGATATTTATTTTAGGATAAAAAATATATGATGATATATGTAATTTTAGTTTTATTATGATTGATTGTTATATTTAAAAGATACTGTAGATAATTTTTTTCTTGGGATAATATATTTTGTATATAATGACTATTTTCTAAGTCATAAAATGCCACATTTGGTGCATGTTCATCATATCCAAATCTAACTCAACATGGTAAATTGGTAATACAATTATGTAATCGTAAATTTTTGCATTGTAATTTCATACTCCATGTTATAAGAAGAATATTTCAAAACAAACATATCGCTATCTATGATGCATTAAATATAAAATATATGAAAAATTAAAAGGATATATTTTTCATATTTTGGGGAAGTTTTGAGTACGAAAATTTCACAAAAAAAAAAGTACTCATATTCTTGGCAATAAAGCTAAAGAATTACTTACCCATTACGTTTACTAGTCCGTACGTTGCTTCAGAATGAAACTATATAACAAGACAATAATTATAATTATTATTTGTGATTATAGAAAATAAATACTCTTTATCGATTACCATCAAAGTGTGACATTCACACGTGAAGCTATTGATATTAATCTTTTGTCACGATTTCTAATGCATAATAGACGCCTCCAATTACTATGTTTTTACTATTTATATGATTGAAAAGTTATTATGTAATGATAGTTTTGATGACAATATTATCTTTTTTTCTAGTTAACTCCGACTTTAATATGTTTCTACGCCGTTCCTTAAAAGTTCAAATTAAACACCTTAGTTTTTTGAAATACCCTAGATTAAATCTAACTAGTTAATATATATCAAGAATTTTTAAGGTTAATGCAAGCCCAAATCATAAAGTAAATTTAACTCATTTAATTTTGGGACCCAACTTCTTTTGAGTATGACCCATTTTGAGAGGAACCCCTTACTCTTTAAGGCATCTTTGACCCTTCATTTGGATCCCCAAAAAGTAGAGAAGACTTTCTCTCTCCCCATCCCCTCTCCCACTCCTTCTGGTGCCGCCGCCGCCCTCCGGCCACCGCCACGAGCACCCACCTCTCTCTCTCTCTCTCTACTCTCAATCCATTTCCTTTTCTCTTCCTCTCTCTCTTTAGTTCCTCCAGGAATGTTTTCGGCGAGCTCAACCACCGACCATGACAACGGGAGTGTGAATGGTACAAAGGTGTGAGGTTATAAGTGTTGGGTTGATGTTAGTTTGGGTTATTTTGCTAATTGTTGTCTTGATGTAAACTTGATATCTAGATTTATGGTGGAAACTTGTTAGTACCCTCTATTTTGTTAATTTCGTAGAATTCTAGAGATTGAATGAGCCTAAATTCTTTTACCACAATGAAGTATGTGCAGTCAAGAATATGTGTATAAACTTTCATAAGATTTGGAGTTAAACTCAATTTACTATGAATTTTCTAAGAAACTGTTATTTTGACACAAACTTATCATGTTTTTAAGTTGGAGTAAAACCTTTTTCTGGAATTTTAGAATTCGAATTAGAATGAAATATTTTACAGTGTTATAGTAAAAGATCTTAAAAATATTTTAAAATTTACCATGTAATTTTTAAAATATTGTACAATTTATGATAAATTTTACAAGACAGTCCATTTTCAGCAAAGTTTATACCCTGTTTTATGTCAACTTCCAAAATTCATAGCTAGTTGTGTGAACTTGAATTCTCGTTGATAATTTTATATGATACTCCAGTAAGTTTTATATATTCAGTAAAATTTTTAAAGGTTTTCATAAATCCTATAAGGTTTTTTCCATTTTCATGTCATTCTTGAGCTAAACTTTGAGTTGCAAAACTAGTTTTAGAAAATATTTTTAATTATGCATAAATGTTATCAAAAGTTTACGATTTTTTAATATACAAAACTTATAGATGATAAATGCATATAGGAATATTACCATAATTTTAGGATTCTCACAAAAATTATGAAAATTCTTAAGGCGGAATGTGCCTTTTAACATAAAAATGCCTAGTGTGATCATAAAAGTTTTTATTTAAATTAATTATTAATATCATAAGACACATGAATCTTACCTAAATAGTAATACGATAATACGGAATCGTATGATACATAATTTAACCCCTCATATTCTTAAAATAATTTAAGTATCCAAATTAACTTTCTATTTCCTTCAATCAAGTCTATTCTCTCAATTTAGACTTCATACTTAGATCATTTAAACCTTAATTACCTATTTTGCTTTCTTAAAATCATTTTATAAGTCGTCAAAAAATCTAATTTGAGTCCAAACTTCGTAAAAAGCTTTTATATGATTATTTCAAGTTCTACAAGATTTATTACATGCCCCAAATTTTATAGTTAACTCTTCTACAATTTTTTTCATGTTCCCAAAAGATCTAAATTAAACTCTAATTTCCTTTTAGCCTCTCAAAAGTATTTTCAAGTCTCATAATATTTTATTTCAAAATGTTGACTTTATGTTTAGCTTTTCTCGAGATTACTCCTATGCTTTTTACGAGTCCTTATTCAAGTTCTAATTTCATAATCAACCCTTCGATATAATTACTTCCAAGTCTTCCAAGATCTAAATTAAGTCCTAGTTTTACAATTAGCTTTCCTAAACCTAAATGCTATTCTTTGAAGAGTTCAATTTAAAATATGAATAAGTATTCTATAAAAATCTATATTTATCTTAAAATTATTCTCTTCTTTCATTTATTCGCGAGCTTAACGAAAAGTCTATTCTTTTGATCGGGCGTCCAAGAACAACATTAAAGGAAACAAGTAAAGATGATCTATCTAGGATTTACTTGACAACTTACGAATACACGCTAGGTACCACCGAATAAGGTGGGTAACTTCTAAACCTGACTCTTTACTTTCCGTTCTTTATGTGATTTCTAATCTACGTGATATGTTATCACTGTTTGATCGATGATTGAATTCTACATGAACTTATGACCTAAATAATACTTCACTAATGCTATGAAATGCTTGATTCCTACGTATTGTGTTTATGCGTTGTGAACTCTGCATGCATGCTATGAACAACAGTCTACAACTATGACGGCTATGATTGCAATCTATTGACATGAGGATTACGATCCTGTAACTATATTAACGGAATAAAAACCGTTTATAGGATAAGACGGGAAAAATCCGCAACTATCTATAGTCACGGGTCCACATGTTATGTACTTTGCCTAATTCCTTGTGTGTGTTTGTTTACTTTGTTATGTTGCATTTGATTCCTTTTGTGTTTTTGTTTGGTTTGCTATGCTTTGTTTAACTTTTTGTCATGTGTGTTTGTTTGGTATGTCATGCTATATGAAAGTACTATGCTACGATGGTTAAGATCCGTAAACCATGATACGATGGGTAAGACCTGTAAACTATATTATGATGGTTAAGATCCGTATTCTATGTGTTGTGTTTGCTAAGTTCTATTTCTTTTATTCGATGTTGTCCCGGGATCCCCCTACTGAGTGTATTTCAAATACTCACCCCTTCATATTTTAATTATTTTCAGATAATAGGTTTCTTGGCGTGGTAGATGAGCGAGGAATGCTGGTAGTCGATTATCTAAGAGGTTACGAATGACTTTAAAGTGTTTTATTGTATAAACTTAAAGATCCGTATTTACGAAAACGTTCTTTTACTTTACTCTTTGTATAATTCAAAATTTAGTTTGAGAAAATGTGGAATTTTCAAGAGAAGACTTCCGTTGCAATGTTTTAAATAATGTTTCGATTTTCGTTTCTGGTTTCATTAGCCCTTTCCATTTCTGAGAAAATGTAAATTTTTGTACATGAGTAACGCTTAACCAAAAATGGCCTTTTACGACTTTGAGGCGTTACATTTTTTCTATCCATCAATTGTAATGGTTATTTTATTTTTAAATTATAAACCGTAAAATGAGATGAAATTAACAACATTAATTTTGAAAATTCTTAAAACTGAAGCACGAGTATTCAACTTTAAAAATGTTAAAATGGAATTCAAAAAATATATATAAATATATGTGGTACTATATGGTATTTTAAGTACTTATTTATATCACATTTTTCTAAAAGAAAAACATATTGAACACGATTTAATTTGATATATTATATACCAAGCAAAATTGTTTTATTTTTTAAAGGTAAAAAAAGTAGAGGTAGTGCTGAAGATGATGAGTTGAGTGATGGGATTTGAATGAGTGAAAGGGAGATGGATATGGGAACAGAACCACACTCCCCATGCTCATAATCATCTTTCTTCTCTTGCGTCTCTTTCTCTCCAATTTTACCAAATTATTTGTTTGGTATTTATAATTAATTACATCTAAACCTATTTAAATTCACAATAACATCTAAAATAAACATAATGTTTTCTTTTTTGACATGAGGAAAATTGATTTGTCCATTTTAGGGGAAACACTGATCACAATTTTTGCAGTTCTACAATTAGTCAATATTGTCTTGTAATTTTATCACGTTTTTTTTTTTTTTTAAATCAATCATTTATTTTAGCATCAATAATATGTTATAACCGTATATGTGAATTACTTCTCCAAGTGTCAGCAGTGAAAAAATATTTTTTCTCTTTATTATATATTGCAAGATTTCTTCTTTTGTGGTTATTTAATTTTCAATAAAACTTTTAAATTTTGTCAATTAAAGACAAGTTTTTAAAAATATTTTGTAATTTGAATTACAAGTGGATGACAAGCGTGTCATGCCAATGTCACATATGGGATGTTGTTTTTTAAAAATTTGCCATTTTTTGTATAACAATTGCAATTTTATTGGTATGTATATAAATATATGAAATATATATATATATGTGTGTGTGTGTGGGGTATATTGAGAATTTATGTAAACAACAATTTTTTCAACGTGTACGATTTTTTTTAATTTTATGAAACAATATTCAATAATTATAAATATTGTATGTTAAAATCATTAAACTTAGATTATTTAATTGCGAGTGAGACTCCTGTGTCCCGAGGATACGGCATGTACCCAACCCACCACGTGGGCCCCGCGTTAATTTTAATTTTTTTTTTCGCTTAGGTTTTTTTTTTTCATGTATACATTGAAGGTATCCATGAAATACCTTTTCAGGTATCCACATGTATACCTTGAAGGTATCCATGTAATACCTTTTTTCAGATATCACATGAATACATTAAAGGTATCCATGGAATACCTTTTCAGGTATAACATGTATACCTTCAAGGTATCCATATCACATGTATACATTGAAGGTGCGCGCGGCGTGGGCGCATGGGCACGCGGTTTGTAAGGTGCGCGCAGGTATCCATGGAATACCTTTTTTCAGACATCATATGTACACCTTCAAGATATCATGGATACCTTGAAGGTGCGCGCGCGGCATGGGCGCACGACATGGGCGTGCGGTTTGTGAGGTGCGCGCACGGCGTGGGCGCATGGGTGCGCAGTTTGTGAGGTGCGCGCAGGTATCCACATGGATACTTTCAAGGTATCCATGAAATACCTTTTTTCAGACATCTCATGGATACCTATCAGGTGCGCGCCCATGCGCGCGCGACAGGGGCGCATGAGCACACGTGGGTGTGCGTGGGCCCCGAGGCGGGTTGGGAGGACATATAAGTTTTTGCCATTAATTACAACCTATTTAAAAATATATATTTACATATAACGTGTTTGAGACTAGTAACAAACTAACAATAAAAGATGCATCTTTAATGTTTATTGCACAAAAGGTTTGTTTGGGGTATATCAATATTTTACCACAAACATTAAAATACATGTTTGCATCTCCACACTAAATTTATGGTCATATTTGAAGAAAAAAAGAAAAGTTTTTTAGGTGTACGTCTACATACATGTCACAAACTTGGGGTTATATTTGCACATTTTCCATTTTTACACATATATTTATAACAAGTCACTTCTCTAAAGGACCCATTTTTCATGAAGAGCAAATTTGTGGCTAATCCTTTTCTTGTACTTTTAGATGGATGTTAAATTACACTTTCATAAAACACACTAATCATTGCATTTAAAAAGGTCATGTATATTTTTTTTAAATGATATTATTTTAAAATATTCTTAGACATGTTCTAAATGGTGCATAAGAATGAGACAACATCTCGTGACAATAGTTAAACGTTAAAAAAAAACTACAAATCATGTTTAAAATTAATATTTTAAGTTCCATTTCTATAAAAGTAAAGAATTTGTTTCATTCTCATGTAGGACAAATATTCATAGTCACTTGGGGGATGTTGATATAATGTTGGAATGGGCCACGTATTTAGATTTGAGATGGCATGCATTCCAAAAAAAAAAAAAAAAGGCTTACTGACGCTACTCTTCTAGAAATACAAGACAAAGAACGAGAAAAATACGAATTATTGTATTGTTTCGAATTATAATAAATTCCGAATGTAACATGAAAAATCAGTTGTAAAATAAAATAAGCCACAATTTTCTCATTCCTACGTTTTCATCTAATTCTCACTTTTCTTTCTCTTCCTCTCAATTCTGAAAAAGGGGAAATATGATTAAATAGCCATTTTTAAAACAAATACATTTTTCTTAGCTATCGTGAAAAAAGATAAAAAATCTACATATCGTTTAGTTTTTATTTATTCCTAAAACGCCCTTTAGTGGATATCGTCTCAATTATAATGTTTGCATGAATACCACTATGCCGTCGAAATAGTGATTAGAGATATAATTGATACATTCAGGGATGGACCGGGAGGCCCTGGCCCCTTGAATTTTTTTCAAAATAATAGGGGTATTTTCGTTTTTTCACATTTTTTATTAAAAAAAAGGGAAAAAATATTCAAAATTTATTAAACATGAGTGTGTAGCAGCGGCTCTTCTTATAGAGGTCAAACCTCCTTTTCATCTTCATTCTTCACCCTTAATTTTCCCTTATTTTTTCACACACACAAACCCTAATTTCATTTCTCCCAATTGCTTCTTCATAGAATTTCAAGGTAAAATGTTCTCTTTATATTATTTTTTTTTTCATTATTATTGTTGATTTATTATACTTTAAGTTATATATGTGATGTAGTAGTGTTAAGTTGCAAAACATTGATAAATAATTTGGTATTTTATTTACGAATTGTTTATCTATACTTAAGATTTGAATTATGAAAAAAATTATGTAGTGGTAGGAGATGAAAAAACTTATTTTGTTGAATATCTAAATTATTTTATTGGTTAAATTATTATAGGATTTAATTTTTTTGAGAAAGAAAAAAATCAAAAAAATTATTTTGTTTACTTAACTCTTGAAATTTCAATTTTTTTTTGCTCAAATCTCATTTTATTTTACTTATCTCTTGAAATTTAAATTCTTTTGCTCATAGATTTTACCAAGCTCTTGAACTTTTAATGTATTTCTAATATTTGTTCTATTTTTATAGATAATAGAAAGAGTTTTTTCAGCAATGAAGATCATTAAGAGTTATCTTCGCAATTGAATGAGTGATACACTATTGAATGATTGTTTAATTGCATATATTGAAAATGATGTATTTAGAAATGTTAGTAATGAAGCTATTATACAACGATTTCAAAATATGAAAAATAGAAGAAAAATGTTGTAATACATTGATTTTATCGAGATTACGATATTTATATGCTCTTTCTCTAATATTATTGTATCTTTTTATTAATTGACTTGGGCCCCTAGTCGAAATCCTGGGTCCGTCATTGACTACTATACAACTTTATTCTTAAATTATCCATATTATCATTCTTTAGATAATATTTAAGAATTTGATACAACATCCATTTAGAAATAATTTGATTCATTTTCAAATTTGACTCATGAATAGTTAAAGTATATTAGCTTCTTTCCCGTTTCAAAATAAATGTCGTTTTAGCAAATTTTTTTATCCCAAAATAGATATCGTTTTAAGATTTCAAGACAAATTTATCAATAATCTAACATAAATATCCTCATTTACTGCTATCAAATTAAAGAGAGTTGTTAGAATAAAAAAAATAAAAACACTTATGATAACTATAATTAAATTTAAGTATATATATTTGACAAAATTCTAGAACATACTTAAATGAGATGAACATTAATATGACATTTCATCTTATACGTCTGAATCTATACATTATTTGGATATTGTAAGTTTTCTATCAAGTAATCATAAATTCTTAATGTAAGTCAATGTATGTTTATATGATAATTATTAACATATTAGTTATAAGTATATCATTTTAATGAAATTTAAATTAACTTAAGATATTGATCATTTAAAAAAAATCCCCTAAAATCGCATTTAAATGTCCACAATTTTTTTTATAAAATTTTAGTTTGCACTGATTTCGATATATTTACATACATTATTAAGCTATTAAGGTGTTGATTTTTTTTTTTTGAGATAAATACCATTTTACTCTTTCTGGGCTGATTCCACCATGGGGTAATGCCATTACTATCACCATCTCTGCATGTGACAGTGTCATTGCTTTTGTAAAAAGAAAATTATTTTCCACCCAAAAGTATTACCAACTTATATGACTTTTTTTTTTGTTTTTTTGTACACACAATCAAATACAAACTGTTAATCAAATTTTCTAAACAAAAAATAAAATAGAAAAACAAAAAAACAAAAAATAAAATGAAATAAATTGACGATAAATTATCTTTTTTGTTTTTCTGTGTTTTTATTTATTTTTGTTTTGGCAAAATACAATCAAATGCAAATGGTTAATCAAATATTGTAAATATAAAATAAAATGAAATAAAATAATGACAAATATTTTGCAAAAGAGAATTCATATATCAGTTGGGTGAAAAATAATTTTTTTATACAAACGCAATGACAAAAAAGAAGTGATGTGAGTTGGTGATACTTTTGAGTTGGAAAATAATATTTTTTACAAAAGCGATGACACGTGTTATACGCAGAGATGGTGATTACCAATTGGCCTAGTATGGAATGAACCCTCTATGCATTTGGCACATCACCGAGATGCACGAATATATATACATTGGGCCCGACTATCCGTACCCCCATAATTACTAAACACACCCTAACTCAAGTGTTACTGATGTGAACAGTAACACTTAAGTAACACTTAAGTTGGAATGTGTTTAGCAGTTTTTGCGGTGGGCCACCCATATATACATTTGCCATTTTCTCCCCCTTATTAATTTTCAATTTTTTTTTTTAAATCCTCTGCAATTTTTCTCTGTTCAAAAACCATGGCACTTGAAGCAGTTGTGCCTCTAGAGCCACTGTTCGGAGCTTGAGGAGTTCACGCCTTTTTTTTTTATGCGATTTCCATCAATAACAAATATATAACCATTTCCGTGAAGGCAAAATTTTAGAACAATCTGGTTAGATTGTCTAAACCCTAGAAAATTTGGATTTCGTCCAGATTTTTAACTTCGAGATCACATCTACCAAGAATCTTCGGTATTGAGGTACGATCATCAAATTCTTCATCTACAATAGTGATGAAAATGTTGAATGTGTATGTAATTTCGTATGCTAACACTAATATATAGTAAAGGACAGTGGTTTATTTGTTGAAGGGGGTGGGTTTGTTTGATTTATTCGTCTGTTTTTTTTGTTTGTACTCATGGCATGCTTGCTGATTTGGAAGTAATCATTTATATGCATATGTCCTCTGTTTAGCCGTGCAAGTACAGACAAACTATTTATGCTGATGAGTAAAGAAAAATACTAGGACACTGAAAGCTAAAATCAACGAAATTCAAAATCTCAAGATTTTTGGGTTGTTTAAAAGAAGAGGTAGTTGATAAATAATTTAGTGAAATGAGGTGATTAATCAGTTATGTTGAACAAATCAGTGGAGGGAGGGAGGAAGGGAATGGAGGAACTTACTTATGGAAAGGATTTAAACAAGCAAATTTAGTTAATTAATTTGGGTTAGTTATGATGGAGTTTTTCATTAGAGTAAAGCAAGAATTCAGCATTGTCAGTTTATTGTTCAATATTTACACTGGTACCTAATTTGTAGTTGTGAACACACTAAATGTTACATGTAAATATTTTTCGACTTTAGTTTTTACTTTGACAATTTTTTTACCTTTTCTTTTCTTTTTCAATGAGGAATGCAGGCTGAAGATGTCTCAAAGAAGGGAAGAAAGTGGCAGTAGGTACTCAGAGTTGGAAGATTTGGAGTATAGGTACTATAAAGAGTTGAGAGATGGGAAAGTCAGAATCAGTGGTGCTGGGAAGTATCTCCGATGCCCTTATTGCCAGGATCATAAGAGAAATGAATATGTTTTCTTAGAGCTTGAAAGACATGCATCTAGAATTGCTAGGGAATCAAAAAGTGCAAGCTTCAGAGACAAAGCAAGACATCGAGGACTGCTTAAGTACTTGGATCGTTATGGGCAGAGGAAAGAAAAGACATTACGATCAACTAAGAGAAGTCCTGATGTTGAAAAGAGTCATCACGATGGTGACAAAAAATATGCATCTGCCAGACAAAACAATTTATTACCGGAGGTGACCAAAGAAGGAAACCTACTATTGTCCACCAATGGTAAATTTGTTGACAGTGATGTGTTAGTTCATGCTGCTGTTGGAGCTACTGAACCTGGGGAATTGGTTACAGAACTGGGTGGCATAGCAGCACAAGGAGATATAGCTGCTGCAGTGGATGATTTAATCACTGAACCTGGGGAAGTAATTACTGAATCAACAAATTTAGGTGTGCTTTCCAATGATACATCTTTAAGATCTTCAGGAAGAATGTTTGAACAGGACTTGCAACCCCGATCTCAAGGGCAATCTACTAAGAAAAGCTATGATGAGCCAATAGTTTGGCCTTGGATGGCTATTATTGCAAATCTTCCAGTTGAGAAAAAGGATGGTAGGTTTGCTGGTCAAAGTGGTCGAAAGCTGAGAGATGAGTGGATTATTCAAGGATACAATCCTATAAAGGTTCATCCTCTGTGGGGTTTCCAGGGTCACTCGGGGTTTGCAATTGTTGAATTTAAAAAAGACTGGGAGGGATTCGAGAATGCTTTGGCTTTTGAGAAGGCATTTGAAATCGATCACCATGGAAAAAGAGATTGGCATTCGAGAAGATATAAAGGAGATAAGCTGTACGGCTGGCTTGCTCGTGAAGATGACTATTGGCGAAGGGGTCCTATCGGCAAACACCTTCAGAAGAATGGGGATCTCAAGACTGTGTCTGGTATACAAAGAGAAGCTATGAGGAAAGATTCATCCCTAGTGTGCAATTTGACTAATAAATTGAAGTCAAAGAGCAAGGAATGTGAAGAGATATCAAAGAACATTACCAGGACTGAAATATTTCTGGGAAATGTTATGGCGCAAAAGGAAGAGATAATCCAAAACTACAACAAAGGTACTATATATAATTCTCAGCTGTTACTTCAATCACATGCTTTATCTGATATTCGTATAGCTGCACAACTAATCCCTGCCTCTTTTTTGTTTTAAAAAGAGATGAAGAAAAGGCTGGATAAAGCATCTTCTGAGCTCCGGAAAATTACTGAGGATCATGAGAAAAGTAAAGCAAAACTGGATGCTCAGAGAAAGGAGCTACAGTTAAGAGAGAAAGAACTGAAACAACGTCAAGCTTTGAATGAGGGTGAGAAGAAGGAGCTGGAAAACCTGAAGAAAATGGTATTGTCTTTTGAAAATGTGTTACTTTGACTCCTGAGATTAATTTTAGCAATCTCTCTGCATACATGATGAGACAACAGATTTTTGGATTGTGGGTTTGGGTTGTGACAGGAGAAAGACTTTATAGTAGCCAGAAGGTTCTTGTGGTTTCTCGTCGATGAAAATTATTTACTGTTTTCTCTATGTTCTTTGTCCTTATTTTCCCTATATATATACTGTAAAAATATTAGAATGATCAGGTTACTTTCTGCAGAATGAGATGGCAATGTTGGAACAGAAGAAGGCTGATGCAAACATGCTGAAACTTGCAGAAGAACAGAAGGTCCAATATTCATTTTATTCTTTCACTCACACAAGTTCATGGGCTTGATGTCTAAGATAAATTTTCATTGACTTCTGATGACAGAGACAAAAGGAACTCCTTCACAAAAAGATTATAGAACTTGATGCAAAGCTTGATCAGAAGCAAGCATTGGAGCTGCAGATTGAGCAAATGAGGGGAGCTATTGAAATGATGAAACACATGACTGATGAAGGAGATGTAGTAGATAAGAAGAAGTTGGAGTCAATTGAAGATGAGCTTAAAGATAAAGAAGAACAACTTGAAGGTCTGGAATCTCTAAATCAGAACCTTATTATCAAGGAGAGAATGACCAATGATGAGGTGCAAGAAGCTCGCAAGAAGCTTATTATGGTGAGTTTTTCATTTTTGTTTGTTACTTTTCTTTCTTTTTCTTTTTTAAATATTTGTTAGGAATAGCAATTTTCTTCTTGTTTAGGATCTTACAATATTTACTTATTTCTCCAGTTGATTAGCCACATAATTCTGTGGTTCACTAATCACATTCCTCTGTCGCATAGGAAAATATGAGGAGTATCCTATTGAGTTTGGGGCTTTAAGCTTCTCTGATTATAGGCAAATAAGATACTTGTAGTAATAAAAATGATTAAAACATGCTTAGACAACCATGCATTTAAAGCCAATGTTGATTGGACGATATAGATAATTATTGTTTTTTCTCTTGTTCCTTTTTCTTTGAATGAGTCAACCTTTTCTTTTTGCCCCCTTCCTGAGAAAGGGCTAGAAATTTCCTGATATATGCCTGCAGATGCTCTTGCGTTTATTTATGTCATTCATATCATCCAATCAAATGCAAGGCTTTAATAGCGCTTAGTGATGTTAGGGAAAAAAAAGGGAGGTTAGTTGTGTTTTATGTTGGATTGGACCTGGAACACCTAATAGTCGTTCCATGCTCTACGAACTTATTTATTTTTTTTGTTTCTTCATCATCTTCTTTACTGTTTGAGAGGCTTATTTTTAATGCATAATCTAGCATCCATATTGTGATGGTGGGATGAATAGGTTGAGAGTAACCAGCATATTGACCATGTATGTCTTGTAGAATTTAGTTCCGTTGTCAGGGATCTTGTTGACTCGTTGAAACATTATATTTTTTTTTTTTTGAGGTGCCTCTTTCTTAATCAACAATTGCAACATTTGTGGAATAAATATAAATTTCATGAAGATCATGTTCCATAAGTTTATTCAGTATTATTTCTGATTTCTCTGAGAATGGGAGCGTCACCAACTAAGAAGATTTTAAGAGTGGCTAACTCACAAGTGGAAATCATGGGGCCAACACAGATGTCAGATCTTTAATGGTAAGGCCAATTTTGGTGTTAAACTTGCCCAATCATGCTAGGTTGCAACACCAAAATGCAATCAAAAAAATTCAAACACCAATTGTCATGTTTGGACAAGCCCACACACCAAAATTGTCCCATGTACAATCTTTAATCTTAAGAGCAAATCATGTCTGAAATTAATCACAAATCAATGTTGGTCTCTCACAGTTAAGAATTGGGAATAAATGTCAACTATGATGTGTGAAGACAATCTTGTCATGATCAAAGAAAAAAATTATTTCTTATTTTTGGAGTTTGGGTAAAAAAGGTGGATTTTGTTGTTTTGATGGAGGAGCTTTCTAGGTCATCTTATCGAGTGCTTTGGATCACTATGTACTGAAGAAATTGTTCTAACTTTAAGCGTTTCACCATGACCAGCCATGGCAAGAGAGCTACATGCCTACATCAACAGGTCAAGCCTAGATTATCAGTCAAGCACTTTCAGTTTAATTGATTAAATCTGAGTCTCTATTTTATAATTCTGGGATGATTAGGCTCTTCTTTGTTTTTCCCCCTTTATTTTAAAAAGGTGGCAGAACTATTTTGCTAAAAGTGCTCTAGATTTTCCTTAAGTTCCCTTCCTAATCATCTTCCTACATGGGCACTCACATGTTCTAACTTTATGGTTGCAAAAAAATTGTTACACTTGGATTATAATATTCATGTGTAGTTGCTGAAGTGTAATGGAAAAATTCAAAAGAGAAACAAACTTTGTTGCATCCATCAAAAGATTGGGATGTATGATCGGACCTCATCTAGCATTTGATGTTGAAATTATGTTCTGACATAGGTTTTGAAGGATGGCCGTGCCAACATATGCGTCAAGAGGATGGGAGAACTTGACGGGAAGCCATTTATGAATGATGCAAAGACAAAATATGGTGATGAAGAAGCGCTGGAAAAAGCAACGGAACTCTGTTCGTTATGGGAAGATCACCTTAGAGATCCAAGCTGGCATCCATATAAGATGGTCATGGAAGGAGGAACTCATAAGGTATGCCTTATAGAAATAATACAACACAAATTCATACTCTCTCAACTGCATTCATAATATCTGCCGTGAGAGCATGCTTGATTCTTGCACTCATGTGGACAAGGTCATTTTCACTCTCTTAATCTACATTCATGTGTCAATAAGTATTGGAATTTCCTAAGGCTGAAACTAAGGGTTTATTTCATGGACTTGGATTCAAACGTGAAGTATGTGTTTGGCTCAAGGTTTACTTCAGTCTTCAAGGATTCTCGGACCTGAATCCTTTGTTTGTTCAGGGTTTGAGAAATTAGACCTCATTTTCTCTCTTCAACCATCCAATCATAATTTCACTATTTCCAATTAACAGACCAATCATTCTATTATCACCCTACCAATTGTTAGGACGTACTTGACAAAATCATGAAAAACTGAAAGAACAGAAAATTGAATTCGGTGATCGATGTATAAGACTGTGAAACTTTTACTTATTGTTTTGTGAAACTCACTTTTGGAGCTATTATTAGGAAGTACTTGATGAAGATGATGAAAAGTTGAAAGAGCTGAAAACTGAATTCAGTAATGAAGTGTATGAGGCTGTGACAAAGGCTCTGAATGAGTTGAATGAGTACAACCCAAGTGGTAGGTATCCAGTGCCCGAGTTGTGGAATAACAAAGAGGGCAGGAAGATTTCGCTAAAGGAGGGGATAGCATATTTATTAAAGCAGTGGAAGCTCCACAAACCAAAACGACGAAGGAACTGAAGATCAAAGTATGACAACATTACTCTGCAGTTTAAAATAATTTTCTTACAGACCTGGTTGTTCATTCTTCATACTCCTAAAACATTGATGATGCGAGTAGGATCCAGTGCTCGGGTTGGGGCTTTGATCATGTTGATCTTGGATTCACAGGTTGTCTTCCTGACTTGATATCACCAATGAACCAGTAATTCCTTATTCATAAAATCCCTTTATCCATCACTCAGATGACATATCCAATCTTTAGAAAAGTACTTCTAAACTAGCAAAGTAATGGCTATCTGCTGATTTTCTTAGAATGCCTGTGTTATGTTAGCTTTTCATGAATTAAATCAGTGTTTCACAACCAGCATTTTAGGTCAACTTGAGTGTTACCATACCTTATCACTATATGCTTGTTTGATTATCATCATGAGCCATTGAAATCTATATGCTAATACCATTCTGGCAAGTTTTAAGTATCATTTAGCTTTTACTATTTCGGATTTGTACAATCAAAAGTGTAGAAATGTGTTAACTTAGCCTTTCAACGACGCTAATGATGATATGCAAAACTTGCCCGAATGGTAATAGCATATTGATTTATACTATACAACACTAGCTAGATTCTAAATCACATTAGTTTGTCGATTCAAAATCCAAGGCTCAACTTTTATCAGGTCTTTTAATGAACCTGAAAGTGCTTGACATATAAAAAATAAGATCTTTATTCTTCATAAAATAATGTTAGAGCTTATGAGCTATTTTTTTAAGAAGCAAGGAGATCACATCTTATTTCTAAAATAAGATTGTATTTTTGATTAATTCCTTCAAAATTGAACTTTTGAATCATGTAATTATTATTTACTAATACCTTATAAACTTCATCATCTTATTTATCTAAACACTTGCACAAATTATTTTTAAAATAAAATATCTTATAAGATATAAAGGTGATAAGTTGCTCGTGAAGATGATTATTGGTGAAGGGGTCTTATCGGCAAACACCTTCAGAAGAATGGGGATCTCTGGTATACAAAGAGAAGCTATGAGGAAAGATCCATCCATAGTGTTCAATTTGACTAATAATTGAAGAGATATCGAAGAACATTACCAGGATTGACATATTTCAGGGAAATGTTATAGCGCAAAAGGATGAGATAATCCAAAACGACATGCAATGAGGGGTTGCATTAGGAGATGTCGAACAACCATATTCAATGCTTTCCGGGACGTATACAACTCTAGATTGCCACATGTAAGGAAAATTCAAATACTTTGGCGTCTTTTAACAGATTTCAAAAATATTCACAATCTGTTACCGTGGTCGATGATTGACACTTGAAAGGTAAATATAAATGTATTGGATTTGTTGCAGTGACACAAGATTAAAATGATGAATCATAGACTTAATTTTGAAACATGTCGGAAAGACATTAGAATGCCTAAAACAACTAGTTATCGTGAATGTGATTGATCAACACAACAACATAGATAATGCTATCAAGACTGACATATTTCTGGGAAATGTTGAGGCGCAAAAGGAAGAGATAATTAGCGAGGATCATGAGAAAGTAAAGCAAAACTGGACACTCAGAGATAGGAGGTAGAGTTTAGAGAGAAAGAAGTGAAACAACGTCAAGCTTTGAATGAGAGTGAGAAGAAGGAGCTGGAAAACCTAAAGAAAATGGTATTAATTAGTTACTATTTTCTCTATGTTCCTTGTCCCTTTTTTCCCAATATATATTATAACTGTAAAAGTATTAGAATGATGAGGTTAGTTTCTGCAGAATGAGATGGCAATGTTGGAGCAGAAGAAGGCTGATGAAAACATGCTGAAACTTGTAGAAGAACAAAAGGTCCAATTTTCATTTTATTCTTTCACTTGAAAAAAGGAATGTACAACTTGAGGCAAAGCTTGATGAGAAGCAAGCACTGGAGCTGCAGATTGAGTGCATGAAGGGAGCTATGGAGGTGTGGAGCTTAAAAATATAGATAAACAACTTGAAGATCTGGAATCTCTAATGACCAATAATGAAGCTAAAATCATGGTGAGTTTTTTATTTTTGTTTTTTGTTACTTTTCTTTAATTTTCTTTTTTAAATATTTGTTAGGAATAGCAATTTTCTTCTTGTTTAGATCTTACCATATTTACTTATTTCTCCAGTTGATTAGCCACAGAATTATGTTTTCCTATTGAATTTGGGGCTAAAGTGATACTACCCTAGCCCAAGAGTGTAGCAATGATAACAAGTCCAATTTTCAAATAGGCAATATAAGAATGGTCATTTGTGTGACGGAGGCAATGAAGAATTAAGAATGACATTCTCTTTCTATCTTCCATTTCTCTTTCTTTTGGAGCTCGAATTGTGTTGTAATTCCCTTCCTAATCATTCTCCTTCATGGCCACTCACATGTATAATCCGGACTTGATCTAGCATTTGATGTTTAATTGAAGGATAATGGCAATGCCAACATATGCGTCAAGAGGATGGGAGAACTTGACGCGAAGCCATTTCTGAAAGAAACAAAGACAAAATATGGTGATGAAGATGCAACGCAAGTCTATTCGTTATGGGAAGATCACCTTAGAGATCCAAGCTGGCATCCATAAAAGTGGTCATGGAAGGAGGAACTTATAAGGTAGTAGTATGCTCTCTCAACTGCATTGATAATATCTGCCACGAGAGCATGCTTGATTAACGGAAAACTGAAACTTACTTATTGGTTTGGGGCTATAATTAGCAAGTAATTGATGAAGATGATGAAAAGTTGAAAGAGCTGAAAACTGAATTCAGTAATCAAGTGTATGAGGCTGTGGTAGGCATCCAGTGCCCGAGTTGTGGAATTCCAAAGAGGTCAGAAAGATTTCGCTGAAGGAGGGGATAGCATATTTATTGAAGCAGTGGAAGATCCACAAACAAAAACGGCCGAGGAACTGAAGATCGGTGTATGACAACATTACTCTGCAGTTTAATAATTTTCTTACAGATCTGGTTGTTCATTCTTCATACTCCTTAAACATTGACGATGCAGGTAGGTTCGAGTGCTCGGGTTGGTGCTTCGATCATGTTGATTTTGGATTCACAAGTTGTCTTCTTGACTTGATATCAGCAACAACTACTTCTAAACTAGCAAAACAATGGTTATCTGCTGATTTTCTTAGAATGCCTGAGTTATTTTAGCTTTTCATGATTATGTTTCTTCCAAAACTATGGGGTATTTTGAGACCTGAATAGGTTTAGCATAAAGTAAAACTTTTGTATAAAACATGGATTATTTTATGCTATAGTTTATGTTAGAGTAACTATTGTAGGTAAAGTCAAAAACAGTTGATGAAAATCATTAGATCTAAATCTATTCATATCTAAACCTAATAATAAACTCACACCACAATTGCATTAGGCAAATCACTCACCAAGAGGTCTGATCTCAATTTCATCAACTAATCTTCCTGTAAATCCCCAAGAACAGAGAGAATCAAATTTGAAGGTTGGATGTTTGATTATCAAATACATATAACCTGATTTGTAAGGCTACATTGTTTCATGGTTTTGTTATTACTTGATGTTAACATCTATGAAATGAAAAGGACATTAATATACAAGAGAAGAGGCCATCTTTGTTAGCCTCTGTGTGAATGGACTATCTCAAGGCTATAGAACTATATGGAGGACAGGATAAGGATACTAGATATAGAAGAGAGCAGTATAGAATAGTTGGTTCCAAGTATCAGGCAACCCAGGCAGGCACCAATGGCTGCAATCGGCTGAATGGTCTGGGTTAGCTCGTTGCTCGGGTGTTAGGTCTCCACTATAGATTGAAGGATGCGCGTCTTTTCTCATGGCAGATAGCCATGTGATGTCGAGCAAGAATGGAGGCTTGTTCATCAAACCTAGCACTTCTTGCAGCACCCTCATTTGATCGGGGTACACTCCTGGGTAACCCGATGTAACGGCCATAGGCATCGTCTCGCCATAACAGCTCTTCGATGTTGTCATGGCCCCTGCATTCCACTCACTTGGACTGCACAAACATAGTTATTTTGTTCATTCCTAGAGTAAATAATCATATACATATATGTCATAACCAACCATATTGTTTGTCATCTATTCACAACTCTGCCCACTTCTTGTCTAGATCTACATGTTTTTATTTGCCTTGATTTGTCTGAAAGGACAAAGCTTTCAGGAATTAAGTATTGGGGCTGATTCAGCTTTATGTAGGTTCTGATTTTCTTCTTCTACTTTTTTGTTTTCTGGCCTAATAAAGAGGGCAGTTACATGATGTTTCATAATAATTATTGAACATCGATTAGTTATCATGAATAATGAGCATGATTAGTCATTACTGAAACTTCAAATCTTGAATCTCAATTTATTTTCTTATTTTATTAGATAATTCTTGAAATTAATGATCATAAGGTCTTGGTGGGCATCAAGACCAGACAAGAATACACACCCCATTAATTATATATTCTACTCGTTCCTATTTTAAAATATTATCTATATCCAAAAATATATTGGGCCATAAATAGTTTGTGAGGTGAGTATACTAAAAATAAGCAAATAATATGTGGTCAAAGTATTAATTATGTAGGAGAAAGGCATGCATGATGCAATAAAGATAAGGACATGTTTGGTAAAAGATCAAGAATAGAAGAAAGCAGGCATTTAAGTTGTTGAAGTTGGTCTCCTTCACATGACTAGTTGAATGCCACCGACGCTACGTAGCCAAACTAAACCTCTCTCAATAATCTCAATAAAACTCACATGCATCTTCTAAATTTGAGAGCCACCAAGTTTGTGAGCTCTTACCCTAACTCAATAATTACATCTCATAGCCCATATGAGACAAAGTTAGCATTACTCTAAGGTGCAAAAGTAGTAATTAATTAATAAATGAAGTAGACTCTATTTGAGGCTAGATAGTAACATTGACATCAAACACTGAAAAATCAATGGACCCCAACCTTTAATATATTGGAAAGTTGACCTAATTCTATCAAAGAACTTCACACCAAAATCTATATTGTAAATGCTACTCAGATTATAAGGT
Source organism: Scutellaria minor (assembly GCA_954870855.1). Lineage (NCBI taxonomy): Eukaryota > Viridiplantae > Streptophyta > Magnoliopsida > Lamiales > Lamiaceae > Scutellaria > Scutellaria minor. The sequence goes on from OX940725.1 coordinate 4,751,630, forward strand.
ATTTGACTGAGCTTATAAACTTCTAACAACATCCAATAAGATAAGAGTTTATAAATTCCTTAAAAGTGCTTGATATATGAAAAGTGCCATCTTTATTTCTTCATAAAACAATGTTAGAGATTATGAGCTTTTTCTTTTTTTAAAAGTAAGGAGATCACGTCTTATTTCTAAAATAATATCGTATTTTTGATAAACTCCTTCAAAATTGATTCGATAATTGTCGTCTATTGATACCTTATAAACTTCATCATTTTATTTATCCCAACACTTCAATAATTTTTATTTTCAAAATAATATAAAATATCTTGTAAACATTAAAAACATCTTAATCTTATAAAATGTAAAAACTAGTAAGATAATCCAAATAAGCTCAGCCGAACACCTTCCAATGTTGCTTGAAATAGGTCACTCTATGTCTCTAACCAACATATGTATATACTTCCTATAAATAATATAAGTTCCAACTTATTGTAGCTAAAGAGAAATAAATTATTAGAAGCTTAATTTGGATGGACAAAATTCATTGAAAAAAAAAACGAAAAAGTAAAGCTTGCATCATTCAGATGGGGCCTCCCCACAACCCCAAATCCACTAATTTACGAAAGCAAAAAGACAGTCACAGACATAGACACCAGTTTAAAACTAGCTGGCATTCAACATCTATTAATTTCAAACAGATGGATGATTGATTGAGATAAAAAAATTAATTTGCATTCTTCATCCCTGTACTATCAATTATTTACTTATTAGATCAAAAAAGGAAATTACTTGTAATGTGTTGGAGAAATTCCCTGGAAAAAGACTCTGCTTCTGCTTGTATCAATGTTTGCATCAATCCATTTGGCCCATGTTCTCATCCCTCTTTCCAATGCCACTGATCTGTCCATGTCTTGGTATATACTCCCACCTGCTTCCATGTAATCCCACCTGAATTTTTTTATTTTATTTTAAAATAAAAATAAGATTTGCACATATATAGAGTACTTGAATATGCATAGTGTTGTTAAAAATAAAATTACCCTTGAAGAGATCCTTTATGGGTCCACCAATGGCCTGTATTGAAAGAAAGAACATCAACCCCTGTCCAGGCATTGGCATTCCCCCTAATCTCATCCAATTTCAGTATTCTTTTTCCTTGCACAGAATCTATGTCCACCAGGTATGGTGCCCTGTAAAACGACACCGTAACGCCATACTCCTACGACCAGAAGCTTTATTTGTCAGAGTGAATCAATATTTACAAGGATATTTATAATGGAAGAGAGAGAAAGTACGGAGAATTTGAAGGAGGAGAGAGGATCTCCTCTGATAAACTGAGTAGGGGAAGATGGTGGGAGGGCAGCTGATATCATGCAAATGAGAGACTGCCATTGGTTCCTCCCCAATGAATCTCCCACAAACATCACACTCTTTCCTCTCATTCTCATCACAAACTCTGCCCCATTAAACCTGCACATTACACACCCCAATTATCAGACACCTAATCAAGAACCGTGCAGTTCTTGTTCTTGTTCTTCTTCTTACCTGGGAATCTGGCAATTGGAAGGCTGCCATCTGTACTTGAGGTAATCGGTGTCTGGTCTGCCATACATTTGACAGTTGAATTGGGAGTCGATAATGGGGCACGAGTACTGGTAAACAGGATAAGATTCATCGCGAACCCATGAGCCTGTGAAGAGAGAACAAGAACTGCCATTGCTTCGAAGCATTGGGTTTCTATGGTGGCCCCCATTCTGCTTATGCTGGTTCTTCAACACCAACACCACTGATGAAACTCTCATCAGGCTGCATTGAAGTGAAACGGTGCATAATAATATTAAGGCAATAAAGTGGATTGAAGAAGGAGTGGCCATGGAGGGAATACTCATTAACTGGGCCTAAAGTAATCAAAAGGATGAGAGAGGGTTTATATGCTTTCCTTTTGAAAATTTTGTAGTCTTCTGTTGTGTGCATGTGAAGGGAGGTGAATTGGTTCACGTGTGTCTCAATCTATTCTCTGCTTTTTATCTTTTTTTTTTTTTAAGTTTGATTGGGTTTTAGATTTTAGGATAAAATAAAAAAGGTCCCTTTTTTCACCGTCCGAATTCCATTCTTTAAATTAATATACGAGTTTATTACTTTTTTTTTTCCTCTGATTTAGGGGTCGGACACTTTCGGACAAAAAAATTTTAGGTTGGCAATTTAGGACATTAAGTTGTCGGGCCTTGTCAATTTTATTTAATTTTAGTCAGAATTACTCAATTGGGCCGAAATTGCAAGTGAAATCAAACTTTTCGAGCCAATTTTGCTGACGTGACGTTAATTTAGCACTCGTGACATTTAATTATGAGTAACACTTCTGTGTAACTGGTGCACCAGTTGCACGGATACCTTTATGTTATAAATGTAGTACATTTATGTTATAAATATAATACCTTTATGCATGTTCATTTTAAAAGGTACAGATATTTGTACATAAAGGTACTTCATTTATAACATAAAGGTATCCGTGCAACTGGTGCACCAGTTGCACAGAAGTTTTTGTGTTTAATTATACATTTGGACGACCATTTTAATATGAAATAGTTGACGAAGATAAAAAATTATTAAAATATATTAAAATAAAAATATAAGATATATTAAATATTACAATAACAGAAAATTAGAGATATATTAAAAAAATACAATAAAAGAAAAAAAAAAGAACTGCTCATCGTCCTCTTCATCCTCCAGCTGCCGATCCCAACACTTCATCCCAACGCTCCACATCGAGTATGAGTTTTCCGGCGAGGTTCTGAAATTGGTCGACAAACTCGTTGGGGTTGTTCTTAGTGCATCCATTTTTCGACGGCAGGGAGGACAAACTGTACAAAATCCTGTGCCCTACGACCAATGGCTGTGACAACGATCCATGGTTGAATCCGACGGTGGGTCCTAGGATCGGATAAATGGCAAGGTGGCGCGTGATATCCTTGTTGGTGGAGAAGGACTTCCTGATAGAGAGGGGAAGCACATCGGCGGCGGCGGAGGAGTGGAGCAGGGCTCTCGTTGGCATATGCAATTGGCATATGCAGCTTTTAGAAAGGTCTTCCTGATGGATTCCGGCGGCAGCATGTCTTCCTGACCAGCGTCTTCCAGTCTCGGCGTCTTGATTTTCTCGAAGAATGATGCTGCTTCTCCTGCTTCTCCAAATCACTTTTTTTTTCTAAACTGTAATTTTAAAAATTCATTGAATCTGAAAGAGAGGAAAGAGATTTGGGGAGGAGGAAATGAATGAAGGAGTGGTAGGGATTTTGAAGGATGCTGAATTGGGGAAAGTGATTCAGAAGGTTGATGAAGACTGGTTTTGCTGAATTTGTGAGGAGATGGGTATGGGCAGTGGATTTGGAAGTTGCCGGCGGATTGAGGGGTGATCGGGGAAGGAGATGGAGAGAGAGCGCCTGTGATTCTGCAGAGAGAGAAGAGGATTTTTTTGTGAATTTTTTTTGATTTTTTTTAATATTTTAATTCTTGATTTTTTTTATTCGAAAAATAAATAAATTTAAAATTTAAAAGTCACGTCAACAAAATTGGCCCGAAAAGCCCGAATTGATGAGTTCACGTGCAATTTCGGCTCAATTGAGTGATTCGGGTTGAAATGGGCAAAATTGGCGAGACCCGACAACTTAATGTCCTAAATTGCTAGCCCGAAAATATTCTGTCCGAAAGTGTCAGATCCCCTAAGTTACAGGGCAAAAAAATTAATAAACTCCTAATATATTTTCATTAATTTAATCTAAAATTTTGAAATATCTTATTAGGTTGGATATACACGTCTTCAAGTAATTAATTAACAGACCATAATATACAAGGATTGTATAATTTTTCTGGGCTTAAATCAATGTATTATAAATTAGGTTGGCTGATCATTACGTCATATGAGTCAACTATATGTTACAAATCTACCTAGATCATCGAATGAATTCATCTTTCAATACTTATTTGAGTTCATAAGATACATAATTTTAGACAAGTCACATATAGTACACATAATTGCACTTGCATGTAACTTTTATAATAGTTCATTAGTCCGATTATTCATCTATATGTCCCGGATTTTATAAAGGAAATTGGTTCACTGTCAAGTCGATTTAGGATTGATTTTTTTTTTTTTTTTTTTGTCGAATCGATATTCACAGACAAATAAATAAAAGGAGCTATCTTTGTCATTCGAAAATAATAAAATGGTGATTCTAAGTCTATATAGTGATGAAAATTGTAGAGCAAATAAGGCTGTGGAGGCTATTATATGAGGAGGTAATATGTGGGGAAGTAGTAATGAGGACCCATTTAAGAAAGACAGTCATTTCTAATTAGTGGATGGTGAGAGCACAAAGGCAAGTGGAAGACAAATGAAATTAAGATGATACTAATTATATACACCTAATTATTAATTACATTTGCTCATCTTCTACGATTAATCCCAACCACATTTGGGAATATTCTACTCACATTCACGATAAAAAGATAACATCCCCAAACTAGCACTATTCAAAAAGTTTTTCATTTTTCCAATAAAAGCACACCATCATAACTATATATTATATATAAATCTGTCTAATATATTTTGTTATTTCGTCTTATATTTCATTGTCTTTAATGCATGTCATGTTAATCGGTGATGTCTATATACGCGTGAGGTGATGTGTGCAATTATGTTGGAATACCAAATAAAACTTACATTGGAATAATAGGCTTCTTGTGGTTACACTATTGATCACAGTCGCATGTGTAGAAAAGAAGTATTTTAGAATAAAAAATATTTAAGAATCATATACTTCCAGATAGATTAGTTTGTTAAGTTGATTTATTTATTGAAAGCGATTTATTAGTCAATCTTGATTATAAGAGTCTGATTAGTAAGTTTTCATCTGAAAGGCTAAAGTAAATATATGGTTTGATTTAAATTCATTTTTTTAACTTAAGCCAGCTCACAAAAGAAGAGTGTGTATTAGGATATTTACTTGTATAATTTTTTTTTCCAATAGCATATTTGATCTTATGAATTACAAAATAAACTATATAAATACGGATGGAGTTTAACAAAGTATATTATTTTTAATTGTATTATTTTGATGTGAGATGACATTATTTACTCTTTATTTGTAATAAGATAGTAATTCATAAACCACATCGTGCCAAAAAAATTCGTAGTCACATGCAAAACCACATTGTGAGTGGGTACTAAACAGTCCAAATGCACCCAAGAAAATGACTGGCAAATGTCACTTTCATTAAATAATTAAATGAAATATGTTATTGGTCTTCATCAGTAATATTCAGTATAGAATTCCTCGTGACTTATATATATAATTTACACTCAATTTATTTCGCTTCATTTTCTATCTCATGTATGTTCATATGTAATTTACATTTTCAAAGAAAAATTAAATATACATTAATCTTTAAGTAATTTTATTTTCTGATACACAATTTAAAACATCCATTTTTGTTTAGCAAGCATTTCAAACCTCAGTTTCAACTTTCACGTGAATCAATTAACCCTCAATAACATATATTTTCTCAGTCCCTTAAAACTCTGCACACTTTCCTTTTTAATCTATTCTCAAATACTTTGCACACCAAAAAATGACAAATTTTATCACAATTATTATCCTCCCAATACACACTTATTTACACACAATGCCATTACTTTTTCTCTCTCAACACTTTATTATTTTTTGTCTTTTTCTCACATATTTGACCATTATACCCTCAATCATAAAACAAATATTATTTTTTTCTTAAAAATTGTGCCCAAATTAGTGTGAAGAGTTTTCCGGGACGGAGGGAATATATATTATCAATTTATATTTGATAAATTCAATCTTAGTGTTCGAGATTAAACTAATAATATCTTGTCAACTATTGTATTTTAATTTTATAAAATTCTATTTATAGTACAACCTTTCTTTAAACTTCAAAGTTCAATTATATTTGTATTGCATGCGTACAATTCAACATCACTTTGTTGATTTAGGCTTTAAAATTAAGGGGTAATTTGAATATATAAATAACCCTCTTCAACTCCAAGGGCCAAGGGACTTTGTTAATTATAAGCATATATGGAAACCCAATCTTCTTTACTTCTCTTTTAACTTTGTTTAATTCTCTAAAATGTTATAATCGCACGATCATATTGTTTTGTTTTGTTAAAATTGCGATGCATATGTGATTTGTATTTATATACACATAAGTATATATTAACTGTCTCAATAAATTCAACCCTTGCATTCACAATAAATGTTTTGATGTCAAACTAATCATTGTAAATGGGTAATGCAAAAATTACGAATTACTCTAAACTCATTTCTACTTAAAACTGTGGTATTCTAAATTCACACTGAATCTATAACATAATTTATCTGAAACTCCAGGGCTATTTCTTTTTTTTTTTTTTTAAATTTAATGAACCTTGTAGGGTTATTATTATTTAAATTTTTTTTTTTTTTTTTTACGGGTTGTACACGAATTTAACTTGAGCATTCAAAATTGATAGGCGCCGCAAATTTTGAATATTCAACCAATCAATAAGACTATCAACTCCCCAATGAGAATAGGCACAATAATGACTAGACTATGCAATATATTTAATATTCTTATCAATTCATCGAGTATAATATTTATTTTTGTTATCTTCTTAATTTTATTTTTCTTTTAAATTATTTGATCAATAATACATCTGGTGTAAAATATGATGAATAATAGAAATTGATGAAAAAGAAATTGTTTGATTCTATTGCTACGAAATATGGTATATGATTTAAGTTTATATGATATGAGTTGATATAAAATGGAAAAATACCAATTTATATCAATTATATTATTTTGGTATAAGATAGAGTGCTACAACTTATGTTTTGATAGTACTTGTTTATTTAGGTTGTATGAGTAAGAAGGGAGGTAATGTCCAAATTTAGTTAAAAAAGAATAAATTATAGGTTGTGGTTAAAAATGAAACTTGTTTTTTCGATAAATGGCTGGAAATGAATATTTATTATTCATAAGGCCATATATATATATATATATATATATATATATATGTGTGTGTGTGTGCGCGCGCGCGCGCGCAAATGTGAAGAAGGGACATCATATGGTCTCTTCTTGAAGTATATGGAAAGCGGAATGTTCTTTACTTTCTTTGTTTCATAATACCAACAATTATTCCTTACCTCATTTTTTATGTTCTTGTTTTAATTTTGTATAATTCCATGATTAAGAGTGATTTCAAGTTTTGTCCAATTCCATCGACATCTCCTTTAAGCCAACATATGGTAATTGGGCTCAAAAGTTATTTTAAAATGAGTCTGGACTACTCTGACTCAACGAATGCGTTTTAGCCCATTAAGAATCTTATTCATTTCATACTATTATTATTATTAGTATTCTATTTTTAATAATTAAAATATCTTGTCCTGACTGCTATGTCTTTCTTGGAAAAAAAAAAATGCCACGGAAAAAGGGCAAAAAAAAACATAAAAGGAAGAAAAAGAAAAAAAAAGATAAATGGAAAAGGTAAGACTTTATAAAAAGAAAGCCTCATCCTTCACTAGCTACTTGCGTTGACTTAATGGGGCACCAATTTTCATAGAATATCAGTAGTTGATACGAACTTTTTATTTTGTAAATTTGCAAATAGAATTTCATATTTTTTCTATCGCTATAATATTACCAATCGAATTAAATACTGGGCCTCAGTGAGTCCGCCCAAATTCATTAACTGGCCCAATAATATATGCGGCCCAACTAAAAGCAATATAGGTTAACCCATTAAGGTTGCAATTGGGTCGAGTAAGACATTGCCAAGATTTCAAATTTCCGTTCTTTCTTTTCCAGAAAAACTAAGTAGATTAAAAGGAAGTCAAAGAAACGATCTGAATACTCTGTTATATTTCAATATTTATCTTGTATTTTATTATTTTTGATACACAAAACACATATTAATTCGTAAATTTCATTATAAATAAATGATGGTTATTTTAAAATATGGAATGAAACAAATAAAGGATCTTATTTGGTATTTGTTGAACAGGATATAAGGGGCCTATTAAGTGGGGAGTCGTGAAAGAAGAAAATGGTATCCAAAGCTTCACATTTTGACACTTTTTGAAGGGTTGAAGGAATCCAATGCCACATCAAATGATTTTCAGCAAACTTCAAAACCCAATCTAGCCACCCACTTCTTGGTACCAAATTTGGAGAACGATTAATTTTTATTTTTATTTTTAGGAAGAAATTTAAACTTGACATTATGTATCCTTTTGTTTTAACTTTATATATATAGCTATTTATAATCTGAACTCTATCATATGTAATTTCTGCTTCCTTCTTTTTTCTTTCATCTAAAAGTTAATAAATACTTTGTCCGTTTCAAAATAATTTCTGCTTTACAAACTAAAATTTGTTTCAATTTATATGTCATTTTCTATTATCAAGAAGTATGAATATTTTCTTCCAATTTTGCCCTTGGCCCTTTTTTTTTTTTCGATCTTTCATTTTCGGAAACTCAATCTTTTAACATTTCAAAAAGAATACTGTTATTCCACATCCTCGGTTATACTGCTTAAATAACTTCTTTATGATGCTTTTTTAAGGCATAAGCACCGTCAACTTATGAGATGCTTAAAATGTGTCAAAATGTCCTAAATTAGTTTGCAGTATATAAAGTCATGAAGTTCGTATTTAAAATGATTTAGATATTTAAATAAGATGTTAAAAGGTTTTAAATTTTTTTTTAAAGCTCGTGGGTTTGGATCACATTTATCTAAGTTGATTTTAAAAAATATAAATAAAATTGAGTAAGTCTTATGTGAGACCATCCCACTTAATTGTGCAAGACGGGTCAACACATAATCTATATTTCATAATTGATAAAGAAATTTGTGAAAATAAATTTTATTTGTGGATAATAAAAATTAATTTTACAATAATTATTAGAGAGACAGACTCATAAGTTTTTTATGAATAAGTTAATAGGATCTTATAAGGAAGGGGCAAATGATATGTTTTGTATAAATGAGTCTGTCATTTTAATTGGTTGAGCTATTATAAAAGAATAGTGAGTGAAATTTATAATTAATCAAAATAATGTCTGGTTTTTAATAACATTTTAGGTGTGAATGTTCGCAATCACACAAACTTTCCAAGTTTCCTCGAGATTCTTTCAAATTCTCCTGCTATACTCTTTACCCCTTTTTCAAGAGTATGTGAACCAAGATAAGTTCTAAAGTTGGAAAAAGTTGGTCTTAAGCTAAACCTACGCAAATTGGGACTTTTCATGTCTACCGTTCAAACTTCATATTCCACTACCATTTCCCTCTTCTTCTTTTTTATATATTTCTTTAAGCTTTTTTTTTTTTTTTTAAATTTTTTATGTATGAGAATAACTTAAGAGGTGGGTAAAGTTGTCCTAGAAGTAGCAATAGAATAAGGTGAATTTGATACACATGGTATTTATACATTTAAATATTTTGAATATTTAGAATTTGTTAAGTAGAAAGCGAGGGAATTAAATGCTTTAAGTAGCGTTTTTTTTTTCTTTTGAATTTGTAATGTAAGTTGTAATTTACATTGTAAATTGCAATTCCTAAAGTTAAAAGTTGAACTTCTTGGTTCAAATTTTTTATTACATATCCAGTTCTTTTTAAATATCAATGCTTCTTTCAATTTGTTAATTCACACAATGTTTATTTAGTATTATAATTAATATATCATCACTATATTATTGAAATTCAAAAAAAAAAAAAAAGAATCACAATATAAACCGATAGAGAAATATTATTTTACACAGGACAATTGAGTTTCATGTAATCAACCGACATTTGGAACAGATTCAATATTTTCAAGTTCAAATTGAGTAAAAATTGGAGAAATAACTCTCCCACTGAAAATATACTATTTACTTTCATAAATACATTTCATAGGCACCATGAGTGATAAAGCACGTTGGATATTATTCTTAAAGCAAGTAAACAAAATATTTAAATTTTGGGAAATAAATAAAATGAAAAACAATCCACCTCCATTTAAATATAGTGTAGGCCATAAAGTACAGCTGCACACTCTTAACAAAAGTCACATACTAAACAGTTACCACAAAGTACATAAATTTTATAATATTATATATAAAAAACTTAAAAATTAGCTGCGGGCTACAATATTTTGTGCAGCCGCCTCAGCTTTTCCCATCACACCCCTCAACAGAGTCAAAAAAGAGAAATCATATTTTTCTCTTTTTCCGCCTTCCCAAACACACCCTACACTTTCTTCTTCTAATTCCTTGCGAATCCCCAAAAACCCACTAACAATAGCTGAACAATGAAAATCAGGCCCCAAATCGGGGGTAATCTAGTAAATTGAGCCGGGGAATCTTCAAACCCTGAAGTTCTTTCCGACGAATGTTTGGCCGAACTGCCAATTAGCGGGTGCAATGTTCCATGAAGTGGAGGTGCGTCGGTCACTGCCTGTGACCCTGAACGAGAGTGACTGACCAACCAGAATCGCGTTTGACTCCCAGTTTTGACCCCAGTTCCGGCTCATGCTTATCCACCCCGTTCTCGACCCTTTGATGCTCACCCTCACGATATCCCCTGCACCCGCGACGTTGGTGACCAGGATTAGGTTGAAGAACTTGAACCCATTGATTGTGTACCTTATGCCTCCTTGTTTCCTGCACGGCACTCTGCAACAACAACAACATTTGTCGCAATTAATTAATTAAGAATTTCGAATTAATTATCGGATGAGAATTTTTTATTCTGGTGCGACGCGGAGCGGGAATTAAGGATGGGTACGCAGTACGGCCGGGGAGTATTGGAGTCTGTGATTCCAGGGCATAGGGTCTGATGTTTGACTTCGATTAGATCGACGGTCAGGATTTGGCGATGAGGTGGGCCCTAGTACTAACGAACTCTCACATGCTATGTTTTGGTCCCAAACATCTTAATGCCTTCAACACGACGTCGTCGTTTCCGGATATAAATGGACCGTTTTGAGTTTGACCATGCGCCAACTAACCATGTGCAACTATCTATGCTATTGCAGCTTTTAATCGCACTAAACATAGCATGTAAAAGACCTGCTTCTAGTAGATTCTAGTGATTTTCCTGTAATACCCTCGTACAATGAACATGAATTTATGTTTGCAGTAGTAAGTTACCAATAATAACCCCCATAATTAAACCTAGTGGACCACATTGCAGTAACAGCTTGTGGCGGGTCGAAATTTAAACCTGTGACCACAATGTTGTAGCTTTTTTACTATAAAAACTTTTTTACAAGAAAATAAATGAAGACATTTCTGTACGCGAATTGATGGTGTTTTTCCTCATATGGAATTAACAAATTCATCTAATGTCTCTCAAATTTCATACCTAAAGGTGACATACATTTAATGTGCATCGTTATGATGCGTTGGATTAAGCAGATGTGACCAGTTAAGTGAAAAGACAAAAACACCCCTAGAATAGAACGACAACACAGTGAGTCACAACCACAAAAGTAGTGAGAACAGGGTATAAAATGAGAATCACCTTCGGAAGTTAACGGGCACAATTCCGGCGCGGTACTCGGCGATCTTGAGAAACATAGGCATGGCGAGGTCGAAATGTGGCCTGGGAGGGTTGCACCACCCGCCATTGTCGTTGGGCAGAGCATAGTTTGGGGGGCAGAAATTGGTGGCCGTGATGAGGATGGAAGGGCTGCCACCGTGGCACGACCTGTCGTTGGCGCACTTTAACTCGAAGCAGGCGCCGCAGCTCAAGCCGTTGTTGAAGAGCGCCGTGCTCAGCGCCGCCGTGTTCACGCCGTAACCCTGGCTGTAGAGGTTTCCGTACCCACAAGCTCCACCTGTAACGACAATGTAGTTCAAGTTTTGCGTTCTTAAGTAAATATGAACGGAGAATTTTCCGATTTTACGTACCCATGGTGCCAGAGGCGTCGCTGCCGCCGTAGAAGGTGGCGTGCGCCGTCTGCCAGCTGGCGCCGGAGTATACGCCGGGGATCCTGGCTTCGACTGAAATGATGGAGGCAATGCAGACCAGTAGAGCGAGTAACGCCATTTTCTCTCACTAGAAGCTAGAGAAATGGTGAATTTAGGCGTGGGGAAGTGAGAGAGGGAGAAGTAGAGAGAGAGAGAGAGGATGGGATGATGAGGAAGGAGTGGAGGGAAGACAAGTACTTATGGAGGGAGCCTCGGGAGGGAGTCCGGTGGCAATTCCTGTAATTTGAGTACAACTAGTGACCTTTTTCGGGAATATACGAATGCTTTTGTGAACATCAACTTCCTTCTCGATGCGTGTGGCTCACGCGCCAACTTGATCGTGTGGGGTCTAGCTGTTCAGTGAAAGAATTTCTTCTGCCACTTGTATTTCAACTGTGCAATCTAATCTTCATTTTCTTTTTTCTTTTTTCTCTTTTCCATGTTGATTATTCCAGATAATTTAAAGTTAATTCTCATATTATTACTTTTTCTTTTTTTAAACAAAACGTAATTATAACATTGCCTGTTGACCTGAATATTATGTCTTTTTTTTAATCAACTCGTCAAAATTTTATCACATGGTGTCGTTGCACAATTCGTTAATTACATGTGTACTGTCCTTAAAATCGTACCTACGCCCGAATCAATCTAACTACTAAGCACCAATTTGATTGGTTGGTTTAATTTAATTGAGAGTTCAACCTGTTAATTAAAACAACTAGATTTATTGTTTTATATTGGGTTGATCATTTTCTTTTTTTCTTTTTTGTAATAACCATATTTATTAGAAATTACATTCAAAATGTACGAATTTTATAATTTTATTAATTCAATGCGGCAAGTAGCATTCTGCAGACCGGATCCTTTGTACCATTTGTGTGTCATATTAAAACTACGCAGTTTTGATATTAGAAAAAATTTATAATTTGTAACCGCTTTTATTTTGAAGAGCAATATAACGTGTTTTGGAATGTGGTACATCCATGGTACATGAATATTTGGTACAGTGGATCTGATTTGAGTATTCTAATAGTTTTGATGACATGTCACTAGTTTAAAGAAAAAAATCGACTCAAATATTAAAATACCAAATTAGATCCCCTGTACCAAATATCAATGTACCACATCCAAAACACGTTATATTGATTTTCAAAATAAAAACGATTACAAATTATAAATTTTTTCCAATATTAAAACTACGTAGTTTTAATGTGCCACATAAGTGAGACAAAAATTTTAGTACAGAAGATCCGATCTCTTAAAATACAACAAGGACCAAGAGTAAAATATAAATCTTATATATAAGAGTATTTTCGGTCATTGCAAAAATTAAATATCATGACATGCATCAAACTAATGAGTGTACCTGAAAGCTCATTTGAAAGTTACAAACTTACATGTATCCAGTAGAAAAAAAATTAAAAAGTGAATAAATCCAATTATACTTGTATTAAAATATGATTAAATTACAAAAACAAATAAAAATCATTTTTTGGAATTAACCATTTTATATTTATGTAACATGTCTCATTCTTCTGTATGGTACATAATCAATCAAATGCACATGTCACAAATACCAAATTCCAAATGATAAGTCTAAAATAAATGCATAACTATCTATACAACAAGGGATTTTAATTCACACTGAGGCAGGCTCACAAACGAAAAAAATGTGTACTGTATTTATATTTCAAACAGCTTTTTTCTACTCTTTCTTTCTTTTTCATCTTTCAATCTTTATTTATCTAACATCAGTCGATCTGGACCAATGCTATCCAATTTTAATAACAATAACTATATGACATAGTATGAGTCCATTTCTATATGACTGAATCACAAAAATCGAAACGCAAATAGTTGATAAAATCATAATATACATATAATATAACCTAATTTTGAAATCAATTGCAAATTAGTTTTAAAAAAAAATTATATTATAAAACAAATGAAATGAGCATGATAAGTGGAAGGTGAAGATCCACCGCTGCTCTATATAATCAAGTGTTGACATATTTATTGAGAAATTGAGATGTTATTGTAATATCATAAAATAAAAAAGAAAAGATTACTAATCGATTGAAGATGGATATAATTTAGAAATTGAGATGCGTATTCATGAATATTCCAAAGAACAAATTTAAAAATAATAATTGATTTCCAAGATGCTAATAAACAAAGAGAGAGTGGAAGTTAGTTAGTTGATAATTTGATCACCTACAACAACTTTACTTGTAACGAAAGTTTAGGCGTAAGGATCGGGTATGATTGTCAGAAAATAAAGGAAGAAAGAAAAAGGTGGACCCTAATTATGGTATATTTGTTGTGTTAATGTGGGTTAGGACAAAGATACAAACATAACCCCACTTAGATACATGGGACAAATACCATGAGAGCCCGACCCGGTATGGTATCCTAAGCTAAATGGGGCCCATTTGAATCCCGCAATTAAAGGGGCCATGCACAACGAATTGAGCTTTAACTGCTGCTGGGCCCCACCCACGCATTTCTCGCGCCCCACATCTTTAACCCTTTTCCCCCAAATATTTCAACTTTCCGACCCCATTTTTTTTTTCTTCTTCTTATTTTAATTATTGCTAAATTGGGTGATGCTCATATTCATTTTCGATTTATACGAATTTTTTTTAAAAGAGCAAGTTGAAAGTGCCGATTTTATTTTTATTTTATTAATGAGATTTAGTTATTTGGGGATAATGCATATCTATGCATTCACTTTTCTAATTAAATCTTTATATTTTCATTTATAACTATTGGATCTTTGTTCTTCATTAAATTTCTCTTCCGTACTTCTCTGCACAAATGCACAAGCAAACTTTTATTTATATTAAAATTTTGTATTCTTTACATCAAACATATATGTTGCCTATTTAATCCGAATAATTAACCTAAATTGATATGAAAAACTAAAATATAAGGACTTAATAATTAATAATAAATGTACATAGACTTAATTCAATACATATAAAGTATAAGGGTACTACATTTATTAGACAAAGTATAGAGAATAAATTTAAAAATATTTTATCAAATTATAGGAACCCAAATTTACATTGTTACAATTTTGAATATCTCAAAAGAAAATGAGATTATAATTAGAATAGAAGGGTATATAAATTAACTTATTCACTTTTCGTGGCAATCCTATTTCAAATAATACTTACTTTTAACTTATGTTATTAGTACATATTATGTATATGATGATATTGTTTTATACATGCACAAATAAAATCAAAATAAAACCGAACTTAATTAATATATGTGTTGTAGTGCTACAAAAAATATACTATATTGTCAAACATAGATAGAGTGTTGGGTTATATTTGTGTTATTTCATATTTTGGTATTGTATCTATATTGCTGGCTTAACTTGTATGTAGGACATATATACTTTTCCGCATCTTAGCAAAATTATCATGTTTTTGTCAGATGATTTGTAATCTTTCTATATCGTTACTATAAAATAAAACATTATACGGTCTAACTTGTTATGGTAGATATATAGTATAAGTTTGTTTTTATATATTGTCTTTTGTATTTTAGGGGTTGATCTCCTCTCCTAACTACCTTGTAATATCTCCTTTTAGATATTTTCATTGTTTCTAATCGTCGAAGTTGTCTAGTTGATCGGGGAAGGGTGATACTTTTTTCTCCATTATGTCACTTATCTTCGCCGGAAGCTGGTTGACCACAACATATCTTCCACAAGGACGTTCAGTTCAGTTCATGTTCGTTTTGGTCTGTTGAGCCCTTTTATCTAGTATGATCTAATCAGATTTACCTTAGTGAAGTTTATCTACTTTGTTGTTATACATATTGTTCGAACCAACTTGGCAAGGTCGGATCAATGGCACAACCTCTAACATGAGATGTATGTGTGGTATATATGTTTTAATGGCGGGAGTAGGGGACATGTAAATCCTACTTATTATTAGGTAAAAAAATTTAACCAAATATGAATGAGGTTTTTTCTTGTTGAAAAATGGCAATCTTTATGGAAAAAGTTGGGAACCAATACATCTTTAAGGCAGTCCCATCCTGAATGAATCTTTCATTTGTCAACCCCTCCATGTGCATCCCATTTCTCTTCAAATAAAACCACAATCGTATTTTAATTTAAAGAAACATTTTGGTAGTTTAAACTTTTAAATTAAAGAGCCAATGACAAGAATACATGTAATAATCGGAGTAGTGATTATGGCAGCATGTGGGTTGTTGGGGACTACTACTACTACTATACACCTTGCCTTTCATAATTCCATCTCTCTTTTTTTTACTCCTAATCATTTCTTCATTTCCCATTGGTTAACCTTAATTTGGATTTACTTTTTTGTCCCTTTTCTTTTATATTTATCAACTTCTTACAACATATTGTCGGTAGCGTTTTAGCACCAAGGCTCAAAGCTTGATTTTTGTTTTATATTCACACACAAGATGCTACAAAATTGAGAGAAATTTTGATATTATTCATAAAAAAGCAACGGTCATTGAAGGAGACTAATTTGAGTATATTATCATAATTCTCACATTTCTTATTTTGAAAATAATATGTTGAGTAGTTGTAAGAATTTTCGAATACTAATGATATGAAGATGGAGTAACAAATAATACTCATATTTATATATGTTGATCTAAAATAATGGTATAATATGAAGTAAAAATATTATTTAAACCTTTCATGAATTCATCTAAAATTCCAATAAGATTTTTAACTCATCAAACATAACAACATTGTACCAAAACCGTTAAATTCATTCTTGGAGTTTGTATATTTTAATTATTGAAACGACTACGTGCAATTTTGTTATAATGGGATGCAAAAAATAAAACTAAATTACTGCAATATTAATTAAAATGGGTTCATAAATTAGTAAACAATAGATCGTATGCCAACAATTGCAAACTAACCAAGTGAATTAAATTACGTACTTTCTTGGTCAAAATAAAAATTAGTTCACCTACATGTTAAATTCATGAATTAATATTCGATTGTGACATACATATTTTTATTAAAAGGAAGAAAAACAGAAGTAACGATCACGAAAAAACAAAGACGATTAAAGCCCATTGAATATATTCGATAGACAGGACAAACGGTTGACATCTACCCTATTTGAACAAACAAATTATTGATAAAGATTTTGAAATATTTAATTAAATAAAGAATTATTTATTTGATGAAATGGATTGCCCTTGATGTGGCCATGTAACTGTATATTAATTTGGAGTGTTTTCCGTTGGAATATTATAAGGATTTTTACACATCAGATTATCATATATGCTCTCAAGGTCGTCTCATATATGTTTATTTTCTTATGCTTTTGCTGTGATTATTTGTTGCTTTTTTCTTGGATTTTCATCTGACCATTTTAGCTCTTGCGCTTTGGTATTTTGTGCCTTGGTATCTTTGATTTTTCTAATGATTTCTTGACCAACATTTGTGAAACCCATTATTTGTTTTGAAATTAGGCTTGGAAAGTCGTGATTTTTTTTTTTTCTAAAACCAAACATTCAAGTGTATCAATAATTAGAATTTTTGTACATTGATTGGACGTGGATTAGCTGACCACCAATTTATCCATGTTTAGTTGTTCATAAATTTGACCGTGAAAATATTAAGGTACAATTTTTTTGGGGAAATGTTAAAACGTAAGTGGTACCAATCTTGGGATATTTCAGTAGTTATCTTGATAAGACAAAACAATATGCGCGATAAGAAAAGAATAGTTTGCTTAAGGGATCAAAACCTAGTTTTCATACTATACGTGATCTTTAGTTCCTCATCTATAAGAGATCATGTAATGGTTTTCCCAAGTGATAAGGAAAATCAACCTTAAAAGATATAAAGAAATATCTTTTAAGAGCAGCAACAGGAAGCTGGAACAGGAAGCTGATACAGAAAGTTGGAACAAGAAGCAACAACAGGAAGCTGCAAGTTGAAGCAGGAAGATTGAATCAGGAAGCTAGCAGTGACAACGGCCTACTGAGATGTCAGGAAGTAGCCAACGACTTATCATATAAAAGATAAGCGCTACTCTCATCCAAATAGTACGAGAAAAATCATGCAACTCAAGGAAGAACAAAACTATCTTTCAACTAGACTAGTTATCCGTTGCATGAATCTCAGTAATGAACCCATACCGCCATGCCATGTCAGCAAGGTCCAGTAATCGATGTCAGACACATTAAATGCTCATGGAAGGTTTACACGCCAACTTGCCTATTCAACGATGATGCATTTAATGAAGTCGCAGTGAAGATCTTTGGAGAATCAAAGCTCGAATTCAAAATGGAGAAGTATCTTTCCTTCAACGAATACTTCACCACAACGGATAGATTCTCAAGATATATATATAGAAGGTGTGAGGAGCTGAAGCTGTGTGGGACTAAGCCAAGTGGAAATTCAGAAATACTCCAAAGCTACTTCAAGCTTACCTTAGTCTAGCCACTCAACCTTCAGAAGCAGTCTATCTTTCAAGTGTTCGAGCTCTCAAGTTCAAGGTTGTCTTCGAGCTGCACCAGTATAAAAAATCACATATACTTTTAACCATTGTGCTGTGTGTGCTAGGTTGTTTTAGTTAGATGTACTTAGTTGATAGGATCTGATCCTTGCTAAGTTTGTTAGTCTTGTGTAGGCTATCTTTCCCTGTGTGGGAGTGTGTTCCCTGTGTGGGAGAGAGTGTTCCCTGTGTGGGAGTTTGTAAACCCTGTGTGGGATTTGGCCTGGGAATCTTAGATTCTTGTAGGTATAACTTGTTTGGAAGAGGTTTGTAAAACAAATCTTGTAAAACAAACTGACCATAACAAAGTTCCTCCTCTGAGGAGTAGAGTGGACGTAAAATGGTTACACCACCTTCGAACCACTATAAACCATAAGTGTTTACTGCTTATCTTATTTGTTGCATTGCATTGTTTGCATATCTATCTTGTTGCATCTATCATAAACATTTTGATCAAGGTTTTGCTAAAATCATATTTGGAAAAGAAAACTGATTTTCATCAGAAACTCTATCAAGTTTATTCCGCTGCGTTGCATTATGATATAGGGTCAATAACTTGATCGAGCCTAGGGCCAGGTTACTGATTCGAGACAGGATACTGTCTTCTCTGTTGAGACAGAAACCTGTTAGTCAGTAAAAGTTTTCAAAAGTTTGCAAAATCGATAGAGGTTCATTCACCCCTTTTGAACCTCTGACTACTTGGGATCAACAAATCAATCAGTCAATTCGTACAAACTATTAAAACATACCATAAAATCCTCAAATATGTTGTCAAGACGCTAGGACCAAGATTAGTTAACTTCAATCGACGAAGAACAACTCAAATCCAAGAATATATTATATCAAGGGTGGAGTAGTATATCCCCTAAAAATTCAAGACATTGTGCATTCTAGCAAGAAGTTGAAACATAATAACTAGCATGTTTTTTTTTTTTAAGAGTTTCAACAATGAATAATAGATGAAAAACAATCAGCAGTAACTAAGTTGCTTATAAATATATGTACATCCGTAAAAGTAGAAGGGTTACTTAGCTTAATAACATACATGTCTATTATTCCCCAAAAGATCGAATATCATTGATCATTCTACTCAAAATGGCAGCACTGAAGCTCATTTAAGACCCTTAAAAGTTTGCAAGACCAAGTTCACTAGACCTAAATTGGCCGATCAACACCACTAGTTAATAAACAACTTTTACTTGACAAATCTTTCATCCTTATATAGTTCACTTTTAATTTTACTTAATATTTGAAATTAAGTTGTTAACCCACAAAACATTTATATTGTTGACACGTCTATCAAACAAAAACCCACGTCAACAAGAAATATTTTTGAATGTCTCAGATTCTAGTAAATAGTCAGAAAAATCATAAATTTTATTTAATTTGTAATTTTAATTAAATTTTTTAATATTAGTTGTATCAAATAATTCACATTATAAATGTACTACTTCATTTACGTAAAAGTATTACCTCAACTTATGTAATTTAACGCAAGTATATTACTAGCATAACTAAAATGTATCGCTAGCATGCCTAACTAAAAGATATTACATGTATGTCACGGACATACGTGGAGAATGCGAGTACGGAGAGCCGACAGATGGAGCGCTTGTAAGCATATGCGTGCACTTGGAAGACATTCAAATGAATGGGAGTGAGTTCCACAGATCCTAAATACATGCTCCAATTACATTAAAAGAAAAAAAAACTGTAATAATATGTACACATAAGTTAAACGAAAATGCGATAGCATAATAATAGCTATTAAATTCCATAGATTTTAATGGATATAGTATGTAGGGGACCATAATATGAGATCCTTCATTTCAGATGCATAATTATATGTATCTATATAACATGTATTAATTTAATTATTTATTTATTGGAAAACGGATATATTATATATATCTCCAATATATTCGAATTCTATGTCATCAAATATTATTTTATCTTGTATTTCACTTTAGTAATTTGTTAATTATCAACTGGTGATTAACATCAATTAATTTATTAATTCTTTATCTATTGCATGTAATAGTATTTGGAATATTCATATATATATATATATATATATATATATATTAATGATAATCAAGTGTACTGATCCCAGTCAACATATATATTTACTTAAGTAGAAATAAATTTTGGGTTGACCTACCAAATGTTGACTTTCACATTTGCTATTTAACAATTCGATCATCTCTAATAGATATAAACATTGCTGTTAACTAAAGTTTCCAGTTGGAAGACTTCTTGCTAATACATCTGGTATTGATTTTAGAATAAGAAACTAAAGATCAAATTTAACTCAGAGTAAAAATATGATAAGAGTAGAAAATACACGAATTTTAGGTCTAGTTGATATAGAATTTTTTCAATTTTATAAAAATAGTGTATCTTTTGACCTTTTTATTGTTTTATAAGTTTGCCTTGTTGCGCACATTATTGTTTTTGATTTATGAGTTACAAAGTTTTTAACATTGCTCAGAATTTAAATTAATGTTAAGATCATTATTAGTAGGATTGTAATCAAATCCAATCCAATATTAAAGGTTTGAGTTTGGTTTGAGCTCGATTTCGTTTAATTTTGTTAAGCTCATGAACGGCTCGAGTTCAATTAATAAATGACTAGTTTGACATGTTAAACAAGTCTAGTTTAAAGTCAAACTCGTTAAATATATAATCAAGTTCGATTTCGTGAACAAACTTAGGAAACAAAATTATCTTTATATAATATACATATATATTATTGTGTGTGTATATATAAACGAGTCCAGTTTAATTAAGCTTGTTATAGATTCACAAACATATAAACAAGTCAGGCTTGAGCTCGGGAATACACTTGCAAACATATAAATAAATAGGTTTAGGAGTTAACAAAGTAAATAGTATCAAGTTGGAGCTCAACTTGATAAAGATCCCGAGCACGACTTGCTGAATTTTAAAATCGATTTGAATGAACTTTATCCAAATCGAGATTCGAATACCATGCAAATTGTTAGATTCTTTTACATCTCTAATCATTAGAATTATGAAGAACTACATTATTTAAAATTATTGAAATCCAGATCATACTCAACTTGAACAAATTATCCAAGTCATATTGGGGCTTGGCACAGAATGTGCAATTTTCATGTTTGATAGGGAAAAAAAAAACCCATAAATTATGACACCCAACCACAAGGCCACAGTTAATTTTATATTTTTTGGTTCATTTTTGGCAAGGTTTTAGCCATGTGACAAGTTGCCTTTATTAGCATGAAAATAACGGGTTTTCAGGTAGAAACACTTCCCATTATTGTTGACTTCCTACACATATACATATAAATATTTAGCTACTTGAATCTATATATAACTTTAAATCTGTATTTCATTTTCTTTTAATACACATTATATACAGCTAAATACATATATTACACGAGGTACGTTATATAAATAAAATTAAATATTAAATAAATTAACATTGATTCCAACTGCTTTGAAACATAAATGAAATAATAAAACCATTGTTTATCCATACCATTCTTGAAAAAATACACAGTGGTACTAAATTCATAATTTTACACATAATTTCGTCGAGCTTTTGACAAATTAGCCATGTCATTATTGAACAACAAATAAATAATAATTGCACTAAATTTATACTCTCACACGTAATTTTCCACCGTTTATTGCTTAATTCCCGGACCAAAAAGAAAAAAGTCAAATGGGCAAACAAATCAACAATACTAAATTAATTAATGAATTCATCTAGAAAATTAAAGAATTAGTCATCTAAAAAGAAAATTAGTCAAGTCAAGGAATATAGGTACAGGTACGGAATATGGGTTTAAAGCAAGGGTTATAAGTTAATTAAATGAGTGTCGTGTGAGAGATGCAATCCAATCATAGTTGGTCCAATTTTATGCTTATCTGCACCAATGGAATTGCACATGGGAGCTCTTTATTAATTAATCCAAATATTGGACCAACTTGCAATTTTTTGAGCTTTTCCTTTTTATTTTTTTTATCTTTTGTCTTAACTTCTAACGAAAGTGGCCCCTACAATTTCTCAAGTTTCAAATCAATAATTTATTGAGATTTGATAAATAAATTAAAAAAGAAAAAACTTTGCCATCACCACTTTTAGGAATTTATAAATTTACAGATATTTCCATTTATATTTTCTGCCACGTACATATAGTGTGAACACACGAAGTAAATATTCTCGGAACAAACCATTATATATGTTGGTAACCTTTTTGACAGTACAGAGGATGACATAGGAAATAAACCTTGTGTTTTATTATGTTTTATTAATGTATATAATACTTGTTGTTTTTATAAGTAAATTACAGATATATCTAAAACATTGTTAATATAATAAAATTAATGCTTATAATAAGTATGCTTACGTATATAATTATATATATCATGTCAAGTGTAGAAATTTTTATAAGATTTTTTAATAAGTTTAGAATGTGTATATACAGTCATGTAACCTTCCCACCGTGGGTATATTAATATGTGTCCAACGCTGGCGTGTCAAATATTTAGTATTTCTATTAATTTCAATTTTCATAATTTCATGAAATGAGATCATTACACATCATTGATGGGCATACTAAGAGTTGTTTACGGTGGACATTTTAACATTTTCGTGTGTATAAAAAACAAATTATGCGGAAATCTGAATGTTATATATATATATATATATATATATATATATATATATATGAAATACATAGTGTAAACAGTAAACAATTTAGCTATTTTAATCAATGACTTAACCACAAACAGTATGTTAAGTGTTTGTAATTTTTCAAAGGGTAAATTACTAAAATAGAGATTTTCAAAATACCAGAAGGTGTAGAGAATGTCTTCTAAATACTATTACAGAAATATATATTGAGTTTGGGGGCAAAAGAAGAGATTTACCCTTTACTTGCAACCAAAATTTATTTGATATCTTCCAAAAAGGAAAAATTATCAGTTGACTAAAATTAAGTTGAACTCAAGTTCAATCTCTATGAATTATGAAGAGCTAAAAAAATAATAAGCAAAAAATTAATAATTTTAGTTAGTTCTCCATTGCAATCGGATCACATAGTTTTAACAACCAAAGGGATTCAAACAAAATCAAACAATAATTTGTTCGAATTGATTCAATTTCATTTCTATCTATACTGAATAAAAAGATACAACAAATTTATTTATTTTTAAAGTATGAATCAGGGGCCCCACAAATAGTTGTATAAATTTTTGAAAGATAAATTTCATATTTGTGGAGGACATGCAATAGTTGCTCATGTGCTTCGTCTTAACTTGTTATCTAAAAATCTCTTATGATTTCTGGACAACATTTGCAGATATCAATACCTTGGAATTTTCTTTCATATTTTTTGACCTTTATCTATATCTAGAGAAAGTAAAATTACCTAGGCAATATCACACGACAACTCAACTACTATTTATGTGATCAGGCAATGGCCCATAAACACTGTACTTATTTTTGTTACATTATTATTTTTAATTCCTTTTATTCAAATTTTGTAGTTCGATATAGATATCACTCTAAATAACACCGACAAAATATAATGGGTGGAATTAAAATAAAAGAGGAAATTTCTTTAATGATGAGTAATTTTACCAACAGATCACTATTCCAACAATATTGTCCTATTTTTTTTTTTCATTTTTCCCCTTCCATACCAAAACTATTATCCACTTTAAATTCTTTTTTAAATGAAATTAATTATGAAATATGATAAATCTTACATTCATGACTTGACTTTGATAGTATGAACAATTGACATGAATGTTAGCTTCACAATTTATTAGAAGATACTAGATTCGAAGTTCCCATTTTGTGTGGTAAACCTATTCACATCTAATATACTCTTTTATACAGACCTAATATGCTATGGATGTATGATTTCTTAACCAACTTTAATGTAAAACTATTAGTACTTCATGTTCTGTTGTT
Organism: Scutellaria minor; assembly: GCA_954870855.1. Lineage (NCBI taxonomy): Eukaryota > Viridiplantae > Streptophyta > Magnoliopsida > Lamiales > Lamiaceae > Scutellaria > Scutellaria minor. Next base: position 4,776,111 of record OX940725.1, read on the forward strand.
CTCACTACAATAAATATCAGTACTTTAAAGTTCATTCTAGAAAAATCAACCTATTAAATTCTTCATGATCAACTCCTGTCTTATATATCAATAACTCATTTTGTATAATGATCATTTTATTTATAAAAATTAGGAATGAGGAAAATGTCGTTAAAATAATATTTTTCAATACATCATTCAATTTAGGAATTCAGATATACCGAAGATCTTTATATGTGAAAATAATTGTTTCTGCCACTTTTACATTATAACCCTTCTTTCCTAACGAGTAACCACTAATGTAATAAGTCATAATTTTTGTCTTTTTTTTCATCTAGAAGACTGAAATACTCCTAAAAAGTTGCTCAGAAAGATGTTTTCTTATATTTTTTAAGTCAAATTGATAGGATAATTTTATCTAAAAATAGAAAATGGCTAAAAAAATTATGTTAATTTATATTTATAGGTAAAAGGCATTTTTATTTTCTATAAATGGGTATTTTAATTTATAACCCATCTTAAAATCTATTTGGTTGGAAATGTTAGTGTGAAATAATTGGACAGTAGTGTGAGTGTTGAATATATAGAGAGTGACAGAAGCTCTTGAAAACACTTTGACTGACACACATTAGTTGTCACCTAAATTTAAAGGCAAAAATTTAACATGGACTCTCTGCAATACAACCCAGAATTTAAGTTAAGGCCCCATCCCATATCCATTTACATCATCTCTTCTATTTTCAATATATTATTTCTTTTACCAAACCTTATAATAATAATAATAATAATAAATTTCGTAATTTTTTTATATTCAACTATGTGTTAGATTAATCAAAATTAATTGGGGTATGCAATAACGTGAAACACATTAACCGGATGTCTAACCAAGTGATTACATATAAATTAGTATTAATCTACGATCCTACCAAAATAGCAACCTCAAATTTTCCCATTATTATAACTTTCTAATTTTGAAATTATTTTTTCATAGAAATGTTCACAAATGATCCTCCAAAATATTATGGCAACCTGTTTTTTTTTTTTTTTTTGACTTCTCAAAGTTGGATATTGTTAGTAGTTACATAGCCAAAATGTATATGGATATTTCAGAATCATATTTAAATCCATAATTTCCCACTAATTGAATATGGAAATAATTTTCTTTTAAAAACAATATAATTAAAAAATTACATAACATATAAATAATATAAATATAAATACGAAATTATTAAGGCAGTATATATATTCATAAAAAAGAAATTTATTTGCCAAAAAATAATTTATTATGTCCTCCTGTTAGTGAACATTAAAAGGATATATGTGGCATATATTAAATTAAATATAATAGAAAAGAAAGAGAGGCAATGTTATCCTATAATATTATTTATTGTTTTCAGTTGAATTAGATACAAGTGAGGATGTTCTAAACCAAGTAGACTTAACTCCCTCCATGAATTTGATTGTTTCTAGAAGCTGCTCTAGATGTGGATCAAAAGTTGAGTTCTCTTGAAAATGGCCAAAGCAAATAAAGCAGTCAACTCTTCTATGAGCTTTGGATGTTCCTATCAAGGTTGACGAAAACTTTGTGGATCCAACTTAACACAAGCTTCATTATCTTATGAATAATTGATTTGAACTATACGAATTATTTTAAAATTATTTAAATTGAATTTTGTTCAAACATTAATTTATAATGAAAGTGATAAATTTTAAATATCAATCCACGCATCGTCTATACTTTTGTTGCTTGTCATTTCAAATCATATTTTAAATTCTTCAATCTAAACACAACATTGGGATATTAGATCATTCGAGCATTGCGCACTATTTTATTGTAAATTTTACACTATTTTAATGTAAAAATTGTCATTCATCTCCAGCAGCATTATATTTTGCACTAAAAATGAATATTTCATAAGGTATTTTATTATTTATTTGTCATATATTTACCAAATATTAATTATTGTAAATTGTGATGTGAACAAAACTATAACATTTAATAACACACACAAAAAAAAATGAATTTTAAAAAATGAAAAAGAATAGTGCATATCAAAAAACTTGCGTTATTCCAAATGCAAATTGAGTGGTTGAGAGTCTTCTACCGTGGTATTGGAGCAAAAAAACATCAAAGCCAATATATTTAGCGCAGTACTGATGAGCCCTTATTTTTTATTTTGAAATTTACATTTTTTGTTTCTTTTAAGGTAATGAATTGCATATATGATTTTGAAATTTGAGTTAGGAACATATGCTACGAAATTTTTGTTTTTTATGTTTGGGATTCTTGGGCTGGTCACTGTATTCAAATTATGCGTGATGTCATTTAAATTAGGAGAATTTATTAGTTTGTGATTAATTTTGGAAAGGATATTGAACACAAAACACTATGCAACCGAAAATATGATATTCTGAGAATTTAGAACTCGCTGCATGCAGGGTATGAAAGAGTGAAGATTAACACATAATGTTCTTTTTGATTAAATAAACTATCAATTTATCAAATCATATTTTCACTTATTCTCCTTTTTAAATATAAGATTTATACTTCAATATGAACAAGGGTTGTATTTATCTATAACCAATGATTTATCCCGTTAATTGTTTGAATTACATAAAATATCTTGAGTCTACCCAACACTCCATTTTTTATTTTTCCAAAACTTGAGTTTGCTGTTCTTCGGCTTTACGTTAATCTTAATCTAATTAGAGATTGTTTTAGTGAGTTTTATAAATTCTGTATAAAATTAAAACATGATTGAGAGCTTATAAAATCTTTGCTTAAACTTTAAAAGCTTTGATGATTCTTCTTTAAGAAAAAAAAAAAAAAGGCAACTTGCATGCTCCCAAAATAATACGATAAGAGTCATGTAAATTGTTGTTGTCAATAATATCAAAAAGCTCCATAATAGTACTTTATTCAAATACTTTATAAAATGTTTGGAAAACTAAATCATAAATAATCTATTCATAGGGTCCTTCTATAGTACACCGTTGTATTAATACACCAGTGTTTTCAGCCATCAGATCTTGAATGATCTCATCCTAACCCTTCATTTACTTTTTACCTTTTTTACCTGCCTTGAGAAATTACCGCAGTAAAAACTAAGAATTCCCCCCAACAACCAAAAGAGCCTGGACAATTAAGTCTAAATCTACCTTCTTCATTAATTGTATATATCATTAATCTGCAACCATAAAAACACAATCAAATATGTTTGTATTATGCATCTCGTTATTACGAATCATTTGACATCCATATTCAATATGTATGGATATTTGTTATGAAATCTCGTCATTACAATTTCACATAGTCTGCTTCTGTACTGCTGCATCCACTTCATACCATGATAGTATCTCTACTGTCTATAATTATTTGAAATACCACAAAGTAATCAACCCATTTGATTGTTTGTTATGTGTACGAATCATTCACCGAATTAATTGTGTATTGTGGTTTCCTATAACCCTAGTTTAAAAAATATCACTGCTAGTATGCAACAGCGAATTAGTTAAATTTATTCAATCTGATAATTAAAAATTAATAGTTTGAATATTGATTTCAATGGATAGTTGTATCCCAACAATGTATGTCTTAGATTTGGATGCAACAATAGAAATGCATGTAATATTATGCATTAATAAATTCAAGATTAACAAATATTATTGTGATACTTCAGTTACATTGATTTCGATTTATACATACATACAACATGATTGATTTACAATGATTAAATGCAAGTAAAATCAAATGCAAGCAAAATAGGTAAATGCAAGCAAAATCAAATGCAAGGGATGATGCATTGAATTAGATGAATTCTTATTTTCAATGAATTGGTATGCAACCGATATCCGATGAAATAGGATGCAATTGATGCAAATATAGTATGGCTTACATTAAATATAGTATGCAACGTGAATTAATTCAATCTATTCAATCTGTTAAATCATAATTAAGATTTTGAATATTGATTTCAATGGATTTAGTTATATCCCAACAATATATGGCTTAAATTTGGATGCAACAATATATGGCTTAGATTTGGATGCAAATTCATGTAATATTATGTATTAATAAATTCAGGATTAACAAATATTATTGTGATACTTCATTTACATTGATTTCGATTTATACATACATACAACATGATTGATTTACAATGATTAAATGCAAGCAAAATAGGTAAATGCAAGCAAAATCAAATGCAAGGGATGATGCATTGAATTAGATGAATTCCTATTTTCAATGAATTGACATGCAACCAATATCCCATGAAATAGGACGCAATTGATGCAAATATAGTATGACTTACATTAAGTATAGTATGCAACGTGAATTAATTCAATCTATTCAATCTGTTAAATCATAATTAAGATTTTGAATATTGATTTCAATGGATTTAGTTATATCCCAACAATATATGGCTTAGATTTGGATGCAACAATATATGTCTTATATTTGGATGCAAATGCATGTAATATTATGCATTAATAAATTCAGGATTAACAAATATTATTGTGATACTTCATTTACATTGATTTCGATTTATACATACATACAACATGATTGATTTACAATGATTAAATGCAAGCAAAATAGGTAAATGCAAGCAAAATCAAATGCAAGGGATGATGCATTGAATTAGATGAATTCCTATTTTCAATGAATTGACATGCAATCGATATCCGATGAAATAGGATGCAATTGATGCAAATATAGTATGGCTTACATTAAATATAGTATGCAACGTGAATTAATTCAATCTATTCAATCTGTTAAATCATAATTAAGATTTTGAATATTGATTTCAATGGATTTAGTTGTATCTCAACAATATATGGCTTAGATTTGGATGCAACAATATTTGGCTTAGATTTGGATGCAAATGCATGTAATATTATGTATTAATAAATTCAGGATTAACAAATATTATTGTGATACTTCATTTACATTGATTTTGATTTATACATACATACAACATGATTGATTTACAATGATTAAATGCAAGCAAAATCAAATGCAAGCAAAATAGGTAAATGCAAGCAAAATCAAATGCAAGGAATGATGCATTGAATTAAATGAATTCCTATTTAAATGCAAGCAAAATCAAATGCAAGGAATGATGCATTGAATTAGATGAATTCCTATTTTCAATGAATTGTCATGCAACCGATATCCGATGAAATAGGATGCAATTGATGCAAATATAGTATGACTTACATTAAATATAGTATGCAACGTGAATTAATTCAATCTATTCAATCTGTTAAATCATAATTAAAATTTTGAATATTGATTTCAATGGATTTAGTTATATCCCAATAATATATTGCTTAGATTTGGATGCAACAATATATGGCTTAGATTTGGATGCAAATACATGTAATATTATGTATTAATAAATTCAGGATTAACAAATATTATTGTGATACTTCATTTACATTGATTTCGATTTATACATACATACAACATGATTGATTTACAATGATTAAATGCAAGCAAAATCAAATGCAAGCAAAATAGGTAAATGCAAGCAAAATAGGGCCTATGGATGTCAAATGAGTGTTGGAAGGTCCAAACCATTGCAGCCCAGCCCAACTTAAAAAAGTTACCTTACACAGAAGTTATAGCAGTAAAAAAAATCGGTGTATTAATACAACGGTGTATAGTAGAATTACCCCTATTCATATGGTAAAAAGATGATTGAATAGAAGAAAGTAATAATTTGAAAGAGTGAAGGAGCAGCTAATAATTATACCACTTCTTAGGGGTGAAATAATAAAAAAGAGGACCATTTAGGTTTTAACTTTTTAGTTTTTACTTGTCTCCTTGGCATGCACCCTTCTTTAACCACAACTTCCTCATTCTTGCCGGATCTGGTCTTCCACTTTAAGCAATCCCCAAATTTTAATCAACTCTATTACTTTTTCTTTTTTTATTCTTCTTGTGACACCTTCATTACTCTGCCTCAAACATATATGTACATATGAATCTTTTAAAAAAATATATGCAAATCCTTTTTAATTTTTACAATATCAATGTGGTTATTGGTGCTCGACTCTGTCATGTCAGCGTATCATCATCTTGTGTAATGGTGTAGTGTTTTGAATCTTATCAGGGCAACCACGATAATTCCGACCAATTATTCTATTAATTTAATAAAATAATACAAAGAAAAGTAAAAAAATAATAATAATAAAATAACATTACTGCAGGCTAATTGCAGAACCCTGCAATAACACAAATAATATTAAAATAATAGAGTGTCAGCTATTAATGGCCTGAAAATTAAGAAATAATATTGACTTGTATAGGTTGAAGTAGTAAGTAATAACCTTGAGGTCTTAAGTTTAAGTAGCATTAAAACCCACTCATCATTTACTTATTTTCACCTAATCATTATGTTTGTAATTGAATGGAATTATAGCCAACGCCCAAAACTCCTTTTTCATCAAAATGCAGCACGCTCAATGGCTCACATGACCACTTTAGAAAATGCTAGAAGCCAACTACCACAACTACTTTAACTAACTTTTATGTTGCCTGGTCAAATCTAGTTAAAAGACGAGGGGAAAAAAACAACTGAAAATTAAGAGAACAAAATTGATATTAGATATTACTTAAGCTTTTATCATATGCTTTTAATTAATAATGAGTCTTATTTGTCTCTTTGTCTTTAGACTATGGGTTAAAATAATTTAATTCCAGATCTGCTTTTCAAAATAGATACATTAATGTGTGATACGTCACAAATACAATAAGGTGAGTTGTTACGAAATGGAGCAGTCAGATTAATTTTCCAAACAAAACACATTTTGGGCCTAAGATGAGTAAGTCTTGGGCCCAGGATAGGCCCTGCATCGAAACCCAAATAGCCTAGCTCGGATTCAACAACTATGAGAATAGAAACATACCCGTTACCCAGAGTTCCACATTAACACCAATAACCAGTTAATAAGCTTCCTCATTCATGGTGTAAAATCGACAAATATCCACATATATTAATTTCAAATACAAAACCTCCAAAACCATTCTGATCAAATTTATTTCATGGCAGGAGACTATTAAACCTCATTCATGAATAAACCTCATATATACTATCACAACATTGGTTGAATCGCATCATACATATTATTTTCCTTCATACAGAAGTTTTGAAACAAAGCAATAAATCGAACTGGTGAGAGTACAATGATACGTGATAAACCACAAAGACAGCCACAGAAGATCTCTGCTTCAGTTTCCGTACCTTTATTAGGAGATCGATTATCTGGATAAATCTTGAAAACCTATAGACGATACACACCTGAGCGAGAAGGATATTCTGCAGGGTAAATAGGTTCAGCATATGATGGCCGACCACGCGTCGAAGCATATAAATCACGGCTAGCAATGTCACGACGCTCCAATGGTTCTTCCGGCCTATAAGAATCACGATACTCAACCCCTCTATCATCTCTATAAGAATCTCGGCGTAAAGATAATGGATCCCTCCTGTAAGTGCTATAAAGCTCTGAATGAGTGTTGTCTCTGTATGGAGCACTACGTTCCAACAATGAATGAAGCCTGTCTCTGTAGGAATCATGTCTCTCTACGTATGGATCTTGTCGATCTCTGTATAGATCAGGAAGCTCTAAATATGGCTCACGACGCCTTGGAGGATATGGGTCCCGGTCATCTTTATAAGGATCACGACGCTCTATATATGGATCTCGGCTGTCTCTGTAATCATAATGACGGCCCAGATAATGATCATGTCCATCTCTGTAACGATCATTATGCTCTGTAGGTGGATTTCGTCCATCTCTGTAACGATCATTACGTTCTAGAGGTGGATCTTGCCTATCTGCATAAGGATCACGATGATTTAAAACAGGATCACGCCTATCTCTATATGGACTACGACGCTCTAAGTATGGATCTCGCCTATAAGCATCCACGTCGGAGGTTCTTTCATAGACATATGAGGAAGGAGCGATAGAGGGTAGAGGTGCTGGTAGACGGCGTGCTGGTGGCCCTGGGCTAATACCCTTCCTTGGGCGCTTACGAGGACGCTCACGAGGACGCTCACGGGATTTTACCCCCTCCCTCAATGGAAGGTGTCTCTCATCACCTGCTCTCCGCTTTCTTGTCCTCTCTCTCCCTAAGGGTTTTTTTCCTGCTTTGCGGCTCAACTTTTTTGTAAGGTGTCCTTTGCTTGAAGCAACAAACAGCTTACACAATTTCTTAACCTGAGGGATGATATGATGTGGTTAGGTTGTTAGTACGAGATTTAAAACACAACAGCCTTGGAAATAGATGAGATATTAGCTAAGAAGGTAATGCCAATATACCTGTTCTGAATTCAGTTGGCAATGAAACTTGGTCTTTGTATAGTAATTCTCCTTGATAACCGTCTTGAACTTCTCCTCAGCTAATGGCAAGCAACTGTCCAGGACTTTGAATCGAACCTAATATAGCAGTACCGAGTTTCCAATCAAAATCATGATCAAAGAAAATTATCTAGGCAATTGCCAGCACTGCATACTACACAAACCAAATACCAAATTTACCTGAAATCTTATTCTACCATAAATGATCATAAAAACAAGAGAAGTTTTAATAGAGGTCTGGTAAATCATTTGTTGTGAAAACTATAACCAGCTAACCAATTCTCATGGCAGGGGCATTTAAATATACAACTTTGTATTATACCGAAAACATACTGTACAGAACAGCTTGTAAACTAAAAATATATTATAGCAACTATATTAAATAAATCAAGAAGTAAATTTTATTTATTTCTGAGTACAGACTTTGCAATATGAAGCTTTGCATTGATTCTGGTATTTAATTTTGAAAAGCAGATAATAAGTCAAGACTTACTGTTCTTAGCAACAAATATCAGAAATTCCTTCTCTAATATTCTTTACAGAGAATCAGTGAAAGTAGTGTAATAAATGAGGGTGCTGGCCCTAATCAGGGGAGGGAAGACAATTTCTTGAACTAAATCCCTCCACTATAATATTAAAAACACATTTCCAATGAAGAATGAAATATTCACATATATTGGACAAGCAAAAGGTTACATGCATTATAATCATGTTGCAACATGCAGCAAAATGAACCTAACTTCTCAATCCTTATTGATAATTTTCCTTTTGGAGATGATGAAGTGATATTTTACCCACTTCCCTAAGTACTTGAGCTTTTTCTCAAGAAATTATTTTCCATTGACAAAATGGTGAAGGGTGTAATATATATGTAATAATATAACACACGTCTTAACATATTATTCAAAACCACAGACAAACCTGAGATGGAAACTGTGATTTGAAGGCCTTTGGTTCAATATTGTAACCTCCAGGTCCTGCAGCCTTATAGATTCCATACAACAATTTCAGATCAAGATCATACAAAAAGAGTCGCATACCGGTATAAATCTTTTGAACAAGATCTTTCTTGCCCTCTGGCAACCCAAGAACTCTATACTGGTAGCAGTCTTTTTTTGTCCTAGAACTGCACATGAAAATCATCCCCATGCTCTCTACTCTCTTCTTCGCCTTTCTCTTGCGAGATGATTCTGGGTCATCTGTAAGGTCCACTTTCTTAGAAATGTCAAGGTCCATCTTCTTGGGCCTTTCTGCTTGCACCTTATTCTTACTCGCTCTTTCACTTGATTTCTTGATGTTCTTCAAACTTAAATTTACTTCCACTTTCTCTTTATTATGCTCTTCAGCCTCACTTCCATCTTTTTTTGCCTTGGCTTCCTTTGCATCTGGTTTTGCAATTTCTTTTTTCTCTATGGGATTTTTTTCATCATCATTTTCGTCTATTCCTTCTTCTTCTTCACCAACTTCATCCTCGTAATCATCTTCTTCTGTTGCCTCTTCCTGACTAACGTCATCATCCTCATTGTCTTCTTCAGTAGCCTCTTCATCACTAAAGTCATACTCAGCAATAACTCTTTCTTCATTGTCATGGTCGTCATTTTCTTCATCATCGTCATTTTCTTCATCATACTCATCAATGACTCTTTCTTCATTGTCATGGTCGTCATTTTCTTCGTCGTGCTCCCAAAGCATATCTTCTTGATCATCTATTTCATCATCTTCAAAAGTATTTCCCTCTAATTCTGTCTTACTATCACCATTCATTTCTGTCACTAACGTTTTTTGATCACCATTGCCTAATTGTGTCACTTTTTCAATTTCTTCTTCTGCTTCAGAAATTCCTTCAGATTTCTCACTATCGGCCTCATCAGTAACGTCTACTTTATCTCCCAATTGAGAATCAATCCCACACTCTTCCACATTTGCTGTCACTAAATCAGAAGTTAGTGTCTCAGCTACAACTTCAGAAGTTAGTGACTCAGCTACAACATCAGAAGTCGGTGGCTCAGCTACAGCATGTTCAGGAGCTTCCTCAAGACTTTTATCATAACTTGTATTTTTCTTCCCTCTGGTACTCACCATTTTCAACCTTTATAACCAATTCACATATCAAGTACATCCTTTGCTCACATAATGGAGATGAAAAAAAAATAAAGACACTAGAGATACAAGTGTATTGTGTACAGTACAACATGCATCAATCAAATGAAATGGTAACCGTAGAAGGTTTTTCATTCAGGTATTATTCTAGCTATGCTCAAACCTTCGAAGCATATAAATTATAACACCTACTCAATGTTTTAGCCTTTGAATATAATGGAACCTCAAAGTCACTCACCTATTTACAGGTTAGAGGAACATAATGTTGCAAGAGATGGGCCTATGTGCCACACTGATGCTATCTTTTTTTTCTATGTATACCATTTTGACATTTTACCTCTGAAATTTTTACAAGATAGACAAGGTATTTTTTTTTTTTTCCCTTTTCTTTTAAGATATTCTATTAAACGATAAACAAACATTTATAAATGGCGGACAAAACATTCACTCAAAACCACCCTAAAACTGAGCAAATATATCAAAGAGCTAAACTCCAGTACCTCACGACATCTAAAACGCGCAAGTGACAAAAATCTTTATGCTTTTTTGAGCCATTGGGCCACCCTAGATTTAATATTATCCTGGCATTTTAAAATAGTCTCCTCAATCACATTGAAGATCCTTCTATTCCTTTAGACCAACATACAATGAGTGCAGATTACAATAGCCCTCCATAATAAAAAGCAAGGGATACAAGCTCACTTCTTTCTTGTAGATATTACATGATTTTGGATTATTTTTAACTCATACAGTCATACATACACCAAAATCATTGTAAAAATGTTATAAACTCTCAGGTGTCACTTTGGGCTAGCTCTATAAAAAAGCACAAAGAATATCAGTATTCAAATTTTCATAAAACTACTGTCTTTAGCCTCCTTCCGATATGTGTTAATTAATTTGTTGATGGTAATATAATAAAGAAACATTGTTCAACACGCTCACATTAAAATCGAAAACAAAATGTAGTCAGATTTTGGTAAATTACTGTCTTTGAAGCCTCATTCCTTGATGTAGCAATTAAATTATTGTTAATATATGTAATCAAGCAACCCTTCACGGAGGTGGTTTTTTAGATTTTAGTGAAGAAATCAGTGCAGTTTTTATCATAGGGATCAAAGAGACAGATCTCAGAACTCATATACCATAAAAAAAAGGGTAACTTTCCGGCGCACTCCACCGGAAATCTAGTCAGAAATCAAACAAGAAAGGAAAGAAACATTAGACCTTACCTTCTTCAAATTCGTTCGCGCATTCCTCGCTGTTGAAATTTTGCCCTAATTTAACTAGGGCACTCTTGCTCCAATTTTGTGTGTGAACTGATCTATTGAACTTTACGTAATATGAACATGGGCTTTAGAAGAAGTCTGGATCAAGCCCGTAGTTAAAAGAAACGGCCCATGGGATATAATATTAGTTAATTAGGGATAAAATGTAAACATTATTTACTCTTGTCCTTTTGGGAAAATGTAAAAGAAAAATTAAATTAAAAATATAATCTAAAACTCTCCTATCAAATAAAATATAATCTAGATTTGAGGGACTCAATTATTATTATTATTATTTTTTAATTATTGAAGATACTACACTCCACCAACAATATCTCGACTCTCGTGGTAATTAACATGCTTGTAATAACACGAATGAAAACATCTAAAAAAGTAAAATAAAGTTTCAAGCACTTGAAGAGAAATATGTTGCTCTCATCTCGACTTAAGTAAGACTCAAATACAAATTAATTAGTTCATATGTACATATACATATATTTACGTTCTATATATACATATAAAATTTCATGTATATTTTATATAAGTATTTTTATGACTATGCCTAAATCTATATCTATATCACTACTTATATAATATTCTTTCTCATCATAAAAAAAATTGGTTCAAGAGAGTTACCATTTATTTATGAAACTAATAAGAGTTTAAAAGAGAAATATTATAAGGATGACCGAAATTAGAATTAATTTACTCATATACTTAACCTAACGACATGTACATCTCTTATCTTGAGCAAAGTCGCAAATTCGAGTCCTCCATCCCATTTGTAACTCAAAAAGAAAGAAAGATTTAATTTAATTTATAAAGAGGTCATTTTTACTAGTTTTACAAATATATATGCATAATTAATTATAAATTTCATAAGCCCAAATCAAGAGATGAGATTAAAAAAGTATATACATGAGTAATAAAGAATTTTCACCACACTTTGTATTTTTCATCAAGAGGTAAAAATCTTTCTCTCTCTAACTTTTTGGCAGGCTAGCCGGAGCGCCGCCGGCGTCGTCCATCCCTCCTCCGTTTTCACTCGACTTTACACCGAATCGAAGCTCTCATCGAGCCCATCACGGATCCGGGCTCGGATCACCGAGCCACCGCCGGAAATCGGCCGACAAAGGCGCAGCAAACCCTTTCCCTCTCTCCCTCTCTCCCCGTTTCTCTTCTCTCTCTTCCTTCTCGGACCTACCTCGTCGTCGCCGAGTCTGCCTATGTGTGTGTTGGGTTGGGGCAGCACCTCGTTGCGCCGTCGTGCGTTGCCAGAGCCGCTGCGGGCGACTGTGCATGTGTGCGCGTGTGTGCGTCATGGTGTGTGTGTTGGGGCGGCGCCCTCGTTGCGCTACCGTGTGTACGTGGAGTCGGGGGCGACGCTGGTAGCACCGCCGTACGTCGTGGTGGCCAGCGCGAGATGCGCCGGCCAGTATGCGTGTGTGATAGTGTGTTTGCCGGTGATGTGGTGTCGCCGGCGAGGGAGTATGCGTGTGTGATAGTGTGTTTGCCGGCGATGTGGTGTCGCCGGCGAGGGTTTACAGGCGGTGGAAGGCGGGGGAAACAGTGGTGGGGTAGGTTGGGGAGGCAAGGGCCTCCCTGCAATTTTCGAAAAGTTCAGGGACTTGGGTACAAACCCTAGGTTTTTGGTGTATTTACGATTTGGTCCCTGAACTTCCTTCAAATTTTGTTTTAACCCTTAAACTTTAAAAAATTATACTTTGACCCCCAAAACTTTCGAAAATTACACTTTGATCCCAAAGGTTTTGAAAATATCAAAGTGATCCCAAAACTTATCTGATTTTACAAAAAAGTCCCTGGTCAAAGTCAACCCTGATCCAAAATTTACGAAAATGCCCCTGCATCTTTAAAAGCTCCGTTTTAACTCATTTCTCATCTGTTTTAGCTCATTCTTTCGCTTATCAAACCCTTATCGATCCCTCTTCGACCACATGACCTCCAAAATTTCTTTTCGATCTCTTTTCTCCGACGTTCCTCTTCGAGAGAGTTTATGTTAACTTAAAGTTTAAACTAACATAAGAAAGACACTAAGTTAAGTTGTTTGTATGTGTAGGCTCACGTTTGGAACCAACGAATTAGGATCTAGCTCTCGTGCCACGTGGAAAAACACCACCGAACAAGGTGGGGGTAAACTCTATACTTTATGTTTATGTTATAATAACATGAGTATAAATAATGATAAACGAATATTTGAATATGAGCCTTGGCATGATGAAGCGAACCATGTTCGCTATGTTATACAAACACATGATAATGTTATGACCTTCAGATGTAATGTCTTGTGAACTATATGTTGTGTCTAATTGCCGTGATTATATATGCTTGTTGCATAATTCTAGTATATTGTTTAAGGACTGGATCGTACATAAAGGCACCGATATTGTTTAAGGACTGGGTCGTCCGTATAGGTACCGACGGGAGAAAAACCCGTATCGAAGGGGTAAGACGAGCTGTACCCGCACCTTCCGGACGGTGTCATCCGTTATGGCACTGATTTACGTGTTGTGCAATATATGTGTCGTGTTTAATTGATGTTCTGATTTATGATTGAATTTATCTGTTAACGAGTTAATGAACTTAAATTATATGAATTTATCCCAACGAGTGTATTCAACGCACTCACCCTTTCGTGTATTCATGTAACAATGAATGCGGAGAAGCGTAGAGAGAGGGGTGCCATGATAGCTGTGATCTTTCTCGCTTTTTTTTGTTTTGTTTTCCGAAGTTGTCATTTTAAACAATGTTGAATGTTGGTAAAGTTAAACTGTTTCTTCTTTTCGATACGTATCATGTATGATTTCCGCTACTATGTTTTAAACGCTTTCTTCCGATGATATGCCGATGGATTTGTATATGTAAAATCGTACGTTTTAACTAATCTCCGCAGTTTCTGATTGTATGTCGTTCTAAACTCTTACTCATTTATTGTATCTATAAATTAGAAAAAAAAAAGTTTATTTCCCTCTTTTCCTGCACGCTCACAAGAAAACTCTGATATTTTAAAGTATGAAAACGGGGCGTTACATTTTGTATATAAATAAAAACTTGTATCCTTTATTTACTATCAATATATTTACATAATAAATTCATCTATTAAAATATTTTCGTTATTATTCAACACACATTTGAAAAATGTGCATAGAGCGTATGTGTTGTTATGGAGTCGTAGATATAATTCTCTAGAATTTTTTCACAACATTGTAACTACAATATATTAACTTCTTGGGTGTAAAATATTAATGAAACTAGTAATAATAGAAACTAAAGCACAAGTCGGATCATCTAAGGTTGCTGATATTGATAGCCTAAACATTCCTGACATTTTAATTTGATACAACAACATGCATACTTACTACATACAACAAATAATATTATATCATTTTTTGCTGAGATCAATTATCTCAAAAGTAATAAATACATCAACTGCAAAGGTCTGAACAGAGCTGCTGAATATCTGAAGCAGTGGTTCCATTGACTAACATGTAGAGCTTGCTTTTGTTGCTCTGCATGCACGTCAATTTCAATTGGTTCTCAAATTGGCTCGTCTGTAAGCACAAACATGCATTATCACAGTGTTAGCAAATCATTAAATTAGTCATATATGTGTGATCAAATCGTGTTTCATCTTTTATCTCAAATTATCATACCGTGCATCGTGCTTCGCAGGTCCATAGGGGCGTAGGAAAACAGCTCAGGTAATGACACCAAGAACAATGGTCATTTCCATCAACCCCTCCAAGAAGCAAAGCTAGACCAACTATGAATCTGCAAATGCAAGAAGATTGATTGTTCATGATAAGGTTTGCATATGTTAAAGGTAGCAATGTAGGAGACTTACCCTGCTATCAAAGCAGCGGTTGAAACGATCAAGAACACATACTGATAGACCTTGTACTTGGGCTTGGATTTGGCTGCAATGTAACCAGGATGCTTTCGTTTGCTGATGTATCCAAATTGAGGACGGATCATGAGGATAAAACCGAGTAGAAATCCAGTGGCGAATCCTCCTAAATGAGCAAAGTTATCGACGTGGGGTAGGATTCCCACCGCCAGATTAATGAGAATGATTAGGAGAAGACTCACCAATGATTCCAACTGATGATGATCAAGATACACATATATTAGACCAAACAAAAAAGAAAAGGATCAATCATAAGATTAGTATAGGTACCTTGTTCTCGTATATTGTCCAGTTGACAAGGAGTTCAGAAAGCATAGCACCAAGCAAACCAAACAATGCACCAGAGGCACCAACTGAAATATTTCTACGTACGAATAAAGCGGACAACAAACTACCTCCAATTCCGGATATAACATAGAGCAAACCAACACGTACTGTTCAAGAATTCATCAACACAAATTAACATGAACCAAGAAATTTCTAACTTCTTGATTGATTGTGGTTATATGTTTTAAATAAAAGGTAATTAATTAAGAAATTAGGGCATACCAAAACCAAACTCTTGCTCAAGGCGAACGCCAACAAACAGAAAACTGAGCATATTGGCAATCAAATGAAAGGTTCCAGCATGTAACCACATGCAGGTCACCAATCGCCATACTTCGAGCTTTTTCACCACCTTTTTCACCTCCAAGGCGCCCATTCTCAGAAGCCTGCAAATTCATCAAAAATACATAACATGAATCGTTCATAAATGCTGTACAATTTGCGATTGGAATAATTAGGAAGGTTACGTGGCGGAGGAGGGGCCGAGCAATGGATTTTCGCGGGTGCTCTGGAAGGCATATCGGCCGAGGGAGGGGACGCCGACGCAGTCGTCGGAGTGGGCGGGGCAATTGTTGATGTACATTGCGATGATGAAAAGGACAATGTTGATGATGATGATGGTGGGGACTAGCCAGGGGAACCATTTCTTGGAGGGTAAGTAAGGCGGCAGAGGAGGCGGGTTGCGGTACGCGCCGCGCGGATAGCCGGTGACGCCGTCGATTTTGATTGAAGGATGAGTCTCCGGCGAATACGACGTCGTCGGAGCCTTTCCCATCGGAACCAGAATTGGTAAGACAGGAAAGAATTGGGTGAATGATGGAATGAGGGAATTAGTTTGGGGTGGAGGATGTTGGGATGGGACTCTCTTCTTTTTCTTTCTAATTTAATTATTAATAAACTTAAATATATTTTTTTGCTTTTTATGTCATCCTTTAATTTTGTTTTATTATTATTCGTTAAGTTAGAATATTTAACGGTTTCTTTTATCACGATTAAAATAAATAAAAAATTATCACATTACTAATTTTGAGTCAACATTTATATCGCACATGATTGTTTGTATTGTTGAGCGCAGTCGTGAACATAATTTTTGTTTAAAATTAATGAGGAATAATATTTCTTCACACATTGTTTTAGTGACATCTTTATTCTTTGCATATACAACTATTAAAAATGGATAATATACACAATAATTAAGCAACTTTTTAAAATAGAATGCTATACTGAAAATGTTTGCTATGAGAAATCACAGATAGGGAGAAATTACGAATTTAATCACAAATTAAAAAAATTATCGAAAAATTAAACCAAACTGAGAAAATTGTATTGAACCTTTATAAATTATAACAGTGTTGAGTTGATTTTTTAGTTAATATATACATATACATGCATGTAACTAATACCTATTTATATCATATAATTTACTTTCAGATCTCTTATATAATTGGCCGGGAAAAAATGACCGAAAATTAAAATAAAATTCAAAATTATTACATAAAGGATCTATTAACTTGATTGTTTTGATTGTGTTAAATAAATTAAAAATTAAAATATTAACAACATTTAAAATTTAATTTGAGCGAAATTCAATTAATAAAACTTGATCAAATATGGTAAGTACTTACTCATGATAATTTTTACATATAATTTCAACTGCAACTTAATTTGAATGGAATTTATGTCTTATTCATAATTTTCAAAACATGAAAAATTATTGAATATCACAATACTTAAAAATGTGCTTTGGGCTAGAAAATCTTGTCATTTCACTTATATACACGTAAGTGTGTGTGTTAATAAGTGCAAGTCAAACTTGTGCATTTAATTTTTTTCCGTCTCTCTAAATCTTTTTCAATTAGTATAGAATATAATATTCTCAAATTCCAATTCAATATATCCATCAATTTAGCTAATTTCGTTTTCTATAAAATTAATTGGGAAAATATGGGATATTCATAACCTTGATTTCATTGCATAATCGACATTAATAACACAATCTTGAAATCATTAAACTAAATAAAGTCAAGATTATCCCACTTAAATTCCTCAAAGAAAATATCACCCCAACTGAATATGAAGAGGCTATCTTCAACCATTCATTCCCCATTTTCCTCTAACAGTCTCACTCCAATTCAATTCATCAAACTCACTAACCCCCTTTTCGATCAGATCAAAACATAAACTGATAAATCCTTACACGAAAGATGCTGTAATAATTTTGATGAGCCATAGCCGACGCATATTGAGAAGGCGGCCCCAATCAGCAATGGAGAATCATGCATACAGTAGGCCACGAAACATATTCTGGTTCGGAACCTTGGTGTTGTTCGTTTTCTGGTATCTATTGCTCTACGGTTTCGATCGCCCTTCTCTCACCACCATTTCTTCCATCTCCGATGATGTCCTAAATCCTACGAATCAATCCTCCAGATCGAATGATGCGATCGAAAATAGTAGAGGTACAGGACGATGTAGGGGTAGATACATATACGTTCACGAAATTCCGACTCGTTACAACCTGGATTATATCAAGCAGTGTAAATTGTTGAACAAATGGCACGACATGTGTCCGTATTTCATGAACGATGGACTCGGAGAGGCACTTGGGAATCCACAGAGGCTGTTCTCGAGTTCAGGTTGGTACGTAACAAACCAGTTCTCATTGGAAGTTATATTCCACAACAGAATGAAGCAGTATGAATGCTTGACTAATGATTCGTCAATGGCGTCTGCAATCTACGTGCCTTACTATCCAGGGCTCGACGTTTCGCGATACCTATGGGAAGAAACCAGCACTGGGAGAAAGGACAGGGATTCCCTGGATTTGTTCAAGCTGTTGAGAGCAAAGCCTGAGTGGAATGTAATGGGAGGAAAGGACCATTTCCTAGTCGCGGGTCGAATAACGTGGGACTTTCGAAGACCTGTCCAAGACGAGTCCCAGTGGGGAAGCAAGCTCATGGTGTTGCCTGAGTCTCAGAACATGACACTGTTGACAATAGAGTCGAGCCCGTGGCACAAGAACGATTTCGCTATACCTTATCCGACTTATTTCCATCCCTCGAGGGACAATCAGGTTTACGAATGGCAGAGTAAGATGAGGAGACAGAGGAGGCGGTCTCTGTTCTGTTTCGCGGGCGCGCCTCGTCCCAACATGCAGGGGTCTATCAGGGACGAGATCATGGCGCAGTGCACCGCCTCCAGGCGAAGATGTGGGATAATCGAGTGCAAGGACGACAAGCATAACTGCTTGAAGCCGGCTAATGTGATGAAGATGTTTCAGAATTCTGTATTCTGTTTGCAGCCTCCGGGGGACTCGTTTACTAGGCGATCCACGTTTGATTCGATTCTTGCTGGCTGCATACCGGTTTTCTTCACCCCTGCTTCGGCCTACGTGCAGTACTTGTGGCACTTGCCTAAGGATTATGACTCCTATTCCGTTTTGATACCCGAAGGGGATGTGAAGGAGAAGAAGGTGAGTATCGACAGTGTTTTATCTGGGATTCCAAAATCGAGGGTTCTGGCAATGAGAGAGAATGTGATTAAGCTGATTCCGAATGTGATATATGGTGATCCGAGGGCGAGGTTGGAGAAAATTGATGATGCCTTTGAGTTGACGATAAAGGGGGTTATTGAGAGAGTGGAGGAGTTGAAGAAACAAGATAGAGAAGGGAGATATTATAGTGATGAATTTGATGCAGATAGTAGTTGGAAATATTATACGTTTGGGACTACACAGCCACATGAGTGGGATCATTACTTCAAAAGAAATTAATGTAGGTATCAACTGTTAGTTTTGAGGTGCAATGGGATAGATTTGATATATATACAAATGTACATATTCATATGCATATGATGGATACTATATTTCGTATCTCCTTTGTCTTGTTTCATCAAGTTGGCAGAGTCTTGTTTTGATCTTACTATTTTCTTTTTCTTTTGAATATATAGTGTGAAGCTTCTTTCTTGAACCACATATCTGGTAGTATAAGTATACATGAAAATGAAAAATATAGCGCTAATTATTACACCAACCGATCATTATGAAGAACTATTAGCCTAATTGTTTTGCCTGGTAATTGGAGAATCAAAATATATTGCTTGATTCGTAATCCTTGATTGCTATAGAAATGATGATGTTTGTGATTTGGAACTTTGGAACTATCCTTTTCTCTTCTATTTGCAAAAATAAAAAATTTCACTTATACCTTAATGATTCGAATCAAATATTTAAGTCTAGATAGCAAACACTCTAACCACAAATATAAAAGAAAAACTAACATAAATAATGTAACTATCAATCTTTGTTTCTTTGAACACCAAAATAAGAGTCTGAAAAACCGAACTCTATTATCATTGAATAGGGGATCATAGAAAATGATTTGTTACAAAAAAATTCAAGGTTGGGCACAGAAGATATTTGAGCGGGAATAAACCCCAACCTCAGAGTCAAGGGCATTTTCGTCATTCAACTCTCTCTCCATCTTGTGGCTACAAACAGTTTTCATTTTCTATGAACGCAAGCAACCAAAAAACCAAACAAATCTTTTATAGTCCAAGTGTCCAACCAAAACAATTCTTTACCTTTACCAGTTTTGGTAGTTCATGGCCGGCACGTGCTCCCCGGTCACTCCTCACGTGACCAGATCTACCGTCGTCGAGCTCTCCAGAAACTGTTCCCGAACTGGAGCCCCGCTCTCCGTGCGCTTCTCCTCCCGGAGCTACGCCGTCCCTACCACCGCCGACGCGGCCGTTCACGACGGCCGTCATCGATCGGAAGGACCTTCTTGCATCTTCGTCGGACCTGTAGAAACCGCCAGTCAAGAAACTCTAGAAGCTCTCTATCGGCAAGTGAGTTTATGCGTGCTGACATTTTGCACTCAATTGTCCTTTTAGCTAATTTTGAAAATTATTTCTTAATCAATTCATAATAACCTATTTTTCGTTGTGTATGAAGGCTAGGGAGGCTTACTACAGCGGTGAACCTTTAATTGTTGATGATATGTTTGATAGAGTTGAGGTGAATTTTGCTTGGCTTTAGTTTTGATTAGTATTGTTCCCTGCTTAAAAATTTCCATGGTTATTTGGTTTGTGTTGATAGAGAAAACTTTTGTTGTTGCAGTTAAAACTGCGATGGTACGGCTCCAAATACGTCGTAAAGTATCCACGCTGTAGCCTTAAGCGGCAATCCACCTATGCAGATGCTGAGGTTATTCTTCTGATAATGTACTTCCTCTGATGTTAACTATGCACATGATCTTATATCTTCAATATGCAAACTTATTTGAAATTCAGAAGATTAAAGAGTAGCTGAAATAACATGGAGATATACACAATTTCATTGTTTTTTGTTTCATGCTTGAGACCTAGGTGGGGAAAGGAAATGGAAACTTACTTTTGAGAAAATACTACATATTTGATACTGCAAGTACTGAAACTTCTTTGTATATCTAACTAATCAGGCCAACCAATCGGAGGTGGGGGTGCAAATTTAGTGTTTTTTTTTTCTTCTTTTTCCATTGATCCATATGTTAGGATTTTCTTTAAAAAGAAAAAACTCATGAAAAGACACAAGGCATAGCCCCTGAAAAAGTATACTAGAGTTAAGATTTATGATCATTGTAATTATGTGAGTATTATCCCTCTCTGTTAAGGCTTGTCTTGGTCCATGTCATATTTATTTGAATTTGCCTCCCAAAAGTGAAACTAATGTTCTTAACCTGTTTGTATCTCTAAGAAAAACTGGTTGCGTACCAGTTTTCCTCTGGCTTGGGCATCTAGAAAAGCTATAATGTCGCATTTAGATCTGTGCAATGGTTAAATGATTCACGAATTTTGAAATGGCATATATTAGATTCTCCATATTCACTAAATACCCATGACATACAATGGGAGGCTTGATGTACTAATATATTGGTCATGAGGTACTCTCAGCTGAGAATTTGATGAGCATTACTTTTGGCTTTGTCAATGTAGCCCTTAATTGTGTTCTATATCTAGTTTAAAATAATCTTTTGCTTTGAATAACACCATAGCTTCTGTACCTGTCGACTCTTTTTTGCTTATGCTTGTGATAAACCAGCTGTCTTTCTCTGCACATAATAGCAAATAACATGCATGTAGGGCAGGAAGATCCTTCACAGGTTTTTGCATTGGCAAGTGTATGGCTCTTGATTCTTGGTTTTGGATCTTCAGTCTGCCTTGTGCCTATAGTATACACTGTTGCTCAAGCTTATCAAGATGCGTTCAATTCAGATTTTCCTTACACTAATCAAACTTCTGCACTGGAGTTTCTTGCAACACTCAACGGCTTGCTCTTTGTGTTGTTTGGTTCCATGGTTGGGTACCCAATTGCATTAGCTTCTGGTAATGATTATGGCATCTGCTATTTACTTTTTCAGTGACATGAGTAAGATTTAGTAAACTATGGACTGCATTACCCTCGACTGTTTGAATTATCAACAAATTTCTTAGCATGATTATTACTTCACAAAGGCTGACAAGAATGTTAAAATATATTATGAATTGAATTTGGGAAATTACTTGGATTAATTCATGAGAGCTAGAATTATGTGTCATGTTTGACAACACATTGTCCATTCTTGGCTCAATTAGGATGAATATTATTAGTTGACTACCATATCTGATCAGTGTTTCTCATTGTCACATGTAGGGAGCATAATTTTGTTTATTCGCATATAAGACACAATAAAAAATGACTTTATTGAAACTCTAATTTTGATTACTTGCAGTTGGAGCACTTCAAGGACTCTGGAAGAATAACTTGGTGGCATTGAAGGGGGTATGCCCAAATTGTGGTGAAGAGGTTGGTGCAAAAAGTACACCCTTTTAACTACCTTTTAGTTTAGTTTAAGATCTAAGTTGATGAATGACTTGTTCTATGGCGTGTAGAGCTAAAACTTGTAGGACTGCATTGTTTACAGGTATTTGCATTCGTTAGATCAGATAGGCCCAGTCATTCACGACAGAGAACAGAATGTCATGTATGTGAGAGCTTCTTGGAGTTCCGAACAAAAGTTGAGGTACTTGAGCCTGGCTCCAGTCATCATCTTTGAAACCTATTATCGTTTGGGATAGTAAATTATCTGTTACTCATAGTTCTCACCATAGTTTATCAAAATCTAGTCATCACATATCTAGAAGGATTTTGAGGAATATTTTAATAAGTTTCATAGTTCCTAACCCCCTTCCAGTTTATCAATTAAATGACATTTGATTAAAGAATGCTCCCCTATTGTTCTATGTTTACAGCAATCCATCTCGAGACCAGGTAGACAATGGGTATATGGACGCATCTACTTAATTCGTAGACGTCAAAGATGGATGTGAGAGGGAATGTGCTTAGTTGACAGGAGGACATTCAAGTTTTTTGCATCTGTTTTATTCAGTTGGAGGTAATACTGACAATATCCGTCGAAACAGCCTTGATTCATTATCTGGGAAATTGCATATAGTTGTAACACTTATTTTATGTTTCTTGATGCATTTGTTTATACATGTTAACTATAGGAACTCAACCGATGATTGTCCTAAACATATTACTTCATTTGTTTTCTTTGTTGTTGGTTCAAATTACACAAACTTTTCTTGAGGTTTCTCCTAATTACAGCAACATTTAAACTGTCGTGTTACAAATTACATCCAGCAATAGTTTCAACATCTCACAGTTGGACCTTGAAGAATGAAAAAACTTTAACACAATAATTCCCTCACAATATCAAGTAAAAAAACAATGAAAAAAAAAGAACAAAAGAAAGCAGTTGATACAGAACATTACTAATAATATAAACAGATTTGCAACGACTACTAATTATTCTTGGTGATCCATTTGAAAACAGAATTTATCCACACCAAGACAGATGCCAATACATATTGCCTTAATTCAGTATCTGCACTAGATCCATGTATATATAAAAACAGCAAGAAAGACAGGATCAGAGAGAGAGAGAGTTCACTAAGCAATGGAATGTGGAATCAGATGGATCAAAACCAGAAAAACCTGCAGAGTACAGATAGCGATTCCAAGCTTGAATTTCATAAAACATTTACATCCACTAAAGCTGGAAACCAAAATCAATCCTCAGTTTCTTCAACTAGCATATAGCTAATACTCCATCAAATTTTTGTGAGCAGACAGTCAAACATAATAGACCAGCACGAGAGAAGTAGCAGGAAAACAACACATAACTAGCTGATTTGAGTCATTCACAAGACTTCTAGCAAGCTAAACATAACTAAAAGGGTAATTAAGAGCCTCTCAGCTTTCTGATACATCACGAACGACAGCTGCAGGGGGCTCACAACAGTCACCTTCAAGCTTATGAATATGCGTCCTCAATTCCAGAATAGTATTACTTAAATCAGCAACGAGCAGGCCAGTTTTGCGCTTCTCACTGGTTTCCAAATCACTGAGAGTCTTCAAGTCCCCATTCTTCTGAAGGTACTCACCTAAGATACCCTCGGAGTTATAATCATCATCCCGAGCAACCCAACCATATAACCCATCTGCCAAATCAGAAGCTGCACAATAATCCTTCTTCCCATGATGATCAATGTCGAATTCCTTCTCAAACATAATGGCTTTATAAAATCCAGACCAGTCTCGCTTAAACTCCACCACAGCATATCTACAACCAGACAGTGCTCGAACTCTAACTGGATCAAATCCTCTCTTGGCCAGATCATTTTTCAGTTTGGAGATACTCTGACCATCAACAACATTGGCTAGAATTCCCATCCAAGGCCACACAAACAACTCGGTTACATCATTGCCTGGGGAAGGCTCAAGGGATAACCCAGTAAATTCTGCTGATAAGCCTTCCTGATCAAGATTCTTTTTCATGTACTTGACAAGGCCTAAATGTTTCCCCTTGTGCTTGATATCCCGATTCTGTGAGCCCTTACCAACATCAATGGCATGTTGGAGAAGGTCCTTAAATGGATAAACCAGCTTCTTTTTTCCAGGGCAGTACGGGCACCTGAACAAATCATCTGAAAACTTCACGTTATGATCGCCGTCCTTCAGCTGCTCATAGCATCGATCAACATATTCCTCCAACTCAGAGTCACTTATGTCCGTTTCGTCTTCAGAAGAGTAAGACATCTTCACAGAATCTGAAATGTAAGGTAACAATTAAAATCATTATCAGATAGTAGGAGTTATTATTAATTCCTGTTCTTTGCTTGGTATGTGAAAAGTGCATATGGGGAAAAACAAATTAAAACACATAATTTATCTCTTATCTAAAATGTCATAGTTTTTGACAGAACATGGAAACTAATGATATTCAAAGAAAAGCTAATAGAACCCCCATGCAGAAAAGAAAAGCTTTCTGAAACACCAAACAAGGTACAAAACAATCCATTACAGCAATGCTTGGAGTTTATTTTACTTGATAACTCTGTCAAATTCCAGATAAAATAGTTTCATAAACAAAACAAAACAAACAACCTATATATATTTAGACACACATGCACACAAAATGCTGAAGAAGCTCACAAGGGCTAAAGGATTACAGACAAAAAAAGGAGAAAAATGAAAGAAAATATAGAAAGCTCAAAAGAATGATGATTTTACAAAGTTTTGTTTCGCGGGGTTTGGGTTGCGAAGCTAATTTTCTAGATCTGTTTCCTCACATTTTCTGAGAAACCCATCTAGTGTCTCAACTTCCCAAAGCAGTATTTGGGAGGAACATGAACAATCAAACATACAAAAAAAAGAAAGAGTGTTGAAAATGAAAGCAACGATCGCGAACATTTAGTTCAAAAGAAAACCAGCGCATTGTTTAACTTCGCAAGGGCATAATGAAGAGAGAGAGAGAGAGATTTACCAGTAGCCTGTAGAAAGTCGGAAGAGAGGAATATCGATAGCGCTCTGAAATAGAGTCCAATTTAGGGTTTTTAAAATGGAAGAGTTTTTGTAGATTGAAGAAGATCCATCAAACTCCACGCTTCGATTTTAAATTTATTATATATATATATATATATATATATATGTATGTTATAATAAAGTGTTTTAAGTTTCGTTAATTTTACAAATATTAAAATTGTTTACAGCATTGTTGTTGTTAATAGATCACAATGTGTTCACTGTTTTGCTCCTTAAATTAAAGAATAATATGCTAAAATTTTGGAAATGTGTTCAGTATAAAACAATTATGAATTTGTTTTTAAATTATAACAAAGATCGAGATGCAACAATCAACTTATATGAAATTGAAGCAAGAAATATTATAAATTTGGATGATCGATCTATAGTTAGATTCTCACATTTCAAATCAACAATCTATATAAAAATGATTTTAATATAATTTAAGTTACAATTTTGTGATCGGACTTATATGGTATTGATTTGTGTTATTAATTAATTGTTATTATAATCTATTGAGATAGTTGACTAAAGTCTTTCACTAAATTGGACTCCAATATATGTATAATTGCATCTGTATGTTATTTTATCTTTTATTTGGGTTGTAATTTAGGTAGGACAATGAATGGAGCACAAATTTAAACCCATACAGAATTCTAGTATATTTATTACATATTAAGATATAAAAATACCTATTAGATCATTTATTGAAGAAAATTGGGGCCCTTATCAGTGGGGCCATGTCCATTGTCCATTATTCTTCTAAGTTTACCAATGAGAAACCAACAAAAAGGCTTGTTCGAAGACCATTCAACTTCAACAGGCCCAATTTGACTCAGCGGACCAATCGAGGTGGCCCACTCGATTTGTCACCTATATTTGGAGAAATTTTGTTATCATGATTTTATTTTGTTTAATGGGCCATAACTATTAAACTGTTTAATTCAAAAAAAAAAATTATACTCCTAGCACTTAAAAAAAAAACATATTTATCTATCCAATTGGAAAAGAAAGAGATAAAAAAACAAAAAAAAAAAGTACTGTTACTTGTTGAAGGGGAAATGAGTGTAATTCAAAGCTGAAAGAGAAAACTCCTCTAATGGACCATTGAAAAAAACAAAGAAGGTTGAAATTGGGCCGAGGCCCAGGGATTTGTTTTATTGAGCACTCTAAATGGACGTGGCCTGAACGTTGACATCTGAAGAGGAGTCTTGTTTTTTTGTAAGGTTTGGATTGTGAAGGTGTATCCACGCTCCAGGTTAAGCGCGTGAGATATCCGATATAAATCGAAAGGAGGAACCGCCAACCAGCTCCATTGTGTTTCCACGCTGTATGTTTTCTTCTTCCGCATTCACCACTCTCTGTTCCTCATAATTGCGATACTGCCACACACAACTTGTTAGTTATATAAACATTATTCAACTTCTCAAATCGCAATCATTATCAAGCCTCTCGGCCAGATCGCCTGATCGATCGAATTAGGGTTCCAATTTTGATAGCACTGGTGTTGATTATTGGCAATTGTGGAAATTGGATTCTGATTATTCTCTGATTTGGATCCATAGTTTCTTTTTTTATCCGATTTGAGTTTGGTGATTTCAATTTCTATTTTCGTTGAAGAACATGGGAAGTCCAGAAAAGAATCAAAACAAAGGAGGTTTCTTCGCGGCCATGACGTCGGGGCTGTCGCTCTTCAGCAACGCCATGCATAGATCTGTCAACGGGTATGTACATATAATTGATGATTGTTGATTTCTGAATGGAAAGTAGCTCGTTTTTGGTTGTTGAAGTTGATTTGATTGGGATTCTTTTGTTGGTGAGTGAAATTGCATTTTTTAGATTGTTTTTGATTGTGGTAATGTTTGCTTGTGATTCTGAAGATGTGAGCTTGAATTTGAATTTTAGATGCTATATTCTCTGATGATGGACTATTTAGTTGATTGATTCATTGATTTTTAGATTAATGAGTGTTTAGTTTGGTTTACATAAGTGTTTTGCATGCAAATCTCCAAAGAAAAACACGGAACCTCTGGCCATTTATAAATACTTGAGAGCAAGTGATATTGAAACACGATTGTAGGATGTGCTACAGAAGTGTTTGGTGCTTCGTATGTATATCTGTTTGCAATAATGATCTTTCATCTCTCACTTTTTTTTCTTCCAAAATGGAAAAGTTTGCCTTTTACATTTCTTCAAGATGGTGAGGATTTATTGCCTTCTTATTTCTTTTTCTAATAAAAAGGCAATATCCAGTGATGGAAACTGATGACGAATATTCAGTTATCCAAAGTGACTCATGTAAGATCAGTTGTTCTGTTATTCTCAGTTTAATATGTACTTTAAAAATTTCCAACTATCCTAGCATCACCCTTCTTTGAGCAGTACATGGAGAGATCCTACACAAAATCATAAATTTGTGTCTGGCTTGGTGATTTAATTTGCATAGGGATTGGTTTGGCTCAGATTTTTTTCCTTTCCTTCCTAATGGCATGCTCGTAAATGTGAAAAAATAAATAAAAAACCATGTTATGGTACTCCAGACGGTTGAAATCCAGGCCAGACATTACCTTTTCCTATTGTTACATTAAAGATCTGAAAATTCCCTTGAAACTTTTTGATGGAGAATAGAGATTAGATATATTTGGTGGAGATTTATATTGATTTATTGTTATTGATGCACACAGAAGTGTGATAAAGATAATATTACAATCCGTTGATTCTGGGAACACCGGATGTAAAGAGAAAACTATGTTTTCTTATTTCATAAATTAATTCAACTCCTCAACATAATAAAGATAACTCTTATTTATACTAATAAAGACCTAGAATCTTAAAGATACGATGAAATCAATATAAAGATATGAATAACAATAAATCAATATAAATCTCCACCAAATATATCTAATCTCTATTCTCCCATCACTTTTTTAACTGTAAAGGAAGAATCAAAACCAATTACAAGATTTTAGCCTAGCTGGTTTACGGGTAGCTAGAATCATTTGCAATGTAGAGTATATGATACCATAAAGTTTGATGCCCCAGCTCCACACTGGAGGTTTACAGTATAGAAATCTAATACTTGAGTTTGATTTTTTTAGTACTTTACCTTTTACGTGCACATCGGCCTTTTAGAACTTTTGCAGTTCCAGTTAATTACTTTTTTAAAAATAAGCCTTTTTTACCATTCACATTACTCATTAAAGTATTTTCTGCCACTTGTATTCTTATTTTTTGATTTGCTCTGAGTTATTTACCTGAATTTTGATCCACTAATGTATACATCCAAAGAACATACTTATATGAGCTTAGTCGGATGGAAATCTTGATTCTTGTGTCTTTTCTTGTAACTCTTGAGAGGTTCTAATCTTTACAACACAAAGATGCTGTCCTATATATCAAAATATTTTTGACTATCTTAGTATTCTTTTGTTTCTACTGATTCTTTTCTCCTAGTAATACCACACGTTAATATATGATTTTTAAACTATATACTTTCTATACCGCCTTCAGTTTGCTTGGCCATGAAGGGATGGAGGTTATAAATCCTGAAGGAGGAAAAGAAGATGCTGAAGAGGAAGCTCAGAGAGGAAGATGGAGGGATGAGGTGGGTTGTCATGTGATTATATGCATTTTGTTGATGATGCTTTTTATGCTATTCTGAAATTAATGGTTGCATTTTGTCAAGTATTGGAAGGGATTAGATTATAGATTATATTATTTTTATTATTGTTGTTGTTGTTGTTGTTATTTTATTTATTTATTTATTTGTAAATCTTTTTCTTTCTGCACTTTGAAAAACATTTACTTACATTTTTAATAAGATTGACTTTGTGATGATTATGTTTGCATTAAACCCAGGATACATGGAAACCGGTTAAAGTTCAATAGACATTTATTGAATGGAGAGTTTTAGATACTATATATATGTATATGTATATGTGTATATATATGTATTCATGAAAACTGATTTCAATATGTAAAAGTGGGTGGAAGGTTTTGAAAAAATTCAGACATATTGCAATGCTTGATGGTATAGCTCTCTTGGTACTCTAGTTAAATTCTTTCTCTGATATTTCAGTTCTCTTATTTATTCATGATTAATGACCCTTCAAATTGTTTCTAAAAGTGATTGTTGTCGTTATATGTGTGTGCATATATATGTACTGATAGATGTTTTGCTTTCAAAGGAGCGAGATAGTTACTGGAAAATGATGCAAAAATATATTGGTTCTGATGTCACATCAATGGTAACTCTCCCTGTCCTCATATTCGAGCCAATGACAATGCTTCAGAAAATGGCAGAGGTTTGTGCGTTTTCCTTGCGAGCTTGCTGCAACTCCTATAATGTGGTGTTTTAGCTTGTAGTGATGCTATTTTTATGATTATTGTGACAGTTAATGGAGTACTCGCACCTTTTAGATCAAGCAGATAATTGTGAAGATCCCTGCATGCGAATGGTGTATGCATGTAAGTATTCTTGCTTTGAGTGATGGACAGAATATATTATCATCTAATCCGTGTATGAGAAATTTTTGATGATGAACTTATTTATGCATTATTTTCTGCTATTTGACAGCATCATGGGCTATATCTGTTTATTATGCGTACCAACGCACTTGGAAGCCTTTCAATCCCATTCTTGGTGAGACTTATGAAATGGTTAACCATGGTGGCGTTACATTCATCTCAGAGCAGGTGAGTTAGTCATCAATTACTCCTTTGGTTTATAACTCATTTTACCAACATTTTATTAATTTCATCATCCTCCATACTGGACTTACTGGTTAATGCATGAATTCCTTAACTGCAATGTAGTTGTGAGAAATGAAATTTCTGGTTCCTAGTTTTCAATAAGACTTCATCTATGACAAATGATAAATCTGTGCCTGCATTGCTAGTTGCTCCTGCATGCCTTCTTTTCTTAATTGAGGTTCTTATAATTTTTAGGTCAGCCATCATCCTCCAATGAGTGCGGGTCATGCTGAAAATGAGCATTTCACATATGATGTGACATCTAAGTTGAGAACTAAATTTTTAGGCAACTCACTCGATGTCTATCCTGTTGGAAGGTAAATTCATTTTGTTTTCATCATTGGTTTGTTATATCCAGATGATTATCCCCTGTGGATGATATGAAATTGCAGGATCATTCTCGGTGATTTTTTTCTTATGAGATTCAAGTAAATTATTTTATTTTGTGATGAAATTTTATGTTATCTTCAATGCAGAACACGAGTGACACTTAAAAAAGATGGTGTTGTCCTGGACTTGGTTCCTCCTCCAACCAAAGTCAACAACTTGATTTTTGGACGAACTTGGGTGGACTCACCTGGAGAAATGGTTATGACAAATTTGACTACAGGGGACAAAGTTGTTCTTTATTTTCAACCCTGTGGCTGGTTTGGGTATGTCACCTCTCATTTTCATTTGCCATTTATCTCTCAGCATTTTTGGTTACTTTCATGTAGGATATTGTTATTCTGAAGTCCATCTAAATAATAAGTTCCATCAATCACCAGGTTTTTTGCTTCCAATGAATCTTATGATTTGGAAGTACTTTTGATGGTAGAGATGCCTATTTTATTGGATGATTGACGAGCCTTACTGTGTAAACTAACTAATTATTTGTATGTTTTATGTGATTTCTCATCTCTTTCCTGGGTTGATTCTTGTTAAACGTTAAGAGCATAGACATTCAACAGATGCATAAGATGTAGCTTGTGTGACTTCATTAAAATTTGAAAAAATAACCAAGTCTAGAGGTAATTGTTTTTTATGAGACGTTGGCAGGAGCAAGTGTCAAACCAAATGCAAAGACTTTGGGGAGATATAGCTAACTAGTAGAGTTTATAAATATGTTTGGACAGCTCAGGAAATGTTTCATCAACTTCTTTCAGATATAACTTGTCCATATTAAGTCAATGCCACAACCATAGTCAAAAAATTCAATTTGTATTGCTTGGCACCCGAAGTAAAAATTATTCCTGGTTATAATGTGGGTTTTTTTTCTCTACATCTAGTCTCTGTCTTGTGTGTGCCCACCATCATGTGCTTCAGAAAATTATTTGTTACTTTTTCTGATGTGTTTATATGATCATTTTGAGTGCAGAGCTAATAGATATGAGGTGGACGGATATGTGTATAATGCCAATGAGGAACCTAAGATTTTGATGACTGGAAAATGGAGTGAGTCCATGAGTTACCAACCATGTGATTTGGAAGGGGAACCTCTTCCTGGAACAGAACTGAAAGAGGTGAACCTTTTGATATCCTTTATTCTCATTCAATGATACTACAATTTGAAATGGTGATTTTCTATTATCTTCTTCTTTGTTGAAATATTCTCATCTGATAATGAGATGATATTATTCACAGGTTCTCATTTATTGTTAATCGCTGAGATGTTAAGTTAATGAGGCTGAGATTTTCTATTGCTGGAACATCTAATAGATGGCCTAGTTATCTACGTGTTCTCCTATCTGGTTGATCATAAATGCTCAAGCCAATTCTCTTAATTAGCATTATACTTGATCTTGTTTTTGGTTGGCTTTTTTGTGCAAGTGATTCTTGTATCCCTGGTCTGGGAAGTTTTGTACGCATTGCACTGCAATGTTATATTTTTTTCCCTGTATGTAATAATGTAAAGGCCATGCATTTGAGCTTGTTGGCACTGGTTTCAAGTTGTGTACTGACTGGTTTACAATTGATGAAATGTTAGGTTTGGCATGTTGCACCGGCTCCACCAAATGACAAATTTCAGTTCACCAACTTTGCACATAAATTAAACAGCTTTGAAACTGCACCCAGGAAATTGTTGGCATCAGATTCACGTTTACGCCCTGATAGATGGGCACTTGAGAAAGGCGATCTCTCTAAGGCTGGTGCTGCGAAGAGCAGGTCTGTTTCTCTCTCCCTTCTTTCTGTACTCGTGGTTGTTCAACTCTATATGTGCACCCACATGCTCAAAATACTTGAATTAACATAGAGAACAAACAAACCAATTGCAATCCTGAAGAGGGTTTTTTTAATGACTTCAAAATGATAGTTTCTAGTACATGTGGCCCATCACAATTTTTAATTAGTTAGTTGAGTTTCCAGAATATAAAACTGAACCCCACTCATTTTTGGGGCAACCTTCTTATTTCAATGTCATGTTCCATAAACATCCCCGATTTACCCACTATTAGAAAAGTTGCTGTATTTTATTTGTTGACATTGAGATATACCATAATGTCATTCTGAATTGCCTCAATATTACGTTGATGGGATTTAAGTACTGCCTAGTTTTTACTTGTGATAGCTTTTGTTTCTTGAAAGCTGACAAATGCAATGATTTAACCCTACTGAATAGCTGCATAAGGTTCTTTGTTTTTTTTTTTTCCTCGGTTGGGTTAATCTTGTTGAGGAATGCATACACTATCATTTCTTTAGGACACTAATATGTTTGACATTGACAAAGAAGTAACAAAGTCTGGTCCAGGTGCTGTGAAAGGAAAAGGGAGGATTTAGGTTTCAGTCATCTCTTTTATTTCTTGATCAAGTGAAAATCAATGTCCTTGGTTCCTGATGAATGATAAAGGCATATCTGAATATTTTCTATAGAAAAAAACCATAAAATTGCTGATTCATGAAAGTCTTACATTTTCATAGATGATCAGAATTAGAAATTGGTTTTTATTTCAAAATGGAAATGTGCCTTCTACTGCAAAGTCTTCCCGGTGCCACTCATTAGTTTATTATTATACAAATTTGTTATTCAGTGACGAACTTGCATTGTGATTTACCCATTCGGATATTTTTAGTTTGGAGGAGAGACAGAGAGCTGAAAAGAGAAACCGAGAAGCAAAAGGTGACCATTTTTCCCCGAAATGGTTTGATCAATCTGAAGACATTACAACTACACCATGGGGTGAGTTGGAAATCTACCAATACAATGGCAAGTACAGTGAGCATAGGAGTGCTGTTGACTCTTCAGACGCCGTTGAGACAGAAGATGTCAAGTCAACAGAATTTAATCCATGGCAGTATGCTGATTTGTCCGAATGAGGTAACACTTTGTTCATTTTGCAGTTGGTTTCTTCTGTCGGAACAGTTTTTTTGGTGTGATGTAGAATTAATTAGCTGTTGTTTATGGTCATGTGTACTTTGTAATCTTATTTTGCAGTTGTACTTGGAATTATCTATTCTATTGTAGATGGCTGAATAGTTTGGGTAATCCCGGGTAGTTTTAGCCTGGGATTTCAACTAGTAAAAGTTTTTTAAGTTTGAAGATATAATTAATCTTTTTTTTTTTTTCAATTGTTTAGGTAATTTTCCTTTTACACTAGGTATTGTTTGATGTATGTATGCATATGGTTGAGCCATAGAGGAGTCCGATATGCTAAACGGGGCTTGCAGCCATGGAAATGTACAGACTGTTATGAAAACACAGCCCTTCTGCTTGTTAATATGACTATGATGATTAACATTTGTTAAAAAATAAAAAATCGTTTCACTAGAAATATTGGTTTGATACAGTTTTGAAGGATCGATTTATGAATGTTGAGTCATTCATTTCTTATTTACTGTTAAGTTCCACGATTGGGATTCAACCTGCTAGAATAATTTCAGAAACAGCATTATCGGTTTATGTTGAAATAGAATTCTTTAAAATTCAAAATTTGAAAAAGTTAGTTTTAGAAGGTTTTGGCAGCTTTATAGAAGGGAAGCTCCAAGCTGTTGGAGCTGTTGGGGATAGAATTTTGGGGAAATCCATGAAAAATAAATAATTTTAGTATTTATTCAGTGAAGGGGTCACCCTAGTCCCTACCCTACCATCATGTGCTTTTAGAATAGTTAGTCTGAATTCATAAAGCCTGAAAATGACTTAGACTGCGACCTCTATCCCAGTGGAATCCATATTTATTTATTTATATATAATTGACGAAAGAGTATTCATATTATCACCACCTTAAGAAAAGGCTTCTTTATTAGTGGCAAACAAAATGATTCCAGATCACTAGCCACCCCAATGTTTGCCTTATATTCATTTTGAATTATATTTTTTTAATGAAACTGTGTTTGACGATCAAGATTTTTGAACAATCTCATAAAAAGCGTTTCTTACTATCTATTGTAAAATGTTTTTTCGTTTTTCAATCATGAAATACCAAAAGTAACGACATATAATCCTTATTATGTTCAAATCAAACGATATTTCATTACTTACAATTCAAATTTATTTGCACACGTCAATAATATTTGATCTGTGGGTCATAAATTGTTAATTGATCTACAATTCAAAGTCATTTTTACAAATTAATATTTGATATGTGGATCATGAATTGTTGGTTGATCTTATCTCAAAACATCTCAAATGTATGATACAGTCTCAAAATAATTATACTCCATACGATTATAGAAACCATCAATAGATAATTTAGTTATAAATCTTAGATGCACATATAAATACAAATTTATGAAAATTGGTGATATGAAATATACGTTTCTAGAAAATTTCTTTAGTTTTTTCTTTGAACTAGGAAATTTTATTAGTAGTTATATGTTTTTAGAATAAAAAATGAATATCACTTTTTCATCAAATGACGATCAACGTCACAATTTTTGAATCATTAGGTTTTGAATTTTTTACTTTTATAAAAAAAATTAATTACATATAATATAATCAGTATTTTTTTTTTTTAACTTTTAACTGCTGTCTGTTTTTTTTAATTTTTAATTTTATGAAACATAGTTACGTTAACTGAAAATGGATCCCCTGCTGGGCAAAAAAACCAGCATGAGGTGATGGGGCAAATCACATCCTCTATACTATATATTCATGTATCACGCGTGTATCACATCCCAAAACATACGTTATATTGCTTTTCAAATTAGAAGCGATTATTAAAAAAAAAAAAATTACAAAAACACGGTATATGTACCCAGCATGAAGTGCTGGATTTTTTGCCCTAGCAAAGAATCTATATCCACGTTAACTAGGCACTCGCCGGATCAATCGCATTCCGTATAGCGCAGTTTTTGCTGTTTTTAAACTCTATATTTAAGGGTCCTTTTTATTCTTTATTTTTCTTTATTAATGTTTTACCACTTCATCTTTCAACCCCAGTTTGAATTCAACAGATATACAATTTTTTTTTTAATAAATTACAAATTATTATTTATGATGAATATGAGAAGAGGACAAAAGACAAAGGCCCAGCATTGACCCACAAACCGTCATTCCTCACTTGTACTCTCTTTACTAAATTTTCTCCTAAAAATTAAAACAATATATATTTGTAATTTTATCGACATCTTCAACGAATGAAAGAAAGGAGAACGTGGCCTACTGCCCTTATCCCTCCGTAACGCCGTTATCTTATCGCCCCACATTTCACCTTATCGCCGTCACCTCCGTTTCACATTTTTCTTGTCCATTTTCGAAAATAAAAATTAAAAACTTGCTTCTTTCCAGATAATACCCAACGAAAACGATCCAATCCAGGTCTATCCTGATGTACACGTAGGATTTATATTTCGTCTGACGTGGCACTTGTGTGAAAAGGAGTTCCATTAGTATCATATAGTATCACTTTTGTAATTCATTAATAACATAAATACAAAAAAAAAAAAAAAAAAGAAGGATAATTGGTTGTGTGTACTAAAGAATTTAATTTTGGAAGTGAGTAACAATGGAGTTGAATATGAAGTCATTTTATCGACTAATCTAGTAAAATTTAAATCATTATGAACACAAAATTACGACCTTGAAATTTCTCAAAAGGTAAAACGAATTTTTAGGTGTTTTTTAATGTTTGTTTTAAATATCACACTATTCACTGCCTTAGAAAAAGACAGTATAAGATGATAATGAAAAGTTCAAGAATTTGATTAAAACAAATAAACATGCAATGAATATTTGAGGGTGTATGAGATAAAAGGTAAAAGTTAGGGAGCAATTCCACAATCTTAACTCAGTTAGAGAAAATGTCAATTGAACTAAAATATAATAAAAGACGGATCATATATTTTTTCATTGGATAATAGTAAATGGATGAGTGGAACTAAATTAAATAGATACATCTTTTCTTTAATTCTCGAAATCTCCTATTGTATTTCTCTTTATCACTGCATGCATATCGACAATATATTCATAATATATTGTACAATGAAAACATAAGTGCTATTTTACAATATGTGATATTTGATTGTATTGCATTTTAATAAGGAAGATTTAAACTCGTATTATCGAAGAACCGATAAAAAAAGAAAATAGTTATGCCACTTGATTGATTTATATTCAACTCCATAAAAATATGATTTAAACACAACTTTAAATTATTTTAACATATGTGATTTTTCTTAATTTTATACTTAAAAATACACTCATCATATTGTTAGTAAAGTTGGATATACATCCAATTAGTTAACTTAGGGTAAATACCCAATATGAATTTTTGACATGAAATGACCACAATAACCCTGAGAAATTGTTAAATTTTCAAGTTAGATCTGAATGATGGCAGGGGAATCTTTCTTTGCCAACTAAAATCAATGAAGCGATGCATTGACACCTATATTTGTTAGTGGAATTAGATCCACATGCACGTGCTTATAAATAACCAAGATATTATTTTTATAGTACGCATTCATTTGTCCAATGAGGATATTCTCCTTTTTCCTTCTAAATTAGACAATCCAATGATCCATGCATTTATTCTACAATATATTATTGAACCATCATACCAATGTTGCACTTCATTTCTTGAATTTATATATTTATTTAAACTGTATATTTGCTAATAAATTCTTAGTTAATATATGAAGTTACTTTGTTAATCAACTTTGTTACTAAATGTAACATTGTTTGATTGAGGAATATAGAGAGAGTTCATGCTAAGTTTTAGTTAAACCACAGATGTTTCTTGGTTAGGCATGAGTTTGGTGAGATTTAAAGCAAAACTTAACAAAAATTAGTTACAATTTTGTTGAGATTTTATACAACCTCCTTACTCAGCGGACACCTTTGGTAATAAAAAAATTTAAATAAAATACATATCTAGTAAGAAAAATTCGAAATAAACAGAAACCCCACAAATTATTAATATATTATCCATATTTTTATTACAGAAATTCCAAAAAAAGGTTTGAGGGACAAGAAATTCAGACAAAAATTTAAAGAAATTCCCTCGCTTGGTGACCCAACGTTTTTCTCGATGATGTAAACGAGGAAAGACCACAGGATTCACATCTCACTACCACGTGGCAGAATCTCACGAGGTCTAGGGCCCACAAAAGAACAGGTCTTCAGGCAGTTCTTTGCGGTAACCTGCTATAGCCGGTGGGGCACTGGGCATCTACCGATGGGGCCGGTGACAGGGGTCAATGGTATAAGAGTTGGGGTTTAAGCAATGGTGTGAGGGGGGTGGTTTTCACAGGGTTTTTGCCCATCTTTTTCAGAGGAAAAGAAAAGAAAGCATAATGGGTGAATTTGAGTGATTATTCTTTGTTTTTCTTCCCAATCTTTTGTGGGTTCTTC
This sequence comes from Scutellaria minor, assembly GCA_954870855.1. NCBI lineage: Eukaryota > Viridiplantae > Streptophyta > Magnoliopsida > Lamiales > Lamiaceae > Scutellaria > Scutellaria minor. The sequence goes on from OX940725.1 coordinate 4,814,489, forward strand.
GATTTGTTTGTTGAAAGAAATGGATTAGAGAATTTGGGTTGTGGAAGATTCATGATGTGTTTTCACAAGGAATAAAAAACTGATCTTGCATTGTTGTTAGTGTGATTATGTAATTTTTAGGGGAATTTTGTTTTCTGAAGGAAATGATGTGGGAATTGAAGGAAATTGATGGTGGCATGGAAGAAAATTTTGTTCTTTGAAGGTGAGATCATCAAATTCTGGGCTTCTTATGTTTCTAGTTTGGTAACATTGGAGCCTTTGGTTCAAAATTTTATGTTACTTGAAGAAATTTCTTGGTAAATTAAATGGGAAATCATAAATTGTGTGATTCTGTTTTTTCTCATCCTTGTTTCAGTGTTTGGGGCAACCAAACAGGGGTTGGATTTCTTCATCTTTATGTTTATTTATTTATGTTGTATTTTCCAAATCAAGTGTTTTCATTAGTTTTGCATTTTCACACTTTCTTTTTCTGACAATTTGAAAGTATCTGATCTGTTTTTGCCATGCAAAGTATCATAATTCCTTCTGGGTTTCAGAAAGAATTTCAGGGTCTTGGTTCTGAAATTTTTACATGGTTTTGATCCATTGTTGAAAATGTCTTCATTTTATTTTTGATCTGTGTTTCTTTTAATTTAAGATCATTTTCATGCAACTTGTGTTATAAACATATTAGATAATGTTTTCTTGAAAATGCTGTTGAAATCCCTTTCACTTGGAGGGTTTTTGTGAGGGTTACTTATTCTACAAGTGATGTCCTCTCTCAAAGTTGATATCCTTTCCTTTTTAAACTCCCCTTTCTTCATGAAATGAAATTTGTCACTTATTTGATGTATCAAAAGAGGTTAGTACCAATTTATCTTTGTGTTTTCTGTGGTTGTTTCTAGTTTTAAATTGTTATGCACTCCCTCGTCAGAACACCTGATTTTGTTGATCTTGTGATGTTGCCCCAGATTTCTTGTGAATCTTTATTGGTCTGTTTTATCAAAAGCCCCAAGGGGTTTTAATATGTATCTGAAACTCATTGATCTGATGGAACTTTTTTTTTCTTAAAGAAATCATGTGTATGACAATGTTTGATTATTGCCTACAAGGTAATGTAGGCGGTTAAAACAGTTTTTACGCATTTGCTTCACAAAGACTTTCTCGTTTATCTTCATAGATTCCACACTGCCAATAAATATACGCAATCGCCTTTCTTTCCTACTGATGGTTTGTCATTATTGCCTGAACTTCTGGAATCAATGTTTACGTTGCTTTCAATGTTGATCGGTACTAAAGGATCCGGTGTTTAGAGGATCAACTGGTGTCTTCTTTTCTTGGTGCTCCCTTTTTATCTTGATCGTCTTTTTCTTATTTAACCCCTTTTATGTAGTAAACTCTAGATCCATGCTTCCAATATTAGTCTTCATTTAATAGCAATGTTTTAGGTGAACTAGGTGTAACCAAATGTCCCAATCAACGTCTGCGCTATCTTGTTGTAACTAAAAGTCATACTTTGTCTCTTTCCTACTAATTTTGACAGCCAGTTGACGTCAAAGGTCGCCATTTGTTTCATCTTCATGGAGTCCGTTATGTTATTCTACATTTGAGATATCTTCCTTGTAGACTATTACCATGTTGATTTACCCAAAACTTCTGATCAGATTTTCCACACTACCAATGTGCATTGATTGACACGGCTTTTGTATTTTGTCTTTCTATCACAGGCACCATGTCGTGGGGTTATGTTGTAAAATAGATCACGAAGGCTGGTGTTCACTGCTTTATGAATTTCCTGGGTATGGTTCTAAGACATGGAATTGCAGAAGAGATTAGACTACGGATTTAATGGCTATCAGGTTCCTCCCACTCCTCGAGCTGCCAGATCAGCCAGGGTAATAATCCTAGACTCTCCTTAAATCTTGTCATTATGGTATTTCCTTCTCTTGCCCATTATGGCCTATTGAAAAACTTACTCTGATTTTCATTTCATTCACTTGTTTTCAGAGGAGATGCTTGGTCAAGAGAAAAGCCGATGACCATCAAATGTGTGCATTCGACCTATTGGCCACTGTAGCTGGAAAGTTACTGTTGGATGGGGAGACTTCTCCACCATCTGCAAATGCATCATCTGGTAAGGAGCACGATGCAACTATGGACGATTCTGCTGGGAAGGAAGTAAAGAAAGAAGATAAGCCTTTAGAAGAAAAGCCTCTCGATCGAGACTGCTACGAAAGGAATTTTATGTTTACTGAACTTGCCCCAGAAGCTCCCGATCCAAATTCTTGTTTGAATGAACATGCTTGCACCCAAAATGATATAATATCGAGGCCTGCATCTGGAATAACATCTTCTGACTGCTCCGAGAAGGTTGGCTCTGAAGAGCAATTGGTGAACGATGACTGCAATCTCCGCCTAGGAATTTTTACTCCTTCAGTAGATATTGAGTCGTCTGGTTTTAGATCATCTGGTGGTAATTGTGATTCGGAGGATGAAAGTAGGAAAGACGTAAAAATGGATTCTGCAAATATTAGGAGTTTCCCAGTAAATAATAAGGCTTCAGAAAGAAAATCTTCGGCTTTAGTTTGTTCTGTTGATAGTGTAAAGTTTGCCTTTAGCAGAGACCACACTCCTTGTGGCTCTTTCCCCGTTAACCGGGACAATGTAAAGTTAGTTACTAGAGATGATGACGATAACTCTTCTGAGTGCATTGAACCTACTACCACTAGATGTAAAACCTTTAAGCCACCCGGGGACCGTAGGTTTAGGAAGCTGCTCGCTTCTAAGCATTGTAAAACGACTTCAAATGTGAAGGATGCTGAACTCTATAACTCTGGTGAGCTGCTATTGATTGTGTGTTATATTGACGTAGACGTTATAATGGTGTGTTAAATTGTGTGTTATCGTGTATGTATGGGTACAGAAAGGTGCAATTATCTCAACCGGAAGAATGGTTTCAAGCGCCAAAGGTCTCTGAGGGATTACCCTTTCAAGAAGAGGAAGCTTTACGATTGTAGCTCAGTTTCTAATTCTGATGAAAGCATCAGTGGTGATGGGTTATGTAGGGGCTCTGAAAAGTGCATTAATGGAGACGCACTTAGATCTCGTCCAACTCTGCCAAGAGGTAACTTTTCATCTCGTCTCCATCTCACACACTCTTGATGTTGGATATGACTGAGTAGATTCGATTAACTTCACAAAATGCAGCTAATCCAGCCCCGACCTCTGTAGCTGGAGGGTATGCGTCCTTCCACTCGAGGAATAGCCAAGGTATGAAAATTTCTTCGAGTAATTCATTTTTTTAATCTGTTGCGGTGTAAGATTGCTGATGTTGAATTGTTTGAAAGCAGTGAAACTTAAGATCAAGTCGTTTAGGGTTCCGGAACTGTTCATTGAGATCCCGGAAACTGCCACTGTCGGTACTCTCAAGGTATTTTTGAACATCAATCTGACTCCGCTATCTACGCTTTAACATTTCAGCACTATATCATATCGTTGGTGGCTTTAATGCTGTGCAGAGAACAGTAATGGAAGCAGTAAACGCAGTACTTGGAGGTGGCTTACGCATAGGTGTGCTTCTCCAGGGTAAGAAGATTAGAGACGACGACAAAACCCTTTTGCAAACTGGGATTTCTCATGACTACAAGATGGATACCCTCGGATTCACTCTCGAGCCCAGCCCCGCTCCAGCACCGATAAGATCGTACAACGAAGATCGTCCAAGTCAACTGCTTTGCGACAGTCCACAACCACTGGCAAGGTATATATCTCCTTGTTTTTCCTCTACAAGTCTCGTTTCTTTTCTTACGTTTTACGTTCGTCGGCCACCAGGTACCCTCCGACTCCTCTCGTCACTCAAAATGCGGGCCATCAGGGGAACCATGACAGTCCTCCGGATCATCCTGGAAGTTTCAGCAATTTCATAGAAAGTGATCATGACTCGGCTCCTTCTCCTCCTGGTTTGCCATTACAGAGAACAGCTTCAGAATCGAAGGCTCTGGTTCCTCTACCTTCAATGAAGCAAGATGCACTGGCTGTGATGCCTTTGCGGAAATCCAAGCGATCTGAGACTGCTGCTCAGCGCAGAATTCGTCGACCTTTCACTGTTGCTGAAGTTGAAGCTCTGGTTCAGGCTGTTGAGAAGCTGGGAACTGGAAGGTATGTTTGGTGAAGCCTCATAACTAAATTACGAGAAGTTGAACGATGTATATTGTATGCTTATATGCTTGTTTATGCTGCAGATGGCGTGATGTTAAGCTGAGAGCTTTCGACAGTGCAAAACATAGAACTTACGTAGATTTGAAGGTAATAGAAACTCAATTCTCCATTCATGCCTATCTTTGACAGCCTTCCTAAATTTCCAGGCTACGTTTTCTACAATTTGGCATCGTGCTATATATGGTGGTTACGAGTTAGCTTTCTATCATCTTACAAGAAATACATTGAGGTTGTGTTTGGATTGAGGGAATTCGAAATACAGGATTCAAAAATTAGTTCAAAATGAAAGTGATGAATTTCAAATTCATTACAACCCAAACACCACTAATGAATTTACTAGTATGAATTCCATCAAAAAACGTCTCTATAATCACCATAATCTCTCTCTGGTGTAGGATAAGTGGAAGACATTGGTCCACACGGCAAGAATATCTCCTCAACAGAGGCGAGGCGAGCCAGTGCCACAGGAACTCCTGGACAGGGTCCTAACGGCTCACGCTTACTGGTCTCAGCAGCAAGCTAAACAGCAGCTCAAGTCCCAACCAGACACTTGCCTTCTTCTCTGAACAACCGGTAGCATTAGCGGGCCAAGGTTAACCGGACCTGTTCAGGTGGGGCCCACGCTCTCTCTTCTTTTTACAAATGCTTTTTTTCTTTTGTGATTAATAATACTATTATGTAAAAAATGTGTGTCAAGAAAAGGAGTATAATTAGTTGTGTAATATTTCTAGGTCTTGTTGGGTTGTCTGTAAATGGGTGGCAGAATAAAAGCTTTTTGCTAACAGAATTCATTATGCTGGCAAACTGGCATTCTCTCTCTTAATGTGAAGTTTTTTTTTTTGTTTCAAAAATTGCTTCATTCTATTATATAGGTTGAGAGAGTCACAATTTATTGTAATTATTAGTGTTAAAGATTCATTTTATTCTTGTACTGAGAATTGTCACACTTTTTGTATGTTACATAGCAATTTTTTGACATGTGTAATCTAGTCTTCTATTGCCTTCAACTTCAATCTTAATAAATTTGAATTTGCTATTTTTCTTTATTTAATTTAGTAGTTTGAACAGATAACAAGGTCAATAGTCAAAGGACTTTTATTTAGGTCTTAAATTCTTAATTTGTATGTATATAATATTAGCCATATTGGGTAGGAGAAACATAATCAGATCTTGTAACATATATAAATTACATAACATCGCGGTATATAATTTTAAAATCAAGCAATATTAGTTCATAATTTAACAGTAAAACGTACTTGCCGACATCATTAGAGAATCATTTACATATATTTAATATATTTTGGGTCGTTAAGACGCGTGTTAACGACTATTTATTCTTCATAGCATAATATGAAATTAAATTAACTGCTATATTGTTATATATTAATACCTCCGATCTTTTTTAAGTGACATCCTAAAGTTGGACACAAAAATTAAGGATTATTTTATTTTTCTAATATGTCATTCATTAACTAAATATATATTTGAAAATATGGGTAATGTACATATCGATTAATTTAGGAATCAATTAAGCACAAGGGTATATTATAGAATATATAGTAGTATAGTACACAAAACATCAATTAAAAAGCAAAAATTTAAAAGTTCTAAAATATCATTTAAAAGGGATTGGAGGAGTACTAGAGGTTTGAATGATTTGAAGTTTGGTCCATAAATTGGTATTACTAAATTTAATATCTTGTATTATGTAAAAGACGCTTATAAACCCATCTTCGGTCGATGTCAATTTGCATTTACACCCTTCGAAAAGTTTGATCAAGATTTTCTTTGTTTTTTTTTTTTTTTTTTTGAAAATAGTTTGATCAAGATTTAAGTATAATAGTTTTAATATTTTGATTTGAAAACAAGAGAATCTACCTCCCATTTCAAACTTTATTGAGTTACAATTAAGATTGAAATTTGAACTTGAAAATGTATTCAAGGAGATAACAATAAATTAAGTATTTGGGTCCATATCTCAAATCCCAATATTGAATAATTTGTCAATATCCTTCTTGTCCTTTTCAAACTCAAGGTTTTCTTTTAGTGTTTTCTTGTATTTCTGGAGAATAATTTAGAAGAATCTATTTTAGTGGTGAGACTGAGGAATACGTGAAGAATTAAATATATATTTCGGGAAGAAAATAATTTAAAGATATCGAATGAAATTCTAATTGAAGATATCATGTTGATATTGTACATGATTATTGTTATTAGTGAGGCATATTCTCTTGTAAGCAATAGCCAATAACTGATAAAGTAAAAAAAGAAGAAGATTGATCAATAGGTAAGGTAAAGGGAGGGTAAGAGAAGTAAATAGGCTTTGATTCCTTCACATTAATAAATGTACAAGCAATTTCATTTTAAGTTTAGAATTTAGAAATTTTAGATTCTACTATCTAAATTAGAATTATCATTTCGTTTCTTTTATAATTTGTAAAAATTATATTATGAAGCGTACTCTAAAACATTAGATCGTTTATTTATTTATTTATTTGTTATTTGTGTTTTATGTTGTAACCTTTTAGTTTATAGATTGTATTTTGTAAGTTGTACTTATAAATCTGTATTATAAATTGTAACTTTTAATTTTTAAAGTAATAAGTTATATCTTATAAATGTAAGTTCTATTTTTTTAAGTTCATATCAAATATATTATCTCAAAATTTTATCCAACTTGTTAGTTCAAACAATTGTTATTTAGTATAATATGTCATCACATTATTATTTAAACTTACAAGGAAAAAAGAAAAAGAAAAAAGATTCGAATTGACAGTTCCAAACCGAAACCCTGTATAACATTATTCGATTACGATTTATAGTCCACCGTTTTTCGAACCATCGAATCAAAACCGAAATTGACGATTCAAATTGAACGACACCTATCTACCCCAAATAGATCATCCTAAGTATAATTTATGTATCTATTGGGATAGGAGGTTTGTTGATCAATGATCAGTTAATTAATTAATTTATTTCTTCGTGAAATTATAAGTAAATCATGTCAATGTCATGTGTGAACATATTTATTATTGATGTGTCTTAATTATATTTAAGGATTTTGCATTATAAAACTAATTATCCTATTATGAGATCTAGACAACTTTTAATGTGCTTAATTGTCTTAGAATGATCATATGTCAGAAGGATATTCCTATTACATTTGTAATCTCTGAAGGATAGAGAATCAACCACGAGGATTCAAGTATTTTATATACAATACGATATGAAGCAAATTGCTGAAATATATTTGATGTTCAAGGATAAAGAAAAGAACGATCGTTGGTAGGATTTGAAACGGGCGTAACTTTTGATTTTGGGCTCGAACTTTCTATTATAATACTTTTTCAGAAGTGAGGCCCAAATTCAGACATTTCAAGTCCGTTTGGCAGTTTTATTGTTTTTACTATCTTTTTTATCGTGTCTCCTTGGTTTTTATTTCCTTTTGAATTAGGGCTTGATTCTGCACCTTTAAATAGACGTCTTGTCATTCTGAAATGTATTACATTACACTTTTGGCTTAATAAAATCTATTTTTATCTTTCATATGAGTGTTAATTTATCTTCTATATTTTACGTCCCATATCAGTATAAGTCATCAGCATAATGCTCGTAGGAACCATTTGTAATAACTAACATGCAAAAATAATCTATTTATCATGAAAAGATTCATGGTTGCTAATCATACTTCACCTTAGTTGTTTTTTTGAACAAGGTAAGCATTATGTCGTCCATGGGAAATGATTTTCTTTTTCTTTAAAAGAAGTTAATTATTTTGTATTTTCGGCAACTTCTTAAGATAATGATTCGTTTTTTAAATCATAAAAATATCGATCTAATAAATTGATGAATTGAAGTATTTAACTATTGGGTATACATTATAAACTCTTTATTTCTATAAAAAGGAGAATTAATGTTGAAAGTATTTGAAATTACCAAAAGGAATAATTTGTTTGGCCAACACGAAAATCAGATAATAAAACTATAAAAGGATTTTTTTCACGGACCACAGTGTTTGGCTGCTTGCTTCCTGCTTCACCGAAGCTTCACTTCGTCTTTGTGCTTGGAGAAAAAGCTAATGATAATTAAAATTTACATCCTTCAAGTTTAGTATAATTACATAGCACCCCCTATTATTTGAACAATTAATATATGACCTCCCTGTGTGATGGAGAAGAAAATTCAAAATGTGAAATTATAAAGGACAATATTCACTTTATGTTTTGATTATTGGTTTGATATTGGAACTAGGTATTCTGAAGAATATAAATTTAAAGTGCATTAAAATAATAAAGTTACACTAATATATATATATATATGTGTGTGTGTATATATATGTATATATGTGTATATATATATACATATATATATTTGTGAAGCAACTGATACATACTATTTATTAAATCTTGTCAATGATAGAATAATTATCTTTGATAAAAGTGAAAGATAACATAATATTAATTCGAGAGCAAGTAATTAATAATTATAACATATTTTGGTTTTTATAGTGGGAACTTGGAGAATTGGGGTCCTCAATGTAACATTGAAAAAAAAAGGGAGGCCTTTTGTAATGATATTAATCCTCAAGGATGTGTATTTAATTATCCTAAAAAGTGAAAAATAGTAAAATGCCTCTCTCCCCTTCTCTCTCTCTCTCTCTCTCTCTCTCTCTCTCTCTCTCTCTCTCTCCTATTATATATACACGCACATAAACACTCTCGCGCAGAGTATGTATCATCATATCTTTGTTCACTTCGTCTCGAGTGTTCCTGGTTAACTCAGTCAAGAATCCTTCACTGAACCTGAGAGTGATTGACTCCTCTCATTTAGTTGACAAATATCTAAGGTACGTGCTCAGACTTAGCAAACAAAATTGCTAATTTTCTAATCGATTTTTTTTCTTTAGTTGTATCTCGTGATTGTGTTGCTATGGTTGGTTAATTTCTCTGATTTTTGCTACCTATCTTTAGATTATGCCTTCGGATCTGAATACTTTTGTGCTAAGTTGGTCGTTATTCTGCTTTCTTTTCTGGGGTTTCTGGTGTGTGTATGTGTATTTCCTCATTTGATCGTTTAAGATATTTTTATTTTTGCTTTGAATTTGATTATTATATAAGGATTTTTGATTAGTAAGGTGTTTAATTATGCTGTTTGATGTGTTTCCACTACAACTCTGTTGCAGTTTATGATGCCTTTTCATCGTTTCCTCGTCACGATTTCAAAGCTTCAGATCATTGCTGATATTTTGAATAATTTTTTTTTCTTTTTGTGTGTGATTATTTGCCTTTCTATATCAGTTTTGATTGGGTCGAATGTTGAAAATAGATTCTTAAAAAAAATTATTATTCAAAGATATTTATTAATGGCTTTCTTAATTGAGAATTTTACCGAAATTGACTAACGTACCCCTGCACTCAATCAGATGAATATGTATACATGTAATATTAAGAAATAAAACAATATAATATAAAAATTAAATAAAAGAACCTCTGTTTTAAATTAAAATTTAATTTTTTAATAGTTAGGCTTAGTGTTAAAGCCAATTTGTAAATATGGAAATGACCCTTCTAGGTTTTCTAATTTTTTAATATAATTTGAAATTAATAATTTTTAACTTAAAATATATTTTTTCAGCTAAATACGAAATATGATCTATGGTTCAGAAATCCGCTTGCATTATACTGCGGGTGATAATTTTTTTAAATCTAAAATTAGTTTATATATACATAACAATTAAGTTCACAACTTCACAAAAGGATATACTGACCAGTTCAACACTAAATGACATCCTCAGTTGTTGACAGTGTAAGCATTTGAATGACCGAATGCGTTTCTAAGCTCATGTATAATTGTATGTGTGTATAGTGGAGGGTGTTTGCATTTTTGCAAACACAATGAAATCTTTAGTATTTTATCAATCCTTTTAGTACCATGAAATGGTCATTTGGCCAGCAAGTTCTGGATGTTATAGATGTTATCTTATAAGCTGCTGAGTCTATTTGATCTCATCTCATCTACTTCATGGCATTCTAGTTGTTTCAGTTGGTGAGATTTAGTGACTTCTGCTGATTTGTTCAAGTTTATCCTGATATTGAGAGTTTTAATTTGGTCAATGAGTTGTATTCATCTCTGCCTATTAGTTTTCTGTGAAATGAATATTTTCAATTTTTGACTCATTGAGTTTCGGTCGTTTTGATTGATTAGGGAATTTAAGCCATTGATTGTCATGGATCATCAATTCAGTGAAATGCCCAATATAGAAAATGGGATCGAATATGATGACGACAATTTCTTTCCCAGTTATGATCTATCTCAAAACCTTAACAATGGGATTAAATATGATTACTCAGACCTTGATGGCCTGGATATCCCATTCCTTCCATTAAGTCCTGGTCCTGTTAATTTTGCTCCATCTTCAACTGTGAGCTATGAAGCAGATTCTCCAGATGATCAAGACTCCGATCCAGTGCTAAAGTTCCTTAATCAGATACTAATTGAAGAGAATATGGAAGAGAAGCCCAGCATGTTCCATGACCCTCTTGCCCTACGTGCTGCTGAGAAATCTTTGTATGAAGTTATTGGCCAGAAATACCCACCTTCACCTTCACCTTTTCACCCTGGAAATTACGGTGATCAAAAGTTGGATAGTCCTGATAGCTTTTTGGGGAGTCCCAGTGAGTATACAAGCAGCAGTAATGCTGGTAGTAGTTCTATTGACACTCAATGGATTGTTGATCCAGGTGAATATAATTCGTCTGTAGAGCAGGGTTATCTGCAAGAATTTTCATCAAATTCATCCCTGCAGGTCAGCTCACAATCATCGTTAGGTGCTGTCAATGGCTCCTATAGTAATGACAACACTCAGATGAACAACTATGGAAATATGCTTCAAAATTTGTTTAGTGATAGTGAATCCATCTTACAGTTCAAGAGAGGGATGGAAGAAGCCAGTAAATTCCTTCCTACCAGTAATCAGTTGATTATTGATTTGGACAAATATGATTTACCTCAGAAATCTGAAGAAATTGGTCCAGCTGCTACGGTCAAGGTAGAAAAGGATGAGACTGATGACACTTCGAATGGCTTGAAGGGAAGGAAGCATCAGTATCCAGAGGATGGTAATTTGGAAGACATGGAAAGAAGCAGCAAACAATCTGCAATCTTCATTGAAGAAGTTGAATTATCTGAAATGTTTGACAAGGTTCTACTTTGCACTGATGTCAAAGGGGAGCCGACAAGTTGTGCTGATGATACTGAATTGCCAAGTAGATCGGTGAACACCTCATTGCAAGGAGTGCTGCCTAATGGGTCTAACAACGGAAGAGCTCGTTCTAAGAGAAACGAGAGCAAAGGGGATTCAGTGGATCTCAGAACCCTCTTGATCAGCTGTGCTCAGTCTGTTGCTGCTGATGATCGTAGGACAGCACACGAACAATTAAAACAGATTATGCAACATTCTTCTCCTACGGGTGATGCATACCAGAGGTTGGCCCATGTGTTTGCCAGTGGTCTTCAGGCACGGCTGGGTGGCACCGGGAGTGAGCTTTATGCATCCCTTGCTCGGAGAAATATTACAGCTGTTGAGAAGCTAAAAGCCTACCAAGTTTATCTTTCAGCTTGTCCATTCAAAAAGTTGTCAATTGCTTTTGCAAATAAGATGATCGTATCAGTGGCATCAGAAGCAACTACACTGCATATTGTAGACTTTGGTATTCTTTATGGCTTCCAGTGGCCTATCCTCATTCAGCATCTTTCGCAGAGACCTGGTGGGCCTCCAAAGCTGCGTATTACTGGAATTGAGCTTCCACAACCAGGTTTCAGACCAGCAGAAAGAATAGAAGAGACAGGTTGCCGCTTAGAAAAATATTGTGAACGTTTTCGTGTGCCATTTGAATACCAAGCCATTGCAACACAAAACTGGGAGGCAATCAAGATTGAAGACCTGAAGATTGCAAGTGGTGAAGTGCTCGCTGTGAACTGTCTTTTTCGATTTGGCAGATTGCTTGATGAGAGCGTTGTGGTTGACAGTCCAAGGGATGCTGTTCTGAAATTAGTTAGGAAAATGAAGCCACATATATTTGTGAACGCTGTCACCAATGGAACATATAGTGCACCCTTCTTCGTTACACGTTTCAGGGAGGCTCTCTTCCACTATTCAGCACTGTTTGATATGTTCGATGCTACATTGCCTCAGGATAACGCCCAGAGGATGAATTTTGAACAAGACTTCTACGGCCGTGAGGTAATAAATGTCGTTGCATGTGAGGGAGCGGAGAGGGTCGAGAGACCTGAGACATACAAGCAGTGGCAAGTTCGACATATGAGGGCTGGGTTCAAACAGCTCCCATTGAATGATGAGATTATGGGAAAAATACAGCATAAGGGCAGTGGGTATCACAAAGATTTTCTGTTCGATCAAGATGGCTGTTGGATGTTGCAGGGGTGGAAAGGCAGGATTATTTGTGCTAGCTCGTGTTGGGTCCCTTCATAGAAGCCTAACATATCTTGAGATCTACATTTTGTAGGGGACCAGTTAAATTAACATCCGAGGTATTCTCTCTCTTCCTCGTTTCTTTCTAATGCGAGTTGATTAGCAAGCACGTAAGCATAGCAACGATTACTTGTGCACTGAGTTGCTATTTTTCTTCAGACAATATCTGCAGCTGAACTAGGATTCTATCTGAAGAAACGAAGGTACTATGACACCCAAAGATCTCTCTTATTACAAGATACTTTAGAAAGTTCCTTTTTTCGTGTTAGCTCTCTGTAATGGCTTATGATGTTGTAACACACGAGTACATATCGATCATGAGGCTAACCTATGAGGCTGAAGAGGGATTTGAAACTTCTCTGCCCTTTGATGAAGTCATTGGAGGTTGTAGTCTTGGATACGGTTGACTTAGAACTTGGCTTGTTTTGTTTGTTTAAAGTGCTTTCCTAGATCGATTGTAGGGATTGGTGACTTTTCATCTTTGTATACATCGATTGAGATGATAGTATAGATACAATTTATTGTGATCCTAATTTGTAGTTATGATTTTATAAAATTAGGTTTGAGATATTACCCTCTTGTTGAAATTTGAAATGGTACAAGCTCAATCTTACTTTGATCTGTGGGAAAAAAAGATTAGTAAAATCCAAGAGTTAAAAGGAGATTTTCAAGACTGGGAAGGGGGTTCTGATAATAGGGGCTTGTGTAAACTTAATCTTGGACAATTTCATATCTTGATTACGGGTTGAGAAAAGTGAAACATGATAGTGTCATTATTGTCCATTGTCCATTGTCCCCTACCATGTCCTAATCCTTGATATCCTTGTACCCCATTTAAAGGTAAAGGATTCCTCGATTCATCCTGTCATCTTCTTCCTTGTGTCTCAGAATACCAACATACTTTATCCTTTAGCTATAGACTATAGCTAGTGATCTCTGACCATGTGCTCAATGAATTAGTCAGAGTTTCATGGGTATGATACTGTGGTGAAATATATGATATTAAAGTGAAGGCTCGAATTTCTGATCCCAATATCCGCTGCAAATATGATTTACTTTGAGGATGAATCAAGTAAAAGTAGGTCTTGATTACATATTTAGATGCTGCTTTAAAATCAATTATGTTGAAGAAAAAACTAGTGTGTAACGCTGAGTAATCCATCAAGTTCTTCTAAAATGCCTGATTTTATGTGAATCAAATCAGAATATATAATTATATATTGGACAACATATTAAACATAAACTGACACTACCACGAGTTCACAGCTGGATTTTTCTATATTTAATTTTTGGAACTCATCTTCAAAATTAGAATTTAGGACTACATTTGGATAGAGGGGTCCAAAGAAAGATTTGAAATTCATAATCATAAATTCGTTAATATTGTTAGGATATATGTGGATTTGAAATATATCACCTTCATTTTAAACCAATTTTTTTACAATATAGGTGGAGCCTTGGTGTATATCAAATAGATAAATAAATCTAGGAGCTTTAAAAGTCATCTCGACAAGCTATAATGTTGTGGTCATGATCATGACAAATAACAAAGACATCTTAATTTACCTAAAATACACCAATAAAAGGGATGGTCAAGGATGATAATGAATAGAGTACTCTTAACTTTAATCTAATAATCTAACCTATCATATCTGGCAGTTATAAATACTTGAATTTCAGTAAAGATAACATTGTTAAAGTCGCACTCAAATTCTTAGGTCCATTGTTAATTAATACTGTTGCATATCAGGTGCCCCACCTTTGTATGATTGATGAATTTTGACCTTCTCCACACCTTCATTTGGTCTCTTAAAACTCCTACAAAATGTCAAAAGGACAAGTTGAATAAACATATACATTTTTCTTAATCAAACAGGTTACAATCAGGTTATGGGACTTGTTGCAAAGTGTGAATGTATTAAGGGAGAAAAAGTGACAACTAAAACGAAAGAATTCTTATACCTCTTTACCTTTTGTAACAAATAATATATCTATCCAAAATTGGATAAGTAAACAGATAAAAATAAAAAGAGAATGACTTATGTGCCCCGGGTAAGATACATGCCCCCAACCCGTTCCAATCCCATATATAAACATATATTGTTTTCATTTTTTTTCTTCTTATTTTTCCTCTCTTTCTTCCTCCTGGCGGCTGCTGCTTCTTCTCTTTCTTTTTTTTTCTTTTTTTTCTCTCTTCCTTCCTATAATCCTATTATGTCTTCCAATTGTGCATGTTGTTTCTTTCTTTTTTTCCCCCTCTCTTTCTTCTCAATTTCTTCATATTATTGCTACAAATTTAGGGTTTTTATTTTTCTAATACTCCAACAAGTTCTTTTCTTCCTAATTTGTATAAAAATCTAGGGATTTTATTTTTCAATATCTTGTAATTTTTATATCTTGCTCCGATTCATAGCAATATACTATATAATTGATGCAACAAACACCATAGTTCGCTATTAATTGAGTAATATGAATTTGCATAAATTTTGGGGAAGAAGATGATAAAAATCTTGTATTTGAAAATTTTAAGATATGAGGTATTACAGATTTGTTCTGTAGGTATTACAAACATGAACTACAAGAATTACATAATTACATGCTTGAATGATATGTAAGTTATGAAAAATAGTTTTGAGGTATTACAGATTTGTTCTATAAATATTACAAACATGAACTACAGGTATTACATAATTACATGCTTGAATAATATGTAAGTTATGAAAAATAGTTTTGAGGTATTACAAATTTGTTCAATAGGTATTACATACATGAACTACATGTATTGTATAATTACATGCTTGAATGATATGCAAGTTACGAAAAATAGTTTTGAGGTATTACAGATTTATTCTATAGGTATTACATACATGAACTACAGGTATTACATAATTACATGTGTAATGATATGTAAGTTATGAAAAATAGTTTTGAGGTATTACAGATTTATTCTATAGGTATTACATACATGAACTACAGATATTACATAATTGCATGCTTAATGATATGTAAGTTATGAAAAATAGATTTGAGGAAGAATAATAACAAGAAGATAGGGAAGAAGAATGTACAAAACAAATAAGAAGAATACCAAATCGATAAGAAAAGAGATATCGATAAGAAAATAGATTAAAAGGAAGAAGGAGAAAGAAGAAAAAAAAAAGGAAAAAGAAGAAAATAACACTGTTTCTGCATAATACCTTAAGGTAAATATGTGATACCTTGTATGATATCTAGAGAGAAAATGTGTGACACCTTCGTGTAATACATTATATACAATCATCTTATGGTAAATATGTGATACCTGAAGAGTAAATGTGTGATATTTAGAGAGAAAATATATGATACCTTCGCGTAATATATTATATACAATCAGGTGCTCGCGCGACGCACACTCACTATGGTGTGGCCGCACGTAAGAGTGCATGAACACGTCTAAAAGCGGTTTACGCATCGAGTTGGATTAGGGACACGGATCTAAAATTCGTGCCCTGAATGCATATAAATTTCTGCCAAATAAAAAAGTTCAAAAAGAAGATAAAATAGTGTAGTGGACCACAATAGTGGGTCAAATCTTGAAAGAATTTATCGAGAATAAGTCGCCCGATGCAACCGCTTAAGAGACAGCCAAAAGTGAAACCCTATCACCACTTTTTTTTTTATTGGTGACTTAACATTCTGTACTACACCATTTGATATAATATATAAGAGATTCAATTTCTAATACAGATAGTTTTGTATCTTTTATACCACAAATTAGAAAATTTAATAAAATTATCTTTTAAAAAAAGTCAAAAATAACGATGCATTCATTAACATACACAATTTTTATGTAATAAAAAAAAATTAGGGTTACACGAAAATTAATTTAATTTTCATATAAATCAGTGAATGCGTCATTATTTTTATCTTTTTTAAAAATATAATTTTATCAATTTTTTTTTTATTTATAATAGAAAAGAAACCAACTATTTTGGAGGTACTGAAAATAAATCTCTTATACCATACGGTGTATTATGAGCTATTATCTTTTTTTTTTTCTTTTTTAGTTTTTACTTTATTCTTCTTAATTTGTATTGGGATGCACTAGTATTTTATTTTATTTTATCCATTCAAAAGTTAGTGTTCAAATGATGCAAATCCCATACCTTACATTTTTTGTAAGGCCACTTGCCCATAATATATTATATAAAGAAAAAGAGAGATTCTCGATCGAGATTATTTCGTAATATTTAATGAAAAAAACTTGATCTCGTTCGATTCTTTTAAAAAACAAATCATTCACCTTAACTGTCCTGACATTATTGTGAGTTTCAACACACAAATATTATTAACATATTTAATCAGTGCAGAATATATCTAAGATAAATATCCAGCTCATCTCTAACTCTCTCCATCACCATCAACACATTTCCATGACCGGTTTTCTGCTGAGGCGGCCCGGCGACGATGAATCTCCGGAGGTGGCGTGCGACTACTTCGGCGGAGTATTCGAGTACATAAGGCATATGCTAATGGAAGAAGACGACCTGGATCACCGTCCCTGCATGTTCCAAGACTGCTCCGCCCTTGAAGCCGCCGAGAAATACTTCCACGAAGCCCTCAACGACAACCCATCCTCATCCCATCTAACCGTCCAAACATGGCCCGATCAGGATTCCAGGTCCAAGAAATGCCACGATCGAGGAGACAACAACAATGGCGAGTGTGGAGAAGAAAGAAGAACCAAGCTGGTGGCAAATGAAGAGACGGATATCAATCCTGATGAGATGGAGAAATACGATAAGACATTTCTTTGTCCGAAGATGAACCCGAGGTTCTACAACGAGCAGCCCCCACTCCTCGCTGACTCCGACGAAACCTCCGACAGCGATGAAGAGTGTAACAAGAAGCAGTATAGAAAAACCAGAGAGGTGAAGCGTGGGAGGCCTAAAGGGAGCAAGAAGAACAGGAAAGTATGCCAGGTGGTGGATCTTGGCAGCCTCCTAACTCGCTGTGCAGAAGCTGTCTCCATTTTCGACATCAAAACAGCTCAAGATTTACTCAGACAGATCAGAGACCATTCATCTCCCTTCGGAGATTCCCACGAGAGATTAGCTCATTGCTTCGCCAACGCCCTCGAAGCAAGAATGACAGCCACTGGCTCAGCACTCTACACTGCTTTCACTTCCAGAAGAACACAGGCTTCAGACCTGCTTAAATCCTACCAGTCTTACGTCACTGTCTGCCCTTTCAAGAGAATATCGAATATATTTGCCAACAAGTCCATAGGACGGTACACCAGCAAAGCAACTAAAATTCACATCATAGATTTCGGGATTCTGTACGGCTTTCAATGGCCCTGCATAATCCAGGGCCTGTCGCTGAAGCCCGGCGGCCCGCCGAAGCTGAGGATAACCGGGATCGACTATCCCCAGCCCGGGTTCAGGCCCGCGGAGAGAGTCGAGCAGACAGGGAAGCGCCTGAAGGACTACTGCAAGAGATTCAACGTGCAGTTCGAGTACACGGCCATAGCCAAGAGATGGGAAGACATTCAGGTTGAAGATCTTCGGATCGAGGGAGACGAAATGCTAGTAGTGAACTGCTTGTATAGGCTGAGACACGTCCCTGATGACCTGTCACCGGGATTGAAGATGAGCCCGAGAGATGCTGTTCTAAACATGATCAAAGAACTGAGACCCGATCTGTTGGTGCATGGAGTGGTGAATGGGAGCTACAACGCCCTGTTTTTCCCGACAAGGTTCAAGGAGGCGCTGTACCATTTCTCGTCGTTGTTCGACATGGTGGAGGCCACGCTTCCGAGGGAGGACGAGGATCGATTGATGTATGAAAGGGAAGTGTTTGGGAGGGATGTTATGAACGTGATCGCGTGCGAGGGGT
The DNA here is from genome assembly GCA_954870855.1 of Scutellaria minor. Classification (NCBI taxonomy): domain Eukaryota; kingdom Viridiplantae; phylum Streptophyta; class Magnoliopsida; order Lamiales; family Lamiaceae; genus Scutellaria; species Scutellaria minor. The sequence continues at coordinate 4,833,054 of OX940725.1, forward strand.
TGGAGAGGGTGGAGAGGCCGGAGAGCTACAAGCAGTGGCAGGTGAGGAATCAGAGAGCTGGGTTTAGGCTGTTGGACTTGAATGACGAGATTGTGAGTGAAGTGAAGATGAAAGTGAGGAGTGACTATCATAACGACTTTCTCGTTGAAGAAGATGGTGGGTGGTTGTTGCAGGGCTGGAAAGGGAGGGTTATGTATGCTCTTTCTTGTTGGAAATTGGTGTGATCAATCCTTGTTTATGACTTACTTCAAACTTGGGTTAATGGTGTTGAGAATAAAAGAAGAAGATGGTTTTGTAAGTTGGCTTGTGTTGATGAAATAAAAGATGGATTTGGCACAAATTTGCGGATTTTAGTGTTTGGTTGTACGAGGACAACTAGGTTGACATGGAAGTGGAGTCAATAGATGCTATTTCAATATGTAGTTTGAATGACAAATAAACAACAATAACTCCTTTTACTTGTTATTAAGGGTGTTACAAAAAATAATCATAAAAGCAAAATTAGATTACTAAAGAAAAAACTTTTTCTCCATATTTTCACACCCAATTGTCACTACCCAGAAAAAAAAGGAATATTTGTATAACTAATAAAAGCCCAATTTAATTAAGGTACAATCTGACAAGCCCTATGCATTTAACTTTTCATTAAAAGAATAATCACCTACCTCTTCCATCATTTACCTATCATTAAAAGAATAAACACCTACCTCTTCCATCGTTTTAAATGGTACTTTATAGGTGTAAAATTGTTGTGAATTCATAGCCATCTTCAAAATAAGTCTTTTCGTTGTTTTCGGAGTTATATTATCCAACAATTCTCCTACATCAATCATGTTTCTGTATATCGATGACAACCCATCGTACAAGTATTGGATTAGGATTGTTTTTTATATCTGATGATGTGGACAACTTGCTATCAATTTCTTGAAACGCTCTCAATATTCGAAAAGAGACTTTCCATAAATTTGCATTATACCACAAATCTCCTTCCATATGCTGATTATCCGAGATGCGGGTAAATATCTTTGCAAGAATAAGCTCTCCATCTTTACCCATGTGGTGACAGACTCTGACAAATAATACAACCAATCCTTCACCGATTCTTTCACTGAGAATGAGAAAGTCCTCAACTTAATTTGCTCATCGGTCACTCCTGAAGGTTTCATGTTTAAGCAAACCAAGTGAAGTTCTTTCAAGAATTTATATGGGTCCTCATCTGCATAACCATGAAACAAAGGTAATAAGGGTATAAATTCATAGTCAAGCTCAAAAGTTGCATTGGCAGCAAGATTAGGGTAGCCAATGCAAAACGATTGTTGAATAGATGTGGTATATGCACAGTCCCTCAACGTTTGATTTGTAGTTATTTCTCCATTTGATTTTAATCCTCAACCTACAAAAGATCTTCAATAACTAAGTTAAAACTCTTAAAATTCGCTGAAAAACAATTTGCACAGATTAACACTGGATGACTCGAGTCACACTGGGTCTGCCAGTATGGAAAACAAAGCAAAACAGAACAGAGCAGCAGTGAAACAGAGCAATTAGCAGGCAAAAACGGAGCAGTCCAGGAGCAAAATAGAATAGAAACAACAGAATTTTTGAACATCAATTTTTTTTTAATTTTTTTAAAATAAATAAACAAGAAAAGACACAAGATGACATAATAAAATTCAAATCACTCCCAGCAACGACACCAAAATTTGACCGCGTTGTCGCGACGCGATAAAATTAATTATTTTTTCCTTCATAACCTTACTAACTAGTAGCTAGAGTAAGTCAGAATTGATCTCACGAAGAGTGATGATTTAAACTATGTCACCTATGTTCAATTCAATCAAATAAGAAAATATAGGGTTTTTTTTTTTGGAATTATCACTATCACTAATTAACTAAACAAACTAGAAAGCAAATTGAACAAGAAATCAATAAATGCAAGTATTCCAATTAACAGCCTCAATACCAATTATCTCTAATTAATGTAACACTTCTTTCAAAATATCATGAAATTATCACCCCTAGTTATATCAATTATCTCTAATTAATGTAACATCTCTCTCTCTCAGATTATCATAAAATTATCACTCATAATCCAACAACAAGCTATGTTAAACCGAATCATCTCTTAAGATTAGTTAAATTAGAATAAGATCACTAATTAACATCTTTTTAATTGAATAACCTAGAATAAACTTTCTAGATTTAGTTCATTAAACACATTAATCACCAAGATGATATGATAAACTAGACTTCAAATACACAAGCTCGATTTAGGATAGTTAAATAACCTAGAATAAACTCTCTAGATTTAGTTCATTAAAGACATTAATCACCAAGACGATAGGATAAATTAGACTTCAAATACACAAACTCAATTTGATAATTTAGGATTATGCTACCCTGGATATGCACGACCTCTAATTTACCGCTTATGAAAATTAAATTACAACAATTAGGATTCATAATTTAAAATTTTAACAATCAATTATCAGGTGATTAGGTTGAATCAAACATCAATAATTGAAGACAATATGAACAGATCAATTCTAATCAAATATCAAAAATGAGATACAAGATTAATTAAAAAATAAATAGATATACAAATTCAAATATCCATACTAACCGGAATAAAAGAATTAACCGAATATCCTCAAAATCGAATCACCGAACTAATCCAAAATGGTGTCTTGAGTTCCAGTCTCTTTTTCTCTCTCTAGCCAAGACGTCTATTTCTTGGAGAGAAAGAAAAGTAGTGATATGTGATATTGGGAATTGTGGGAGTTGGCGTGAATTGCGTGTGTTGTCTTTTAAGCTCCCAGGTAGTGGGCTTTCCTTCATTCTTTCAGGTCCAATTTTGCATTCCTTCATATTAAGCCCGTGAGAGATGGTTCTTTCTTGTCTTCCTTTTGCAGCCTAGCACCGGTCTTTCCATCTTTTTAAGTTCATTGAAGTGGCCCATTATTATACAGGCCCAATTCTCTTTTTCATTGTTTTCTTTTGGCCCACGATCATATTTTTTGATTCAAAAATATTCCAAAAATTTCTAAATAATCAAGAAAATTATATGTGAAGAATTTGGAGGCCAAAGACACATATAGGTAAGAAAATAGTGCATTAAATCACATCAAAAAACATAAAATTTCAAATTAATTTACAATAAAATGCACTTATTTTTTACCTATCAATACTGACATGAATCATGATCTGATTTAGTGTTGGTCTAATTCGACTTGGCCTATTTAGTGAACAAGTCTGGTCATGACCTTTTGTCAAGCCTTTTTATGAGAATATATTAGGCTGAGCCTTAAAAAAGTCTAAATGTCTAATAAGCCGACATCTTTATAGTTTATTATAAAAATATATAATATATATTTATATAACATATATATTTTTTACTTTTGTGTTTAAATACTAAAAACGCTAATTTTATAAGTTCATAATCCATGTATTCAATAATTCAAAGTACACACATCATTAATGAATTGTTCATTTTTCATATTTTTCAATGTAATTTTGTAAATTTATTTTAAACTTTTTATAAACTTTAGATAGACTCTAGGTCGGATTCATCTATAAAATAGGTCAAACTCGAACAAAAAATATATATAATAAGCTATGCTTAAGTCTAAAATTTACAATTCAGGCCTTACCGATTACAAGAAAGGCCACTCTAACCTAGCCTATTTTCAATCATATATGTAGAGGCTTAATTAAACTTGTTATTGACTTTAATATTTTTCCTACAAAATTAATGTTTCCATGAACTAATTAGTGATCGAGCTGGTTGCACTATCAACGATCGATTCAATAAGTTGGATTCCTTAACATAAGTAAATAATAAAAACTAATAAGTAATTAATACAAATTCTATATGGCAAGTTCTGTATTTAAACGTCCTGTCTAAATATATGATTCAGTCAAAGATAAAATATCAAACCAAAATAACGTTAGAATTTAAAAACAAAAAAACAAAATAAAAATATCTGAACGAAGCTTGATCGCAAAATTTTATATGAAGTTGTCTCACAAAAGGGTAAAATCGAATCGTATTTTAGGACACAACCGTGCACGACATTCCACAGGACACGATCATACTCGGCTATCCACAACAACATGATTTCACGTATAATTTGACCTTGTCCAGAACACAAGGGTACGTTAAATATATGTTAATGTAGGTTGTTGTGCACGATCGTATTATTTTCTAAGAAAGGTGTTTCTTAAAACGTTATCTGTAACATCCTCGACCAAAACATACACATTGTTGGGCATTCATTTCATGCATCATATGCATATTTTATTATTATTTATATGCTCTTATAAATTGGTGTTGAGAAAATTCTATCATAATTGATTGAGACTCTAATAATGTTCGAGTTCATAATGTAAATTGTTTAATTAAAAATATTGATAATTAATTATATTAATTTTATATACAAATATAGGTAATAATATATATATACGTAAATGCAGTATGTGCTATACTTATGAAAGGAGTTTAATATTATAATATATATATATATATATATTTATATGAAAGTGGTTGTATATGTATATATATAATAGATGTTATTAATCATTAACATGTACATATTATATGCAAGTGCTATTAGTATATATGCATATATATATATATATATAATATGATTGCAAATGTCCTGCAACTAAGTCTGCTAAAATGATAATAATATTAAATTAATAAAAATTTAAGGAGGAAGTTTGGGTGAGGCAGTGGAATAGATAATAAAAAAAAAGGTATAAAGAGAAAGGGCAGCAGAGAAAGGAAAACGAAAACAGAGAGGAAAGGAAAGAAGAGCAGAGGAAAAAGAAGAAAGGAAAGAAAAAAAAAGGGTTTGTGAATTTTGGGGTCGTTTCTTCACCATTTTGCTTCAGATTTTGAGGGGAGCTCGTGGTGACATGCTCTTCGATTTGATCGGAGTGAATTCTCAAAGATTATCCCAAAAAGGTACAAAGAAATTAGTGAATTAGATATATCTCAAGTTATCGTAATTTGTTGGATGTATTTTAAACATGAAACTTATAGCCCTATCTCTTAGCTAAACTCAAAAGAAAACCGTGGATGACTCGGTTAAGTATTGAGTGAGATAATGTCAAAAGAATAAAGGTTGCTAGAATTTATTATTATATATGAAATTAATGAAATTAAGCATACATGCATTGCATTTCATTGCATAATAGAAATATATATATTAAGGGGACAATTATGCTAAATTGCATTGAATCATATAGGAGCACGGGCTGTAGAACGGGAGGAGGAACCAGAACGACGAACAGATTACTTATCTTAGCCAGGTGAGTATAAATCATATACGTGATTTATATGCAATGTCTGTTATATGTGTTATATAAGAAATATGTATTGGTATGAAATTGTCATTGGGTCAAATGATATATTGATAAATGTATATGTGATCATATGTTCAGATGATTGATATGTGGCAGTACAATTTGCATGAAATTAAAAAGGCATGTGATTGTCTTGCTATGGATCTGTATACAAAGTGGAGACCTTCGGGTCAAATTCATATTGGAGACCTACGGGTTTATATACACAGTGGAGATCTTCGGGTCATAATTATATTGGAGACCTACGGGTCTATATACACAGTGGCATATTGGAAATCCCGGGACAGATTCAAGCTTGAGCAGTTCACAGAATAATAAACCGGACATAGTGGCGTTTGTATATATTTATGATTAATGTTAATGATTGTTATTTGCTTATTGTTTAATTAAATTAACGGTCCATATTCACTGAGTTGCGACTCATAAAAATCGCATATTTGTTTTTGTTTAGGTTCAATAACTCTTTTTTAGGTGGGTTGTATATATAGACGCCACGCTATACAGGTCGGTCGGCTGATGCCTCGTGCAACCTTCTCCTCCTCCTCATTTTGCATTTTGGAACGTGTGTATCATGATTTGTATTTAATATGACAATGACTTATGTGGAGATATTGGTTGTGTGTTTTAATTTTATACGATATTAGTCCTTAAATAATGTTTTTATACCTATATGGATAAATAAAACATCAGTATGTTCTGCCTACATGATGAATACCCCCAGTATATGAAAGAGTGAAAAAGTGCTTTCGTTGTTGTGGAATAAGAAGCCTTTGTATCTTAATGCACGTATTTAATTTATTCGGAGCTATTAGAGCAGGATCCACTTTTTGGGGAATATGAGTCGAAGCAATAACAAGAATATTTCTAGTGGAACATCTTTCAGAGAGATGGTTCACTAATAAACCGAGGGATAAGTAATTCGACTCATTCACATCCAAATCATGAATGTTTGGAATCCATATTATGCAAGGAGACATTGCTTTTACCAATTCGAATTGAAGGGTGATATAAAATCAGTCTATTTCCGACATCATATCCATAGTTAGCGCATTCATCATAGTTAGCAGTTCCAGCTCTGTATCAAGGTCACGATCGATATCGTCACTAGCATCAATATCGTCACTATCATCAATATCGATATCGTCAATAAGAAAACCTTTAGGCTTGTTATCCAGGAACTTATTCAGAAATACCGTAATGAAAGGAACATAGGAGTTTGTTGCTAGGTATTTGACCAAATAGGATCGTCCAGTTCCTATAGAACCTATCACTAAAATCCCCCTAGAGGGCGATAAGGCTAAGCAGAGCGAAAAGGGTTTTCCATGAGATGGGAAATGCAAAGTATTAGTCCCACACGAAGTTTGTGAATAAGTGATTGTCTGATAATAAGCAAGGAATACCCGTGTTTCTGCTAAAGAGGATGTATTGAACTCATAATTCAATAGATACTTTTTATGAATGTCAACTAAGTATCGTAAATAAATTGCTCCCGGTTGTTCAATCATTTGATAACCAGAGTCATTTGTTAAATATATGTCATATGAGTATAGGGTGTTACATTATCACAAGACTACCTATTTTCTATATTTGTTAGTCAAGTAAATTGACAGAATCGACCACGATTTCTGCATATGCCGCCCCCATTGAATGGGTTTGGCCAATCAAATTATGACAACAAGTATTAAACTAATGCATTAATGATTTGATTTCATTCGAGTGCTTGTCATATTTTGAATACAAAGGTATGCCTAATAATGCCTCCATGGTTGATTCCAGTCTGATCCCCATAAAACTAGTCATTCTTTTTCACTGTGATTCTGTGACGTGGATATAGTGCAAGTATGAAATGAAAGATAAATTGAATGAAATTCGAATCTTTAAAAAAATGAAATGAATTATAAATTGAATGAAATTCGAATCTTTTAAAAAATGAAAACTAAAAACCGAACACCTATATCAATTAAAAATAAACTATGAATACATCTGAATCTATGCCTACTAGCCTAATATGGTCATAAGGAATCAGACGTGAAAATACCATAAAGGATGAGATTCAAAACTTATTGGGAGCAAGAACAAATTTTGATTAAATGTCCACTTAGATTATAAATAAATTACTATCATATAAAATCGAAAATGATAAAATATCCACCAATAACATATAATGATCACATATATAATATACTTGATGGACCAACTAAAATAGAAAAATGGCATCTCTAAAGTAAGAATAAATTTCTCATTTGTATTTTTAAGATATTGACATGGGGTAATATACGATTTTTTCCATGAGTCAGCTTCCACATAAAGTTAACTTTATATTATTAATACTTGTTGTCCAGGTTTGGCACCAATTCTGAAATTACTCTATCTATCGAGTAATTTCACATTTACTGTGAAAGAAAGTTCCTAATATTTTTATTATGTTCGAGAAATTGTAAAATGCTCTGTTCTTATGTAACTTGCACATATCTCAATTTTGGTTATCTTATCTTTACTACGTTATATTAAAACCAAATAAATAAATAATAGAGATAATTTTAATTTTGGTTTTGTATGTAAGACACTTTCCATTTTTTGACAAATAAATACCAAATTTTCAATTTTAATTCTCTATATTTTAATTTTTTTCAATTTCAATATTTTTTGTCGGAATTATCAAAATTGTTGACGTATCCGTTGGAAATTTTGATATGGTCGCCAAAAAATCTGATGTGGCATCCAAATTCCAACAACCACGTCTATTTAATTGGCTAATTAGTTCGACTCGGAATAACCCGAACCATAGCAAATATCATTGATCTTGTTGTATCAGAACTATATTACATGATATTGCAATGAAGTTATTATTTTCATACGAGTATGTCTCATTTGCACATGGTGAATGGTGCACTTGGGTCGGTTCCAATCCGATCCGCATTCTCTTTATTTTTTATTTTGATTCAGGTGTTGATGTTTATGTTATATTAGTGTGATCTTTATGTTATATTAGTATAATTTTTATAATCAAATAACCTGACCTTTATGTAATACTTTAGTTTAAAAAATAAAAAAATTGCCGCAATTTGTACACATATACATTTATGTGATATTACTTATACATGCATATCAACACAGTCATTAATTTATGTAATATATAAGCGTACAACTAATATAACTAAAAACATGACTACATAACTAAACATATAAACTAACATAACTAAAAAGTTACTAAAGGTATGACTAACATTACTAAAATGCATGACTAACAAAACTAAAAGGTTTAACACACTGAAACGAGTTGAGCACGGATATCTAAACATGTGGAGATGTGTGAGAGCGCGTTAGAGGTGGTCTCGGGTCGGGTTTGACCCTAGTGCTGTGCACAAATTTTTTGGTGTTTTCATATTTGTATTTCTTCTATATATCCTTACTTTTAATTTTGTTTTTCTTTGAACTCATCATTTCAGTCTGATTTATTTAGCTATCAAAAGGACTATAACTGAAAATGACTCCATTAAACGTATCATATATATACTTTAGTGCAGATGTGCTAATGGCACTCAATTTTAAACTAATTAATATCATCCACCATATACTAATTGAGTCAAAAAGTTAAAAACACCATGATCAACGGGCATAGATAGTGGTTAAGTGAATATACCCTACTCATCATAATCTTTTATTTTTTAATTTTAAAATATGTATCATTGATAAATCGTAAAATTAATTTCAAATTATGACAATCATGAAAAAAACCATTTTTATTGTAATTAATAACCAGAGTAATTTATGATTAACATAGAAAATTAAGATAATTCAAACAGTCTTATAAACAAAATACCAAATGTTTTAATCAAATATAAAAAAAATACGATGAGTTTTAATTTGATTTGTTACATAAATTTATAAAAGATCGTTTCACAGAGATAATCTTATGAGATTTTACCATTCAAACTAATTTTCATACTAATCTTTATTTGAATGATTATAGGATAAATTCATCAAATAAAATAAAATTTTGGAAACGATTTTATTTTTTTATTTTTAATTGAAAGGGGAAAAGTCATAAAAAAAAGTTATTAACAATTCACATATAAATTTGTGAAAATAAATTTGATTTGTGGATAAAAATGATTCGTTCCACAAAAATTATCCATAAGACCGACTTACGCAAGTTCTTTTTTGCATAAAAAATAGTGAGCAGACAAAAAAATGTTGTTCGAAATGGGAATCCTGGTAAGATACATCGACTCTAACAGCAAAATTACTATCCATGACCATAATGCAATAAAATGAATGAATAAAACAAAAATAATCATGTTTCGAGGATGTTACCTTTGGGAGCCATCGTATAATCAACTGGGTCCCACATGCCAGTGCCATGTTGACCGGTCAAAGCTACTAGAAGCTTGGGCATCACGCTTGCCTTCTCTAGTTCATTCTCACCTCATCTTTTCACCGGCGGCTCCCGGTTTATTGGTTTTTATATTCAATCATTTTGTCCAGTCTTAATAATTTCATACGGATAATTATATAAAAAATTATATTTTTAAAACAATACATTAGAATTTCTTTGTCAAATATTATAGTTTATAATTTTTTATAGACAAAAACTCCTGTAAAACTGGTGCACGGATCTAAGATCCGTATAATTCGGGTCGATCCGACCCGGTACAGTATTCCACTTGCCGGCACGACTATCCACGCATCGGCACGCGCCCCCACGTGCTGGGAAGAGGGCGCAACATACTTGGTGTAGTTTCTGCAGTTTTCTGGAAAATATGTGTATCTTTTAGTTATGACTTTCATACCTTTATGTTATGAGTTTCATACCTTTATGCTATGATCTTTGTACAATTACACTTTATGTCAAATTTTCATACCCTTTTAGCTATGCTATTTATACTTTTTAGTTATGCGTATCAAACCTCTAAGTTAAGCGTATTAGACATTTTAGTTATGGTAATATTACATTTATGTTATATTTTAGTAAATAAGGTAAAACTTTTACATGATACATCTAATATCTTTATGTAATACAATTGATATCTTTATGCAATATAACTAATATATTACAGTAAAAATAGAAATATACAACCATTTTTAATTAAAATAAAATAATGTCTTTATGTTAATATAGTAATATTTTTATGTTAAATGATTTATACCTTTGTATGATATAAATAATACATTACATTATATTTCAATGAAATGAAGCAATACTTTTATGCAAATCAAGTAACACCTTTATGTGAAACAACTAATACCTTTAGTCAATAAAACTTATACATTTTATGTTTTATTAGTGTCACATTTATGTGACAGTAATAGAGTTGAGTTAAAACTAAAAGAATGCATCAGGTATACAAAAACCTTAAAACTTTTATGCGTATTCAGCAATACTTTTACATTGTTGTTGGGTGACTTTTATGATTTATTAGTGTCACCTAAATGTGACAATAGTAAAGTTGGACTAAATGAATGTATCAAATATAAAAAAAACGTGAAAATCTTTATGTGTATTCAACAATACCTTTACATTGTTGTTGGGTGACTTTAATGTTTTATTAGTGTCACATTTATGTGATAATAGTAAAGTTGTGCTAAATGAATGTATCAAGTATAAAAAAATATGAAAACCTTTATGTGAATTCAGTAATACTTTTTAGTTATGCGATTCATATCTTTTAGTTAAGCGTATCCGACCTTTTAGTTATGCGATAATATGACCTTCATACCTTTACACTTTCTATGAAAATTTCATACCTTTTTAGTTATGCAATTCATACCTTTTAGTTAAGCGTATCCGACCTTTTAGTTATGCGTATCATACCTTTTAGTAATACCTTTACATCTAAATGAATGTATCAAGTATAAAAAAAATATGAAAACCTTTACGTGTATTCAATAATACTTTTATATTATATAATGATGACATTTATTTTATATGTATAATACATTTATGTTCTAATTCAGTAAAATGAGATAATACTTTTATGTATTACAATTCTTACCTTTATGTACCACAAAAATTAATATAGGATATTCCCACAACAATAACTTCATAAGAAAGTTGAAAATTAATTTCAGCATTACAAATGAAGTGAAAATAAGAGAACAATAGAATTAATGTACAAAAGAAGACTTAATTGATCCAAAATGAAAGAAAGAAATTCAATTAGTGAACAAGGTTTGATAAATTTCAGAAAAAACAATGAAAATTGATCCCATGGTAAGAAGGCGCATTCAACGATAAGAAAGAAAGCAGCCTCTCCAAATCGGCCAAATCTTTCCGCCGGATTTATTGGTGGCGGCCGTTTTGCGGCTCAAAACGGTGTCGTATGAAGCGAGGGAGGAGAAGGAGCAGCGGCCAGTCTCGTCGATGCTTTTCATCTCTTCGCATCTTCGGAATCTCCGGCTGGTCTTGAGGAGAAGAGTTAGAGAAAGGGTAAATCTGAGATAGGAGAGGCGCTGAGGGAGAGACGAGAGAAGCTGAGAGAGGAGATAAGATTATGGTAAAAAATATACATATATATATATATATTACCTGTATGGGTCGGGTCAGGCAATCCAATTGCACGGATCTAGATCCGTGCAACTGGTGTATGGGAGTCCTACTCTTTTTTTTAATAGGTTGAAGTGAAACTTTTTGATTCTTTTTTAGCCAAAAAAAAAACTGCCTTTCTTGAGGGGCATGCGTAAAAACATTGCAAATTAACCTTAGGGTAGTTTTGGAATAGTTTTTTAACAGTGGTCAAAAAAATGTCAAGATTGTTTCAAATAAAAAAAGTCAAGATAAATTTTGATTGTGAGGACCCAGCAAGTTGGGTTGTTGAATTTATTTTTAATGCACTTAATTAATATAAATTGGACTTTTGGGGAATTTGCTTTTAAATATATATTATGTCATATATAATTTGACTCTTTAATTTTTTTTATTTTTGGTGATAAATTTTATTTTGATGTATTATTGTTGTTGTTTTTAGCAACAAAGTTGGGTAAATGCATAAAAAATATCAATTTAACAACATAAATTTTGGATGTTAACACGACAGATCAACTTAAGATCATGTCAATCGATATAATTAACATTTTAAGCTTTAATTGCTAATATGGATCCTGAAATGTGTGTTCCTATCCTAATCATCAACTACATATTTTGGGCTACATTAATGGATTACATTACCCAACATATTATGAACGATGCAAATTCAAGATAACAGTTAACAAATCAATCTTAACAAACTCAAATTCAAACCAAACTTGTGATTACAAAAAATATAATCGTGAACCATGGGAAAATTTTAAATTGTAACATGAGCTTTAAGTTCTATGTAGTTATTTCAAAGTTGGAAAAAAAAAATTATAGTTATGGTAAGAGGAGAGTGACAGTTATAGATAGTCAAAGTGGGATTAGAATGGCAACTAGTATGAAAACTTTTTCAAAAGTAACAATGTGAACTCAATCGTTTTGAATGAATTTGTTTGGTTACCTAGAAAATTAATTTAGTTTTTATTGTAACAAATTGCTCTTATAATGAATCTCTAAAAAATTAATATAAAATGTTAAAATATCGATATAATAATTACTATGAAATACAAAAGATATTCAAGCAATTATATATATATATATATATATATATATATATATGGTTAAAGTGCAACCCCCTAGCATTCACATGATCGATCACAAATTTGATTTAAAGAGTGTTCAATTTTGTGTCGAAAGGGAGATGATGAATACTTGTTGGGCATCAAAATTTCCTACCTAAGTGGAACAAACACATTATTATACTAAACTCCATGTATCCGATTGTATATTACTTTCTCAATGAACATATTAGCTAGATTTAACTCAAAACTAACACAATACTATTGTATTGAATCATAATATTTTTTGGATATTCTAAAGAAAAACCACAGACATGAAATTTTTCAACATGAAGTAGTTCATGTGGTATAATGGTTTATGGTTAAGCTCTATCATAATGAATATCTGAGAAACTAGTGGTTTGAGTTCTACCACTAAAGAGTCTATTTGTATTTTTCTCTTCCGGGTGAGAGACAAGAAAACTTAATGGCTTCACCTAATAATGTAGATTTTTCTTACCATGCATCCAATTAAATAAATTGATTTAACATATCTTTTATTAGCTTTCATAATAGAGAAAGGTATAATATGCATGTAGTATTTGAAATAATTTGACTATGTAAAAGATTATTATTATCCTCTTACCTAATTCCAAGTTCATTGCATGATGGATGAATGATCATACTTGCTAATTAAGTTTGGACTTTCTTATATTACACCAGTTTATACCATTAAGATTTGACGAAATGTTTAAACATGCATAAAAAGAAAATAAAGTTTTTAGGTTTGTTTGAAAGAATAAAATAGTAATGGCGAATAAAATGTACATAACCTCTATTTAACAAATTTAGATTTTATTTATATACAACTATCAAAACTACTTAATTTTAATAGTTGTTTAGTTAACAGTTAAATTAATTATCATAACTAATGCTACGTGGAAAAGATATAATGTGAGATGTTGGGTCCAAACTGAACAAAAATGGGGATATATGATTAGTTAGATCTCGTTTTGATACTAGTTTGAGAGTATTTGTGTGACTAATTCCTCTCATTCGGCATTTTGTATTCCTTGTTGTATGTACATATTTCGCTTGAATCTCTATTTCACTTTGTCTAATATTTTATTATCTTTTATATATCATTTAATACTATACAAAATTATCAAAATCTTTTTAGATAATGTATTGTGCCTCTCCTATTAAAAAAAAGTAGAAGACAGAAAAAGAAAAGGAATAAAAGTGAATTCATCATGTGAATCGAACTTAATGTTAAATCATAAATGCACAATGATAGAGTATGAAAAATTGGGGTGACAAATAGGCTAAATTTAAGGTCCTAACTCTATACATTTTCAAAATAAAAATAAAAATCCTTAAATATATACACAAAACCCCTTCATATTCCTATCATATATGTACATGAAAACTGAATATCATAACTGAGGTCAAAATCTCCCCAACTTGATTTATTATATCAATTATTTAAATTTGTCTCCAAAATTATGACCAAAAACCCCACCACTCAAAAGAGAACACCACATAGCACTAACTAAGACTTAATATTATACTATTATCAAATAACTTTTCAAACTTCACTCTCTCTCCCTCACACACACACACACTCTACCTCTTCCCTTTACCCCAAATATTCCAAGATAAAGAAATCAACACTTTCAGGGCAGGTGCATTATCTTAGCTTATCTCAATCATCATCCAATAAACAAATTTAGTAAAAACACACAGACACACACACTGATTGGTGAATCCTAGTAATTAATTGTAAGAGTGACCAAAAAGTCAAAGTTGTGAGACTATTAAAAGGTGTGGGTGGGGCCCAGATGATGAACATGAACAGAGTATCACTTTAACCCTCTGCCCAAGTATCTCCCCTTCCTCGCATCTTCCTCATTTCCTTACCCATTCAATCATATTCATTTTGTAACTGACCTATAAAAGCTCTTTCTTTTCCATCTTTTTCAAACTTCATTCTAACTTCTCTTTTTCCCTACACACTTCATACTAATCTCCCTCTTTGACTCTCTTAAGGTACTCCAAGTTTCAATCTTTTTCTCTTCCTTTCTGTTTTGTTCAAGTCGTTTCTTTGTTAGGTTATCTGGGTTGTGTTTAAAATTTCAAGAAACCATTACTTGATACCTTGATTATTTGTTTCTTGGATTTGGGGTTGTGATGAATACTTTAGTTGAGGGGTATTTAGGTCCAACTAATGATTTCCAGTTGAATTTCGGGTCGAAAGAAAGTCATGTTTTTGGGTATAAACTAGAGCCTGGTTTGTCTCCCATGAATGGTTCTTCATCATCTGTTGATGAATCTTCGAATGAAGTTTCTGTTCCCACAAATGGGGGGTCATCACCAGTTGATGAATCATCTTCATCTGAGGGTGAAAGTTTCAAGGAAAATGATCACTCAGATGCCATCCTCAAATTCATAAGCCAAATGCTTATGGAAGAGGAGGACCTGGGAAATAAGCCATGTATGCTCAATGATTGCTTGGCCCTTCAAGCCACTGAGAAATCTTTGTATGATGTTCTTAACAACAACAATCTTGGAGAAAACCCTAATCATCATTTCACTAGCATTGGAGAAGATTGCTCTGATCTCTCCAATTCCATTGAATCCCTCATTGGTCCATCTGATTTTCACTATCCTTCTGATCTGCAGCCTTATAGGCAGGATATCTCTCCGTCTAGAGAAAAGAAAAATCGGTATAGGGAAGATAGTGAGTTGATAGAAGATGAGAGGAGTAACAAACAGTTGGCCAACAATGTTGGTGAAACTGAAGCATTGGAAATGTATGATGAGGTGTTGCTCTGTTCCAAATCCAAGAACCCTCTTGGCAGTGAAAGAGAGCAAATCAAGTCGAAGCAAAACAGAGGAAGGCCTAAAGGAGGCAAGAAACAGGGGATGATTAAAGAAGTGGTGGATCTAAGAAGCCTGTTAATGCAATGTGCACAAGCTGTAGCTAGCCATGACACCAGAACTGTGTTCGATATGCTTGCCAAGATAAGGCAGCATTCGTCTCCAAATGGCGATGGCACCGAAAGGCTTGCTCATTACTTTGCCAATGGACTCGAGGCTCGTTTGGTGGGCAATGGAACAACGTTGTATGCTTCCTTCTCATCGAGGATATCGGCTGCTGAGATGCTCAGAGGCTACCAAACGTTCATCAAGGCATGCCCTTTTAGGAAGATATCGAATTTGTTGGCGAATAAAACGATTGCCAAATTGGCTAGCAAAGCAACCACGGTTCATGTTATCGACTTTGGTATTTTGTATGGTTTCCAATGGCCTTGCCTAATCCAAGCCCTCTCGAGGAGGCCCGGTGGGCCCCCCAAGCTTCGTATAACCGGGATAGATTTCCCTCAGGCGGGGTTCCGCCCTGCGGAGAGGGTGGAGGACACTGGCCGCCGCCTGTCAAAATACTGCGAGAGGTTCGGGGTGCCATTCGAATACAATGCTATAGCGCAAAAATGGGAGACGATCAAAGTTGAGGATGTGAAGATTGAGAAGAATGAGTTGGTTGTGGTGAACTCGTTGTACCGCTTTCAGAATGTGCTCGATGAGACGGTGATGGTGAACAGCCCGAGAGATGTGGTTCTAAGCTTGATAAGGAAGATCAACCCGGATATATTCATTCACGGCGTGGTGAACGGGACTTACAACACGCCGTTCTTTATAACGAGGTTTAGAGAAGCGATGTTCCACTTCTCTTCATTGTTCGACATGTTTGAGACCGCGGTGCCAAAAGCGGAGGCCCAGAGCAGGAAAATGTTCGAGGAGGAGGTGTTTGGAAAAGATGCGATGAATATAATAGCATGTGAAGGGACGGAGAGGATAGACAGGCCGGAGACATACAAGCAGTGGCAAGGAAGGAACGTGAGGGCCGGATTTAGACAGATGAGTCTCGATCGAGAGATCGTAAAGCATGTGAGGAATAAGGTGAAGATGGAATATCATAAGGATTTTTTAGTGGATGAAGATGGCAAGTGGATGTTGCAGGGGTGGAAAGGACGTGTTATTCATGGCTTTTCATGTTGGCAACCTGCTCATAAATGATCTTTCCTTATATAGAGTATTTTGTATGCTAGACTTTTGTGTTCAATGTAAGAATTATTCAGGGAATATACTATTGAATATTTATGATGATTCTCAGAGGCAATATACTTGGCATCTATTGAAATCTAATGTCAAAACTGATAATGAATCATAGTGTATGTTCAAACAAACAAAAAAAGAAGACCATCAAGTATCTTCAAGGTGCCGATTGCAAGATATGAAAACTATTGAAATTAAACTTTGAATACAAACTGAAAACAAAAGAATATATATAAAAATAACTGATGGTTTAAGCAAATAGCAGGAGCAGAGAACCTAATGCAAATCTAGGGATTTCATGGAACAGTATTAGCTCCTTTTGCTTTGATACTTGGGAGGACGAAGAACACTCCAATCCAGCTTTTCTCGTTTATTTTTCTTCTGAGAACTACGGCTTCTAGATGGAGACGAATCTTGGTTATTTTCATCAATCTTTCTCTTATTGGGATACTCCGGTTCTGCAACTGCTTCAGCTGGCTTACACCTATGATCGCCATTTGCATCATCTAGTTCCAAGTTGCTTAACCTATATTGTGCGGACCCATTTTCTCTGTAATAAAGGGACACCAGAACATTACCATGAAACTTAATTTACATCCTTTATTTATCATAGTTTTTGCCTTTTCCCTGTCTCATGGCATATTACGTACTCAAACAGAATGCCCGTCCTTCAATTACTTTCAACATGACAAATTCAAGAAGAACAAAGATTAAATCATTCTTGCAGAGAATATGACGGAATATATATATATATATATACACACACACACACTTCACTCAATTGGACTTTGGCAATCTCAGTTGATTTAGCTATTAATATGTTCGTTTCATCAGTTAGGGGAAAGCTATATCAACACAAAAGATTTAATGTTGCCAAGAAACTTTTCATCAAGAAAATCATCATACCTATACTATACGATAAGAAACATTGGGTCCTCCATTTCAAAACCAAAAATGTATTCAAGGAATTACAATAAAGGGTAACAGGATAAGAAATGCAAGGGTAAAAAAAAAAACTGACCTGACGGATATTGTTTCGTTTTGTCTGCCAGAACTTGAAGCAGCTGATTCAGTTTCACCAAGGCTGGATGGCTCTTGGTTGAGTTTCTATCAAAACAAAGATTTCAGTGTAAGAACCGGCTATAGGAAATTATAAGTCCAATAGAAGTTGTTGATTTATTAAACCACTGTACTCACATCAATAGATGGATTAAAACTTAAAAATGACATGCGGCCTCTTTTTGCTCCAGGATGTGGATCGCCTTCAGCTATAACGACACTGCATGTGAATACACAGGAATAAAATAACAAAAATATCTAAACTAAGAAAATCCTATTTTAATATTCACATGCATTGGCTAGCAAAGATATTCAATTAGAAGCAACGTCAGTCATATCAAACGCTACAGTAAATCTTGGCTTGAGAAGTAAGCAAGGCACTCTGCTTTTTTACAATAATGATTTGTAAGAAATAACAGAAATATAGTTCATGTTATTTAGTTATGCTAAAACTATTGAAGTGTATCATTATAGATTTTTAGTTAGTGTCTACACCAGTCAAAAAAACAAACCAAATGTGCTAAGACAAGTTCATGCCCCTCATGTTGATGTATTTGTTCTGTTTATGATAAATTAAATGGATTGACGATCTTATCTTGATAATTTGAGTTATTACATGTATTACAACAATAATTTGATTATTCTCAAATTTCATATGATTATCTTTCAGCTTGATGTTATTACAGTCATACTTATCATATATTTACGTCTTTATATATATGTGCAAACATAGAAAAAGATATATTGTGGTAAACTTAGCAATATATCAGGCCTAGATTTTTCAAGTAATTTGCTGAGAAAAAATAGATCTACTGTCTCTAAACCTCAACATAACACTAGTTCTCTCCTCAGAAACTCACAACAGTTTCCTCCTCACTCACACAGAAAGCATTACATGTTAATAGTTTCCAAAAAAAGAAGGAACACAACTAAAGATATTCAAGGTATAGTAATCTCGTATAGCTTCATAAACATGAGTGGTTATAGCTATATTTCATATATGGATATACAAGCATGTTCGACTTATAACTAGGGGTTTTGACTATTGACTGCACGATTTTGATTTTAAGTATGATTTCCATATTCATATAACAGGATTTAGAGAAACTCACGAGCTCAATAATTTTAAAACGAACCAAGCTCAAGCTTAATTATAAAGCTCGAGTCCAAGCAAACTCAAATGAACCAAACTCAAGCTTTATTGTTCAGAGAGGCTTGGTCAATCAGACCCTACTAGCTAGATTCAATATTCTCTTGTTGTAAAGAAAGACAAAGGCTAAAAATTAAAATTAGTGATGATGAAATCTCAAAATCAATTCTTTCTGCAAATGACAGATGATTTATTAAATGTTTTGAGTAAATTGAGTATTTCAAGTTTTGGTTTAACATACAACCTGGAATGAACTTTGCAAGTAATAGTATTTACTATTTTAGTACGAAATTGTTTCAAAGAAGACAAAACAACTTATGAACTTCTTTAAAGTAATCCAGATAGGAGAATGTAATACATCTCAATGTGAAAGAAGTGTGTCCTTTGTTCCGTCACCCTCACACTAAAAGATGGAAATTAACTATCAGCCCCTAGTTTAAGAGTTAAATTTCATTTTCACCAGTTCATTCACATTATGCAGAAAAGCATTAGCCAAAATTAAACTATAATATAGTCTGAAAGCAATATTATAGACACAACTTCTAAAGCATTCTATTAATGATTTTTTTAATCTTTTTGGACCATATATTATGAAAGATAATAATCTTCAAATGCATTAAGACTTTGGCCTCCTCCTCACTAAAATTGACACGAACCCTTTGATTCTACAACAGCCTCATTGTTCCAAACAACAACAACATCAAAAATAAATTAAGAAAATAGAATTTCAAGCAGTAAGTTTTCTGTAACTTCAATACTCAATGTCAGTTCATAATAAAAGAAGATTGACTTCTCTAGAGAAACATCACCTCCTTAAGCAACTGATGACAAATAATACTGCCCCTCTTCCAAAATAAGAGTCTTGTTTCTATAACTAAAATAGTTATAAAAACATGCCTCTTATTTTGGGATGAGGGAGTTAATAAATAACAGTTCATTCAAAAGTTCTATTCCTCTGCCACTATCTTGCAGAAGATGGGAATTAAAAAATCACTAGCAGAGAAAAACATTACAAGAATTTGATCCTTCTTTCTTCTCCCTTTTCTTTTCCCAATCATTATAGATGAAGAAGGTATAAAAGAGAACAAAAAAGGGAAACTTGCAACCAACTTAAATTCAACAATTTTACAAGCAACTTACATTCAGATAAACACATTTACTCATAACATGAAGGGGGAAAACAAAGGGATACCATTTTTTGACAACAGTAGAGGCAGGGAAATCTCCAGCAGGGATGACCTCTTCTTCTTTCTTGGCCTTTTCCTCTTTCTGAGCTCCCCTTTGCATAAACTGAACAGAAGAACAGTTGAAAACAGAGAATACAAAGATTGAGCTCTTGGCTCCACAAAAGATCTCTTAAATTTTCAGGAATTAAAAGAACATTGACAAAAAACATCAAGCAAATTGAAAATAACCTAGATCAACTAAAACTAGACGCACTAACGGGTTCGATTGAAAACATAGGGGTTTATGAGCATAAGACAGTTGAAAAACCATGAAGCATTATTGGTTGTACCTTCAAGTTCTTCAAAGTACTGGACAGCTCCCTCTTCGCCATGGTTAGTTATCAGACTAACACTTTCCAATATGAAATTCGATAGTTTGCGACTTCTCTCTCTCTCTCTTCTGCGTCAGTCCCTTGTTCGAGTGTCGGGAGGCCGAATTCGGCTGGGAAGGGTTTGGGTTCGGGTTAGGAGTAGTTGCTGGAATGACTAAAATACCCCCAGAATGCTGTGTAAGGTTGTTTATGGAATGATCTTTTGAATTTTGGCTATCACACACTATATAGTACTAGTTTTAGATCATATATATGTTTTTTGTGGTTAGTTCATGTAAATTAAAGTTCTAATTGAATTTAGAAATACTAATAAGTATTAATCAAATTATTTTATATGAGAGAGGGTTAAAAATATGTATTACTAAAAATAGATAAACATAAAATTATTCATACTTTTACTGTAGCAGCAGAAGTAGTAATAATAATATATAGTGTGATTCATATTAAATTAAAGTTCTAATAAAATTCTAACTAAATTAGATATATAGAGTTTTTTTTTATTAGGACTCTATTTAATTTTAATTAAAGACATATGAAAAATGGAAAACATTGCAAGAAGAAATGAATTTTATAAATCCAGAAACATAATTTTTTTTTGTGAAAATTTTAATTGAGATGCCTACAATTGTGGATGACATACATATATATGATTCTTATATGAGAATACCATATTATTATTTAATGTCATAATTGGTTGACTAGTTATATGTAGAGTTTTCTTTAATTAGAATTCTAATTAAATTAAATTAAATCATATAAATTGGATTAAAATAAGTATTATGAAAAATGAACAAAACCTAAAATTATTTGTATTTTTATAGTAGTAATCATAGATATAATTCATCCTATTTGAACAAAGCTATTTTTTTGAGACAAAATTTGAACATCACTATTAGAAATGCATCCTTCATGTTTATTATGAGTTACAAAGAAGCCTCTTGATTAATTTATAATGTATTAATATATAATTAGTGTCGAGGAAAAAAGTTAAATATGCACCCCTTTTGTTTAGTATAATTAGCCACTGAAATATTATTAGGTATAAACATAGGATTAGTGCTGGTCAACATTCACATCTTTTATTCATTATATTAGACATTCAATTTTATATAATCAAATTTATTAAATGCTTGAACAAAATTGTGTTAGCATGTTCTATAATGTCAAATGCAAAACAGAACAAAAAAATTATTTCAAATTACAAAAATATCTCAGTAATCTGTAATCCTTCTCATTGGTTTTTTTATATTGATTTATGTAACCTAGAAGATGGACAATATGATGATACAAGAAGATGAAGTTGTCTTGGTAAAGTACTCTGATTTACATCATTCACTGGGAAGAAATATGAGCTCAATGACCATCATCCAAATCATGAGCAAACTCATTCATATAATCATATTCATATGTTTTTACATATTCACACATTAGCTATTGTCACTCAGATGTAAATGCCAGCAGAATAAGGGAAACAGTGACAAAAATTGAACAAGCCTTTAACATCATTCATTGCATTGATTCAAACCATGGTAAGCAGTATAGAGTATTCAAAATCTGAGTAAAAAGTGGATATCACAAGGACTATTCACTAAATACTTAGGGGATGGAAGGTCATTGTTTTGCAGCTGAGCAAGAAATTGCATGGATAAAACAAAAGGAGAAAACAAGAAAGGCATGTGCTGTTTATAGTCTGAATCATGTGTTAGACTAAGCTCTCACATACGCCTCAATAGCAGGCTTTCCAGAATAGCCACCATCTAACATCTCCACGGCTTCCCACAGATCTGGCAATGCCTCCTTTATATTGTGTATGCTCTCCAACGAGTAATTATACACTCTGGTCTATGGGAGGAGCCAACCTATCAAACTTTCAGTTACCACAAAATACAGTAATCCTCTCAGGTTAGGTATGATTATCAGCATCATACCCAAACAGTATGCAGGCCCATGTGTTTTGCAGTCTGCAAATTGCAATGGAGTCATCGAAGAACAGCTGAAAAATTTGTAAATATAATTGATCTTACACTCCCATTCTTCATTATCTAAGAGTGGGGCAAAAAGGCCAACTTTCTCATCATTTTCTGAGGGTTAATCTCAGCACTTCTGAAAGCTATTTCGAATGCATTTTCAAATGGCTTGTACACAGTTCCCGTCTTTGGTTCCACAGCAGAATCATGAAACAGTCATTCACTTGTAAGAACAAAGGATCATATTTTTCTAACTCTTAAAATCAACCTTTTGAACCTCATCAGTAGATCCGTTTTCAGGCCCTTCAACCTTAGGATTCAATGTCACAAAACAGATAATGCTGTCAAAGCAATCCTTTAATCCAAGCCTTCGAAGAATTTTCGCCACATGAGCTTCATTTGCATTCAAGAAAATCTTTTTACAAACAAATATATTCCAAGACAATGCCAAATGTCTAAAATGCATAACAAATTTCCACTTCTATCCATAACAGATACTAATAAAGAAACTTACAACTTTCGGAATGGGCAAGCTATGCAGAAGGTTCCTCAATGTGTGATTAGGCTTCAATGTCTTTGTCAATACCTTTGTGAGATATTTACAAGTTTAGGGCGCCTAGTCGCAGGATCAACTTCTACTCGAAGGCCTAGATCAGCAATTTCAGGAACGTCCACAGATTTCTGGAGCTCCAAATCGGTGACTAGTTGCTGGTTTTCCGGATTCCCATAAAAAACATTTCTCATTAACCAGATTCCCCACTCCCTCAAGAATGGATTATCTTCATCAGTTACACACTGTTGTAACAAGAGAAGAATCCCATCTTGCTCTCTTATTTCATCTTGAACATGCTTTTTACGATAGCTACAATTTCCGATAATGGCAACAATATCTCTCCGGAAACCTTTGTAAGGGCAGTAGTAGTACTTAGAAGGCTGTGAAGTAGAATCATCTTCAGTCGCACTGTTGGCCATTGCTTTCTTAATGATTGGTGGAGGCTCTAGGTTGTGGAGTAGTGTTGTAAGAAATTTAATAAGCCCATCAGACACTAGCATATCCACTGCATCCCCTTTCTCATCCTGGTTCATAACTTTTAAACTATTATCACAAGCACTTATATCTCTTAAGAAGGAGAGTGTGTAGCCCATAGCATCGATATCAGCTGAACCAGTTGGAAGAGACAACTTTCCCCTAGTGCTAAAATCAACAATCCTAACAGCAGTTCTTAATATCCCAAAAATGCACAAAGAGAAATCATTCGAAACAACATCTCCAAGTAGCTCATTTAATATTTCTGATAGGATACTCAGTAGAAATGCTTGCTCAACACTAAAATGATTGATTTGAGATTCATTGTCATCAGAGTTCTCAGCTTCAACCATCAGAGATAATTTGGAGAGAATTGATGAAAAATAAGATGCTTCAAAGCATATTTTTGAGAGGAGTAATCTTACCCAATCCTCCCTAAAACCAGCTGCAAAAGATCAAAAAAGAAATTTTATCACGTAAATATTTCCTTTTATCAGTGAGTACATCCCCTAGATAAAAAAAAAGGCTACATGGACTTTTTTTTCATGGTTAAAGATAGGTGACTACCTGCTGTAGAAGTACGTATGATTTCTGATACAATATCCAGACCTGGATCTGTAAGCAGGTCTGCAAATCGTTCATTGCTACCTTCAAAACATGTGTAGATAACCATGGACAAAGTATCACATGTTTCCTTGCTTTGAACTCTTGCAATATCCACAAATCCAAGGGGGAAGAATTGGCACCATGCAACAGACTGATGTTGTGCACCGGCTAATGAAACATTTCCAAGAACTTGCAATGCCATATGAAGTACCCTAATATCAGAACTGTAAGTCGGACTCATAGAACTAATAAGAGTTGAAAGAACCTGAACACCATTTTGCTCAATGAATAGGTTCTGATTTTTTATTTCTCCGGCACACAAGTTCCTGAGTAGCTTTATGGATAAGAAAAGGGCTTGAGAAGAAACTTTAAGTGGCATTTGGCAAAGTTCAAGAACTCGTACAAGAATATGTTTGGAGGCAAGTTCTAACCGACCATTAGAAGTTTTGGCAGTTTCAATGAGGTGCTCAAGCACTTCAGTTAATGTTGAAGAATCAGGAGCGATTAACTGTTGCTCAAGCACATCTTTTGCAACATCCATGCTCAAAGAGTTGAGTGCTTGAGAAGTCAAATCCTGAAAAAACGAATATGAGATTGATCAATACCAAGATAATCACTAGAGATGAACATTACAAGAGTTTGATTCTTCTTTCTAACCTTTTCTTTTCCCAATCATTATAGATGAAGGTAACTTGCAAGTTGCAACCAACATAAACTCAACAATTTTACAAGCAACTTACGTTCAGATAAACAAATTTATTCAGAATATGAGATATAATGATAACCTGAAGAGTAAAAACAAAGGCATACCATCTTTTTTTTGACAGGTAGGGAAATCTCCAACAGGAATGACCTCTTCTTCTTTCTTGGCTTTCTCATCTACCCTTTGCATAAACTGATCAGAAGAAGAGTTGAAATCAGAGAATATGAAGATTGTGCCTTTGGTCCACACCAAATCACATTGACAAATATAATGAAGCAAATTGAAATGAAGCCAGATCAACTAAAATTAGATGCGGTTATGGATTCGATTGAAAACATAGGATTTAATGCAGTTGAAAAACAATGAACACTGCTTGTACCTTCGAGTTCTTCAAAGTACTAGACAGCTCTCGCATCGCCATGGTAAATTATCAGGCTAATTTTTCAATTTGAAATCCAATATTGGGACCTCTCTCTCCAGTCTCTCCGACAGTCGCCTGCGTGACGGCGTCCGACAGAGTTCGGCTGGAGAAAAGGGTTTAGCCGCTTGGGTTCGGGCCGGCTTGGAGTTAGACCATTGTAGCTGGAATGACTAAAATATCTCCCAGAAAGATCCGGTTCGTGGAATAATTTTCCTTTATTTTTTTTTTTTTTTTTTTTTTTTTTTTTGGGGCTAAAACACACTTTATACTTCATCTTATTTGAATAAAACTATTTTTTTAAGGCAAAATGTGAACATTATTTTAACACATCTTGATGTTTATTATAACTTACTAATAAGTTCTTTTACCTTACTGTACAAATATATAATTAGTGTCGAAGAAAAGAATTATGATTGAAAAAAAAGAGAGTTAAATATGCTCCCCTCTTTATTAGTATAAAATAAGTCACTAAATATTATAAAGTACAAGTATAGCATTAGTGTTGGTCAATTTTATTGATCTGTTGGTCATTTCATTATATTAGCATTCAAATTTATTTAATCAATTTTGTCTAAACAAATTTGTCTTTACATGTTCTATAACGTAAAATGCAAAACAAAAAAAAATAGATATAGAGAGAAGGTAAGACTCAATTTCTTACAATACAAATATTATGCCCCAATTATTATCTCAATTGAACGGAGTATTAGATATATATATATATGTAATCATCTTTTCAAATTAATATAATACGTACCTTTTATTAGTTTTTTTTTTTTTTTTTTCTCGCCATGTTTACAGCATTCTCTGGGAAGAAGTATTGTACTATAAATGCCACAGCAGCACCACTTCATTTATTTCTTATTTATCACAAATTATTGAGGAACAAGAAGGGAAACCAGTAGCATAGATTGCAGAAGCCTTTAACTGTTTAACATCATTCATTACATTGATCAAAACGATCAGAAACTATTTCAAAAGTAACATTTATTTATTGGTGATCACAAGGATATATACATCCTCTAAATACAAATAATACACTTAGGGATGGGAGATCCTTGTTTTTCACCAAGTAAGACGTTACATGGAAAATACAAATTAAAGAGCAAGAAAACAATAAAACCATCTGTTGTTAGTCGAAAACGATATGTTAGACTAAGCTCTCACATATGTCTCAATAGCAGCCTTTCCTGAATAGCGAACTTCTGACTTCTCCACGGC
Source organism: Scutellaria minor (assembly GCA_954870855.1). Classification (NCBI taxonomy): domain Eukaryota; kingdom Viridiplantae; phylum Streptophyta; class Magnoliopsida; order Lamiales; family Lamiaceae; genus Scutellaria; species Scutellaria minor. The sequence continues at coordinate 4,859,821 of OX940725.1, forward strand.
CTCCCACAGCTCCGGCAACGCCTCCTTTATATTGTGTATGCTCTCCAACGAGTAATCCACACCCGGCATTCTATGAGACGAACCAACCTGTTTTCATCAAACTTTCACTTAGCACAGATACAATTATATATATCCTTTCACATTAGGTTCGATTATATCAGAAACATACCCAAACAGTGTGTAGGCCCATGCGCTTTGCAGTCTGCAAATTGCGAATGGAGTCATCGAAGAACATCTGGAGAAAAGAAATAAATTTGATCTTACATTCTCGTATTCTTCATTATATTTTGAGTATATGGCAAAAAGGCCAACTCCCTCACCGTTTTCTGAGGGTTAATCTCAGCAATTCTGAAAGCTTGTTCGAATGCATTTTCAAGTGGCTTGCACACAATTTTCGTCTTTGGGGGTTCTGCAAATGAATCATCAAACAGTCATTCGCTTGTAAGGACAAAGGATCATATTTTCCGCTTCTTTTAATATCAACCTTTAGAAACTCACCATTAGACCCGTTTTGAGGCACTTCAACCTTAGGATTCAAGGTCTCATAACAAATAATGTCGTCAAAGCAGTCCTTCAATCCAAGCCTTTGAAGAATTTTCGCCACGTGAGCTTCATTTGCGTTCGAGAAAATCTGTTTCACAAACAAATATATTCCAAGAAAATGTCAAATGTCGAAAATACATAACAAATTTCCACTTTCATCCATAATAGATACAAATAAAGGAACTTACAACTTTCCGAATGGGCAAGCTGTGCAGAAGATTCCTCAATGTGTGATCAGGCTTCAACCACTCATAAGGTAATCTACCATGCACGAAACTACACAGAGAGATATAACATATCAGATACTAAGCAATGAAAACTAAAGAATAACAAGAAAAGGACCACACAAAGGCAGAATGCAACTACCTATGGTAATCATCATCGTCAAACTCATACCCAATGGCCTGAAAAGGGGAGAAAACAAGGATATTTTGGACTTGTCAATACACAATAAATTTACTTTTCCATTGATTTTTTCATAGTCAAACACTCATCAATAGCCAAAACAATATTGCCTGAAAAATACAATGGTAAGAAGTTATACCCGAAGACCAGCCATAGTTGTTCCATATTCCTTATAGAGTTGAGCACACATTACAGGAACTTTCTCCTCCTCAATGCCCAGCTTATTGATCATGTAATCTATATTAAAGCACACAGTGAAAATCCATTCAAGAATTGAGAAAACAACATGATACAACAACAATGAAACATCAGACAAAGTAATATATATGATACCTATAATGTTTTTGGTGCATTCTGCAGATATACCAGAACTAAAGGGATAAAGGGTATCATCAACATCTGCATATTAAAGAAAATCATGGCCATAAGATAACTTAAAATTGTTATTTAATCCGTGGGAAAAAAGTCACATAATAAGTAGACAGAAAAACTCACCAAAGAGAAGGCAATCATATTTTGGCTCAGTGACTTTCTGGTAGCCATTTTCGCACTCCATTTCGATCAAAGAAAGGTCTGAAAATTGCAAAATGGAAAATAATTAAAGAAAGAAAACTGTGTTCAATCGTTGAATTATACTCATGGATGAAAAATAACAGCATTAAGAAACAAAATAGTATCTTGCAGGAAAAGACACGAAGAACAGTAAATAACAGTGAATGTTTAATTGTGACCCATAATTATGAGTTAAGAAAAAAAATCACCTAAATCAAATGTACTAGAAATGAAAGTGAAAAAACACAGAAAACTTTAGAAACAAAAATCAATAGACGACTAGAAGGATTCTTTGCTTTTTCAATAGAAAATGCAAACTCACATTTGTGAAGTAAAAGAGTCTGTGGCTTCTGGAACAAAGCATCAAAATTAACACAAGATATGAAACTGAAGACCATAAAATCACAGCATTTAAAGAAACCCAAATCTGCAAATTTAATGTAAGACGCTCTCACTATTTTTCAATATCACATATTGAAGAAATATGGCAGTAAACAATCAAAAAAACAAATTCAAATCCACATTACAAAAACTAATCACTTCAACAGGGAAGAAAAACTGGAAACTAGTGAAAATGCATAAAGGAATAGAGCCCATATTTGTAGAAAATAAAAAGAAAAACAAACCAGATTTTGGATAAAACAACACGAGAAGAGAGAAAGAGCAGTTGCGCTGGTGATGAAAGAGAAATGAGAATAGAGTAAAGAGCGAGAGAGAAGGGGGTTTATAAATAGAGGCGAAGAACATATAAAATAATGTTAACTGCCATTAAAGCAGTTATTGCTACCCTTTAATGTGGGAAAGCAGAAAGCGATAGGAAAGAGACTCTGTGGAATTAGAAACTTCAACTATCATTTTCTTGCATCTCTTTTTAACACCTACGAAAATTCTAGTAACTCCCATTATTATATTAGTGGATTTCTAGATTTTCTTTTCTTTTGAGGAAACATATCCAGCTATTCTTGATTCTAGGTTTTCTTGGATTTTGATTTGTGGGGTTTGATTTAATTTGAGGATTGAAATGGATCCACAAATATTACCTTCATTTGGATTAGATTTATGAGGAGAATGTGAACGAATTTGGTGTTTTGAATCCATCAAATTGCTCATGGAAAAATTGTTTTCGATAATCACGAATAAAGAGCTTAACGAGAAAGAACACCAGAAGATCAAGTAATAAATATGATAATCATTTATCATGATGTCGATAAGTAACTCGTTCAAATTGAAAAATGAATTATATTAGGAGAATAAGAGATATAAATTTTAAATTCATTGAATAATAAATATCTTGAATCCAATAACTTAGGGAAATATAGTAAACTAAATAGGATGATTCTAATTTTTTAAGAAAATAGAACTTTCAAAGTGAAATATTCGAATAATGTGTAAAATGTTTTTACTTTATTTTAGACTTCTCTAAATAATGATAGATTTTCGAATAATGATAGGTAGAAAATCAATTTATAGCGTTATCAATTAAGGCTTAAGAATCGATTCTAGAATCTTTATATATATAAAAGTAAGACCACTTATGTCATATGTCAAGATTACATTATTTTGACATTAAATATGATTAATTAATGACTTTAAATTTTATGTTACAAAAAAAAAAACTAAATAATTTAGAAATGTTGACAATATGCTAGGCTTCAATATAAAAATTATTTTCATATTTGAAATTAATTAAATTTAAAATCTTTATATATATAAAAGTAAGACCACTTATGTCACATGTCAAGCTTACATTATTTTGACATTAAATATGATTAATTAATGACTTTAAATTTTATGTTACAAAAAAAAAAAAACTAAATAATTTAGAAATGTTGACAATATGCTAGGCTTCAATTAAAAGTTATTTTCATGTTTGAAATTAGTTAAATTTAAAATTTTGAAGAAAAAGTATAAATAAATAAATAAATAAGAAAAATGGTAAAGTAAAGATGAGTTCATATTTGTTATATATGTTAACAATAAAAAGCAAACTAAAAATGATGATTGGTGGGTTGAAGATATAATAAGCATATCAATATATATTATTTTCAAAATAATAAATTATTTATGATCCTCTACAAATGCAACATATTTCGACAATTAGATAATTATTTAATCATATTACGTTATATTTAAAGTTGTGATATTTATTGCACAAATCATAAATTTAATTTTACTATATAAATAATATTTTAAAAAAAATTATTTTACCAAATTTACTTTTTTTTTAATTTTTTTTAATTTTACCAAATTTATTTATTTTTTGTAGAATCCCGTGTATTACACGGGTCCTATACTAGTATAATAATATGACTGTCGCCCACATGGTATATATAGTATGGAAACAATTATTAAATTTAGACCTTTTGAATTTTTCCTTCCTTTCAACCCCACATTAAACACGCCCTAATTTTTAAATTATTTGAAAACGAATCAACTAATTATTTGCTCAGATATTCTAATTATTTTCTAATAATTCAACAAATATTCAAGTTAAGCAACCAGCATATTAAAATTTGTAAAAGTGAAGGCATTGATTTTAGATGATATCTTCACAATTTATTAGACCTTGATAATAATAAATAAATTTGTAGACTTTAAATTGCAAAAACTGTACGAGATAGCAAACTATCAGATATTTAAATGTGGGTTATGTGAGCATACCTTAGGGCATTTCCAACCCACTACTCAAATTGGGACTCAAACCCAATTTTTGAGAAAGTGATGCTCCAATCCAGCCGCAAATCACAACTCAAATTTGCTACTTTGAATAATAAGTGGCAAATTTTGCCACTTACTGTTCACAACTCATTTTTTTTTCTTTTATAATAATTTTCACTTATTTGATATTAATACACACATATACTATATGATATTTTACTATGTAGATGCATATTACGAATTTTGAGATATCTTGATCAAATACTTTTGAAAAATAGTGTAATTATTAAATATAAGTACGAATTATAACTAATAGAAATATAATTGGAATATCATACAATATTTAATGCAAATTACAATGAAAGTTACTAAAACACATAAGCATTACAACATGTTAAATTTAAACTAATACTACACGTCATGCTAAATTTTTTCTTTAGTATATTAATATGTATTTGTGATGAATTTTATAATATAAGTTTGGTATTTTTTAATAAGATTTATAGTTTATAAATATTTATTTATAATTGAAATTAATTAAGTTAATTTTTTTTATGAACTTAAATACACAAATATTTGATATTAATGAAAATTAAAAAAAATTAAAAATATTGTAAGAGAATATTTAAATTTGAGTTTGAAGGGTTGGAGATTGTGGCAAATTTGGTGGCAAAAATAAGATTTGAGTCTAATTTTGAGTTTGTGGATTGAAGATGGTCTTAGAAACAAAACTATGAGATTACTGATTTTATTTTTGTAGATCCTCTATTGTAGCTTTGAACCAAAAAGTTAGTCTAACTATTGCATTATTTTTTCGGGTTATATGCAAAAATTAAATTAAATATTTTTTTTTACTTTGCAATTTAATTTTTTTATCCAATTGTAATCATGAATTTTTTGAGTTTATCAAAATGCAACATAAATCTTATTTTCAACCATTTTTCTGGCCAAGTGAAAATCACGGGATTTAATTCATTTTCACTTTGCAACCTAAATTTTGTTTATTTTATCTAATTGCAACCTCAAATTCTAAAATATTTGATAAATTTCAAAACTTGAGGTTGCAATTGGATAAAAAAAAAAAAAAAAGGTTACAAATTGAAAAAATTAAATAATGTGTCAGAAAGGGAGTTAGGTTGCATTTTGATAAATTCCAAAACTTCAAAGTTACAACACGGATTTTGTTATGTGAGACGAGTTAATTCATAACCCACACTTAACAATTCATATATAAATTTGTGAATGAGTTCAATTTATGGATAGTAAGGATCTGTCTCACGGAAACTATTTGTAAGACTGTCTCATATGAGTTTTTGTGTAAAGTTTAAGATTCGAATGTCAAATTCTCAAAATTATATAACTCAAAAAAAAAAAAAAAAAGACTCGGATGTTATCCCACCTTTATAAAGGTATATTTTGTGATAGGCAAAGTTTGAGTTTGGATCATACACATTTTTTAGTCTCTATTGTCTCCCTTCCTTTAGAGGTGTTCATCCGGTTCAGAAAACCGAAACCGAATCGGGTCAACGGTTCGGAAAACCGAAACCGCGAACCGTGGTTCGACGGTTCGTGCATATTTCGAACCGTAAACCGGCGGTTCCAAACCGATGGTTCGAACTGACGGTTAAACCGCCAGTTTATCTATTTAAAAAAAAAATTATACTTTATATAAATAATATTATGTATTTATGTTATTTTACTCTTTAATTTTAAGTTGTAATTTTTGTAGGTTTATGATTTGTATTTGGTTGTATTTAAATTGTAGTTTCTAATTTTTGAAATTGTAACTTATAAGTTGTAATGTAGTATTGTTGTAACTTGTAAATGTAATTTCTATTTTTTAATTTATATCAAATTATTTACTCAAAAAAATATTGTTATTTTGTAATATATGAATAATTGTAATATTTATATGCAAATTTAATTTTTAAAAAATTTAAAAAAAGAAAAAAAAAACACAAACCGCGTCCAAACCGGTGGTTCAAACCGGAACCGGCGGATTACAAATCGGAATCGAAACCAAAATCCCCACGGTTCGATTTCGGTTTGGCCCTCCATGGCTTTCCGAACCGAAGCCAGTGGTTCGAACCGTTTTTCCAACTCATTAAAAAAAATCTAATAATAATAATAATAATTTACTTTGAGAATGGCTACCCTAGGCTAATTAATATTTTATTATTTCAAATAATTAATTTGTTTTGGGTTCTTTAACCACATTTCGATGTATTTAGTGGTTTGTTTGTCTGTTTTTTGAAAGTATGATTTTTCTAAAACGAATTGAAAATTGGGAGTGAGAACTGGGGTTGTTTCCTACGGTGTCCCAGGTAGGATTCAAACTTCAAAGGGCAACAATGCTGATCTTGACGTGTGTGTGACTTTCATTGCCAATTTGTAATTGATTTATTTTGAATTTATTATAAAGATTGTCTTTTGAAGAATTATGGGATATTAATATAAATTGCGATGATACCGTCTCACGAAATTTTAATGCATTGCGTGAGATAGGTCAACCCACAATCCACTTACCCACCACCCAAACTCACTTACCCACCACTCAAACCCTACAATTCACATGTTGTTTGTGGGTCTCACGAAATTTTAATGCATTGCCTGAGACAGGTCAACCCACAACCCACTTACCCACCACCCAAACCCACTTACCCACCACTCAAACCCTACAATTCACATGTTGTTTGTGTTACCCACCACTCAAACCCTACAATTCACATGTTGTTTGTGGGTGATGGAGTTCCGTCTCACGGAAACTATCCGTGAGACCGTCTCACATAAGTTTTTGTGTTAATTTATATACACCAACAATCATAATTCTTTAAGAAACACATATTTATATTAAAAAAAAGATAATTAATTAATTTTTTATTAGAAAGCAACACTCTAACATACATCGAATCAGCAATTTAAATATATTTTCTTCTCAAACCATTTAAAAAGATTAAAAAATATTAATTAATCTCTATCGTGGTGGCACTTTTAGATGAGGCGCTTTAGACTTTGTTAATGGTTATTCAATAATGGCGTGGGCTCACACGTGGCGTGCGGCCCATCCTCACTTTCCAGTTACCACCGTCCCTCACGTGCTCTTATTTTAACTTATTTCTCAATTTTTTTTTTTCTAATTTGGAACTTCTATCTTTACTTGCATTTTCGACACGTCTTCTTCTCTTTGCCTTTTTGGTCTAAACTTTGACCAATTTAAATCAAACAAGTTTAAACTTAATTTAATCATCTCTAAATTATGTGTGTCTTAAATCTTAATACACATCAATCGAGCTCGTGTTTGTGTTTCAGGAATTTTGTTGTAGAAACGTTGTTCCATTCGTAACTTAGTAGTAATTACTAATCTCTTTAAATCATAAATAAATTCGTGCATAAAGACTTCAATAAATAAGCAAAATAGATGTAATTCTACTATACACCGTTGTATTAATATACCGATTTTTTTTACTACTGTAACTTTTGTGTAAGGTAACTTTTTTAAGTTGGGTTGGGCTGCAATGGTTTGGACCTTCCAACACTCATTTGACATCCATATGCCCTATTTTGCTTGCATTTACCTATTTTGCTTGCATTTAATCATTGTAAATCAATCATGTTGTATGTATGTATAAATCGAAATCAATGTAAATGAAGTATCACAATAATATTTGTTAATCCTGAATTTATTAATACATAATATTACATGCATTTGCATCCAAATCTAAGTCATATATTGTTGCATCCAAATCTAAGCCATATATTATTGGGATATAACTAAATCCATTGAAATCAATATTCAAAATCTTAATTATGATTTAACAGATTGAATAGATTGAATTAATTCACGTTGCATACTATATTTAATGTAAGTCATACTATATTTGCATCAATTGCATCCTATTTCATCGGATATCGGTTGCATGTCAATTCATTGAAAATAAGAATTCATCTAATTCAATGCATCATCCCTTGCATTTGATTTTGCTTGCATTTACCTATTTTGCTTGCATTTGATTTTGCTTGCATTTAATCATTGTAAATCAATCATGTTGTATGTATGTATAAATCGAAATCAATGTAACTGAGGTATCACAATAATATTTGTTAATCCTGAATTTATTAATGCATAATATTACATGCATTTCTATTGTTGCATCCAAATCTAAGACATACATTGTTGGGATACAACTATCCATTGAAATCAATATTCAAACTATTAATTTTTAATTATCAGATTGAATAGATTTAACTAATTCGCTGTTGCATACTAGCAGTGATATTTTTTAAACTAGGGTTATAGGAAACCACAGTACACAATTAATTCGGTGAATGATCCGTACACATATCAAACAATCAAATGGGTTGATTACTTTGTGGTATTTCAAATAATTATAGACAGTAGAAATACTATCAGGGGCGGAGTCTCATGCCACACCTGGGGGGCTTTAGCCCCCCCCAAAATTCTAAAAAAATTAATTATTTATATAGATTTTTTGGAATTTTTTATATTTTTAGTGTTAAAATATTGATTAGCCCCCTCAAAAATCCCACAAAATCAATCAGCCCCCTCAATATTTTTGGTCTAGCTCTGCCCCTGGATACTATCATGGTATGAAGTGAATGCAGCAGTACAGAAGCAGGCTATGTGAAATTGTAATGACGAGATTTCATAACAAATATCCAAACATATTGAATATGGATGTCAAATGATTCGTAATAACGAGATGCATAATACAAATATATTTGATTGTGTTTTTATGGTTGCAGATTAATGATATATACAATTAACGAAGAAGGTAGATTTAGACTTAATTGTCCAGACTCTTTTGGTTGTTGAGGGGAATTCTTAGTTTTTACTTTGGTAATTTCTCAAGACAGGTAAAAAAGATAAAAAGTAAATGAAGGGTTAGGATGAGATCATTCAAGATCTGATGGTTGAAAACATCGATGTATTAATACAACGGTGTACTATAGAAGAACCCCATATATGGAGATAAGATTTTTTTATATAAAACACATGTTTGATTATACATTCGTCAGGCCGTTCACGAACTTGAGTTTAAGTTCGGCTCATCTATGTAAATAAAAATAATAATACATATGAATTATTTTAACAATCAAGATCGATTTTAAACCAAATCGAATTCCATCTTAAGTATCAAAGTTCATACTCTTACCAAATTCTTCTTGCAATTAATAAATATAGCCTACTTGAAAAACAGATGGACTTCTTCTCAAACAAAGGTATTGGGCTTTGGACTAAAATACCTACAAGAAAAAATTACTAACCTACAAAGAAATAAGGTTTTGCATACAAAAAATGAGAATACGTAAAAGGCCCAAACAAGCAAAACCGGTAGTTTAGATGATTTGGAAGTCCAATAATTTTACCCTATTTATATATAATTATTTACAATAAACTAATATTTTAGATGACTTGAAAAATGGCTTGATATGAGAAATATTTTTGGACTTTTTACCATATTATATACTAATATACTATAGATAATTAACATATTTTACATATTATTTGTATTTATTAAGTTTATTAAGATTCATGAATCTTGACAACATAAATAAACTTTAGGATAACTTTTGAAACATAATTTTACTGTATATTTCTTAAATTTAAATTTATTTAGAAAAACATTTGGGAATTTAAAAAACTCTAACTATAAATTAATATATTCATGCGAATGATTAAATATTGATAACTTATAAATATATAAAACAAGATAAAAGAGCCTTTATAGAAATTTCTATAAACCAAGATTAGTTATTCAACAATTTCTTGAAATATTCAATAAAAATTAATCAAATTACCTTTCTAAATCATGATACTTAAAGATCAATTTATTGTATGTAAAGCCCATGCATTATATTTATTCTCATACACTATATGACAAAAATACGAGATAAACTATAGTTGCATACAGCCAATCCAAATTTAGAAATGTACACTCTTGATTTCCATATTGCCAAAATTAATTTTTTCAGAAATTATTGAAAGAAGACTGGAAATTGGTAATTTTAAAAGCTGAATATATATTTGGAGCTAAAATTCGAAAGGGCAACAGTGTGTAGATATGAATGATTAATGAAGACAAAGTAGGTTCAGATTATGTTTCACAACAGTTACCTCTGCCAGCTGTATTTTATTTTTAAACTAAAAACACAAATTGTGTTCTACCCATCATAAACGTGGTTGCATAACATGCACACTCTACAATTTAATTAAATGTAAAAATACATTTTATCGATCTTTTACACCAAACAAGAATCATTATGCACGTAACAAACTAATTTAATGTACAAAATTCTAACATGTAATATGTTTACAACAATAATTTGAATAAGAACTCATAATTAGTAGATACAATATCAATATGACACCATGTGAGGTTCAAATGCACAAGAAGAAATTCATTACATGTTTTGTTTTTTTGGTTGTTATAATGTGGTTCATGTCTCGTGTGTTGAATGCATAGAATATAGATTTATGTGGACCCTGAATTATAATGTATTTTTAAAATATTTCTAAGTTAAATTGAAAATTTCAAAATTATTGATATTTTCTGATTTTTTTTATATAAAAAAATATAAATCTATATCATTGATTGCCATCCAACTGGTTAATTTATTGAAATTTAACCAAAACTAATTTGAAAAAAATTGACATATTTATCTTTCACCTCCTCGGTTGATTTGGAAAATAATTAAATAATCAAATGATTGCAAATGATTTTGAGTACTTTTATGATTGAGAAGGTCTTATGTGCATCGGGGCACGGATCTAAGATCCGTGCCTCCAACCTATTCCGATCCGGCTATATTTAATTATATATATATATTATTTTTTTCTTTTTTTCTAAATTAGGACAAAATCAGCGTTCTCTTGTCTTCATCTCATCATCATCTTCTTTTCTTAGACCTCTTCTCTTCTCTTCCTCTCTTCTTCTTCTTCTTCTTCTTCTTCTTCTTTCTCCATGGCTGCTCCTTCTCCGCTCTTCTCCGTTTCTTTTTTTTTTTTTCTTCCTCCATCACAGCTCTTCCTTCTCTCTTCTTCTTCTTTTTGATTTCTTTGCAAGTTTGAGTTTCTAGAAGGAGATTTATGCTCTGAAAATGTCTTACATTGATTGTTGTTATGCTGTATGAAGGAAGCCATTGTTTGAGATTGTGGATTTGCTTCTAAGAGTTCATGTTTATAACTTGGTGCGTTTTCTTGAAATTTGATTTGCAGGAGAAAGGATTTTTAATGAAAATATAAGGATTTTAAAATATTGAAAATCAATTATTGTAATAATATGATATTATCTGCAAAAATTTTGGGGAAGAAAATGATGAAAATCATGTATTTGAAATTTTAAGATTTTAATCTCACTCCATGGTACACTGATACCTTAAGAATATACAACTAATATCTTAAAGGTGCATATGTAATACCTTATATTATAAACATTAATACCTTCAAGGTAAATATGTAATACTTTAAAGGTGTATATGTAATACCTTATACAATTATACTATAAACATTAATACCTTAAAGATAAATATTTAATACCTTATACTATTAACATTAATACTTTAAAGATGCATAATCATTAATACTTATCTTTTTAACCAGTTTTAATACATTTATATTTGAAATTATATAATACCACAAAGATAAATACTTGAAAGAGATTTGTGTAATACCTTTAACGTGAATATGTATTATCTTATTGATAAGTGTCGTTTTTCACATATTTTTGCGTATGTTTATGTATTCATTTGGATATGTTTAGATACGTTTTTATGGTGATTTCGGTTATTATATTGTATAAGTTGCATTTGACGTGTTTGTGCTTAGTTTCATGATTTTAATGGAAAAAGTACAAAGTTTCGAGTGTAATTGATGATCAAGGACGGAATCACGGAAAAACGAGGAAGAATCGAAGTGTAATACGAGATCATGAAAAATATTGGTGGCGCACGATCAGGTCGTGCTATGCAGCACGACCGTGCGCCAGCCTACAGGGAGCGTGCAAGTGTGGAGCACGACCGTGCCCCACAGCACGGTCACAGTCGTGCGAAAATCAATGGTGTATGACCAGGGCACGGTCGACCGTGCCCGGGTGCACAAGTGCTCGATAAGATCTTGTTTGCTTCGATTATCTTTATCATTTACTTCACTTGGAAGACTCCCACAGCGAGAGATATATACTCAACAACGAAGAGAGAGAAAAAGGAGAGAGAGGATTCATACGGAGAACACACGAGAGTCTGAGAAGCAACGAGAGGAATTGAAGAAGGATTCAAGGGATCGAGGAATCGAGAGATCGTCGTTATTTTAGAGTTTTTAATCTTTCCTCTCTTGTTAGATTTTAGTTGATATGATATCTTCAATCTTGTCTATGAATTTGTTTATTATCATGTCTAGCTAATTTTCTAGGGTTCCTAGGGCTTGTTAGTAATATAATTCGAATCTGATGAATCTTTAATTTCAATTCAATGTTCAGGATCGTTTATCCTATTTGTGTGTTTATGATTTGATTGATTGTTTGATTATGTGGGCAGTAATTGAGCATGTTTTAGTAATTAGATCGAAATTCGGGAGATGAGATTTAATTATGGAAGAATAAACACATGACACATAAAAAGACTTAGATCGGGAGATTAAGGAATTTATGTGATGGGAAGTCAATCTTAGGTGCTTTTGGGAGTTGTTATGTTTCTATCAGATTGAGTAGGTATACCTCTGGTGGCATAATAACCAACTGGTTAACTGACTTGAGAGAGCTGTTAATTCGATATATGTGATTACTCATATAGGATGATTGATTAATGAACTTGAATTGGTTAAAGTGATGTTTTGATGAGAATTAGATGAAAACATGTCCTAGAACCTGTCTTAGATTATCTGTTATTCTTGAGTGAATTTATCTGCATAGTTAGTTTTCTAGTAAATTAATCTGCAATCGGTGTGATTCGTTTTCCTTAGATAAAACTGAGAACTGAATTTGAGTACTTAGTTAGGGCCTAGATAATTAGTCTCTGTGGGATCGACCTTGCTCATCACTTCTACACTCTACACCGTACACTTGCGGAAGTAGCTAAAAGAAATTAGTGAACACTTATCATTAATACCTCAAAAAGTAATATGTATAAATTTTATGTATATATGTAATACCTTAAAGGTATTTATGTGATACCGTAAATGTGCATTTAATTAATATCTTCATGCATTACATGTAACAAAACACTTTTGCATATTTGATTATCTGATTGATCATCTCAATTGTAATACCTTTATAATAAGTTTATAATATCTTGTAGCATAATCAATAATACTTATGCCAACAAAATGTTATTAAAAATATGTGATACCTTAAAGGTATCTATGTAATACCTTGAAGGTAAAAATATAATACTTTGTAGGTATTTACCTAATACCTCAAAAATTAATTAATATGTATAATTTTTATGTATATATATAATACCTTTATGGTACATATGTAATACCTTCAGAGATATGATGACAGTATAATTGTATCTTTTTAAGAGCAATTGATAGGTGACCATATATCTATTTCATATTGCAGCTCAATACTCTCTTAGAACTGTTAATGAAAAACAACCCAGAACTAACCATTCAATTATAAAATGTAAACATAGTACACAACAAATAAATGCTCCAATATAGCTTCCAAGTCAATTATACATCCTCAAATCGATAACTTTAAAAAGAGTTAAAAATACGTTGTCTCTATAAAATGACATAAGTAATAAATACATTGTATATGTTACTGAAATTGAAAAAAAAAATACAATTTGGAATAGAAAAATTGAAGAGGGGTAACATGGACGACAGTTCTCTGCATCCATAGTTATTGCCACAGAGATTTGATCTTTGCAAGATTGTTTCTAAGGCACATCTATATCTATATCTATATAATAATAGAAGTCTGTCAGACAAAATTGTAATTCTATTAAGAATTAAGGGTAATTTGGTAATTTAGTCATTCATAAGGAAAATAGAAAGGAAAGAATCACGATCAAGAAACCGTTCTATTTTCAAAATATCTTAATCTTTTCCAAATTTGAAAATTCTAAGTATAAATAAAAAAGGCAAAAAAGAGTGTAAACAGTTATTCAATTGTCAGTCAGGCAAACTTGTAATTATATTAAGAACTAAGGGTAATTTGGTAATTTAATCATTTATAAGGAAAATAGAAAGGAAATAACGGTTTTCTGTTCGTGATTTTTGTCTTTCTATTTTCCTTATGAATGATTGAATTACCAAATTACCCTTAGTTCTTAATAGAATTATAATTTTGTCTGACTGACAATTGAATAACTGTTTACACTTTTTTTTGCCTTTTTTATTTATACTTAAAATTTTCAAATTTGGAAAAAATTAAGATATTTTAAAAATAGAACGGTTTCCTAATCGTGATTCTTTCCTTTATATTTTCCTTATGAATGATTAAATTACTAAATTACCTTTAGTTCTTAATAAAATTATAATTTTGTCTGACTGATAATTGAATAACTGTTTACACTTTTTTTTTGCCTTTTTTATTTATACTTAAAATTTTCAAATTTGGAAAAAATTAAGATATTTTAAAAATAGAACGGTTTCCTGATCGTGATTCTTTCCTTTCTATTTTCCTTATGAATGATTAAATTTCCAAATTACCCTTAGTTCTTAATAGAATTACAATTTTGTCTGGCTGACTTCTATTATTATATAGATATAGATATAGATATAGATATAGATAGATAGATATAGATAGATAGATATAGATTTCTTTCTTTTTAATTAAGGAAATTTTCAAAACTTTACTTTCTTATTATTGTTTACTAGCAGTGCACTCGTGCGATGCACGAGATTAAATATAAGAAGTATATATTATGTTATCAGTATATTTAAATTATTTTAATTTATATTTAGAGTCAATAGTATGTTTCAAGGCATGATTAATCAAATAAAATATATGGATTATCAAACTAAAGCAATTGATCAATTGTATAATACAATAAATTTATAATAATGTTTACATTGTAGTTTATAAATTTTGAAATATTTCTTTGTAAACTATATTCGTCGTTCTGTTATTTTGTCCACCCTCCCTATCCTCTATCAAAATTTTGAGTCCCCTACAATGGATGACTTTGGATACTGCGACATACAAATGTTCATAATTGAACACTGATTTTTTAAGATACAAACAACATAGAGACCGACCCAACTCTTTTAGACCGAGATTGGGTATACTACTCAACACTCATATGTGCGTTGTATCTAGTATACTACTCAACACTTTTTACAAATATAATAATATCTAGCAGTGCACCCGTGCAATGCACGGGATTAAATATAAGTAGTGTATATAATATTATCAGTATATTTAAATTGTTTAAATTTATATTTAGAGTCAATAGTACGTTTCAAGACACGATTAATCAAAGTCATGTTAAATCACTTTAATCAACTTTTGATGTAATTATAAAAAGACATCTTATATACAATATAGTTCTTTGTATATATTTTTATTAAATTATTGTTAATATATATTTTATAAATTAAGATTTAATTTGAATTATGGCAACACCAAACTTAAAATATTGATATCTATAGAAATAACAATATTTTAAATTTACGAAAATATCAATGGATATAACATATATCAAATGTCAATATCAATAATATTTGAGTAAATTTATTGGGAAGATTTCAATTTTAACCCTGTAGGAAAGACTCGGGTCAGATTTTGGCCCCTAGGTTCAAAAAAGAACAAAAAATAATCAATTTTGGCCCTCTTCGTTAGTTTTTCTAACGGAAACCGTGAGGACATCTCTTTATTAGCATGTGTCAAATGTGTCATAGAGAAAAATATCAATTTTGACCTTATAGGAATGAAAATATATATTAGGATCGAAAAAAAAATTCTTTGAAATTTATTATATCTTAGATTTTCGTACTATTTTAGTTTATTGACGATTTTGTTAATTCATTCGAATTTAATTTATGAATGTATGTAGTTTATTTTTAAATTTATAATTTTATTCATAAAAAATTGATGAAAATGTTCTGGTGCTTCTTAATTCATTTTAAAATTTATTTATGAATCTATTCATTAGACTATTATTTATATTTTCACTCATTTTGTCATTTCTTATATATTTTTGTAAATATGATAAAATCATATATATATATATATACTTAGTGTAATACACGGGATTTAATAAAAAAAATTAAATTTAGTGAAATTAAAAAAAATTAAATATAATATACACAACAAAATTAAATTTATGATTTGTGCAATATGTATCGTCTAATTTAACATTAAATATAATAAAATATGATCAAAAAGTTATTTAGTGTTCAAAATATTTAATGCATTTGTAGATGATCATTTAAAAAAATTATTATTATTTTGAAAAGAATATACATTGTTATACCTATTATATTATTCAACTCACCCACCATATTTTTTTTAGTTTGCTTTTTATTTTTTACATTTGTAACAACCCTCAACTTTTATTTTCAATTAAATGATACAAAATGAAAGTCAACATTTCACAAATAAATTCCATAGTTTATTTTAAATCATATATTTAAAAAATTATTTGATTTCAATAATTAATAAGTTTGAATGATAATTTTCAAACTGTCCACCTTTATTATTATTATTTTCTTTTGTATCTATTTATATTTTTTCTTTACATTTTAAATTTAACAAATTTCAAATATATAATAATATCTATCATTGAACTCTAACATATGTTATTTAAATAAATATAATTAATATTTATATATTATTTATTATTTAGTAATAATAATATTTCTTATCAACTTTAAATTTGTAGCAATTAATTAGCATATTTAATATGAAAACATTGTAGGTTTGTCATGTGGTTCTTTGGTCTTACTTTTGTATATATAAAGATATATATATATATATATATATATATTCTAAATTTATTTTCTATAACTGTATAATTTTATTTCGATAAATTGTAAAAATATTGAAAATTTATTTTCACAACTATAATTTTTTTTTGCAATAATATTGAAAGTTTATTTATATTTCATAACTATTTTTTTCTTTATATTTTATAATTCTTTCAGATATATAATGCTTTTGATAATTTGTTTTCACAATTTCAAATGATCATCTCAATGATTTTATTTTAAATTATTAGTTTTTTAAATATATTTTATAAATTATTAGAGTGATTTTTAAAAATTTCACTAATTAAATACAATTTTTGTATATTTATAATTTTTATGAGGAAAAAATTCAATTTGAACCCTGTAGGAATGAGTTTTATCTACTATCTATTGGCCCAACTGTTAACGGTCATGTGACTTGCACATGCCAGGTCGTTAAATATATAACGAAAATCGATCAATGGGCCAAAAATGCCTATTGAAGGACCAAAATCGGACCAGAGGCATTCCTATGGGGCCAAAATTGAAATTTTCCCTAAATTTATTGCACCATACGACTTTTGAGAACCTTTTGAAAGTTTGACCCAAACATTTTTCTTATTGGTATAGAGCAGCTACAATAGTTTGTTTGCATCAAGGTTGCATTAATAGTCTCTTATCACATAGAATTCTATGATAATTTATTTTCATTTTCAGAGCTCTACTACTTTCTCCAATTTGTTTTTACCTCATAGAATTTTGTGATAACTTATTTTCATATTCAGAACTCTATTATTTTCTTCATTGTCTTATCTTCTTTACATTTGCACTCTCTAGTTAACAACTTTACGTTTGTTGACCATGATGTGATTTCCACTGAGCATTATATGAGAGAGATGCGATTATATCTCGACTTTTCAAATGCTTAAAAGATGGTGATATTTGTTGAAATATTGCAAGCAAACTTGATGTCATATGGGTGGGACTGATCTCTAAATTATAACACTATGCCTTAAGATATATAAAATAAAAGGTTTATATCAAAATCAATAACAGGGTGTAAAACAACAATATTTATCTCATATAACAAAATATGATATAATAGAGTGATGTAAAAAACTTATATGCAATCTCAATTTGATGACAACAACATTTGATATAATAGAGTGATGTAAAAAATATATATGCAATATCAATCTGATGACAATCTGAATCTGATGTAACAGATCTCAATCAATCATATGATATAATAAATTGCTAAAGGAAACTGATATAAAAAGTTATATGACAATCTCAATCTGATATAACAAAATCTAATATAATAGATCTCAATAATTGCTAAAGGAAAGCGATATAAAAATTATATGACAATTTCAATCTGATATAACAAAATCTAATATAAGAGATCTCAATTAATCTAATGTAACAGAAATCAATTTCAATTTGATATAATAAAATTTGATATAATAGGTTGACCACAATCTCAATCTGATGTAACAAAAGTCTCAATATGATTAATTTGATATAATAGAATGCTAAAAAAAATTGATTAATCTAATATAATAGAATGCTAAAAAAATGTGATATAAAAAAATTACATGACAATCTCAATTTGAGTCTAAAAAAAATATCAAAAACTCTGATATAACAAAATCTAATATTATAAAAACTTGATTAGAACAACTCTGATATAACAAAATGTAATATTATAAAAATCTGATTAGAACATGATATTATGATTGCTTCCCCATCCCTAGATTAGATTTATCATCTCAATGAATGTCATCCTGGATTCATAGTACATCCATAAAATGTGATGTTGAGTTCGGAATTAAAGTAGAATGTTCGGATTCAACAACGGTCGCATTATTCAAAGCAGCAAGAGCTTTCATCCAGGTGTATGCATCTGGCATGATAGCACCAACGTTCAATTCTTTTATAAGTTTTTGATTACATACAACAAACAATTTTTCAAGAAGAGGGTCATAAAACTTATTTCTGCTTACAAATATTTCATCTTTTCTAAATAATGCATGAGTGTGCCTTTTCAATCATTAACTTTTTGCAACAACAAAATAAACTGAGAGCAATTAAGCAAACATGTTTTAGGAATTAAACAAAGGATAAACCGACATGTTGAAACAACTAAGTATTTTTTAAGGATAATGTTAGTGCTAGTGATATTAAAAGCAGATATAGAGGTTGAAATTATTTGTTCATAATCCAAAGACACCAAATACAAAAAATCAAGAATTGTAGTCTCAATAGAAAATCTGATCGTCTCAAGAAGTATAACAAAATAGGTCATTTGTTTGTTCATAATCCAAAGACACCAAATACAAAAAATCAAGAATTGTAGTCTCAATAGAAAATTTGATCACCTCAAGAAGTATAACAAAATAGGCCATCTGCCACTCTCTAAGTTGTCAAAGACTTATGAATAGAACATGAGAATAAGCATGAAAACATATTTCAAATCATTGCACCATCTTTTTTAAGTGTTATTTATGAAATTTTGCTCGCACAAAATTAAGTCGTTATTTTGTTGTTGAGGAAGTTTTGTAAACTGTTATTATGAAAACAAAGAAGCTTAAACCAAGTTTCCATTATTTAAATTTTTAGAATATTCTGAAATTAAAATAAAATAAGAGGACTGAATGCGTCAAAATACATAAAATGTAATTATTTTTCCTAGAAAAACCAAAACTTGCATTACTTTGTCAATATCTTTTACTTTGAATTTTTATTATAAGCTTACCCATTCCCAAAGTATAATGTTCAACTGCTAAGACAGAAATACTGTTATCCCATTTTTAAACTGTTAAGACAAAAATACTGTTATCCCATTTTTAACACAAACATGTATGGTAAGATTTAAAATCAACAAAAATCACAAACAAAATCAGGATTAAGATCTATGTAGCAAACTCAGAGAAGAGACAGTATACTTATATAGGAACTAACATTATGATAGAATAAAACATATGATTAAATAGAATGTGTGCATAAACTACACTCTAGAATATCAACTACAAATGATTAAATAAAGTGTGTGCATAAGCTACACTCAAGAATATCAACAATAAAGTAATAAACAATCAAAAGCTATACCATACTTATATAGGAACTAACATTATGATAGAATAAAACATATGATTAAATAGAATGTGTGCATAAACTACACTCTAGAATATCAACTACAAATGATTAAATAAAGTGTGTGCATAAGCAAGACTCAAGAATATCAACAATAAAGTAATAAACAATCAAAAGCTATACCCGCCGTGCGATACACGGTTCTAATAATATTTCACCTGATGAATTATATCACCTAAAATATAATGGAAAAAAATGAAATTAGAGAACAAATTAAACTTAACTCAAATGACTTCAATATATGTAATCAAAATTATAAATGACTAAATAATATAATACAAACCAAATATCAATAAACCAAAAAAATTAATTATATCAATCTGGTAACTTCATCTAATATAAATCATATCAGTCTGATGACTCAACCCAAATGACTTAGAAAAAGAAAGCTCAAAAAATATAATGTATGTCTATAAATATTTCATAAACTCAAGTCAAATCACTTGAATATTGCGCAGTTATTTTATGACAATTAACAAATAAATTGAGTTTAAATATTCTATAAACTCAACTTAGGTAACTCCAATATATCTTCGAAGACTGAATAGACAAATTATATCAATATGATGATTTAATACAATTCCACTCAGATAACTTCCATATTATATATTTTTGATCTGCAATATATCTTCGATAAACTGAATAGTCTAATAATATCAATATAATACTTTAATACAACTCAACTCAAATAACTCTTATGTATTTTCGATAAATTGAATAGACCAATTGTATCAATCAATATTTTTGATAAACTGAATAGACTAATAATATCAGTATGATACTTTAATAACTCCTATATATCTTTGATAAACTGAATAGACTAATTGTATCAATCTGATAACATGAGTAGTCCCCCAATTACGCTCCAACAAAAAAAGAAAAAAAGAGAAAAAAAATCAATGTGATCGACCGTCGAAACTGATGTTACTACAATCGGAAATCTGACCCAACAATTCCCACAATCATGCTAAAAAAAATAGAGAAAAAATATTAATGTGATTTAGAGATCCGTCAAAATATGTAACATTGAAAATCTGATAGTACTAAATATATAGGCGGAGATGAGACCACAAATATCAGAAAATAGAAAAAGATTAGACAAAAAACAGATCAGAAAAAAAAAGAAATATAAAAGAAAACATATCAGAGAAAACATATCTCTACATATCAGAAGATATCAGAAAATAAAAAAAGATAGACAAAGAAACAGATCAGAAAAAAAAAATGAAATGTAAAATAGTAAAATAAAAAAGATATAAAAAAATAATATCAAAATTCAAGATTTAGACCAAGAAAACATATCAAAAAATAGAAAAGATATGAAATGTAAAATCATTAAAAACAACATATGAAAAGATATGAAATGTAAAATCATTAAAAACAACATATCAGAAAATAGAAAAAGATTAGACAAAGAAACAGATCAAAAATATATCAAAAAATAAGATTAGAAATATATCAAAAAATAGAAAAGATATGAAATGTAAAATCATTAAAAACAACATATCAGAAAATATAAAAAAAATTAGACAAAGAAATAGATCGAAAATTCAAGATTTAGACAAAGAAAACGTATCAGAAAAAGTACATATCAGAAAATAGAAAAAAAATTAGACAAAGAAACAATAAAAATTCAAGGTTAAAAAATAGAGAAAAAAAATCAATGTGATTGAGAGAACCGTCAAAATATGTGACATTGGAAATCTGATAGCACTCCCGACAAACTCCAACAAAAAAAAATAGAGAATAAAATAGATATAAAAAAATAAAGAATCAGTGTGATGAAGAAATAGATTCAAGAGAGATATGATAATCAAAAAAAAAAGATATAAAAAAATAATACCAAAATTCAAGATTTAGACAAAGAAAACATATCAAAAAATAGAAAAGATATGAAATGTAAAATCATTAAAAACAACATATCAGAAAATAGAAAAAGATTAGACAAAGAAACATATCAGAAATTCAACATTTAAACAAAGAAAACATATCAGAAAAAATATATCTCAACATATCAGAAGATATCAAAAAATAGAAAAAGATTAGACAAAGAAACAGATCAGAAAAAAAAAGTAAAATAGTAAAATACAAAGAAAACATACCAGAAAAAAAGATAATTAGAAAAAAAAGATATTAAAAAATAATACCAAAATTCAAGATTTAAACAAAGAAAACATATCAGAAAAAAAAAATAGTAAAACACAAAGAAAACAGATCAGAAAAAAAAGATAATTAGAAAAAAACCATAAAGAACTCTCTAGTCCTTCCCATCTCCGTTGGTGGAGGCCTTCCTCAACTCATCCATCACGAACAACACGCACACAATCGACATGTTTCCATACTCGTCCAACACATGCTTGTCCGGCTAATTATCTCAGACTCTAACCCCAATTTCTCCTCCACCTGGTCAAGAATCGCGAACATGTGTTTTCCCGTCTCAAGAAGATGTTGTCACAAATCATTAAAGACGAAGCCACTTGGTTATACTTAGGACCTCTCGAAGCAGATTTTTGCCTCTCTTTTCGAACTTGAAGATACATGATGAATTAGAGGACATCTTGGATTGGATATTTTTGGATTAACATTTTAAGTGAATGTATTGAATGTGAAACTCGTATCCATGGGAAAATCCTTTCAATTTTGGCGAGGAAGAAAACTGGAATATATATGACTGGATACCGTTTTCTTTTTAGATTTATGTGGAGAAGCAACTGTTAAAAAATTAGAAAACCGGGACAGTTATAAAGAGAAGTAACTGTTAAAAAATTAGAAAACCGGGAACAGTTATAAAGAGAAGTATATCCAAACTTTTATGGAGAAATAACAAAAGGAAACAGGTGTATGAAATTTAAAATTTAAATTACATTGAAAATTGTTTTTTTTTTAGAATTTGAAAATTGTTTTTTTTTTAGAATTCTTTTTAAGAAGCGGTTCTGTTATTATATAGATATAGATATAGAATAGATATAGATTAAATAAAAAAAATTGAAAAAGATTTTTTGAAAAGAAAGCAGTTTCTGATCGTGTTTTAAAATTTCCCTGGAAGAAGGGAGCGGTTTAAAATTAATTTTTTCTTTTCTATTATTCTTAAAAATGATGAATTACGAAATTACCCTTAGTTCTTAATAGATTTACAATTTTGTCTGACTGACTTCTGTTATTATATATATATAGATTTTATAGTAAGTTCATATTAAAAATCTTTATTTTTCATGAACTACCCCTGGACGCGGTTAAAATAATTATAAATATTATATTAGTAAACAAACATATTAGAAAGGAATTGAAAAACAAGTGTTCTTTTATAAATCAACTACACATTGCACTTTACTACGTTTTTCTTCTAAACAACGGTTGAAGAAAGAAATAACCTAATCATTTGAAATATTTCCTTAGATATATAATTAAAAAAAAATTGAAATGCAATACCTAAATGCTGACTCATTTCACGTCCATAGATTTCATGAAACTTGTTAACTCCACTACATTTAAACATTAAAAATAAATAATTTAATTCAATGCCATCATATGATTATTCTCATCTATTAATTCATATTTTGGAAAATGCAGACACATTTCACGTTCATAGATTTCATAAAGATTGTTAACTCAACAGCATCTTAACGCTAGAAAGGAAATAACCCACGTTTGGATTGAGACGTGCTCATTCGAATTTGGAACCGGGGGATTTGCAATCCTTTATTCTAGTTTTTCCACCACTCTCAATAAAAACATTAATTTTTTTTATAATTCCAAAAAAAAAAAGATATATAGTTTTTCTACAATTTCCAATATGATAATAACATCTTAATTGTAATCTTATCCTATAAAATTTCAAATACAAAATTTTCAAAATCCACTTTTTAATAAAATCCATTCAAATCTTAAATCCAAATTTGCAAAATCCACCCACATATTAGTTTGATGACATCATACGACTATTCTCTTACATTATTCATTTTTTGAAAAAATGCCTACATTTTTCACATTTATAGATTTCATGAAAGTTTGTCAATTTACCTACATGTAAAAAAAAAAAAATCCTCAACTCGATGATATTACACGATTATTCTCTTCTATTATTTATATTTTGGGATTGTATCCGATTGTTTCGACATTTTTGAACACGGTTTCTTTTTAATACTCTATTACTTTTACCATTTCACACAGTAAAATTTATTTTAATATATTTCCCTTCTTCTTAACTAACAAGAATAATTAAATATTTTGTTCCAATTTTGCTCTTATCTTTTTTAGAATGTAAATTATATACTATAAATATATTGATTGATGATTATTGGAAATATTATCTTTTAATTTCCAAACATAAGAGTATTGTTGTTGAAAGAAATTGTTCTGGGTGAATTATTAGAAATATCGTGTAAAGTGTTATCAAAGATGTAGGAAAACTTTAAAAACATATGCAACGGAAAATATGATGTAAAACAGCAAACATAAAATAACAAACAAAATATAGTTTAAACTTAAACACACAAACTAATATTAAACTAATCTAACAAAAGAAGAACAACAATAAAGAAACAATACTTCCCTTAAAATCATTTCACATCTTCAAGTGCATTATTCAAAATACACAGATAAAATATTTTTTCGAATGACTAAGTCACCATTACACTTAACACTAGAAGATTCATGTTGAATCTGAACTCTTAATATACAATTATATATACACATACATTCGCGAGGTGCTTTAAACAAGCCCAAGAAATGCAGAATCATCAAGACCATTAATCACAAAAGGCATAGCTTCACTTGCTAGCCATGAACAAATATTTACACTCTCACAAAAGCCTCAAATGAAACCCAAGCATCCCAACACTTTATATAGATTCTGATAAAAAGAAGTTATAAAATTAGTGATTGGTCATTAAAAACTTCTCTATTGAAACATGTAACTTCTCTCTTCTTCTACTTAACTTATCACGAAAGTTATTACCATATAATAAAACAATTAATCAACCAAAAACCAATATTGAAGAAAAATTATCTAAAAAACAAGTAGAAGATGTTGGAAATATTCCTAAGGTCATTTCCATATTCATAACTATTGAAAATGCTTATTTAGCGTATCAAATAATTTTAAATGATAAATATATATTTATTTTTTAATGAACTATAGATGAAAAGGAGAGAGACTAAAATTTGAAACTTCAACTTTACAAAGGGAGTTAATATCACTTGAGGATATTGAAGAGGATTTATTGCCTTTTTTTTTGGTCCTCTGTCCAATTTTATGAAGCAAACTTCCCTCGAGAGACGACAAACATACCTCTTTTGGGCCTCTCTAACAGATCCTTGAAACCCTTCAAAGAAAGTGGTGTGAAGTAGCGCTAAGTCAAGCCACAATTCTTTTGATGATTCTTTCTCCCTATCGCTACTCACGTGTTCTGAAATTCTGAATTGAGCGACAGGATTCAAGCGGCAAATGGACCTCAGGCCAAGGCACAGGCAACACTTCTTCGGGTTTACTAAAACCGAGGTTTTCTTTACAATCTTTTCAATTTATGTATGCCAAGTATTCGACATATTGCCCCAATTTTACTGTTCATCGATGATCCTATAGCCTTTTGTTATCTTTAATTATTCATGGTTTGGTCTGTGATAAATTACACCGGTGTGTCGTATGAATGATATCTGGGTGCATATACGAGTGATGAGAAAAGAATGAGAAGTTTGGTTTGGCATTGGATTTTTACTGTTTGAGCATTGGATTGATGGAAAAAGAATATTCAAGTATTGAACTGTTTGCCATTTCGTTTCTTGGGTTGCTGGGTGAAATTGAAGAAATATTGTTTTTTCGGTATCAGATTTTGTCTTATGGTATGCCAATTTCAATTAGTGTTCTGCATATCACCCTGGCGATGGGCAAAAGACTAATGTATGTATAAATTATGTTTATGTATAATTATAAGCAATCAACAAGTGACTCAGGTTATTAGTTGACTATTTCTAATCTTAATTTTGGATCAAATTAGTTTTCGACGCATCAAACAGAATTTGAGGAGAAAATTCCTAACTTCAACTTAGTGTTTTTGAATGCTTTAGCAATTAGATGGCTTCAAATTATGTGCTAGAGTGTTGTTGAAATATCAGATAACAAGAATGTTAGGTCAGATTCTGCATCCTCTAAAACTCGGAAATTAATTTGGGTGACCCATCTTGTGTCATTAACGAACCAGGTTCAGAAAATGGAGCACTTACAGAATGAGTTTAAAGAGCAAACTGTGGAAGAAGATTTCTGCAAGAAATTGGCTAGACTTTTCAAGTGAGTTCCATCTTTTAAATGTTTGCTTCAAGATTTCCTTCTTTAGAAAATACAGTGGGGGTAGCTTCATGGTCTTTTCATATTTGCAGTCGTTCTAGTGGCCGTGCTGGAAAACCTGTCGTAAAGTGGACTGAGGTTTTGATCTTATGCCTTTCCTTTGAATCATTACCATCATAACTTGATCTCTTTCTGTTGGATAGATATTTTGGACACCTTTGTCTTTCTCCTGCATTTTAGATTCAGAGTTGGTTTCAGAAGAATCAAGAGCATGGCCTCTTTAAAGAGACTTCGTCAATCGAAGCCAATAAGTTAGCTGTTGTCCCAGAAACTCTCACTCAGAATAAAGCAACTGGAGATCCTAAAATGTCTGAGGGTGCGTTTGTCAACATGTATTTTTTATATCATGATGTATGTTGCTAGTGGATTTTTCTGCTTGCATTAACATATAATGCCTCGTCAAAAAGTCATGATCCTGACCAACATTGTGTAATGGCAGGAGAAAGGGATGTAGACTTATCCAGGTTGGAATTTGAGGCAAGGTCTTCAAAGGATGGGGCATGGTAACCCTAAGTTTTACATTTGATGAATGTCTTTGTTCTTTCTGCATTCAAATTTTAACTTCTCATTTGGGTCTTTCATCAGTCTCTTGCCCAATTCTGGAAGAAGTAAGAACAACATTGTAAACTAAGCTTAGGGATTTATCTCACATAAACATGAATAGTAGGAATGTGGAACTGAAAGTGATGGTTCTCTACAATCTTGTGAGAAAAGAACATAACATAGAGAGTTAGAACTGGTACTAGTTATGAATATAACATTAACTGGATAAATAGAAATTGAGAATCAATATATTTTTCTATTCTCTCCAGATCATAAACCTGCAATTATAATTTCATTTAGTTGTGTACTATTTTTACCTTTTTTTTTTTTTTTTTTTTTTCAGGTACGATGTCCATTCATTTCTTTCCCATAGATTTCTTAGTTCCGGGGAAATTGTGAGTAAAATATTTTGTTCCTACTTCCTAGAATTGATCATGATGTGAAGCAGTCTTTCTTTAGAAGGCTCCTACTGTTAGATAAGCAAACATTCTTTAGATGGCTCATATGGTTGATTGTGGTGCAGATAGCAATCATTACATGTTTTCTCTATAGTACCACCTTTCATGTTTGGGAAATCCTCATTTTTCTATTCACTATTCATGTTACAATCAATAATAACAAAGGGAGTTACTCTCTGAAAGTGTGATAAGTTTAGTTCACCTGCAGGAAGTTCGTGTAAGATATGTTGGGTTTGGAGCCTCTGAGGATGAATGGGTGAATGCAAGAAATTCTGTGAGGGTGCGGTCTGTTGCTTTGGAGCATTCAGAATGCCAGAAAGTGAAGATTGGGGATCTAGTAGTGTGCTTCCAGGTATCTTCTTTTTGTTTTTACCGAGCATCGAATTTTTCTATAATAACTGTCTTGGAGTTTTGTTCTGTCAGTAAATAATATCAGAATTGGCAAGATCACTGATAGATCATGAATTAGGAGAAGCAGGATCAAGCAAGATATTACGATGCTCATGTCCTAGAGATTCAAAGGAGATGGCATGATATAAGAGGTTGCAGATGTCTTTTCTTGATTAAATATGACCATGATAATGCAGAGGTGAATACTTTTCCCTTTCTAAATCATAATTTACTCAAGTTCTGCTGTGTGCTGTAAGTTTTTTTTTTTTTTTAAATTGTTGTGATAGGAAAAAGTCCGTTTGCGGAGACTATGTTACCGGCCTGAAACAAAATGGTTAAGGTGATGAGATGACTCATCATTTGCTCGTACATGCAAAGCTATATTCGTGGAACTGGTTCTTTCCTATTCCTATTCTCGTTTGCGTTCAAGTAATCGGTTTTTATCATAGATTCCTCTATTAATGGTATTGCATATGAATATCACCATTTGAAGTTGGTGCCCTGGTCTTTTACTATTGTTTTGCGAAAATTGTATATTTGGGTCCCTTTTGTTTTTTTACCTTTTTTAATCTCAATTTCGTTTGAATTAGGTTCTATACCCCCTATATTTATAAAAAAAAAAAAGAGGCATAATACTTTCAGTTGCATAAATAATTGATTCCTATATATGCCATTAAAAAAAAGAACTAAATTTTAAAGCAAATGATAGTAAATAACCTCAATTCAAACAAAATTGGACGTAGAGATAAACTAATATTTGTAAATGAGCAGTGAGAGTGATTTCCTTCCTTTTACATTGACATGATTGACATCTATCCTCACTATTTGTGGAGTGGGTTATGTAAAAAGTTATGATGTAATTATTGGTTGGTAATAATAATAGCATATATTTTTGGTCTGGATTTGTATCATGATGTCATAAAAATGGAATTAATTTATATGTTTATGTAATTTTAAACGTGTTGAAAAAGGTCTAAGAATTTGAGACGGATAGGTCAAGGTTGCCCACACCTAATATTGCGCGATTTGGTTTATATTGAATGGGAATGAATAAGTATTTCATAATTTAAGATTATTTGTTATTAATGTTTTTCTGTATCTTTATTGATTAGAAAAATAATATTTATTCCAAAATGTGTATTTCTGTACATCGTAAATGCAGCCTATAATTAAGGAAAACAAGGCTTCAATTGTTTTCCATATGGTTGCATTTGGATGGAAGAAATCAAATAATTGGAGGATAGATATGAAATTTACAACAACAATATTAGCAATATAAAAACTTATATGAGATTTTGTGGGATGGAGTTGTATCACTCACCATAACTTATACTCAATTATACCAAATTCAGTTTTTTGGGATTTTTTGAAATTTTAAATTTTTTAAAATTCAAATCCCTCAATCTAACGAGATTTTTTTGTTGTTTGTACATTTCACATGCAAATACACATTTATCCTGTTATCCACACGCAAACATCATTTTGTTATTTGTCACATCTGCGCAGTAAAACTGTAAAAGTAGAAAACTCTTAACTCAAATTCTAATACTAATA
This sequence comes from Scutellaria minor, assembly GCA_954870855.1. Lineage (NCBI taxonomy): Eukaryota > Viridiplantae > Streptophyta > Magnoliopsida > Lamiales > Lamiaceae > Scutellaria > Scutellaria minor. The sequence continues at coordinate 4,889,336 of OX940725.1, forward strand.
AGTCACAGTGAATGTATTTAATTTCGTTTGCAGCATAAATAATTATAATCAATGTATAATACAAACTTAAGTTAGCAAATATAATATTATTGTTCATTCCATTTTAAAACAACTAGCAATCTCCCGTGACATGCACAAACGTTTATTTTGTCAAAAAAAATCATAATGATATAGTTTTCTATTATTAGAATTATAATTTAATGGATGTTGAAAAAAATATTTATAGATAGTTTTGTCAAAATCAAATCTTAATTTGATGAACTAACAATATCATGCAAAAAAAAAAAGTAATTATATATACAACAATCAAGTAATGAGAGATATTCCTAAAAAATGTATAAGTGATCAGCCAAAACGATATTCCTAAAAAATGTATAAGTGATCAGCCAAAACAATAATTAAAAGAAGAAGCAAATAAATTTGAAAATATTCAATGGTTGAAGGCTTGACTGTGTAAATCAGTTTTATAGCAAAACAAAGAGAATAAAAACTAAAAGATTCAATAATTATGAGATAGAAATCAACCAAACAACGGTAAAAGAATCAAATTTCAACTTCACTTTACCAAAGAAGAAAGAATTATCAATTATAAGAAGAAAATAATGAATGTAGTTAATTAGTTACAGGGATTGAATGGGGAACAAATAGAATCAGACCTATTTGTGAAATATTGGAATAACATATTTCATCATAGCAACACAAATAACAGAAGAAAGATAATCTAAAAGCCTACTGCATTTTTACACAATCTAAATTAAATATTTGTTTACTTTATCCTGATCAAAATAAATGTTTATCAGAACAAACAAATCAACACAACATTGATAATTGAGAGGACAACGTTCTCACACCTCAAAAACTTGCAATCCCCACATTAAATCTCATAGCAATACAGTCGAAAAAATAGATTGGAGTCATAGGGCTTACTTTCCATTTAAGCTTAGAGAGCATCAAAAACGTCATTCTTTGAATAGTTTTTGTCTGAAACACATATGTGGATTCTTCTACTTGAAACAGTCAAGCACAACATTACTTATCGATAAATAAATGTTCACAAATGTATTTAAACAAACACCTAAAATGCAAGATAAATAAAAACATACTTTCAAATCTACAAAACCGACACCTGAAGTCTCCTCAACCTCTGAGGCAATAGAAAGATACAATCAGAAGATCACTGAAAAATCCAAAAAGATAAAAAGTCTCATAAATAGAACATGTCAATGTATTACAAATTTGATGAATTATATATATTGAGAAGCTTTTGATGCCACCAATAACTAATATCCTCACCATCCTACAAAACTCGTAGACCCATGAAACAATTCTCTCGATCGAGCGACTTTTGAGTTGAGTAATGATGTAAGAGTGATGATCTGTTCTTCACCACCTTCATTCACAAAACATATTTTGGTGATAAATTGGAAGAAACAATTTTGGGAGACTTATCACTGTGTGGTTGAATAAGTGACGATAGAACCAAATATATCAATTTTTAACAGATGGGTTTTCGGGTCAACTTTTAAAATGGATCAGTTTTATTATTATATAAGTATTGATAGATAGATAGATTTGGATGAGAATGCTGGCACGGAGGAGAAACTGTATTTTATCAGTTTTCTTTTAAAATCTTAACAGTTGTTTTTAATGTGAAATTACAATGATATCCAGACTTCTTTGTTATTTTTTATTTTTTGAAGAGATGACTTCTTTGTTATTAAATAAGTATAGATTGTCACATTCGGAAATTGAATTTATTTCAATTTATCTATCACATTTTTTTATTACCAAAAATAATTAATTACTACAACATGTTTAGCATATTGTTGTTTACTTACTATCCAAACTTATGTGTCAACATTTGTTATTATCTTCATGATAAAATTTTGCATAATTTTCAAAAAAATATATAATTACTATTTTTTAAAGTTATTTCAAAATAATATGTAAACATTTTTTTTTCTTTTTTGATATTGTTGATTAATACACTCATCTATGCTTTTTGTTATTATATTCAATATATTCATTCATTTATAATATATAGAGTGGATACAAAGTAATTAACAATAAACCACTTTCACATATTATTGCAGACAATCAAACTAACAATTGAAAGTTTTTAAAACTATAGGATTAAAATAAAAAATAAAACTAGAAGACTATTTCCCCCCCTAATAATATCCACCATATATTTCGTCTGATTTTAAATGTTTATATTAATTAAATATGATCTCAATTGAAAACATTTATTATCTCTATTAGAGTAAAGTTTCGACTTCCACATTCTCCCACACTTGTAACTTAAATAACAATGAAAAAAAAATAAAAAAAATAAAAATATTAATAACATTTACAGACTCATCAAATCCACCTCCTTATTTGATCTGTCAACGAAATAAAAACCTTTCAGGAATCACAAGGAACCAATGAAGTTTGACACGTCACCGTGTTTACTCCCTCAACACAAAATAATAATCCCCATAAAAATCAATTGAAAGTTACTGTAGTAATTATATATATTATTTTTTGGATGATTCAAAAGCCCTGCTTTATCATCTCTACTCACCAATTTTTAACCTTTTTGGAGCCATTGGATTTTCGTTTCCCCCAATTCCTCAACCCTAATTTTTTAAAATAATTCATCTGTCATCATATCTTCTTCAAACCCTATAATCGATTGCTTTGATCACCGATTATCGATTCGCTCTTCGATTCTCCGTTTCTGAGATTTATAATCTTGTCGCCTCCGATCTGATAGTTGATGGAGTACGATTTGGAAAATGCTCGGCGGAGTTAATGGACGACCATCGTTATGCGTCAACTTCGTAGAGGACTGCTCAGATGTCGCCGAGGCCACCTGAATAAGGCAACTGCACGAATTGCTAGCAAACGAACCGCAAGAAAGAACGATACTTTAATCCATAACAGTAGAGCAGGGGTTGTTTGAAAGAAACGGTATCTTGAAATATGGATGAGTACGATAGTGGCGGGCGCGGCAGTGATAAGGGGTTGGCAGCTGAGGATGAAGGGAGTACAGCTCCCCTCCCTGAAAGGGTTAGTAATATATATCGTTCTTGGCAAATTTCTTGAGTGTTATTGTTAATAACTTTTTATCTGATCATTGAGAGGTGGAGATGGAGTTAGGTATATGTTTTTGTTTTGGGGTAGAAATGTTGTGGAGGCCATGACACTTTAGATTGGAATGGCTAATACAGTTTTTGTTAGCATTTATTATGTATATCTTGCTTAATGCGCTTTATGGTATTGTGTTTTGCTTTAGCATTTCTACAGAAAGTTTAAATTTTGCAGGGCTATTGATGAGATAAAGATGTTCTTAATGGACTTCATGTGCAATTGACATATGCTGTTGGTCTATGGAAAATTAGACATGAAATAGAATGTTTTGATTCTGTATGAGGAAGTCGCTGAGTTAAGTTGTGTTCTTGGAGAGATGGTTATCTTTAAGGTTCTATTGTTTGTAGCCATTGCAATTGCTGTCCATATGTGTTTAAGTAATTACGTTTTTCGTATTTTCTTGAGAATCTGACCTGGATAACCCGTCGCTCAAGATCTGCTGTTAAACCCGAGCATTGCGTTAATTGGCATTTGATCCATCTGCAACAGGTCCAGGTTGGTGGTTCTCCTGCATATTGGATTGATAAGAAACTGGGCAAAGGAGGATTTGGACAAGTGTATGTAGGTCGTCGGATCAACCCTCCAAACCCAAATGAAAGAACTGGTCCAGGAGCTCTGGAGGTATATATACTCATCAATTAATTCTGTTCCTGTGGCAGGAATTTATCTTTCCATGGAAATATAATGTTCATAATCTCTTGTAGGTGGCATTGAAGTTTGAGCACCGGAGCAGCAAAGGTTGTAATTATGGGCCACCTTATGAGTGGCAAGTATACAAGTGAGCGCTATTTATTCTTTGTTTTCTGTTATTTCTCTTCATGCTTCTTTCTAGCAAATGCAAGGACTGGACTAAAAAGATTTCGTGTTCTTCCCCAGTGCGCTTGGTGGGAGTCATGGCATACCACGAGTACATTTCAAAGGACGTCAAAGTGACTACTACATTATGGTACATGATTGCGCTAGCAAATCTCTCTCTCTCTCTCTCTCTCTCTCTCTCTCTCTCTTTCCAGATCTGTTTGATATGTTCCTCTTTGGGTGTAACTAATTTGCCAATTTCAGGTTATGGATATGCTTGGCCCTAGTCTGTGGGATGTCTGGAACAACAACTCTCACACGTTAGTGTTATTTTTCCAAGAAATAAGAATTTGATTGCTCCTGTTGTTTTCCTGTTTGAGATCTTGCAGCTAATATCCAAACATCCTGTTTTGCAGTATGTCCATCGAAATGGTGGCATGTATTGCGATTGAAGCAATCTCCATTTTAGAGAAGTTGCACTCTAGAGGGTAATTATTTCAAAGTACCTGTATTCCATTCGTGATTTATTTTGGGCATATTGTTATAATGCTTGATTTTGGTGGTACTGCTACAATGCACATATATTAACTCAAGCCATATGAAGAAACATTATATGATCTAGACATGCTTGCTTTCTTTCCCTTTTAGAGTGGGGCATGGTTGGGTTTGATGCAACAAAAATGAGAAATGAGTCGTTTCAATGGGGTTTGATTGACCCACGAGTCAAATAGGTGTATAATCTTTGATTCTAAGTTTTTCTGCTGAATGAAGGGTAATCTCCTAATGTTTCCATAGTGGAAATAAGTCTTTCTAATCAGGGATACTCACAATTGAGTTCTATCTCAATACTTTGACTGTTAGATAATTGTATACCAGGATCTCTCCTTTGCTGCTTGCTCTCAAATCATATGTGTGAAATGTTATTGTAATGTACTATTATTGTGATCTGCAGATATGTGCATGGAGATGTGAAGCCTGAGAACTTTTTGCTTGGTACACCTGGAACATCAGATGAAAAAAAGCTTTTTCTGGTTGATCTTGGACTAGGTAGCATACTATGCATCCCGTAGCCAGTTTACGTAGAATACCTTACTAACTCTACAGATATCTAATATCCTGTTCTTGTTTCGCTTATATTTATGCAGCTACCCGTTGGCGTGATAATTCTACTGGCCTTCATGTTGATTATGATCAGCGTCCAGATGTGTTTAGGTGAAATTATTATTCCACAGTTCTTCTCCCTGTATTCTTGACATTTTATTTTGTTTCATGATTCTTGTAAGTTATATCGTGAAAACATTGGTGTTGCAGAGGAACTGTACGTTATGCTAGTGTTCATGCTCATCTTGGCAGAACTGGTAGCCGAAGGGATGATCTAGAGTCCCTTGCTTATACTCTCATTTTTCTTCTTCGCGGTCGGCTTCCTTGGCAAGGATACCAGGTTAGCAGTGGGTCTGGAATATGTGATTTGCTTTTGGAAAAATAGATTCTGACCCTTATGTGATGATTTTTGAAGGGTGAGAATAAAGGCTTCCTTGTTTGCAAAAAGAAGATGGCGACATCTCCAGAAAATCTTTGTTGCTTCTGTCCTGCACCATTTAAACAGTTTGTTGAGTATGTTGTCAATCTAAAGTTTGACGAGGAGCCTAATTATGCCAAATATATATCTCTCTTTGATGGAATAGTTGGTCCAAATCCAGATATAAGGCCAATCAATACTGAAGGTGCTTTGAAGGTAGTTTATGAACTCTGTAGTGCATATCTTAAGACTTGTCTGTTGACCTTTAAACTTTGGTGAAGTTTAGGGTTTGGTTTTGTTTTTCTAAGTCTTAGTTTATCATTTTGAAGCTTATATATCAAGTGGGACATAAGAGAGGACGGCTCATGATGGATGACGATGATGATGAACAACCAAAGAAAAAGGTTCGCATGGGAATGCCAGCAACGCAGTGGATAAGTGTGTACAATGCTCGACGGCCAATGAAGCAAAGGTATCATGGGTTTATCTCGTAAGTTTCTGGTAGGTTTTTCCCGAGGAAAAGAAGATTTACCCTGTTTTTGTTTTTCCCTTATTTTGCAGATATCACTACAATGTTGCGGATGTGAGACTTTCTCAGCATATTGATAAAGGAAATGAGGATGGACTATTTATCAGCAGTGTGGCATCATGTTCAAACCTGTGGGCCTTAATTATGGATGCAGGGACTGGTTTTAGTTCTCAAGTTTACGAGCTGTCACCTTATTTCCTTCACAAGGTCACTTTTTATTTTTCATGCATCTGTAATTTTTCTGAAATAAGATGTTTGCTTACTCATGTGTGCAACATATTACTAATCTTACCCTGCTTAAATCTTACTGCTAAGGTAATTGATATATTTTCATTGCATCAACTGCAGGAATGGATTATGGAACAATGGGAGAAGAATTATTACATTAGTGCAATAGCAGGGGCTAACAATGGGAGCTCATTGGTAGTCATGTCTAAGGGTTAGTTCCACTGCTCAATACTTGTAATATTGTTTCTATCCCATGCATGATAGCTAATGATTTTTAGCAGGTACCCAGTATCTTCAGCAGTCTTATAAAGTTAGTGAATCTTTTCCATTTAAGTGGATCAACAAAAAATGGAGAGAGGGTTTCTATGTTACTGCAATGGCTACTGCAGGAACTAGATGGGCAATTGTTATGTCTCGTGGGGCTGGGTTTTCTGATCAAGTATGTTAAGACTCTATCACTTTTTGGATTCTGGCCCCTTCTGCTAGCCTGCAACCTGGTAAAGATGATTATTTTCTTGTATTTGGTTCAGGTTGTGGAGTTGGACTTTCTTTATCCCAGTGAAGGTATTCATAAGAGGTGGGATGCTGGATACCGTATCACATCAACGGCAGCAACATGGGATCAAGCTGCCTTTGTTCTTAGTGTTCCCAGAAGAAAACCTTCTGATGAAACACAGGAGACACTTCGAACTTCTGCTTTTCCAAGTACACATGTTAAGGTTGATTTCTGTATATTTCTTCTATTATTGTTGATGACCCTTTCTCCTGCTTGGTTCTTAGAGTTTACTTTGTGTTGTATGCAGGAAAAATGGGCCAAAAACCTTTATATAGCATCTGTCTGCTATGGGAGAACTGTATCTTGAGGCATTAGAATTTGCTGAGAGTTGAAGGTGGATCGACTGTCCTGCTAATCATTATAAGAAAATTCAAGTTTTTCTTCATCAGACTACCAAGATCCATTTTCTTCTGCTGCTAGGCTCAAGTTGCGGCTATTGGGATTTTGATGTATGCTTACTCTGACCATCAACATAGAATTATATGTAACACCTGTGCACCGTACTGCATTCGTGTCTAAATGATGTAGGCAGTTTTAGAATCCCAGTGAGTTAGTTCACTCACTGCCGAAAGTTTGTATAGCATCGAACAGTAGTTACTTTTAAGGCTTAGTAGCACAGGCTATAATTCACTGGTGGTGATATTTTGGTACATGCATTCAGATTCTCCTGTGGAGGCAGGATCTTGTCAATTATATCCCTGTTTTCCCGTCAGTCTTCCTCTCTGACTTGGTCTTATATTTTCTGAGCCTATATACCCATGATTTTGTGGAATAGAATATTTGATCTGGAAATGGGCGATACTTTTCTGAATGTTAAACTTGAGAATTTGTGGTGGTTTATTTAGTATCTTTTTGTTTATTCAGTAGTATGTTGGAGACGTGAGTTTATAGAGTAGAATATCATCTTCGGCATCTCTGTATTACTCTTTTTGTTTAGCAGGTCAGATCATGATATGCTGTATTCTGCTAGTCTACTCTGCTAACTGCTTTTTGTTTATGTTGTGTGGCAAATTGACAGAAAGGAGGTTTCTGAGGTGCATCGACAACATCAAGCTACAGTTCATTGTGACTACACTCTTCAACTAACCTTTTATAACTTTTATGATCCTTTTCTCTATTAGGCTGGCTCGCATATGCTGGACTCATGTTGAAATTTCTCTTGCAGATCTGGTCAGTTATGATATATTGCCTTATCTTTCATAGTTAGAAGTTTGATTTCATATGTTATGTTAATGTGATATTACTTGAATTTGGCTGCCAACTGAAAGAAGTGTAAAGACCCTCTGTAGAAGACAGTTCATATTGCTGGGATCAATGTTGGAAGGCTTGTTTTTGCTTTTGTGGTTTCTTTATGAAGCTCATCTCTGCTCTCTTTTTTTGGGGAGAGATTTGGTACAGAGATCTCTAGACCTTTGCAATTGCCTGTATAGTGACATCAATGAGCAGAAATGGGGCACATTTTCATGCCTCAATTCTTGCTGAAGGATTATGGAAGTAGTGAATTTTGGTTTGTTTCTCGTTATTTTCCCATCAGTGTATAGTTGTCCTTGTTTAGTTTTTTTTTTTTTTTGTCTCATTTTTCAGTAGATTCTTCAACCCGCAAGTATTTCTGTTTCATAACGAGTACAAGTGATGATCTTGAGAGCAAGACTGTTTTACTGCTGGAGAAGTTCAGTATAATGATCAGGCACAACGCATTTCCATGATTTTTCTCCTGTTTACTTTATATTTGTATTCTTCCTTCATCCTGTATATATGATACATCCATTTCCCACTCTGGGAGGTGAAGGAATAATTGGTGAAAGCAGTACATAACAGGTTTGTGAATTTGCTGGAGCGTCTCATATACTGTATTCATTTCCAGGTAGTGTTAATTTATTGCACTTGCCAGAGCCCAGAGACTGGTTTGAACACTCTTATCGTGCTCATAGGATCAACCAAAATTGGGTTTGGTGTAAATGGCAATGAAATCAAGTCGAGTAAGCTTACGAGCTACTCATAGATTTTTAGAAGAACTTGAACTCGACTTGTGTTTGAGCTCAATATTGCCCCATTCAATAGGCTCGTAGGGGGAGCCTTCTCGTGTTTAGGTATTTTACCAATTTGTACTCTTTATATTTAGTGGTTTATATCAAAAAAATTGTTTACGTAATTGGGTTTGTTATTCACTCTTTTTAAGTGAGTGACAGTAGTTCTTATTAGTAATTTTGTTGAGCTCAAGTTGTCGATTTTGCAATGAAGTCGGACATTAGTTCAATATATAAAGTTGGATAGTTTGAGTCGAATGTTAGAATCTATTGACTCAATTCAATAAGATACTTTGTTTCATACTTTTTGATATCCCTTCATGCGATGATACTTATATAAAATGTTAGTCACATAATGTGAATCGAATATCTTAATATCATAAATTCATTATCAAATGAAAATTTTATATTTAATTTCTTTAGTTGGTAAATAAGGTTGCGCGCAAAGGATATAGAAACCTTTTTTTTTTTTTTTTTTTTTTAAATAAGATTCTTTTGACAAAAATAGTTTTTATAAGTATGACTGTTTTTTAAATGAAGGGATTATAAAATTATAAATTCCTACGAATATTCGACATCAACTTGATCACAATAATGATTTGTGATATCATGAGTCCATTATCCATAACTTTATGCAAGTTCATCTTTATTTTGTAGGTTATGATTTGTAAATTGATTGATCTCATGCAATTATATTTGTGAGACAGTTTCTTAATAGTCCTATTTCACAACAAAATACAAGAAGATGAATACATGTCTTCAATAAAAAAGCAAAATCAATTTAGCCAAATTATCATTTACAATCCGACATTGTTAAGGCAAGCACAAAAGCCTGCAGTAAAGTGCTAGATCAAATTAGCAAAATGCCACGTACATTGTTACAAATATTTAATAAGTCGTTATTTTAGGTTGTGTTAATGGTAATGGGTTGACACGTAACGACATGAACACAATAAATTTAAACTTTGATATCTTGTAAGCTCTTACCTAACAATTATTTTGATGATATTATTCCTTAATGGGGTCAAGGAATTGGAGTGACTTACTAAATTATTTTTTATGTTGAGTGTGACTTACTAATTTAAATAATAAATTATTTAAACATCTGATTTTTTCAATGTAAGTCACTCCAATTATTCTCCTAATTATTATATGTTTAAATCCAATTATGCTCCAATTAAAAGTCACTCCAATTATGCTCCATGCACATATCAAATAATCCTCAATATAAAATTTATAATAGTTTAAATATATATTCATTCACTCATTCATTCTTCCTATATATATACATCCACACACACATAACAGCAAGGCCTCCTTAACATTCTACCACCTTACCAACTTGAGTTCAAAATGGAGCAAAACCTTTCAAAGCAAAAATGGAAGGCCAAGATCTCCACAAGGTTACAAAAAGCTAAGCCCGATCAAATATGGCCCCTTTTTCATGATTTTTTCGGGCTTCATAAATGGTTCCCGGGCCTTCCCATTTCTCATGGCGTTCATGGTGTCAACGGCCAACCAGGTTGCATTCGCTATTGCTCCGGGTTTGGCCTCAAACAAGAGGAAAATATTAAAGAGCCGAGCCTGGGTAGTTTGAGCTGGTCTAAGGAAAGACTGGTTGCCATTGACCATGATCAAATGACATTTACTTATGAGATAGTGGACTGTAACATAGGATTCAAATCCTATGTTTCTACTATTAAGGTTGTCACGGCGGATGAGGCCGCAGTGGAGTGGTGGATCAGCCTTGATCAGGTGGCGGGTTGGAAGTTGGAAGATTTGGTGGCAAAGTATGAAGTGGGGCTGCTGCTTATGGTCAAGAAAATGGAGGATGCCATTCTTGGATCTTCATAACGCCTAGATGTAAGCTTGTAACCTTTTTTTTTTTTTGTCATTTTGTTTCTGTTTTAACCTTCTTTTTGGTATTTATTTTAGTTCTATTTTATTACAGTTATTCTGAGTTGGTCGACTTATTCGTCACGAGTCTTGTATGGTCTTTTTGCATGAGAGGAATCTGTTGGTCATTTTCTAGAGTGATTTCTACATCACACCATATAATAGCTTTTAATTAATTGATTAATTAAATGTATTTGTCTAGAAACAATCTAATATTTAATCTGGACAACCTAGAGCGCATATAACATATTTATATCTAGGCATGACTTATTTAATTAATTTATTTTTAAATTCTCCAAAATAAATTATTTAATGAGGCAAGTTATCAGGATCAAAATTCATACTACTATTTTATTTGGATAGAGCTTATTATCTATGTATATACATGAGCCTATCAGCAATAAAGAAGTATCTACAAAAATGTCATATACTATTCCCAAATCACAAGAGACCAGCATTTGTTAGGGCAGCTTCAAATATTTGCTCACTGTTCAATGAGGTCACCAGAAAAATAAAAAACTCAGACAAGAATCCCAAGAAGTACACTCATAGCATAAATAGTTTCAAATAAAAACACTGGAAATCATATAAACTAATTTACCTCAGCAATTTGTGTGTTGAAGCACTTGTACCAACCCGATGCAAGTAAACATCATTGTCAGGTTCAGAAGGTTCATCATACCTCATAGGCAGATCAAAATTGACAACCAAATCGACCTGCATAAAGGAATGATGTTGGCATATTATTATAGGTCTAGAACCAAAATAAGAGAAAATGTTTCTAAGGAAATAAACTTGAGAGCAAAATAGTAAGCAGCACCCGACTCTGGTCAAAGCCTCGAGCGAGAAGTTCAGTAGAAATTAAAACCTGAGTCAACCCTTCCTTAAACTCTTTTATGATTTTATCTTTATCCTCTTGCTTCGAAAGTCCTCACGAGATCATCAGAACAAAAGGATCTGATTGTAATAATTTACGCCACAAAATTCAACCATACAATCTACTCGACACACATCAAATTGCCAATAAAGATAGTCATATTGAAATATATCTTACATAGAACCGAACATACTAACTAATTATGTGTTGTGCTGCTCTGAGAATATCACGAAAAACGAAATTGCCTCAGAATTCAATTCTAAAAGTTCAACTGAAAAGGAAATACGAGATTATCAAGAAAAATAAAAAATAATCTGGAAATGCTGCCCCGAAACTTTCACAAAAACCAAAATTCCGTTGTTCTGAAATTATCACGAAAAACGAAGTCGCCTCAAAATTCAGTTTTGAAAGTTCCACTAAAAAGAAAATCCGAGATTATCATGAAAAACAAAAAATCACTTAAAAATGCTACTCGAGATTGTCACGAAAACCAAGATTCTGCTGCTTTGAGAATAACACGAAAAACAAAGTTGCCGCAGAATTCAGTTCTGAAAGTTTCACTGAAAATGAAAACTAAAATTATTACGAAAAACAAAAAATCATTTAAAAATACTGTCTCCAGATTGTCACGAAAACAAAAATTCTGTTGTTCTATGAACATCACAGAAAACGAAGTCGCCTCATAATTCAGTTTTGAAAATTCAATTGAAAAGGAAATGCAAGATTATCACGAAAAATAAAAAATCACCTGAAAATGTTACCCCGAAATCGTCACGAAAATAAAGATTCTGTTGTTCTAAGAATATCACGAAAAATGCAGTCGCCTCAAAATTCAATTTTGAAAGTTCTATTGAAAATGAAATCCAAGATTATCACAAAAAACAAAAAATCACTTGAAAATACTACCTCGAAATTGTCATGAAAACAAAGATTCAATTGCTATAAGAATGTCACGAAAAACGAAGTCGCATCAAAATTCAGTTATGAAAGTTTTACTGAAAAGAAAATCTGAAATTATCACGAAAAACAAAAATCACCTGAAAATACTACCTCGAGATTATCACGAAAAACAAAAAATCATCTGAAAATACTACCTCGAGATTATCACGAAAACCAAATTTCTGTTGTTCTAAGAATATCACGAAAAACAAAGTCGCCTTAGAATTCCGTTCTGAAAGTTCCACTGAAAATGAAAACTAAAATTATTACGAAAAACAAAAAAATCACCTAAAAATGCTGCTCTGAAATTGTCAAGAAAACCAAGATTATGCTGATTCGAGAATATCACGAAAAATGAAGGCGCCTCTATTATCACGAAATATGAAGTTGCCTTAGAATTTCGTTTTGAAATTTCCACTGAAAAGGAAACCCGAGATTATCACGAAAAAAAAATCATCTGAAAATGTTATCCCGGGATTGTCACAGAGATCTGATAACAGATTCTGCCCGTTCGTGGGTTGTATCTCAATGGAAACAGATTGTTAGGTGAGATTCCAACACCGAGACAGGTACCCAGTTTAGAGTCTCTTTGGTTGTCTGATAATCACTTGAATGGATCAATTCCTCATGATATACGATCAGGACACATAGCTGTTAGCCTTGATAACTGCTCAAAACTAGAAAGATTGGACCTGTCCTTGAATGCATTGTCAGGCACAATCCCAGGTGAGTTTCTCCGCATGAAAAGGCTTCGCCAGTTATCACTCAATGGAAACCACACCAATAGATGCAATCAGGTTAGAGTTTCTCACTTGAAAGGATCAATGCCTGCTGATATTAGGAATTTATATAAACTTTCCCTCTCAATCATTTCATCAAACACTTTCCCCGCAGTATCTATCTCTCTACACAGCGTGTACATCGTTATCAATGAATGAGCCACGTGAAAATCTATTTGCAAACCACATTTCAAAATCTCACAATGAACTGATTTTCCCATCCTCAAGTCTACTAAATTCCCACATGATATAAAAACAAACGGGTACGTGAAGTTATCTGGTTTTACTCCTAAATATTTCATCCTGACAAATAATTCCAAGGATAATTCGAAATTTTGCCATGTCGTTGCAGAACCCCTGATTATTACATTGAATGCGTAACTATTAATGGGGATTACATTTTAATTACATATAATTAAAGTACCTTAAATAATGATATATATCTTAATTGTGAAATATAATAATAATCAAAATATAAAGAAAAAAAAAAGAATAAAATATAACGCGGGAGCATCTCCAGATTATTAAGATTTTAAGAAATTTTAACTCCAGCATTATGGTTTTAATATAATTAAAATTTGAATAGGATTGAGATTTAAATAAGAGAGAATTAGTATTTGAATGTGATTATGATTAATATTTAAATAATAGTGAAAAATATGTTTTAATTATAATTTATTTATATAAAAGAATATTTTTTTAGTCAATTTATAAAAGGTATCTTTATCTAAAAGTTTAGGTGGTGTATTCATAAATAATGAAGGTGTTACACTGTTACTGAAGTGCAGAACGTGATTATAGGAGTGAATTATGTTAAACGTCGGGCAATTGGACTAAAAAAGAATTGATGTTACAAAATTTATATGTTAGCAAAAAATCAGGAAATATATTTATTTGAGAAGGAAAGCGAATAAACTAAAAATGGAATGCATGCTTTAATTTTGGTAACTAAATATTCATAGTGGATCCACAATATTGTTTAATGATATCTATTCCAAAAAAAATTCCAATTAAATTTTATGTAATCATTTATACCCAAAATAAAGTATCAATTCTTTTTATAATTGACAATTGCAAGTATTAATTCAATTTTTATTGTTTATGTCACTATTTACACTTTACGATTTACTTTTGTTATCTCCAATTCATTATAGCAAGCAACTTTGTAGTTAAATTAACTCACTTGAAAAGGTTATATAATTTGCAAAACTCCGCACAAAAAAAAAAGGTTTACATCTTATTTTTAATTTTTCAAAGTTATAAAATTATTTGCAACTTGGATGCTTTCATTCAATCAACTCAATTAATAAAAAAACACTGAGTTTTACACATTAATCTTAACTTTTTTATTAATTTGTCTATAATTTTAGATAGTACATTATTTCATCAACCACAAATTCTTTATCATCAATGTCTAGTACTTGAATTTAATCCATGGTCAAATACTTTTATGTTATTCAATTTATATTTTTAAACATAAATTACATATTATGAAATAAATATATACACACACACATTACAGATTCTTTAACTATATTATAATTACGGTATTTTAAAATTTATGAGCGTGAATCGCAGGACAAAAAATAGTCTAAATTATATTTACTACATTATTCTAATTTTATTTTTTTAAATGGCGTCTTGCCACCCCATAAAACACCATCACCACGCACATATTTGAAGGCCCTGGGTAATTAGAAAGCCAAAAAAAACAAAGGGACCCACACAATCTGTTCATAACCTAGTTTAGAAGTTAAATTTACTGGGTAGACCCCAGATGCACCAGAAAATTCCTCGTATACAAGTTATGCATTATATTCTGGCGGTGCACGATAACTATTGGTGGGGTGGAGAATAAATGCTAAGCATAATAAATGTAGTTAAAACGACGCCCACATATATTGGACCACAACTCACTCACAGGTGCCATGAAATTGAGTGTCAATTAGTGGGTAGATTGAACCCCATCCTTTTTATTTTACTTTGTTTCTATAAATAAGCTGTGCATGTATTACAACATATTGGATTATTGTGACATCTTGTATGAATTTAATACTTTTAGAATGATCAGTCATAATCCATGTGTAAGTTAATAGAACGTAAAATATTATAAGAGATAATTTCATATCAAACTTTATCGTGAGATCCATACAAATTTCATTTTAATAAGATATCGCATGAAACTATCTCACCTACTCTTGATAAAAATAGACTTGAGAATTGTACCGTTTTTTCTAATAAATATGTATTTTTATATAATAGAAAACACATATTGCAGACCTACATTAGCATCATATTCCCGTCGATGTAACATCCACATGAAGAGATGGTCAACTCACTAGTAAATTACTGATTAGCCCTCATTCAATATATATGAAAATTCATTAGCGTAATTCACCGATCTTACTTAATTATAATCCCATCTACCAATCACTTTCTCTCACTAAAAACAGCTTAATGAAAGCAGAAGCAGAAATGATGAAATGGGAAGGTAAAGCCACGGCAAAACTCCTCAAGTCCACAGCAGAAGAGGTGTGGCCGCTCCTAGAGGATTTCTGCAGCCTTCACAAGTGGCTTCCAACCATTGACACGTGCTACAAAGTCAACGGCGAGGAGGGGCGGCCCAGCCTCGTCCGATACTGCTCCGCTACTCTGCCGCCGCCTCCTGACGGCGGCGAGGGGGTTGTGAAGTGGTGTCATGAGAAGTTGATAGACGTTGATCCAATTGGTAAGTGGTTAAGCTATGAGATTTTAGACAACAATATGGGATTTAAGTCGTACAAGTCAACGCTTAAAGTAGTGCCAATCAACGGTGGAGATGAATCGAGTGGATGCCAGATCGAATGGTCGTTTGTGGTTGATGCTGTTGACGGTTTGAGTTATGAAGACTTGGTTGCTTATCTTGGTACGGGTCTTCAAGGCATGGCTATAAATCTTGAGAAAGCATTGGAATCTACTTAGACTAATTGTTTTTAGCTTTGATCTGCTTTTGTTTAATTTCTCTAATATAGACTTTTCCACTTATGTTTTTTTATATTAGGGTTTTAACGAGATCTATCTTGGTTTCTTTTGTAGGCTTTTCTTTTCAAAAAATAATATCATATTTATTAAAAAAAAACTTTGTTGGTCATAATAAATTTGAGAATAATGAGTTTTGAGTTAATCTTATTTTTAATTCTATATGTTCTTGAAACTATTTCGGAGTGAAATATGTTTGTATCTTATAATATGTTTTAGGCTCACTGTTAGATTCGAGTTTGGTATTTAAAAATATATAAACATTGTTAAAGAGATTTATGATGGGCTGATTTCTTTATATGAATCACATGTCAAATTATATTCTTTGGTAGCTTTTGTTATTTTTAATTAGATTGATTCCACATCACATGGGAGTCTCTCTTTATTTTCTTTGAAATTGTGAAGCCACCAACTAATGTAAATAGGGGAGTAGCATTGAAAATTTATCATGTACGGTATTGCTTAAAACCATGAGATGTAAGGCAAATATGTTGGGACAAAAAAAAAAAAAAAAAAAAAGACAATGGTCCATTTCTCGTATATATGAGTTTAAAAACAACTATGCGTGAATTTAATAAAATAGAAAATATAAACTATTATTTATACGAGAAAAATATTTTTACAATTTTGGTATGATTTATTATCAAATTTAGCAATTAAATGTAATATAATTTGATTCATATATATTTAATGTGGATGTTTTTAAACATGGACCTCAAACCCAACATTTGGTCTGAAGGAAAGCAGATCTCAACGGCTCAGCTGAACGAGTCAACCGAAGTCAAATCTCTGACAAACAGATGTCAGAATTGAAAATGTTGAGATCAAGCCAGATGAACAGATGACATAATTGAAGATGTTGGAACCAAGTCAACAAGAGAAGTTCGCTCGTGAGATGGCTCGGTTCAGTCTGCAAAAGATCCGCGAATGAAGCACAATCCCAGTATACTTGAATAGGGTTTTTATAATAAAAGAGGAATTTTTCTTTACCCATGTTCTAGAAGACAATATAAATAACTGAATTATGCATCTTTTAGGACAAATTTTTATCTCATGAGGCTATATTACTTTATGGTATAAGAATATTCTCTACACATTTATCAAATAAAATTCTCTTTGGCATTTATTGCTTATGATTATTTTACTTTTTATATAGGTTTGTCATTTACGCTTTTGTCATCACCTTAACCTATTTATACTGAATTTTGTGATGAGATTTATCAAAGACTCATAAAGTTTGTAATAAAACATAATTTTGACATGGCAATCAATTTACTATTTAATTCTAATTTTTAAATTAAATAAATTTAAAATACATAATCGATTATAGAGATCATTATGATTGTATATAAATACATACATTCATAGCTTCTATTCCTTTTAGATTTTAAATCTAAAATATATATAAACAAATAGTAAAATTTGAGAAAATATATGATCATCTCACAAATCATCCAACGGTCTTATTTTATATATAGAAAATATGTGCCACATGTTGTAAATTTCATTTGGTTTCAACCTTCAATATTAAGAACATCTCCAATATTACTGTATTTTCATTTGATTTTGCAAATTTTCATCTCCAACACTGCTGTGAAATCCTGTGCTAACTTTCTATATCTGTCAATCTTGCACTAGGTTAGCCATATAAAATCCTGCGGTATTTTTTTGCGTTTTTTTTTTCATTTATTTAATTCATTATTTTCCTTTCTTTTCATTTCATTCTTTTTTATTCTTTCTTCTTATTGTTTTTTTTCATTCCTCCTTTTATTTTCTTTATATTTAGAGTGTTATTATGATATGTTATTTGGATAATAATAAAAATTATAATAATTAAATGTACATAAAGTTTAAAATACTATACAAATCATAAATATAATATTTAAACATTGCATAAAAATAATATGGTATGGATAATAATATGAATATGATGTTGATAAGTTCATCTAGTTGATTTACAAAATAGATATTGCAAAACCAATTGATATCACAAAATAGATATTGTTACCAACTAATATGATATAAATAATGATATATATGTTGATAAGTTCAACCAAATGATATTGCAAAATATTGAATATAAATATTATCGAATAAGTTTACCCAATTAAAATGATATAGATAAGGCTATGAATATGATGTTGATAAGTTCAACTAGTTGATATTGCAAAATAGAATTAATTATAAAATAATAAAGATCAAAATATCATAAAATATTGTTATTAATTAATTATATTAAATAAGATTTAAACACACTCATATATAAATTATAAAATAATAAAGATCAAAATTTCATAAATTAACAATGATTATGGATATTACTAAATATATGACAAATAAAGAAAACATAAAAATAATAATAAGAAATATTATGGAATTTTTATTGAAACAAGTGCAGACTGCTGGAGATGAACAACAATTTTTACATTAAGATAGTGCAAAATTTATAATATTTTACTGTGTAGTTCTGGAAATGACCATAAGTATGGTAGAATTCTTCGGACCCTAATATGTTTCCACAGAAAAATTGCTGTGTTAAAATCAAGAAGAAAACTTGGATAGAGAAATTACACTCAGGTTGCATTTGGAAGGCTGGACATATATTTTAAATTCATCTTAATTGGCAATAAACTATTTATATGAATTGTAGTGTATTTTCAATTCGCCACATTAAAAATATATTTCAAAATAAAAGTAGCAAATAATTCACTCTAAATACTTCCAACAATCACCAATTGATCCACATCTACTCATTTATAATTATCTTCAAATATTTGAGCTTCATGGAATATCTGAAAGCCCATTAAGGGTTTTAGTCCAAGAAGTAATTAGATAATAGAGCGGTGAAGGCGAATTTTCAATGGTCTCTCGGCCCACATTTGTACGACGCCGTATCTAATATATTTATTATTTATTATTATTAAAAAGGGCAAAAAAAAAAAAAAAAAGCCTCCAACCCCCTAAACCCCCTCTTCCTAAACCCATTTTTATTGTCTCGCCGCTCCGCCTTTTCCCCGCCCGATATTCTGGCATCGCCGCCGTGAAATTTGGTAAGCCAAGGTACCACTGGTGGCGCAACTATGGCAAATGAGACCAATGGCGAAAGCAACGACCAGGGGAACAAGTCTCATAGAATTCGAAGATCTGGAGCTTCCGCCAAGAAGAAATCGAAGTTCAAACCGAATTCGAATGAAGGTCTTTCCAAGGAGCAACAGAAGATAAACAATCCTAAAGTATGTACTTGTATTTTGACGATTTTCTTTGATTATTTGTTTTTTGATGAATTTATTAACGTTTTCTGGAGCATGTTATTTTACTCTCGTGTTTGAATTTTCCCATTCGCATATAATTTTTCTTGTTTGGCATTCCGTGGTAGTCATGTGGAGTGTTGTTTGCTAAAGTTTGTTGGTACTCTGCCCTAGCATGATAAGATTCGTCTATGTTTGTGAGTATTTGAGCGAATTAGGTTATCATGGTTTATTACAAGTCATGCTTTATACAGTTTGTATCCTGTATATATGTCGGCTGCTTCCATGGAAACATAAGGAACTCATCCTTTAGCTACTGCATTTGCATGATTACAAAGTTATTAATTAATGTCGTGTGAATGTGTTGATCTGTTTTAGGCATTTGCGTTTACTTCAAGTGTGAAAGCTAAGCGGCTACAAGCACGAGCTACAGAAAAGGAGCAGAAAAGGCTTCATGTTCCTACAATTGATCGCACTACAGGAGAACCTGCTCCCTTTGTTGTTGTAGTTCAGGGACCTCCTCAGGTTTGTTTGCATATTTATCTACTGTTCCTCTGCTATGCATATATACTGTATTTTATTATGTTGATGCTAAAACTTGTAAGTTTTTGTCTGTATTGTAGGTGGGGAAGTCATTGCTGATTAAGTGTTTAGTAAAACATTACACAAAGCACAATTTACCTGAAGTTCGCGGGCCTATTACTATTGTATCAGGTTGAGTCTTGTTGTTGTGTTTTTTATCAGTACCATGTTCTTTTTTCTTCAATGTTGCTGCTTGATATATTATTGTTTTGTTGTTTTATGGTTTAGGCAAGCAAAGGCGGCTGCAGTTTGTGGAGTGTCCGAATGATATCAATGGGATGATTGATTGTGCTAAGTTTGCTGATTTAGCTTTGCTGCTCGTTGATGGAAGCTATGGCTTTGAAATGGTGAGTGTCTATCATCATTTCCCAGTTTCTTTCTTTCTTTTTTTTTTTTTTTAAAGTTCAGGAGTTGGATATTGCTACACTCTTAAGTCTCTGAACTGATTAATTATGGAAGCATATAAAAAATGTGGAAATCTAAGAAATGCAGGAAAATAAATAAAAATGCTTCTGGGTGCTTTGCTATTCTGTCTCCAATATGATAATTTTGAACTAGGAAATAAGCTTACTGCTCCTGTGGAACCATGAACAAGATTGTTCTGGGTAACACTCACTGCAGTAGATTCCTATTGGGACAGTGGATATAAAGCTCATTTGAGCAAGCTAATATTAGACACTCCTAAAATACTCATTTCTTTGCTTTTAATAATGTTACCTGAGATTATATCATGTGATTTATTGGTTTAATCTCCATTTTCTTTTCTTTTAAGAATGTTACTTGAGATTATAATATTGTGATCTGTTAGTTTCATTTTCCAAACTGATAATTGCATGCTTTCTATGTTTATGAGTTCTTTTTTATCGTTAACCATTTAATGTTTTTGCGGTAATAATCCTCTTAAGTGATTTCAAACCATTTTGTATCATCGGTTTAACTATTTTTGTAGGAAACTTTTGAATTCCTTAACATACTGCAAAATCATGGATTCCCTAGAGTAATGGGTGTTCTTACACATCTGGACAAGTTCAAGGATGTAAAGAAACTTAAGAAAACAAAACAACGACTCAAGCACCGATTCTGGACTGAGATCTATGATGGTGCTAAATTATTTTATTTGTCTGGCCTTATTCATGGAAAGTAAGTGTATAGTTGCTTCTTTTATTGGTTATTCATAGTTTCATGGTGAATGACTGACAGTTCACATAACATTCCATTGGCTTGCTTTTGAACAGGTACACAAAACGTGAAGTACATAATCTCGCAAGGTTTATTTCTGTCATGAAATTCCCCCCTTTATCATGGAGAGTTTCTCATCCTTACATCTTAGTGGATCGTTTTGAAGATGTTACACCCCCAGATAAGGTCCATGAGAATAATAAATGTGACAGAAATGTTACCTTGTATGGATATTTGCGTGGTTGTAATTTGAAGAAGGGAACAAAGGTACATAGTCTGAATCAGTTTTTTTGCACATTAACAATACTTTAGAGTTGTTTCTTCTGTCAATTAAGTGGGGTATTTTGGTCTCTAAATCTTATGTTTTTTGTTGCAATCTTAAATTATGTGACATCATCATTAACACTTGTGAGTGCAATAACTTTGTTTCTACAATAATTTTTGCAATTGGTTTTGCTTTCTATCTATGTACTTCGTGTTACTTGTTCTCATAGCTACAAGCTTCCAATTTTTGTAATTCTTGGTATGTGCGGTTCATAGAGCCTGCCATTTTTAAAAAAAAATCTCATTATACTGTATACATTTTGCTAATCTATAACATAAAACAGGCACATATTGCTGGGGTGGGTGACTATCCCTTGTCTGGAATCACAGCACTCGCTGATCCTTGCCCTCTACCCTCAGCTGCCAAAAAGAAGGGACTGCGTGATAAGGAAAAGCTATTTTATGCACCTATGTCTGGACTAGGGGATCTACTTTATGATAAAGATGCTGTCTATATAAATATAAATGATCACTTTGTGCAGTTCTCTAAAGATGATGGATCTAATTCAGAAGGAGTACAAAAAGGTTATTTTTCATCTGCTCTTGAAACCTTTTATTATCACTAGAATTTGTAAAGATTTTGGTCATTATATCTTTCATTTTCCCTTGCATAATATATACGCACTCTGTCCCCTATTAGTTTCCGACCACTGTTTTTAGAGATATCCGAGAATTTAACTTTTGACAAAGTTGAAATGGGAAAATGAAATGAGATGGAAGTAGTATCAAATAGAGCTTTACCTAAGCTGACTAATTGAATTTCTTACCTTTGGTTTTGAGATTGTCAGAAACCTTTATATTCCTTCTCGTTGTGTTGGTTTATATTGTTACTGTCGTTTTATATTGTTTCTGTCGTTTTATATTGTTTCTTATAGTTTTCCATGACAGATAAATCTTTCATGCATTAATGTTCTGTCAAATAATGAAGTAAGGAGGCCTGCCTTTATATTTCCATCAAATGACCTGGGCCATCTTAGTATTCATCTTTCTATTTACATCTCTCTGTTTTTCTATCCATGTATGAGTGTGTTTGTGTGCTTACCCATTAATGGAGTAATGAACATAGCTAAATTTTTAAAATCTCTAATTCTTAGCTTTTCGCAACTTGTTTTTTTTTTTGGTTCTTCTATAAATCATGCTCTTTTCTCTGGCAGGAAAACAGCGCGATGTTGGTGTTGAATTGGTTAAATCATTACAGAACACAAAATATTCTGTTGATGAGAAGTTGGAGAAAAGTTTCATCACACTTTTTGGAAAGAAATCTACATCATCCGAAGCTCCAACTGGTTCATTAGATGCTCAAATGGCTGATTGTGAAGCACCTTTAGAGCCAGTAGAGCTATATCAATCTGATATAAAAGACGACGATGATGAATTAGATGAAGATAGTGATACCGAGGATGAAGATGATGTGGAATCCTCTGATGGGGAGAGAACTTCTAAAAAACAGTCGTCTTTAAAATCTGCAGATAGCTCTGATGAGGAAACCTATGCATCAGAGCAGCATACTTCATCTCAAAGCAACTTTAAGGAACAGATTGATTTCCATGAGGGAAGGGTGAGGAGAAAAGCTGTTTTTGAAAATGAAATGGATGTTAATAATCTGAAGGTAATTCTTCTGCAAGCACACACTCACACACATGTGTTTATCTTTCATGTTCTTCATTGATGGATTTCTTTCTGGATGCTATTTGTTCTAATTGTACTAATGTAAAGAATAGATTTTGATATCATAGAGGCATACTAATTTTTATTGGTTTAATGCAGGGTTCTGGTGAAAATGATGATTCAGATTCAAGTGATAATGATGAAAGAGAAATTGACGATGATGAAGATGTGCCTTCTCATTCTGATTTTTCAGCAGATGAAGAATTTAATGGTAGTTTCATTTTTTGGATATAAATGAATGACACTAAATATGTGTGATTTGAGAGCATGGTCTTCTTCTTCCTTTTCGCATCCCCCCTTTGTTGGGAATTAGTTTATCTAATCGCCATTGGTTGATGGTTGGTTTTGCAGAAGATGAGATGGGAAATGCCTCCAAATGGAAGGAATCCTTGTCAGAACGAACTGCCTCAAGACAGAAGACTAATCTTATGCAACTTGTATATGGGAAACCTCGATCAAAATCTCTGGAGGAGATGAAAGATGCCAGTGAGGAAAGTGAGGATGATGAGTTCTTTAAGCCTAAAGGGGAAGGAAAAAAGGTTTTGCCCTATATCCTGTTTTTACACTCTCTCTCTCTCTCTCACACACACACACACGCACACACACACACACAAAATCCCTGTAAATAACAATCTGATAGTTGACATGTTCTATATAAACCTGGTGTAAAAAGTTGGTCGCTGGTGTTGGCTTCCTAACTACTCTTATCATTTGATTAAGTGCAGGACTCAAAAAAAGGAATAGATGTGAATGATGTCAACATTGATGACTGCTCAAAATTCATAACTGATGACAGTCTTAAGGATTGGAAGAGTGAAGATTTGATTGCAAGCATTCGTGATCGTTTTGTTACCGGAGATTGGTCGAAGGCATCCTTGAGAAATCAACTGTCAGGAGGTACCATTGGTGATAATGATGACGGAGATGATGCAGTTTTTGGTGAATTTGAAGATTTGGAAACAGGCCAGAAGTATGAGAGTGATCATGCAGATGATATTAATGATTCCGCGAAGGATGATGCCTTGGCTGTTGAGGAGAGAAGGCTGAAAAAGCTGGCTCTTCGTGCGAAGTTTGATGCTCAATATCCTTTTCTCAGAAACTTTGATCCATTTCATTTAGATATGCAGCATCATCTTTTGCAACTGGGTTTATTAACCCCCCTTTTTTGGGGTGGGGGTGTGTGCTGCAGAAATTAGTATAGAGTATAGACAGATTGCCTGCATATACAATTTTTTATTACTAGGAACCTATGAAGTCTGGTCACACGTGTCTTTTTTTGCTGATGTGACTTGATTGGCCTTTTGAAGTTTGTGCGAGATGGGGGCCTGATCTAGAATGATTTAAGAGTTAGGACTGGCATTATTATAGTGATGATAGTCTATGCCATCAAACTAATTTCTATTGCATCCTATAAATATAACTTTGAACATTTGTGCCCTTAATTTTAGTTCACATTCAATGGCTCAGAGGCACCTGATGAAGACGATGATGATAATAACGGAACCAAGATTAATCATGGTCAAAGCAGTGGAAGTGGATACTTTGATAAGGTAATATCTCTGGTACTTATCTTTATGAGCTATGTGAAAGCCTGAAAAAGGTATTAATCTTCTCTATTCCTGTAGTTAAAGGAGGAAATCGAACTTCGAAAACAAATGAACATTGCTGAACTGAATGAACTTGACGATGTTACCCGTGTTGAGATAGAAGGTTACAGAACTGGGACTTATGTTAGAATTGAAGTTCGTGATGTGCCCTGTGAAATGGTTGAAAATTTTGATCCTTGTCATCCTATTCTCGTTGGTGGACTTGCACTGGGGGAGGAAAATGTTGGATATATGCAGGTTAGTAACAATGCCGAAAGTTAGGTTTCGTTTTTCTAAATTTTTTTTGAAGTGAAATGACCCCTTGGCTTTTATCTTTTACGAGCGTCACTGCTTCAATTTTTATGTCTATAGGTACGATTTAAGCGGCACAGATGGCACAAGAAAGTACTGAAGACTAGAGACCCAATAATTGTTTCTATTGGATGGAGGCGCTATCAAACCGTACCCATATATGCCATTGAGGACCTTAATGGGCGCCATCGCATGCTTAAGTACACTCCAGAACATATGCACTGTCTTGCAATGTTTTGGGGCCCACTTGCTCCTCCTCATACTGGAGTGGTTGCTGTTCAGAGCTTATCAAATAATCAGGTAGCTGATTAACTATTTTGTTCTGCTGCTTAGTAGGTTGACAGCAGTATCATTCTAGTGCTTTTGACGGAAAAAAAAAGGTAGGCTAGACTAATAGGGTCATCTGCTGAAAGTAAAGGCAGGAAATTGCAGAATCAGGACTTGATAATTCTCACCTTTGTAGCTTATCATGTTTTATTTAAGACCACTGTTAAAACAATCAAGCTTTGTTGATTTGCGGGATTATGTAAATTAGAGCATTCAGGGTACATGACTTCATATGGCTTTCTAAAAACAAAAAATGGGGGAAAACTTAGGAATCCAGATTAGAATATTTTTGCACATTTTTAGATTCTCATTATTTTCTGATAGAAATTGTTACTTGCTACATAGTTTGTCTTTCTTGTTGTTCAGTAAGCTATTTTTTTTTTTCTGCTTTTACATTGCATCAATTTGTTTGTGTGGTATCACATTTGTAGCTTGATCCTTCTCCCTACTATTGTAGAATATAGAAGAGATTTTTGATAACCACATCCTGGATTGTGTTGTGAAATTCTTGTATGGTATCACTTGACCTTGCTACTTTCTACTGACCTCTTTTAAAGCTATGCATATATGACAGAGGCATTTGTATATGCATAGGTATCACACCTCCTCACCAAACACACATTGAAGAAGCAACAAACTTTTTTCTTGCTTGCATAAGAGATGTGTAATTTGTCTGCATTTCTTATTTTCGGTGTGATGTTAGTCTCACTGCATTTTCCCTGCCCAATTACTTTTGGTCTACTTCAGGCATCATTTAGGATTACTGCTACTGCTACTGTCCTGGAGTTCAATCATGCTGCAAGGATAGTAAAGAAGATTAAGCTAGTTGGTCATGCCTGTAAAATCTTCAAGAAGACTGCTTTCATTGAGGACATGTTCACTTCAGATCTTGAAATAGCTAGGTTTGAAGGTGCAGCTATACGAACTGTTAGTGGAATTCGTGGGCAAGTGAAGAAGGTATTTTTCTTACAAAGATTAGTTACATAAAGGATCAATCTATTATGTTGTGATTATGCTTTACTAAGGTGGCACTTTGTTTTCTTCGCTCTTACGTCATTTACTTATCATGTCACTTTTAATCAAGCTGCTCATTTGTCTTTACATCATCTGAGATTCCTAGTATGGTGCAGGCATTAAGCTGATACCTGAGAGTGGGTTGTCGGATACATTAATAATGACACATCTTTCTTGATTTAGTGGTCGAGTTAGTATTCCTAGGGGTATAACTGTCAAGTAGGAACAACTGTTTTTTTCCACTTCCAGATTATGAACTGCATAACTAGTCATTAGTTCACATTA
The DNA here is from genome assembly GCA_954870855.1 of Scutellaria minor. Lineage (NCBI taxonomy): Eukaryota > Viridiplantae > Streptophyta > Magnoliopsida > Lamiales > Lamiaceae > Scutellaria > Scutellaria minor. The sequence goes on from OX940725.1 coordinate 4,916,159, forward strand.
TGATTTTCTGCATTTCCATTCTGATGGCTGCCTCAATAATCAAAACTACATGTGAACTTAGCAAGCTTCCTTTTTAGAATTTTTGTGCTGGAATAGTTGGGTGGTGGTGGATGAGTAAGTTCTAAGTGCAGCGGCAACTAGACGTGACTTGGATCGATGTTAAAAGATGTACATAGTGGAAAAATGAATCAAAATGAATAAGAAACATGCCAATAGCTGCTATAAATGGAGCTCTGTGTTGTCTGTTTATTCCATCCCTCTTTTTTTTTTTTGGGTTAATGATTTACTGTTTATTTTCATGTTCTGTTAGCCTGAAGGTACCTTATTCCCAGGCATTCCACTCATTTGTTTTTTTTTTTAATTTAAATTCTAGGCTGCAAAGGAAGAGATTGCCAACAAGTCCAAGAAGAAGGGTGGATATGCAAAGGAAGGCATTGCTAGATGCACCTTTGAGGACAAAATCAAAATGGGCGACATTGTGTTCTTACGTGCTTGGACTCAGGTTGAAGTTCCTTGTTTTTACAATCCTCTGACAACAGCCTTGCAGCCACGCGAGAAAACATGGCTGGGAATGAAAACAGTTGCTGAGTTAAGGAGGGAACAAAATCTTCCAGTGCCAGTCAACAAGGATTCACTTTACCGGGTGAGAATATCAGCTTGCTGAAGTCCCGACGACCCTGCTCCTCTCTATAAAATAGTACATGATTGGTTGAACAAATTTGTTTTCAGTTATTTTCTTACTAATTTCATTTTTATTTTATATTTTTTGTTTTAAAGCCTATTGAAAGGAAGCCGAAGAAGTTCTTTCCGTTGGTTATCTCCAAGTCATTAAAGAAAGCTCTCCCATTTGCATCAAAACCCAAGGACATACCTCGACAAAGACGTTCACAGCAGAATAAGATGGTAGCTGTAGTGATGGAGCCTCATGAACGAAAAGTGAATGCTCTTGTTCAACACCTTCAACTCATTAAAAATGCAAAGGTATTATGGTCGCATTTTAACCCTTCATGTGAAACGTGCTCGCATTTTATGGTCTTTTGCTTATTTTCGTGGGTACTTGATGAAAGAACTTTTGGCCATGATCTGGCAGCATTATATCATCTGGGTTATTCAAGGTGAAAAAATAAATGAAGTAATAGAATTTCGGAAGACCTTTCAATTTGAGCAAACTTGGTTGCTTTGCCTCTCAGACAACAATTCTGCCTCTTTGCTTTTCCTTCTATTTTCAACCATTCATTGTTCAGTTTTGATTTATTAATTTAACATTTGGTTTTACCTTTCTGTAGATGAAAAAACAGAAACTCCAGGATGCGAGTAAGAAGAAGATATATGAAACAAAGCGTGCTAAGGAAGAAGAACTTTCGAAGAAGAGACAGCGAGAGGAACGGCGGGATAGGTACCGAGAACAGGATAAGTTGAAGAAGAAAATGCGCAGAAATACAGAATCTTAATTCTCAACTACTTGCAAGTTTGCTGGTGAATTGAGTAATGCGTGTCTGTGTGCCGCATTAAGAATGTGGTATCATCAATCCATGGGAATCTCTGGATCGACCGAAGCGAGGAAAAGCCGCCTTAATTTAATAATGCTAGGCGGATACGATAACAATTAAAGGCAAGGGCCCTAGATGCTCCAAGATATCATCGTTTTAAGCTGGTTTTGGCTTTGAACCGATGAGAGTGATTTGATGCATGCTCGAAATATAGTGTGCCCACGAGCCCGTTATTCACCACCTTGAATGTAATTCAAGACCCACAGTTTTTTTGAATGTACCCATTTATAGGTTTTGATTGTTTGTTTTCAACTTGCTACCCTTGAATGTCTTGAGATAATAGCTATTTTCAGAGAATACTGTGAGCTATATAGCATTTAAATTATCTGATATGCCTTTTTTGAGACAGCTTAAATATGCTTCGGTTTTGCAAGATAGAAACTGTATTATGTACTGAAAAAGGCGAATGAAAGCAATATTGACCGTATGATTATGGAAACCGTTGCGTCTTATATATATTTGATTAATATGAAAGCACTTTAAACATTATAGATATTATTTGATGATTTAAAAAACTTCACCTCCAAAATGGTGTAAAGAATGGAATGGATGTCACACAGTTTATTAAAAATTCATGGTAAAATAAGAGCCACAATTTGTGCTGCAATAAATATAATGCATGCAAATTTCCCTTATATACATATTCCATTTTCGTAAAATCAGACCTACAGAATGAATTTTCTGCTCAAAATCATCAATCTGACATTTTACCACTACATCGAGACAACGTTGATCACACAGACAACCTAATTTTGATGGTTATCTCACCAATGGGGAGCAGCATTCTCATCATAGCAATGAGTTAGTCGTCTCTCCATCCAATCGATGATATCCTGAGCAATCTCTTCACGTTCAGGCTCAAAGAGAAGGTCGTGCAGGAAACCTTTGTAAAGTTTAATGTTTTTAAACTTGGAAGGTGCCTCGTTGTACAGATCCTGAGAAGCCAATGGATCAGTAACCTTATCAGCAGTCCCATGAAGGACGAAGAATGGAACTGTGATGGAACGGAAGTTGCGCATCAAATATGAGGAGATGCGCAGAATCTCATGCCCAGTACGGACTCTAATAGGTCCAGTGTAGACCAACGGGTCTGAGTACTTGGCCAAGAGCGCTGCAGGATCTCTGGAAACAGGAATTCCCCTTTTGTTAGCACCTTTGAATTGGAACCTCGGAACCACCAAGGAAAATATTGGTGCCACAGCCTACACAGGAAGGCCATAGAATAAGTTTGTTAAGCCAAAGAGATACCTTTCACATCAATCAGTATTTTAACTTAGGCAGGACTGCGCTACTTGCAAAAGGGTCTGATCTAAAATATCAATATATAAATTTCCAGGGAATCCAGGAAAATTAAGTTTCACCCAGGCACCAACTCATGCTACTCTTAAAGGGTTCGATTTAAAAATAGAAAAAAAAAAGAATAAAAGGCCGAGAGTTTCACCATATAACCACAGGCACAGATATATATCAAGACTCATTGGTCAGATTGGTAGTGGAAGGTGTTTCAAGAATTAGCATAACTTGGGATTTCATAACTTACACCAACAATAGGGTGGGCTGGCTTGACGCGCAAAGCAGGTGAAGTCAATATGACCCCCTCCAGCATTTCCTCTATATGAGGATAGGAAGCGGCCTGTTCATATAACCAAAAATTCAACAGAGTGAGAAGGTATAGTGGCTATATGTAGTATAGAGCACGTAAAAGAAGAAAAAAACTAAAAAGTATGTGGGGGAGATGTAGTTCTTGCAAAAGTTGTACCTTCAAGACTACTGCTCCTCCAGTGGAATGACCAAACAGAAAACATGGTACTCCTGGGTTTTCTAATCTGACCTTTTCCAGAAAAGCCGCCTTTCAACAGAAGAATAGTATCTATTAAAACCACAAATTCCTATAGAATAATATAGCAGCAAAGAAAAAGAATAACATGGCTCAGGAGGCCAGATAAGAATATACACAATCAAAAGGTAAACTTACAGTGTCTGCAACAACATGATCAAGTGAAGGCACATATCCATGTAATCCATCACTTCCACCATGACCTATCAAGGAGAAATCTCAGTCAGTCTTTTTAACAATAATTTTGGCATAATTTCAGAATCGCTAGCATTTTCCAGTCTGAGAACCAAAACCAATTTTCCCAACAAAAGACAATTGTTAGCCAATACCATGTCCAATTGGAGTTGCAAATCTTACATGAGTATTTGACAATATGACTATGAATGCAAGACAGAATGTTTCTATTGTTCTTTTTATTTTTTAACAAGCAAGAAGCAGAAGGGGAAAAACCGCATTGCATTCATTCTAGTTCCATGATCTCTGAGTGGTACAATGTTTAAACAACTCAAAGTCCAGAACAAGGACTTACCTATCCAATCCATTGCGTAGACCCCAAAGTTGCAGGAGACTAGTTGTTTAGCAAATTGAGTGTAGCGTCCACTGAAATCAGAAAGCATTGAGCAAAGAGAGATCAGCACAACAACTTTGTTTACAAAGGTATAGGAAAGGAAATGCAAACTCAAGTCAATAACACACCTGTGTTCATTAAGCCCATGTATGATGATCAGAATACCCCTGAAATACAAGTCCTTTGTGAGTAACAAAGCAAAAATGAAAGGCAAGCCAGTGGCTAAAACTGCAAAAGTACACATAGATATGAGGTTTGTAAACAAAATAGTAACACCACTCAAAGCTGTTTTTGAAGTTGAATCAAATAATACATAGGATTTTAAATTCTAGCACATGAAACTATAGCAAATGCAAACACGCATGTAGAAAATGATGACAAAAAACATAAGCAAAACTAATTTGCATAGAAATATTTAGACTGCTGAAATCCAGCAGAACATTATTATTAGAAACTTTCAGTCTGACAGTGACACTACAACTTTCATCGTAAACTTATTAGTAAAAAATGGAGGTTCCAAACAGCAACTGGCTGCGTCTGGTTAGTTTGTATTTTTTAGGCAGAACGACCTCATAATTGGCACTAACTATGTTGTAACTAGTCCCGCTACAAAAAAGGTGCACGCTTATCATCCATTCAGTACTCAGATCTTGTACAATAATGACTTCATAGACCAACCAGTTTGTAAAAAGTTCAGAGTCAAATACACACATTGATAGCTCGCTAGTTTCATTGCTCTTCCATGCTCATAGCAAATCTCAAAAAATTGAGAAGATGTTATTAAAATCATGGAAATGACATGGATATCTGGAAACAATAGAGACAATTTTGTATATATGGACAAAACACATAATTCATACAAGGAAAATATGATTTTATTCAAATATCAACTGAAAACCAGCTCACTCGTGCATCAAGTACATAACACAATACATGTACATTATACATATGATGACCAAATCTACGATATAAGTGAGCCACAATGAATATTCAAATATATATGATGATGATCTAGCTCAATAGAATAAATTTACAAAAAAGGGTTAAAATAATGCTGAAAACTAATGCTCCATGATCCATCTATCCATATTAAAATCTCTGCTATGCTGGACTTATAATACCAAGTGAAACTGCTCAATTTTCGGTTCAGTTTCACAACTTTGTTGATGTGGATCTTTCAGGTTATAAACGCTCCAATTGTTATCTTTAACATTCTTGGAAGTAACTTCAAATTAACCGAGTATTCTACTTATTATAATTAACAAAATCATCAGGTTTAAACATTAAGTCTTCAGGACACCACACATTCATCGGTACACTATACCCCAAACAATTTGTTCGTTTATGTGTTGATAAACAGTGAGAAATAGGCAATCGAATGAGCGATAAACAGAAACCAAAAAATTCACGATTCACGGTACGGGAAGTATCAAATGTGCATAAACGAACACAGCAAACCTCATTTCACCGGAGATCGGCAACCACGACCGGCAAAAGAGAGCATTCCGTCTTACTCCAAAGAACAACGACGTCGCCCACTGGCACCAGCTGTAGTCCTCCGTCACCATCTCAATTGTCTCAGCTAAAGCCCTACGCCTCATCGTATCCTCTTCATCTCTCCGAATTCCGAATTTCCGACGCCTCAACGAAGACGACGCCGCCCTAGGGGACGAAGGCGGTGAGGCGGTGGAGGAGGATATCCGGTGGCGGCGGGGAATGAGGAGTAGGATCCAGACGAAGAACGAATAGATTAACAGAAGAGATTTGCGAAACGAATCATAGGAGAGGATTGACTGACGAAGGTTTCTGAAGACCGGAATTAAGCGGCCGCTCGCACCGGACGTTAGCTCCTCCACCGGAAACGCCGCAGCCGCTTCCATTTTCCGTTGCCTCTTTTGTGGTAAGATGTGTGCGATTGTCTTCTCTGTATTTCTGGTATGCAGAGAGAAAATTGATTGTGAAGGTCTAGAGAGAGAAAATGATGGTGGAATATAAACGCGTGACGGATACTATATAGACGAAATTGTGAGGGTGCGTAGATCGCCTACAGTTTCTGTTTCTCTAGTGAGGTGAAGTTCGAATATCCGATTTTGTGCCCAACAAAATTTGAATACCATATTTAAGAGATGTAAAAATAATAATTTTAACATATTTCAAAGAAAGTTTTTTTATTATTTTTAGAGAATAAAATAACAGTTGAGCAGAATTTGCAATACAAATTGCAGAAAAAGCAGAGGGGCTAATCGCAGGGATAAGCGGCTTACACAACACGGGAAGGGAAATTATATGGTACGATGGAGATTACGTTTCAAAGATTTTGGACTAATTCAAAGACAGTGCCAGCTGATACACTCCACCTTTGAAATTTTTCTGTTGACGGGGGGTTACAGTATTAAAAATACATTTTATGACTTGTCTTCTTCTTATTTGTCAATTGCTTGATTTAGTGTAGGCCCATTGGTTGTGGCTGTGGGGCTGGTGTTCCAGTGGAACATTTGCAGCCAAAGATTTCCTTTGTCTGAAAAGACACCTAAAAGATGATTAAATGCTACCAAAAGATAGGTAACCGAATTATTGTTCCTCCTTTTTTCACTCATTAATATTTTGATTTCTGAATTTTTCTTGCTGCTTAAATTTGATTTTTTTAATGTAAAGATTTGTTTTTGTTTTCATTACTTTTTTTAATGAGCATGTAGTCAAAATCGTTTTAAAAAATGATGCCAATTATACATATGATGTATGCACATTATTTTAAAATTTTGATGTAATAATGATATTATTTGCAATATTAGATGGGGTACACACAAAAATATAAGATCTTATATATTATAAGTTAATGAGGGCCAATAATTTTTATATATCAAAATGAATAATAAAATCATAATTACAATACAAATTAAGAAAGCACTAATATATGTGAAAACATATACGATGCAAATATAAAACGTGTTTGAACGTGTTTTCCAAAATTTGTTTTCCCAAAAAATTGATTAATAACAAAAAAAAATAGCTAGATAGATTTTCAAAGAATTTTAAATATTATGATTTATAACTATATTTTTCGCTTGATTAAGATGATCATAATGAAAGAAACATATGATGGTGTAGATGTGTCAAGATAAGATTTTAGAATTAGCTTAGAACTATTTAAATAAGGTATAAAGTTAAGATAAGATCGTAGCAAGTAGCTAAATTAAAAGCTGGACATTATTAAATTGTGAAACAAATTAAATAAAGCCAAGAATTGTGGATGCATATGAGGTGGTAGCTTGGAGAAATATTCATGAATTTAATCGAAAGGTGCAGCATGTGGATTGTACTTTGCTTGTGGTCCACAATTCTTAGGAGCTTCGAATAAATTTATTGAATAAAAAACTGTCACTTCTCCAACTTCCATTGATTTCACAATATTTTTGTAACTACCATTGATCATTCCAACATCAATATCATTAAACTATTATTTGGATCGAGAGTTACTAAGTTTGGGCTGGTCTCTCTCTCTCTCTCTCTGGGTTTGAATTTTAATAAATACGTCGTGTATTAATCAAATTGTATGAAAAATAAGTGTGGTCATTAATTGATAAGTTAATATCAACTTATAGATTGATTGATGTATGATGTGATATGTGTATGGAAAATTTACATTGTAATTGATACTATTATATTTTTTAAAATACAAAAAGCAACGTACAGATAATAACCATTTATAAATTATAAACAAGTTGTAATAAAAAAATAATGGATTATTTGAATTAATCAGATCGTTTTGTCATATATCAAGATACAATTCAAAAAATTATGATATATCCAATTAAATACAGCTTCGTTAACAAATCCAAACTTCATCTCTAATAGAGAAGATTAAGTATCACCTCACACAACGTAAGATAGCATAGTGAGTATTTATTGTGCATGTATTGAAACTATAATTAAACTCAATATATTTAATTAAGATGAAATTAAATAAAATTTATATGTAAAGAGGATATTATAAAAAGTTTGGGGGTGTCTGGTTCACCTAGCCTAATAAATAACAAGTCTCGATAAAAAAATACATGGTCGTGAAGTGGTTGAGTTGTTAATGAGAACTGCAAAAGTGCCAAATTGTGACTTAATGCATTCACTATTAGTGTGCCAAATTGCCTGTGCATTTCAACTTTATCTACAAGACTACAACCCAAATTAAATACTTGCACGTCTCAAAACTCTTCTCATGATGTAGAAATATTGCCAGGGATGGGTTGGAATATAAACAGCTTTAAATTTGACTTCAATGCTCCCACTTTCTTTCTAAAGTTCCATTAATGTCCCCACACTACCTATTCATACTTTTATTGAGCTTCATTCGTAGATGCTTAGCCATTAATAGGGAGATGCAAAATATGTAAAGTTCTAAGTCAACACTAAAAATTAGCATGAAACACGAAACACCAGTGTATAGAGTTTATGGGGTTGTGTTTGAAATTAAGCGATAACAATAATGTATAGTGGTGTCGTATGTTAAATTTCTCTCTACAGTAGAACAATATTTCTTGTATTATTTTATAATTTAATATGATGTAGTATTACTTCAAGCGCACACTTAAATATACATGAATATGTGTTCAGACATTAGATGTTGTAAATGATTCAGTCGTGAATCAAGCTCACAAACACACTCAAATACTCGAACAACTCAGTTCTTAAATTGATCAAGAACAGCAACCACGCAGAGAAAGAAAAACTCGAAAGAAAAACCAATGAAAAACGATCAACACTCCAAGATTTTATGTGGTTCGACTCGAATCACTTGAGTCTACATCCACGGCAAGCAACACAATCACTATATTCAGTATTGAATGAAGAACGAACGAATTACAAGCTTTCGCGCAGATTAGGGTTTTTTAGACTAACAGCTAAGAACCCTAAACACGAGATCTCTCAATCCTTACGCTAAAACTCTCTCAAACCAGAACCATATATGCATGACTATATATAGAACAAAACCCCTATGCTAATTGAAACTGATCATAACCGAATCGTCGCAATATTGAGCGATTGTAAACCAATTGCGTAGAAAACCCTAACAGAACCCTATATATGCAGTTTTTAAGCATAACTGATTTGGCTCCAAATTAACTGCTCCAATAGCTCAATTCTCGAGAGATTCCACGTCAGATTAACTCCCAGTTAGTTATAGCTTCGTTCCACGTCATTGTCATGTCATCATGCATGATTTCCTTCATCAATTCTCTACCCAAATCTGTCTGATGACCTATGTTACTTGCAAAATAGAATATCCTTACACAGAACTTTGGTTAGATGTTTTACATACCAAAACATTAACCATACGCATACAATGTAACAATTTAGTACAATCCATTGACTTAGTTAGCATATCTGATGGATTATCAGCTGTACCAACCTTCACCACTTTGATCAAACCTTTATCTATTATATCTCTGACAAAATGCATTTTCACATCTATGTGTTTGCTTCTTTCATGATATACTTGATGTTTGACAAGGTGAATTGCACTCTGATTGTCACATAATACTTGAATCTTTTTCAGATATATCCCAAGTTCTGATAACATCTTCTTTAACCACATAGCTTCCTTTATGGCTTCAGTTATAACCATAAATTCAGCTTCTATAGTTGATAAAGCCACCATGGATTGCTGTACACATCTCCAACCGATTGCTGTCCCAAACAAAACAAAAATGTATCTTGTAAGTGACTTTCTACTGTCCTTGTTTCCAGCAAAATCTGAGTCCACATAACCAGCTAAAGGATCTGTTTGATCTGAGTTATTCAGCCTTTGAAACATAAGCCCTTTCTCTGCTGTCCCTACTAAGTATCTGAACATCCATTTTAAAGCTTCCTAGTGAGCTTTCCCAGAATTTGCCATAAACCTGCTCACTTGACTCATTCCAAAGGCAAGATCAGGTCTACTACAGATCATTGCATACATAATATTTCCTATTCCACTTGTATAAGGAACACTCTCCATGTATTTTATTTCTTCTTTTGTAGTTGGACTCTGACTACTAGATAAGCTATTGTGCTGGCGTAGAGGAGTTATAGAAGACTTTGCTTGATGCATGAAGAATTTTCTTAGAATCTTGTTGATATAATCTGAGTGATCCAGAGATAGCTTTCCTGATTTCCTATCTCTTCTTATATCCATTCCAAGTATTCTTCTTGCTTCTCCCAAATCTTTCATCTCAAATTGTGACTTTAGCTTATTCTTGAGATTTTGAATATGAGTTTTACTCTTGCTGGCTATGATCATATCATTTACATAGATGAGCAAGTAAGTATGAATCTTATCTGCTTCTTTTTCAAAATAGACACAATTATCATATGAGCATCTAATCATCCCTATACTTAGAACATAGTCATTAAATCTTTTGTACCATTGTCTTGGACTTTGCTTTAGTCCATACAAAGACTTTTGTAGTTTGCAAACTTTATTTTCATCTCCTGGTAATATGAAACCCTCTGGTTGCTTCATGTATATGTTTTCTTCCAAGTTTCCATGTAAAAAGGCTGTTTTTACATCCATTTGTTGGAGTTCCAGATCCCACTGAGCTACAAGGGCTAAAATCAGTCTAATTGAACAGTGTTTTACTACAGGAGAGAAGGTTTCATTGAAGTCTATCCCTTCTTTTTGTGTGAAATCTCTTGCTACTAATCGAGCCTTATACCTTACCTGCTCAGATCCTGAAACTTCAAATTTCTTCTTGAAAATTCATTTGCTACCTACTATCTTCTTGTCTTCAGGTTTATCCACCAATGTCTAGGTGTGATTCTTATCTAATGACATACGCTTCTCATTCATTGTTGCAATCCACTTATCTTTTTCTTTTGAAACCATTGTTGATCTGAAATCAATTGGTTCATCATAGCTAATATCTTGAGCTACTGTTAGAGCATATGATACTAAGTCAGCTTGGCCAAATCTTGATGGTGGATGAACTCTTCTTCTTTCTCTATCTCTGGCCAAACTATAATTTCTCAGACCATCTATATCCTGATATTCAGGTTGCTCTTCCACTGTTGCTAGTTCTTCTGAGTTTGAATTTCCTTTCTCAGTTGAACTCTCTACCTCAAGATGCATTTCACTTTCAATTTCAGTATTCCCAGCTGATGAAGATCTTGGATATCCCATTACCTTTTCATTAAACACCACATCCCTACTTGTAAAACATCTTTGATATCTAGTTTTCATACACTAAAGCTTATACCCTTTGGTTCCCACTGGATAACCTATAAATGTACACTTCAGAGCTCTTGGCTCAAGCTTATCTTGCTTTATGTGTGCAAAAGCTTGACACCCAAACACTTTCAGATGTTGATAGCCTGGTGTTCTTCCATACCATACTTCATCAGGTGATTTAAAAGCAACAGAAGATGAGAGAGATTTATTTACCAGGTAGGCTGTTGTAGTAACAACCTCTTCCCAAAATGACTTTGGTAAATTTGCATCTAAGAGCATGCATCTTACTCGTTCAAGAAGAGTCTTATTCATCCTTTCAGCCATTCCATTTTGTTGAGGGTTATTGGCTACAGTCTTGTGTCTTGTGATCCCTCTTGATTTGCAATATTCCTGAAATTCCAAAGACAAGAACTCCAATCCATTGTCAGTTCTAAGATGTTTTAGAGTATTACCTGTCTTGTTTTCAACTTGGATTAACCAATCCTTGAATGCTTGAAAAGCTTCACTCTTCTGCTTCAAAGTATATACCCATACTTTCCTTGAGTGATCATCTATGAAAGTTATGAAGTATTTAGCTCCACCATGAGTTGTTGTTCTAACTGGTCTCTATATATCAGAGTGAACATACTCCAATGGCTTTGTTGAGCTATGCTTCCCAACTCCATATGACAGCTTCTGCTTTTCCTATCACACATTGTTCACAGAATCTTAGCTTGGTTGTGATGGTCTTGCCTAGTAGATTTTGTTTTGAGAGTTCTTGCAGTCTTTTCTCTCCAATGTGACCCAACCTTTTGTGTCACAGCTCAGTCTCATCTTCACTCATCACTGCAGCAAGTTCTCCCTCTAATGTTGATCCAACCAATATGTATAGACCATTGTTCTTCTTCCCTTTTAGAATTACTTTTTCATTCTTTATTACTTCCATCATGTCTTGTCTGGTTCTGAACTCATAACCTGCAGAATTCAAATAGCCAAGTGAAATAAAATTTCATTTGAGTTCAAGGATGTACCTTACCTCTGAGAGTTTCTTGATACTGACATCTTGTAATTTGAGAGCAATGGTACCCATTCCTCTTATTTTACAGGCCTGATCATTCCCTAGACGTACAGATCCTTGATCACCTTCTTTGAAGTCTTGAAACCATTTCTTAATTGGGCACATGTGAAAGCTGCAACCAGATTCTAAAACCCAATCATATGATATTTTTGAAGATACAACACACAACATCTCTGCTTGATCATAATCAGTTTCAGCCACTTCAGCTTCTGGAGTTTTAGTTTGAGCATTTTGCTTATTCTTTTCAGGACAATTCTTTTTCAAATGCCCCACTTTGTGACATGAGAAACATTTTCTTGTTTCTCTAGATGGTTGACCATTTCCTTGTTTCTTCTTCTTTTCTTGATTCTTCTTGGATTTTTTCTTCTTCATACTTAGACCTTCTCCTAGTAACTGGTTCTTGGAACCTGAATTACTTGAGAGCACCTTTGATTTTATCGAATTCATATCCTGCTCCAAGCTTAGAGCTTCTGATCGATCATATACTAAGACATCTTTGAAGGGGTCCAGAGACTTAGGCAATGAGTTTAGCAACATCAATGCCTTATCTTCCTCTTTGATTTCTTCATCTATGTTGTATAGATCATCAAGAATTTTATTGAATTCATCCATATCTGTGATTTGTTTTTTATCGTGGATCTTGAAATTCAAAAGCTTCTATTTCAGATATAGACGATTGGCCAGGGACTTTGTTAAGTACAACTTATCCAACTTCACCAATATCCCAGAAGCAGTTGTTTCTTTACAAACCTCTCGTAATGTTTTCTCTGCCAAGCACAAGATAATTGCACTTCTTGCTTTCTTCTGGATTTGTGCATTTTTCTGTTCTGTTAAGCCTGAAGACGATGCTTCATCCAGAGCTGCTTCCAGGTTGTTTTGAATGAGCAATGCCTCCATGTGAACTTTCCAAAGACCATAATCCCCTTTGTCATCGAACTTGCCGACTTCCATCTTCATTGCGGCTATGATTCGATCCAGTGATATGCTCTTCCCACAGACGGTGCCACTTGTAAATGATTCAGTCGTGAATCAAGCTCACAAACACACTCAAACATTCGAACAACTCAGCTCTTAAATTGATCAAGAACAGCAACCACGCAGAGAAAGAAAAACTCGAAAGAAAAACCAATGAAAAATGATCAACACTCAAAGATTTTATGTGGTTCGACTCGAATCGCTTGAGTCTACATCCACGGCAAGCAACACAATCACTATATTCAGTATTGAATGAAGAACGAACGAATTACAAGCTTTCGCGCAGATTAGGGTTTTTTAGACTAACAGCTAAGAACCCTAAACACGGGATCTCTCAATCCTTATGCTAAAACTCTCTCAAACCAGAACCATATATGCATGATTATATATAGAACAAAACCCCTATGCTAATTGAAACTGATCATAACCGAATCGTCGCAACATTGAGCGATTGTAAACCAATTGCGTAGAAAACCCTAACAGAACCCTATCTATGCAGTTTTTATGCATAACTGATTTGACTCCAAATTAACTGCTCTAATAGTTCAATTCTCGAGAGATTCCACGTCAGATTAACTCCCAGTTAGTTATAGCTTCGTTCCACGTCATTGTCATGTCATCATGCATGATTTCCTTCATCAGATGTTATTATTTGATGAAGTCTCTATGACACATATATTCCAATATCCTAAAAAAATACTCCCTTCATTCCTTTTTAAGTGACGTCCTACAGCTCTACACACAGATTAAGAATAATTTTATTTTCTTAATATAACCCTCATTAATTAAGCTTTTCTCTGACCATTATTATTATTGGTGCATGCCTCTATTGAAAACATGGGTACCATACAATATATTTAATTTAGACATTATTTAATCATAGGGGTATATATGAAAATAATGCACAAAACGTCAATTAAATAGGAAAAATTTTAAAGTTTCAAAACGTCACTTAAAAATGAATGGAGGGAATACAATTTTTTGCTAAAAGATGGCAATAAACACCATCTTTTAGCTAGGGATATTACTTTAATAACTATTTTTAATTCGGTTAGGTTCATCTATTTCCAATAATATATCATATTGTAATTTCAATAAATATTTTTCATACATGTTATTTTTTATAATATCTTTTATTACATATGATACTTGATGATAATCTGAATATTAGTATAATAATTTTTTTTGAAAGGAATATTAGTATAATATTTGAAACAGAAAATCTGTAATATTTTAGTGTGGATGACTACCCTTTAAAAATCCCTTAAATAAATGGTGGATAGAAAGAAGTTTGGTTATGTTCCACACACATGATATGTTTTGTGCAAAATTAACATTAATAATGGATGCAGAGATAAGTAATTTAATATCCTTTTAACTTATTTTTCCCCGAATTGGGTTTAGCGCTGTGGCCTGGGCTATTTGGGCTTGCATTGACTTTAAGTGTTCGGCCCATTAAAGTGAAAAACACTTTTCAGGTCCTCAATACATTGTGTTCTGGACCTCATTAATGGGCTGATGTAATTCCCAAAATGAGTGAGACACAAGTACAAATACAAAAGGAGCAAGGGGAAAAAAATCAAAATTTAACTATTATTATCATTTTTGAATAAAGTAAAATCACGATGTCAACATTCTATAAGTTCTAATTTCGTGTTTTATTTTATAAATATATTTTTCTGTACATAATTATATTACACTCCATCTAAAAAAAGAATTATATTTCTAAAAAAATATGTTTTAAAAGTCAAAATCATTTTTTAACCCTTCTCTTTGAGCATCTGATATGTTTCACCGTTCACCTACTAAACTAGTAAACTAACTAATATTGATTGAATAAGTTAAACCAATAAACAAATGAAACGATTTAAGTAACATTTATTAACTCATATTTAAGTAACATTTATTAACTCATATATAATTAAGGTAGTGTATTAATTTAATTGATTTTAAAATATTTTGGAGAAACATTTTTCTTTTTTTAGAATAGGATTATACATAGTACTATTATATATGTTGCTTGTATAATGATGGGTTTTTGAGTTTAATCTGAGTTGATATGAGTTAATTCTAAATCATATAAACTCAGATTTTATGTTTTCAATTGTATTAATTAAGTGCAATATACCTTTTCGTTTCTTCAAAATTTTCAAGTATTCTCTTTCCGAGTAATATATATATATATATATATATATATATATATGTATATATATATATATTGTACATATATATATATATATTGTACTTAGACGAATTCAAATTCTAAATATTATAATAAATAGTCTTGAATATAAGAATTCATTTCCAAAAATTAGCTCGAGCGACATTTTGTTAGTATATTAAACTGAACTATAGTCACTACACAAGATCCTCCATTTCAATATGTATGTTATCTGATATTTAAAATATGTTCAAATGTTATTTATATTAAATGACATCACTATTTAACATATGATGTATATTAAAAATATTGAAATACGAGATAAAATACAAATGTAATAGATGATAGAGATGAAATACAAATGTAACCGGAGATCCAAATTTAAAGATCGGGACCCTACTTTAGGGTAACTCAGGAGAGGAAAATGAAATTGAATTGAGTCAGTTGTATTGCGCAAAGCCAGATTTACTACTTTTAGCTACCCATCAAGACACATGTGAGTTGATTTGATGGTAAGCCAACTTTATTTTCTTTATAAGTTTCTATAAGTTTTGTTTGATTGCTTTCTCGTGATGAATCTGTCTCCCATAGACACTCTCACCACCAATTCAAAGAATTAACACACACACACACAATCGCACAAACAAAAGTTTATAAAAGGAAAAAAAAAACGAAGAAGAAAAGAAGAGAAAAAAGGAGAGGTCCAGGACAAGTATTATGGTACGTCGACGTAATCATGTGTTGTTCAACAAAAGCAACAGTCTATGGCTGCAATATAATGCCCGTGAAAACAGCATGAATTCACGGAACGTACAATTATTCATTACTACATTTTTACATAAAAAATTACTTGTATAATATTTTTTCCTACCCAGTGAATTCTATAATATTGTGGTGATTGAGTGGATCTTATTTAATGTGATCCAGTACATTCAGTTTCTGTAATTAATGTAGTTTTTAAAGAATCTCATCATTTAATTTAGCTATAAAAACAAATAAATTTTCCATAATCATTTATTTGAATAAACAGTACTAAGACCGAATTAACTCATAAATATTAATTATACCTAAATAAACCGCAAGCAAGAACTGACAAACTAACTCTCTGTTCCATGTAATATTTAAATTCCGTATATTATTAAATTGATTACAATGTGTCATATGGAAGAAAAGGCATGATATATTTTTATATGTCCTTCCAAAAAATATTAGTTCTATTTTTAGACAATAAATTACATATCTTCCTGCAAAATTAAGGATCTCATGGAGGTAAAAAGCCGTGATATATTTTTATATATCCTTCCCAAATTATTAATTCTATTTGTAGACAATATATTACATATCTTCCTGAAAAAAAAAATCTCATGAAGCCATGATATATATATTCCCAAAAATATTAGTTCTATTTTTAGACAATATATTTCACATCTTCCTGAAAAATCGAGTTGATTCTTTCTCTCTCATAGACACACATGCACGCACAGTAGTCCACAAACACAACCATGCCAAAATTTTGTCCACATATACTCATTCGAAGAACACACTATAAATTTAAAGCTTGGAGCAATCCAAACCAAACAAATCCCTTTTTCAACCCACAAATTAAATCCCAAGACCTCTCCACTCTATAAAACCAATCACAGACACCCTAATCATCAAACCACTCTCCCATGGCACCCAACAGAGACACCACGTTTCTCCAAACCTTCACGAAACCCAACACCAACAGTTTCAACCAGAAGCCACCTAAGCTCTCAATGGACAGCCTCCAACGCACCATATCGGACATATCCTTCGAGCTCCTGAGCCAGGACACCCTAATCAAGCCGACATTGGAGAAAGAGCCGTTGCCGCCCATATCCGAGGTGGCCGAGGATGCCAAGTGCGAGTGCTGTGGGATGTCCGAAGAGTGCACCCCACACTACGTGAAGAAGGTGCGTGAGAAGTACGGCCAAATGATATGCGGCCTTTGCTCAGAAGCAGTGAAGGAAGAGATGGAGAAGAATGGCGGGAAAAGGGAGGAGGCGCTGCACGCGCATGTCAGCGCGTGTGCCAAGTTCAACAGACTGGGCCGGGCCTACCCGGTTCTGTGCCAGGCGGAGGCGATGAGGGAGATATTCCGGAAGAATCGGGCCAAGTCCCTCAGCCCGAGGGACAAGGGAGGAACGAACCCGAAGATGGGTGGGATTGCTAGGAGTTCTAGCTGTATACCTGCTATTACAAAGGAGATTAATACTCACAAGATGGTGTAGAGTTTAACAAGAAGATGAAGATGAAGATGGTGTTGTTAACTTTTCTTCATTATATTGTTAATTAATGCGTATCCATTAATTAAGTTGGTGAATACAGTTGTTTGATTTTATTTTTGCTAGGTTTTTGTTCAGTTTATTGTGTATTAATTAGGGTTTGTATAATGTGATATTAATTCTGACTCCACTTCTTAATATTGCTAATATTATGTTGTCAAACTTGTTAATATTGTTTGGAGCTGCCACACGTGCATTTCGCGAGTCTTCGTGTCAACAATTATTATTAGAATTGGATTTTTTTATCAAAATCAGAAAATATTTATTTTATTTAATTAAGTTGTGATAGGAGTAACTATCTCAATAGAAATAATATATAATATTCCCAAAGAGAACATTCCCCTAAAATTCAATGCAAATATATGCACACATAAAATTGAACATGTAGCAATTTACTAAAGATCAAACTAATCAATCAGATGTTAACCAAAAGAAAAAAAAAAATTCGATATAATGTTCTATCAAAATGCAACATTAACATAAAAGTGCAAAAATGTAAATTCATACAAAGAATTATTGACTAACAACTCATTCATCTGTGAGACCATTTTACAAATCATAATTTGTAAGTCATATAGGTCATTTATTGACCATCAAAACCAACCACGAACCAACATGTGATCAACAAGATTGATTTGCAACCCACATAACCCGTTAGTGTATTAGTTTTTCACTTTAAAGTTATTGTTTTTACTCTAAAAAATATTAACTATTATTGTAAAACATATATTATTGCAAACACTTAAAAAAAGTAATTAATTTTTAAAAAAAATCGTAAGTAATATTTTAAAATAAAAGGGTAAATGAAAAAAAAATGCTGCCCGAAATACTTTAATTCCTTAACAATGATATACAGTCAATTTCTTTTTAATTCAACAATAAATTGATATTTTGTAAAGTATAATATCTTGAATAGTAATCTTACTTTAATTGTATTTTTTTTTTATATTTTACATTGGAAGTTGTAATTTTTAACATTTGTTATTGTCTCTTTTTTGTTTTTTTGTTTTCAGATTCCACTTCTTCTTTCAATTTGTTTACTCAAATCAATTGTTATTTAGTATAATAATAGTTAAAAAATTTATTTAAAATTAAACATAAAGCGGAATTAAGCGAATCATATACCCGTTGCACTTTCCAATTTCCCATATTATGCTTTAATCCAAACGTGGCCAAATTATTTAAAATCAAACATACAGCGAAATCAAGCTAATCATATAGCCGTTGCACTTTCATATCTTTAATACAAACGTGGCTAAAGTAGAAAAGAAAAAGGTAAGAACCATATAAAAGTAAATTATAAATTCTTCAATTGGGCATGAATTGTAATCCCTAAAATCCTCGGTCAAATTTCAGGATCATACTAAACCTTGTCTTCCCTCTGAGGCGGCGACACCCATTTCAACACCCCTCCGCGCTTATGGCATCTGAATAGCGGCGAGCGGATTCAATGACAGTATGATCTTCTTCTGTTCTCATGCTTTTTTTTTCTTTCCTTTTTTTCCTTAGTTTATACTTGTTTATGTACTGTGTGTTAGTTCTGTAATGGTTATGAGTATCCTTAAACAATCACAAGAATTCAAGAAGCAACTCCAACATTGTTATTTCTTGTATTTTATCTGTGCAATATGAAAAACCATGTATATTTCATTTCTTTACCTAGGGTTTTTAATATATACTATTTCTATATATTTTTTTAATCTCAGGCTGCATAATTTATTTTCAGATCAAAGATGGTAAGCTTTAAGGTTTCTTATTTGCCTTTTCGTTTGGAAATATTTGTTTCTTCAAAAGTTAATATATATTTATCTTTGTGCTAGTTGCCGCTTTCGCTTCACAAAACTGCACAAGGGCATCCATTTTTCTCTCATCATAGCGGTTGATCTGTAGTTCGTTTTGGAAATCTGCTGAAACGAAGAAGAAAGTGCTAGAAATAAAAGAACAAGATGACAAGTTTGGCCTGTTTTTGGTTGAAACTTGGGACATGTTCATGGTCATTACATATTAATTCTGTTTGGCAATGAGATTTGACTGTGCGAATACTTGAATCTTGACTGAAAAAAATTAACATTTGTGTAAAAGATAACTTACGCACAATGGTTCTAGTTGAGCCTCCATGTTTTTTTTGTCAACATCTGATTGGATTTTATGTGTTCACTATACAATTCTTCAGTTACTTATACTCTCTTTTCATGTGATGGTTATTTGGTGACAGTTAGTGGAGCTAAAAAAATGGGAAAAAGTATAATGAGCATTTGGTGAATTGTGATACATGGATGAATATTCATCTCCATGAAGTTCTCTGTACATGAAAGGCAATTTAGTTTCCAATTTTATTTTTGAAAATGATCTATATTATGTTGAAAAACTGAGTATATTCTCTGATATGTTGTAATTAAGGATGATAATTGCAGGATGGCGATAGATTTTGGAGAATGCCAGAATGTTACATCCGTGGTAATACAATTAAGTACCTCTGAGTTCCAGATGAGGTGAGTTCACCTTTGTTACAAACCATGAAATCATGAAATGTAATTGTGTCGTATTGAATGCTAATTTGGTCTATATCTGTGCACATGTATCATCATCTCT
Source organism: Scutellaria minor (assembly GCA_954870855.1). Lineage (NCBI taxonomy): Eukaryota > Viridiplantae > Streptophyta > Magnoliopsida > Lamiales > Lamiaceae > Scutellaria > Scutellaria minor. The sequence goes on from OX940725.1 coordinate 4,936,406, forward strand.
CTGTTTTAAGTGCTTGGACTGATAGCTCTTGAACAGCAATAAGTTTTCACTTTATTACTTGTCTGAGGTACGGTAGAGTTCAGCATATATATTGCACAGTGTCAGCTTTCCTCTGGAAATATTATTCATCACATTTGGAATTAGTCCATTTCACTTGCCTCATTTGGAATCGAGTTCATTAAAATGTGGATGAACCACCTTTTGCTAAACTGTCTGCCTCAAGTCTTTGTCTTGTCTATCTGATTTATGGTGGGAACTCCATGCATATATTACTAATGCAATGACCTAGAGAGTTTTTGGAGTGTGTTACCAAAGATATGAAGAAACAATATACTTTGGATTTTATACTTGTGGACTGATGCTTTGATCAAAGAGTATTTTGTGTTATGCGTTCTTGTAGGAACTGATTTGTTGACTGGAGTATTGTCTAAAAGTTAAAAGCTAAGACATTTGAATTGCATGGCCTGCATCTTATTTTGTGCCGTCTTTCAAAGTATTGCTTTTGTACAAGCGGACCAAGTGATAGCCTCGCTAGGTAATATAGCTGGTAACAAGGTTCTAGGCTGTTGAGATCTTCTTAAACTGAATCAATCCTCATTATCCCAATGGAGCGAAGTGCCAAAATAATTGAAATTCAGGTAATTCTCTGCCGCTGATACTTATTACTTTTGAGTGAATTTATTTGACATTTTAAGCTAATTCTGTGTTATGTACTATTTCTAGATCTGTTTATAACCTTGATTAAATTGAATTGGTTGGTTCGCCTGCTTTGATGGCTCTTGGATCTTCCTCTCTTTCTTTCTCTGGAATGATGTATTTTAGCCAAATCATACAAAGATGTGCTCCAAAAGATGTGTCAGCTAAAGCTTTTGTCAACTGTCATTTGGAGGCTTTCTTAAATTTTGCTTCCATTCAGTGGCAAATGTCTTAACTGGGTCACCTTTTGTTGAAGTGCATCTATCTGACGATAAATAAAAGGGATTGGTTGCCACCTAACCAGGACTTTTTTCCTATTTTTTTCCCTTTTAAATTGTTTTTTACTAACATTGACAGTACACCCTTTGTTCGGTGTCTGCTTTGATATTTAATTGCACCCATTCCATTAGCTACTTTTATTGCTCTTGGATTTTCCCTCTCTTCATTGCTCTGAATGGTGTGTGCTTCAACCAAATCAGACAAAGCTGTGCTCCAAAAGGTGTGTCAGCTATAGCTTTTGTCAACTGCCATTTGGAGGCTTTCATGATTTCTGCTTCCATGCAGTGGCAAGAGTCTTTACCTAGTCACCTTTTGTTGAAGTGCATCTATCTGACGATCAAAAAAAGGGATTGGTTGTCACCTGACCAGGGCTTTTTTCCCCTAGTAATTTTTTTCCCTTTTAAATTGTTTTCTTACTAACACCGTCAGTGCAACCTTTTTATGGTGTCTGGCTTTGATATTTTATTACACACATTCCATTAGCTACTTTTGTTGGTTCACCTATTTTCATTGTTCTTAGATTTCCCCTCTCTTCATTGCTCTGAATGGTGTACTTTAGCCAAATCAAACAAAGCTGTGCTCCAAAAGGTGTGTCAGATAGCTTTTGTCAACTGCCATTTGGAGGCTTTCATGATTTCTGCTTCCTTGCAGTTGCTTCCATGCAGTGACAAGAGTCTCCACTGAGTCACCTTTTGTTGAAGCGCATCTATCTGGGATTGGTTGCCACCTGGGGTTTTTTCCTATTAAATTGTTTTCTTACTAACACCATCAGAGCAACCTTTGTATGGTGTCTGACTTTGATATTTAATTGCACCCACTCCATTATCTACTTTGGTTGGTTCACCTACTTTTATTGTTCTTGGATTTTCCCTCTCTTCATTGCTCTGAATGGTGTACTTCTGTCAAATCAGACAAAGTTGTGCTCCAAAAGGTGTGTCAGCTAAAGATTTTGTCAACTGCCATTAGGAGGCTTTTATGATTTCTGCTTCCATGCAGTGGCAAAAGTCTCAACTGAGTCACCTTTTGTTGAAGCTCATCTTTCTGACGATAAAGAAAAGAGATTGGTTGCCATCTGATCGGGGCTTTTTTTTCCATTGTAATTTGTTTTCATACTAACACTGTCGATGGCATCTTTTCACGTGGTTCAACTTTGATTCTTCCTAGCAACTATATATGTTGTATTTACTTATGAGAGATGTCTTGTAGGAATTTAACAGCTTGGATAGGAAATTATGGGCCAACTAGAATCTCCAAGCAGTTCTTGTTTCATGCATGTGGATGGTTATTTATGTGTTCACAATTTTCTTTTGTACTATTTATGTGTTCACTATACTCTTCTTCTGGTACTTATACTCTCTTTCCATGTGATGGTTATTTGGTGACAGTTAGTGGAGCTAAACAAAATGAGAAAACGTATAATGGGCATTTGGTGAATTGTGATACTTGGATGAATATTCATCTCGTGAAGTCATCTGTACATCAAAGGTAATTCAGTTTCCAATATTCTTCTAGAAAGTGCTCCATGTTATGTTGAAAAACCGAGTATATTCTCTGATATGTTGTAATTAAGGATGATAATTGCAAGATGGCAATAGATTTTGGAGAATGCCAGAATGTTACATCCGTGGTAATACAATTAAGTACCTCTGAGTTCCTGACGAGGTGAGTTCACCTTTGTTACAAACCATGAAATCATGAAATGTAATTGTGTTATATTGAATGCTAATTTGGTCTCTGTCTGTGCACATGTATCATCAACTCTCTGTTTTAAGTGCTTGGACTGATAGCTCTTGAACAGCAATAAGTTTTCACTTTATTACTTGTCTGTGGTACAGTTGAGTTCACAGCATATATATTGCACAGAGTCAGCTTTCATGTGGAAATATTATTCATCACTATAGGAATTAGTCCATTTCACTTGCCTCATTTGGAATCGAGTTCATATAAAATGTGGATGAACCACCTTTTGCTAAACTTTCTGCCTCAAGTCATGTCTATGATTTATGGTGGGAACTCTATGCATATATGAAAAATGCAATGACCTAGAGAGTTTGTGGAGTGTGTTACCAGTATGAGGAAACAATATGCTTTGGATTATATACTTTTGGACTGATGCTTTGGTCAAAGAGTATTTTGTGTTTTGTGTTCTTGTAGGAACTGATTTGTTGACTGGAGTATTGTCTAAAAGTTAAAAGCTAAGAAATGTGAATTGCATGACCTGCATCTTTTTTCGTGCCATCTTTAAAAGTAATGTTTTTGTACAAGCGGACCAAGTGATAGATAGCCTCACTAGCACTAGGTAATATAGCTGGTAACAAGGTTTCTTGGCTCATTATCCCAATGGAGTGAAGTGCCAAAATAATTGAAATTCAGGTAATTCTCTGCAGCTGATACTTACTACTTTTGAGTGAATTTATTTGACATTTTAAGCTTATTCTGTGTTATGAAGTCACTATTTCTAGACCAGTTTATTAGCTCGATTGTATAGAATTGGTTGGTTCGCCTGCTTTGATTGCTCTTGGATCTTCCGCTATTTCTTTCTCTGGAATTATGTATTTTAGCCAAATCAGTCAAAGATGTGCTCAAAAAGATCAGCTAAAGCTTTCGTCAACCGTCATTTGGAGGTTTTCATAATTTCTGCCACCATGCAGTGGCAAAAATCTCAACTGAGTCACCTTTTGTTGAAATGCATCTATCCGACGATAAAGAAAAGAGAATGGTTGCCACCTGACCAAGGCTTTTTTCCTTTTGAGTTATTTTTTTCCATTTTAAATTGTTTTCATACTAACATTGTTGGTGGCATTTTTTCAAGTGGTTCAACTTTGATTTTTCCTTCCTAGCAACTATATCTATTGTATTTACTGCTAAGGGATGTCTTGTAGGAAATTAACAGTCTGAATAAGAATTTACAGGATAACTAGATTCTCCAAGGAGTTCTTGTTTCATGCATGTGGATATGCATTATAATTTTCTGTCTTGTAGGAAATTAACAGCCTGGATAAGAAATTACAGGATAACTAGATTTTCCAAGGAGTTCTTGTTTCATTCATGTGGATATGCATTATAATTTTCTTTTGTATTTTTTATCGCAACTTGACAACTTGTTGGAGGATTAGCTAACTTTTAGCTACTGTTTTGTGAGTAACAAAGAAAAAATTACCATAGAGAAATGATATGTTTATACATACAGAGACAACATTGAACTCAATCCATTAATGATTCGATTCTTTGCAGGAGGTGATTCACATGCTCCTGACAAACTAACATACGTGGTCGACATGAAAAAGATTAGGTGGTGTGGAATTCTTCTGGTGAACTTGATAACTTACTTTCATATTTGGTTTGACTTATCTTGATTAGATGAAGGTTTAGTAAGAATCAACTATTCTGTGTTTCTCAGATAGTATCAGTTGCCTATTCAGTTGTTGCTTTGGTTGAAATCACAAGAAGAAATTCCATGGCAAAAAGTCTATTACCTGGAAACTGACGAGTATACCCTAATATTTCATTTGATGGTTAATTATAAAACATTCAATTCACTAATAGTTTATACTTTATAGTTAGCAGAATTCTTGGGGCATTCGTTCTAATTGTTTATTTAGCTACCCTATATGGGCCATGTTCCAAATTGACATTTTAGAGTAGAAAATACAGATAACGTTAATTTTTTATGAGCGCTCAAAGATTTCAATTCGTACAATTCACTATCATACACTATCATAAAAAAGATTTATTGTAATCAACATAGTCATCAAAAAAATCGATTTCCTCATCAGACTAGAAAACACAGAGGACTTGGTTTTTTTTTTTTTTTTGAAGAAAAAATGAAATTTCATTAACAAATTCCCTAAAAAGATTGAATCACATGACCTTATAAAAGAGAACAATAAAATGAAATTCCCAATTAAACTTGAAAATGAAAAGGCTAAACATAACCAGTCCCAAACAAACTGGGCCAAATAAACTAGAGAATTAAAAAGAAAAAGCCCGACTACTTTCCTTCTAAAATTCCAGCGCGCGCGCTCTCTCTCTCTCTCTATAATGCTATACGCCAAAATTCTTCTCTCTAACCATTTTCATCCCCATGTTTGGACTGGACTTGGCCAATTCGGATTTTGAATGGGTTGAGTCCAGTTCATATTTGAACAGATTTACAAAATCCTACAATCCTACTCTATTTTTTCTATAATTCTCAATATAAACATCTACTTTTTACAATTCTTAATAAAAACATCTAATTTTTCTACAACTCCCAACAAAAAAACATCTACTTTTTCTATAATTTCCTATGTAACAATAACATCTTAATTATAATTTTACTCAAAATTCAAATTCACAAAATATTTCTCAAGTCAAAATCCAAATTTGCAAAAGCCATCTTAGGTTCATTCCAAACACTCCCAATTTTAAAATCAAATTTGAAATATCTCTTAGACCCTAATTTCTAAACAATCTATGCATGCACATATAGGTATAATCTTCGGGTGCGGCTATCCGCACCCCACTATTTTACTAAACACACCCCACTTCAAGTGTTACTGTTCACATCATATAGGTATAGTCTTCAGGTGCGGCTATCCGCACCCCACTATTTTACTAAACCCACCCCATGTGAACAGTAACACTTAGAAGTGGGGTGTGTTTAATACTTATTGGGATGCGGATAGCCGCACCCATAGTTTTCAATACCACACTCGTATTTCACTGGACTCCTGGCATATATCTTGGGTGCGATGGAGGCGATCGAGGAGTTGTCTCAGCTCTCTGATTCGATGCGCGCTGCTTGCCGTCGAAAATGTAGATGAGACGTCGCCTCTGCTTCTTCAAATCGTGCCTCTACTTTTCTCAATGCTGTTGTTCTTGGGAACACTGTGAGTATGATTATTCAGAGATTTGTTGGACTTTGCTCTTTTTTACTTACTATATTGGTATTGTGTGGAGTACTTGAAAGTAGTGCTAGATCCTTTGTGCTAGGTCGTTTTGGATCTGGAGTGTTATTTTCTATAATCCAGATGAATTGAAATTGTGTTTATGATCTCATAATTGGAATTATATATTCTGTTGTGTTTTGGTATTATAATGAACTACTTACTCTATTTTCATGTATGGAAACTGGAGTGTTGTAGATCATACATTTAGTATGTAAGCGAAGTATACAATGCAAGATCAGTGTTTCCTGTTTTTCTATATGATGTAATTGTTTGGATTGAGATTCTATCTTTAAAAGAGAGATAATACTGATTTGTAATGAGCAGAAGAGAGTTATGAGTATTTGACCTGTTTTTCTAAGCACAAATTGGTATTCTGAACTCTCTGCCCCCCCTCTCTCCCTCCATGTACTCAAATCTAGGTTGAAAAGTGAACTGATTTACATAATTATTCTGCTATAGATTGTATTTTTTAAGGCATTGATCTCATATCAAGCTTAATGATTCTTACTTTCAAAAAGGATTTAGGAGTCCTTTAGTCATACTCTCTTGTCAGATAACTCATCACATTATGCAGTTGTGGTATTAGTTTTCCTTTTTTACTTTCCTTAGTCACTTTCTTTCGGTTTCCAGCATCCATTTGGATTAGCTACTCCATAAGAAACTTCATGCCAAATGTTATGTAACTTTTTGTTCCCATTGAGCTTAATTTGCATGATACATTTTAATTTATGAAGTCCTTTCCTGAATTATGAAGAGCTTTTATGTTGCATTTCCAGCATTCTTCTGACTTTTTGTAACTTGTTAAAGGTATTAGGATTTGGCTGCACCTGCCACAGGAACTATGATTAAAAAAAAGTACATTGTTCCATTGACTTGACGACAATTCCTAAATATGTTTCCAGATAAAAGCTTAGGTTTATGTGGATCCATTTTTTTACTGGTTTCATTGAACCATACAATTCCCTTGATAAAAGCATATATAAATAACTGAACTGCAGAATATAGATAAGTTTACCAAGGTTAAAATATATTAATAAAGACTAGAAAGTTGGTAAAACCTAATGATTTGTCCCTGATTTTTCCTTTGTCACGATACATCTGCTTTTCTATTGTGTATGAATGGACTCTGAGAAATGGTAACCTGTAGTGGGGGTTTTCTTGGTGAATTGTGATTGTGGTCTTGTCCGCAAATCAGATGATCAATAATGTTGTGCTTTAGTAGATGGTGCCTGTGCCCTGGACTACAAATTTCTAAGTAGCTTGATGGGGAATGTGAGTCTGCTTTGTCACTATGTCTTGATTTTTTAATTCAAAGGATAAAAGTAAGAAAAAAAATTGTTCGTCCGTTGTTTGTAGTTTTGTTGAAGTTTATATGTGATTTAACTTATGGCTTCTATTAACTTATGTCTGCGATTTGTGTTTTTTTTTTGTTAAATTTTATATGTGAAACAACTTTTAGATTCCATTTCTAGGTACAAGAACTGTTGGAGTTATTAGCAAGATAGATCAAGCATCTTCAGAACCAAAGGTCCTAGCTGCCGTGCAGGCTCTTTTATTGAATTAAGGACCCCAAAGTACATCTGACATTCCATGGGTTGCTTTGATTGGCCAATCTGTAGCTATAGCATTTGCACAATCGGGGAGTGTTGGTGCTGATAATTCTGTAGAAACTGCATGGTGAGCAGAGAGCGAAAGTTTGAAGGCAATTTTTCCAATAGAATCAAGCAACTACCCTTAGATAGACACTTTGACATCAATAATGTAAAGAGGGTATGACTTTTAAACCATTGTAACCAATAGTTCTCCAAAGTCTTTATGCTTGTTCAGTGTTTACATTGATGATTGTACATCTTACCAGATTGTGCTTGAAGCTGATGGTTATCAACCTTATCTCATCTCTCCTAAGAAAGGGTTGAGGTCTTTAATTAAAGGTGTTTTAGAGCTTGCTAAAAAACCATCATGTCTTTGTGTTGATGAGGTAAACCACAATTGTTTTCTCTTTTTGTTTTGGTTTTTGCCTCTAGTAATATCTTAAATCTTAAGCCATAGGTGATATCATTTCACTAATCATGATCTCGAGGTCAAATTACCTCATTTTGTTTTGGTTGTTGCCTTTATAATTTTTTTATCCATGGGTGATTTCTTTTATTTTATCAATGTCTGTAAATTCTCTATAGGTGCATCAAGTACTTGTTGATATTGTCTCAGCTGCTGCAAATGCCACACCTGGGCTTGGAAGATATCCATTTGATCTTCATAGAATATATTTTCTGTTGTATGTATAGGTGGTAGCAATTGCCTCAACCGCTCTGGAAGGATACAAAACTGATTTAAAAAACATGGTAGTTGCACTTGTTTACATGGGACATGCTTTTGTTCCTCCCCAACATTTTATCCTTTTGGTGAAGAGGCGGTGTGTTCTAGAGTTGTCATGTTATAGACAATTCCACAATTATAGTGATTTCTCTTAGATTTCGAGAAGCAGTGGGAAAAGGTTATTTATGATTGAACTTGCTCTTGATTGAATATCATATTGTATTTCCTTTTATGGGTTTTTTTTTTAATTTATAAATTGCACATTATTCCACATTTTTTTTTGTGAATATTGGATATTTTTGTATTCACTTGGTTTGATAGTTTTCCAGGATGGATAGACAACATCGTGAAGAGGAGTTGGAAGGTCGATCTTCCAAAAAGACACTTTATGCTGAGCAGTCCATACTAAATAGGGTACACAATGTTTCCAAATTCTCTTCACTTCTTTTTCTTTCTTGTATTTTCGGTTACTGAATCACATGGTTCTCTGAGCTTGATCGCATTTGTGTTGAGAATTATGACAATGATTTTGTTTTGTCAAGTTTTTGACTCTCCGTTCGTGCAATAAAACAACATGCAATTCCCAATAATACGACAAATATAATCAATTCTACTAAATCAAACCAATTTGACTACATATAATCAATATTTAACACAATTCATATAATTAACATTCATATAAATCTAATGAAAATTCAATATAATCAAACGAGAATTCAATAGAATCTAATGAAAATTCGCCAGCATTTTGATGTATGCATTAATTTACCAAGTTTTTTGACTCTCCAAAAATTTGACAAATATAATCAATTCAACTGCAAATAATTAATATTTTAACACAATTCATATAATTAAATATTCATATAAATTTCACGAAAATATCAATATAATCCAATGAAAATTCAGTAGTATTTCAATGTTTGCATTAATCTATCAAGTTTTTAGTCCTATGTATTTATAATAAAACATGCAATTCCAACAAATTCGACAAATACAACCAATTCAACTAAATATACATATTCAACTATATGTGTTATCAATAATTTAACGCAATTCACATAAATAAATGTTCATATAAATCTAACGAATATTCAATATAATTTAATAACAATTCGGTAGCATTTCGACACATGCATTAATCTACCAAGTTTTCGACTTTCTCTATTTGTAATAAAACATGCAATTTCTAACAATACGACAAATATAACTAATTCAACTACATATAATCAATATTTTATCACAATTCACATAATTAAACATTCATATAAATCTAATGAAAATTAAATATAATCTAATGATCAGCAGCGTTTCGAAGCATGTATTAATCTACCAAGTTTTTGATTCTCTATCTCTGCAATAAAACATGTAATTCTTAACAATTCGAAAAATATAACCAATTTAACTACATATAATCAATATTTTAAATCAATTCATATAATTAAACGTTTATATAAATCTAACGAAAATGCAATGTAATTTAACCAGAATTTTCCATTCCAACGAAACTTTCAGAACGCAATTCTGAGACGGTTTAATATTTCATGAATATCTCGGGCATGAAAATCTTGGCTTCCATGACGATCCTAGGACAAGATTTTCAGGTGAATTTTTGTTCATCTTCATAATTTTAGATTTTCTTTCCAATAAAATTTTCAGAAAGTAATTATGAATTGGTTTAATTTTTCGTAAAAATGTCGAGAAAGGAGAATCTTGGCTTCCGTGACAATCCTAGGACAGAATTTTCAAGTGATTTTTTGCTCATCTTCATAACTTTGGATTTTTCTTTCTAACAAAATTTTCTGAATGCAATTCTGAGACGCTTTAATTTTTCGTGAAAATCATGGGGCAGAAGAATATTGGCTTCTGTGACAATTCTAGGGCAGAATTTTCTGGTGATATTTTGCTCATTCTCAAAATTTTAGATATCTTTTCAAACAAAACTTTTAGAATGCAATTTCGAGACAGTTTAATTTTTCATGAAAATCACAGGTAGGGGTGGTACGGTATGGTATATCGAAAATTTCTCGTCATACCGTTACCTTACCGAAAATTTCAGTATACCGTACCTTCGGTATACCGAAATTTCGGTATGAAAAAAGTTCATACCGTTACCGGCATATTGGAATGGATCGGCATACCGTTCCATACCGGTATACCGAATGGATCGGCATATCGTTCCATACCGACATACCGTTCCATACCGGAATGGACCGGCATACCGTTCCATACCGAAAAGGATTTTTGTATTAGAATTATTAAAAAATAATATTGATATTTATTTTTATATCGGTATACCGAAAATTATTTCTTGGGGCAGGATTTTCAGGTGAATTTTTTCTTTTGCTCATAATTTATAATTTCCTTTCTAACGATACTTTCAGAACGCAATTCTGAGACAGTTTAATTTTTCGTGAAAATCTTGGGGCATGAGAATCTCTATTTACGTGGCGATCCTGTGGAAGAATTTTCAGGTGAATTTTTGCTGATCCTCATAATTTTGGATTTCCTTTCCAACAAACTTTTCAGAACGGAATTTTGAGACAGTTTAATTTTTTGTGAAAATCTTGGGACAGTAGAATTTTGGCTTACGTGACGATCCTAGGGCATAATTTTTAGGTGATTTTTTGCTCATCCTTGTAATTTTTTATTTCCTTTCCAACGAACTTTTCAGAACGTAATTCTGAGACAGTTTAATTTTTCGTGAAAATTTCGTGACTGGAGAATCTTGGCTTACATGACGATCCTGGGTAGAACTTTCCGGTGATTTTTTCACTCATCCTTATAATTTTGGATTTTCTTTCCAGTTATACATTCAATCATTCAGAACGCAATTACAAGACAGTTTAATTTTTCATGAAAATCTAAAAGCAGGAAAATTTTGGTTTCCGAGACGAACGTGGAGCAGGATTTTTAGGATTTTTTGTTCATCCTCATAATTTTGGATTTTCTTTCCAACGAAATTTTCAGAACGTAATTCTGAGACGGTTTAGTTTTTTGTGAAAATCTTGGGACGGAAGAATCTTAACTTACGTGACAATTTTGGGGCAGAATTTTCAGGTGATTTTTTGCTCATCCTCATATTTTTTTATTTCTTTTCCAACATAACTTTTTGAACGCAATTCTGAGACGGTTAAATTTTTTGTGAAAATCTCGGGGCATAAGAATCTTGGCTTACGTGACGATCCTAGGATAGGATTTTCAGGTGATTTTTTGCTTATCCTCATAATTTTGGATTTCCTTTCTAACGATGCTTTCAGAACGCAATTCTGAGACGGTTTAATTTTTCGTAAAAATCTTTAGGCAGGAGAATCTTGGTTTTCGTGACGATCTTGGAGTAGGATTTTCAGGTGATTTTTTTCTTTCCCTCATAATTTTTGATTTCTTTTCCAACGAACTTTTCAGAAAGGAATTTTGAGACTGTTTAATTTTTCTTGAAAATATTGGGGTAGGAGAATCTCTATTTACGTGGCGATCCTGTTGAAGAATTTTTAGGTGACTTTTTGCCGATCCTCATAACATTGAATATTTTTTTCAACGAACTTTTCAGAACTCAATTCGAAGACAATTTAATTTTTTGTGAAAATCTCGGGGTATAAGAATCTTGGCTTACGTGATTATCCTAGGGCAGGATTTTCAGGTGATTTTTTGCTTATTCTCATAATTTTAGATTTCCTTTCTAACGATACTTTCAGAACGCAATTGTGAGACGGTTTAATTTTTCGTAAAAATCTTGAGGTAGGAGAATCTTGGTTTTCGTGACGATCTTGAGGCTGGATTTTCAGGTGATTTTTTTCTTTTCCTCATAATTTTGGATTTCCTTTCCAACGATACTTTTAGAATGCAATTCTGAGACAATCTAATTTTTCATGAAAATCTTGGGACAGGAGAATATCTATTTACGTGGCGATCCTATGTATGAATTTTCAGGTGACTTTTTGCTAATCCTCATAATTTTGGATTTCCTTTCCAACGAACTTTTCAGAAAGTAATTAGGAGACGATTTAATTTTTCGTGAAAATCTCGGGCATAAGAATCTTGGCCTACGTGATTATCCTAGGACAGGATTTTCAGATGATTTTTTTCTTATTCTCATAATTTTGGATTTCCTTTCTAACGATACTTTCAGAACGCAATTCTGAGGCAGTTTAATTTTCGTAAAAATCTTGAGGCAAGAGAATCTTGGTTTTTGTGACGATCTTGGGGCAGGATTTTTAGGTGATTTTTTTTTTTCTCATAATTTTGGATTTTCTTTCCAACGATACTTTCAGAACACAATTCTAAGACTGTTTTCGTGAAAATCTTGGGGCATGAGAATCTCTATTTACATGGTGATCCTGTGGATGAATTTTCATGTGACTTTTTGTTGATCCTTATAATTTTGGATTTCTTTTCCAACGAACTTTTCAGAACGGAATTTTGAGACGGTTTAATTTTTCATGAAAATCTCGTGATTGGAGAATCTTGGCTTACATGACGATCCTGGGTAGAATTTTCAGGTGATTTTTTTTTCCATCCCCCTAATTTTGAATTTTCTTTCCAACGATACTTTTGGAATGCAATTATGAGACAATTTAATTTTTTGTAGAAATCTCAAAGCAGGAGAATCTTGTCTTCCGTGACGAACGTGGAGCAGGATTTTTATGTGATTTTTTGCTCATCCTCATAATTTTGGATTTTCTTTCCAACTAAATTTTCAGAACGTAATTTTGAGACGGTTTAATTTTTCATGAAAATATCAGGACAACAGATTATTGGCTTACGTGACGATCCTGGGGCAAAATGAAATCAATCATTTTTATTTTGAATTGATTTTTTAGCAATATCAATGGATTTTGAATTCATTCTAATTTTTGATGGATTTCAAATCCTTATTTCAAATCAAACAATTAAAATTGACCTTTTGTTAAAATCGAACATTTTCTTTTCTATCCCTACATTCATGTCTTACAATAATAATAATGATTGAAAAATAGAATTTGCGCTGAAAAATTGTAATCGCTCGTGATTATAATATCTTTATACGTTGGGTATTACACATCACAAAACATACCAAAGACATCAATTTTTTTGAGGAATATATGGCATTGAAGTATAATTTTTGATACATAAAAGTTTGGAAAATTTACATAAAGTATAATTGTTTGGGCCTACTTTGGTGGATTGGGCTTTGATGAAGAACAATGCTTTTCGGGTGTTATTTAGTAATTGAGTTTTGCTTGTAATATAAAAAAAAGGGATTTTAGAGACTTATCTCTACCCACTTTATACTAACTCTGACAACAAATGAATATTTTATTCATTACTAAATATGTATTTTTTTGATTTATCAAAATTAATTTATGTGTTTTTTTTTTCCTTGCAACAGTTTATAAGAAATTAGTTCATTAATTTTATAATTCAAAGTATTTCCTTCACGATCAGGACTACTGTCAATAAAATCAAAATGAAAAAAAAAATTACATTTGAAATAAAAAATTAACTTTTATTTTTGTAATTATTGATGGGGAAGGAACTGCAAATAATTCTAGCACAAATTCAAAATTAGGTCGACTTCACAAGTACAACCTCAGACGCACGTTGTATTTAAGTTTGTCGCAATATTGAATCAATCGTGGACCAATACTTTGTTGTATTGGGCCTTAATCAAGAATTATGCTTCTTGAGTCTTTTTTTTTTATTTTAGGGGTGGGGTGTTGGAGTTTTGCATCTAAATAAATATATTAATTATGTTGAAATATGATTCCAAAGATACAAAAACATTATAAATTTCCAATAGTTTTTTTCTGGGATCACACAAGATTATTCCACCCTCCTCTATAATGTCGTATTTTAATTTTGTACGAGGATAATAATAAGTGCTTTGAAATAAAATATAAGAACGAAATATGATATAGAGTCGAAAATTATTACAAGATATAAACAAACTGTTTTCAGTATCGACCAAGTTTCAAATCCTCAAATGCAAAAATGCTACAAATCATGTGGTCGATAATTAAAACAAGAATTTTGATGAGTTGTTTTCAAACCTCAATTTAAAAGAACTCTCAACCTCATCATGTTGTCATGATATTCATATTTAACCATATACATATATGCAGAACAACTGGCTTTCAAGTGGACATTTTCAAGCTTATCTGAGTTAGAAACAATTTCCCCAGAAATAAACTGTAAGTTCTGATGAAGGATTTCTAGTTGCAATTCCTTGCAATTTGACAGTGTTATCCCTTCACATGACCCTCATGCCATGCATCCAATGTTATATCCAAATAGCAACACCAAATAGCCTAATTAGTACTTATAAAGAGTGATCAATCTTGATTACAAATTGCAGTGTAGTAGCCCTAGTTGCAATTAGCTCATTTATGGCTATGACTAAAAAGCAACTCTTATCTGTTCACTTTAACCTGTAAAGGGTCTTTTCTTGGAATAGTAAATTAACTTAAATTTGAAAGCAATGCTTCATATCTCATGTTTCTTCTGTTGATGATTAATCCTTTTTTCTCTCCCATTATTTAATCACCCCTATATATACACATCATGTTTGGATTAAATGTTGTTTCAGTACCACTATACTTGTAATATTAATTCTCAGCCAAAAAGAGATGACTGTTAAAGCCCACCTTGAAGATCAAGAAAACGACAATATCCTTCCAATAATGGTACGTTGGTTTAAATCTCGTATTTCATTTTATCAATGCAAACTGCACGTATACATACATATATATATATATATGATATCATGGTATATATATGTGATCACTGCAGAGTGATCATCAATTTCTTCGAAAAGCGGTGTCTGATGTGACAAATGAAAAAAGCAAATTGGGTAAAGATTTGGAAACCATTGTTGAATTGGATGAAGCAATATTGCTAGCAGAATGTGACTGCTGTGGGCTGAAAGAAGACTGCACAAAAGAATACATTTCAAGAATCCGAAAGTCTTATTCGGGTAAATGGGTTTGTGGGCTTTGCTCCGAAGCAGTGAAAGAAAGGCTGAACCAGGGCCCGAGCCCGATAGCCATTGAAGAAGCTGTGATCACTCACACAAATTTTGTGCAAGAGTTTAATACCACGACAAGGCTTAATCCTAAGTTGTCATTGACATATTCAATGAAGGATATTGCTAAGAGAAGTGGGGAAAAAAGAAAGAATTTATTGGGTGGGATGAAGATAACCAGGAGCTCTAGCTGTTCTCCAAGAATTGATCTCGACATGAATTAATTAAGCAATAGTATATGGGATCTTAATTAATTAATTAACATAGATTCGAGATTAATTTGCTATTCTTGATATGGATTTATATAATTTCTCTAATAATTGAGCTCTTGGACATAATATTATAATCAATAACTTAATTTTAAGATTTGTAATTTTTTTGATGCTTTGAAGTGGAGAGTTCAAATTGAACAACTTCAGATACACATAGAGAGCGTGTACTAGATAGATTGAAAGGAATTTACCAATAGATTATAAGCTAATTAGTACAATATATATTATAATTATGTGATTAGGTAGTTGTGAAGTGGCTGATAACACATGTATGTACATTGGTATCATTTGTCTTTGTAAAATGTGGTCCCGTTGAAGAAAAGAGTATGAAAACCTTATTCAGTCATTTGGTGTTTTCTACCAAATTTTATCTTTTATCTGATGTCAATAGACAGTATAGAGGTTTTCTTTTTTTTTAAGATTTATATATATGAGATGATCATGCCCAAAATTTTCCATACAAAAAAAAAAAAAAAGTTTTCAGCTTCATATCTACTTAATATAATTTTGTCTCTTTAATTTTATATATATATATATATATATATATATATATATATATATATATATATATATTTCATTTTCTATCAGGGAAAATCTTATATTAATAAATTAATTTATGTCCAAGGAAGTACACATGCTTTAAAAGAGTGGCAGCATCCAATCATTAACACTCTTGGTTTTGAGAATTGGTCCAATATCGCAATGAAGGCTGAAAGACATGGTCGTAGAAAATGACTTCCACGATCCTGTTAAAGATTTTGGAGATTTTGTATAAATATCTTCTTGAATTAAATCAACCAAAGACTAATTTTCCCATTGTAACTTACTTTTTTTTCTCAAATAGTTATTTCATATCGATGTTAGGCATGCATTGATACATGATCTTTAATTCTATATGAAGTTATAGTTTTATTTTTTATATTTATATACATTGTTATATATACAATGAAAATATTATATAAATTATATTCAAATTGTATACCAAATGTATATTAAATTTAATTAAAAAAAATTAGAACACCATGAAAAATAGAGGATTCAATTGATGAAACCATCTTCAGTATACTATTAAGTCAACGTACATTTGAATTGAGACACTCTTTTATAAGATCGTTTTACCAATTTTTAGAAGACTTAAATGTTACTGTTCTAACCTAATAAGAAAAAGAAATAGATTCAATAAAACATCATCTCACAAAATATGTTTCCTGGGACAATCTCTCACTGGGTTGTTCTTATTTATACAAGCATGAACCCATAACAGATTATTGTGTGGTCTTCATGGGCGCATCTAATTAATCCTTACATTGGAATGATAATATCTACGTGAGCCCCCAAGTACTTATACCACTTCAATCTAAAATAAATGAATCGCATTTAACAATAAATAAATTTATCCACAAGAAAGGTCGTATTGAAAAAGTCAAAATTGTAGATGTGATTAAATTGACTAATAAATAATTGGAGAAGTTATGTGATCAGAATTGATAGCTCATAAAATGTTGTACATTCTTATAATATGTGAAAATCATGAGTATCCTGAAATACAAATTTAAATTTTCAATCGATTGCATGAAACAACATTGTAACGAGTTTTTAGTCATTTACATAAAAATGAAATAAGTAATCTCTCTCTTAATTTCCATTCCAACATCATTTTAAGGGGTTAAAATTAAGTTTAGGTCTCATAACTATGAGTCTTCCAATCTTGGTCCCATAATTATACACCATGATATCAATTTAGTTCCACAATTTAATAAATTATTCGATTTCAATCCAATTTTGCTGAAATTTTCAATTTTTGTTGGAAAATATCATGTGACAAATTCTTATTAGGATTGATTTTGACAGTACATAAAAATTTGACACATAATATTTTTCGGTGAAATTTGACAAAATTGAAGTGAAGTCTGAAATATTTTTAAATTGTGAGATTAAATTAAAAATCGTGATAACTATGAAATTAAAATTGGAAGACATCGTAATTATGTGATAAAAATGATTTTAACATCAAAATTTGAGTGTGAAAATAGATTACTTCAACATTGTGAAATCATCTACTCAACCCAACGATATAAACTGTTAAGAAGAAACTATTTTCCTTTTTCTTTCTAGTAAAGAGACAAAAGCAAAAGTAATATGAGTCCAATAAAGAAAAGAAGTTGGATACATTGGTAGTAAGGGTGTGGTCCAAAATGATCTTTTTATAGGGTTCATGTTCTAAAAACTCAATTTGCAAAATGGTCCCCAATATTTTTTGAATCCCAGCCCAAAACCTTTTGCTCACCATTATATGGATGGAAGGTAACCACCCAAAGTTGATGCAACCTTCTAACCCTAGAATTCAATCTAACACGTGCACTTCCATTCGCTTTAGGGTTTTGAATGTGAAAATTATGGACCACTCTCATTTAATTTTTTCTAAAAGTTGCATGTGAATTTAATCATATGATTCTGAATACAAATTCAATACGATACTTCACTTCATGGTAAAAAGATCTGTGTGATTGTGACGTGGAAGCATGCACTTCAATTTTGTGCTATTAATAATCGCTATAATTAACAAGTTTCCGTTTCCGAGGGAGATCAAATGTAATGTGTCAAAAATTTTGTTTTTGAATTAAAATTTATAACTTACTATTTTCTTTGAACGGGTAATGAACTGTGTATTATAATTATAATTGTATAGATTTATCCATAAATTAATTATGTATATATATGATTTAGGAAAATGAACTGTCTATATATTTTCTTAAAAAAATAAAAAATAGAAAGGTCATATAAGGACTCCATCCCTATAAAGGAGTTTTGCAGTAATAGAAATTCCAATTGCGCACTTAATATCGTAATAACATAAACATTTATATATATAAATAGGTGTACTATTTATTTGATAGAAGCATTATATTTCTAAGAATAGACAGTATATTCAAAACACCATATTAGTATATTACTACACTAGTTGGTCAAATACATTTGAATTGTCTTCCTATATAGTGAAGGGTGGGGCTAAACACGTGACCTCATTTAAAATAAACCAAAACTAAATATAGATTAAAATATATATAATTGAATGGATAGATAGTAATATTGTGGGATATACATGTTTAGAAATTTCAATAATATTAAATTATTTTAATAATTAAGTAGATGTGTTTAATTAGTAATGGGTGGAATGTATATACCACTGTACCACCCTTGACCCTTATCTTATTAACCTATGACAATAATTGGATTTCTTATGGGGCCCAAGCCTGACCCAAAAATTACCAAAGTTACCTATTATACAGAATGTTTGGGCCACACTGTGGATCGATTCTGGCCCATTTATAGCTCATATGTCTCCCAATAATTAATATTTGACATATATTAATTGAAGACAAAAGGAAAAAAAAATTGAAAAAAAAAAAGACAAAAAAAGGCGGATTTGATTTGAGATGACTGATAGCTTTCGCCTTTAGGTACAGTAGTTACCTGGTAGCTGAATTTTATAAGCAAATATCGAAATAAAGTGCAAGAAATAAATACTTTGATGAATGATTAACTACGGATAAATTATTTATTAAGATGAATAAATAACATTTTTACCTTTTTAAGTTTTTTTTTCCCATACAAATTTAGCTGTACATTATCTGACTTTAAAAATAAATAGAATATAGGGCTAGAAAATTTCGATAAAACAAATTGACAAAAAATTGGTCTGCTTCGTTTTGGGCCTGTGGCCCAATTCACTTTCTTTAATTAGTATGAGGTCAATCTTTGGTTTATAACCTAACATCAATATCTATTTTTTAAATTATATAAATTACATAAATTAGTGGCAAAATAATTATATATATATTTTTTTTTGTATAAATTACTCCGTGTCTCGTTAAGGACAATATTACCCTCTATAATAGAATTTGTGTAATTTAAAGGCAATGGTTACTATTTAAGTCGTAATATAAAAATATCAACGTCTTCTCCTTTTACTTGAAAAGAAGTGCCAATTTTAAAATGACGTCTTTGTTCCATCAAAGTAGGTTAATTAAGGTCTTTAATTGAGCACGCACAACTTAGTGGGTTGGAACACTATTACGATTTTGTTAATAAATCGCACTTTATTTAATGTAAGCATTGGACCACTGCCAAAAATAATATCAAAGCCTTATCTTAAAACTTAAAAGCATGGGCAAACCTTATTTAGTGGAATTGGGTCGGATTCGTCATGCCCACCTCATCTCTACTAATTAAATCGAAAAATGATTAAAGTTAATTTAAACCTACTTGAACTATTGTGACATCAAAACACTGAATATCCACATCAAATGTATATAAATTATGATAGCATTTAAATTCGTTTAGGTGACGAATAAGAAGAAAGATCATCATTTTCCAAAGCTTCGATACTTGGGTTATATAAGAAAATAAAACTATTATTAAAACCATAATATTATTACTGTGAAAACTTTAGAGCAAAAGTCTTTTTTCTTTTTTTTTTTTCATTTCCCAAGAAGTTGTGATGAAATTAATAATTTGTGGAAAATATTTTTAAACAATAGATAAATTAGAATGGAGAATAAGAGATTAGTGTTTAGTATTATCTTTAATAGAATAATTTAGATTAGATCAACAAAAAGTGGAAGATTATTTGTAGTGCAAACAGGGGCACTAAATTTTGGATGCTTGTGTTCTGTATAGCATAATGGCATAAGTTAACTTTCCAATATCATCTAAAAAGTATATGAACTGCATTAGGAGTTGATAGTGCTGAATATTTAATATAAAGACCATATTAAATAATATATATGGTTTTGAATATTGGATTTCGCACTGGAAAAAGTGAACTGACATACAACTATTATATAATAAAATAAATCAATCGCTATTTATCTATATGTAGTGGCTAAGTGAGCACTAATAGTTGTGCTTGAATTAAAATGATACTGATTTGATATTTAAGATAATTCCATATCAATTATAAACTTTATTTATTATTCATAAATAACTATCTAAATTTTACTATATCATTTTTTTTAAATTTAAAAGTATTAATATTACAAAAAAATAATTTTATTGGTTATTCTATCGCAATTATTGTACTTATCTTTGTGAATATGGGTTTGAAAGGGCACGGCCCACTTTCCAGCCCAAATTAGCGTGCAGCATTTGTCTTCCAATTTACAAGTTCATCTACAAATTAATCAATTATTAGGTGATACTCCACACTCTTGCACATAATAAATCAACGACAACTTTAAAGTAAAATTTATAGAGTAAGTCTCTTGTGAGACCGTCTCATAAAATTTTAATGCATTGCGTGAGACGGATCAATCCACAACCCAATTATCCACCACCCAAACCCAACAATTAACATGTTATTTGTGGTGATGGGACTTCATCTCACAAAAACTATCCGTGAGACTGTCTCACATGAGTTTTTATGAAATTTCTATAAGAAATTAATCAAAGACTATGTATAATTATTACAGATAGACGTGAATGAATGTTAATATCTATGTGAGGAATGAGTAATATACCAAATAATTAATTTAAAAGAGGCAAACCTACGCAACTATTCACTTAAAAAAAAAAAAGGAGAGAGTTACAACATTTTCTGTAAATTGATATTATAAAAAGAAAAATAAAACTATGAACTAATATTATATGACTGATGACATATGACAATTGTGATTTAAAAAAAAAAAAAAGAGAGAGAGAGAAATAAATAAAAAAAGATCGAGTTAATATTAGAAAATGAAAAAATTGGTGAAGGCATGGTAAGTTGAAAAGGACAGCACACTGTATATTCCTTCGAGAAAGAGAATGGAAGGGTCCCACTACCATTTCATTTGATTAGCAAAAAGATATTCCACTTTTTCAATCCCATCTCCCAATATATACAACATATTCTTCTTCTTTACCTTATTATGTATTTTCTCTCTCACAATATATATATATATATATATATATATATATATAACTTCTGTACATCAGCTCTCTGTATTTCTGTCTCTATTCTTTTGCAATCCCACATTTTGCTTTAATTAACTGCAACACCAGGTGACTCACATTTCAAGGTCTCCAACATATATAATAGTGAATTTTGTGTTTTTAATTAAATATTCCCACTCCACATATTGAATATTCTTATGTATTTCACTGAATGTTGTATATATAATATTGTTGAGATTTCAATGACTTAATGCTATATTTATTCAATGGCTAAGTTAGAGATTGGAATATAGGATCATGATCGATCATTTTGGATCCTAATTCAGAAGATATTTTTCATAATTTTCATTCATAAACTAACTCTGAAAATACAAACTTATATATAACATGCAGCATATAGTTAAATCTTTCACTTTTATCATCTTCAAGTACTGAAATCTCTGTATACATATACTGATATGTACACATACTACATCATTTATTAATGATAAACATTAATTGTCTGAAAACTTAACATGAACTAAAGCAAAATAATACACACAGACACTAGATTCAAAATGGCTTACCGAATAAACAGATCTTTTTCTGTGAAAAGCTTTTAAATTCTTCCAAACTAATAATAAAAGTTCACACTATTTTTGCAATGTTGATGCAAATAACTCCAAAATACAAAGGCAAAATGAGCATGGCCTCACCAACTTTGATTTGAGCTTCAACGGTTACACATTTTGCTTTGTCACTTTCCAAGCTCAGTCAAAAGACTATTTTGGTAATATCCCACAAAAGCTATGTCTTTTCACCCAACATCTGTCCCTAGCCATCCTTATTTCCTTCGTACCATTCGTGTGTGTTTCTTTTTTTCAATTTCAAGTTCGAATGCTCGACTCTTATTTAAATAGCGTTATATCTTTATTTGTATTATATATAAAAAAAAAAATCTTTATTTGTATTATTATCATTCGTCACGTGTATTGTATAATATAATACGTTATGAAATAAAAAATGAAACATTGTTTGGTGTTTTCTCGTATGTATATCCACAAATTTGCAAGCCCAAAATTTATTTAATTTGCTCTTAGGTCCTCCATCTATTTATACACACACCCTTATTGATAAATTCCGGCTCTCAGACCCTACTATTCTCTCTTCACGTCTATATTTGCTTCTTCAATTATCAACTTCTTAATTCAGCTGTTTTTTCTGCAACAAAATCTTGTTTCTTGCTTATCCAACTTCTGTTTTTGGTACGTCACCTAATTTCCTTAACTCTATCCATATGTGTCTGAACATGGTTCTAATTATCAATTTCCATGTGAATAAATTATATAGTTTTGCTATACATATTTGAGGGTTTCTTTCTTGAATTAATTAGTTGTTTTCTGGGATTTCTTTCATGCAGGCAGATTAATTATATATGTAACATTCTTAATTTCTGCTCATGTTAGGCATGCTTTCCTGCTTGTTCTTGCTGTTGCTTTTCTTGTAATTATGATGACTGCAAATATCATTTTTTATTTGTCTATGTTACAAAGATTCTCTACAAAAAGCTATGTGATATGTGTAACTGTGTTTATGTTTTATTTTTCTTGGGTCTTTTTATAATTACAAATTACATCAGATCCAAGAATTGTTGAAACAATTTTTAATTTTATTTAATTTTGTTGCAGAAAATGAAGCATTATCTCCACTAGCAGAAATCCAGGACAGCAAATTAGTTCGAGTTGAAAATGGCGAAAAAAGGATCAAAAAGCTACCAAATTTGGATCGAGCTTATCTTCTTATTCATGTTCATCAACTTATCTGCATGCAAAGAGCTTGAACTCGATCTCCTTTTGTCGGTTAAAGCTTCAATAAACGATGATCCATATCAGTCTCTCAGCACCTGGAATTCTTCTCTCTCTATCTGCAATTGGAATGGAATCACATGCTTCGATTCCTCCCATGTTTCCAAGATTCAGCTCTCAGGAAAGAATTTGTCTGGAAAAATCTCGGAATCCATTTTCAGATTACCCTATATACAGTTCATTGATCTTTCCAACAACCAGTTGGTCGGAGAAATTCCCCGGAATCTATCATCTTGTTTCTCTCTCAAGAATCTCAATCTCAGCAGCAATAACCTAACCGGTCTGATTCCGACAGGCCCTCTTCCAGGCCTCGAAACCTTGGACTTATCGAACAACATGCTCACGGGAGAAATTCCGGGGTACATCGGGCTTTTTTCCGGCCTGAGAGTTCTTGATTTTGGTGGGAATGTTTTGTCTGGAACAATCCCGGATTCGATAACGAATATGACGAGGCTGGAGTTCTTAACGTTGGCATCAAACCAACTCAGTGGTGAAATTCCAGGAAGATTGGGTGTGATGAAGAGTTTGAGATGGATTTATCTGGGCTACAACAATTTTTCCGGCGGGATTCCGGTGGAAATCGGTGAGTTGACTCGTCTGAATCATCTTAACCTTGTTTACAACAATCTGACAGGTGAAATCCCTTCATCTTTAGGCAATCTCACCAATCTCGAGTACCTTTTTCTCTACTTTAATAAGCTCACTGGCCCAATTCCCGGGCCCGTTTTCAACCTCAGGGAATTAGTGGCACTTGATTTAAGTGACAATTTCTTGTGGGGTGAAATTCCTGAGCTGTTTATCCAGCTGCAAAAACTGGAAATTCTCCATTTGTTCTCCAATAATTTCTCTGGAAAAATCCCCAATGCTTTATCTTCCTTGCCTCATCTCCAAGTTCTTCAGCTATGGTCTAATGGATTATCAGGCGAAATTCCGAAAAACCTCGGAAAACACAACAACCTCACTGTATTAGACTTTTCCACCAACAATCTCACAGGAAAAATCCCTGAAAATCTCTGTGCATCAGGCCGTTTGTTTAAGCTTATCCTCTTCTCTAATTCTCTCCAGGGCCAAATTCCAAGGAGTTTGAGCCTTTGCAAGAGTTTGCAACGTGTTCGGGTTCAGAAAAACAGGCTCTCCGGTGAACTCTCACCGGAGTTCACATCACTTCCGATGGTCTACTTTCTTGATATTTCGAGTAACAATCTCTCTGGCAGGATTGATGAGAGAGAATGGAATATGCCTCAGCTTCAAATGCTGAGTCTGGCGAATAACAAGTTTTTGGGGCCGTTGCCAGCCTCGTTTGGGAGCAAAAAGCTCGAAAACTTGGACTTATCAGGGAATCAATTCTCAGGCGAAATTCCAGGAATTTTCCAGGAATTTTCGGAGCTGATGGAACTGAAGTTGAGTTGGAATGTATTCTCAGGTCAAATCCCTGATCAATTATCCCATTGCAAAAAGCTTGTGGTTCTAGACCTTAGTCATAACAAACTTGTAGGAGAAATTCCCACCAGCTTTGCTGCAATGCCAGTTCTTGGACAGCTCGATTTATCTGTCAATGAATTATCAGGAACAATTCCATCCAATTTAGGACAAGTTGAATCTCTTGTTCAAGTTAATCTATCCTACAACCACTTCCATGGCAGCTTGCCCTCAACAGGGGCATTTCTGGCAATGAACTCCACCTCATTGGTTGGCAACAGCCTCTGCGGTGGAGACAAGAGCAGCGGATTACCACCATGCAACGGGGCGGGCCAGAACCACATTAGTTGGTTCGTTTTAGCCTCTCTTCTCGCCTTCGTTCTCATCTTTGCCATCACTGTTTTTGTCGCCATTTTCATTAGGCAAAGGAAAGGATTAACCGAGTTGAAGAGAGTGGAGAGTGAAGATGGCGATTGGGAATTGCAATTCTTGAACTCAAGAGCTTCGAGATCAATCACCATAAAGGATGTCATGTCATCTATAAGAGAAGAAAACCTTGTTGCCAGTGGGAGAGTAGGTTTATCTTACAAGGGCAAATCCACCGTAAACAACAAGCCATTCTTGGCCAAAGAAATCACTTCAATTCCGACCAAGTGTTGGATGCAATGGGCTCACCTCTGTAAGATCAATCATCCCAACATTGTGAAGATGCTTCTAATGTGCAGATCAGAAAAAGCTGCAATCTTGGTGTATGAATATATTCATGGGAATGATTTGAGTGAAGTTATAGGAAACATGATCTGGCAACGTCGACTTAACATTGCAGTTGGAATAGCCAGAGCCCTTAAGTATCTCCATTGTTGTTGCTCACCTCCAATCATAGTTGGTGAATTTACGCCTCGGAAAATCATGGTGGATGGAAGAGATGAAGCTCACTTGACACTAACTCTTCCTGGGATTAACTCCTCTGCCTATGTTGCACCAGGTAATTGTTATCAATCTATTTTTCTTGTTTTTCAGTTTATGTATGTTAATTGATATATTAAGTTCTTGATGAGTTGATGATATATGATCTATTTTAAGATTAATTTGGTGTTATTTTCAAATATGGGCTTTTGATCAAGAAAGTTGTGAATGAGTCACGCTTTCTTGTTTGCAAGTACAAATATAGATAGTTTTCACTTTATCAGTAGTGGCATGCTTTGCTCTACATTAACAGGTAAAAAGAGTGCTGTAAATCATTGTGTAGCTTCATAAACTCATCCTTTTCTATGTAATCATATCCATGCACGTAGAGTCTAATTCTTACTCTAACATCACTTAAATTATTTGACTAATATTGATAATAGTTTTATACATGTGGATGTCGTTTACTTTGACTGATTTAGTCAAGGCCCGTGCTTAATTATTTTGAACTTACCTAGAAATTTTGCTAGGTGGTTTGTGATTATTTATCCATCAAATTAAACCGAATAAAATTAATTATACTATTTGATTAAAACTCATAATTTGTCGAAAAATGTGCAGAAACACAAGAATCGAAAGAGTTGACCGAAAAGAGCGATGTATACAGTTTCGGGCTTCTCCTGATTGAACTCCTGACAGGGAAATCCCGGGCCGACCCGGAGCTGGGAATCCATGAAAGCATAGTTGAATGGGCTAGATATTGCTACTCGGATTGCCATCTTGAAATGTGGGTTGATACAATGATCAAGAATGGTGAAGCACTGGATGATTATCAGAACCAAATTGTTGAGACCATGAATCTTGCCCTGCAGTGCACCGCAGGAGATCCAGCTGCCAGGCCTTGTGCTCTTGATCTGCACAGTAATTTAGACTCTATTCTGAAATCAAGTTCTTGCGTTTCAAAGTTTTTTTCTGCTAATAACTAGTTTTTTTTTTTTTTTTGACTCGTTAATTTTGTTCAGGGTTTTCTTTGACTTTTTTCTTGAATTTTATCTCTCTCTCCAGGGCTAATTAAGGTTAAGAACCTAAGAAAAATGGTTGTTAATTAATGAGATCTTTTGGTTGATGTTGTAATGAATTGGAGTGTATAATTTAATTGTAGATAGAATGAAGTTTCAATATATATGAACTATTTAAACTTCTCTTCCCCTTTTCCCTTCTCTTCCCCTTTTTCCTTCCCTAGTAAACTGTTTAACACTTTTATATTCACGACATCATTAATTTACACGTATTATATAAAGAATATTCAAATAAGAAATAAAAATATCATTGATGATCCAACTATTATTCAACAAATTGGATATATAGAGACCCATTTTTAATTTTATTTCGTGCACAACTTTTTCATGATCAAGATTTGAGGATATTAGTTTGGGTATATTTTACGAGATATATATTATTTAGTCTAATTTAAAACAATGTGAGAAAACATCTTTTATAAAACGTGATTCGGATCTCTTTCTCAAGTGGGGTGTTGAATTCTTTAGTACTATTGATCATTTTTTTCATAGAGTGTATTAATAGTAACATATGATTTACATAAATGAAAGAGAGAAAATAATTAAATGAATGGAATCTATTATTGAAGGGTCGTGATCAACAGTCCCAGTTACAAGTTAGGCCAGCAAAAGGAATTCTAATTGTTGGAGGGACCATAAATAAATAAATACACAAATATACATAAATGGGTACCAATTATTCTGATGGTCTGAAAAACGATGATGATGATGATGATAGCTTTTGTCTCTTTGTCTAACACTACTTTATGATCGAAAGATAGCACAAGTTCACTGTACGAAGCACCAATTTGATACACCATTTTCTTGTTAGATTTCTATCAATAAATTAAAATTATTTCATATTCGCATGCATCTTCTTCCAACCAAACCTAATTCCTTTGTTTCAAGATTATCACTATTTTCATTTACGGACTTTAATTATTTTTATGCCTACATATGGGAATCATAAGTTTGGCCCTTAAAACCCTGTTTTAAGGACCTATAGCTCTTCCTTATTTTGCTTTTTAAATAGAAATCAAAACTTTAAGAATTTTTTTTTTTTTTTTTTTTTGCAATATCTGGGAGTTCAAGTCCCATATCAGGATAAATTTAACACATGATGTTATATAAGTTCGCATGATTTTCATCGATTTTAAAAGGTTTTGAACCTTCTTACATAATAATAATAATAAATAAATATTGTCTTAAAAAGAATAAAAGTACTACTAATGTTTATTGAAAAAAAAAACTAATAATTAATAGTTGTTACAACTAATAATAATAATGTTTGGTAATTTTTTGGTAATGATATAATTATTACAACTCTAATAATTTCTCATCATATCTTTCCATTTGGTTACAGGCTGCGGAGCAAATGTTGTAATAATTACTAAATGTACAACATATGATTATTAAGACAAACTATAGGGTTGCTTCCATGCAAGGCTCCATTGATTATGCATAATTATAATCCCACATCCATCTAATTATTATACACTATTTGTCGTTTAAGAAAATTACTGTTCAAGTTCTTTCTATCAAATTCAAGATTATGTTGCGTCTTTTTTTTTTTTTTTTTCAAGAAGAGCTTATGTTTATGCCTTTGCTTTTATATTTTACTGTTTTTTTTTAAAATTACATTACTTTAAGCAACCATCACAAATTTATATTACATAATATAACTAAACAAAATAGAACACTGATTGCAATCAAATTAAGTACAAAAAAAGAAAAAATATATGATAATTATATATTTCTTAATTTCTTTCCAACCAAGCTTGGCCACAACCTTTCTTGTATTACCCACTTTTTCTTTCTGCATTCTCATGATGGTGCTTAGTAAAATTTTCCTGAATTTTTAATTTATAAATTAATTTAGACAGAAACAATGATAATTGTGAACAAGAAGCCTCCTTTTTTTTCACTTTTGCACAATGAGAACTAGAAGATTCTGTCCATAAAGAAGAGTCTAAGCACATAAATATAAATTATCTGACATAGAAAAAGATCAAACAGCTAAGATTTGCTGTCATGAATTTGAAGTTTCTTTTTTATTTTTTATTTTAATTTGATTCAAAAATGTTTGATCTCAAAAGATTCAAGAATTATAATCATAACTTCTTGGAGACCATGCAAAAAAGCTCTCTATTTACCTTCTTCTTTCCGTTGAAAAAGGCTCTTTCCTTCTTAATATTTGGAAAAGCCAATTTCATCTTTCAATCAAAGATTTGAAGGAAAAGACAATGTCATCACTTAATTCTCTCTCTCTCTTTTTAAATCTTATCCTTTATCTACAATAATATTTTGTTTTTCTTTTTTCTGATGTCTAATAATTAAGTTTCTTAATTTTGTTGGGATACGATCATATTTTTATAACTATTTGCCCTCAAATTCATGCAAAGACAATTATACCCCTCATCTCTGACGTCGTTTATTATGGGCCTTGTATGGTTGTCTTTGGGGCAGTTTAATTTATAGGGTTGTCCATATATATGAATTTCATGAAGATATTTTAGCTCCGATAGGGATTGAAATTTAAGGTTGGAACCCTTAACTTCTTTTCTATCTTTGTAACTGAAGAGGCAAAGTGATGAGATCAGTTGATCTCAAGTTACAAATTGAAAAAGAAAAAGGAAATTAGAATATTAAATATCTACGAGACTTTTATTAGTTGGTGTGTGTGTGTGTATTCATGATTGATCTCTTATTTCAATTTATTAGGATTAATACTTTTATTTTTCTATTCAAGATGTTATGCAATGATAATGATGATTGGGTACACACGTGCAAACCATAGTTAGTATCCTCCATGCATACCAACCCACTTCAATTTTGTTTTTTCAAAAAAAAAAAAGAGAAAGCCACTTTAATTATTTCAAAAATAAAGAAAATTAATGTGTAGTAAATTGATAAAATAAAATTAAAAAAAAGTCTTTTTTTTTTTTTTTTGGTGAGGTTTGAATGTGATATAAGAGATCATTAGTGTTGACTGTTGTGCATTGACATGCACTCGACCAAAAGCATGTATAGAAGAAAGTGTTGCTGAGAATCTCTGTCCTTAGAGATTTTACACTTCTCCAATCTCCACTGCAAATCATTTACACTTTATCAGATGAAGATTTATCTTTTTTTGTCTCAATATATTATCACTTAGTTGACCAACACATTACCCTTCTAACTTATCATCACGTTTTTTTAATTAGTTCAAATGTCAAGTTAATTATAAAATAAAATAATTAATTATGGAAGCAAATATTAACAACGTTCTCCTGGTTAATTAATTTGCCAATTCGTAAGTTTTATTTTCTTTATCTAAGCACGCTTGCTTATTCGATCTATAGCACATGGTATAACCATTCTTTAAAAAACACACGTTAAAGTGTGTGTGTATATATATATATTCGTAAAAGATAAAATTAATAATTTAAAATTTTAATTCAAAATTGTGTATGTGGGGAACAAAATTAGATGGACTTATATATAAGTACAACTCAACCACAAACAAGAAATTAAATGTTAATTAGACTTCAAATTAAAAGCACTTTATCATACATACTAATATTTATAAAGGGCCTTTAGATATTGAAACTTTTGACCACTCAAAGTACACAAGATATGAGAAACAATGATTATAAGTTGATTTCTTGAAATTGGTGTTAGGAAAATAAATTCAATTGAAATTATTTTGAGTACTACTGAAAACTGTTTGAGAAAGAAACTTATACAGTGTTTGTTTGATTTTTAATGTGAATGGGACTTAGTGGAAAACCTCTTTATCAATGATTCAATCTATTTTGTCAAACAAAGCATGCTAGGGCACAAGGACTAAATAACAAAGGGGGAAAATGGAAAGGAAATTTTTGTGAGTGCATGCCACTATATATGGATTTATTCATTTTGAAAACTACAATGTTCATTATTCCATTTCCAAAATGGTTCTTTCAAAAGAAAAAAAAAGGTGGGATATATGTATTTTTATAATAATAATAATTACTTTTTAAAATAAAATCACGATCCAATTTTTTAGGCACTTTACTCGAGTGGTACTATTTATTGTGACGTGTAATGGTATACTGATAAAGTACTTATGATATTTACGAAGGATTCCTTATTGATATGTATTGGAGCATGCGAAGTTATAATTAATTCTAAATCACATGTATGTATACACTAGCATTTCTCTCAAAGTTAGGTTATCGTAGTAATTAAATTATCTTTT
The DNA here is from genome assembly GCA_954870855.1 of Scutellaria minor. Classification (NCBI taxonomy): domain Eukaryota; kingdom Viridiplantae; phylum Streptophyta; class Magnoliopsida; order Lamiales; family Lamiaceae; genus Scutellaria; species Scutellaria minor. Next base: position 4,967,277 of record OX940725.1, read on the forward strand.
TTTTTTTTAAATAAAAGAGAGCAATGTACAAAAGTAATTGGCCCAATCCAAAGATATATGTGCACACGAGACAAAAGGTGTGTCCACAAGTGATAATAGGGTAAAAGAATAATATACTCTTATGGTTCCATCATAGGTTGTTTCTCCTCATTCAAGTAAAAAGAGAAAGAAAAAGAGTAGGAAAGTAAATAATCCATAATGGAGGGGTCACTTTGAGAATTTCGAGCAATGGAAATCAAACACCATTCAGCAAAAGTGGTGTCTTGCATCAATTCTATGTTTACCCAAAATAAGAAGTTGATGTCAACCTGAGATTTAACATTTCACAAACTTTTATCGAGTTTAGGTTGTCTTAATTTACCTAAAGTTAATTTATTGACATCTATTTCTTGCTAACAATTATATTCCATTTGGACCCTAGTCAAGTCATATTAAGCAAACCAAACAATATCCATCTTTTATGTTAAACACTCACTTATCCTCTCTACATTGCCCCCAACTAGCTAGCATTCTCAAGCCCTATATACTCTAGACCGGACCTAACAATATCTTGTTTTAATCAAGTAAATTAAAAAGGGTGTATCATGTAAATTTAACTGCCAAGAGTGTTCTTCATGCCACATTAGAAAGAAACAGTGCTTTTAACATAAAAATAATTAAGGATAATTTAGAATTAAGGTACACTACAAAATTAAAGAGATGATGCATGAGAGACTGAGAATTCATACAAAATTAATGTGAGTTATAATCTAAGTTTCTGAGAATCAAACAAAAGACCAATTGATGAAAATGAAGCACAAGCAATGGGCATCTTCATCTTCATTCAACACCTTCCATGCTACTGCTCTCTCGTAAGATATCGGCCTCCCCATACTCGACAAACATATGCCACCTTCAAGACACGCAAAACCCTGCATTTCCAGTATGTTTTAATGAAGATCCAATTGAAGCTAACAAGCAAACCAATGGCCTAAATTTAGTCAACATTTACCTGTTGCATCATCTGTGGGAGCTCTGCGAATAGTGTCTTCTTTCCATTGTCGTTGAATATCTTCTCGAGTGTAATGTCCTGGAGTGCAACTAAGGTAGTCTCCAGCATGTCAAGTCCCGCCTGATTTGCAAACGTGAAGACGGGCAATGCCTGCATTGCATACAACGTGTCAATCTCGATTCCTTACTTACAAAATAACATCTTTCTTGCAGATTATTATATTACCTTTAAAGAGCAACACATGACAGCATCAGAATGATGCCAAAGTGTTTTCAAAACAGAGTCACTTCCTTCACTTGCAGGTTTGAGTAGCTCCACGCCTAAGAAAAATCTGCACAACCCACAAAATATGAATTCAAAACTTCTTCAAACAAGGAAGCATAAAATGAGTATAATTTCACAGAAAGAGCCAGGTGGCACCTATAGCTTTGGCAAATCCAACGAGCAAGCGTGTGCGCTTCAGGTGTGGCAGGCGGAGGGCGCAAAGTAGGATGAGAACAACCACGAGAAGGGGAAAGGGCCAACGCCACCCTTTGAACGGATGCAATGATGCTACGAACATATTGTCTAGCCATAGAAGCCACACTGTCTTGAAGATGCATCTCGAATGCAAATTGAAACGCGATAGTCATGACTGATTTTGCAGCCCCCGCGTGCTTAGAATGGTCACCAGATAACCTGTTTCCAGCTGGTCCCACTTCAAGAGTTGATGCAAGGTCCAATGTACGGTTTGGACTAGACCCATCCTATAGTAGTTTGAAAACTATAAGCATAGGAAAACACAAGGAATAATGGTTTTATAATCACATCTTATGAGGCAAAACTCACTGCTTTAGAATCAAGTGGGATGATCCGAAAACCAGATGGAAGAAGGGGTGCATCGTCTGAGAATGAGGCGTCTATTGGAGCAAATACGAGCTCTGCACATGTGCCAACTGCATTCTCATCTACTCCATTACAGACCTGAGCATTTATTACATAAACATGTGTGATTACTACAAACAAGTGACGTTAGTCACACGTGGCTATAACAACAACTCACTTGCAAGAGGAAGATGTCGCTGGGCATAACTACATCGTCTCGGTATTGTGCCATGTTCTCCAGCCTAATGACTTCCATGAACTGTATTGAAGCAAAGGGAATAAATAAATAACAGAGAAGGCATAGAGCCATAAATGGAGACAATGGATTTTATGAGAAAGATGATACAACTATAATGAGCCATGAAACAAACTTGCCTCTTCATTCTCAATAGTGTGAGCCAATGGAAGAATGACCTGACCACCGAAGCATCCAACACGAGAAACGGGTACACTGCAAGGACCGGCTTTAACAGCAGCAACCGAATAGGCATCAATGCCACTGTCTGCCCACTCTGATCGGTGTTCCCTTAGAAACCTCAACAGTATAGCAGGAGGAACATTCTGCCACATAAATCACTTTCATTTTAAAAGAGAGAAAGAACTAACAAGTATACTATTTCATTGAAAGTTGATATCCTTACCTGTAATAGCATGGATGCCTTAGCACAGAGCACTGCGTTGCTCATGGATGGAAATCCATTTGCATATGTTAGAATTGTTCCCATCAGTTTTCCTGGAGAAGAGTTCACATGAACGGTGACATCATCGATGCCATCACTTTCAATCATGGACCAACCCTCGTCTGTGAACCCGTTGACAGCCTCATTGAAGCCTCTGCAAATTAATACAGATTCAACACTTAGTAAAATTCATAAACTGATCTTCTGAACATCATCAGATAACTAAGCAACCACCAACCTGCTTAATCTTTGACCAAGGGCGCGTAAAGCAGCAGGCCTTCTCCCCCAACCAGTGACATGAGGCTGAGAGATTTCTTGTGAGATCTGCCTCAACTGTCGTAAAGCCTGTTTCGAAGACAAGTTTAACCAGCATTTAGTATGTTCAAGATTACAAATCACAACTATTGAACTGATTAGGATGAGAATGGATGAAGTTAATCATACTGCCAAAGTTGTCCTCTGAGAAAGCAGCATCGATGATTCATACAGTGGACGCAACACTTCAGGGACACTCCAAGGCTGGTAAGGAAGAAAACATCGAGTTGTTACTGAATCAGCTCAACAAATATGAATCAATATGATCAACAGAGCGCATTAAATACCTCTAAATCAATGTGGTCGACTATATGAATGATGGATCCACCGCCTTCACAGGGTCTTATCAAGTATCCACTTGGAAGCATTTCTGCTCTAACAAAATGCTGGACTGGTGGCATGCTGGGTCCATTCTGAGTGTTGTTCAGAGACCTTTCACATACCTATACACACAGGTTTCATCTTACCAACACTTTACAATACAAAAAAAGAGGAGTGGAGAAGGGAATTAAAGGTGAAAGAGTAGATACCACGAGGCTGCCATCTTCCATAACAGAAGTGTAGCGTAATAGCCAGAAGTCACGAGCAGGAGCCAAAGTGGTGGGAGCATAGAGCTGCATGTATAGCAGCTCAATGGTTCCACCATTCCCAGTAGACATGACATTCAGCACATCCACAGCTCGGCAATCACGGTACCATGATGGCCGATCTTTCAGGATTTCGGCAACCTTAATAATAATGAGTAACAAGATTTAATAACATTAACAATGCATGAACATAAGCAAGAAGTGTGGAGGAAAAGAGGAGAGCATACTCGTGTGGGTTCTAATCCAACGAGGCCACAAGCACGAGATGCAACACCAGTGCATCCATGAGAGATAGCAATGATTCCAATGGAATCCGGACCAGGCTTCATCCCAGGCATTTGGACCCACTCCACAGCAGTTCCAGTGGCCTTCGATAGAAACTCTGTTAATGTTTCCTCTGCGATCGACACAAGTCTGAATACACACACACACACACACACACAAGCATCATTAGTTCATATGTTGTTATACTATAAAACAATTAAGTAATTAATGAAGACATAATAGATATGATTGTAGATCATACCCAGCAGGACTTGCATCCCTGGGTGGCTCTTGAGGAGTCAAGTGGTGTTGACCACTCAACACCGATTCACAACTGTTATCAGTCGACGCCAGTGTTGCCTGTAATCCCAGTCCACAAGATTCTTAGAATTATGGAATAATCTTATAAGAAAAACAACAACGTTATAAAAAAAAACCAAGAAATTCCATTACATTTTGGGTCTGTTGGCGGAAAAAACTATTCTCATACACCAACTGAGAGACTTGTTTCTGCAATCGATCATTTTCCTCCATCAACAGCTTATTCATGGCTGTCAATTTCCTATTCACAGCTTGAAGACGTGACGCCTCTTTTCGCTGCTTTTCCCTGCATCTGTATCCACAACAAACACATTAATAAACATGATCAATCTCTATGCACAAATCCAATTAATCATAACATATGTATATACCTTCTGTTTTGAAACCAAACTTTGATCTGCTTAGGCTCGATGTTGGAGAGGATAGGACATTCTCGAATCAGCTGTTGTCGTCGGAGTGAACTTGGTTTGGGACACTCATGGTACAACCTCTCCAAAGCATCCACCTGCTCTGGGGTGTACCTTACATACTTGCCATTATCAATCCCCATTTTCCCACTGTCTTTGCACGACGAACTCACCGCCATCATAACTTTTAACAAAACAACATTCAATAAGAATAACTATCCAAAAGAACCCACCTTTTTCTTTTCCTTTTCTTTTCTTTTTTTTAGGTACAAATATATATAATCAGTTTTGATTGTAACCCAAATCTGCAATATGGTTCAGGCAAAGTTCCAAGAAATAGTCTGAACAAAAAAAAAAAGGAAAGACAAGAAGAAAAAAATTCTTCACTTCAAACTCCAAACCCCATTCTCCAATTTCTTGAAATTAAAATTAAAAATAAATAACGCTCATAAAATCACAAACCCATGGCATCCCACATAAGAAAAACAATGGATCTGCATATATATAAAATTACTAGCACGGACCTCTACAATTAGAACATGCTATATATATATATACACATGATTATCACATGTGTCTTTTGAAACAATAGGCGAAGCTTGTGTCTCAAGCGTCTTGAATCTTGAACCATTCTTGAAATTCAAGAAACTCACACATGCACGCACACACAGAATAGCAGAAGTTTTTCGTGGTACCTGTGGAGTTGTCTGAAGGCAAACGATAACGTCTTGTTTCTTCAGAAGCACACAGCGTGAAGCACTAGACGCAGATCTTCCATGATCACCGTTTTGAGAGTTTTCTTTTTTCAAGAAACAACCCTTTCTTGGAAGATCAAGATCGGCAGCAACTTGTATCAAATATATTCCAAGTGATGGGCGTCCAAGACCATTCAAGATTCGTACAGAAACATAGAGAAAGATTTAATGATATACGTAAATGGGGGTTTGGTTTCTTGAGTGTGTGTGGAGAAGAAAATTAAATATGTGTATGTATGTGTGTATGTATAGAGAGAGGGAAAAGAGGGGACAGAAGTGAGAAGTGGAGACCATTTTTGAGGGACTAAATCAGTTTTCATGTTCTTTTTGCTGCTTCGTTTTGCTTTCCGCTCTTCCTCTTTTCTTTTTTCTTTCCTTTCTTTTGCTTTGCCCTTTTCTTTTATTAAAATAACCATTCGTTTTACATAATTTATTTTTCATCATATTTTTAATTCATGAAATTCTTTATGATATTCTAAAAATATAGAAAACACAATCAAAGTAGTAAGTAACAACGGATGAATTCAATTTTGATCAAAGATATAATCTGAACGTTGTCAATTATTTAAAATTTTCACAACAAATTTGTAGGGGCCTATGCTAAATAATGTTCCTAATTGGAAAATCAATGTTCCTTCTAAGCCGCATTATCCTTTCCAATTGAATTAATAACTTACTCCAATTCTACTTAGACAAATACATATTTTACTTTCTTGAATTTTCTTTATATTTCATGTACAGTATCTATAAGACCAAAAGTTGTTAACTAAACCTATAATTTTAAAAATGTTAATTAAATTGATAAATAACTATTGATTTTTTATTTTTTTTTGGTAACATTATTCTTTTTACTTCTTGAAATTTAAGAATGTGTACATCTGTCCAATCCCAAATCTGTCTGTCCCAATTAATCAAATTCTTTATTACTCCCATCAACATCACAAGAAAAGAGAAAAATCCAAATCCCACTTTCTATATGTGGCGCGTTTGGCAACTTATATTATCATTATTTTGACCTGCAGGACTAAACTACCCTTCATATATATTTTGGTTTAAAGAGTGACCATAATTGAAACAACACATGCTTAACAATCTTCTTTAAAAAATGCAAAAGAAATAATCAAAGAGCATGTGGGAAGTATTTGAAATAATTATTTAAAGGTTATTTCTTAAAATTTACGCTACTTTTTGAGGAATATGATTTGCATTCAAAAAAGTGTTGGGTAAAAAATTTAAAGATCAGCCTTCAAAGGGAAGTTAATTCCATGTACTATTTGTTTATGCTGATTTCAATTAAGCATGTCTTAATTTATAACTTTGTTGCACAACAAAATGAGTAGTAGTTGAATAGTTTTTCCCCAGTTTACTTTAGGATTTTCATCCCTTCAAACAATTATTTATTAATCTGTTAATACATTCAAATATTATTTGAATAAGCTCCAATTCTTTAAACCCATACCATATTTAATGAACTCTTCCCCATCTATATAAGAAGATATATTTTCATATAATTCAATCTTGATACTAATAATGGCACAATAATAAAACATCCTAAACAAATTTTATTGAGTAGAAATATTGGTATTTGTCCGAAATAATTAAATTGTTTTTAGAATTCGACTTGAATTGCCAAATACAGGTACACTCTTCATCGACATTATTTATAAGGGAAAAAACAATTACTATATAAGTTTAGAATATGGTTTTAAAATTATGGGTTTTTTTTTCGCGAATATTAAGATTAAAGCTTGAAAATTTCAAATGACAAACAATACCCAGATACAAATGTGGTTCATTATTGAATATGAATATTAGAAACTTCCATTATAATATTGTAATGAAGTACAAATTTAGAGTGTGAAATGAATAAAGTATATCAATATTCTGACTGGATTTAAATGGCAAGTGTATTGCATTATGGGATGAAAAGAATTTAAAGTGTATTTAAATGAAAAGAATTATGGGATTTAAATGGAAGGAAGGATGAGAGAAGGAATGTGTGCATTGCATTGCATGCGTCTCTCTCAAAATTTAGTATACTTTTCCAGCACAATCATTCTTTTCTTTAATTCTTCATCATTCTCAACATCTCTTCTTATTATTACTTATCAAAAGTATATATCCAATCTCTCTCTAATTTAATTATCATACCAATATTTATGATTTTCTCATTAATTATTATACTTAGGCCACTGTTACATGTCTAGCTACTACTATTGAACATTCAATTCTGTGTACACATGTCATCACCACTCTGAATATTTGTAGTTTTATCTTGTTTTTTTTTTTTTTATTGTTATTATTATATAAGTAGCGTGTAGATAATCTGTGAGAAAGACTTCTTGAATGTTATACCAAGTCAATAGTGGAAATTGCTATTAGAGATTAATTCCAATTTTTCCATATTAAAGAAAATATTCACTGGTCTTCCTCAAATTCTGCCACTAAAACTTTGAAAATTTTATCCACGATAAATTAACTTGGGTTTAATTGGCTGAAAATGGCAGACCAATTCAAGTGGCTACATGTACATATTTATTTGTACGTGTTGATTTTACCATTTCTGAGCACTCAAATGTAGACCTGAAAAAGTACAGACTTATCTTTCTTGTAATGTATAGCAAATAGAGTAATCGCAAATCATGCATTTGTTTTATTGTATAAGGGGTAGGATTTTGATTATGATATAAGTGGATTTAACTTCAAATTTGATATTGAAAAAAAAAAGTTATATATATATATATATAACACAAAAATATTATTTACCATTGTATTTAAATTCTTTTGTATGATTTAATTTGTATATATTAGTTGTAGCATTAATGTCTTACTATTCCGTAGTACTGTATATTGATCGAAACTTTAAAAATAAATATATAAAACAAGATAAAAATTAAGGAATCCCGTTTACATGTCAAAACCTTTACATGGTGGGATAAAAACGTGTATGGAGCAACATGAAAGATTAGGTGAAATTTTTCTCAATTGAATTAACTTTTCCGTTGATAGAGGGTTAGTGCTCTTAGATTAGTTCTGGGTCAATCTCTAAAGTTTCTACCCATTATCAACGAGGGTGAAAGTTATTTATATATATATATATATATATATATATATATATATATATATATATATATATATTACAAATCTAAATTTATTTTTATTTATAAAATAAGAGTAAGGTTGGTTTGAAATCATCTCACAAATCTGATTTTATAAGTTTATTTTTTAATTAGTTGATTGGTTTCCCCTTTTAGATTAACTAAACCTATTGAGAACGAGCTATTGAGAGTTCGACTTATAAACTTATTTTAAATTAATTTAGTGAGGTTTGTCAAAATAAGCATGTCAAACTCAAGTTTCAAAATACTCAGTTTGTTGGCATGAGCAGATTCATCAAATAAGCTCCTGAGCTAACTCCGAAATTATAAATCTAATATTCAAAGTGTAATTTTTATGCATTTACTGGTAATAGATACACAAATACCAAATCAAACTGATTTGTTTCAAAAAAATTTTTTTATACAAGTTACTAAATATATTATGGATTATAGACTCGGTTGGGCTTTAATTGAAATTTCTGTAATGTTCTTATAATAAATATTATATAATTAGTTATAACCAATTTTGGATGATGGACATTGAATTCAACGTCACAGCCCTTAAAAAACAGAAATAACAGAGTGAACAAATAGAAAGACATGAGTGATATTTCATTAAAATAAAATTTCATACATTACGGAACTGCGATTTCCTCACGGGAGAGGAAATAGCTTTTTTTGTTTTATCAAAATCAGACTCTCAGTCACCATTAGTCAAGATAATAGGACTCCACCAACTATTAATTAATGTTGTTACATCACTCAAATAATTATTTGGTGCAATATTAATCTTCTTATTTAATTTATAGATCTTAGACTCTCCTAGCACCACAAGATTTTGATTAATGATTATGCTTTTAAACATGCTTAATGTTAATACACATATATATAAAATCATCCAAGTTTCAACCCATGTCAAAGCTAACATAAAATCACAATGATGAAACAATAGTCAAAATTCGTAAACAATTATTTATAAGAAAAAATCAAAAAAAGGAGGTGCAAGCACGTGTCCCTGAAAAATGTCTGGCGTGTGCTTAACGGGAGCAGACCGTATCTGGGGTATGGCCCACAATTCTGGGAGTGTGGCCCGCACGCGTGAAGATTGGGTGTAACTTTATATCGTGCTTCACGCCCTTCATTTTTCCCTTTTTTATTTCCTCTTATTTATTTCTCACGCTAACGCTATGCCCCATTCATTCCTTCTCTCGTCCTCCATTCTTTCACCCACGCGCTACTTTTAAACAACCCTTGGCGCGTGTCACATCCAACATTAGTCTTTTTTATCCACATACCAATATTCTATCTAGTAGATAATGTTTTATTTTTACCAATTTGTTATAATTTATATGTGAATAAAAATAAGTGGTATGTATTGATGGTGTTGAAGGAGAAGATGAATCATTATTTATATTTAAGCAATTTAACTGATAAAACTGATATATGAAAAAAAGAACTTCAAAATGTTGTTCCATTGTTTTAATCCTATGTCTTTACCTTCATCCTAGTATGAAAGTTATTTTCTAAAAAGTAATAATAATGATTGTGTTTATAGAAAATAATTTAATACAAGTATTTGGAAGAACTTATATTTGATAATATTATCTCATAAGTTAGGAGAACTAACCCTTTCAAAATATGTATCATCCATTCAATCATCAATCTGATGAAAGCTCATTTAGTTAATTACAAAAACTATTTTTAAAGTTTATAAATACATTATTTTGATATCTATTCAGAATTGTAAATTACATCCACTGAAAAAAAAGTATTTAGAAAAATACATGTTTTTGTGTAAAATATTTCTGTAACTTTAAAAATGTATTTGATTTATGATAACAAAATTTCGTGATCCAATAAATTATATCAATGTGATTTGTTTGTATGATTTTTTTTTTTTTTTTTTCAAATGATAGAAATTGGAACACAATACTACTTGCTCAGTTGTGGATGATGTGTAACCTTTGACAGAAAAATTCCAAGTATCTTTGAATTAAGAGATGATTACCCAATAATAATTTGTGAATAAAGACAAAAAAATATGAAATTCAACATCAATGAGTAGACAAAATTTTAATGGGTAGAATCCTTAGTATTCAAAGAGATGGGACATGATTGAGATGAAGGTGAAAGAAGAATGAAATAGGGGCAATAGAGGAATACACACATATACGTATGAAATGCGGTGGCCCAAAGACTTCCACGCGTACAATAGTAAGTGGAAGCATGAAAAGAAGTCTGTCAGTGGGTCGGCTAGGGCGTGGGCCGACAGCTTGTCACCTAGGCCCACTAAAGCGGCGCGAAGAAAGAGGTCTAGGCCCACTAACACTTCACATTCATTGGATGGTCAGAAGAATATTCGGCGGCGCCTCTTTTTCTTTTTCTAATTATATATTATCATTATTTTTTATGACGTAAATCCAGGATCACTCATTCCCTCTCCATGTATATGCGTTACAATTTGTAGAATACAACCAACTAGTGTGCTATTAATTTTGTGAAGAATTTGGCAATTCTTTAAGTAAATGAAGGAGAGAATGAGTGTTCAAAATTTTTTTATTCTGTTAATTCAGAAACTGATTTACGTTCATCGAGCCCAATAATCTAAAATGCTAGTTGAAATTGTTTTACAGACTTTCGATCAAATATTAAGTTACATTAGGTAAAATAATACTTGACGTCCTCTATTATTAGGCTAATAAATTGATGTAAGATGGTGCCATTTTATCCATTCGTTGTGTTTTATGTAAATGGAATGATAATGTATAAATTGTGTTGAAAGAATCACACTTTTCTTGAATTGAAAAGACTTGTGATTCGTGCTACATATGAATGTGTAACCGTACTTATATTTCAATAGTGTAGTATTAAGAAAATATTCCACACTCAGAGAGCATTTGACTAAGCTTTTAAGTTATTTAAAACATCTTATAAAGAATTTATAACACGTGTCTAATTAGACCACCTTTCGTTTTAAGAATAGAGTGCAATAGAGGCATACCAGTAAGTCACAGCTTAAATTCGGGAGATAAGTAGGCGCATTTCCGACACACGATATTAGGAAACGGAGAAATCAAGAGAAGATAAAGATGTTGCAGACAGCAGGAAGAAGAGGAAAAGAAAAAGTTAGTCGTTCACACAAATTATGTATCAGATCCTTAAACAATAAGAAGGAAAAAGACCTAGTCAAAATTCTTTCCCCCCGACTCGGAACGAAAACACTATTCCTACTAAAAGAGTGATATGATATAGACTGTGTATATCATCTCTGGTCTGGATAATAGACGAGTTTCTACCTGAGTTTCATGCAGGATTTCGTGTTAACATTGGCCCACTAAAAATTGTTGGTGATCATCCAAAGAGTAGGAAACGGGATAACAGCAGAAAACACACGGGTATGCTGCCATATCCTTCGATCAAATACTGATCGGTCTTTTAACATCGGAATCAGTCTAGAGCTGAACCAAAATAAGAACAGATGTAATTTATTCAAGAAATCAATGCACGTACAAGACTCATAATTTAAAATCTGAATATAAATCTTGGTCTTATAGAACATGTGATTCTCTGCTCCTTACCTATTTACCATTTATGTAGTCGATGAGCAGTTTATCGAGCTCAAAATGCCGGCAAAGAAGTTTCTGCGACACTAAACCAACATTTGTGAGAGTCACAACAAGGTAAAATAAAGGACATCAAACATGCTTTTACACGAGAAATACGGCAGATCATAAACAAGTTTGCACTTAGTGACACGCAGGTTATGAGGCCAACACTTGCTTTGGACAAAATCTACTGAAAAATGCATGTCATCAAGGATATATATCACATGAAAGTCTATGGCAAGAATATCAAACTAAAATACTTCACTAATATTAAAGACAATTTGTGTTTTTCAGCACACAAACAGACCCTAGGCAAGCTGAGCAGACACCATATTGCTCACTCCTGGTGTATGGTGTTCCAACTGTTTACATGCACTCAGAGTGTGCAAGTGGTGTGCAGCTCTCATGTTTTTTAATTTTCCGTCCCAATTACAACAGATGTAGGCCATTTCAACCCCAGTTTTATGGACAAAGATTTCAAGAAAGCAACAGCTAAGGTATGATAGGATAACATAATTGGTTCGTGATGAAACCTTGGACACGGGAGATTCAAAAAACTTTGCTTCAGCATCCATCTCAGGCAAGCGCGAGATCCCAGCTCCATCATGGAACATTATATATGTTGGAAGTTGGTGAAGGCTTCCTGAGTCACAGTTCATCAATGATTCAGATATGCATGGGCACACATAGAACAAAAAACCAATATAATATAATAAGCTTTGTGCGTGAAAGGTGAAGAAAAGCCACGGCCAAGAGCTTTAATTTAATTTGGCTTCCTACCAAGTGTTATACCAAACTTCTCAGCAACGTTTGGAAAGAGTCCAAGATCAATTGTTCCAAATGATAAATTTTTATTTGAGAATCTATAGAGGAAAAAAGTCCAGTAAGAGACAGCTTTGGAATGTTAACATGAGACAAAATGACAAAAATAACAATAACTTCAGAGCAAAGATGTATACGATAAAAATTGAGAAGCATGACAATATAGAGAAATAGACTCACGTAATCGAGAGTTCAGGGAAAAAAGAACTTGCTCGTACGCAACTGGAAATAGACAGAGAACGGAATTCCACCTGCCAATAAAAAATGTACGAAGTAATTAAGAAATCCACTTCCGAGGAAAAGAACTGCCTACTAAAATAGTTAAAAACACATTCTGTTGAACTTGTCTACAACCATAGTAATGCCCTTTTTATAAGTAATAAGAGAGAGTCTACACACCAACCATCCAGAATTTTGATGTGTTCCCTTCAGTAAGCAAAGTTTCCAACTGGAGCGGTGTCAATTGACTTGCTGTACCTGGATAAGTTATTGACGAAAAAGAAATAATAAAGAAAAAATAGAGAAAATGGAAAATATCAAAGTAATGAATGTGTGCATTTTCACCACTTTGACTGTTATAGAAGATGCCATAAACTTGATATCAAAGAGTCCTGATAGACATAGAAGAGAAAGGAAGGAATTTAGTTGGAATGGCGCTATTATCCTTGTACCTAATCCTCCATGCACAGGTTGTTGCGCGATGATATATATAACTGTCATGAAGAAGTAAAATAAATGCATTAACAGTTGAGAATATAATTGACTTATCAACAGATTCAAGCTATTTAGTTGTAGATATCAATTGGTCCAGTCAACTACTTCTTCCATCTAAATGCTATTATCACCATATGATTGCCAAAAATTATATCTGCAATATTGTGAATAGCAAAGCTTTATATTGTGAATCTTCCACTTGGGAGTTGTGAGCACCTTTTATGTTGTTTAATACTCATAAAAATGATATCAAATATGTTCCAGAGTAAACTATTCCACTCCAAGCTCTTATTTTAACAAATATAAAACTGAAATTGCACAAGACATACCAAAAAATGCTAGTGTGTACCATAAAGCCAGGTGATAGTCCACATTCAAAGCAATAGCAGCAAGTAAAATCTGAAAGATGAACTGAAGTTAAGAAAATATGTTCTTTACTAAAAGCAAACGGTACAAAAATGAAACAGAAACAGGCTTTTGATAAATAGAGTTCAACTTATATCCAACATGAAGATTGTTTAACACGATTCTCAAAAAAATTCCTCATTATGTAATACTGAGTCTATGAGAATGCTTCTCCTTTACAAACTCACCCAGAAAGATTTAAAGAAAAGCCTTCCTGAGTTCAAATATAGTTCTCAGTTTATATTCATTTATTATGTATTGAAGAAGGTTCACTACTCATTAAATCAACATCAATTTTTCTAAAGAACCCCAAACCGTAAGCCTTCCTGAGTTCAAACGAAAGACAAGGTTTGAGAAGCTAAGCTTGCAGAAATCATGAGCATATGGCATTACCATCATATTAGGACCGCATGTGTGTTTAACTACAGACTTTTTCTTATTTTTTAAAAATGTCTTAAACCAGATATCAAATCATAGATTATAGAAGCAGCGACTAGCATACCTTCGCATAGAACAAAGTATCTCCTATGAAAGCCTCCCAAGATTCGGTTTTCACCACCTGCAAGTCAACGGCCGCGCAAACAGCATAGCCTGTTAGGAACGATGGTCTCCAATAATATTTAACAATTAACACAATCACTAAAAATATCACAAACCTTCTCATCAAAATTCAAAAGGTGGAGATACTAAGACATTACCATTACCTCAATTTTCAATAACTAAATTTTCAAAAATCGAATTTCAATCTAATGCGCAAACTCAAAATCAAAATGATCCGATAATATCTCTAATAATTCTATGAAGTATAATGATAATCAAAAAATTTGATCACATTAGAAATATTAACGGGGAAAAAATAAACAGTACCTTGATAGCAGCTAAAACACAAAAAGCAAGCATCGCTTGAATCTCCTGCAACAAAAAGCCAAATAAAAAAAATAAAAATTAAAAAGATAACCCATAGAATTGAAGGGAGTCATAATCAATCAATACACAGATTCTCAAGGAAACGAAACAGTATGAATTACTCGATGAAGAAGATGAGCTGAGCGGAGAGGAGAGAAGACGTGAGCGGCGGAGCAGCGAACAGGAATGTAGGAGAAGAACACTAGGATGTGAAGCAAGTAGTACGGTTCGGAAATCATACGGTTCATCCACTTAACTGGATTCGCGTTCGCCATCTCTGCAGATCTCACTGCAAAGTTCGAAAATTTTCGCCTCAGTTTTCTCCCAACGATCTGAATAGCGAATACGCAGTATTGGGCCTACTAACGAACGCCATTGGCAGGCCCAATGTAATCATAATAAATTGGGTTTTGTAGTAATTTGTAGAACTCAATAGTCCTGAACTTAACTCGAAATGGGCCATCCATGACGCATAATTGGGCCTCATAATTGACTAGGGCTTTAGGCATCTTAGCACATTAATATAATACTTTTTTTTTAGGAAGCATAACCACGCAAATATACTCTTTTCCTAATTGAAATTGTTTTAAAATAAATAAATAAAAACGAAACCGTTTTAGTTGAACAAGTAAATTAAAATGTAAATCTTCTTTGAGGCAAGATGATGGTGATGAGAAAGCACATCATTCTCCTCAAAAAATCAACAATCAGAATTCAGTATAGACACTTCATTCACTCCTTCTCGCAATTTAATTCCAAGAAACCAATTAAACAAAACCCACTTATTACACATCCATTCCAAGAAACACAAAAGATGAAAAATAAAGATTGGACAGACAAACAAGAAACCAATCAAATAACGAATTCAATGAAAATAAGAAACAAGAAAGCCGTCAAGCCATTCATCGGAAATTAGCAAGACATAAAAAAACAGTATGGAATTAATGAGAACGGAGACTCGCCTGAATTTCGGAGGACGTAAATCTCAGAGTAGTTCTTGGAAACATGGCATCTGAATCTGAGGAAGTGGCATTAACTCTACTTCTACGTTAAACTACAGATGACAAGACTTGATATCGCTTAATATTGCCACTATATATATATATAATAAAATAATAAACGTGGTTTATTATTTAGGGATAGCAACCCAATTTACCACAAAAAATATTAAGTATGATCAAAAATACCACCCAAAATAAAATTGACACTTTTTTACCACAAAATATAAAAGTGGGATACTTTATATCATCAAATATAAAACTAGGGCAAAAAATATCACATTTTTGGATTGACTTTGATGACCACAATTATTACCCAATAACAAGCTTGGTTAAAGGGAATCTTGGTCAAAAAAGTGTTTTCTCTCACCTCCACCCCAAACCAAACCCTTCTCTCCCTAAACTTACGAATTACAGCCGATTTTTATCCTCCATTTTCACCTTCAACCTCAACAAAAAATTGACCAGTCTATTTCACGTTTACATCTTCAATTTTGTTGCTGAAAATTGACGTTTAACGCGAAGATGTCAAATGAAGAAGGAGAGGTTAGTGAATTACCCTTTTTTTTTCAGAATTGTTTTGAAATTAAGCTTCGAATTTGCAATGCTTTCTTGAGAATTTGTTGATTTTGGTTGAATTTGTTGGACAAGTGTCTTAATACTTCGATTTTGTTGAGGATTAGTTGAAAAAACGGAGGGTTAAATGTGGAATTTGAATTTGGTTGAACCCTAAATTATTTAAGGATTAGGTTTAATTAGGTTTAATTTGTTTTAATATATGCTTGAATTCATGTTTGGATTGGTGAATTAGGGTTTAATTTTGCATTTGATAGGGTTAATTTGTTCAGAATTAGTGTTTGAATTCATGTTTGAACGGGGTAAACGTGATTTTTCAATTTATTCACGTTTAACCATATAATTATAGGGTTAAACGTGAATAAATTGAAAAATCACGTTTAACCCTATAAAATCCGAATTTTATAGTGTTACACGTGATTTTTCAGAATATTCACGTTTAACCCTATAATTATAGGGTTAAACGTGAATATTCTGAAAAATCACGTGTAACGCCTAGCGCCGAGAAAACTCGACAGCTGCCGAGGAGCACCCGTCGAGATGCCAAGAAAACTCGGCAGCTGCCGAGGAGCACCAGCCGAGCTGTCGAGAAGCTGTCCCGTCGGGGTCGACCAAGGCTGTCGACCCGGACGGCGGGGGAGAGTTCTCGGCGGCCTGCCCAACGTGACTTACCGACCACGGAGCAGGGTACCGATGGTGTGGCCGAGCATCAGATCGAGGAGGACGATCAGGGTAGAGCATACCACTACGTAGAGGTCCCTATATCAGATATGCATGACAATTCGAGACAGAGTGATGGTTGGCTGCCCACCTCCAACACCGAGGGTTATCAGAATGAGAGTTATCTAGCATATCAGACACAGCACCGCGATGCATTTGTTGACCATCAGTCGCCGATGCATCCTCCACATGCATCTCCTATGGCCGACCAGCCAGGTTCATCATATCCGAGGCAGTTTGATCCATCCGGTGTTGGACAGATGTTTGATGAGCTGAAGAACATGTTCAACACTGGCTTTGAAACAATGAACGCAAGCATGATGAGTATGAGAGACTACGTTGGGGATCAGTTCTCTGAGATGCGGAGATATGTCGATGACAGTTTCAGACACCTGGATGAGAGCCGACGCGAGGACATAGAATGCTTGGAGTTGGAGATCCCGAACATGATTCAGTCTGGGATTGCGGACTACTACCAATAGGTACCCTCGTATCACGAGCAGTTTTACCCACCGGGTGAGCCAGATTATCGCGGCCATGGACCCAGATTTTATGAGTCCACCTATTTTCCAGCGGATCCACCTTTTGAGCAGGATCTGGATGTACATGAGGATGTTGTCCCGGAATTTACTCTTGTTGTCCCCCCGACACTGGTGAATCTCATAGAGTTATATCAGTTGTACACTTTGATTTGGGGACCTCTACAGCTGGTGGTGCCTTTGTACCCTATACACCGGCCGACACAGTAGGAGGATCCGAATATTCGAGCTCATCAGTCCATATCCCTCAGACAAGTGCCGGCATCCGAAATGTGAGATTGAGAGTCCCGAGCAAGTATGTCTGTAGCCCGTTCATAAGGGATGAAAGATGACCAAGATTGTTCGCAAAGGAGGAGGAGTTCGAGAGATACATGGCATCCGGTTCTAATGCCGAACAGTGCGTCCCCTATCTCGTCAACATATAAATCAAATTTTCCTGGTAATTAGTGTTAACCAAATTTTCTTTAACATTTCAGGCTTAACATGGGTACCGACTACACAGTAGGTCCTGAACTTTTCAGTGCATTCGTGGTCCCGGGTGTGGACGTCAACTATCAGGTATGTATTCTTATTACAAACTCTTTGTTCATAAATGTAGATATTCTTACTATTTGGATATGGGCAAACGGTGTGAGAGTATTGATGCTTGGTCTTGTGCTATAGCCAATTGATGCATACCTCGGCATTCTTCAAACAAATGCAAAGTTCGTCGGCGTTAGACGCGATCGTGCTTTAGTTGGCAAGCTTCTTATAGTGGACACACATTTTTTTGTAATGCTCTTTCACTCAGATTTGTAATGATTTATTATCTATTGAAATAGTACTAACATTTAATTGTGATGACTTCTTTAGGAAAAATGCAAGACTGTTTTTTAGGAGGAGCATGCTAGTGAGGCAGAACACAAACAAAACGTAACGTTTGTCAAGAGGGAGAACTTTCCAGCTGCATTTTTGGAGGTGTTGATGTCCTACATCAGAGGTACACATCCTAGATGGGGACGCATTAGACCTTGGTGGAGGGACGTCGATAGTGTAAGTATAATTTATATCAAGCACATTATATTATACCGATTTTGAACATAACTTACGTTGAAATCATACCAGTTCAGATACGTTTATATGTCATTAAATTGGTACAGATACTGATGGTGATTAACATCAACCAACGTTGGACTGCCTGTGAGATTCAACTGAGCCAAGGACGTATTGTACTCTATGATAGCATGTTGCACACTTACAACAAGAGCAAGGAAAGAACCCGCTTGGTACAGACACTGCCTCTCTGTCGTGTTCTCCCACCTATTCTTGAGTACGCGTCCTTTAACGACAAACGACGAGAGGAGAACTATGATGCTTTCCCAATCCCACCTGAGTATTAACTGGTCGTAGGAGATGAGGCACGTTGTTATGTATAGAATTACAACAGTTCGTGCACTATATTTGCGTTGATGTCCATCGAGGGTTGTCTGACTCGCACGTGGCCTAGACCCTATTTAGGCGATGGTATAGATATGATTAGGCGTCAGATGGGTCTCGACATCTACAGATGGAGCACTGATGGAGACACAGTGGCCCTCGATTTCTTTGATAGTTAGTGCATCACCGATAAAAATAGATTTTGTGGTCCGACAATCTACCTATTGAATTCACGTTTTGCATATTTAGTTTCATTTATTTTGTAATAGTGGATCCATAACAACCTTTTACTGGTTTCACATTCTAATATCTTATTCAAATTATCTACAAGTTTTGGCACACACATTTTACAGGATCAAAAAGTATTATATGAAAATCTAATTATCTACAAATATCGTGACAAATGTGAATTGAAAACCAAATTCGAATTACATGATAATCCCAAAGCAAACCGATACATAATTATACCCTGTTGTACACACTAACAAGCTATC
Organism: Scutellaria minor; assembly: GCA_954870855.1. Lineage (NCBI taxonomy): Eukaryota > Viridiplantae > Streptophyta > Magnoliopsida > Lamiales > Lamiaceae > Scutellaria > Scutellaria minor. Next base: position 4,986,754 of record OX940725.1, read on the forward strand.
CATCTGGTGACGGATTGATTCGATAGAGAGGACACTTTCTTTTTGTATGTTCTTCAAAATGACACAAACTGCATTTTTTATGTCTTCTCGTCCTAACTTGCGGTTGCCCTGCAGACGGATTTTCGTTACCGAATCCATCTTTGCCCTCCTGTTCGGATGAGCACGACATTTTCTGGGCATCTAACTATATTGTGACCCGAACCACCGCAACGACCACATGGCCTTGTCCCCCTTCTTCGCCCTGAAAACTCACCCGTTGATGGAATTCGTTTACCTTTGGGTCGACCTGTCTGTTTTGGTTTATCAGGGGCCCGATATAGAACGTCCCGAACATCGGCCGACATGTTTCAATCTTGTGCTTCAGGCATAGGGTTAACATCACCGGCCCACATCCCCCTCAGCGACATCGTAGTGTAGTAGGCAACAGTGTGTTCAGTCACCGATTCATTCGTAACACTGTAGGATACAATGTTTGGTAATGTTTAGTGGCCAAGATAATGTCAAATTTAAACAATTGATATACTTGAAAAAATATTTTATGGTGAATCAGCTACCTGATGGCGGCACTGGCGTGCGAGCATGGTATCAAGTCCATCTGGAAGAGGGAACATGTACACTCATTTAAATTGAGGTCAACGGTAAAAATCCTCGAACGGTCTGTGACCTTGAATTTATGGCGTCCAAACCTATCCACATTCATATGTCGTCCAAGTCTTATGTAATCGATAAGTCGATCGTGTATCACACTTGTTAGAATTTCTTCTCTATTTTGAGCAGCCGTTCTTTTTTCGTAACCACTTCTCAATTATCTTTCGAGCCCCCTCCAGAAACGAACAAATCGGAAGCCTCCGCACCCACAGGAGTCGAGCATTCCACGTCTCTGCAGCATTTGATGTCATGAAGTTAAACCTTCTAACCGGGCAGTCCACGCGCGACCATCTGTTGATTCCTACTTTGTTTAATGAATTGAGTGCATCCTGAACCTGTAATTCATTCAGCTTGTTCATGTACCTGAAAAAATAAATTGCCAGATTTGGTCAAAATAATAACGTATACTAGTGCATGTGTATAAGGGAGTCGAGTAAATCACTGATAATAAATAGGATTTATAATGTACCTCTCGAACTCGTCACGATCATAACAATAGGCAGCCCTCTTGAAATTTCCAACCAAATGTGCTCCATACCTCGCTAAATTTTGTTGAAGATGATAGCAACACAGCCCTTGGGTTGCCTCTGGGTATGCACTTTTTATGGTATTTTCAATGCTACGGTGTTGATCAGACACAATGAGTAGCTGCTCTGGGCATCCAAAAGCTGCACGGACATTTTTCAAAAATCATGTCCAAGATGCATCGTTCTCAACGTTTCCCACGCCAATCGCGAGAGGGAATATTTGATCGTTTCCATCCAAAGTAACAGCAACAAATCTAATTCCCTTATACAAACCTTTCAAGTGACACCCATCCACCACAATTACCGGCCGTGAATATCTTACAAATCCCATAATTGAGGCGGCCAATGCAAAAAACAAGTATTTGAATTTTCCGTTCGAATTGATTTCCAAGGCTGTGTAAGTACCAGGATTCGTGTCCTTTAAAACATGCAAGTAAGATGGAAGATTCCAAAATGACTTCTTCGGATCACCGTACGCGAGGAACATTGCATGATGTTTTACCTTTAACGCAGACTTATAACTGATCGTCAAACCATGTCGCCGTTGCATTTCGTCAATGATCCCCCTGGGTCCGATAGTCGATTTCTCCTTCCGAAGTGTATCCGCGTAGTACTCACCGATCAAAACAGAAGAAAGTCATCGTGGAGCACTACGGTTCAAATACGACGAACAAGTATGTTGCAAGACACTCTTTGAGATTCTCCGAAGGTAAAATTTCTCGGTTGCATGAAGGGTGAAAGAATAGTCTTGTTGCCTACAACTCACAAACCATCTGTGCTTATCGGAATGGTCCACGCGATATTCTACTTGATTTTCCAGATGATGTTGGCCTACAGCAATCTGCACTTCCTTTTTACTGAGGAAGGTGGACCCTTTTTGTAAAACGTGTGTAACTTGCTCACCCCCCCTCGAACTCCCCTTCATTGGGTAACTCGATTTCCCACATATCAGGAATAGACCATTCCGGTCTTAATATGTACGTACAAAATTGCTCATGCTCCTCTCGCTGTTCAGCATTCAAAGCATTCTCCTGATCAGTATTTAATTCGAAATCGTCAACTGCATTGTCCGAACCTACATACAGATAGACATAATCACAAATAATGCAACCGATGAATTCACTACAATCAAAATGAAATGAAGTAATCAAGAGTGCAGGATTACCATTTGGATCATCATCTTCATGATCTGGCGTTGGATCACGTCCCGTTTCATCAAATGCTCCACGTGATTGCAACCCTTTTTGTCCGACCCGTGTAGGAGTGCTGTTTAAATTGAGTCTGCCACCGAAATCATTTCGATCATGATCCGATAGTGAAGGGTCCCACTGCATCCCCGAAGAACTCCCAAATCGACTACTGTCATTTTCATTGGGTATTCCCCATCTTGCCTGAAATCCATCATCGGATTGGAGTCCGAGGGGAACAGAACCAAAATAGGGATTTTGGTCGATGTACACATAAGACTTTGGATCCGTGTAGCTAGAAGAAAACGGAACACTAATTTCACCACACCGGTGACTTTGGTCATCCGTCGTGATGGTGTCTTCTGGATGATCGTGATAAGACGATCCCCCTACATGTGGTGTATTTTCAGGCTCTAGAGACACGACGATATCGGATTGTCCAACGTCTAACCTCGTCAGGATAACAAAAACAACAAAAGCCTTACCGATCACTGACAATATTCATTGCAAAACGGTTGTATTCTTTATTTTTATCTTCTTCACCCTCCCGTCAGTTTCAATTAGTGAGTGAATCACATATCCCCACTGCGTCATGTTGGCACGGATAACTTCATGAATGGGGGACATTAAATCATATAGGGTTCTTTCACGAAAGTGAATTACCTCTTCAAAATTGTTGGTGTATTCTAAACGTTCCCAGTAGCCTCCATACCATACAATAACTTCAATTGCCATTTTTTGGTGGACACTGAAAAAAAAAATTTACAAGATTGTCAGTACCATAAAACACATAATAAATAACAAATAAACTAAAAAAAACAAACAAATATTTAAATGTTTCAACGAGAGATTATAACAATTGAGAGACAAACAATAGGTACATAATAATTTTCTTATCAACAAACTAAATAATTAATAGTGGATTTTGCTTCCAAACATAATAAATCTTTGTTTAAATAAAATTAGATCTATAATCAAATTAATTAACCCAATAAATTAAAAAAATTAATTACTAACATTAGTAATAAATTATTAAAGGGGGATTACTAAAATTAATAAATTATTTCGAAATCAGACGCGAGATTCCATAGAGATCTAAAGATTGGGTTTGAAGAAACGAAATTGAAAATTCAGTCTAGAATGCTAAGATGATAGAGAATTAAATTTGGATGACAACGAAAAAAGAATGAGCTCAATCGGAGTTGAAACGAGCTCAAATGAGGCGTTTTAAGTTTAGGGGTATTTTGGTAATTTTGGTCAAAGGGTTGACTTTGACCGGTGCACGACCCTCGATCATAGACTTCTCGTCGGCAGCTCTCGATGGTGATGTCCGACGGAAAAAAAAAACGGGCATCCGATCGAAAACACTATAATTTATAGGGTTAAACGTGAATAAATTGTAAATTCACGTTTAACACTATCAAATCCGAATTTTATTATATTAAACGTGATTTTACAATTTATTCACGTTTAACCCTATAAATTATAGTGTTAAACGTGAATAAATTGAATAATCACGTTTAACACTATAAAATTCGAATTTTATAGTGTTAAACGTGAATATTTCTACTTTTAATCATGTTTAACACTATAATTATAGGGTTAAACGTGATTAATCCCTATAATCACGTTTAACACTATAAAAATCGAAACCATAAACGTCGATTATGCCCGTTTAACCGGCTCAAACATGAATTCAAAAACATATTCAAATATATTAACCCTATCAAATGCAAAATTAAACTCTAATTCAACATTCCAAACATGAATTCAAGCATATATTAAAACAAATTAAACCTAATCTCTACATAAATTAGGGTTCCACGCTATTGAACATACCTTTCTTATTTCAACGATATTTCTTCCAATCTTCCAAGAGCCAAAACGTTGAATTTTTTTTACAGATAATTTGTTCTTCAAAATGTTGTATGATAATTTCTTACTGAAATTATCAACATATATAGATGGAGAAAACACAAGAAAATTGCATGTGAATTCACAATATAAAGTGAATTCACAGTAAATAATGAGAAGAAAAAAACAAAAAAATTGGTGTAATAGTAACTCATAGTTGCAAAATAAAATTAAAACACGTGCATATACAAATGCAATGAACCCAACAATAAATAATGAAAACAAAAAAAAAACAAAAAATTAGGTTGAATAGTTGCATGACCAAATTAATACTTGCATGGGCAAACTAATAGTTGCAACCCTAGCACTACACGTGTTCTTCTAATTGAATAGTTGTATGGCCAAATTAATACTTGCATTGCCAAATTAAAAGTTGTTACCCTCACCCTACACGTGTACTTCTACTTCACAAAAAAAAAAAGTTATATTAATTGTCATTTCATCATAGTTGACTTTGACAAAAATTGTGGTAGAAAGTGGCATACTATTATATTTTGTGGTATAAATTTCAACACTATTATATATCATGGTAAAAAATATAAATAATTATATTTTTCATGGTAAATTGAATACTTTCCTCTTATTATTTATGGAAAAGATTACGATAATCAGCCAACTGTTTGTAAATATTACACTTACCTTTTATATCAATAATTGACGTTAGATTTAATACGAGTGGAACGGGAAAGGTGAGTCGGTGATCTTTGTTTGGTAAGAAATCTGATCTCTGAAATAATAATAATGGAAAGTTTTTCATGATTAATTCGATTCTCAAGGGAGAAAAAAAAAACAAAAAAAGGAAATTAAAGTATCAATCAATTCAGAATATGATTGTTCAAGTCTTCGAGACAACCCTTACTTTATAAATACTTTTGATAATTTAGTGCACAATTTTTTTATTTTAAGAAAAGCCGTTGCTCGTTGTCCAAACTAATCTACTCCAATATCTTTATATATATAAAAATAAGATCAAAGTGTCACATGTGAAACATACAATATTTTCACATTAAATATAGTTAATTAATTACTTTAAATGTTATGTTAGTAAGAAATATTACTAATTAAATAATATAGTATTTCTTACTAATTAAATAATATAGAAATGCTAATAGATTTATCTAAATAACATATGTTAAACTTCGATAATATAAATTAGGGTAAATTACATAATACAAGTCAAACTATGACCACTTTTTCACTTTGTTACCCAAACTTTCAAAGTTTACTATAAAATAGCTCAACTTAACGAATTTACCAAACAACCGCCAGAAGTCACCGCCGGTGGAATATCCTACGAATATTCCGTCGGCCGAACTTTGAAAGTTTATTGTATAACCGCTGACCTTTGCGAATTTACTACACGACCGCTAAAATGTTACCGCCGATGGAATATTCTCAAAATATTCATTTCCGTGCCATACACGTGACAAAAACGGAGGGTATTTCGATTTTTTCAATGTTGGCTCATTTTAATGGTTTATTGAAGGGTAAAATAGGGAATTCAATTACCAAATCAAACTAAATAAAAATTACAAATTAAAGAAATACAAAATTACAAATTAAATAAAACTAACCCAAAAATTCATCCCCAAATCTCCATTCTTACGTCCCCAGACATAAACTCCAAATTGAGAGATGGAGAAATTGAAGATGAACCCTAAATTCACTATCAATTTCTCCATCTCTCAATTTGAAGTTTATGTTTGGGGACGTAAGAATGGAGATTTGGGGATGAATTTCTGGGTTAATTTTAAAAATGTAGAGAAAAAATATAAAAATAAATAAATTGAAATAAAGGTGAACAAATTGAAATGATTGTTAAAAAAAATTCAAACTTATTAATTAATGAAATTGAATAATTGTTTTTGAATAAGTGTCTTTAAAATAAACTAAGAAATATATTTGTGAAATTTTCTCTAATTTTTAATCATTTAATTGAAAAGAAAATTTGAGTGTTTTTATAGACGGTAACAATAAAAAGCAAAAAAAATAAAATGATGGGTGAGTTGAATTATATAATTGGCATAGCAATGTATATTTTTTTCAAAATAATAAACAATTTTTTTTTATGATCCTCTACAAATGCAATATATTTCGACAATTAAATAATTATTCATATTATGTTATATTTAACGTCAAATTAAACGCATGATATGTATATATTGCACAAATCATAAATTTAATTTATTGTATAAATAATATTTAAATATTTCTAATTTTAATTTAATTGTTCATAATATCTTGTGTATTACACACGAGACCTATTCTAGTTAATACATAAATATAATTTATATAATTACATATAACTAAAATATTTACAAAAAACATAAAAAGTGACACATAATCCAACTAAAATGACACATAATCCAAATGACACATAAACCCTAAATTCACTCTTCAATTTCTCCATCTCTTAATTTGGAGTTTATGTTTGGGGACGTAAGAATGGAGATTTGGGGATGAATTTCTAGGTTAGTTTTATTTAATTTGTAATTTTGTATTTCTTTAATTTGTAATTTTTATTTAGTTTGATTTGGTAATTGAATTCCTTATTTTGCACTTCAATAAATCATTAAAATGAGCCAACATTGAAAAAAATCGAAATACCCTCCATTTTTGTCATGTGTATGACACGAAAATGAATATTTCGAGAATATTCCGTTGGCGTTTAGCGGTCGTGTAGTAAATTTGTAAAGGTCAGCAATTATACAGTAAACTTTCAAAGTTCAGCCGACAAAATATTCGTAGGATATTCCACCGATGGTGACTTCTGGCGGTTGTTTGGTAAATTCACAAAGTTGAGCTATTTTACAGTAAACTTTGAAAGTTTGGGTAACAAAGTGGAAAAGTGATCATAGTTTGACTTGTATTATGTAATTTACCCTATAAATTATTTCTATAATTGAAATTTATTAAATTTAAAATTTTAAAGAAAAAACTAAAATAAAGGTAGACTGATTGAAAATTGTTGCTCAAACTTATTAAGTAATGAAATTGAATATTTTTTTTGAATATGTGTTTAAAAAAATTATGAAATTTATTTGTAAAATTTTGACTTTAATTTTTTATCGTTTCTTTGAAAAGAAAAATCGAGGGTTGTCATAGACGTTAAAAATAAAAAGTAAACTAAAAAAATTGGTGGGTGTGTTGAATAACATAATAGACATAACAATATATATTTTTTTCAAAATAAAAAATTTTTGATCCTCTACAAATGGAACCAATTATAATTCTACAATTAAATAATTATTTAATCATATTATGTTATATTTAATGTAAAATTAAATGATATGTATTGCACAAACCATATATTTAATTTTAATATATAAAAAATATTTACATTTTTCAAATTCTACCAAATTTTTTTTTTATAAAATCCTGTGTATTACACGCCCCATATACTAGTGTTTGTATATATATATATATATATATATATATATATATATATATATATATTGTGTTATAAATTTACTAATTATAAACTTTAGTTCTTTAATTGTAATTGAAGGTTATGTAGGGGCGGAAATTTCTGACAACTCGACGCTAACCTAAAAAAAAAATAGTGGGTTATAATTGACTGCTTGTGGATTTGGGTTAAATTCAGGTCCATAAAAACTAATGGGTACAAGTTGACCCGCGATTTTTGAAATGAAATAAAACGGGTTCGGATTCAGATGCATGTTGAAGCTATTACTATCGTGTCTCAGTCCAAACTGCCAAGCCAAAACCCAATCTGATTGTCACCCCTAAGGTTATGAAATTAGTCTCAAACCTGATGTTACTTAAATTGAAAAGAGTATCTATCATCGAATAAAATATATGAGTATCCTAATTAGTGTTTAATTCTTATAACGTATTCACACTGAAGTGAAAAAATGTAAGAAGAGTATTTTAATTGTGTATTCGACCTATAAATATATTTAAAAAAATTATTCCAAATATGTAGAGAAAAATATATTATAAATATAAGTCTTTGTAATATATGAGTTTAAAGTATTGAGAGTTGCGTATTAGCACGCAGTGCATTTGTGGGTCATCGTCATCTCTTGCTTGTTGCAGGGTTCAAAGAAGGGAGGAAAAAAACAAATGAGAAAATCATGTGATGAGTTTGAAGGTTGGTTTTGTTAGTGTTATGTAAGTGTAGAAGGACTAGGGGTGGAGATCGGACGGATCGAATCGGAAATAGGGTGTTTCGGAAAAATTCCAAAAAATTTCGGAAATGAAAAATCAATTCCAATTTCCATCCAAAAATTTTCGGAAATGAAAAATCCATTCCAATTTCGGAATTGTCGGAAATTTCGGAAATTTCGGAATTCGGAAATTTTGGAATTTTCTGAAATTTTTTCGGAAATTTCGGAAATTAAAAAATTCAGAAAATCGGAAAAAATCAGAAATTTTCAGAATTTTCAGAATTGTCCCAAAATATCTTATATTATGCAGTATATAAGATAGTATAATTATAAAACAACAGTATAAACTATAGTATGTAGTATAAAATAAAACTATAGTATAAACTGTACTATATACATATAGTATATAGTATATAGTATATATAGCATAAAGTATATAATATATAGTATACTTCTATAGCATATAGTATATAGTATATAGTATGTAGTATATAATATAATATAATTAAAAAACTACAGTATAAACTGTAGTATATAGTATATATTATAAAATAATACTAAAAAACTACAATATAAACTATAGTATATAGTATAAAATAAAATTATAGTATAAACTATACTATATACATAGTATATAGTATATGTAGCATAAAGTATATAATATAATATAATTAAAAAAACTACAGTATAAACTATAATATATAGTATATATTATAAAATAATACTAAACAACTACAGTATAAACTATAGTATATAGTATATATTATAAAATAATACTAAAAAACTACAGTATAGACTATAGTATATAATATAAAATAAAACTATAGTATAAACTATACTATATACATATAGTATATATAATATATTTATATACTATCATATAGTATAAAGTATATAAAATATATTATATAGTATATAGTATTATAAAGTATACTATAATATGTATATTTATATTTACACATAGTATAAAGTATATAAAATATATTATATAATATATAATATTATAAAGTATACTATAATATGTATATTTATATTTACACATAGTATAAAGTATATAAAATATATTATATAGTATATAGTATTATAAAGTATACTATAATATGTATATTTATATTTACACATAGTATAAAGTATATAAAATATATTATATAATATATAATATTATAAAGTATACTATAATATGTATATTTATATTTACACATAGTATAAAGTATATAAAATATATTATATAGTATATAGTATTATAAAGTATACTATAATATATATATTTATATTTACATATAGTAAATGTATATAAAATATATTATATAGTATATAGTATTCTTCTATAGCAAATAGTATATAGTATAAAATGTTTGAATTATTTACAACAATTGCTATTGGTTTGATGATAAGTTTCATGTTTTGAGTATGAGAGGTCTTGTGTTCGATTTTCAAATGCTTTTACTAACTCTACATTTTATAATTTCGGAAATATTTCGGAAATTGGATCGGAATTTCGGATCGGAAATCGGAATTTCCGAAAATTGAATTTCGGAAATATTTCGGATCGGATTTCGGAATTTCCGAAAATTTTAAAACTAATTCCAATTTCCATCCAAAAAATTTCGGAAAAATCGGAAATCGGATTTTCGGATTTCGGATTAAAAATATTCGTTCCAAAATCGGAAAATTTCGGATCGGATTCGGCGGATTTCGGAAATTCCGTTCCAATTTCCACCCCTAAGAAGGACCCATATTTTTTCAACTGATGTTATTTCTTTATTTTGCAACTCACTATTATAGGGAAAAAATTCTGGCTGAAAGTGAAGGCCCAAGCTTTGACGGGCCTTGGGCCCATAAATTTAGGCCGAAATGAGAGTTGATGTGCAAGAGAACAACCCATGAGATATCCATCCAGGGAGCATATGTGATTGAGAAATTATGAAAAAATTATATAATTTTTTCATGGTATGTTAAATTATACTATTTTATTTAGAAGTAATAGATTTTATATCCATTGAATATAAAAAATATTAATTTTTTAAAAATGATATTGGTACTCGAATAAATTGAAATATTTCTTAAGAACTATATTATTTGGTCGTGGTTAACATTTTTATTTCAGAAAATTGTAAGACTTGAATTTTATATGTCCATGTATTGTAAATTTACCAAATGTCATTGAATTATTTTTTTTTTTAAATTAACATTCTACATTAAACTTAATAATATTTTATATGTATGTATGTCGCACGTTATCTAAACTATTTGATGTAAAATAAAAATAAAAATAGGTTAGAGAAAGCAAAAAAGAGCATGGGTTATTTATATGCAATCCACTCCAAGGGCTTAAAAAAGAGAGTATCCCTTGCACGTGACATGTCACCAAGAGAACCAAGGTCCGGTGAATTATACGCACGTGACCAAGGGTGGCACGTGCCCACACGTTGCTGCGAGCTACGAATATTATTATACAACATGATGCATCAAAGAAAAGAGGAACCCAATTTCTCTCCAATTACATGCTCGCCACGTGGCATTGACTAACATATTGGCTTTTGACACAAGCTTAAGCCGCTCACATGCTTAGCTGACACACTCTCTACGCTTTGTCACGTGCAACATGGACATTAGAGAAAGGTTAATTTTCTTAATATTCTTTAATTTTTAAAAATATATTGGGAGAAAAAAAATTAAATATAGTTTAATATGGTCCTTTTTACGTTAGTGGCATCATATCAAGTTTTACATATTTATATATTACTTTTATTTACTTTATATATTTATATAGTTATGTTAATTTCCTAAATAGATTCTATTGTATAATCAGTACCTAGCTAAAATTAACATATACGTCTACATTATATATATTCTAACTTGTAAGCAAATCTTACATGATTGTAGACTGCAGGTATAATTGGAGTAATAATTGAACCACAACTCTGAAATCACGAATAGCATCTATAATAAATTTAAATTGTTGGCAAACTCGAGCATTTAAAATTATATATATATATATATATATATATATATATATTGATTTAAACAAAGTTTAAAATATATGAGAGGGAGAGAGAGAGATGCTTTAGAGCAAGTATTTTAAGGTGGATAGTTTAAAAATAGAATTCACAGCTAATTTGAACAGTTTAACGGATTTGATCGATTCATTAGGGAAGTTGGATTGTGTTGGACATGAAATGTACAATTTCCTCCAGTTTCGTACATCTTATTTAGTCATTTTCTAGTTAGTTCAACCTTAAATGGAAATTGAATCCCTGTTGGGGCCAAAAACCCAACACCTCATGCTGGGCAAATCAGATTCTCTGTACCATATATCCATGTATCATGCGTGTATCACATCCCAAAACACGTTATATTAATTTTCAAATTAAAAGCGGTTACAAATCTTTACAAATTAAAAGAAAAAGAAAAACAAAAGAAGTGAAAAAGAAAAAAAAAAAAGGAAAAAATAACAAAACGACGGTGTATATACCTCAACATGAAGTGCTGAGTTTTTTGCCCTAGCGGGAATCCATATCCCCTTAAATGCAAGTTCAAAGTTTATCCTAATTAATTTAGAGACAGATCTTTTTATATATATATATATATATATATATATCGTGTGTGTTGTCGCCGTTGGAGAAATGAATTTGTACATTTGAAGTAATGATTTGGGAGCCTTAGATTTTTTATTATTAAAAAGCATTAGATTTTATTTTAATTAAAACTAAAAAAAAACTTATATGTGACGATCTCACAGATAATTATTATGAGACGGGTCCTTATTATCCAAAATAAAACTCATTTTTATAAATTCATATTTAAATTGTGAAATATGTATTATGAATTGACTTGATAATTAGATTTATGAGACGATCTTACATAAAACTCACTTTTGAAACTAACACCTCTAAGTAAAGTTGTACTTTGAATAGCCCCTCTATTTTTTTTACGACATTTCAATTTCAGTATATTTTATTTTTCTAATGAAATTAAATATGATATTAAAACTCAGTAAAAACAAAACAAAACAAAAGCTGTCACATGTGAAAACTGACATTAATTAGGAACACCGTTGATATATAATTAAATCCTAGCACTAGATAGATAGACATGCAAAAGCTATTCAGGTATAACTAATTTGGTGTTTAAATTTTGAGATTTAGCTGATCCTATTTAAATACTTTATATACTTATATACATTCTAAATTTATAACAGCTGTTTTTTTACTATGTTTGATAGCTTGAAATATATATAACACGGTAAACTTTTCAACTAGAATTCAATCTTAAATTATGAATAAGATTTGGATTTGAATGCTAGGATCATAATTCAATTAATTAATTTCATATTTAAAAATGAATGGAAATAAAAAAATGAAAATTAAAATCTATCATTAAAATGTCATTTTTATAAACTTTTACAACAAAGTAACACATTAAGATACAACAAGGTCGCACTTCATCTAACAAAATCATTACAATTTTATAAATGATATATAATGATATATGTTATACCACATTATAGGTGTTTGATTGAAGATCCAAAACTAGAGTATGGAAGAACCAAATGCAGCACCTTATATCCACACGACGACAAGACTCTTTTAACAATGATACCCAAAGACATAACATGAATAAGGAATTAATTAATATAAATTTAGAATTCATATAAGTTGAATTTCATTGATCCATATCAGTAAATTACAAAAATCTAATTTTTCATACCCAACACGCCCATATATATAGATGACCTAACAAATCTTTTATCACGACAATAACTCTAAAATGCTATACATATAGAACAATTTAACCACAAGGAATACATAATTAATTTATTAGGCAATGATGATATAATTAGCATAAAATCCCCAACTCCAAGTTAGCTGGTCCCATTGCACTTTTGGCAGTGAATTCCACCCCTCTTATCTGAAAAAGGGTCCGGTGAGAATAGATGAGATGACCTGGTTCTTAAGTAAAGACCATCATCCCCAACATCACACCTCACGTGTGGTCCATCAATACTACGTCGCATCATACTCCAAATAATATATAATTTAATATTTTCAATCCACATTAGGTATAATTAAATTAATGATGTTATTTAATAAATTGCAATACAAGAATAATAGGAAATACACTTTTTGAAATTAATTGACAGTTCTGGATTCATAACAACCCATGTCCAAAAATCACTCTCTTCTGTCTCCATAAATATGGAAAACACAAATGAAGGACAGTTTGGTGATTTCAGATGTCTCTCCTTTTTCATTTTTTGGCATTATTTCAAAATACACCAAAAAGTCTTAATTATTTACATGAAATTGCCATTTTCAAAACTAACCCATCTCCATCTCTTTTTAAAGCCATAATTTTTCCTAGTCAAGTTCCAGTTTTTTAGCAGCCCTCTGTGTCCTCTTCAAGCGCAAATAAACGCCACACAGCCTCACTCCTCCCCTCTCTCTCACACACACACAAACACCTAAAAACACACACACACACACACCCAATTCTCTATTATTTCTCACTTTTCTTCACACGTACAAATTAACTATTTCTTTCTTCTTCTTCTCCCATATATCCTGTATTGTATTGAGTGAATTGTGCAATGGAAAACCCAGAATTCTTCCAAACAAACTACTATAAAGCTCAATACTCGAGCGAAAAGAGAACGTCGTCGGAGGCGAAAAACAGCGACCATTTCATCATTGAAGATCTCTTAAACTTCCCGAGCGAGGAGGGGATGGTGGCCGGCGACGGAGGGCTGGAGGCGGCGTTCACGACGGAGTCCTCCACCGCCACCCCCATCGACACCTCCTGCAACTCCTCTTTCTCCACCGCCGCCGAACCCTATTTTCAGGCCGCCGACATCGGTGGGCCCCGCCCCTTCGCCGATGCTCACTTCTCTCATGAACTTTGTGTCCCCGTACGTACCTTTCATTCAATATCAATTCATGCAACCTATGATTCTCAGTCAATCTCTCTCTCTCTCTAAAAATTCTTGTTTTATGTTTTTTTTTTTTTTTTAAATGTTTAATTGGGATAGTTTTTGAGAATTACTATGGTGCCGCCTTGCATTTTATCCTTTCGTACGTTAATTATGTTACTTTGGATTTTTTGTCTTCATGGCTTTTTCGGTTTCTACCACTAAAAACGTGTGCCTTTTCTTGTTTGGTAGCTTGGATGAAACATAAGAGAAAATGACAAACCTTAATAAGTTTCTACTATAGTACATTTTATGGTAAATGGGATATATTTTTTTTTTTTAACTGAAAAAACAACTTAATTACTATTTACAGTACGAAGATTTGGCTGAGCTGGAATGGCTATCGACTTTCGTGGATGAATCAATCGCAAGCGAGGATATGCAGAAGCTGCAGCTAATTCAAGGAATGAAGGCCCGAACTAACGAAGCATCAGAGACTCACCAATACCAATTCCAGCCCGAAACCACCCGTCCAGGCCCGATGCTCCGTTCCGAGATGTCCGTCCCCGCCAAGGCCCGAAGCAAACGCTCACGCGCCGCACCAGGGAACTGGACATCACGCCTTCTCGTGGTGTCACCCACTCCGACCCCGGAGGTTTCCACCATGTCATCATCGTCGGAGTCCGACGTCAAGAAATCGTTGAAGCCGCCGGCGGCGCCGCCGAAGAAGAAAGAAGCCCCGGACAGTTCGACCGGCGGCGAGGGGCGGAAGTGCCTCCATTGCGCCACCGAAAAGACGCCGCAGTGGCGGACCGGGCCCATGGGCCCGAAGACGCTGTGCAATGCCTGCGGCGTGAGGTACAAGTCGGGCCGCCTTGTGCCGGAATACAGGCCGGCGGCGAGCCCGACGTTTGTCCTGACGAAGCACTCGAATTCGCACCGGAAAGTTCTGGAGCTGAGAAGGCAGAAGGAGATGGTGAGGGCTCAGCAGCAACAGCAGCAATTTCTGCATCACCATCAGAATATGATGTTCGATGTATCCAACGGCGATGATTATTTGATTCATCAACATATCGGGCCTGATTTTCGTCAGCTGATTTAGGAGTTAAGACGGGATCATTAATTAGTATTTTTCACTGGGAGGACTTTATCAATTTAGAGATTTTTCCCCTTTTTTTTTTTTTGGAACTTTAGTTCATTAATTTACTAGGATTATCGATTCCTAACTCGTCGAATTTTGTCGTGCTTTTATTATTCAGTTTAATCAGGATTTCAGAGGGGAAAAGGAAAATTACAGGATAGGACTAATTAATGTCCATTTGAAGAGTGATTTTGCCAAAATCAGGCAAATTCTTGAATCAATTTTCGCAATGTGAATGGAATGTGAAGACCTTTACATGATTTTTTTTCCCATTTTTTAATTCAATAAAAAATACAAGATTCATACGCACGCATGTACATAATTAAGACCTAAATACATTTATAGAAAATAATAACATTTTTTTACATTGTTTTAGTTGTAAATATATGTAACCAAATTTTTAGGAAAAAAAAACATAGTTTTAGTTATATCTTACAATCAAACCACTTGTCAGCTTCTCAAGGAGGGATCAGATGACGATGTGTTCGACACTAATTATAAGCGATCTGTTATATATGTTATCAATATGTCAACGTTGACATAATAAGTTGTAATTCGTAGTGAATAATTCAATCTCCAATAAGTTAATCATCAATGACTCCATTAATTAACTGCAAGATATAACTAAAGTGATCCTTTTCCCAAATCTCAAAAATTTTGTTAAGATCAACAATTGAACTAAATGTTGCATTTTTTATTTTTTTAACAATTCGACCCACAATTAAATTTTAAGAGCATATATTATTTATCAACACACGAAATTTAGTATAAGTTGGAGAAAAGTTGCATCACACATCGTGTAAATAACTTGTAGCTCGACATCGATCCTGCAAATTTGTTATTACACTTAAAAATCACTTCAACTAATTGAATGGTATTATATATGTTGATATTTTAATTTTAAGTCATACAAAATCTTTTTTATTTTAATGTATTTCATTTAACATTTCAAAATAGTTGTACACCACATATATAAGTGATACTATTAATTAAAATGTATCATGTATCTATAAAAATAGAATCGAAATGAAACATCAAATATAATAAAAGATTTCAACGAATTACTTATATTGGTGTAGTAAACAATCATTGTTTGGCATATGCATTTATTTCAAATTGAACTACCAAAGGATAGATAGATTACATGTCGGTAGCGTCGGTTCCTTCAATTTTGCCTTTTGCTGCAGACAAGAATACACAAAATCACAAATTATTTTGTGGATAAAGTTTTTGTATTGGTCCATAGCAACACTAAGGTACGTGCAAGAGTGTCACGCTTTTGTGATATTGAAATATGGGTTTAATTTGTGTGCCTGCCATGATTCACTAGCATATAATTACAATATGTGAGAAATAGGATAAACTTATGTGAATATATTAAGATTCTTGTTTCCCAGCTCTCGTGTAATTGCCAGCTATACACACACGCATATATATACAAAATGTATGTTTGATCCGTCCAAATCTTCTGATTTTACTGTAATTGTCTTTTTTCATTAATAAATGTTACATGTACATTATAATATTCTTTTTTATTTGTGTTGCCTGTATTAGTAAAATGAAACTAATTAATTGAATCGTGATTGTAAATTAGAGGTTTTCTTGTGATGTTTAATAGACTCACATATTTCAATTTAATACTAATTTATAGTGCCCCTAAGTTTGTAATCTTTGTTTCTGAATAAATCTTTTATAGCGTTTAAAGAAATTGAACTATAAATAACATAAACTTTGTACATTCAATTCATCTGTCCTCAAATCTTCTTTGAAGACTTCACGATTAAGACGTGGTGGTAGTCAACTTCCCCCTCAGATTAAATAATCAAAGCAAACTCAGATAATATATCATTTTATATCAAATGAGAAAAAAAAAAAGAAAAAAAAAACGTATCCCAAAAACTCAAAAGAAAAAAGAAATATTCCAAAGTTTATGCCCCCTCTGTCGTGTACAGCTAGCCCCCCTCTCTTTTTCACAAAATAAAAAATCTATTTAATGTATTTGGAAAAAAAAATGGTACACAATTCCTGCTTATTTACTCATATAAATGGTTAGTTTCGAACAACGTTAAGAAGGTATTCATATAGTAGAAAAAAAAAATTACACATAAGAAAAGTAGACTATAATTTTAATTTTAAGACAAACAAAAAGTTATAGGGTATGGAGGGGGTCGTAAAGTCAAATTCATGAACTTGGCAAAAAGGCACAATTTAATACAACAGTAAATAATTGAAAAGCATTCATGAATCTCAGGGAAGAATACATGCATACATCTGGTGGTGAATTTCAAAGAAGAAATATACAGAGAATGTTAGTTACTTTAGTACTTTGGATTTAAATTTGCATCTTAGGTTATCTAAATAATTTACCTGAGTAAAATAAAATGCATTTGGATTAGTGTTTATCTTTAGTTACCTCGTTTTGTGATTCATGTAATAAAAGGGGACTTAGTTAAAAATTGGACAATGATATCTTTTAGCACGGAATTCAATTCTACCACCCAAAATGCATTGATTGTCGAGAAAGAGTAGATATATATATATATATATATATATATATATATATATATATATATATATATATATAATTATATATAAAAAGGGGTGGGTTTTTGGAGTCAGAACTTAGACGTGCCTACTTTCATACACACCATGTGAGAATCCACAATCCTCTCCTATCTTTCTTTTCATTTTTCAATACACCTTCATTGATTTTTTTTTTTTTTATTATTTTTAGTTGATGTTTAGTAATGTTTAAATTAGTGGTTAAGAAGATACTTTTGGTTATTCTTAGGGTAATCTTTTTATAAATACATAAAAATTTGCATTAGAATATATAATAAAAAATATATGAGATAGTTTTACAGATATAATTTTGTGAAACGAAACTTTTCATTAAAATCTAAACTTATTTTTACAAATAAATCTTTATATTGACTTGTCTCATAAAATTAAAACAGTAAAACACTTTCACGCAAATCGTAATTTTCCAACGAGTAAAAAAAATTTAGAATTTTGCAATTTAGACCAAATTCTACCATCCTATTTCTTGCCCATCCAACTCATATTTCATATAAATCCATATGTCTACATTCGACAAATCTACCGAAAGTAGAAAATTCCTAATCTTCATTGCACACATGATTGGTGCCTGCGAAGAAATTCCAATTTTATCATCCACTTCCTATTGAATTTGACCATAATTCACAAGTTATACAATTATTACATGAGGATTTAATTGCAACTTTAAATACAAATATGGCTATTTCTGCGATATATACTTCTACAATTATGATACTATAGTTTTTCAAAATTTCCTTTTAAAAATAAAATCCATACATGGAATCTATAGATAATTGTGATCAGGTTATAGTTGTTATCTTGCTAGAACCCCCCGTCTCTTTTTTAAAAGTTGTTTTATTTTTTTTTAGTTATTTAATTATCACTACTCAATATTGAACAATACCACAATTATGGCTGTAAATCCAAATGAGGCCTAAAAGTCAAGTTTCTCCTTCATTATTCTCATGATACTAAACTAAAAAAAAAAAAAATGTAAATGCATAAAATTTAATAAAATATTTTCCTCGGAGCCGGTTATTTGCTATAAATGACATATATATATACTCAAAACTCATATACTAGTAAATTTAATAGAAAATGTATTAATGTCGTACTATATGTGCGATCCCAGGCATTGCTGATCCATAGGCCTAGTCCTAGCTTTAATTTAATGGAATCTTAGTCTTTATAAAATATATTTCCTGACTATTAATGTACTAGTTTAATAATATTATGATTTCTATATTAATAAAACTCTGAAACGATGTACTGTATTGTCCTCTGAAGCAACGCTTATATTTTAATTCTTGGCATTAACCTATATCTATTTATATATTTATTTCCTTTAATAAAATTAAAGTGACAGAAAGAGCTGAAAGAGAGTGGTGGATGAAAGAATAGTTTGCATTTTTTAAAAGATTAATTATGAATTGCAGCATTTTATCAGTAATCACATGTCTGATGCCTCTTCCAGTCTTCCACCACCTCTCATGCATCACTATCACCACTCTTTTGAAAATAAAAAATAAAAAAAAAATTAAAGAATAAAAAGGTGTAATCATTTTTGCTAAGTATTCTTGAGTTCCATGAGAAATTACTGTTAATTAAAAAGAAAAAAGAAATCAGTGTGCTCCCAATTATGCTTAATTATAAGGTTAAGGGTTTATCTCAGACTCTCCATCCAATTAGCTAGTACTCTAAGATTTTAATTAAGAAAATTTATATATATGTATGTATAAATCAATAAATACCTAGAAAGGTCAATCAACGATTTACAATCCATAATATAATAATTGACTAATGAAAATGTGTTGGTCAAGGATTAAAAATAAACACAAAATTCATATAAAACCGTGTCATGAACATAAATATTAGTAAGATAAAGTTCACTAATTATAAATTAAGCACCTTTTAACTATACAGATTAATGTAAGTTGTGAGTGAATCTGTCTCATATAATTAGATTTGTGAAACAAACTACCAAATCATACTAAAAATATTAAATTCCTTCATCAAGAAGTATTAATTAGATTTGGTCCTATAGTATAGAAAGATTGATTTCTCAGATTCTCTCTATTAATTATACTTTGTCCCTATCCTATAAATCAAACTTCAACGTCACTCCAATCAATTAAAAATCTAAAAATAAAAATTTAAAATTTGAATCTTGGATTCCATTAGTCCATTTGAAAAGGTTTTGATAATAAAAAGATTATTAGTGAGACAAATTAGGAGACTTTCTTTTATGTTTTAAAACATAAATGAATATAATGGGCTCCCATGCATGTGGGAATATATTTCCATGTTCATTGTAAACGGTCTGTCTCCAATGCTCCACCACGTCACTGACAATTAACCTGTACCCTTCTTTTCTACTCTAATTTTTCATTTCAATTATGTTTCTTCTTAAGTGTTACTAATTTAAATATTTGTGACACTTTTATCTCCTAAATTTCACTGACTTAATAGTACACTATAGCAGTAAGTGGCCACCGCTGCATTAATAGATGGTATAGTGTAAGAATCATTTCTACAAAGCAACAATAACATTCCTCTATTGATTTTTGAAAAAATAAATAAATTTATATCCATAAATCTGAATTATCAAGCTTGAGTATATACCATTAAATGAAGAGGTATATAAGTGATGGTTCATGGTCAGCCATGGAACCTTTGACCGAAAGCATCTAACAGTGCAAACCAGTCACTTCTTCAGATTTTGTTCGAAAAAAAAAAAAATTTATTTCAACGAAAATAATGCATTTTTCTCCCAGAGAGAGAGAGAGAGAGAAGGGTGCAGCCATTGGGATGGATAGGAGACAGAGAAACACTATAGCATTAACCTTCCCACCATCTCACGTGCACCTCACGTTATATAACTGAAGTGATTATCCATCCACATACACTCAAACTTCTTCTTCAGCAATGCATAAAAAGAAACGATAATTTAGTTCATATGATATAAATGACATGAAATTCAAAGTTCAATCAAGTAACACCGTATATTCTTTAACGGTAAAAAAGTGAAATATATTCCATAACATCATAGGATCCATCAAATCAGTTGACGGATCCATCAAATCAATTAACAGGAAACAGGGACCTAGTTCTGAAACAAATATAGGGAAAGCATCTATAAAAGACAAACCATCACGTGCTCTATTTTATATCTGGCAATTAAAAGACAAGAGGAACTATCCACTAAAATTGAGTGATGAGGGCTCCAAAGAACTTTAAATTGTTAAGGAAGATGACTATAATTGATTCCATGTCTGATGAAACGTTAATATTAATATACAGCAGGATTGAGTTTAAAAGAACAGGAAAACAATTGTTAAAGAGGATAAATTCAGTCATTAATTATAAGAATTTTAGCATACAATCCTGCACTCCAATTTCAACTGTTTATGATTTCTGTTAATCTTTCTATCCATACCACAATTGATAGAGAGTTTTCTTGTAATTCCTTCAAATGTAAAATGGTCATTCAAACGTTCCTCGAGTGAGATATATTGAGAAGATACATTAGTTGGGTAGAATTAATCAACATGAGCCTTTAAAGCAAAATCATTTTCACAATGAATTACAATATATATATATATATATATATATATATATATATATATATATATATCCTGAACAAATCATTGAAACGTCTGTAACATAAATCGTTTGGAAGGAACTCACTGGTAACAATTAAAAGTTTTCAATTCAAGGGTGTGTTGGTACTTGGTACGTGATGCTTAAAATATTGGACTTCTTATGTAGTATGTATAAGTTTGATTTGGGCCTCAACCCATTATACAGGCCCATTATGTAACAGGCTTACATTGGCATCTCAACTTCCATCAAAACCCATTAAGTCACATGCCTCAATTTCAAAATTATAAACCACGTAAAAAAACTCCTGTGAAACTGATGCATGGATCTAGGATCTGTGCAATTCGGGTCGGCCCGATCTGGTACAGTATTCCACTCGTTGGCACGGCTATCCACGCACCGGCACGTGTCTCCACGTTCCGAAAAGAGGGCGCAACATACTTAGTGTAGTTTCTGCAGTTTTTTGAAAAATATGTGTACCTTTTAGTTATAACTTTCATACATTTATGTTATGAGTTTCATACCTTTATGCCATGATCTTCACACCTTTACACTTTCTGTCAAAATTTCATACCCTTTTAGCTATGCTATTTATAATTTTTAGTTATGCGTATCAAACTTTTAAGTTAAGCGTATTAGACCTTTTAGTTATGATAATATTATCTTTATGTTATATCTTAGTAAATAAGGTAAAACTTTTACATGATACAACTAATATCTTTATGTAATACAATTGATATCTTTATGTAATATAACTAATATATTCCAGTAAAAATGGAAATATACAACCATTTTTAATTAAAATAAAATAATACATTTATGTTAATATAGTAATATTTTTATGTTAAATGATTTATACCTTTATATGATATAAATAATACATTACATTATATTTCAATGAAATGAAGCAATACCTTTATGCAAATCAAGTAACACCTTTATGTGAAACAACTAATACCTTTATTCAATAAAACTTATACTTTTATGTGATATAATTAAGATATTCTAATAAAATAATAAAATCATTTTTTATATAAAATAAAGTAATACCTTTAAATAAATGCACTAATACATTTACGTAGTATTGTTAATACCTTTACGTAATGTAGTTAACACCTTTATGCGATACAAGTAATACTCTTACTTCTATTTCAGTTAATACCTTTATGTATTACAAATGTTATATTTCAATTATATAATGATGACCTTTATGTTATAAGTATGATACCTTTATGAGATATATTTCTTACCCTCACTTATTTCAGAAATTGTATCAAACCCATCAACAAATCCATCTTTATCAGTAGAACTCAAGTATTTCATTTGTATTTGAACAATCACCTGTTATAGAACATTAAGAATACGAAATCTGATACAATTTCATGTTTTTCAAACTAATAAGGATGGATTATGTATTCGCACGATTATTTGAAATTTTCATCTTTTATCTTTCATGTTTCTTGTCTACAATTCATGGAGAAGAGGCAAAGAAAAGTGCGAAGATGGAGAAGAAGAAGAAGGTTTTCGGATTGGAAATTGAAGGAAGAAGAAGAATTAAGTGCAAAATGGAGAATGAGAAGTTCAGATGAAGTTGAGAGAAGGGCAAGAAGATGGAGAAGAAGCAGAGAGCAATGGAGAAGAACCAGAGAGAAGAGAGGTTAAGGTAAAAAAAAAATAATAATAATAATATATTACCTGGAGAAGAAGCATAGAGAAGAAGATGAAGAGATGTAGAAGAGAGGCGCAGAAAAGAGAAAAAAGACGCAAAAGAGAGGGATAGCGTGAAAGTGATGAAGAAAAGAAAAAAAGAAAAATTATATATACTTTTCATATGAATGCGGATTCGGAGCGGGGCAGCCCAGTTGCACGAATTTAGATCCGTGCAACTGGTGTATGGGAGACCCACTCATAAACCACGCTATTGACTCAACATTAAAGTAACTGAACTCGACTAGAAATAAAATAATTATTCCATAATATTTTCCTTATGATTTCTGCAATCTACATGTGCACATATATTGATCTTTAAATATTACATTTTTTTTTAAATGAAATGATTTTTACGTTTCATTTTTATACTATTATTAAAATCAAAGAAATTACTATATGCAATGGGTTTTTAATTATTTAACTTATCTAAAATTATCCATCCAAGTTGCAATAGGATTGTGTATACATGATGACGTGCCTTAAACACAAGCAATTTATTTCCAATGTTTTGAGTCTCACACAATCCCTCACGTGTCTCCCAATACTCTCCAAAGAATCTGCACCACATTTTATTTCCAAAAATACCCATTATTCCATCCTCATTTATCCCCAATCCCAACTACCATAACTAACTTCTCCTCATGGAATCCGTCGGCTCCAGCTCCGCCGCCCCCAACCACCACCGTCCGCCGCCGCTCCACCCCCCCCGCTTCAACCCCACCCAACCCTTCTCCGACCGAATCCTCCGCGCCGTCCGCCACCGCCTCCGCCTCCTCCACCGCTGCGACTCCATCTTCTTCATCCTCGGCGCCACCGGCAACGTCTACACCGTCAGCCTCTCCGCCGCCGTGTCCTGCACGTGCCCCGACCGTGCCACCCCCTGCAAGCACATCCTCTTCGTCTTCATTCGAGTGCTCTGTCTCCCCTTGGACGACTCCTGCCTGTGGCGGCGGACTCTGCGGCCGTGCCAGCTCCGCCGCCTGCTCAGCCTCCCCACCTCCGGCGAGGCGCTTGCCGGCGCCGCTCTGAGGGAGAGGTTCCATCAGCTGTATCTTCAGGCCAGGGGCGGCGGTGCGCGGCGGCCGGATGTGGTGGCAGAAGTGGGCGCCGCCTGCCCTGTTTGCTTGGAGGAAATGAGGAGAGAGGAGAAGGTGGTGGCGTGTGGGACGTGTAAGAATGTGATACATGAAGAGTGTTTCTTGTCTTGGAAGAGGAGCTGCCGGAGAAGGTCCGCCACCTGCGTGCTCTGCCGCGCACGGTGGCGGAGCGGTGGCGATGATCAGGAGAAGTATTTGAATCTCTCGGCTTATGTAAATGAAGATGATATGGTGGAGGGGGAGGGGGAGGGGAGATGTGGTGGTGATTAATTTGTATTACCAATTACTTTAGTGCAATTTGTTAATTTAGGGTTACTACACATTTTTTTAATTTGTAAATATATTTGTTAATAAATTTCTATCTTTATTACTGAAGTTAAAAGATTTATGAGGTGGTTTTTCATAAAATCTAAATCATCTCATATATCTCATTTCATATAAATTACCGGTCAAAATTTTTGAAACTGGTCAAACTCATATTCACACTCAGCATATTAATTAATCAAAACAGAAGGAAAAAAGTTTACTCTCTTTCATTACATACACTAAATGTGTTTTACTTTATCTCTAATATTTTCTACACTGAATCGCTACAATTTTTTGTTTTATTTTATGTGGTTTTGAATCACGTTCATTAGAAATTTTGTTTCTTCTTTTCCGACTTTATTCCAATTGCTCATGATGATCTTCATTGTAGGTTCATGATCGAATCCATCACTTATGCTTGATATTAAAATTCCTAATATTAGTGCGAAAGTCATGGCCTAATTATTTTTCAATTTGTGTGTACTGGGTCTTTGTGAGGGATTGTACTTGGATGTTGAACAAAATATGGTTTCAAAAGAGAATGAAAGATATGGAATATTGAAAGGTGGGAATCTCTTGCCCGTGTTTAATTGAAAAGGTTTTAACAAAATTAATAAACACAAATCGTGATATCTCAGTTTTAACAATTGATACTTATAAATTTCATTCAATTTTATTATTAAATTAAAATGAATCATCTACATTAAATTTGATTATTTTAAATATAGCCTCCATTTTACAAATCATTAGTTAGATATATTGATAGTGATAGCATAATTGAGCCCATAATGAGCTTGAGGTGGGCTTTTATCATTCTCTATTCTGACCAGTAGATACCGGCCCACAACACGGAGAATCGCTAAGAAATATGAAGGCCCATTTAGAAGTAAATTTAATACAAGTAAATTAATTTGTCTTCTAAACATTCTTGTTAATCGGTCCAATTTTTACAAATAGAAACAAATCGAGGGTATTTATGATTATTAACTTTTTTTTTTTTTTAAAGTAAATATGCTAAACTTTGAGGATAAATTTCCATAATTAATCATAATTTTATTTCCTAAATAACCTTTTTATTTTAAACGTATATTTTATATATAAATAGATCATGAATGTTCATCTAATATAGAGCATTAAAAAGATAAAATCAAAGTTGTCCTGTAATAGCAATATACTTTATCTTAATTAATGAAGATATAATTCAACGCACGACACGTTAAGCTGTTTGTCTTAGACAGTGACTCTCAAAGCTTTATCGCTTTATCTTCTAAAATTCTTTTGTCAAAATTGTACTCAAAACCATATATGACCTGTCGTCCTAAAATTAGTAGTAGAGATTATCTGATATTATTGTTTTATTAACTGTTTATTGTAATTTTAATGGATAACCATTACGCACTAAAATAATTCTTGACAATCAATCAGCTATACTAAATAAAATATTTATCGTTATATACTAAAATTAATATTCATTTTAAAATAATGGTTATTCAAATTTGATTTGTATAAATAGTTATATAAATAAATAATTACCATATTACATATTATTTAAAAGATAAGATAAAGATAGAATTAATATATTTCATTAAGTAAAAGTTTAATTAAACGATATGGATTTAAAAAAAAAAGCATAATAACATATCTATATAAAAATAATTATATTCTGTAAAACGTGAGTTAAATAGAAACGAAAAGAACACAAAATTCCCCTATAAAGAGAAAATCTTGAAATAGAAGTAGATTATACTCAACTTTCTTCCTCAGAAAACATCAAACTGAGAAACTCTAGTCTCCAAGAAATGGTGGAAACTGATGAGAATTCCATCAATCTTTCACGCAAAATCATATCGATTGCCGCAGGAGAAGCTCACACTGTCGCTCTAACTGGTCACCTCTCTCTCTCTCTCTCTCTCTCTCTCTCTCTGTTATTATGTGTGTTTTACATGGAAGAATAGTTGTGCTTAAATGGGGTTTGTGTGGATGGGAATAGGTGATGGAAAGGTGTATTCTTGGGGGAGAGGAACATTCGGCCGGCTCGGCACCGGTTCAGATGAAGACCGGCATTCACCGGTCCGTGTCTGCTTCTTTGGTTCTGATGATGAGAGGGAAGACAAACTCAACATTGTTGGGATAGCTGCTGGGGCTTACCACACTCTTGCTCTTGCAGGTTCTCTTCTGCTTCTTTGTTTTCGCTATATTTTCTCGTTTTACATAATCTTGGCTTTCTTGATTTTTCTTGAATTTTCTTGAGCCTTGTTGTATTAGGGGTTCTTTTATTTTGATAAAGAAAGTTTGATTCCGTTGGCTGTTACATGTATTCAAGATTCCAGTGTTTGAGTGGTTGAACGTAATGTTTTTGATATAATTTAATAAGAAAGTTTGGCCATGTGAAGCAAAACTTGATCAAGTTGCAGAAATAAAGTCTGATATCCTATGATTTAATATTTACTGGAATTCACTGTCTACATGCCATAATTCAGTAGTGATGCAGACTGGTTATACTTGATTCTTTATATCTGTTTCCCATTTAGAGAAAAGTTGTAGAATTTTGCAATAACTTTCAGGAAATGCTCATCATCCTTCCCATTTTTAAGCTAGAATTTGATGGTATCATCGATGCTAATATTTCCTTCAACTTTCTTTTCTCACTAATTTCCTATGCGATGGCAGATGATGGATCAGTGTGGGGCTGGGGTTACAACACCTGTATCCTTTGTTACAACTCTTTCTTAACAATAGCATGATTTCACGTGATCCCTATTTTTCTTTCTGTATTTTTCCTTTCATATATATTCTCTTTTCATTTTGGCTAACAAGTATTCCTTGACGCTATAATGGATGGCCAAATTGGCGTTAATGGAGAAAATTATCTGAGTCCTCACTTGTTGGAGGGTTTCTTTGGATTGGGATCACCTGGTTCCCCACCCCAAGACGAAACAACCACTGGGAAACCACTGAAGGTGTGAGCTAAATATTGTTTCGATTCATTATTGAGCCTTATAGGAAGTAACATGGATGTTTCACTTTCTGCTTCAGATTTCTTCTGTAAAAGCTGGAGGAATGATGTCATTGACGATAGACAATCTTGGGGCATTGTGGATGTGGGGAAATTGTCCTCGTCCAGCGCAAGGCAACTCATCCGAAGGACAATTCACCCTTGCCAGCATAGCTGCACCAGTTCCAGTCTGGAATTTCCATGGCCACACTGTTGTTAAGGTGGCATGTGGAAACGAGCATGTTGTTGCATTAGTCAGTGCTGGAGAAACACATGAAGGTGGTGATCTAGTATGCTACTCTTGGGGGGGCAACAACCATGGCCAGTTAGGTTTGGGGGACACGGAAAGCAGGTTGGAACCGGAGGTTATAGAAGCATTTAATTTGGAGTCCAATTGGGAGGTCTATGATATAGCATGTGGTGCTTTCCATACAGCTTTGCTAACTCAGAGAAAGAGACCGAGCGAGACTTTAGAAAGTGTTTGCTGGACGTTTGGATTGGGAGATAATGGGCAGCTTGGTCATGGGACTACCCAGAATTTACTAACACCTGAACTCGTTAAGGGTTTGCCAGAAGGCATATTCCTAGAATCAGTTGACTGTGGCTTATTTCACATGAGCGTGGTCTCATCTGCTGGAGAAGTATGGTCTTGGGGGATGGAGAAAGGCTTGGGTCTGTGCCCTGATGCTAGGTTTACTGGGACAGATGCCGGTGATGCTCTGTCACCATTACTGATTCCTTGTAATGAAGTCCATGGCCACAAATTTCCAGAACCTCTGCAAGTTGCATGTGGTGCAGCCCACACAGTTCTCGTTGCTGATTCCGGTTATAAGCTTTGGTCTTGGGGACGGGGACGAAGTGGAGTCCTTGGAAATGGTAAAACGGTTGATTGCTATGTGCCAACTTTAGTATTATGGCCACTACTCATGGATGATTTCAGAGAAAATGAACCAACCAATATCAAAGAAAAGAATCCTGAAGAAAGTGCAGAAACAGAGAAACAGCTATCGGCTGCAATGGTGGAGATGAAGCTCCTCCAATCAAAACTTTCTGTAATGGAAAGATATGCTGGCATACTTCACGGCTCGATTTTTGGGAAGCCTCTCGAAGACCATGAAATCCCTGTCTCTCTTGAGAACTCTGGTGCATTTGATATTGCAAAAGAGTGGGAGAATATGTTGGAGTCATCGGATCATAGGAAGCTCGCTCGTCTAGAAATGTTCTACCGTGACATGCTCGCTGGTGTAAAAAATAAGCTGTTGAAGAGAAGGATACAAGAGATAGTGAAAGAGTGCCTAAATTCAAATGCTACCAAGACTACTGAGTGAATACTATCTATACCATCAAGATTTTCAAACGGTGGGTGAAGATACATGGGCGGGTCAGTTTAATGCTTTTCAAGTATCTTGTACAACATATCTGATATTTACTGCCTTTTATGTTGAGATTGTACTCATATCTTGATTAGATTTCAGATTGTTATATGTTAGATAGATATACAAATATTGGTAGAGATTGATTAATGTAGTAAAAGCTATTGTCAAAATTTGAAGTTATTTGTTACGGCGAACTATTACTGATTAAAAATGCATTTTCCATTTATGTTGTTGATCAGTATGAAATGGAACAGAAATGATAAGAGTAATGAACTTTAATTCAATAGAAATAGTAGGACAGAAAAGCTTATTTAGTACTAGATTTCATACAACAAATACTTGAACTGGGCAGAAGAAGATTTACTATAGTAAATCTGCCATTATTATACCTTTATTGCACAGGAACATTCAATAATCACAAATGCATGATCCAGACATTCGAGAGAGAATCAACTTATCTCTTGCAGACAACTCCACGGCCATCAAGGCCGCTTGAACATTTCATATTTGCATACTGAATATCGTTTGAAGAACTCTGTTGAGTACCCTCGAACATGGCTACTGCACAGTCTGTGGAGAAGAGACTCGAAGAGGCGAATTCTCTCTGTCCTCCTAAAACAGGCATGTCCACTCCCATCTTCACCCTACTGACATAGTTGCCCGCATATGTTTGTCCCAACACTCCGTTCACCTCACCACTCAACGAGTAAAACTTGAACCCCAAATCAAGGTGAGCAAAGCAATCTTCATCTGTGACTCCATACTTATGAATCTTTGAATCTTTCTCAGTGATAGGGATAACTGCTGCTTTGATCTGGAAGTTGCCTTCTACTTCAACGACTACTGAGTTGGTTTCACGGGCCCGTGTAATGCTTATGCCTGGTGTGGATTCTGGCTGCCATTTTGCACCTTCTCCTTCAGAAAGAACGACAGGTGCTCCATCGTAAGAGAGCTCCAAACGGTCAATAGCATCGTCCCAAGTAGCTGTCTTCTTAGCGCCAACCAAGATTCGATGGTTATCAAAGAGGATCCCAAGAGACTCAACCCAGGTAAAGTCCCTTCCCATGTTCTCATTTCTCCTTCCAATGAAGTGAGCATTGATATGCAGGTTAGTGTCCGAAACTATGCAGAACTCTCTGTCCTTTTTGCCATGGAAGTAGAAAGTGATACCATCAGCACCAATGAATCTGGGGTCTTGACACACTGCTCCAGGCTTGTTGCAGTCTATTCAATCATGAAATTTGTTACAAGCTAGTGAAATAACAAGAATCACCATTTTTGATAGGGAGAAATCATTATGAATAAAAAAGCTTACCACATACAGGGCTGCAGGTGACACAATCAACCTCACAACGTTCTGGACAAGCAGCCGGGCACAGATGCTCCCTAAAGAAACAATCTGGGTACGATTTGTTTTTGCAACGGACCCTCTTCCCTCCAGCAGCCTCAGTACTATCCGAAGGAGGTGGGGCCGGGCTAGAAGTAGTCACTGGTGGTGGAGGAGGGCTGTAGCTTGGAGCCGGAGTAGATGTTGGACAAATGGCCTGACACGTGGCGCAATCAGCTAGACACTGAACCGGGCAGGCAGCAGGGCAGTTGAGGTCAATGTTACAAGTGTCTTTGAAGCTTTTGTCTTTACATTTCACCTTTCGAGGTTTAGGTGGTGTGACGCAAACGGGCTGGCATGAAGAGCAGTTAACTTGACAGCCATGAAGACAGGTGTCGGGGCAATAGAGATTCTTCTTGAAACAGTCAGGGAAGTTCTCATCGTTACACTTCACCTTCTTAGATACGTCAGGTGCCCCCTCAGAGAAGCCCACCATAAGAAGGACGAGGATTGATAAAATAAGGCGAACCATGGTTAGTGATCTCTGAACTTGATGCTACTATATGTGTATAACCGTGTGTTTCTGGATTGCATTGTCGAAGTGAAACCTCTCTTTTTATAGAGGCCATAAAAGTATGATGTGAGCTGGTTGAGAATTAATAACAAACCATGTTGTTTTGCAGTTGAAGTATTCTTGTGGATGTGCAAAGAGGATTTCAAGAAATTGCAGATGCAACCATCTCAAGAAGTTTGATTCGTACGTAAAGAAAGAATTGCAAATTGTTTCTGCTTTTTGCTCAGTTAAGCATTAATTTTAGTAATGTTTCATGCAATGTGATAATGAAGAAATTGTTGCTTGCATAATGCAGTGAAATGAAATAGAAAACAAGGAAAAGTTAAAAACTTCAGTACATAAACTGGAGGCACTTTTAGTGCATTGCAATCAAGAAAGAAATGCAGATGGTGCTGTAAGAGTTATATAAGATATTATGTATTTTACTTTGTCAATGTTCACCATCTGAATAATAACATAAAATGAAATAGACGATGAGTGTTACTTTGCGTAATTACCACTTGACCTAAATCCAGTCCTATTTGTTACATTTTGCCCCTCTTTTAACTTTTTGATGATTTAATTATCAGAAACATCCATATTTCGATTTCATCAAGGTTTTCCATTTGAAAAAGAAAATTAAACTAAATAAAAATTACTTGATTCAACTAAGTGGACAGAGGATTACGTTTAACTATTGTTATCTCTACGTAATAAGTTCAAACGGTCTGGTTTGTTACTGCAAATACATGACACTACGTATTAATATCATACGCAAACTTCTTGATGTAAAATTACTCTTTTCCTTTTAAAATAATAATATGTTTTAGTGTAATATTTATCTATGACTTCTTTACTACCACGAAGAGTTAATATATTTCTTATTATGTCTATTAAATGATGAGTAATATAGTCATTTCACATATTTAATTATCCATTAAATATTATCTTAAAATTTGTGAAATAACCTTAAACGAAAGTTATAATATAACAAATAAAGTTTTTTGGATATTGAATTATACAAAGAGGAAATAGAAATCACCTTGGTATTGAAAAGCAGTGATTCTCAATCCTATTTTATTGCAGTTTATATATTTCAAGTATTAATTAATGATATCATTTAATACTAGAATGGAGATGATTGTTTTCAAAATAAAAGATTGAACTCTACAGAGTTGAATAGAAAAGCTAGTGTGATTGACAATTTAGTGAGTGATTAACATAACTTTTTAATGATTTCTGACTGTAGTATTTAAAACAGAAACTTTAAAATATCTTGATGATAAAGAAAAACGAGGCCAATTTCTTAAAAGTCAAGTCCATATTATGAGGAAGGTACAGACATGACCTTCCCAGGTAGCGACAACACAAGACTATTTTTGTGGCATCATAATAATCAAACGACTTATTTTTGAAGCATATTGCCATCTTTAATTGTCAACTGCGGAGACAAAGCCCGTTGATTTCAAGCAAAGTCACCAAGAGTCATTAAAGTAACAGTTGTGTCATCTATAGCCAAGAACACAAATCATCAACATTGAATTTCAACCATATTATCCCCTTCAATTTCGTACAACCCTGAAATTGGCAGTCTTGTTTCTTGATATACTTGTGTTGGATGTTCCACTAGCAACATGGATCAAGTTGAGTCTCGACTAGCTTTAAATTGCGATTTAGTTTTTTACCTAAGTTGATATTGAATTGAAACCTTCAAAACCAACTCGATTCAATTACACTCCTTACGAAGGCGAAGAATCCTCACACAACCAAAACAAGGCGAAGAAGGGACAAGATTGGCAGATATGATTGCTCAGAAACAACAGACTTGGCTACAACTAAAACATACAAGTAATTTTTGTTTGTTTATATGTAGAAGTTGAGAAATCCTAACTAGCAAGAGTGGATAAAGCCACCAATGGGATGTCTTCAAACCCATGTCTGTAACTCCAGATTCAGGACCATAGTTCAGCAGTCGAACCTTCCAACCTTCTAATTGAGGCTCCTAATCATCCTGTAGATTTAAATTAAAACAAAATGAAGAGGTGGTAAAATGAAATTATAGTAATTGAATAAGAGGAGATTCAACAAAATCGCATTTTACCAAACAACAGTTGAATTAGTAGCTTGATTTTGGCAGCACAGAGACATGTAATACTGAAGCCGTGATAAAATGCACGTCTTATGCATGTATATACATGTCCAGTTATCGGTTGTTAGAATAGAGAACACTGAACAAAAAAAAAGAATAATTTCCTAGTTTGAAAAGTACTACATCATCATGGAGAGAGGGGAATAAGATGGTATACAACAGATGGCAAAGTAGGCTCGAAAGCTAGGGAGGCTTGTAGGACAGGTTGCTCAAGACACACAAGCAAGTTTTGAGCTAATCTTTTCAAAAATTACTAAGTCCCAACTTATTAGTTTTGAACTAAATAACTCAAGATGATGACTATATACTTTGATTAAAAGTTATGGTTAGAGATATTGGAGCATTTTAACTACAGAGTGGAAAATGTTAACAAACTCTAATATGTATGAACAGAATTCTGAAACAATGGTCTATATTTAAATCCCTCCAAAGCTCCAAAATCAAGACAAGATATCTTAGCTAATGAAATGATAGATAAAGAGAATGTTTAATGTCTGTAAATCAAAAATTGCTAATGTTTACATATGCTTGAGAGTGCAAGGCATTTGTATACATCAAGCAGAAAAAATGAAGTAGAAGAGGCTCTGCCTGTTTGACAATGTCAGAACTTTCTCCTCTTAACTTGTGACACACAAATGTATATTATTGCACCATATCTCCCAATGGGAACATGTGTACCTCAGAGCTGTACCATAGACTAGGAGGATAATTATATCCGTCCCATGATTAGATCTAATTAAATGCATGTTACTACTCGAATTTGTACAAGTCTTTTAAGATTAAACATTAGAAGAATTTATCCACTTAAAAGCAATTTATATCGTATCATTGATATATACTTGGCTGACAAACACATGAAAGTATTGAGTACATAAATAAGAGCAGACTTTCAATAATTGAAAACATTAGAATGAGAAAACAGAACAACACAATACACAAGAATCCTACCAAAAAAATTATTTATAGCAAAGTAAACACAAGAAAGTAGTAACAATATAGACGAACACAAGATTTCAACCAAATGCAAGAAAAGAGTAATGCTAAACATTTTAACAAATAATCTGAAGGATTATCAATAAATTGGTAACTAAAACTGCTCACCAACCTTACATCACTATTACTACTGCTGATTCTGTGGTGGAGGCGGCATTCCTGGTCTGTGCTGACCAAACACCTGTCCACCGGGAGGTGGCGGAGGCATTCCAGGTCTCGGAGGCGGAGCACCTGGCATTCCCGGCCTCGGCGGGCCCCCCATCATCATCTGAGGCGGAGGAGCCATCTGCGGCCTCTGTCCAAACTGAGGCGGAGGACCATACCCCGCCGGAGGCGGCATCCCGGGCCTGAACTGCGGTGGCGGAGGCATCTGCATTCCAGGCCTCGGCTGGAATCCTCCCGGTGGCGGCGCCACAGACGGCGGCCTCATCACCGGCGGAGGGTAAGAAACAGGAGGACCGGATATCTGAGGAGGCCGAGAGATCTGGGGCTGCATCATGCCTGGTGCAGGGCCACCGACTCCACGAACAGGGCCCGCGAGTCCGGGCTGGGTCTGGGAAAGTGGGCCCGTAACAACGCCTCGGCCGGCGGCGCGGCCGATTCCGGTAGCGGGGATAGCAGAAGCGGAGGTGGGTTTGAGGCGGGAGTCGTCGGGAGGAGGTGGGCCCTCGACGGTGAGGGAAATGACTTCTTCGCCGCGGAGAAGGACGAGGCCGAGGGTGCGGCGGTCCTCTCGCTCTTCCTTGGAGCCCTTGGTGGGGGGGAGCTTGCGGAATTCTTCACAGTCGCCGAGGACGAGGTTCATGTGGCGGTCGAAGGCCATGAATTTTCCGATGAGTTGACGGCCGTCTTGGATCGTCACGCGCATTCGGTAATTGATGTACTGAAGCATCTTCGAACTCTTCGACATCGACATTTTCGCAGAAATTGAATCGTCTTTCCCACTGCGATTTTGAGTTTCAAAGGGAAGCGGGGGATAAATGGACAAGTAGGGTTTTATGCAATTAAAACCTCTTCATATCCGGGGTTTTTTTTTTTAATTTTAGTTAATACTACTCAACAAGTGAATAGTTTTAATTACATAATAATATTTTCTGATCCAATTTGAAAATAATAAGATAAATTAATGTAATGATTTTTTTGTCTTGTTCTCAATAAGATCCAGATTAGTTCTCAATTTTAAATCCAATTTTTAAAATTTCTCAATAAAGGGCTCAATTTAATTTTTTTTTCTCAATTTAAGTCAATATTCCAGATTGGGTTCTCAATTAAGACAAAATTCCATTTTTTTATTTTTTCTTTTATTTATATTCATAGATTTATTAATATTTCAATATGTATTTATATTTAAAATAAATTATAACAAGTTAGTATTAATTATAAATTATAATATTAATCAATTTAATATAAATTATATTTTATGAATTGAATTAATTCTATTTTTCTTTATTTCTTTCTTATATATAAATTAATACAAGTCGAATAAAGATCGTTCCAAAATTGCATTAACCAGTCTTAATCTAACTAAACTATAAATAAATATTAAAATATAAATATAATTAAAAATAAAAAGAAAAGGAAAATAGAGTTTTGTTTTGAATTGAGAACTCAATTAAAATTTCAAGCCTAAAATTGAGAAAGAAATGTTAAAGTATTGAGAAACTTTAAAAATTGGCTTTAGAATTGAGAGATAAATTATAAATTGGATTTTGTCATGAAATTTATCCTAAAATTAGTTTGTAAAATTACAAAAATATAATTTATCGTTACATCCTGTTGAAATTAAAATAGGACTCTGTTGAAATTAAAATAGGACTATTGATACTTTGATAGTGGCATGAAAGAGAGATTTGTTTCATTTGCAATTTTTTTTCTAATTATAATTAGTAATTTCGTTAATTAGGAAATGACCCTGATTCAAATTCTATTTTGAAATTTGGGTACCTTATGATATGTTTTGAAACGATTTCTTCTAAAGTATTTATAATCTAAAAGAAGTATTTGTAATCTATTTAATTGAATATAACTCAACACGATACAACAAATGGTACTTGAAAATAACAAATTTAAGATCACACGTGAAGTGAGTTCAAACAACAATTGATGAAAATCTCTCTCTACATCAGAAAAGAAAGCCAACAGCAGTGTATATATAGACAGCACAAAGCAACAATAAAGAACAAATGAATATTATAGGGTCTTCTATGAATCTATATCGCAGACGTTCTACGGCTAAATACATTCAATAAATATATGCTTGATCAGAAGCAATCCTCTCGCGTACCTTCGAATATTCAAGCCTTAAATTTCGACATCTGGAGAAGCGAATATCTGTACAAGAAAATGCCGATACAATCTGATGTGTATCACAGCTTCTTAGGTAGGTTGTATGTCTTCTTGAGAAACTTCGTTGCAGCTTCATCGTTCCTATAGCACAGAACTCGCAGCAATGTGTTGGGTTCAGTAGCGCTCCATTGTCCAGATGTTGCAGGTAAGGGAAGACGAGATTTGGCAGACGAGCCATATGCTTCCAAAGTAGCACGTCTAAATCGTTCTACGAGGCTTTCTGTATCTGCTCTTAAAAGTGGAATAACGTCTCTAGCTGTGGATGAAAATTTATCAATTATATCATCAGTTAAACCATCACCATTGGCCCAGAAAAGATCCTTCAGGGCCTTGAAATCCTCCTCGATTATCTGTGAGTCCTGTCGAGTAAAGGCACGTGTGGGACCTCCAGCAAGTAAAACTAACAAAAACCCGTCGAATGAGGCTCTCATTACGTCGGCGATAATACGTGTGCGGACCCTTTCGTGAACTGTGTCGGCAACAATGGTGAGATTGCGCTCGAGTTCTTGGAGAAATGGCTCGATTCTTGAAGATGAAACATCACCGACATACAGAGAATCCCATAGAACATGGCTTAGATCATGGAAGACGATTTTATAAGCAAGCCCCTCAGACAATTGTTGCACTGCTTCAATGCAAGTAGCTGGTGTAAGTTCAAACTTTTTACCTAAGCCATTTGAGAAGTCTTCTGCGTGGGCAGATTCTGAGTTCCTCAACAGGGTGATTATTCTTTTCTCAAGAACTTCTAACTCTGCTCGTAGTTTATGTAATGAGTTTATACGTACACATAGCTGTGGTACTCCACAAGAGCTATCTCCATTAACAGTAGCAACCTGAGGGTTCCTTTTATGAGAGGTTACCGACTTCTCCTTCTTCTTCCATTGGAATTTTGTCCCCACGGCACATCTGGTTAAGGCTGGCAGTGTAGGAATGTACGTGTTTCTTGATCCTGTGCATGAAAAGTTCATTTATTTATTTCAAAAATTACTGAAAGTTCATGTACAATATTCTGTTGAGCTAAGCAATATAATATTACCGCAGCCAGATTTTGCTTTAGACGCATAATATTGAAGACATTTATCAAGGCCAGCCACTAAGTCAGGAAGTAGTGCAGGATGCATCGGTATTGGTAGCAGAAAGAAAGCCTCCAAGGTCTCATCAACTACTCGTAGAACCTCCACCGCAGAAGGAGCACATCCCTCTTGATTAGCTCGTGGATTCCAATCCTATAACATGAAAAAAATATAAAAATATAAACCCAAGTGATGAAATCCAAATATATGTCTATGACGTAAAAGATTCCCACTGAAATCAAACACAAGTTTTCATACCACAACACTCAGGAGAAAAATCATTCCTGATACCAATCAGTCTCTGAGAACGTCTTTTTTTTTTTTTTTGGAGATGAAGTCTTTGACAATACTAGAAAGAAATTATTTAAATTAAATACATATTGGTCATCAGAAAAAAGTATACCAAGAACAGAAAACTTGTGTGCAATTATCAATGTATAAGCTCTGTGCAGAGGCCACAAATTTCTTAGAAGAATAGTTGGGACTGGTAGAGTTTTAATATGTACATAATGTATACATATATTCAAGCTTGAGGATGTTTGTATAAGTGCATGTATTTTGTGTGCTTGTAGTCTATGTATGAACCCCTGAGTCACAAGGTTGGAGGGTAGTAACAACAAAGATTCGTATAAAGTACCTCTTGTTGAAGATTTCTGTCAACCCATTCCTTAAGCCTGTCTATTCTTGTCTTTATCCATACTTTTACCAGGTTAGCTATTGCACCTTCAGCTTCATAAGGAGGCATCTCACGAATAATGGCCTTCCCACCATCATCGCTATCTACCGAATCTTCAACAGCAATTAGGACAAGATCTTTTTCCAACTTATCTGCAGCTCTTAACACTTGCACAGCATCTGGTGTCAACTCTGTAATGCCTGAAATAAATTGCTTCAGCTCATTCCCATAGCAAGCATGTAGAGTGGCAACAGCAACACCAGCAACAAAGGGGTGCCATATCTTCAAGATAGGACTAAATACATCCTTCTCTTTGATTGCCAGCTCACCAACATCCTTGGCCAGAATGGCAAGAACAGGAAGGGGATTTGGCTGATTTCTTGATGCTCTTCTGCTTGAATCAGCCTTTTCCATTCTCTGCAGGTTAGAAATTTA
Organism: Scutellaria minor; assembly: GCA_954870855.1. NCBI lineage: Eukaryota > Viridiplantae > Streptophyta > Magnoliopsida > Lamiales > Lamiaceae > Scutellaria > Scutellaria minor. Next base: position 5,025,404 of record OX940725.1, read on the forward strand.
AATTAAGTTACTAACCTAGATACCCAAGTGTTTTAAAAAATTTAAGTACGTATATGCACAAGATATAGATGTACTGGAAGAGGAATCCCAAAAAGAGTTCTCATACAGACTGCAAGAGGTTTGACATTTTAGGAAGGGCCTGATAAAAGAGTAATCAATAACATAAAGAATTCGGTGCATAAAAAGTTGTGTGATTTAGTTTAATGATCATTCTAATAGTCATCATTGCGGCACTCATGTCTTCGACTTTGAAATTTGGACTTCTATTTACTTTAATGTCAACTATACCTCAAAATAATTAATCATATCTTCAACTTGCCTGAGCGAATGCAGTGCGGAGAGATGACCTTATGTAAGTGTCAATCCTGCTAAGAGCCACATCAACTTCATTTTTTCTTCTTCGACGATACTCATTTGATATATCTTCAACCAAGATCTTAGCAGCCAATACCCCAACAGACACAATGCTTTGCATGGAATCAATATTTCCACTGTCAAATGTTTCATGATAAGCTAGGAGTCTTTTCTCAGCCCAACCCAACATGGCAGTCAAGGTAGAACTCAAAATCTTTGAGTAAATTGGATCTTTGGTCATTTTTGCATCTTTGGCAACCTCAGTAAGTTGACTATCAGCAGCACATAGTAGATCATTTTCAACTTGCCCAGTAGCAACATATCGGTTGAACAGAACCCACGTAAAGCATAGATTATGCAGCATTTGATTCAGCCCAAGGATTCCCCATGTTTTCTTTATGAGTTCCATGAGCTCATCAACTTCCTCTACAATGGACGTCTCATCATTAATATCAAAGCATGCTTCCAGAAGCTTCTCGTAGAGACGGAGATTCAATGGGATACCATCTGCCCAATGGCCGGATTCAAGTGGAGCTCCATCAGATGTCCTGCTTGCAAGAGCCATTACTGTCGTGCGAAGGACTTGCATGGACTCATTGTTTCTCCCAGTTTCTATTGGCCGATCCAAGGCTGCCTGAATAATCTGGCGCAATCGTTGAGCAGATGTATTAGCCCTTTCCAGTGGTATGTGAGGATACAGAAGAAGGCCCGCCTCAAGCATTCTAAGGTTTCTTTTCTGCCATGCTTCATATTCTTCTTGATCGGTAAAATCTGAAGCTTTGAATTGTTGTAATAGCTCGAGTGGAAGAATCATTGATTCCGTTCTTCTCCCAACCTACACCAAGCAAATAAGGTGCAATCTTTATTTAGATACTTCTTCGTAGGCAATTAAATTAAAGTAGTTTCACAAACAAATTATTAAACAAAAGATAAATAAATTATTTGGTTACACATATTAGCTCAAGCCTATTGTACTACATTCCCATAGTTTAATTAGCAAAGATTTTTTAAACTTCTAAGTCAGAAATAAAATTAAGAACTTTGACAGGTAGAAGACAGCACCAAGGATGGATATATAATTTTATGCATGAAGACACTAAGATAGCAACAAAAGTTTAGGACCTAGCAGTGATGAACAGTGAAATATATGTGTCACTGTTAGAAAGCAAACTTGATGTTTTAATCTTTTATTTTCTTTGTCTGATTAACGATAGGATCTTAAATATGACTGTTCAATTCAACCAGCGCATTGGAAAACTCAAAAACACATAGAAATAGCTTCAGCTGCATAATCAAACACAGCTGACAAGGATAATTCACCATGTACTGAAACTAGAGAAAAGTCAAAAACCCAGGGTCTAACAAGCATAAAATAAAGTTTGAGCATTTTGGCCCGCCTAATTCACTTCATTTCCTAGTAAAAATTTGGACTTCCAAGTTATTAATTTACACTCACCACAAAACCCAATTCCTAATCCAGAGATGCAAAAAGATACTATATACAAAGCAGGAAATAATTGGGGGAGAAAGCCAAATTCTCAAAACTCTAGCAACATAGTCAAAGATCACCAAAATCTCTCACAAAGTCCCTATTTCCCCATGCATTAAATACACTAAAATCCTCAATTTTCACTTCGGTGAAAGCAAGATTCTCAATGCATCATGACTACTTCAAGACCTACACCCTAGATCAAAACCCAAAAGTTATAGAGAATATCACAATTTGAAAAACATAGTCTCTCCACATAAATCAATAAACAAGTTCAACCAAATTCGAAGCAAATCAAGTCTTCGTTTTCTTGTGTCCTAAAAAGTGAGAAAATAAACCTGGCTTGCAGAAATCCTCAACAAACCCCTACGAGTCCTCGAATCGGCGGCATCGGAAACCCTCATCTGCAGTCTCATTAGCTCCCCTATAGTCACTGGCTTCTTTGCTTTCCCCGCGCCACCAGAATTGTTCGAATCGGAGCTCCGTCTGGTACTAGTAGATCTCATCCCCAACGCCTTCTTCATCTTAGACGCTGCCGCTGACGTCAATGACCTCTGCAGAGTACCATTCGAATTGCCATTGGTACTACTGCTGTTGGGAGAACTACTGTGATTGTTGTTTGGAATGTAGGTGAGGGGTTTGGAGGAGGAGGAGCGGTTTGCAGAAAGGAAGATCTCGTAGGCCGAGGAGCGGAGGTCGGAATCAGTGAGATTGGGGGTGAGGTCGCCGAAAGGGCATGGCAGTGGAGATAGAGCGATGGAATTGGCGGTGGGGGTGAACCGGGAGGTGGCGGATGAAGGAGAGGCAGTGGCGGCTGCGGCGGTGGTGGAAGATGAGGAAGAGAAGGAGTCTCTCTTGGAATGGCCGAGGGTTCGGTCTCGGAAAAGAGACGCCATTGTTGCTCGGTGAAGAGAGAGAAAGTGGAGAGAGGATGAGTCAGAAAAAGTAAAATCAGAGAGAGAAAGAAGAGAGTGTTTTCTAAGATAGATTTATTTCCTTCAATAAAATATCCGTTGTTTTTTTTAAAGGAAAAATTAAACAAATTCCCAAATGATTTTAGATTTTTTTCAACTTTCCTATTGCGTCATAATTCATATTCTGTTTTGAAGAGGGAAAATGATAACATTTTCATGTATATTGCGTCATAAATATATCGATCATATTCATAAAATCTTATTTTGGTACTTTCATAATTTTTATAAATAAAATAAATATATTAACAATGCTATTACTACATTATCATAGTATACTAATAAAGTGATGAAATTAATTAAATTTAAAAAATATCTTTATTAGTAGCATAGAGGTTGAAAAATTCAATTCCAAGATACACTAATACGCAGATAACTCCGATTCAGCATCTAACACAATTATTTGACAACAAATTTAGGAATAGACACTGGTGACCTGTCCTTTTCAAGTTACACTTATCACAATCATACAACATTAGGGTTATTATATAGTGTGGTATGCTCACGTTAAAATAATATTTCACTAACTTCTTCCAAAAGATCTATTTGTATATTTTATAAGGTTTTTTAATAAATATAACCTGTTGGAGTGTTTCTATAAAATCTGAAAATTGTGTTTCTAAGATATTAGAAACGGTATTATGTAATTTTGATGATAAACTTTAAAAGAATATATCAAAATAATTTTTGTTCGGAAATAAAACAGGGTTTGCTCAAAAATGACTTATAAACTCTTAACATCTGATTTTAAAATACAATATTATCTTATGTTTGAACTTTTGTCAAAACTCAATAGTTTGTCGAATTTTTGAAATATTTTTATCATGATTTTGTCAATTTGGTGTTATTTTGGTTGATATACTAATTCTTGAAAAATACGTGAATCTAATTCTAAAATCATGAGATTGTATAAAGTTCATTTCATTAGTATTCATTTTTCATAAACAAACACAAAAAACATTTGCGTAAGTTATTGTGCTCAACATCAATGAATAAACTGTAAGAAAAAAATGGATCATTAAAATATGTCAATCTATGTCTATTGAGTTAGACTTTCACTATCTTTTTGCACTTCTACTCGTTATAATATGATATATCAACTTGGTCATATTAGTACATTAAAACGACACTATATGATTAATTAATGCTAAAAATAAAGACAATGTTCCAACTAGATAAACCAAATCAAATTTATATATCCTCTCATATTTGATCTCTAATAAATAGGATTTGACTTGTAGCTTGTTTAAGTGTGCACTGCTCTAAATAGAAGCCAACGAAAAATAACAAAATCAATCTCAATTATTAGCCGAAATTACTATAGTTTTAAAAGCTGAAATAAATACCATAAAGTCAATTAGCCATGTTATTAGTCGTCCTAATTTAGGTTTTCTAATTGTTGTATGCGTAGTGTCAATTAAACCCATGTCCCATGTGCCACATTATAAACTAGAGATATTAATGGTCTTAAAAATAAATGAAAAGGAAAAATGCTTATTTTGCCCTTTTTTAAATAAAAGGTAAAAGTTTAAAATGAAGCCAAATTTGAACTCTTGTAAGTAATAGCAATAGAGTTTTAGTCATTAATTAACTGCATAATTAATTAATTAACCAAAAGTGAGTCCATTAATTAGGAGGAGAGTATGAACATGATATGAAGTTTTTGCCAAATGGCAGTGAAAGGTAGGACTAAAGCTGGAGTACATGTGAGATGGGTTGGAACTTGGCTGGTATTTATCCTTTTCAATTGTGGGACATCATTTATTTTCTTTATTTAAATAATGCATATGAGAGAGAGAGAGAGAGAGAGAGAGAGAGAGAGAGAGAGAGAGAGAGAGAGAGAGAGAGAGAGAGAGAGAGAATAAACAAAGAAAATTTGGCAGAGGCAGAAAAATCTTGGCATGTTCTATTGCATAGAGGGAAATACTTCAATATAATCACTCATCTAATTTATATATACTGACAAATTCTGTAACATGGAATTTATTGGAATATGATGAATATCTCATCTAAAGGTTTTTCTTTAATAGAATATGCATATTGTTCATTTTTTAGTTGTATAAGTTAGTGAAATTTGATGAATTATTCGGATAATGAAAACAGGTTGAAAGAGAGATATGGCAAAAATACATAAATATACATAAAATAAAAAGTGTCTTCATTCATTTGAATGATGTGCTCCGAAAAACTCAAACAGTTTAAACAGAAATGAGACAAAGTTAAAAAGTAAAATTCTGATGAACAGGAATGATGCGCAATTCGAATACGTGTGTTTTTGTTTGTTTTTTTGGATTCATTAGCTTTTGCTTTAGAATGTCGGTTTTGGTCATGCACTCATGATATTAGCTTTGGGCCGTATTTAATTCAGCTGGGCCTACTCCGGTTTGGGCTGGGTGTCTATACTCTTCCATTGAAATGGGCCTGACCTAGAAAATATTTAAAAGGATAATCTCATTTTAATCCCATATAAAGGAAATAAAAAATTATCACGAAAAACAAAAAATCATCTGAAAATCTATCCTCGAAATCGTTTCGAAAGTCAAGATTATGTTATCCTGATATTTTCACAAAAAACAAAACCATCTCGTAATTCTGTTCTAAAAGTTTCACTAGAAAGAAAATTCGAAATTATCACGAAAAACAAAAAATCACCTATAAATCCGTATCCGATAGGGGATGTAAACAAGTTCGTTCTCCCTTTCTTTCTTTTTTTTTTGGAAGGCATCCTAAAATTGAAATAATCATTCTTTTATTTTTAATTTTGGGGCATGTACTCATAATGAAATTCTTTTAGTTGGAGCATGTAGAAGGGGTTTCCATCTTGGGCCTTGTTTAATTAAGCTTGGCCTACTCCGGTTTAGGTTGGGTATCAATACTTCCCATTTAAATGGGCCTGACCCAGAAAATATTAAAAGGACTGGATAACCCCATTTTAATCCCAAGAAAAGGAAAATAAAAAATAAAAAAACTAGTTCCATTTTCAAGTCGCATACAAGGACAACTTGTCTTTAGTCTTTACTACCACAGCATATCTAGATGGTGAATGGTCAATTTAACCTTAAAATTCAAAATCTATATATTTCTTTACAAACCTATCTTAAATTTCTATTTTCCTTTTCAGAATCATCACCTTTTGTTCATTGCAGCATCAAAAACCAAATTTCTCCCTCTGTGATTGAGAAAAGATCTTGAATGTAAAACAAATGAAACGATGTCGTCATCAGCAACACTCAGAGCTTTTGGTTCACTACTCGTCAGATTTTCAAATGGGGTTTCTCTTAAACCCTCCAACTCACTCTCTTGTCAAAGTTAAACCCTTAGCCCTCTTATTTTGAGGATAACTATTTGAATCTTTAATGTGATGATTGAGATTTCGAATACAATAAATTTCTTGTGGATTTTTGTTCAGGAACAGGTCTACTGAGTAGCAAATTGTCTTCATTTTCTTGGTACTCATCTCCAGTCGCATTGATTTCGTTTTCTGGGCTTAAATATGGAAATTCCGACAGAAAAATCTCAACCTTCCAGCCAATGTGTATGGGTAGGCGGTCCAGTAAAATTGCCGGCAGAAAGGTAATCATTCAATGTGACTTTTTAATCTTTACTCTTTTAGACCAAAGCAAAGCTTTTATTCTATTTTCTGATTTCGAAGACGATTGATTGAATTATGTAGACTATGCAAGTTTGCTTTTTGATTAAAGATGCTACTGAAATATCTTTGGGGAATTAGGGCTTGAAATTGGAGTTATAAATAAATTCATTTATTCAAATATAGAGGATCCAGATCCAAGCATCCCAATGATTCAGACATGCTTTGTTGAAGAAATTTAGGCTTGGATATTTATCGTAAGAATGAGATATGTTTAAGTCTTGGTTGGAAGTATGGGATAAGATGAAATCTTGGTTCGATGTTGGGTTTCTGGAATCTATGAACCATCTGTTTCTTGACTGTTAGAATGAACTCTGGTTTTTCTCCAACCGGTTTTAGGGCATGAGTGGGGGCTTTAGTTTGAGTTCTAAAAGTGAACCAGAAAAGGATGCTTCAATATATGACCAGTTAATAACTAGTCCGCCATTAGATATTTTTATTTCTGCTTTTTTCAATCGATTTTTGGTGCAATCATAATCTCACTGGAGGCATTGCATGATGTGGGCAAGATCACTATAATCAAATAATTAGACTGAAATCATGAAATCAAGACACACTTGTGTTTTTTGAATAAATTCTTAATCATATTATATATCTAAAATGAGGAGAGTTTGGTTTTTTGATTGTTTATGTCTGCTCCTCTATGCAGACTGCTCAGGATGCTAAGAAGATGAAGCTGTATTCGAGATTTGGGAAGGAAGTTGTATCTGCGTAAGTTAGTTGCTACAACATTTAGGCAACTTGATGATATAACAGAATTTATTGCAATTTGCTAACCTGTACTTATTAGGGTGAATTTTTTAGAACAACACCCATTTATTTACCTTAGAAATCGATACAGAGCTGCTAGGTCTAAGGACTACGAACCCTAATTGTAATATTTATTGGACCATGATTTGTTTTTAATAATAAATGCATGTCCCAGAGTCAAGAAAGGTGGTACAAGTCCAGTATCTAATACCGCTTTGGCTGCTTTATTTGAGAAAGCAAAAGAACTCGATATTCCCAAGGATATCTTAGATCGGAACATCAAGAGAGCTACGGAAAAGGGCCAGGAAGCCTACATTGAGAAATTCTACGAGGTTGCTATGTCTGGCTTCATCTAAACCTTGTGGGAAATCTCATATTGAAAATTATCTCAAATAAATATGTTCTGTATTTGCAGATCTATGGGTATGGCGGAGCAGGAATGATTATTCAAGTGTTAACAGATAAAGTGAACAGATCTGTGGGAGCTATTAGAGGGGTTTTGAAGGATTATGGTGGGAAAATGGCAGATTCTGGATCAATTATGTTTAAGTTCAGACGTGCACGGGTCGTAACTGTAAAGGCTGCAGATGTTGACAAAGATCAGCTTCTTGCTATTGCTTTAGATGCTGGTGCTGAGGATGTAATCGAACCCTCGATGGATGAAGATGATCCTGAAGATGATTCAGAAAGGTAAGCACAAGAGACAATTTCTTTGTCACACTCATTCATGTTTGCTGTATGTGCCATGTAGAAGCTTCATGCTACTAAATTTATCTTGTTCTTTTGTTCATAGATGCTATAAAATTGTAAGTTCCATGGACAACTACGCTGACATATTGACAAAACTACGTGAGGAAGAAATAGCATTTGAAACTGATGGTGGGTTCGAGCTTATACCCTTAACGCCTGTTGAGGTATGCCCATAACAAGCTTTTTTCTCTATGTCTCAACTCTCATTTTGTGAGAATTTTTGGTTACAGTGATGATATATTGTGGATTGTAGGTGGATGATGAAGCTATGGAGTTGAACAAGGAGTTAATGTCCAAACTGCTTGAGCTAGATGATGTCGATGCAGTTTATACAGATCAGATCTAATTTTACCAACGAGACCAGTCCATGTTGCATCATCTCAGCTGTCAAACTGAGGTTTGTGTGCTATTGGATTTGGTTGCAGTAAAGACCAATGGTAGTAATTGGGCTTCACAATACCAGAGATTTACAAGTGCAGCTAATAATTTCTTGGAGATTCGACCGATCTTACTCATTCATTTGATTCAATATACGAAGGAGGACAGTTAACGGATCCACTCTGCTGCGTGCTGCTACTAATTTACCCCATCCTCAGGTTAAAATGTCATTTCCATTTTATGAAGAAGGGGGTGAATAATAGTTTTATTGATTCTTTGACATGATATCTGACTTATTTCGAATCCTTTTCTATATATTCAGACAACGATTTTATTCTCTTAGAAACAAAAAGTTAGCTGATGAGGTCTTAGATATGCATTTATGATCAAAAAAATAAAAGTTTATGAATGCTACTATTAATAAGTTTATGTTTATCATTATCATTATTATGGACTAGCAATATGGAAGATATTGAGTGTGGATTGACTCAAATTGGGATTTTAACTTAAGATGGAAGCACTAAATCAATATCAATAATATTCACCCAAGTCAAAATCTTTCCTAACTATAAATAGTAACATAATGGGCAAGACCAGTACTTGGTATCAAATTTCTGTACAACATTTTATTGATGATTATTATACCAACAATTCATCACATAGGAACATATATTTTATATATGTATCCATTACAAAACCTGGTACTTTTATTACAAGCTGGTATGAAATGCACACGTATATATATGGTGTAATAACAATTCATGTATTAGGAACCCAGCAACCATGCAGGCCATAAGGAAGACCATACGGGAACTTTGCTCTCCCAATCTCTTCGAATGTGGATCCATCCAACAACAATGCATATCCTTCCCCATTTTTCCCACTGATCATTGATATTACAACCCCTGTCCATTATTACATCCACAACTATTAGTTACTTTAACATGACTAACTAATATAATAATAGACCGTTGAGCTTACCATCGTCTTCCTCAGTTGCGCCTGGACGTGCAACGAAGAAGGGCTCAGACGGTATGGCACCTTCCTCGAACCAGTTCTTCGCCGCCTTCTCCATCAAGTCAATCTACGTATATAATTCATCTTTAATTAAAGAAAAGAAAAGAAAAAACTAAATAAACAATTTTGTATGTATTATATATATACCTTAGTGATGGTATTGGGAAAATTGCAAGGCCTACTGGCACCACATGCATAAGCATATCTATATTTCTTTCCTAGAAAACTAGGGTTTATGCTGCACATATCCATGCCTGCTCCATGCTCTTTTGGATCCAATGCTGCATCTAAACTCCCATTTGGGCTCCCATCCATTGGAATCTTGAATCTCCCCACCCTATTGTTCATTATTCCATTACATCCACTATATATTCACTATCCAAAAACACACACAAACACGTAATTATCGACTAGTTGTACCTTGCAACTGGTAGAACATCTTGGCCGGAACATGCCCGGAGATTTTGGAGTGTCAGATTCTGCAAGATGGTCGTGTCCGCGTAGTGTTCACAGCAATCAGCGACAATGGCTGTCACCCGCCCATCTTCGTCTTTCTCCTCGTACGCATTGATGAAATGAAACGTCACGAACAACGGAACTTCCACACTTGCCACCTTTTACATTCAAAAAAAAAAAAAGTCATCCTCACACTGATCTTCTTTAATTAAATCAAAAAAAAAAAAGAAAATGATAAGACTTACAATTTTGCCACTAGCTTTGCACATAACATGCATGAAAGCTTTGGATTCAGGGTGCCACTGGAACTTGTACAGTGGTGTGGGCTCTGCTTTTAGCAAATTTTGTGCACAATATCTAAGTGGCATTTCGGGTACAACCACGTAATGCTCCGTAATGGGGAACGAGTGGACCCAGCCCGGTGAGGGCCCGCCCCGACAATTAACCCGCCCAATCACTTTCCTCTCGTTTGTCCCGGGCTCCATCCTCACCACCAAGTATCCCGGGCTTATTAAATCCGGCAATAAAGTCAAGAACTCACTATCCGTCACAATCGGGTGGGCCGAGTGGACCAGCCCGCCCAAATTGTCACTATATTCGAACTTCCCCAATGTATCCAGTGTGGTCGGGTCCACGATAATTGACCCTTTGATGGTCTCCGTTAGGCAAACAACCCGTCCATCGCCTAGTTTGACCACGCCCGTGTTGGCATTATCGGTCAACGATGCACCGGACAATAGCTTGGCTAAGTCCCCTATATAAGCCAAGAAATTGTTGGTTTTGGGGGCTTCTGAAAATTCGCGATAACAGAGCTTGTTGTTTTTCTGGGAGGCCATGTATGCTTCCGATTCGATCTGGCGGTGGCCCATTATGAGGCGGCCGTTTTCGAAGTGGAGGCGGACGAGGGTGGCGTAGCCGTCGAAGAGGTGGCGGAAGTTGTAGTCTCCGATGTGCCATAGCCCGGGACCATTTCTTAGGTACGTCCCATTCTGCATGACAACAAAATTAACCTATTAGTTAATTCTAGACTATACCTAAACATTATTTTCACTATTGTACTAAGATATAATTTCGGAATGTGACATGTACTAATATTACATTAATCCGATCGATGATTTTGTTGTGTGGATTGATCCTTTATTATAAAATAATATCTTATCTTACAATATCTTACATTTCATGTACTATTGCACCTGATTTTCTCATTACAGATAGTTTGATGAAGAAAAAGAGGAAGAACATACCAACCACAGAGGAATTTTGCCTTGAACATGAAGCTTTCCTTGCCATCTTTCTTGCCTAATACTAGTCCATGCTACATGCTTTCTTTTCATCTCACTTTCTTCATTGGATGGAGTAACAATTCCGGGTGGTTCTACTGCAACGTTCGAAATAGTTAACCCTCGATTCCCACACAGATCTCGACTGGAGATCTTATTTCCAGTCGAGACATTTTTCCCTAGGAAATATGACTCATGTTTTATAACTCGACTTGAGCTATGGGTGTTTTTGGAGTAAGTGTAGGGTTTGATGGAAGAAAATCCAAGGGAAGCCATTGATCGATGTTGTGGAGTGATAGTGGAGAAAGAAGGGGGTTGAGACCATATATTTATAGATATGCTAAGATTGGTGTAATATTACATATGATTTTCTAAATTAATCAAATTAGTGGAATCTTGATTGGCGGACATTCCTTATACTACAAAACATGAGGGCTTATAATCGTTGATTCATTTGTGGACAAAATAGTTCATAATTAGCATTAAAATACCACACTCCTAGCCTTTAATGTGGAGACATGCCATGAAAAGTTAATATTACCATTATTGACAATAAGGGGAACAATAATAGTTGTCAAAAATATATATTAAAATGTGTTTTGTAGTAATCTTTTGTGGTTTGGCCTCTTCTAAAATGATGAAATCTATAATCTCTTAATCTGTTTGTACATACTACATATAAGATCAGGAATAGTTCTACGAATATATATTTAATATATAAATTTTACCATAATTTATTTTGGGTGCAGTCCTTTTTAGAACCAGATTTTAATATATTATCATAAACGATCAAATATCTTTGTTTTGGTTTGCTTATTTGTACGAAATTAATTTGTATAAGCTAGCTCGACTTTGGCCTATTTACGAGAAACTAAATGTGGGTAGATTTTTAATTAAAGTATTAATCACATGATTTGATCATTAGAAAATGCAAATAGTCGTTGCCGAACAAAGAAAAAAAAAAAGGAATATTACCGAACAAGAGGGTAATACCGTAATATGGATGACGCCTTCGTAATTATGCACAGCATCATATGTGAATCGTTGCATTTGAACATTTTTTTTTCCATATAAAAATAACAATAACAACAACTTTACACGTACTCATATATTTACGAGGCCAAAAACTTACTAATACTAACAAAAATATGAAACTAGAATAATTGATCCGAGTGATAAACCGCCAAGATTAAGATTCCGTCACACACAATAATAAATGCATTACTGTTTGGTCCCAATTCAACCTATTACATCATCCATGACCATATTCGAGGAAGGAACTTTTCGTTAACTACAAATATAATTTCATTTTCATTTTCATCTTTGTAAATATTCAATTTAATTCCGTCCAAGAAGCCGTTAGATTGTGTGCATGCAGCAGTATTTGTTGACTTAGCTAAATACTAAATATTTGACACAAAGTTTCACAGTTATTTTATCTAACCTTTAAATTTGGCGAACCTAACACTTTAGTTTGTCAAATCTAATATTTTAATTATATTCACATAACGTTTTGCACTGTATGACAGATTTATGATATCTTTTAAAACATTTCAAAACTTTTATTTTATAATAATATAACTTTTATACATAATAATTTTACATTTTCATTATAATAATATAATCTTATATTATTCTTTAAGTACATAAAGGTTGTGATATTTATATATAAAAATTATGCTAATATAACATAAATGTTAAATTATTATAACATAAAGGTTAAGCCATACCATATGAATTTTTATAGTGAAAAAAAGTCTAAGTAATATTACTTAAAGATTATGATATATGTATGTAAATGTTATACTAATATAACATAAAAGTTATACTCGATTAACAGAAATGTTTCATAACTTTTAATTATGTTTTTTATACTGAAAATAATCTTAGTAATTTTACTTAAATATTATAATATTTGTACATAAAAGTTATACTCGCTGAACATAAATGTTATATTCGGTAAATATAAAAATTATGTCATAAAAAAAAAAACCTAGGCGCGGATCTGAGCCAGACCTGACCCAATCCGACCCGCATGTCCAATTGCATGGATCATAATTCATGTACTTGGTGCACACAAATACTACTCAATATTTAAAGTTTCAATCATCGAAAAGACAAAATGATTTACTCAAAGTATTATGTTGTTGGTAAATGACAATGTAATATTAAATAATATTAATTTTATAGGATGGTATTATAAATCTAATTTTTTGCATACGAGTTAATAGAATTGAATTTGATTTACTAATATTGAAGTTTCATCTTACAAAATTATATCCATAAAAAAATTTATATAAATTTTTGTGACGTAGAAATTAGATGAGTTAAAATAGAGGGCCGTTGCAATAATGCTACTATGCTAGTAACATTGGTGACGTGACCAAATTCGGTATTTACATTTTTCTCCTTCTTTGATTGGAACGATGATCTGGTGAGTGGAGGCCAGTGGGACCATGCACACGGTCTATATAATAGCCAACCTATAAGACATATTAATATGTGCTTTAATAATGATTGGTATCTAATATTATTAAAATTTATATGTCACATTCGCCAGATGAATAGGTGTGGAGGTTTGTGCTTTGGAGTCCAGAATATTTTGAAACAAGATGATGAATTTCCCAATTCATAGAGTAGGTTTTTTCGAACTAAATCCTTTGTGTATCAAGATGATGTTTCATTTTATATTTTATTGTTTTTAAGTCATTTCATGTGTAAATTGATGATGTCTTATTTTACATTTAACATGTGGTGGTTATATTTGAACACAAGATAGAAACATTATCTTGGAATTAGTTAACTTTAAATGATAAATATTTATGGAAGAAAATCAACATAATTCAATTTTCAGGACAGATCTCTATAATATTTTAGTGAAAATTTGTCCACACAAGAATTGAACATGTGTTGTCGGAGGATTTTCATTCACGTCAACACAGGTCTTACCAACTTGGTTGTGCCATTGAGAACATAATGGACAATACTTACCGGAGCTATTGAAGGGTTTAGGGAAGATGACTATGCAAAATTTTGTATAGAACTTCAAGTACTTTGTCATTACCAAAAATTATATAATCACATTTTTCAAGTTATAAGTTGGGCTTCAATTGAGGACTTATAAACCCTTCATTTATGTATGAGTGTCCTTGGGGATATATATATATATATATATATATATATATATATATATATATATATATATATATATTCTAGTTGGAGTTACGTGGTGTAACCATGTACTAATTATAAAATTGATAGCCAATCAAGATCATGAAAACAAAATTATTGAAATTTAATGTGTGAGAGATGATGAATAATCATGCATTATCTATAGTGAAAGTAATCTTCTTTAATTTGACACCACATAATAATTGTATGATGAAATTGTAAAATAACATTAATTAATGAATTGATGACCAAACAATAAAATTAAATTGTGCAATAATCATCAACGTCAGAATTATGTAAATGAGTATGGCCATTCAAGCGGTGGAGGGACAAAATACTATGAAGTTCAAAGGGGATGATGATAAATGTATTGATTCTATAGAATGATTGATTTTCTTAGTTCCATACTCCTTTGGGAAAGTGGGTTTTCTACTTTGATTTTGTTAATAATAAGAATACTATTTTTAGAGGAAATCTGTCAGAATTGGAAATCAAGGGCCAATTGTCTGCCACCCTTTCTTGTCAAAATATCATTAAAGTTCAATCTTAAATTTTGTATAAACCATTATTATTATTATTACTTGCAAGAAAGTAACTTCCCAAACCACTTAAAAAGTTAAACAATACTAAATAAGTCTCGTATAATGTGTTCGAACAAATAATGCATTTGTTGAAATTTGAATTTGAGAATTAAAATTTGTGTCCGAGTTCCAAGTCCAATTTAAACGAATTTAAATTGTAATCGATTAGATTAAATCAACCATTATTTAAATCCAGTCTATAGTATATGAGCAAGAGCTCTATTAATTATGTTCTCTAAAGTACAAATTATATTAGTATAGTATAATAAGTAAATAAATAAATAAAAACCCACTTTGGGTAAATGAAAGTGGATTGAAGTGAATCTACACGTCAATTGTAGTTCACCGATTGGAAAATAAAAAAAGTGGGACAAAAATGAATGCAATTGAACCATCACAAATGCTTGTGTCCTATCATGTTTCGTTGATTCCCACATACTTTACGCAAAGTTGAAATATAATAAAATGCCCAATTGTGGCAGACAAAATTAGGGATCACCACAACCAACCATTTATCTACGATTTAATATATGTTCTTTTACCTCCAACTTCAATATTTTATTATCAATTTACTGAAAAAAAATATTTTAAATGTTATTCTATATATAATACAAAATTATAACTAGATAGTAGATACACAACAAATTGCTACAGTTTTATTTGAAATCATAATGACGTAATAGTGATGAAAGTTACCTAATTATAACACTTATAATTCTGCAAAGGCCCAACAAATGAGGTCCTGTAAATTATTAAATTGACATAAACAGTTGAACATGTCACAAAACTTTCGTTAAAGCTGAACATCGATCCCTCACTATTTAAGCTCTCTAAAGACTATTCTGCCAAAGAAGATTATAATTTAAAATTAACCGTAATATAAAAAGAAATGTTTGAATATGAGTAAATTGATGAATACTTAAAATAAAATTGATCATTAAATCAATTGTTTGAGATATGCACAATTTTTGACCCACTAAAAAATTACTGCATCAATTCCACATCAAATCTATAGTTGATACAAATGAATAGTTATCATTATAAATTATAGTTGATGTGAAATGTTGGGAAATGCTCGTTGCATTAATGCGTCACGTTTGCAATTTACTTGAATAGTTGGTCAATGTGAATTGTTTGCTTACGTAACAAATTGCTATATCCTATGCAAAAATACTTCGATTTAAAGCCGTCATTTCAAGCAAAATATGAGTCAAACAAAAGAACAAAAATTCATCATTCAATTCAATATTCGAAAGTGGAAAGGGTATTAAATTATCAGAGCAAATTAATGGTCCCAAGAAATCCTTATTGGGAGATGCTTCTTTCAAGAAAATGCCACGATTAACATATTAATTTCATCATATTATCATTGTTCGTTAGTCAAAAGTTAATAATGTCTCACCAAACCATGGGCTTGTCCTCAGCTTCAAGTTCTTCACATTGACAACCATATTATTGTGAAAATTACTTGAATTTTCTTTGCTATATGATATTTCTTAATTATTCGGATTCCTTATAATGTATGGTATTTGTAACATCATAAATATATTTGACTGACTTCTTTATTATAAATGGTATTATAATATTACTATCGATCATTAAGCTGGTGGTCCTAGCACATTTCAGAAAATAATTATTTTAACCAAATATTACACTTCATAGAAGTCCAACTTTAGAAAGAAATTAATATATGGGCTTTTCAATCAGGTGTTAAATGTGAACATGGTATGTGCCTCAAATACTATTTTCTTTGGGTCTTCAACATCTAATTGGGCCCACAGTCTCGGCTAACCTATTTTCTTTAAAGCCCAATAATTTCAAAGTGAAGCATATCTGGTGCAATATTAAGATTTTAGTCCAACAGGTCCATTATATTTATGGGCTTTTCGCAATGGTTAATTATAACCCACGATCATATTGGCCCAGACTATTGTGCCGGACACGCTTTGACTTTGATTATGAGTTCTAGATGGGTCATTATAATAAGCCCAATTAGTTTTTAACGATCTTGAGTTCAATTCTCATTGAAGCTGTTTGAGATCAACATTGTAACTTAAAGAGGCCAACTTAGTAAAAATATTTACAATATATATATATATATATATATATATATATATATATATATATATTAGACATAAAATAATTAGTTACTTAACTTTTTTTTTTTTGTTAGGAATCCCTCGTAATGCTCTTTGATGGGCTTGTGAGCTTAAAAAATTAGTGATAGAAGTGACATACTACATCTTTAATTATGAATCAAGTGTCTCAATTTAAAGAAATGAGCAAATTGAATTCACGCATGAATTAAACGTAAAATAATGAAACATGAATTCAGAATGGATAATAACAAGCCATTAAAAAAAAATTGGATTCCATATCACAATCTCACCGTATATTTTATTGTATAAATCTATTAAAAATGTTTTCTTCTACTAATTTTTTTTTTTAATACTAAAGTCATGTATATTAATAATGTCAACTAAGAGTAGCACTCTTGTACCCCTGGAGCACGGATCCTAGAATCTATGCCCCCAATCTGACTCGACCCGCGCATATATTCATGTCCTCAGTTTTTTTTTTTTTTAGGTATTACAGTTTTGTTCTATAAGTATTACAAACATGAACTAAAGGTAAGATATTGATACTTAAAGACCCGTTAGGTGGGCGTGCGGTGTGGGCGCACGGTGTGGGAGGTATTACAGATTTGTCATATAGGTATTACAAACATGAACTAAAGGTATTGATACATGAAGAGTATATGTGTGATACCTTTAGATTTGTGAGGTGCGCGCGGCGGGGTGGGCGTGCGGCATGCTCGCGAGGTGTGGACGCGCAACATGCGCGCAGTTTTGAGGTATCACACATTTGTTCTATAGATATTACACATATGTGATACCTGAAGAGTATATGTGTGATACCTTTAGAACAAATGTGTGATACCAACATGTGCGCGTATGGGAGCGGACCACGCGCCGGGTCGGGTTGGGGGCACGGGCATAGAATTTTTTTTTGTCAACTAATACCAACATATAACAGTAGTTGAGGAACTATATAACAGAACATGAAAAGTTGTCAATCTTAAAAAATCGAGAATGGGTGTTGGTCAAAACAGCTGATCTTATAATGATCAATATGGACAGAAGAAGAATACATGGATCCATACATGAAACCATAAAACATCACCACCTGATCATCATTCTGAAGTTCAGAAACTCCCATACAATGATGAAAGAAAATAGTTTTAATTGTTTTTACTCTCAAAAAGTCATCATCTTCCACTTCTATCCAAATGGGCCTTTTTTGCAATTGGACAAAAACCAATAATGCAAAAGCAAAAAAAAAAAAAAAATGCCATTCTTTGGATCGCATACCAATATTGATACTGATTGGTTCAAGTCAGGGTTTGAAAAGTTGTAGCATGTGGTCCTAAATTTGCAAACATTAATATTGTACATGATGTTGAGTACAAGAAAATTTCTAAGGTTTGATTATGGTGGGGTGGGGTGGGGGTTACTTAGGAATAGGGTCGTTGCTGCTGCCACAGTTCACAATATGGGCCTGATTTTGTGTGTATCCAATTTTTTTAAAAAAAATATTTACGTGTTCAAATTTGGTCCTAATAATTTTGAGAAAGAGATATTTACGACTTTGTATTGGAATTTTACCCTCTTGTATATATCCGACAACATAGCCTCATAGCCCTAAAATGTAGTGCTTGAGACAAGGACTTGTGTTGACACTACTTATCTTGAGTTGCTATCATACATTTTAGCAATAGTAAAAAACTCCAAGATTTCATCATCAGTTGAAACTTGGTATTCACTCTTGCGATTGGTACATTAACTTTTTCGATTTGATGTTACATTTAGTTTTATACTTTTGATGATGTTAAAATTCCAATAATTGAATATTTGTTGTATGTGCTTCCATTACTTTTTACACAAAAAACATGTAGGGAGTATCCAACTTATTGATCTTGCATATGTCAAATTAAATGTGTACACCATCTTAAGAAAGTCAGATTAAAGTGATTTACTTCAGCTTAATTAAGTTGTAGGCTTTAAGAATATCCAAATAATCACGAGTTTTATATATATAATATTTGAGATCTGGTGATTTTCAATTTGTTGAACAATTGAATTGAAAATAAAAAAATTAATTTATTATTATAAGTCTGGTTATAATTCCCAAATATCAGTTGTCTCATCCCACATTTTATATTTTCTCCACCGAAAAATGAATTAGAGTGAAACTGATTGCCTGATTGATTCATAGATCAAGTATATATGATTCCCTTTTATGATTATTATCCTTCAATTCGTTTATTTAGGTTAATCATTATAGAACATGGAATTTATTTAGGTATTCGCATAATGCCTACATATAACAATGTATCAAAAGATTTAAATAAAGGAATTTTGATATAAAATCCAACGTCTGGTTATTTTATGGCAGCTAGACAATATTATAAAAAAAACAAAGAATTTTAATTTTATAGTGACCAGAGAAATAGTACTTGTTGTACCAGCTTAACAAGATTCTATTTTGAAAAGACAGATTCACTATTTTAGAGGTTGGTTTAGTAAATGTTATATACAGCTGATTAGGCAGTAACATAAGAAGGCCCCAGAAACCATTTTGTCTGAATTCACTCACCTTAATACTAAATATAAAGCACTTTCATCATATAATGCCCTTCAATCATTATGTCTTTTTTTTTTCTTTTCTATCTCTCTCTCTCGGGAGTTTTTATAATTTATATTTTGATTATCTTGCAAGAACTTGATTGCCAACCATATTTTTGCATGGAACGAAATTTATTATAAATAGTATATTATGAAATTAGCATTAAGAAATTAGACAACAAAATATATACCATTACTGATTGTCCGAGGGATATATTTCACTTCGTTTTTTTAAGCACATCTAGTACCAGACTGTCCCAACCACAAGTCTTATAATTCAAGTGGTATCTCATCTTTGTAAAGATGTAAATTATGATAATTAGAATTTGAATTTGTATCACGTAAGTTATTTAATAGAACTTGTGAGACCGTCTCATGTATCCAATTACATGATATGAGTCAGCCCACAACTCATACATTTTGGTCGTGTGGGTAATAGTCTCCGTTACATGATAATTATTTATGAAATTGTTTCATATAAGTTTTGTAATTTTTTTATCTAATTACAAATAAGATGAAAACCACAAATTAATTTAACTTACTATTGTACGTCGAATTGTAATTTTTTCCGATGATCGACTATATACCCAACTAAATAGATTCATCAGCCGTCATAAAAAAATCTGATCTGTATATATTATAAGACGTCATTAATTATGCTTCTATTAAAATTAAATATATATAAAGGGGAAATTATAGAAAGAGAAAGGTTCCACAGTTTGACAAAATGTTTCCGTACAGATGGCAGGTTTAGGGAGCGAATGAGACGTGGCAATATCAATATCTTCCCTTCCCTTGTGCCGACATTACATATGATATCCTTCATTTCCATCGAAAGCGACTTTTAATTAATCATTTTTCTTACATTCTGATTATTACAATTTCCCACCTTAATTCCACGTTTCATCAAAGTCTTTGCAGCGGGTCATACCCTATTTCTTAATTAAATCCACTTTTTTTTTCCTTAAAGGTCTTATTCAAGTTTTCTTTAAGGTATAATGTTTTTTTTTTCTTTTTCTCACGCAGGATTAATTGAATGAAATTGAGATCTATTTTATGTAATGTAATATGTAAGGTTTATGTTTGGACGGTGAGGAAAACATATAGGCATATTTTGTAAGTTTGAATTTAAAATTTAAATGGATTTTACAAATCCCATATTAGATTTGATCGGTTGTGATTTGGTACTCCCCCAACCCGTACGTATAAATATGTTTTTCTTCTTGGAATAATTATATAATTCAAATTCTATATAAAATAATATTTATTTTCTAATACTCTCTCGTCCAATTTAATCCTTTTAATCTTGAAAATATAAGACACCATTATACATTAAATAGCAAATTAAAAAAATATATACTCCATTACTCATTAAATATGGACGTCGATCATAGGAAATTGACTTATTTTGTTGATTTTTACAATAATATAATACCCCAAAAGAGAAGAAAAAAAGAAAAAAAAAAAAAAAAAAAGGAAAATTTTATTGGGCTGTTTTGCCTTATAAATAGGAAGCATGTAGGTAAAAGTAACCTGGTCCATTTATTTAGGTCTCCTATACCTTTCGCATAATTTATATGTCAATTTATTTATTTAGTTATTTTTTAATAGCATTTGACATTAAAGAACTAAGGTCGGCCAAATTTTCTATTTTCATTACATTATATTTCTTTTTTGTTTTTCATGTTTCTTTAGGAGAAGGGTCCAGTTGTTGACAATTTGGCACCCTATAAATATGTCACAATCACTAAGTTTCAAACCTTACTTTTAATTATTTTGAGACCTTGTCGGATTTGATCGACAATAAGTTATAAAGAAGAGATTCAAAGATTCCATGATCATTACTTGAGCTATGGTGGAAAACATCGACATCAATTCCACAAATTAATTAATCCCTCTATATATTAATCCACTCTATCTACGTTTGAAGAAATTTTACAAAGATCAAAGATCAAGAATATTAGTATTTTATAGATTTAACTATGCAGAAAAATCTAGTACATCATCTTCTTTTAAAAAGATTAATCGTGTAGTGATAATTTTATAACGTTAATTATAGTAGAAAAAAATATGTGTCCTTTTTAAAAAGATAGAGTGAGATGGAGGGTGAACAAAAATAAAAGATACATATATATATGTATATGTATATGTATATATATATATAATATACTCCTATTATATAATGTAACAATAGTCAGAATTTCACATTTAAACTACTCATATTTTTAATTATCATTGTCATTCAATATTATTTATTATTTTCAAATGTCCATTTAAAACTTATACAATTTGATTTATCCTATATTTGTGAAATATTGTTGGTCAACATTAATTTTTAACTTTTGAAAGAACTTTGGTCAAAAGAAAAAAAAAAAAAAGAACTTTTCAAAGAACTAATTAATATGTATATTCTTTTTCATATTTAACCACAAATTCCACCAATCATTAGAGTAATTGTCTAAATTAATTTCCGAAATTATCCAACTGTTTTGCATTTTAGCTATCAATTTTGTTTTTCTTGTTAGATCAATTTAATTTCATGAGATGTGTCAACTCGAAAGATAAAAATTAATTGTAAAAATGAGTTTGTATTATAGATATAAGATATTCCATCTTACAAAATTATATCCGTAAAATTGTCTAATATAAAATTTTAAAATATTAAAAAGAGCACAAAACCCTAATAGTGACCGATACCCATTTAAGTAATGAAAACCCTACTAAGATAATATAATAAAAAGAGCCATCTGCAAGTAGTAATCCCATTATTAGTAGTGGAATTAAAGCGAATCTTAACTGAATCATTATAGGGGACACTCTAATTATTTTTTATTCACTGTACACGTAGGATTTTTTGTACTTATTACCTTAATTACTCATGCAAATACTTTTTTTTTTTTTTTTTTTTTCTGGGTTACAATTCAAGAATCTTTAAACAATCTCTATTTCAAGTTTTGGTTTTCCTCCAACAATGTGTTTGCCTCAAATGTTTTCACCTGCCTTATTTGAGATGTGACCCATTTCAAAACGTGTTATTTTTTTCATCTTTCTTTTATCTTTCATTCATTATATTTTGAGTGTTATTATTATTTTCCTTTTCTTTAATCTTATATTTTGAGTGTTATTCAATGTTATAAAATAATAAAGACCCAATTTTGATTAATTAACAATAATAATGAATATTAACAAATATATGACAAAAAATTAATAATAAAAAATATTTTAAATATTTACTTTTAGTGTAAAAAGTAGTGCATATAAGCAGACAACTAGAGATGAATTATGAATTTTAAACTAAAATACTGTAAAATCTGCATTAAAATGGTGCACATATAATGCTGAAGATAGTCTTAGAATTAATTTTTCAGGTTTTTAATATATCTTTCTTTCTATCATATGTAATATTATTTTAAGACATTCCTACTCCGACGTCGGTTCGCATTTGCAATTATATGACCACTTGTAATTTTTTGTACATAATTGTTATATATTAATAGTGAATTGCGACTGTTTGGGTCAACCCCTAGTCTGATTTATTTAATTTTTCCGGATTTTGCCAGAAATTACCACAATTATTGTATTTTTTTGCCACATACATATTATACTGTCTAATAAACGAATACGCCAGGTCTTGTAATTAGTGTACAGTATTTAACTTGGTTTCTCGAAATAAATCATTCCCTCACGGAAATACCTTTATATATACATCCATACATACATATATATATATATTATATGAAAAAAAAAATATTCATGTATTTGTATTATTGACCTATCGTATTCAGCCCTTAAAAATTTAATGGTCAATGTATCTAATATAAGGACGAAACATTAATAAAAGTATAAAAACTCGATAAAATAAAATAGAGATATATGGAGCAATTATATGTATTTTTCCTTTTTTTTTATTGATTAACTTTGTTGATGATCGATCACGTATGATATGATATTTAAAAAGAATGTTAGTTTCAGTATTATTTTAATGAACACCTATTTTAATTTGGCCGACGTGTAATCTTGAGGGCCTTTTGATTCTTCAAAGGCATTGCTTCCAGCTTTCTGAAATTGACCAATAATAAATGGTGGATTTTTAAAATTATTCAACATTTGTATTAATATAAAGTTTCCATAAATTAATTGATTTGGATTTATTTACTTATATATAGATTTAATCATTTGCAGACAAAAAGGTGACATCCATTTAGTCGGAAATTTTCAAACAAAATCCACTTTTATTTGATTGTTCATCTTTTTGTATACTGACTAAGTTAGCAATTATATTAATATCCATAAAAAATATGTGAAGATTTGATTCTAAAAAGCCATGATTTTTGAGTACACCATTCATGTCCACATCGTTCATAAGGTGACAAGAAACACTTGGGACAAAAGTGCGTGGGGCCATTCACACCTCTCTATCTTTTTTCTTTTTCTGTTTTCTTTTTTCCACTCTAATAATTGGTAATTTATTTAAAATATCATTGAATTTCTGCAAGTTGTGATATATAAATTGTTTTAAATAATTTGGTCGATACATACCTATACAGCTAGCGAAATACATGAATGAATTGCAGTTGGTATAAAAAAAATAAATTTATACAATTTTTTTTTTTATTTAAGTAGAACAGCTCATCAAATGAGTTACTTATAAATGATTGTGACTTAGGGATTGAAACAATTTACAAACAAACAAACACAGACTTGTATAGAAAATATAAATCTACACACACACATATATATATACTCATAACCATAACCAGTTTCACAAAATTTGATATGTGGAAATCCCACGGTCGAGACCCTATAGGTGGTCAATTATTTTATCTTATTTTTATTTTGTAAAATTATTTGTAATATTTTTTAACAATCTACCTCAATATTTCCTAATACATAAATTATAAATTTATAATAAACATTTATAAGTAGCATAAAAACATCATCCTTTTGTTTTTTATTCAAAATAAAAAATAAAAAGAATTCCAAGTTGCTGGCATCCTAGGCGCCACTTCAAAGAACCAAAAACTAATTTCACCGATTTCACAAAATCGGGTCGACATGCAACCACCCAACGTCTTGGCGATCGCCTAGCTAACATGTTTTAATTTGAAGTGATTCGATACATTATATTACATCGAAAATCTCATATTGTATTGACAAATCTGATATGTATTTTTTACCAAAATTTCGGTATCTTTTATATAATGTAATAACAAAATTTCCCAATAAATTGAAAATATTGTTACAACGAAATAATATATATATATTGAAATTGGCAAAAACTTCCGTGTCCTCGGGACACGAACCCAACCCACCCCGTGCCCACGCGCGCGGGCACTTGCTGCACACCGATACACGCTCATCTGATAGGTATGCATGGGATACTTATACCTTGAAGGTATCCATGAGCAAGGTATCCATGAAATATCTTCAAGGTATCCACATGTATGCCTTCAGGTATCCACATGTATACCTTGAAGATATTTCATGCATATCTTCAAGTTATACATGTGGATACCTTGTTCATGGATACCTTCATGGGACCTTCAGTGTATACATGAAAAAAAAACCGAGCGAATTTTTTTTTTTTAAATTTATGTGGGGCCCGCGGGTTGGGGACACGGATTAGATCCGTGTCCCCGGGACACAGGAGACCTACTCACTGAAATTTTAGTCATTTTTGCCTTGAAATTTCCAAACTTTGGTTGGTTTATTTGTATTAAAGACATATTAGAGTTCGGAAAAAACCACCCGAGCTCAAAACTTCTGATGAAAAAAAAAAACTAAAATGGAACTTCTTTTTTTTTCAATTGTAAAATTGAATTTTTTATTTTTTTTATTTTTTATATTAGAGGATTAATTTTGAACGCAAGTCCTAGAACCGAACTAAAAATTAGGATTTTTCTTCCCCATATGTTGTGTATACATGCCATTCCATTTGCTTGAACCAATGCACAACATATATTTGTATTTTAGAGGTTTTTCCTCCTCTTCATTATTTTTTTTATATATATTTATTTATATTTAAATATGATAAAAGAACTAAATAATAATAATAATAATACATAATTAATATGTAGATAAATATGAATAGTAATTTATGGGCCTAGGGTAGGGTGATGGAATTCAATTATATAGGTTAAAGTGGCCAAGTTAAGGTATTATTACCCAAACATATATCGACCCATCGTATTTTTGTCATTGTTTGTTGTAACAAAACTAAATTCCTTACAACTCATTTTATGTTTTGCATTGAGGGAAGCTGTCATCAATGGCCTTGTTTTT
Organism: Scutellaria minor; assembly: GCA_954870855.1. NCBI lineage: Eukaryota > Viridiplantae > Streptophyta > Magnoliopsida > Lamiales > Lamiaceae > Scutellaria > Scutellaria minor. The sequence goes on from OX940725.1 coordinate 5,051,217, forward strand.
ATACAAATATATATATATATATATATATATATATATATATATATATATACATATATTTATATTGATGGTACTTATCAGCACGAGGGGTTATGATGTACCATCATATCATACAACCACCATATATCAGAGCATGTCTTGATTTGAGTTGTCAAATTTCGATAATTGTAGAGAATAATAAGCAAAAAGAAAAAAAAAAAAAAAAGGAAATTATGGGCAATTTTCGTCCACCTCTTTCTGATGCAAATTATGCATCGACAACAATTCTGTTCTCAATTGTCAGGAAATGTTTTAAGATTTTTGACCCCAATAGAATATTAAAAAAGGGATTAAATTTATATCAGAGGAAACCTACGTAAAAGAGTGGGAAAAAAAAAGAAAAAAAAAAAGGAGATAATATATAATAGATAGATGTTAGCGATAATAGTATTTGTTTTGACTAAAGAGTAATAAATCAACAATTTATTCAAACTTGTATTTTTTATATCAAGCATAATTGCATAAATAGAATAAATAAAATGAAGTCGGTGCATCTTAATTTAACCAATATAAATCGCCCACTTTTTTCTTGGATTTGTTTTTTTTTTTTTTTTTAATTAATATTAAAGTTAGGTGAGTGACGGCGTCGACAAATTAAATTGAAACTACGAAATAGAATTCTTGTCAACTATGAAATAGAGATATTTTTTATATTTGAAGATATGACAGAGATTTAAAAAAGTCACTAATTTTATATTAGAAATTCACACAACTATTTGATATTAGGAAGAATTATCTTAGAAATGCAAAAATAAAACTTCTGTATTTGTTCTTCAAATTCTTTTAATTTGTTGGCTTGTTTTACTTAATGAAATAATAATGAGAATTTTTTAGATCATTTTACAAATCTAATTTTATTATATGCGTCTATTCATAATTCATAATCCACTAAATAAATATTGATTTGTAAAAAGTAAGGTTTCTTCTCACAAAATTATATATCTGATATAATCCCACATAAGTTTTTGTGATGAAATTATTCTCTCAAAACTCTTAATAACAACCATGATCAATCAATACTATATATATATATATATATAAAAGTAATTTTCTTAAGGTTGTGTTCAGATAGAGGGATTTGAAATTTCTATTATTAAATTCATAAATGGTGTTTGAATTGATATAAATTTAAAATTCATCACTTTTTATTTTATACTAATTTTTGAACAATTTATATGCATTTTGAAATCACTCTGACTCAAAAGAATTTGAATTTTTTTAATTTCAATCTTATATTTCAAATTTCAACCCAAACGCAATCTAAATATAGTTTTCAAGGTTGATTAGATTATTGTAATTAGATTAATTTATTTTATTTTCAAGTTACGATGCAAAATACCAGCATTTTGGCATGGCACGTGCTAGAGATTAAGAGGCACCAACCCATTTTTAGTCAAATTAAGTAAAACTAATTATTACCGACTTGAAAATCATTCTCTAATGGGAAAAATAATTGTTTATTATGATTACAAATTATTTTTTTTATTAGGGGAAGCCGAGATCATTTTCGGCAGAGTACATTGATATATTAATTCACTTCTTAGACCAGATAATTGTCGCGGAATGATTAGGTGGTTTTGACCCGAGTTTATTCTAAAAATAGATTATTATATGAAAGGCACGTGATTAACATCATAATCGTGTGTAAATGCTTTCTAATTGGCTGCTTTTATGATTAATTACGAATTTATCTGTCATGGTGACCAATATAATAAGGATTTCTGATTCGCTACCGCCTTAATATATATACATATATATATATATATATATATATATGTCAATTTTTTCTTCAGGGAATTTTAGTTACCACAAGTTCGGGTTTTTTTTCTTCTTTTTCTTGACTTGATATTTATTTCACTTTTACATACCAATTCATATATATATATATATATATATATATATATATATATATATATATATATAAAATAAAAAACTAAAATTGGGAGTTCGGATTAATTTGAAAAACAAATATACTTTTAATTAATATTTTCAATTTTCATATTAATTTGAACCTTGATCTTTTTATTAGGTAATATAACAAAATTCAAAGATAAATGTTGATTAGTATAGTTATTAATTTGTTCAATAATAAAAATTTAACCAACTAATTATGAAATTATAATATAGCAGAAAATTGATTTTGTTTTTTTCATTCAAAAGTGATTTTTTTTTTTTTTAATATCTTTACGATGTATGTCCATATCTTTACCATTTCTGATCGTTTTAGTGGTTAACTACTCCTAAATATTTAAATTAATAATTTATACTACTAAACATTAATATTTTAAAAAGTTGGAAGGATGCAAATAGCAATTTAAAGGCGTTTCAAAAAGTTTCCTATAATAATTGTTGACCTTCTGAAGTAGCATTTTCAAATGGCCCGCGGCTTCCAGTTGTGAGAAATTATGAGGAAAAAACAAATAACAGGTGGATTCGATTCTCTCCATAAATCTACACTACTTCTAAACAAATTAAATTTATAAATAAAAAATTGTGACTTTTGTTTGGTAGATAAGAGGTCTCCAGCTTCTTGCTTCTTTTATTTAATGTATATCTCTCTGGCATATTCTTAGTTGTTACATCATGAACCTAGTGTGATTTTTTTCTTTTCTTTTTTTAAACTTTTTATTCAATATCGATTACAAAATAATATCTGATCTCATCTTTTATTGTACTGGTATATGTTATTTATACCTACAGTATCTACAAATTCAATATAAAATGTAATAAATATATATTATTTGTAGAAGATGATCATGTTCTAATAGTTTTTTATTTATTTTGATATATAAGACAATGTATATTAAAAAAAATGTATATAACTATATGTACGTAGAACAAAGCTAAGAAAAATCCTATTGCCACAGTGAGTTACTCATGAATACTAGTCATGATGATTTCCATAATATAGATGAATCCTATTGCCACAGTTAATTCTTGAATGCAATAATATAGAGTCATCAACTCAAAAGTTGTGAATTTCCATGACTTTGAAGCCTTATATTTGATTGCTATGCATGTACTTAAAATATGTGTTTATAATTAATGAAATGTTATTAATAAATATATAAATATATATATATATACATATATATGATAGTATATGTGCTTATAGTTAATGAAATGTGATTTTATTTGGTCTGTATACGTATTAATTTTACATGAGGTATTAAGTGATTCTCAATTTGTTTGTCTATATAAGTTTTTCAAAATTTTCTAATTCTAGCCCCCACCCTAGGTATAGTTGGTGTATGATGATACTTGGGTAGGAATAGAAAGCTTCACATTTTATATTGTCATTATTAGAGAAGTGTTGTTATCCTAGAAAGTTAAAATTGACAAGAAAATTAAAGCACAAAACCACAAGAAGTGGTGGGTTCAATTACAAAAGAACATAAAATTTTAAAAGATATTTACAGAAATAGAACTTTTTGTTTATAACAGAAAGTTCCAAGGTTTTGAAGTGGTAATATTTTGGCATTCTGTTCATAAAATCAATCATGTACATACATAAAATGTCAATTTTGATGTTACCAATAAATGAAACGTTCTTTTCTCTCTCAAAACAAAAGTGTTTTTTGTCTGTGAGAAAAGTTGATGTGATAATATTGTCCCACCATTTTATGAATCAAGAGTTGATTATTCACTAAAACAAAAGTTAAATTTGGACCATGAAATTAAAAGAAAGGGCAGATTAATTTTTTTTTTTTTAAAGAGATAAATACCTTTCTTGTCTTGAAGTAATGGCGTCCAGCTGGCTATGGCTGGTTGAGTGAATGTATATAGTTTTGTCAAATTTAAGTGGTACTCCACAAAATAGTTAATATTCTAGTATATCTCGAAATAATTATGAATTTTTGATTGAGAGGCATGGTATTATTTAATATAATTAATCATGTTTCAGAGTTTGTTAAAGAGAATCTCCAAGCATTTAAATTAACATAACCTCCAATTACTTAATAATCGTCGGTTCTATGTTGGGAAAAAAAAAATCATCTTGCATTTAATTGAATTTTATGTCAAGTACGTAGAAGTAATGTCCTTGCACTGAGACTTAAAAAAACAAACTAAAATCAATATTGTTGATTAATTGAGCACATAATTACAAGTTTGTTTAAGGGAATTTACTTAAGATTCCGCTATAAAATACATTTAATATACATATGGTGAATTAGAAACAAGTATAATGAAAAATAAATTTGTTTTGCTGACATTTAAATTATAAAAAGTACAAATTGTCAGACAGAACCCTTATTCTTTAAGAAATGAATTGAATTCGGGCAAGAAGTATCAGAATCACACATATATTATAATTTAGGGAAGAATTTCGTTGAGATTAATTAATTATTATCTTGGAAAAAAAAAAGTCAGAAATCGGGTGAAGTAGATGGTATACATGTACTTGAATCTTTCGTAAAATTGAAAAGTTGAATTTATGAGAGAAAAAGGGTCTAATTTAGAGAGCAATGAAGAAAGGTCATTTGGTAGCCTTAAATGTATTAGTAGCTGCACATTTTTAACTCTTGTCTACCTTTATTTTACACAATTAATGAATTATCAGAGCGTGTGGTATGCCCCTAAATGGTAGTAATAAATTAGGACCAATGTGATCATATATTATCAATATTTCCTTAATTACATGATATTGGGTTTTATGATTAGTACTATATATATATATATATATATCTCAAACATTAATTGCAGTAATTATTTTTTGAGTTTGACCGGGTATAAATTACTAAATTAGTGTGTTGTGAGTTTGGGTAGGAGGGATAAATTTGATAATATATAGAGGTCGAACCCAAATTATAATTTGATAATATATTTGTGACACTTTTTTAATTTTTCTTTTTTTTTTATATAAGATATGCATGCCAGAGAATCTTCATAAACTAATATGAAAATTAGCTTTTGTGTAAACAGGCAAATAATACCAATAAAAGATTTTGTTACATATATTTCATGAGAGGATAAAATGTAATAAAACTTATCCTGTCCAACTAACATAACTCCCACAGTTGTTGATAAACAACCAAAATTCTGAGTCATGAAGAATTTATATATATTATCGAATTTGTACTTATCTTGGTGAAGTAGTTGGGGGTGGACTGTTTTTGAAACACAGTAAATTCAATTCAGAATTAGTGGTCATGAAAAATTGAAATTGAAACTTATAATAAATAAATAAATAAAAATTTAAGAAGGTGTTATGAATGGTTTTCGTAAAACGACATGTGAATTATAAAATATCGATTGTGGGTTGATCTGTTTCACAAAAGTACTACTTATAAAAATAATTTCAAACATTCTTTATTTTTAAATGATACAACAATTTTAGAATCTCAATGATTTGTATCACCATTTCAGGTATTATTTTCCGACTTTGCATAAATGAATCATTTTAAACCTAAATTTTACCATCAATTTAGTGAATCTTGATATGATTGTAATAAAAGAACGATAAATAAGTAAGTTTCGAATTTATTCTATTCACAAGTTATATGAAGAAAATAAGAGCGTAACTAAACTCAAGGATGATTTATGATCAAAAGGCTATATTATCCATATTTAAAACGTGAATGAAGCTTGATATCTCTAAATATCACACACAAAATTAAATTGACATGCATGATGACATATACAAATAAGATTCCTTTTCCAGTTTTAATTAATAAATGAAAATGACAAAATCGACAATCCATTTCTAATTTAGGAAAGTGGAGTATTCGTCCAATCATCACCAATTTATCTAAATTGGAGGAAGCTAGGTAAAGTAATATTCAATCAAAATGAAGTGCTAAATTGAAGCAATGAAATAGAATAAGGAAAAATATTTTCAGAATATCTAAAAAGTGGTCTATTTTGAACAATATAGTTTAGTAAATGTGGTAAAGAAAGGAAAAGGATACTGTTTGCCCTTATGGGAAAACTTGTCAGTTTCATAGATTCTCCATCACCACCCCACCTGCTATTTTGAGCCATCAATCCTCATCAATGCTCTCTCTACCAGTCAAAATACAAATTTTAAATACACAAATAAGACTAGTCTTCTTCTTAATTAGTTTAATTATTTGTATTTTTTTTATTGTAATCTAATTACCCTTTTTAATTTTTAAATAAAGAAAATATTAATATAAAGATGCAAATATTAGTTTATAACAATAAAAATGTCAATCTCATATTTAAAATGAAATAGTCAGTCACAAAAATGTTGGTTGCTAAAATTCAGAAAAAGATTTTTTTTTTGTCTCTTTATTAAGCAATTGAATTTGTCTCTATTCTATAAATAAGAGACATCGAATTACCAATTGATTGGAGACAGGTTATGCTTATTTCAAATATTCTTTCACGTTCATTAGTAATTAGTTTTATCTCATGATTTTCTATCATTAATTTGCCACTATATTTCCATCAATATTTAGTGATAGATAAAATTTCATCTCTAATTCACAAATTTCTTGTATAAAATAAAACGAGCAAGCGATCAATCATGTCATACAAAGAGGTAACAAATAAATTAGGAAACTATAAGTGATCAAGAGAGAATTAGAAGATTAAGGCATTCATGAAATTTCATTGGTTCTTAAAAAATTTATGAAAATTTTCAAAACTATACTTGTTAGAAATAGTTGGAATACACTTATACACAACAATTAAATTGTGATCAGCAAAACTTGAAGTATACTGAACTTCCAAATCCCAATAGTTTCTGTTTAACGAAATAATCGATTATTGTGAATTATTTGTGATGTGTGAATAAATAGAAATGTTTGTTGGGCTGTCAAGTTTTCGTAAGAATTGCTATGACACAGCTTCGAGTAGACATTGGTGGGTTTTTAAAATCAATCTTAGAACCAATTCCAAACTTAGTCAATTATCCAAAAGAAAAGTCATAACTGGAATTTTCATTATATCCTTATGATTATGCCGTTTTTATTAGTCTTGTGTTATAAGGCTAAACAATACCAAGTTAGTAATGAGAAAACAACCTAATATTATTGGTACGGATAGTTAATGATAGAGTTGAGTTGAGCTTTCATAATGTGGTCTATTTTAACTTGTACGAACAAGAAGACTAAAATATTTAATTTAATTTTCTCAGTATTATTATTTATTATGTAAAAAAGAAAAAAAGAAAATGCAGAAGAGTTGAGAGAGAGAGAGAGAGAGATGTAGATAGAGAACTTTTATGAGGCCTAAAAACTGTACATTTAGAATCATTGAAGAGGGCGGGTGGGGATACTGATGGTATTATGAAAAATCCTGATGCCCTTCAATGAAAAATTATAAGGGCTTTCATCTAATTCCATCAACACATGATTAAAAGATACTAAAGTAAAACAACCCAAAAAAAAAAAGCAGTTTTCTTCAATAATTCCACAACAAGGTCTCAAAACAGCCCGAAATCCCACCGTCGTCCGCCACTCCGCCGCCGCTCCACGGCGGCGGAGAGTCGAACCACCCCTCCAACGCTGTATTCTCCACGTACACGAAGTCATTCCTCAGCTCCACCGAGTCGAAACACGACCACAGACTCGGCAACTCAACGATCTCACTCAGCTCCTCCGAGGTCGTGCACAAGTCCGCCGACGAAGCGAGCGATGACAACGACGACAACGACGACGAAGAAGAAGCAGTGCTCATCGGCGACGACGAAGACTGAATATCGAACTTCTCCATCGCCGCCGCCTTCGCGGCGGCCGCCTGCACGTCGCGTGGGCTGAGAGAGACGGGACGTGGTAGAAGAGCGGCCAGCTCAGGGAAATTAAGTATGGCAGTGGCGCCTTTAATGCTGAGCGCCGCCACGTCGTGCGCACGCGCCGCCATTTCCGGGGTGGGGAAAGTGCCGAGCCAGATTCTGGATTTCTTCCGGGGCTCCCGGATTTCCGACACCCATTTGCCCCAGTTTCGCATTCGGACCCCCCGATAGACCGGATGCTTGCTCGAGTTCGTGGCTTCTCGAATTCTCTTCATCTTCTTCGAAGTTTCCGGTGGGTCGGAGCTTGCTTCGGCGGCGTGTTTTTCGGTGGACATGATTGTTCTTGAGAGTGTCGAGAATGATTCTGCTATATTTGGTAATCTAACAGTTAGGGAAAGTGTGTTCGTGGGATTTCACATTTCCATACGAGGAAAATGTACTAATTTGCAGAAGAAGTTGCAGAGGAAATTGATTTGAGAAGATAGGTTTTTTGAAGAAGTTGAAAACTCTTGCAGAGAAATGGAAGGAATATATAGTTATATGTATAGGTCTTAGTAGAGTAGCCATAGGATTACACTTATTAATCAGAAACAAACCCACACTATTTATTTATTTATTATAATTTAATTATTTTATTTTTTTCACTATTATTTCGCAATGACTTTAAACTAGACATATTTACACGAGAGAGAGAAGAGAGAAGAGAGAGAGGGCCCATTGGAAGAAATGGGTCATTCTGCTAGACGACCCTGTTGTACAAGTGGGGCCCTCTTCTATAATACACCACGCAACCCCTCATTTAATTTCAACCTTTTTTGATATCTTTCTGTTTTCACCTATGTTATTAACTCTTCGACACTGTACATTTATCCCTCACATCATCTTTCACACTTTTTTTTTTTTATGATCCAACACCATAAGAATAAGATAAATAATCATCATCAATTTTCTCTTTTTTGGTTTTAGTGTTATTACACGCCACTAATAAACTGTAAAATAGTTAATCAGACAAAGATCTTCAAGGTTAATAATAGATCTAGTCCAAACAAATAAACTAATTAGGTACTAAGAACCTTTTGCTTATTAAAATAATAGAAATACAAAGACCTCATTTAGAAAAAAAAAACTATATGTGTATAGAAACCTATATGTACTTCTCTGGCAATTTTTTTGCTATATATATATACGCAATCATTTCATTTTGTTTTCACTTAATAGCTAGTAAGTATATATGTGAAATTACCATTTTTAGGACTAGTAAAATCATTAAAATGTAACAAAAAGAAAGAAGGCAATATAACATATTATTTATTGGTGATGGCGATGTCTGAAAAAAAAAAAAAAATCGTTTTATTAATTTAAGCCACTTGTCATTTTATGTTTATGTTTGTGTAGGGTTGAGAAATATGCTGCCCTCTAGGTTAGTCTCCAAATCTTTAATGTGGACATAATGAAGATTTTCTATAAGTATTTGTTGGAATATGCTTACTATGGGATGAAGTAGCATAATAAGTGTAACAGTGTCATCAGAGATCTTAAAAAAAAATCTTAATTTTTTTAAATAAATGTCATTTATCTAATGATAATACAAAACAGAACGGGAAATGCTATTCGAAATAGAGAACTTTGTGTTTATAATCAACAGCAATATCTAACCTAATAATATAGCAAAGTTGTTATGATTTAACATATATTGAGAACAAATAATATCTACATAAGTTTCAATTTCCTAGGGCCTTTTATAATGTGAAAATGTTTGATATCTTGTGGACTATTTCTGAGTTGCTCCCAATGAGAGGCGAATATGACAAGGTGAAGATTTCAGCAATGGGTCCATTTCCTTAGAGGCCCTGGCCAAAAAAATTTAATTAATTCAAATCCTATAAAATACTAGTATTTGTTTCATTAGTGCTTATATTTGCATTTTTTGAGACAAGATGTTTTGTCTATCTAGTTTCTACTATAAACAGTGAAAATCAAAACAATATAAAATAGAAGATTTTCATTGAGCATTGTTCATTGTGGGCATCACCTTTGTACCAATAATTTGAATATTTAACTTAATATTTGTTTGATTCAATATTATTATATTAGTGAAAATCACCTCCAGAATTGAGAGAGAAAGGCAAGATGCATTAATTAATTACTAGCATATCTGAATTGATGTTAAGCATACACTCAACACAGCTTAATTAGGTGAAAACAACTGACTAAATGCATCATTAGTGTACTTTTATTCCCAAATTGTGCATCTTATTCATTTTATTACACCTATTTTTTGGTTGTCTGTGGGAGTGTGGGGTACTACCTGTCCCTATTCTTGGTTACTTGGGCTTAGGCTTATAGGCTATTGCCCCTTTTTTGTATCAGCATAAATATTCTTGTTTACTTAGAGTGAGAAAAAAAAAAAGTAAATAGATGGAGAACTAGTTCAATATAGCCAATCATTGTAATGTGGAAGTGGAGTACTATATATAACAAAAATAAAAATGTCTTATATATAGACAGATTAACCCTCTCACAATCATGAAATTATATACTTAAAACAATTTTATAAGAAAAAAAAATTGTTTTCTTAATATAAACATATATATTGATGGAACAAACCAATCAAAGAGTAGGAAAATATTTAAATCGATCATATTTATTATAATAAATTTGGACTTTGAAATGAACGATCAATCATACTTGACAATAAAACAAACTGTTGATATTTCCCTGTTACAAACATTCAATCAAAATAAATTTTGCTCCAATTGAAGAATGGGGGGTCCAATCTGGGTTTGATTAAGTGTTTAGGGTAAGCCAGCATTCACAAGTCACATCGCTATTGGGTCCAGACCCTATGCCTTCAATGGTGCACTCACTATGGACCAACTCTTTCCCCATCCTTATGTGCAACAAGCCAACAACTCAACAATCATTTATGGTCAAGCCCCATTCCAATTTTTTTTTTTTACTTCATTTTTTTAATAAATAAAAATCCTTATTTAGATCCATTTAGGTAAACGGATTGATAGCAACCCAAAATAGCATAATTAATATAGTGATTTATTTTTCTACCTTTCTATATAATTTATATATTTTTATACCGCAATCCCCTAAAAATGACACTTTTGCTCTCAAATTTAAATATCTTGATAAGATATAAATTGGTTGACTTATCTTATTCCCATTGTGAACAAGTAAAAATGTAAAGGGAACAATTATCTAATTTATATCTTGATAAGATATAAATTGGTTGACACACAATTTTAGTAATTTACTAAAATTGTGGTAGAAAAATAATAAATTTACATTGTGTGTGGTAAAAAGTTAAAATTATTTGGTTTGATAATGTCTGAGGACATTTTATACCTTTAGTTAAACCCATTTCAAGCCCCTCAAATTTCACATGTTTTTATATTTTATTGAGCCTTAATACGTACACTTTGTTTTATTGAGTCTTTTAAATAAATAAAAAATCGTTTTTATTCAGAATTCGCACTTTGTAGATAATAATAATAAGTTGAACAAAAATCAAAGAAATTAATAAAACGTGAAAGTTGAAAACAGTGTTTTTTCCTTCCATTGAAATTGGTGGGGTACTATATAACAGAGTAAAAGTAATGGAAGTTTTCCCTACATGCTGAAAATCACTGTCAAGTAGCAAAAAATGGTGGGCCCTTATTGCGAATGATCTTTGAAATCCATATCATCGCAAATCTTTGTAAATCAAGTCATTATCATTGTTTATTGAGAATGATATGATTCTAAATGATGTTAGAAAACAAATTATTTCGTTTTCTTTTTCATCCCAATATATATATATGATTGACGTTTACATGGATTCATCGATAATCATATAATTAATTAATTGGGCTCATTATACGTTGGATTTCAAATAAATAATCACTCTAGCTATCTTAAACTTTATTAATTTGTTTTTTTCTTTTCAACCTCTCGGGCTCTTTTGGTTTGAGGGATGAGTTTGTTAATATTGATAAGTATGATGGGCTTTTATTGTTCATCAAAAAGTAGTTTGAGTGTTTGGTTTAAAGGTTTGTATTATGTTTGAGATAAATTGTATGTTTGGTTTAAATGATTAGGGATTTGTCAAAGTGGGTTTTGTTAGGATATTTCTGTTGAGTTTTGATGAAGACAATGTAACTTTGGTTAGAAAGTTAGAGTACCCATTTTCCACTTTATAAGTGGAATTTTGGTTGTTTAAGATAGACTTGTCAAGTCTTATTTTGGAAGTTGTATATACCAAAAAGTAGCATATACTGGATTTAGCAGGATCCTGGAGTTGAAGAGGTTTCTATAGCAGGATCAGAAAGTTGGACCAGTAAGCAGCATAATAGGAAGATGTATGAAGACAGGAAGCAGACTGCAGGATTCTGGAACAGGAAGCTATTCAGAATTAGGAAGCTAGCAAACAGGAAGTTGTCTACAGGTTTCAAGAACAGGAAGTTGTTCCGAAACAGAAAGCTGATGCAGATCAGAATAGGCACAAAACCGTTAGCAGCCACTGCATTTTGAGCAGAAAAGTTGTGAGTTCCTTCTATCTTTTCAATCACTGAACGAGGTTTATCCTGGTGATGTACGAGGATTAGTTCTTGCTCAAGTTACCGGTAGATAGAAGTCAGTGATAAGCCAATCAAGTTGTGACACCTGGACCTGCAGCTCTGCAAAAAGTACTGTAGCTGTGGAGTGACGACATTAATGCGGATCAGACAAGGATGAGCCCTTGTACCCGATTTTTCCAGACGCATTAATTTGAAGATCAAGTTTGAATTGCAACAAGGACAATGCATCTCTTCAACGGACATTTTCCTACAACTATAAATAGAAGGATGAAGCGACCTTGAAGACTACTAAACAACTAAGCATTTTATCTCTCTAAGCTATTATTCTTTCAAGCTATTTTTCAAACCTTCAAGTTCAGTCACTCAACCTTTAGAGGCAGTCAAGCCAAGCATTCGAGCTTTCTAGTTCAAGGCTGTTTTCGAGCTGCACCAGTTGAAGAAACAAACATATACTTTTAACCATTTGTTGTGTGCTAAGTTGTTTTAGATAGGTGTCCTTAGCTGGAAGGATTAGATCCTCGCTAAATATTTGTAATCTTATGTAGGCTATTTTCGTTGTGTGAGATATTGTACCGTGTGGGATTTGGCCTAGGAATCTTAGATTCTAGTAGGTTTAACTTGTTTGGAAGGGGTTTGTAAAGCTGTGTCTTGTAAAGAAAACTGACCATAACGAAGTTCCTCATCTGAGAAGGAGTAGAGTGGACGTAGAAGAGTTACACCACCTTCAAATCACTATAAGCCATAAGTGTTTACTGCTTATCTTACTGCATTGCATTGTTGCATATCTATTTTGTTGCATTTACTCATAAGCATTTTGGTCAAAGGATTGTAATAAAATCATATTTGAAAATAAAACTGATTTTCATAAAGAAACTCTATCTTTATTTATTCTGTTGCATATTGTGAAACTGAGTCAGAAACCTGAAACAACATTCTGCCAGGTTTCTGAATCGAGTTAGGTTACTGCATTCTCTGTAGAATCAGGAACCTGTTCATAAAAAAGTTTTAGAACAAAAAATCGATAGAGGTTCATTCACTCCCCCTTGAACCTCCGACCACTTGGGACCAACAGGTTTAATTTATAAACTTTTGTTTGGTTTATTGATTGACTATTATACCCTTCATGCAATAAAATTAATATTAATATTAATAAAAGAATTTAATTGTAATAAAATTAATATTATAAAAGAATTTAATATAAAATTAAAGTTTAGAATAAAATCAAAATTGGATCAATATTAATAACAGAATTTTAAAAAAAAATCCTAAAGTTTTATGAAACTTTAAAAAAACCCTTTAAATTGGGGATTTATGAAAAGGATGGCCTAGGATGAAATTTTCTGCAAAAAATTGATAAAAAATGTCGCCCATTGAAATTTCAGTGCTTGTAAAATCAATCCCTTTGGTGCCTTGTTCAGAAAGCCAAGTATTAGCAGCAACACCACTTCCAACTACTAGGTGGAGGCAGCAGCGGAGGGTGGCCAGTGGTAAAGTTTCTTGATGCGATGAAGGAGGCTTGCAAGGAGGCGTAGTCGAAGCTCAAGGTGGTGGTGGTGAAGGTAGATATGGCAGAGGGGAAGGATAAAGTTTCTGTAATTTTAGCAAGAGTGCAGCGATATATATATATATATATATATATATATATATATATATATATATATATATATAATGGCATCACAAAAATTATGGGCATTTGTGGGGGTATTATAGGAATTTCAGATGAATAGTTGAGGTCATTGTAGGAAGGATTGAATATGTTACTATTGGTTCAAGTCTTGGGTTTATTAACCCACCATATTTGGTGGTTTTATAAACCAATCAATAAACCCATATAAACCAACAAAAAAATCTAAACCAACCTACCTTCGGGCCTCAACTCCATGAAGCAAACATGAGTTTAGGTTGGTTAAAAACTCTAAACCCACCTAAATCCATGAACCAAACATGCCCTTCATGGACTCACTTCGAATCCTTTGTTATATACAATTGTTATTTTACCTAGTGTTTTGTTATACTTAATATACGTCGCATGTTAAATAATGATGTTATATGATATACATTATTTTCAAAATATGAGATGAAAGATAAAGTGAATATATTATTTGTTATATATGTACCCCTTCAAGTTATTTTAATTGAACTGTATATTAAAAGAAGAGGATAATCATATAATAGAAAAATATATAAATATAGTTAGGCAAAAAATTATATGCCCCATCCGTGCCCCTAACCTAACCTGGTGTGTGGGCCGATCCCACGCGCGTCCATGCACCCTTGCCGTGCGCACCTGTTGGTATCACACATTTGCTTTAAAGGTATCACACATATATTCTTCAGGTATCACATACATTTGGTTCATGTGTAATACCTATAGGACAAATCTGTAATACCTCAAAACCGCGCGCCCATGTTGCTCGGCCACACCGCGCGCGCACTTGACAGGTCTAAAAGTATCACACATGTATTCTTCAGGTATCACATATCTTTAGTTCATGTTTGTAATACCTATAGGATAAATCTGTAATACCTCAAAAATCGCGCGCCCACGCCCCGCGCTCACGCCACACGCGCACCTGACAGGTCTAAAAGTATCACACATATACTCTTTAGGTATCACATACTTTAGTTCATGTTTGTAATACCTATAGAACAAATCTATAATACCTCAAGAGTATATGCACGGATATATACACAAAAAAAAAAGGTATATATGCGCTGGTCGATCGGATCGGGATGGATCAGGGGCACAGATCCATGCCCCAAGGGCACACAAGTGTCGTTCATATAGTTATTATGTTTCAATTCCTCCAAAGTCAAAACCCTATTTTCTTAGCCAAGTCCCCAATATTATCGGCAACAAATTAATTATTGCCCTTAAACTTGAAAACGAAACTTTATACTTAATTATCTTCAAGCCAACTTAGGTAAGACCTTTAATTCAAGTAAATATTACTAAGTGGTTCTTATTATCTTTGATAAATAACTGTATTATATATAAGGAGTTAGATGTGCTGTAATTTTCACATCTCAATTGTGGTATTCTTTTCGTCTATCTTTTGGTACACTTTCCTTTTCTTCTTTTTCCTTATTTAATTATAAAGTCGGCTTCCAAATATGGTATTTTCACAAGAGACTCCTTTTCGTATTGAATAATTAATTTTATAAATAAATAAAATAATTAAATTCCTCTTAACATTAATTATTTGTGTTTCTACTCCCCAATTAAATGTGTACTTCAGCGGTTGATAGTCTTTGTATCGATTAATGGGATGTTGATATCCACATAGATTTTGAAATTGTGATTATTGAATAATATTAATTTGTTACTGAATTTCAAGAAATCCTAATATATTACGCAATAATTATTAATTATCACTAGCCCACGTACACACCCGTTAATTTCTTTATGAAATTTTTGTGAGCCCGAAATGATATATCACATTTGAAGATCTATAATTTTGGAATGGATTAATTACGAGAAAAAATAAAAATTATGACATGGGATCCTCATTTTGTTTTATGTTTATTTGAAATATTGCATTGTCTATAATATTCAAAAGAATCTTAATGATATATAAATGATTACATTTATCCTACTCATAAAAAAATTAGATGAAACCATTTTAAAGATCACTTGGTATGATGCAGTTCAATCCAATTCATTTCATCTTATTGTTAATTCAAAACATGTGTTTTACAATATCCAAATTTTCTAAATAGGGCACCATCACAAATTTTGATCCATGAAATCTCATAATTAGATAAATAATACCTCGTCGACATCATCCTTAGTTAAAAATTAATAATAGTTACTATTGAAATCTTTAGATGTTTGTAGTAATCATCCTTGATTTAAATAGGGATTTTTAGGGCTAAAGTTTCCAAGTTGCAAAATGAGATTAGATTAAAACAAAACCTAGAATCGATCACTAGACAAGACTGTCTGCGACTCTGCAATATATAGCTAATGTATGCTTTATTTATTAAGTAAATAAGTACTATTATTAGCAAGTAGCCAGAAGATCATTCTTTAACCAAAATAATCAGCACTCCTTTAGAGACTTATATATATAGAAAGCTTGCAAAATTTTAGGTGTCTTGATCCACACATGCTTAATTAGTCAAATATTGGTGATATCATGCATATGCAAAACTGTCGTAATTGAATGATTATTTCCTTTTTTTGGGAAGTTTTATGATCACATCAAATTTAACCTTTTCCCCCTTTTTTAGGAAATCTAAGTACTGTACAATTAATCAACTACATACTCAGATATATTTACTATTGCACAAGACAATTTTCTTTTATTTTAATGTTATCATACTTTTAAAACATAATAAAATATTATTTGCCTCTTAAATGATATATATGAAAAGTAAAACAATTCAATAGAGAAGGTTTTAAAAGCAGATATAACCTTGAGAACGTGCCCAATTCAAGAAAAAAAGTGCATTTAATTTGTGGGTTTTGTAAATCATCAAGTCCTACTCGAAATTTTGGAAGGGTTGATGATGATTTTCTTGACATGATAAATTCCCTGACAAAATTTATGACAATGTTATTAAAGAGGTAGTAAACACTTTGTTTGACCTGTGTCCTCTTCTGCTTGCAAAATTTCCACCACGAGTTTTTCTTGACTGTTCAAACAGATCATCTTTTGATTAATCAACCATAGATAATGCTGCAATAAATTCTTCAATCCCAGAGTTTCATGTCTTATCTACCCTTTAATTAAAATGGTTCGAATATGACAAAATTTATTACATAATTCACAGTTGGAGACATACTGTATGTAAGAGACCAATTCAGTTCATAGAATCTTGACGAGGGCATTAAATTTCTTACAAACATGGGATTATGGAACTTCAACACATATGCATCAGATTATTTAATCGATATTATCTATCAATCATTTCAAGTAATTAACTCGAACCGATTCAACTCGTTTACAGTATGGGCCCATAATTGAAGATAGGTGATTTACCCAGTGTAGTATGTTTTTGAAATGTTTCACTTTTACCAGCCATATCAAATCTTGAATATGTGGCATTACATAACATAAGAGAAAGCTATGGTTTGTCTTGGTCCATGGCCCCCTACACATTTATTGCTCACACCATCCACTTTAGTGAATCAATCTATCTTTTTCTTCATTCTATTTACTTTACCCTCTCCTATTATACAACTAAACTGGACCACTTTTCTTACTAAATCTTGCTCACAAATCTACATATATCTTAGATGAAATTGTCAGAAAAATGATTACCATAGCAGCAAGATTATCATGGGATTGTTCAACAGAAATCTGAGTTTGTGAATCTTGTGGGGCCATTTTAATTTGTGGTGTTATTTTGTGAATTTTCTCTATTAATTATACAAAATTTTCTGTTCTATCACATGTTCATAGCATGTGGTATTTATGAATGCTAAATGTTACTAAAACATTAAAATCTGTTCTGACCTGGTCATGGTCTGAATCATGAACAGCATTCCTATCTACGTCTTTCTCTGACATTTTTTTATGCTATTTTGTTGCAGAAGTTCCATATCATGTTGTTGGAGATGCTATCCATGGCAACGAGTATAACGAATCCCGATGAAGTCAATAACAGGTTCTATTGCTAATAAGATCATGTCAATGACACTTATATCTAGATTCATTATCTGAAAGAAAAAGAGTAGTATTAGAGAAAGGTAGACAAATGTATCTCAAAGTACGTATTATAATTCAACATTAAGATCCATAGTGAAACAATACAGTGTCAATTACAATTTAGATGTGACCTAAAACTCAGGATTTTGCTATAACTTTATTGCTCATTCAGAAGTAAAGAATAGTTCGAATTCAACTACAAACAAGCAACAGCAATTCCGGATACACTTGTTGGTTAGCCTCTTCTTCGTTTGTGACTTAGCACGAAATCATCATCATCATCGCTCTCATCTATAATCCGTTTCTTTGCTTTAACTTCACCGTTCTTGGGAACAGGTTGCGGCCTTTTTGAACTCTCGGGTTTACTTGATGAACTGGGTGGTGGAGATTTAATAGGAGTCCCCATCCTCAGTTGTTTTTGCTTTCTCTGCTTCTTCTCGAATGCTCTTTTTGATCTTTCTGGTGACAGCATCCCATGTTCCATCAACCTGCAAATATACAAGAGGAGATTGTAAGCCCGAATGAGATTATGAGAGTGAAGAAAACAAGAAAGCAAAATGTGGAAATAAAAAGACCAAAATGTCAAGAATTTAAGGTGAGAAAGTAGCAATGGTGTGGTAAAGAGAACCCTCATCATTTTCTTGTACAATGCTACTTTGTATCAAGAAACTAAACGTAGAAGAAGACATTGCACATTCAGTAATTTATCAAAATGAAAAGAAAAAAGAGTGCATTCAGATTGAGGATTTAAAAGGAATGGATCTCGAATCTTCTCAAATTAGATTGCATGTCAAAGCCACCAAATCACTCAAAACATAGTTCAAAATGAGAGTGATATATTTCAATTCATTACTCAAATCCTTCAAACTAGACAACCACCATGGATTTGCTATAACAGATTTCAAAAATCCTTCAATCCAAACATAACCGAAAAAAACTCTAATATTCAGCTATTAGAAAATGTACACGACGTTCATAGTAGTTCAACAGTGCATGTTCCATCAACTTCAACCAAAATTTATGGATAAGCATTACAAACGAGAGAGAGTATTCATCTGGTTTTTAAACTCATCCAATCAACATGTACTAGCAGAATTCCAAACTTATAAAAGAAGTGATATAACTAAAAGTAGTTTCTGCAGTTCATCACATCATACCATAATTTGAAAAAATCAACTAATCATTGATATCAGCTTATTACATCAGAAAAAGATGGACAAGTAATATCTCACTATTCATCAGCAACATATCTTAATTGGCAGTGAATTGCTCTGCATTTTGGTGCCAACTACAAAATTTACCCAACAGAAGATCCCAAACACATTAGAAAAACTCACCAAAATTCAGCCATTTCACTTGACGGTATCTGCTTGGATAACGATTCATAAAATATTCTCAATGGTTCTCGCTGTAAACCAGAATGACAAATGGAGGAAAGATAGATAAAGTCAGGTCAGAATTCCTTGAGATAAGAACTTGATAGTACCAAAAGAAAGGTAATAGACAGGACCTCTTCAGGAACATCGTATTTCTGGCCTAGCAAGGAATACTGTTTCTTCTCTCTGGTTTTCGTCACCGTCACCGTCACCGTCTTTTTAACATCTTTTGATTGACTTGAAGTTTTCTTCGTCTTCACTTGATCAATACATATTCAAAACCAATTAGAGCCATAATCACAACTTCTAGCGTTTAGCATTACGACACAATACCAACCACTTGGATAATAGTTCATGATAACAGGAATGACAATATCTATTAACAGGTAGATACTGCAGAAATTAGATTATTCATCTTATCATAGTTGAACATATTCCAAATGGCAAACTTTAAAGAAGAAACTCATAGTACAAATCACGGTAATGAAAGGAAGGACTGCATATCATTGCTAGTTGCATTTTGTTTCATATATACTATTGGACAATTAATACGAGACAGATTTACAAGGTTTGTTTGAATTCATCATACACAAATTGAAAAGTAGATTTTTCTAAAGATGCACACTCTAAGCAACAAATTCAAGTCTTCCAAGAAGCAAATTACAATCCAAACCTTAAGTTAATAAATTCCCAACTGTGAAAATCAAAGTGACAGATATATCAGCTGTAATTTTGCAATAAAAAGCACCTCAGTTTTCCACAGAAAAACAATTTGATTATAAAAATGGTAAATAAATGATAAAAGGCGATCATTTCCACCAGTTAGAACCTCAGAGAAGTGGGAAGAAAATAGAATTGCAAATTGAACAATAAAACAGAACAATTTTCTACAGATATGCACACCCCATTTAAAGAAACAACCAAAATCACAAAACCCACAAATGAAATAGCAGAAAAATACAAACTTTGCGAATGGGAACCTCAATTTCTTGATTTTTTGTTAAAATTGAATGAAGAAAGATAAAATGAGCAATATTTGCGCATGGATACCATATTGGAAACAATTGAAGCAGATCTGTTCTTGGCATCAGCAACAGAACTCTTGATTGACACCTCGATGACTTTCTTTTTCGATGAAGATGAATCAATCTTGGGTTTTGAAGAAGATGGCCCATCTCCAAAACTGGGCTTCAATTTCATTAAGTTACTAGATTTAGCACCTGTGGACATCGTTTTTTTTTTTTTTTTTAATTTTCCCCTTAATTTTTGAAGCCCCGTTTTTCAATCGGATCTATCTACTATTCTATTCCATCTTCTTTCTCATACCTATCATAGATATTTAGTTTCTTCTGGGTTTCCTCGGTGGAAACCCTAAAATTAAAAATTTGAGGGGAAAAGTAAAAATAGGCAGGCGGACAAGACAAAAAGTAGTTTAAGTGAGATTTTAACCGCAGTTAAGGAATTTTTCTGTCTGATTTTACTGTTACATTGCAAGAATCGGACGAAGTTATTTTTGGGCATTTTGATGAAGACAGAATTAAAGAAAAAACAATCCACATCAGAAGTCATAAAGATTATTCAATGTTAGCAGGTAATGCATTAAATAGTATAAATTCTTTAGAATTTTCAGAAAGATTATGAGAAAAACAAATTCAAGAACACTCCAATCTAATTGGTGGAGAAGTTCCAATGAGATTTCTTGCATATCTTTTTCAGTTTTTGAGTTTGGAAAAATTGGATCTTGAAAATAAATAAATATCTCCATAGCTGCGAAGAAATAGAAAGGTCTCCGGGTTTTTTTTGTTTTTAAGAATTTTTTTTTGTTCAAAACAAAATGTATATTTAGGTCATGTATTTTTATTTTTATTTTTTTAATTGAATTAATCTACATTATTTAGAAATTAAGTTTTGTATTATTTTTTGAGAGAGAGAGAGAGAGAGAGAGATTACAAGCAGAAAAGGAATGTACCTATTCAACGATCTATTTACACGAAAAGAATTTCTTACAACCTTATGAGTTGATCATGTAATACATTCCTACATCTTCTCTTCTTGCCTATTATTGTGAGCTAAAAAAATTCTCAGTATATATAAAACATCTAAATAATGTAAGTGTCCCTTTTTTCTTACCAAGGTCTTGTTTGGGACACTCTATTATACCATATGGAGTGTAAGATCATGTGAAAAACATCGTACTTGACAGGCCTAGAATGCCACAGAAAATGCTGTTGTACCTTCTTAACCCTCTTCTGCATCTCAACATATCTTTTCTTGGATATAGACAACAGTATTTTCTTCAAATCCGGTATCTCCTTCTCCGATACAAACACCGCAAACGACTCCCAGTTCAGAGTCTCGAAAAACGGGGGCACAAAATTGTCTGATATGATGACGGGGACACACTCGTAGAAGATCGCCTCCACCACTCGAGGGCTATTCACTTCGAACCCTCTAGCACATATGCAGTACTTGCTACTCTTCATGTACTGAACATAGCTCATTTGACCTTTCACTTTACGTATCCGGCCAAAAATCTTCATGTCAGGGTCTTTGTTTTCCCAGTGGTTTAACAGAATAGGGCGGAGATAGCCATGCATGTTGCCAGCAAAGAAAGCAAGGATTCGTCTCTGAGAAGGAGGGTTGCCTCCAAGTTGCCTCAGAGGATTCTGAGGAGACTGCACGAACGTTTCTGGAAGAGATGCATCTTTACCGAATTGGAATCCTTCTCTTATATCTGCATTGCATAAAGCTCTGATGCAATTGGCCATGACACGCCTCGTTTCTGCAGGTGCCTGTGAAAACCCGGAAAGTTTGGTGATGAATTATAAGATGGTTAATGTGGATTCTGTGGCCAACTGGTGAATAAACATAGAAAACGTACCCAATCGTGACAGGCAACAAGGAAGTGGTCGGCCCCACCAGTTCTATTCCAGAAGTTATGTTTGGTCTTGATCATCTGAACGTAGCTAGCTAGTTGTGCGATCAAGGGCTTGCGATTGTGAGAATTGGGTACGTATAGAGCCACC
The DNA here is from genome assembly GCA_954870855.1 of Scutellaria minor. Classification (NCBI taxonomy): domain Eukaryota; kingdom Viridiplantae; phylum Streptophyta; class Magnoliopsida; order Lamiales; family Lamiaceae; genus Scutellaria; species Scutellaria minor. The sequence continues at coordinate 5,073,576 of OX940725.1, forward strand.
TCTAACGATCTTGAACTGAAAGGTAGGTAGAATAGGTGAGCTTTGTTGGGCTTTTTAGTGACGAATTTTTTGTTGGATTTTAGCAGCTTCATGAACCAACCCTCTGAGGCGTATATTCCTTTAAGAGGCGGCTGATGAAATATGGGCCGTTCTCCTTCGGTGTAGATATAAACCTTGAGAGTCTGCTCCATCAGCTCATAGCTCCTGCACATGATAACTTGAACTTATTGACTTTTGTTAAACATCTGTAGAGCAACTAAGCCTTAATACTAATATGTGGGATCGGCCATATGGGTCATATCTTGCCATCGCACAAAATTGAGAAGAGGAATCTTTCATGCCCATTAATTTATGTATTTTTCATGAAAGAGTACGCCCATTAGCTACTCGGAACAATCAAAACATTCAAGTATAGAGCACTAACATGAAAGACAAGATGGGAATTTGCAACTCGAAAAGGGCAAACTAATATAAATTGAATCAAATTCTACTGTAGCTTAAACACATGGACCAAAAAGTAATGAATACTTCAAGAACTGCACGAATTCAAAGTGAACTTGGATAGACCAAATATATGAGTCAAGATGTAGGAAATGTCTCTAATCACTTGAAACCAGACAATATCAGAACTCATCTTTGCACAATCAGACTTTCAAGATTACTTCTAGTTATCTACAATGTTAAGGCAGTTAAGTCTCAAGCTCCAAGATTACAGTCAGAACTCAGCAAACAATGTTGAGCCATACATAAGTTTCTGAAATTTCAAATATGTGTATTACAACTCAGTGCGTGCTTGAACAGGGACATGATGTGAAAAGAAGTGAAAATCCCAGTAAACTGATTTTGCTTTGGATATTAACACATCAAAGAAATATATTTGTTGAGGACAGTAAGCTCAAACCTTTAAAGTTCCAGAAAACACAATGTAAACTTTCTCACCTTTTGAATGCAGAGAAGTTTCGATACAAGCTAACATCAAACTGAGGGTCATCTTCTATGATTGGTGCTTCCTCAATTAGGTACTTTACCTTGAGCAATTCTTGATCTACTGGTGAAGACCATCGCATCTTCTGCAAACAGAATAGAAGAAACATGTCAAAAAAGATAGCAAAAGAAACTGAACCACTCTGCCATAAAGTATCTGAGATAACCATTTGAATGCATACCATGGTTTTGTATGATACCCGACTTTGGAGCAGCATATCATTCATTTCAGATATAGGTATTACTGCAGATTCTAGTCCCTCGACACCTTTCGTGCTACTAATGGAAGGTTCAGTAACTGGAGCAGAATGGACAGCCTTTGGAATCTTAGGATTCTCATTGTTTTGAAGTATATTTTCAGCATCTTTCCCTATAGTTGCAGTTGGAGGAGAAGTTTCTAGAGAAGTAGAACTTGTTTCTGGATTTTGAGGAGATAAAAAGTGGGAGAGCAAATATGGTGGGGATATAGAAACTGAAGGAGTTTCCGAAAATTTGTCTTCAATTCTCTCTGATGTTGGAACGACATCTCGTATTCCATCATCATGATTTACGGGAAATTCATCTTCAGTTCCTCTAGAGAAACTATTATTTCTTATTGCCCAATCATCAATACTCGAGTTATGATCCATTCCCACAAAGTCCTTGAACGGTGGTTCATCCTCAGGATCAATATCCTCATTTAAAGTATCATTCAAAGTTGTATTATTTTTCAGATCAAAATCATCTTCAAGATTTGTCACATCACCATCCATTCTTTCAGAGCCCCCTGTAGTACTTGATACCCCATTATCAACATTCAAATCAGTAGAATTTAAGCTACTAAACTGTGTCAGGTTACTCGAGGCAGTGTGGTTGATCGATGAATTTCTACTAGGAAAATTTTCCATTGATGTTACTTGAGATTTGCTAGTCTCAAATAAAGATGAAAATACATTAATATACGGAAGCTCAAAATACTGAACAAACAAAAACAATCCGAACACCACCCCCATCAGCAACAGCAACCTTCTCGTCTCCACCAGGCACAAGTAGCGAAATTCATTGCCCATGCTAAAGCCGAGAAAGGGAAGATACACAGACACAATCCACCTAGTGAATTCTGCAGAGCAAAATTTAATTTAGTAATTAAAAAGTGTACCAATAAAATATATAAAACATCATCTTAAGTACCACAAGTTTGACCTTATTTTAACAATTCAAGTTCAGAGAAGCGATTCCAGTATTACATGGAAACTGTATCAACAACAGAACAGAATAATTAAGTACTCAGCAAAATCGATTACAAAATGTTTCAAAGACCTCAGTTCAACATTAACAAGCCCAAAATTCAGATTGGATTTTGATACTCACAAAAATATTAGTACAAAACAGGGCATGCTACAAAATTAATTAGTACACAAGCATTTAAAAAAAACATCAATTACTTGAAAGAAAAAAAAAACTAATAGTCGAAAAAATTAACTGAATTTTCTTATCATTTTCAAGATTTCTGTAAACAAACAGTAGCCAAAAAAGCCTTCTTGATTTCCAGAAATAAACTAAAGAACTAGATCGAGAATCACCCATACCAAGAATAATTGAATAAACCATAGTTCAAGAAGCAAGAAAAGAAACACACCAAAAAAAAAAAAATCCAAAAACCCACTTGAGAAAGAATCGACAAAACCAGCAAGCAACTTGCTTCAAAAATCAAGAAACCTGAATCTTTGAGTTGCCAGAAACATTACAAATAAACTTCAACCTTAAACTCAGCAAACAAATAACAGAAAAACATCTATATTGCATGCAATGCTGATTAGTGAACTGGAACAATGATTGAAGTAACGAGAATCTTCTTTATTAAATTGAGTTTGAAAACATAACTAAAACAACCACGTGGAAATAATATTTCTGAAATCGGATACCTTTATATGTCAACTCATCATATATTTGATTCTTGTGGATTTCTCCTCTTTTTCAGTATGATGTGTTCTTGATTTGCTTGAACTTGAGGGGTGGGTGGGAACTCGGAAAGAATAAGCAAAGCTATAATTAGATACTTTTCTCCCATTTTTCGCTCGTCCTTTTCTTTTTCTTCAAGGCTTGCTGTTTGACAGTAGGTCGTAATTACCTTTTTGGCCTTTCATTTTCTCCCATTTTCTTTTTAGCATAAATTTCTAGGACCCTGTTTAAAATTGGAGTTGACATGAAATTGTGCTTTTTATATAAAATAGGGTAAATGTGAAAAAATACTCGTAACGTTGTTGTTGGGGGAGTAAATATATCACCAATCTTTTTTTGAGTGCAAATATACATTCAATATTTGAATTTGAGGGTAAATTGACTATATTCTTCTTTCCATTGATATTTTATTAACACTTCTAGTGCAAATTTATTATATTTTTTATTATGTATTATTTTATGTGAATAGTCAATCATTTGAATTGTAATATACTACATTAATTTTAAATTATATTAATTGATGAATTTTACTACAGGAAGAAATTTGAGAATTAAATAGATCTACATTCTATAATAATGACAAAACAAGTATTTTAAGGAAAAAAAAAAGACACTATGTGTTTTTAAGTTTTATATAGTATAGAAAAAAAATGATAGTATACATGAAACACAACCATAATATTTAATTGCAAAATCTAAACAATTTTCCTTTATAAGCATAATAGTATATGAAATTTTGATTTTCAAAATTAATAAGTTTAGTATAAAGTCCTAAAAACATAATTTAAGAAAAATAAATATAATTTCTTATTAAAATAAAAATTATTTATAAATCTGAAATTGATTTAGATTAAAAATGTTTCAACACAAATAATTTATTATTTAATAAAATATAAAGAAAAAATATGTAAGAAGGATGTAAAAATAACAAATAAAAAAGAAGAATTAAAATTGCATCATATATCAATATAAGGGGCATATTTGCACCACAACTTAAAGGTTAGGATTGTATTTGCTCTCAAAAAAAGGTTAAGAGTGTATTTGCACCTCCTTATAAACGTTAGTGGTGTATTTGCAACTTTGCCCTATAAAATATTAAAATAGTTTGTTTATTTATAGAAATACCTTTTCCTGATTTATCATTAGATTTTGTAAATTGTGTGTACTTAATTCCCATGTAACATATGTAAGAGTAATATAGTATATAAATTATAATAATAAGTTAGAGCTTTAGTTTAAAATTCAATGACGGGATATTCTTATGGATTATTAGATTCAAATATTTTATTATTTGGCTTTCTTTATAATATTTTCTTTCCAAAAATTATGAACAAGAAATTCTGCAAAATAGGCCCTCAAGTCTTTATATTGTGAGAGGGCATTCTGGTCACAGTCCTTTTCCTGACGTTGTGATTCTTGTGAAATGTGAAGTATAATTAAATTGCAGTTAATAATATTTGAGAAAAAAATAGTCACAAACAATTAATTCGCCGCTAGAAAATCAAATCTTAAAAAACAAAAAAACAATAAATTTCACCGCACCGCACCTAACCAAGAAAACAAATAATTACTCATTTTCATACAACTTTCCAATTTTTAACAAGTATTAGCACTTGATCATAACTAGGTATATAAATGTACATATACAACAAATCTCTACCTCCTCTCTATAAAAATCTTCTAAAATCCCAGAACAATGAATCATGAAGGTCTCATCTGAAAAACCCTAGTATACCATATAGAGTGAAGTATCATATGAAAAACATCAAACTTGACAGGCCTATCATGCCAAAGAAAATGCTTCTGTACCTGCTTAACCCTTTCTTGCATCTCAATGTATCTCTCTTCAGGGATGGACATGAGTATGCTCTTCAACTTGGGAATGTCCTTCTCCAGCACAAAAACGGCGAACGACTCCCAGTTCAACGTCTCAAAAAACGGAGGCACGTAGTTGTCTGATATGATCACAGGGACACACTCGTAGAAAATGGCCTCAATGACTCGAGGCGTGTAGGCTTCATAGCCTCTGGCACTGATGCAATATTTGCTGCTCTTCATGTACTGTGTGTAGCTCATCTGGCCCTTCTTCACATCATGCAGCTTACCAGAGATCTTCATGTCTGGATCTTTGTTTTCCCAGTAGTTTAGCAAGATGGGGCGGAGGTACCCATGCAGTTTTCCAGCAAAGAAGGCGAGGATGGGCCTCTGAGAAGGTGGCTTTCCTCCAAGGTTCTTGAGTGGATTTGTAGCATTGCGTATGTATGTTTCGGGTAGAGATACATCTTTGCCGAACTGGAATCCTCCGTTGACATCAGCATTGCATAGAGCTCTGATACAGTTCTTCATGATCCGGCTCGTCTCAGCTGGTGCCTGGGCCAACACAAGATAGTGATTAGTGAGGGGTATTACTATTGGCATGAAGAAATTTAAGCATAAATACTTGGAGGGGAGCGTACCCAATCATGGCATGCTACAAGGAAATGATCGGCTCCATTGGCTCTATTCCAAAAACGATATGATGATGTGATATTGTGGAGGTAGCTACTCAAATACTGAACCAAGTTCTTGCGACTGTGGGAGTTGGGAACATACAAAACCTCCTGTAATATGTGTGAGCTGAAAGGCAAGTAGAATAGGTGGGCTTTATGGGGGTCTTTGGTGACTAAGTGCTCGTTTTCTTGCAACTGCTTCATGAACCATCCCTCGGAGGCATATATTCCATTGAGCTCTGGCTGATGGAATATGGGCTTTTCACCTTCTGAATATATGTAAATCTTGAGAGTCTGCTCCATCAATTCGTAGCTCCTGCATATGACGATAACAATTCTTGATAAAGTTGGTGACTTGATCAGATTAAACATGTTGATTTCCAATAGGCTCTTGTGTCATATATGTATTAATTATGACATGCATTAGATGGTTAGGTTCAAAATCCAGACGACTCTCAACCTCAATAGTCAATCGATTAGTATTACATTCAAGAATAGTCACTTTCATAGAGACAAAATTTTGAATGACTTACTTTATTTTACCTTAAAAATGCAGAGTAATCCCTGTACGCATTAACATCAATCTGAGGGTGGTTCTTTTCCACAGCATGTGCACTCTCAATCAGTTTTTTTGCATTCAGTAATTCTTTGTCTGGTTGTGAAGGCCAATTACATTTCTGCATTGGAAAAGTGGAAAAAAAGATGAAGGATCAGCTCCGGGGATAAATTAGTTCACAAAGCAGCAGCGATATTAAATATCCTCATACCATAGGCTGAAACGAAACACTACTTTGTTTCAGCATATCATTCATTTCAGATAGTGGCACCACTACATCTGGCGGGCCCTTGAACCTTTTCGTGTTAGTAGAACTCCTAGTGACAGAAGAATTGTAAACAAAGGTGGAAAGCTCACTTCGCGATAAACTAGGCTTTTCATTGTTTAAAAGTATGTTTTCTGGATCTTTGATCATTGAAGTTTCTTTCTCCTTTGGGGATTGAATGCGAGTACTTTGACTTGTGCCCGTATACTCTGGAGACGAGACGTGGGAGGGTAAAACTTTGCCTTTATCTTTGATAGATGTAGGAACAGCATTTGTGGCCTGAAGATCGTTCAATGAAGAATCATTTGCGGAAGTGTAACTAGTTACTTGCAAATCTGCTGCTAAACTCTTGTTTCTAACCACTCTGTCATCTCTCGATTTGTTGTTTAGTCCCAAAAGATCGCTAGATGGATGATCGTTGCCATCTCCAAGAGAATCATTAGAGTGCTTACTGGTTTCTGATCTCAAGCCATGTTCACCGTGTTCTTTGTTCTCATCCGAGGCATTTGTTATATCCGAGGCATTCATCTTCGTCGAATTCACAACACTAAAACCCATCTGATTCACCGAGTTCCCAGTGTCATTGGAGGAGCCCTTAGTCAGAAAGCTGCCTGGTGAATTTACTTGAGATTTGCCGAAATATCCATATGGAAGCTGAATATACTGAAGCAACAAAACAACTGAAAATACCAAAGCCATAAACCACAACAGTCTCCTAGTCTCCATTACTCGGACTTAATATCATACTAGTTAAGTTGACTCTAAAGCAACCACCAAACTGAGCAGTATAGCTTTATGCCCTAATCGAATCTGGGACATCAAGCAAGCCATTGAGTCAAATCCTCGTTTTCTTAGTGTTCACTTCATTCAACCTACATAGACCAAGAATTGCAACATAGAGACTTAAAGCATCTAAAGATAACATCTGAAATCCAATTTTGAATCAATAAACTAAGAATTCAACCAGCTTATGAGACAGAGTTCCATTTCCATTACTCCTAATAAAAACATGGTGTTTCAGTAGGTGTGAAAACAATTTCTTTGACCAGTCCTTCCCACTCTATTTCTAGCAACTCACCAATATTAAATTGAGACTTTTTTTTTTTAAATAGAACAAAAAAAACATTCTAAAGCAATTAATTCAGCAGTTAAACGTAGAACCAAGAACCCTTATCAAGAAACGGAGAATCCAACCAAAAGCAACACAAGATTCAAAGAAATATCAAAATAAAATTCCCAGAAGAGAAGATTGCACAAAATGGAACTTACTCATAAAAAGAAGTGACGAATTGAAGTTAAAATTCAAGAAATTCTGCAGCAGAGGCGAGGAATACCGAAGGGTCTTCAATAAACAAGGTGATAAGCAGATGTTTGAAAATTAAAAAAAGGAATATAGATTTAGCCTAGGGTAGTGTGCTATTAATTAAGCTGTATTAAGTGCAGAAGAATTTATTTGCCAATTCTTTAATAATCCCCACTTCAAATCCTGAAAAAGAAATGTGTATTTGCATGTGGTTCTCTGTGCATATATGTACACTCGGTGGCTTTTGTTCTTTTACTTATCACAGTGAAATTGGAAACTCCAGAAATTATGTCTTATTTTGGTCAATTTGTCTTATTTAAGTCAACTTCTTTTATAACCATGTAAATCTTGGATGTGCTTAAATAATTAAATTAACTTCTAATATGATTTATAACATTTTTTTTACCATCCAATTATGTCCCATGTTTATTTTGGTCTTTTTTTTTAGAATAAAATGAAGGCATCAACGTTGTTCCTTTCAATTTAATACATTTTCTTTCTTTTTTAATTAATTAATTCTACTATGAACTGACTGCTATTCACGCAGATATTTAGCGCTTTTTTTCTTGTGATATTGACATCAAATCATGCCATCCATTTATTGTATGATTACTATAAATCACAAAGGTTAATATGGAATAATTGATATTCTTCTCAATCTTAAACAAAAAATTATAACCGAAAAGAGTCAGCAAAATTGGTTGTGGTCCAAGCTGGACACTCTGTTCACGTGATACTTGATATTAAAGGAAGTACCATGTGAAAAATGTCAAATTTCACAAGATTGTTGTACATTAAATTAAAAGAAGAAGAAAAAAGAAACTGGACAAGAATCCAATGATTATTAAAATAGATGGACTTTCATTTGCTTTTATTGGAACCCAGCCAATTTCATTTTGACCAATGATTATTAAACAGATTGTAACAACTCCTCGTACTTAAAATTCTTTTCTCACCTTTCATTTCGTGTGCGAGAAAGGTGATGTTACTCCTTGGATTTTGAAACCTGTAAGTTTGGACTTTGTGTTTCTTAATAAAGTTAAAAATGCTAAGTAAAAAAAAATAAAAAAATGAATATATATATATATATATATTTTTTTTTTTCATTTGTCGTGCTGATTTATGTAGGTTTTGATCAATTAAGAGCTCGAATAGAACAATCCTAAAATTGTAAAAAATTTCTTTCATGTAAATATATAGAACAATTCTAAAACTGTAAACGTCATCTTTATGTAAATTTATCAGTTTGAAAGTACATGGATGAAGAGATTCAAAAATTCATTTCAATTAAGTGAATCTAAGCTAAACATGAAAAGATACATGTATTTATGAAATAAATACTTCATTTACAATAAATCAAATATTATCCTTATTGTTTAACATCTTATCATAATGACCATTTTAGAAAGCCCAATGACCTATTCTTTTGGTCCCAACTCAATGGTGGAAACATTATATGTAACATGTGGATCTATCTTTAGAATTAGTTACCCACTTCAACATATATATTCATGAATGGAGCATGATGAATTACATAATTGATCAAGTAATAACTAATAAGTAAATAACTCATTTTCTCAATGTAATACTGTTATGGGTTTTAAATAATTAATATGAATTATAAATTTTCAAATTTACATTAAAATTAGACTTAATAGTTTATTCTTGGGAGAAACGACTACTAGTTTAGATGTAACACGCTTTTAATTACTTCACAACTGTAACGCGCTTCCATACGTCATCATCCTCCCGTTAAATCCCCAATTGTTCACAAACTGTAGACCCTAGATTTAGTCGTATTTTATTTCGTCTTCCTTTTTTATGAGTTAGATTAGATATCCCAAGGAGATATTGAAATGATTTAGAGCTTTTTGGAACTTTCTGGAAAAATTCTGAGAGTGAACACTCACTTGGGGCCCAAGACAGTCGAAAGATGTATTGCAATTGATCGAGAAGGGCTTACAAGATCAATTCAGTCAACAAGGAAATCAAGATCAATTCAAAATGCGCCAACGAATTCATTTTTCTTTGGAATGGATTACGTATTAGATGATAAGTATCGTATTTTTAATTTCCTTCTCAGCATGAAAGAAGGTTAACAAATCCTACTGCTGCCCTATATGGTTGAACAACAGGTATTTCCTTTTACGTTGTTTATTGTTATTGTATATATTGATAGTTGGTAAATGAATTCACGGGAGAGTCGTTACTGTGACATAGAGAGTATCTAAAATTACGTGTTTTTACTCTTAAGCTACTTGATAGAAGCATGATCTGAAATTTAGGGAAATGTAATGATATGAATTGCTGATGGATTTATGTTCCTGTTGAAGTATAATATTGCTCTCAGTCACTAGGGAGATTGAAGTAGGGTATCTAGTGCTTCACGATATTTGAACGATTTTAAAAAATGCTACTCTACAGATTGTATTAAGATCAGTCTTTGAACATGAGGCAATGCGATTGCTGCCAAGTTGACCTTTGAATGAATAAGCACTTAGCCACTTACACTAGTGTTAGTAATGAAAAAAAAAGTTGGATGGTAGTCAACCAGATGGGACAGAATCTGTTGTAACTGTTCTATCAACATTGTGTTTTTATGAGGAGGAGGAGGAGCTGACATCTATACTCACGAATGATTCTATGTCCACATGACTTATTTCTTGAATGTTAGATTCAAAAGAAGATGGGTTTTCACGTGAGTTATTGATACTCTCCAACTCTGAAGCGACTTCTCTTATTGTTGGCCTTTTCTTCCCATTCAAATTCAAACATCGCCTTGCCACATCACAAACAGCAATATGCTCATCCTTAACTCCTTGTTCTATTATCCGAGAATCAAGAATTGTCTTGATACGCTCATCTTCCATGATTACGAGAAAACGCGTTACTAAGCTTCTTTCTTCCTCTGTCGTGCTGGTTTCTATAGGTTTCTGGCCCGTTAAGAGCTCAACCAGAACAACCCCAAAGCTGTAAACATCACTCTTTTCTGTGAATTTACCTGTTCGAAAGTACTCAGGATCTAGATATCCAAAGGTGCCCTTCACATTGGTAGTCAAGTGAGTCTGATCTATTGCAGCCAACCTTGAAATCCCAAAATCTGATATCTTGGCTCTGTATTTTTCGTCTAAGATGATGTTGGTAGACTTCATATCTCTGTGATATATGGGAACTGAAGTTGCATAGTGTAGGTAAGAAAGTGCATTTGCTATCTCTACAGCTATTCTCAACCTGAGATCCCATGAGAATGGAAAACCTGTATCATGTTCATGGATGAGATGATATAAGGTCCCATTGGGGATGAACTCATACACTAGCAATGGAACTTCGGTCTCCAAACAACATCCTAGTAACTTTACCACATTCCTATGATTTACTTGGGCGAGAACGACAACCTCGTTTATGAACTCTTCAAGTTGGTTTTCGTTTACTTGCTTAGACTTCTTTACTGCAACTAGTCTTCCATCGGACAACATTCCTTTGTAGACTGTACCTTGACCTCCTCGACCCAGTATTCGGCTCTCGTTGAATTGATCTGTGGCTCTCTCCAACTCTTTAGATGTGAAAATCCTCATTCTCTCAAGGATACTATCATGAGCTGACATTTGTTGCTTCAGCAGAAGACCCCCATTTCTCTTGAAAAGTTCCCTTTTCAGCTTTCTTACCCCCCTATTCTTCAGCATTTTGTACGACCAAAAGCTGACAACCAATAACAAAAATAATCCCAAGCCTACCAGTAAACCTTCAAGCAAATATTATAACGGGTCAAAAAACTCTCCGGTTTAAATATGAATAAAACAAATATATAGGAGGAAAAAAAATTGGCAGAGGAAAGTAATAAGAGAGGTAGAGAGCTTACCAGCAAACAAGGCTACCTTTTTTGGAGGTGGTAGGAAAATGCAACCTGTGCCATTTTTAGTGCCATCGCCAAGAAAATTCGGAGGGCAAGAGCAGTTAAAGGAACCTGGTAGGTTAATGCATTTGGCTTTTGAGTGGCATTGATCCGAGTTGCATTCATTGATATCTGGAAAATGAAGATCATAGGATATAACATAATTAGTCTCTTAAAAAAGCTTATATCATGCAATCTTGTTGATGATTTATCAGGTTTCTTATTCAAAATGTCTGCTGATGACCTTGGCAGCCAGGGCTGAGATATGGATTTCCATGGTATCCGGGCAAGCAGCTGCAGCGGTAGCCTCCAAGAAGTGAATCAGAATCAACACACACACTGGCTCCTTGGCACATGATCGTTTCACCTGTATCACTGAATTGATCACAAGGCTGTCTGCCAATTGCCCATTCTAGCGCAAGTGGCACAGTATCTATCACTTTTCTCTTAAATGATGAATCTGAGATATCAGCTACGTTGAAAGTGTAGCTGTTCTGGTTTGCAAGGAACGAGTAGCCGCAGGAGCTGAAACTCTTAACATAATCATGATCATTAAAGGAGGACATGGTGGTATAGATGGAGCGGAGACGCTTTGGTATGGAGGCCTGGCAACATCCAATTCCAGCACAAAAACCATTACTCAAGTCGTCAGTTTTAGAGCAAATCCCCACACAAGAACTAATATATTCATAAGATTCATCATAAGTTTTTCCTGACATTAAGGCAACATCATCACATCCAACAACTGTGAGCTTATTCTCTGTGGAGAAACTAAGAGGCGTGCCGGATAAATCCATGGAGGTGTCTTTAGATCCGGTCTTGTTCCCTGTTTCATCGTAACAGCTCCAGGCTACTCGGTTCTTCACAAGTATTTTAGTAGCGGTTATACCCAAAACCTCGAGGTAATCAGAACCGATGATGGCCTTTGGAGGATCATGAGATGTGAAACAGCGTATGGCAAAGTCGGAGTTGATGGAGCATCCAGAGTCTATGCCAATGCCAAAAGGGTATGGAACAGTTAAATCCCCACATTTGCTGAGACAACCAGGCTTCGTTACTTTAGAAGCTTCAGCAAGATAAATGTTGGAATAATTGGAAATGAAGTTATCTGCAGCTCTAGTCAATGGAAAATACAGGAAAATTATCTGGAATAGAGGTGGTGATAAATTCAAAAGTGGGCTTATAATTTGCATCTTCGCTGATATATATATATAAATTTTTTTTTTTTTTTTTTTGGGTTTTCAGTACATTGTTGAATTTTGACCATGTACTAAACTAGATGTGAGAACTTGATGAAAATGTATGCTTCTTTCCAGATTATTTATAATGGATTGATTTATTAGATTATCCCAAGAATATGAGTTATAAATTATACTAGTAGTTAATGAGTTTGACAACCTTAATCCAACTCATATCAGATGATGTTGTATTAAACGACAGCCTGCAGCTCCTTGTGTGTACCGCATGATCTATTGCCTTGCAAAAGCGACCACTCATCTGAGCTCACTATAAGGAAAATGCTTTGGCTTTCTCGCATCTTATGTCTTCACTTTAGTATATTCCAAGCTTTCACTAAGTCCTCCATATAATAGTGGTGTTCCTCGTTGGCTGCAATAAGAGTAGTAAACAAATGCCCACCTTTAGCATGGATGACCTAGTTAACGAATTAGGACAAGATTTTTAGTTGACACTGTTTGGATGGAAATTCAAACTTCTTTAATAGGTTTCACTCATGTCCACCAAGAGGGGTAATTTTTAAAATCAGTTTCATAACTTAGAGGATATATAAAAGTAGTAACATTAAAATTTAAAATAACAAATATATAGTGCAACCATAAAAAACTCAAAATTTGAGATGTGTGTATATATATATCATTGGTAATGAATGTTATATGGCGTTTTTGCATGTGTGTAAAGAACAGATTATATACAGTTACTGTTTAAAGGACAAGTGATGAGTTAGTTAACAATGTACAACTGTGTTGGGCAATTGGGAATAGGAAAAGTCAATTAGAGAAGCTAGTATCTGTTTTCAACTCCAAAACTAATATTCTGTGTCCATGAGGAGCTGTCATCTGCAAGAACAAACGATTCTGTCCCTCTGCAGCTTATATCTTGAATGTTGGTTTCACCAAAAGATGGGTTTTCGCATGTTCTGATGCTCTCCAGCTCGGAAGCCACTTCTCTTATGGTCGGCCTTCTCTTCCCGTTAAAATTCAAACATCTCTTTGCCAGATCAGAAACAGCAATATGCTCTTCCTTAACACCTTGTTCTATTATCCTAGAATCAAGAATTGTCTTCAGTTGGTTCTGTTCCATGGATAAGAGAAAACGAGTAACTAAGCTTATCTCTTCTTCTGTTGTGTTTGTAGCTATTGGTTTCTGGCCAGTTAAGAGCTCGATAAGAACAACCCCAAAGCTGTAAACATCACTCTTTTCTGTGAATTTCCCTGTTTGAAAGTACTCAGGGTCTAGATAGCCAAAGGTTCCTTTGACCATGGTAGTCAAGTGAGTCTGTTCTATTCCAACTGATCTTGAAATTCCAAAATCTGACAACTTGGCTCTGTATTTTTCGTCCAAGAGGATGTTGGTTGACTTCATATCCCTGTGATATATGGGAATGGAAGTTGCATAGTGTAGGTAAGCAAGGGCGTTTGCTATCTCTGCTGCAATTCTCAACCTAAGATCCCATGAGAATGGAAAACCAGTATCATGATCATGAATGAGATGATACAAGGTCCCATTGGGGATGAACTCATAGACTAGCATTGGAACTTCTGTCTCCAAACAACATGCTAGTAATTTGACCACATTCCTATGATTTACTTGGGATAGAATGACAACCTCGTTTATGAACTCTTGAAGTTGATGTTCATTTACTAGCTTAGACTGCTTCACTGCAATGATTCTTCCATCCGACAGCATGCCTTTGTAGACGGTACCTTGACCTCCCCGCCCAAGTATTCGACTTTCATTGAATCGATCTGTGGCCCTCTCTAATTCTTTAGACCTGAAAATCCTCATTTTCTCAAGGACCCTATCATGAGCTGAGATTTGTTGCTGCAGCAGAAGGCCGCCATTTCGTTTGAAAAAGTGATGTTTCAGCTGTTTTACTCTCCTCTTCTTTAGCATTTTGTACAATATAAAGCTAACCACCAGTAAGAAAAATGATCCAAACCCTACCAATAAACCTGCAAGCAAAAATTCAGAACAGGTAAAGACAATGATTTTTGGGCTGAAGCAAGTAGTCTGCAATCTGCATCTAAATCTACTCATATTCTGTCTTTTTTTTTTTTTGTTGAAACACTTTGATTGCACATGTGTGTGTGTGTGTACAGAGGCATGGATAGAAACAGATCATCTCTAACCTGCGTACAGGGCAACCTTTCTTGGAGGTGGCAGAAAAATGCAACCAGTGCCATTCATTATACCATCACCAAGGAAATTAAGGGGGCAAGAGCAATTGAAGGAACCCGGGAGATTAATGCATCTGGCTCTTTGATGGCATGGATTAGACTTGCATTCATCGATATCTGGTAAATAAAGAGATCCATAAATTAGCTTTATCTAAAATATGATATGATCATGCAACCTTTTTTTGATAATTGTGATCCATAACATTTGCTGACCTTGGCAGCCTGGACTTAGATATGGATTTCCCTGGTATCCTTGGGAGCAGTTGCAGCGGTAGCCACCCAGAATCGACCCAGAATCAACACACACACTTTGTCCCTGACATATGATTTCACTGCTGTCCCTAATTTGATTGCAAGTCTTGTTGCTGATCACCCAATCAATCACAAATGGCACTGTTTCTGTTATCTTGCTAACAAATGATGCATCTGTGATGTCAGATACGTTGAAAGTGTAGCTGTTCTGCTCTGCAAGAAACAAGTAGCCACAGGCGGTGAAGTTGACATATTTATGGTCATTCAAGCTGGCCATGGTGGCATAGATAGACTGGAGGCCCTTTGGTATGGAGGCCTCACAACAACCAATCCCAGAACAGAAGCCAGAACTCAGGTCCCCAGGTTTCGAGCATACTGCCACGCAAGAACTGACAAAATCAGTCCATTCTCCAACATCTCTGGACAGCAACGCGACATCATCACACCCCAAAACTGTGAGCTTATTTTCATTGGAGAAGCTAAAAGGGGTGCCTGATAAATCCATCCAAATGTCGACAGAAACATTGGATCCATCCTGATCATAACAGCTCCTGGCCAGTTGGTTCTTGATGCGTATTTTGGTCTCCGATATATCCATAACCTCATGTTGAGTAAAGCCGAGGAAGGCCTTTGGAGGGTCAAAAGACAAGTCACAGTTTATCTCAAAGAAGGGACTAACTGAGCAAGTAGCGTTTGCGCCAATGCCAAAAGGATATGGAACGATCAAATGCCCACATTTGCTGGAGCAGCCGGGCATGGCGATGTTGGCACCTCCTATCAAGGAAGTGTTGGAGTATATGAGACTGGAGTTATAATCGGCAACCATCTTTGGAAGGCACAGAAAAATCAGGATCAAAGCAAAGTTGATGAGTGAGCTTATTTGCATGTTTGCTATCTTGAAAATCCTTTGACACTCCCTTGTAGAGTAATGGCCTAAATATCAGCTTCTTGTTTCTGGGACAGTGTTGTATGTATGTTATGAGTCGTTTTTCTTAGTATTATCGATCGATGGACTCGGTTTTATATCATCCAAGTGTTAAATTATACTTTATTTTTTATCCATTTCTTGTTTTGAACGAGAAAGCCTGCATCTCAACACACACAATCTTGGATTCTAATGTATTTTGTATAGGCAGCCTGCAACACATCCCCAAATTACATGTTCCCAGTTTTTATGTTGTTTTATAAAGAGTAATGAGCTCTTATTTTCACAACTCATTTTTAGAGATGTTATTTGCAACACAGGATCTCATGTAATTCCAAACACTGGGCAATTTTTTTTTTTTTTTTTTTAAGAATGCTTTCACGTGTGAAATTATGAAGTTTTATTAGTTTCATGTTTGTGAGACATTGTTTGTTTGCTTGTTTTTTTTTTCCTAATTTTTTAACTCTTAATTTTCTACTATGGAAACTTGTAATTCTGCTTTTTTTTTTTAAATTTATAACAGAGGTGTGTTGTAAATAATTTATTTTTAAGAATGTGAAAAATCCAGAGGAAATTTAAAAAACGGCAGAGGCAAAGCGGTCATATAGTTTAGAGTCTTCTGACTTTAAGGTTCGCTAAGTCGCGTTACTCATTAGCGACTTTGGGTTGGCGTCGTCTTCCCAACATTAAACCCTAGCTTTTTTTTTTTTTTTTGAGTGGCATTAAACCCTAACCCTAGGTTTAGACCTCCTTTAGTTTCAGAAGGAAAAAAAAATAAAAACATGGCGATGGATTTAGAGAGAGAAGGCGGGCGTGGAGCGAACCAATTGAGACCGATTGACTGTTCTCTCAAGGTTCTCAGCCGCGCCAATGGCTCTGCTAGATGTTCTCATGGTACAACTCCCTTTCAATGCCTTTATATTCTTTCTAATTTCTTTCTTTTTTTTCCATTTTCTTGATTAGATAATTTCTTTGTCGGCTGAACGTGTTGGTTGTTAAATTTGACAAGAAGTACAATCTTTGCTGCATAGTGTATTACTTAGGTGATGGTTAACCCTAAAAAAATTATTTCTTGATTTTGTTTTCATAGGATTTGATTTTGTAGCATGCATTCTGAGGGTTTTCTTTTTGCTGCAGGGGAGACCAAGGTGATTGCTGCTGTTTTTGGACCTAAGTTGGGAACGAAGAAGAATGAGAACCCCGAAAGAGCTTGTATTGAAGTAATTTGGAAACCGAAAACAGGGCAGATAGGTGCAATTTATTGTTTATTCAACATATGTATTCTAGCATGCTTTCCTACCTAAGTTCTCTAGAATGAAGCTCCATACGTATTGTGTTGTACTCCATGTGCAGCGTCGTTGGTGTTTAATCAATATTTGATGAACTTACTTTTGCGTGCTCCTGTATGTTCCACTGAGAGTTACATATTGGTTGTCTCGATTTCTTTTATTTAATAGTTTTAGTTGGCATACATTACTTTTCAGTTCGGTTGACTAATTTTAAAGAATCATGGAAATTTTAGGAAAATCTGAAAAGGAGTTTGAGATGATATTGAAGAGAACACTGCAACATATCTTCCGTTTAAATGTTGAACCAAACACCACAACATCAATTATAGTTCAGGTGAAGCATTGAGAATCCATTAAACTCCACCTTCTGTGATCATTTCATATGTCAATGTGGTTTGTTTGATCTGAGGCGCAAGTTCTTGGGTGGTGACTTTTATACGAACCAGGCATTGTGTTGGACATATATTCTCAATTAACTTGTTCACTGTACAAATTTGTGCTACTGTGGGTGGAGTATTGTATAGCTAGGTTAAATTAACAAAATTGCTTATACACATATGAATTCAAACTTGAATGGATTATGTGGTGATCTGAAAGATCAAAGAACAAGAATGATGGAGAATAATAGCAGTACTTGAGAATGAACATTTCTAAGATTGTTCCAGTGGCTATCCTTTTGTAGCATTTCTACCCCTCTTTTCTTTTCCATGAAATTTTCTTATGACCATCAACTATATCTGTCCTTCAGTCTTGGTATATGATGTATGTGAATTTTGTATTTCTTGCAGGTTGTTCACGATGATGGTTCTGTATCCTTTTCTGATCATGTTCACTTCTTTGGTTTCACTAAGATATTGGACATCACCATCATTACTTTTAACTAGCATCTTCATGAGGCAAAGATGTTCATGCTGCCAAACGTTTTAGGAAATAATTAGTTCTGTGACCAGTTCTAATTCGGCTTTATTGACATGAGAATCCTAGCACATCTGCACGTGTAATTCTGTCCTTCCATTGAAAGCGCAGTATATGTGTAACTTCTTTGACCAAGATTCTGTTAAGCTTCTTCCATGTGCTATACATGCAGCTTGTGCTGCTCTTAAAGATGCTGCATTGCCTTTGAAATCCCTTGCAGGTAAAACAATATATTAGCATTTTTCCGACTCATATTTCTGTAATCTAGCTTTGTTAGATCAAGAAGATTACTAACACTATATCACCTTCAATTTCTCTAGCCTCCATATGCTGTTGTCTGACTGAAAGTGGGGATATTTTATTGGACCCCACCAAACTAGAAGAACAGGTATTACCTGCTATCATTTTTCTGACATTGCTTTCTCCTTGTAGTTTGCATAAAATTTGATTTCATTTAAAGTTACTCTACACTAGAGCTTCTCAATCTTTTTGTGCAAGCTCTTTTTAAGCAGTTTTCTATAATAGATATGAGATCCTAACTACCATGCATTATTGACTACATTTAAAGTGAACCTTGTAAACCCTTTATTCTCTGTTTATTGCAAAGTATTTACAAAAGAGCATTACTGTGAGTTCATACTACCTTTCCCTTGCACAAATTGGTTTATGTCTTATGTAGCAAATTCTTCTTGTGAGATGTGTTTATTTTTTCAATGGCAGAAAATGAAGGCATTTGTATGTTTAGCTTTCCACTGCTCAGTTCAATCTGTACTTCCTGAAGGATCAACTGATGGAGTTGGAGAGCCGTTGGAAGATGGGATTATTACATCTCTTACACATGGTGTAATGACAGGTCTCACCTCATATCTTCCTGTGTCTTTTTTTCTATAAAACTTTCTGCCATTAGTTATTAAAAATTTAACTATGTTAATCCTCGATTTCCAACGCTCAAGACCATTTCCTATAGTTATTCAATTATCCCCGCCCCCAACCCCCAATATTCCGATTAGTTTCATGTTTATATGTGTTTGGTGTATTATTCTCTAATTTCTGTACAAGTGGGGAGCATCTTTATGTGCATCTAATATCTTATGTTTGTGCCTTATTTATACAGTGGATGACTACTTTCGTTGCATGGAACTTGGGCAAGTAGCTACTAAGACGTTATGCAAAATTCTTAAAAAGAAAATGCAATCAAAATCAACTAGCAATCAAGCTATGGCTGGTTGAACTCATTATGGCCAAATCATAACAGCAAGAGTAAACTATTTCGTCCACTCGGATTTTCTTCCCACCTCCTCTCGAAATTACAGGAAGCCTAGGAGGGTGCCATGTTAGAATCAGTGAGAAATGTGAGTAATTCTAGAGGATGAGACTTACGTTTCAGAAACACGTTGACCCAGCAGGAATCCAATGAATTGTTCTCAGTCTGATTCATCTTCGATTTCTGATTCAGTTTTCTGGTTTCCCAACCTTACTAACATTAAATAGCATTTTCATCACATTATTGCTTTCGTTGATTTACCTGTATCGATATGTGTCGCTCAAATTGTTTAAACGAATATCCTCCGTTTCTTCTTTAGTAAAAAGACTCTTTCGCCTTTCTGTAATTCAATTTATTAACATCAACTAGCTGACAGCTCGGTTCTATTTGTATGCTTCATTCCAGACAAATGCAAGCAGTTTACCTAATCCATATTTTAATGACAATAAAGATAAATTAGTTGTAGTCTTGCGTATGACTGTCATTTTGATCATGCGTTGCTTTTGAGTTTGGAGTGCTGTTTCTTCCAGTCAACTGAGATGAATCCAAATTGGAATTTTCCAGGTTTAGATACTTTAAATGCTTCTTAAGGATATAATATGAGTTTATTCTTTCCTTAAGGAGTAATCATATTGGTAAACTACACTACAAGAAAGGACCTGCTGTGACGTTGATTTAATGGTGCTTTTTGAAAAACGTTAAAAGCAATGAATACTTTATAATGTTTTTTTTTTTTTAACAAGATCCTCTTTTTTGAAAGAATTACATTGATACCTTTTCATAATTAAACTAAAAATAAATAAATAAATTGATAATCTAAAAGAGTGACTGAGAAAAGTTGAGTAACATGGGGTAGCTTTTGTTGCTAAATGTGGAGCTGATGAAGAAGATGAATGCTGGATCAATGCTTTTCTGCGCAACTCAGTAGACAGTATACAAACAAATTTTCAGGTACATGTACTCAATCGACCAAGGCTTTTGCCGTTTTAACTGTGTATATATATACGATTAAGCGATTGACGCTGTGTCAAATTACGACTGACTGTTTGTGAGATTCTTGTCTTTCAACTTTTGTATTATCGATTCAAGTATTACGTGTCGATCCTATCTACAACATCACATTCCACCATCCTCTATCATGAGGCCGATTTTCGACGCATTACGAATCACTTGGCTTATAACACATATATGATCATATCTATGTTGTTCCTACATTTTATGAACCTAAGTTTTGTGTATGTTTGCAGGTTCATGATTTGGCCACATATTATTGTATAAATAATGTGTATCAATAAATTAAAATATAAACAATAAATAATCAAAACAATGTGCTGGAAATTAGGATTCAATGAAAAAAAAAAAGGTCCCAAATATACCTTACTGAAAACCCAATTGAGGGAAATTCTCCTTATCCTCAACTCACTCTAGGCCCTAACATCAAAGTCAATCTGAGAGTTGAATGTTGACTTTCTTATAAACTGAACAATTAAAATGCATGGGATATAATAGAAGTCCACCCTATTACGATGGTCACAAATAATTCATACCATCAATTCATATCATCTTAAGTACAATATTTGCAACTAAAAAATAGTTAGATATGATATTAGTTTACATTAAAAATTTAAATTAATTAATATGAAAAAGAAAACAACATGATATTAATTTGGTTATGTGAAAATATTGTTTACTTATGTTAAAGATTAATATTGAAACTTATATTTACATAAATTAAGAAATTAAGTTTCAACAACTTTTATAACATCAATTGATATCAACTTCAAAAGACAAACTAATTGAGATTTAAAATACCTTTGAATTTTTTTAGGAATTTTAGAAAAAACAAACCATACTAATTTTTTTAAAGCCCGATTACAATACCAGAAAGATGTGGCGCATCATATTGGCAGGTAGATTAACTGCAAGTTGCAATGGAGATGCTGTAATTAGGTTCCCAAATTAAACGACAAGAAGATGCTCTTTTAAACAACAAAATAGCATCTTCATATATTCGGATTTGGATCCCTCGTTGGCCAAAAACCCAGCACTTCATGCTGGGTACATACGCCGTCGTTTTTGTAATTTTTATATTTTTATTTTTTTATAACCACTTTTAATTTAAAAATCAATATAACGTATTTTGGGATGTGGTACACGCGTGACACATGGATATATGGTACAGAGAATCTGATTTGTCCCAACACCTCATGATGGGTTTTTGGCCCAGCAGGAGATCCATTTTCCCTCTAAAACGGACAAAATTCATTTTGTCATTGTCAATTTTGGTCCTCTAATTTTTCGATCATCAATTTTAGTCCTCCTATCTGAAGATTTGTCCAATTTTGGTCCGATTTTTGCCAGAATCTCGATTTTCCGACCAATTTCGGGCGAGTGTTGTGCACTCGCCCCCAATTTCAACCGGACCTTGATTTTAGAATAGAGGAAATTGGGGTGAGTGTTGTTTACTCGCCCGAAATTGACCAAAAAATCGAGATTCCAATTAAAATCGGACCAAAATTGGACAAATCTTGAGATAGAAGGACTAAAATTTGTCCTTCTAAAACCCTAACCGCATGCTTTATATACATGTGTCAGTGTAAACCCAGTTTAATGCAAATCAAATCCCAAACAGTGTATCAGAGTTCAAATTCTGGAGTGAAATTGAGATGATTAGTCAAGTGCATTGCTCCTCAACAAGGCCTTCAGTTTCTCCCATTGTCGATTATCTTTCTAAATCTTCTCTGACATCTTCCGTCAATTTCAAGGTAATGAAGAACAATGCCTTTTGCCTTTCCGAGAGAGATATTCTGAATTGCGCTAACATGCAAGCTTGTGTTTGACAGCCATTGACGAAAAAGCTGCCGGAAAAGCGGATTATCCACCATGTCTCCACGACGATCAAAGAGGTCTTTGTGAGAATGTTGGATGCCTTGGTTGATTCTGTGTTCGAGTTTGTCGATCAGCCGTTACTTCCGTCTCAGGTAAAATTCGAATATCAAATTAGTTTAATTTGTTTGAATGAAATTGACCGACATTGATTCATGGTATGATGCCCTAGGCAAATTATGCTCCGGTGGAAGAGATCGGAAAGGCGGTGGATGTGTCTGATTCCGTTAAAGGTAGGATCCCACACGATTTTCCGGTGGGCGTTTACATCAGAAACGGTGCGTTTCGTGATCTCTTTCCATAGTCTCTCACTAGAGACGACAAATTCAGGCGCTTAAATCTTTTAAAATTAAGTTAAATCCCTCCTTCGAATTTTAGCAAACGGCATCAGCGTAACCAATATTGTGTGGTAGGGTTGTAAAAGAATCAAACTTTTTTGATTCGATTCGATATTCGAATTCGAATATACTGATTCGAATTTGAAAAATGCTAATAAGAATTTTTTTTTACATTTGAATATTATCCGAATACGAATATGAATATAATCATATTCGATTCGAGTATTCGCGAATATATTCGAATAATAATAAATATATATATATATATAATTTTAATGAATTGTTAATAAATATTTATTTATAAATAATATTTATTTATAAGTATATATATACACATGTGTTTATATACACGTGTTTTTTATAAATAATAATAATGATGGATTTGACAATGAATTTATATTCATGTATTTGATAAATATTTTGGATGTTAATTTGTAATTTATTGGTTTATGAATTATTGCACTTAATACTAAGAATTGATGGATTTTATTGCTTATTATAAGTATTATATAGGTATTGTATCATATATGTGTATGCTCTATGCAATTTGATATTATTAATTTGGAATTAAACAGATATTTGAAAGAAAAAAAGTGAAACTTCAAGTTCAAATTTTTTGAATTCGAATATATTTTTTCGAATTCGAATATTCGAATGTTTCATTCGAATCGAATACGAATTATATATTGATTCGAATAATAAACGAACACGAATATTCGCTAAATTAAACGAATACGAATGGAATATCATGATATTCGATTCGATTCATTTACAACCCTATTGTGTGGGCGGCTGTTTCCAAAACAGTATTGACGCTGTTTGCTGATGTTTTGATGGAGGGGCATAATATTATTATTTTTTAAATGTTTAAGGGCTTATTTGTTATATTAAAAAAGAAGAGTCCTGGCTGAATTAGAAGATGGAGTATACGATGAGGGTGTACCTTTTCCGTAGACAAGTATGTTTGTGAATTGTGATTATGCATAGAAGAGGACAAATATGTGGATCATCATATATTCATATGTATGCGTTTGGAGTTTCTGATGCCGATTTTAAAATACTGACAAGAACTGTCTCTGTTCTCAAACTAAACAACCATAGAATGGTGTTATGCCAAAACAAATGTGGAGATGGAACTGGTTCTTGTTTGCTATTGAATTAACTTATCACACGATTCTCTGCATAAGACTCCGAAAATCTGGTTAATTAATATGTTATTCATTTCGGGTTGGTGACTTCTTGTTGGCATTATCCACTTCTCTTTTCAAATTTCATTCTTATATTCCTCTTGTATTTTACAATGTCATCTGATCCGGCTCATTCTTGCTCGTTATGCCTGTGAGGTCAATGCTTACAAGAATTTTTTTTTTCATAGTTATTTGTTTCTAACTTCATGGCAATATGGGAAAGGACAAAATAGATCTAGGAATAGTATACAAAGGTATGGTTGAAAAAATTTAAAAGTTTTCTTATGTTTTCAATTTTTTGGCCTAAAAAAAGAATAATGGAGTGATGTAAGACATTATGTCTAGTGTTTTCATCATCAAGAAGAACAAGACAAGTATACTTACTGGTTCAATGTAAATATTTGGAATGTTATTTTAATAATACACAGTTTCTCCAATAAATTTTGTAGATTTAACATGTCATATCGGATGCTTCTTTAGGTTGATATAATTCATCATGATGTTGCCGTTTATGCAGGTCCAAACCCCTTATTTGGAGGTTTAAAATCAACCAAATCTATACTTGGAAAATCTAGCTACACTTGGATAGAAGGAGAAGGGATGCTTCACGCATTATACTTCTTTAAAGACAAAGGTGGCAGATGGATGATTTCGTACAAAAACAGACATGTCGAAACAGATACTTACAAACTCGAAAAGACTAGGAATAAAGAAGCATTTCTTCCTGCTTTAGAAGGGGATTCTCTTGCTGTCCTGTCAGCTTATCTATTGAACTTTGTAAGCAAATCATGTGAGTAATGTACTGAGTGTATTAAGTTCCTGATTAAGATTACTGATTTCTTTCTATTTTGCAGCTGAGATTTGGCTTTGTAAACAAGTTTATGAGCAACACCAGTGTTTTTGAGCATGCTGGAAAGTTGTACTCAGCTTCTGAGAACCATATTCCACAAGAGATTGACATTTTTACACTCGAAACTATACAAAATTGGGATGTAAATGGATCTTGGAACAGGCCATTTACTAGCCATCCAAAGGTAGTCTGACATACCAGCAGCTGAATAGTTAGTAACTTATGTACTTGTTTTGTGCTTCAGTTAACCTTTTAGTGACACAGAAAGCTCCAGGAAGTGAAGAGCTTGTGATTATGGGGATTTTTCCAGGAAAACCATACTATGAGGTGGGAGTAATATCAGGTATAATGTCGGATGTCTTTATGCCATTATTAGAACGAAAACAAGAGTAGATTTCATGTTGAATTCTTTCTGATATGCTAATGTCTCAACCCCTTTCCTTCCTTTAGCTGATGGCGATAAGCTACTCCACAAAGTTGATCTCAACTTAAGCAGATGTTGCCTTTGCCATGAAATTGGGATTACCAACCGGTAAAAAATAATTTTCCATGTCCTTGAGCACCTGTGATGTGACAGAGTATGCTATGAGTTTGAGTTGCAATATCTGTGTTTTGATGCATGGTGTTTTTTTGGCAGGTATAATGTGATCATGGATTTTCCTCTGACCTTAGACATTAATCGACTCATAAGTGGAGGGCCGTAAGTTTCCTTGATTTTATGAAAATATCAATATAGCAGGAGTCGTTTTAAACAATTTTTACTATTTCAATTTGTAGGCTAATGAAGTACGACAAGGATGGATATGCCAGGATTGGAGTAATGCCTCGCTATGGAGATGCAGATTCTGTCCAGTGGTTTGAAGTGAAACCATGCTTTACATTTCACATCATAAATTGTTACGAGCAAGATGATGATGTAATAATCCAGGCTAAAATCTTTACACACATTCTGTTTTTCATTTCCAGAATTCTAATCCACATTTCATTCTTGTGCTTTGATGAGTATACAGGTAGTACTCTTGGCATGTAGAGCGCTTAATGCAATCATACCCGGGCCTGACTTTGGTTTGGATAAATTTGAGTGGTTCTCCAAAGGGTTCAAGCAAATAGGTTCTCTAGATGAAAATTCAGAAAATGACTCATTTCTTCATCGTGCTTATGAGTGGAGACTCAATATGAAGACTGGAGAGGTATCAGAGAAGAATCTCACAGGAAGTGACAAATCTATGGATTTTCCAATGATTAACGAAAAGTATATTGGCAAAAAAAATAAGTTTGGATACACACAAGTGATCAACCCAAAAGCAAGCTCCTTATCAGGTAATCATTACATGGTGAATCAATATGTTTGAAATTCTCATAACGTGTGTAATAAGCAGAAAATTTGTCTCCAGGCATGGCAAAATATGGAGGGCTGGCCAAGCTTTATTTACAAGAGGTGAGGCACTCTGATGCTGTTGCTCTTCGTTTTCATTTCTTAATCTCATCTAACATGAGTTGAAGAATATGTTAAGCAGGACGGGAAACAAGACGATGAGTTGATAAAGGTAGAACATCATCTGTTGCCAGACAACACCTTCTGCACGGGGTCTATTTTTGTGGCGAAACCTGGAAATGTTGATGAGGACGATGGTTGGATTGTTACACACGTGCATAACGAAGACAGCAACATATCTCAAGTAAATAATTCTCAGAGAACAATTATGTTTGATTACTAACATTATTCTTGTACTACTTACAGATAATTCTTGATATTCTTGCAGGTGTATATAGTTGATGCAAAAAATCTCTCCGATGAGCCAGTTGCCATAATCGATCTGCCGGCCCGAGTGCCTTATGGGTTTCATGGAGCTTTTATGCCAGTGCAACATCCAAATCTGTCACGCCCCGAAACTTAACCATAAATTATTATAAAAGATTAAAAATGAGTTGAAGGGAGAGATGTGTCCTGTCCTGTCGGATAAAGATCTTTTATTGTTATGATATTTTGTTAATCTGTCGGAACAACATATGTTTTTATATGGTTTGAACACGTGTTTTAAAATCCGCTGCTGTAAATCTTAAACTTATAAAGTTCGATATATATATATATATCTTCATCGTTTCTCTTTCCTTTCTTTTTCTTCTTTCCTGCACGCCTGTCGGGGATACTCTGATAAATTAAAAATGTTTTTCCTAAACTTGTTGATCTTTTATAATAATTTATGGTTAAGTTTCGGGGCGTGACAAAATCTATAATGCAATATAATATTTTTGATCAACCTATATATACATATAGGATTCACCTCAATGACCTGTAAAATAGCTATATATCATGTTTGATTAGGAAATAAGCTAGTTATGCTTATCCCATTGTAAATTGTATAACTTCTATTCGAAATGCAAGTTAATAAAGAGAAATTTCCGGAATTGTGTTGTATGTGACTGAGTCATGAAATTTTGGTGGAAAGACTGTCTTATAAATGGAAACAAAGATTACTCCATATTTTCAAATCTCTATTCTCACTATCCATCAGCTACATGAGCTACATCGTAATTACATGTGTCTTTATTTGAAACATAAAAACACCCGAATGAATTAAAATAATATAGTCAATCATAATTAAGAATCTTAAACACAAATAATATAAAGGAACTACTGGATAATATAATACTAGATATGATATTTACATTAAATTTTGAAATTAATTAATTTGTGTATTAATATTCTATTAAATATCCTTTCATTGTAATTATAATTTTAAGCAATTTAAGTATGCATTGGTTTCCAGTAATTACAAAAATTTGAGGAAATTTAGTTATGTGAAAATATCGTTTGCTTGAGATTATTGAAATTTATATCAACATAATATAAAAAATTAAGTTTCAACAATTTTTATTACATTAATTGATGCCAACTTCAAAAAAAGAAACTAATTGATATTTAAAATACATATGATAATAATTTAGTGACGTGAAAGAAAAAACAAGCTGTAATTGGGTTCCCACAATAAACGACAAGAAGATGCTCTTTCGAAGAACAAAAGATACTCAATATTTCAAGTCAATATTATTCCCTCTAAAATCCTAACCCCATTGTTTATATAGTTTAATGCAAATCAAATCCAAACAGTGTATGTATCAGAGTTGAAATCCTGTAGAGAAACAAAGATGATTCTTCAAGTGCGTTGCTCCTCATTAAGGCCTCCAGTTTCTCCCAAAGTCGATCATCTCTCTAAATCTTTCGTCAATTTCAAGGTAATGAAGAACAATGTCTTTGGCGATATTCTGAATTACGCTAACATGGAAGCTTGTAATGTTTGACAGCCATTGTTGAAAGAGGTGCAGCAAAAACGCATTATCCACCATGTCCCCACGACGATCAAAGAGGCCTTTGTGAGAATGTTGGATACCTTGGTTGATTCTGTATTCGAGTTTGTCGATCAGCCATTACTTCCGTCTCAGGTAATTTCTTTACATTTCGTGAAAAAAATCGGATATCAAAATTTAATTTGTTAGAATGAATTGGCGGACATTGTTATGATGCCCTAGGCTAATTTTGCTCCGGTGGAAGAGATCGGAAAGGCGGTGGATGTGACCGATTCCGTTAAAGGGAGGATCCCAGACGATTTCCCGGTTGGCGTTTACATCAGAAACGGTGCGTTTCGTGTTTCTCTTTCAGGCGGCGATATCATTTACCAGGTTTAAATTAGCCTCGTCCTTTATTCTTTTCCAATAGAACAAATTAAGCCTAATCTTTTCAAAGTACCCTCCGTCAAAATTTCAGTAACGGTGTCAACCAAACCTTGTGGGACCTGTATTTTCCTGTGCCTAATCAGTATTGACGCCGTTTGCCTAAGATTTGATGGAGGGGCTAAATTATTTGATCAGGGCTTATTTGTCCTATTAAAAAAGAAGAGGGCTTAACTGATAAAGGTGTACTTTTTCCATAAAGCACATACAAATATGCATAGAAGAAGAGGACAAGTATGTGGATCATTCATATTTATACGTCTAGAGTTTCTGATGTCGTTTGTAAATTACTGACAAGAATAGTTTCCGATTTAAAAGTAGACAAACATAGAAGATGACGATTTCTTGTTTGCTATCAAATTAACTTATCACATGATTCTCCGCATAATAATCCGAAAATCAGGTCAAATAATATTTTATTCATTATGGGGTGGCGATTTCTTGTTAGCATTATCCACTTCTCTTTTCAAGTTTAATTATTCCTCTTGTTAATTTACAATGTGATCCGATCCGGATTCATTATTGATCGTTATAGCCTATGAGGCCTACACTTACAAGAAATAGAAATTTTGATGGTTATTTGTTTCTAACTTTATGGCAATTTTGGAAAGGACAAAATAGGTCTAGAAATAGTATACAAAGGTATGGTTGAAAAACATAACAAGTTTTTGTATGTTTACAATTTTTTGGCCTAAAAAAGAAAACTGGACTGATGTAATACATTATGTCTAGTGTTTTCATCATCAAGAAGAACAAAAGCATACTTTACTGGCACAATGTAAATATTTGGAATGTTATTTTAATTAAACACAGTTTCTCAACGTAGATTGACACATGATATGGGATGTTTCTTTAGGTTGATATAATTCATCTTGATGTTGTTGTTGATACAGGACCAAACCCATTATTTGGAGGTTTAAAATCGACCAAATCTGTACTTGGAAAATCTAGCCACACTTGGATAGAAGGAGAAGGCATGCTTCACGCATTACACTTCTTTAAAGACAAAGATGGCAGATGGATGATTTCGTACAAAAACAGACATGTCGAAACAGATACTTTCAAACTTGAAAAGACAAGGAATAAAGAAGCATTTCTTCCTGCTATAGAAGGGGATTCTCTTGCTGTCTTGTCAGCTTATCTATTGAACTTTGTAAGCAAACCATGTGAGTAATACTGAGAGTATTAAGTTCCTGATTAAGATTACTGATTTCTTTCTGTTTTGCAGCTGAGATTTGGCTTTGTAAACAAGTATTTGAGCAACACCAGTGTTTTTGAGCATGCTGGAAAGTTCTACTCAACGTCTGAGAACCATATTCCTCAAGAGATTGACATTCTTACACTCGAAACTCGACAAAATTGGGATGTGAATGGATCTTGGAACAGGCCATTCACTAGCCATCCAAAGGTAATCCCATGTACCAGCAGCTGAATTATTAGTATCTTATGTTACTTATTTTGTGCTTCATTTAACCTTCATGTGATACAGAAAGTTCCAGGAAGTGAAGAGCTTGTGATTATGGGAATTTATCCAGAAAAACCATACTTTGAGCTGGGAGTAATCTCAGGTATAAACGTTGGATGTCTTTAGGCCATTATTAGAACAAAAACAAGAGTAGATTTCATGTTGAATTCTTCCAATATGCTAATGTCCCAATCCCTTTCCTTCCTTTAGCTGATGGCAATAAGCTACTTCACAAAGTTGATCTCAACTTAAACAGATGTTGCCTTTGCCATGAAATTGGGATTACCAAGCGGTAAGAAATTATTTTCCTTGTCCTTGAGCACCTGTGACAGAGTATACTCTGAGTTTGAGGTGCAATATAGGTGTTTTGATGTATGGTGATATTTTGGCAGGTATAATGTGATCATGGATTTTCCTCTGACCTTAGACATGAATCGGCTCATAAGTGGTGGGCCGTAAGTTTCCTTTGCTATTATGAAATGTCAATATAGCAGGGGCCATTTAAAAAAAAAATTATTATTCCAATTTGTAGGCTAATAAAGTACAACAAGGAAGGGTATGCCAGGATTGGAGTAATGCCTCGCTACGGAGATGCAGATTCTGTCCGGTGGTTTGAAGTGGAACCATGCTGTACATTTCATGTTATTAATTGTTACGAGCAAGATGATGATGTAATAATCTAGACTAAAATCTTTGTTTTTTTCGTTTCTCGATTTCTGAAACAACACATTTCATGCTTGTGCTTGGATGAGTATATACAGGTAGTACTCTTGGCGTGTAGAGCGCGTAACTCAATCATTCCGGGGCCTGACTTCGGTTTGGATAAATTTGAGTGGTTCTCCAAAGGGTTCAAGCAAATAGGTTCACTAGATGAAAAGTCAGAAAGTGACTCATTTCTTCTTCGTGCTTATGAGTGGAGACTCAATATGCAGACCGGAGAGGTATCAGAGAAGAATCTCACAGGAAGTGACAAATCTATGGATTTTCCAATGATTAATGAAAATTATATTGGCACGAAAAATAAGTATGGATACACTCAGGTGATCAACCAAAATGCAAGCTCCGTATCAGGTAATCAATACATGGTAAAATCAATCTATTTGAAATTCTCATGTAATAAGCAGAAAATTTGTCTCCAGGCATGGCAAAATATGGAGCTCTGGCCAAACTTCATTTACAAGAGGTGATGTACTCTGATGCTGTTGCTCTTCATTTTCATTTCTAAATCTCATCTAACAGTTGAATAATATGTTAACCAGGACGGGAAACAACAACACGAGGAATTGATAAAGGTAGAATATCACTTGTTGCCAGAGAACACCTTCTGCTCAGGGTCTGCTTTTGTGGCAAGACCTGGTGATGCTGAAGAGGATGATGGTTGGATTGTTACATACGTGCATAACGAAGACAGTAACATATCTCAAGTAAGAAATTCTCAGAGAACAATTCTGTCTGATAATGTTATTCTTGTACTACTTTCAGGTAATTCTTGACATATTCTTGCAGGTATATATAGTAGATGCCAAAAACCTCTCAGATGAGCCAGTTGCCATAATCGATCTACCGGCTCGAGTGCCTTATGGCTTTCATGGAGCTTTTATGCCACTGCATCAGCCAAATCTATGAAGCAAGATTGTGTTTATAATATTTTAGATCTACATATGTATACAAGATTGTGAGTAGGAAATAAGCTTTCACCCATTGTAAATTGTGTAACTTCTATTTGAAATGCAAGTTAATATATATAAATTTCTGGAATTGTGTTTGACAAAGTCATGAAATTTTGTTTGGTGGATGGACTGTCTTATTAATGGAAAAGACATGTATGTCTTTATTTGAAACATAGAAACAACAAAATGAAATAAAATAATAAAGCCAATCATAATTAAGAATCTTAAAACAGAGCCCCACTCCAAACATATACCCAATAAGAATAATAGATGAACCAGTAGATGATATAATATTACCTGTATTTGTTTAATTATTTGTCTTTTGTGTTAGAAAACTACAATTATCTTACTATTGATAGAAAATGCTGCAGCTGTCTTCATTTGTCACCATGCAGAATTCATTAGGCAATCCAATGAATAATTTAAGCATTCAATAATGGAGAGTTGACAAATAACTTACCTAAAACTCTACTGCATGTTTAAAAAACACAATTTGTGTGTGTTTAGTCAAAGAAGGCCTACATTTTCAAATTCTTATCTTCCCTTTTGAAATTTACATTTTGGCTTCTTGTTTCAAGAAGATTATGTATCAGCAAACACTTAAAGACGCTCCTTCGAATAAACTAACTTCTGATTCTGAGATGAACAGAAAAATCCCAACTATTAAAAAGATAAAAAATCAAGAACTGAATTTGACTTAAAAATTGATGTTTTCAGCATAGGATCAACAACAAATGATTCCAAACAGTGCTTCAAATAAAGTGAAGAACACTGAGAAGGTGTCGGTAAGTTCAACGAACAGCAAATATTATCCGAATGGATCCATTGAAGGCGGTGGTGATTGCTGCTTTCTTGTTGTTGATCATAAGTGTAAAAGCTCAAAACACATCTAATCAGCATGATGTAAATCCACTTCATCCAAGCATGGCAGTTGTGCTTGTTGTTCTTTCAATCATGTTCTGCATAACTTTCCTCATTGTAGGCTATGCCAAATTCTGTCAGAGTCTTCATCCTCGTGCAATCGAAGTACTCCAAGCTGGTCCTGATGGGATTGTTCGAACAAGATCTCGATTCTCTGGCATTGACAGAACCATAATAGAATCACTTCCATTTTTCAGATTCTCTTCACTCAAAGGATCAAAAGAAGGCCTTGAATGTGCTGTGTGCTTGTCAAGATTTGAGGAGACTGAAATCCTTCGTTTGCTGCCAAAATGTCGCCATGCTTTCCACATGAATTGCATCGATAAGTGGCTCGAGAATCACTCTAGCTGCCCTCTTTGCAGGTACAAACTCAACGTGGGAGACATCAAAAGTTTGACTTGTACTAATAGCTTCAGAAATCCTCGTATCTCCATGGATCTTCAGGAGCCTAATCTTGAGTTCTTCATCCAGAGAGAGCAGAGTCAAGGAATATCTTCGAGGTTCAATGTGGCCAACACGTTTCAGAAACTAACTAGAGGGAAAAGAGAAGAGCCCTTGATTCAAGAATTCAAGAATGAGAGTAAGATTCTTCACAAGGTTAAGCACAAGATCATTGTCTCAGATGTCATACTTAAAAGCCGGTGGAGTGATGTGAACTCTTCTGACTTAATGTCTTTGAATTCTGAGATGCTGAATGTGCTTTCAAGAAAAGAATTCTCTTCAATGGAGTCCAGAAGTGGGAGGTTCATTGCCACTGAACTTTCTGGTAAACAACAGATGTTGAAGATGAAAGAGGATATGGAAAGGAAAAGGCTTTATGAATCTAAGATTGGTTCAGGTGAAACTTCTTCTGCCTGTCCTAATGATTCCAACATTGAGTTAGAATCAAGTATGATGTCCAAATCATTGGATCCAGCCCAGAAACGATCAATGTCCGAAATCACCAACATTTCAAGATTCAGAGAATTGAACACTAGTAACAGGATCACTGGATCCTCAACTTCAGTGAACCTGGAAAAGGATGAAGAAGTTAGAAGGCTTTGGTTACCTATTGCCAGGAGAACAATTCAGTGGTTTTCTGGCCGTGAAACGAGTTCTGAGGCGAGAAAACACTTGGTAAATGTCTGAATTCTGCATCTCTTATTCCTTTCAAGATCAAAGCTTCTCCTTGATTACTATTCTGTACTGTTTATAGAAATCAATAGTTATTTATTCACATCTTTTCACTCTATTCTTGACTAACAAAATGCTAAGGTATATTCAAGAATTTCTGGTTTATATATTATATTTACAAAACAAGAAAGAAATCTAACTACCTAGTACAAGTGATAACCATGATCTGAGCTATCAACATCTGAATTACTGCTGTCATTATCTTGATTCTTCTTCATCGTTTTCATCTCATTAACACGGCTAATACTACTCTGTGGGCTATCATCTTTCATCTTTTTCAGTCTCCCCTTTCTCCACTTAAACTTGTTATGCCAATGCCTAACCAACAGCAAACTAAGCCCGAAAAACACCACAATACTACAACCTCCTCCCACCACCACCAGCTCCACCGACACCCAACGAGCCCCCTTCTCATCAGGCATGATTGTCCAAACAGCAGCTACATAAGCTGCTGTCATAAACAAGGTTGAAAGCCACATCACCTTATGTGTCGTAGTCATCAGTTTCATCATGGTTCTTCGCGTTAAAGGAATGATGCTGACTAGCACATTGACTACTCCAATGGACAGGAACAAGGCCACTACATTGCAGGCCATGAACACCTTAAAAGCAGCCCTGTTTCCCCTCAACGCCTTCCCCGTTTCCTGGCTGAATCCACCTGGAGGGTTTATGCCTGCTGCAAATGTCACTGTTGCTATCAAAACTGCCACTATTGTCACAGTTTTTCTTGCGTTTCTTAGACCCTCGTTCTGTAGTTCCAGCTTCTTTGCTCTGTGATGATGATGGCAACGAGGATGACGTGGGGTGTAATGCTCCGGAGTTGTTCTATTAGGCCAAGACATTGATCTACCTTCATTCAACCCTCTTGATGATGGATCAACTACTCGTTGGACATCGATCGAACCAGGTGATAACTGATCACACCTCTTAGCTCCTGCTTCTAGTAAAGCTGGTACAATTGCCAGAGCACCTGAGTTACTAGCATCAGCTTCTACAACATCTAGAGGCGTGTACCCTTTGCTGTTCAAAGAATTCACCTCGATTCCCATTTTCAGCAGATATATGATCATCTGAGAATGAATTTAAACAAGAAATTAACTAACTTTGAGGCATGGAGTTTATGCAGCCAAGATGAAGATGAGAACTTACAGCAGTAAGTTTGCCAGCAGTGGCCAAGTGAAGAATAGTGTTTCCATCATTATCTTGCATGTTGAGAAGCTTAGTAGTGTTGCGAGATTCTATCAAGTATTTAACAACTTCATACTGGTGATTCTTGACCGCGAGGTGGAGAATGGTCTCCCCATTAAACGTAGTCGTTTCAAAGAACTCGAAACTAACAGACAGGATCTCATCAATTATGTTGATTCGGCCTTTAATGGCAGCACAGTGGAGGGGTATACGGCCATGGCCGTCTTGAACGGAGCAAAGATCAGAATCCAACTTGAGAATCTCTCTTGTTATCTCCAAATGCCCTTTGCTGCATGCTAGATGCAGAGGCGTCCACCCCTGCTGATTCTTTTTCCAGGCAAAATCGGGCCGGGCTTTCAGTATCTCCTTCACTATCTCTGAGCAAGTAATCAACAACCAGAACTCAGCATAACATTCAAATCACTACAAATATGTTAAAGATGATAAAAACCTCTCACCTGTGTAGCCAGATGAAGCAGCAACATGAAGAGAAGTGGTTTCCATATCCATTTCCAGGATGAGCAGACCTGGGAAATCACCCAACAACTTGTTGACTACATCAATCTTTCCCCTCTGACATGCCGCAAAGAGAACACTCTCATCTCTTGAATTCAGTTTGTAAGCAATCCAGGGGTCTGTTTCTATTAACAGCTGGATGATATCAGCGTGGCCTTCTCTGCATGCTTCATGCAGAGGAGTCTCCAGCTCTGCATTCT
Organism: Scutellaria minor; assembly: GCA_954870855.1. Lineage (NCBI taxonomy): Eukaryota > Viridiplantae > Streptophyta > Magnoliopsida > Lamiales > Lamiaceae > Scutellaria > Scutellaria minor. The sequence goes on from OX940725.1 coordinate 5,109,193, forward strand.
CCATTGAAACCATATCTGGGCAGGTTTTGAGGACCTCTTTGGCGTAATCAAGGTGGCCCAGCCTTGCAGCTAAATGCAAGATGGTTGTGAGAGATCCAGGGATAGCCTGTTTAATCATGTTTGGATCATCATGGATCACTTTTCTCAGGTTAGAAACGTCGCCTCTCGAAACGGATTCGTAGAGACGACGATCCATTGTTGAAGATGATGCCACTGAAAATGGATTTCTGTTGAGACCTTCTTCACCCCTCATATATATATATATATGTATATACATTGAAGATGCATGATTTTCCACAAAGAGTGAAGCAACCACGAAATTTTCTTAGAGAAACTTCTGTTTCTTTTACAGAACTGAGTTTTTTTTTCCCAAGAATTAACTGCTCACTCCGTTTCAGTTTATAAAATGAATTTTATTTTAATTTTTTCATCGTTTTTTATTATAAAAAAGAATTAATTTTTTCTTCTAATATTTTTTTTTACTAGGTATTCATTTACTATAACTACTCATAATTTTTGGTTGGAAACTCAATATTTTAATACTAAAAATCTGAGTATTGTATGTAGTCTATATTTATATAGTTCCTTAATTGGTGTGAAACAATTTTAAACAACAAGATTATTGATTCGTCAATAATTCTGAATAGCAAAATTCGTCTTGGGATGTGTTACATGTATCGAATAATATAATAAGAAGTTCATGAATTTCTCAATATCTACATTTCTTGCTCTTATTCATATATCATGTTTGGTTTTGGTTAAAAAAAGAAGAAAAAAAGATTAAGATTGATGTAGGAAAAAATATATAATGATACCGCCTACCGAAGACCTTTGAGAATTAAAAGAAATGAATTAAATTAGCGAACCATCATTAATTAATGAACGAAGCATTGACTAATTTGGATATAACGTAATTGTGACATGGATTCTAGATATGCTATTCTGTTAAAACTTAAAAAGATTCTTTCCGTAGACAATATAGTGTGAAAATTGGCTGAATTTTCCAAATAAGTCGGTGGTGTCCTTTTCATGCAACAAAATTGAGGATCGCATTAGCTTCTGTCATGCTTGTCTTTTCTAACAATTTTACATCCTATTTTATTTTATTTTATTTGGTGCTTCTTCTTGTTCCTACATGCTATTATTACTAGCAATAAACATCCTATTTTATTTTATTTTATTTGGTCCTTCTTCTTATTCCTACATGCTATTATTACTAGCAATAAACATAATATGTACTGATTACAACAAAATAATGATACATATATTATGATAAATAGAAAAAAAAAAAAAAAAACATTCCAAGATTTGAATTTCTGTTGTACCTACTAACCGACCTGGGATTGTCCCAAATTTCTGACTTGTGGGTCATATACTGTCACGTTTATATATGTGATAGGTTGACTCTTATAAAAGTAATAACTATAAACTAAATGCTCTCCAATTATTATTCTTAAATTATGCTATTGTTTTCTTTTTTAATAAACCTAATACTATTATTATTATTTTTATTATTCATAAGTTTAAGGAATCAAAAATAATTGGGAATGACGTACGACATTGATTCCAGTCTCAATTTGCAATGAAATCCATCATGTTACTGTTTATATCAAGTATATCCAAAGGAAAGATAAATAAGAGAAAATTAATTTAGAAAGTAGATAATTTAAATCTATATATCAATATCAAATAAGAATGTGAAGGCAAGTAGAAGAGATGGATGTAGAGCATGATTATAGAAGAATTATGGTTTCTCATTAGGATTTCCATCAAATTTCTTAAGTCAAATATAATTCTTTGCAGAAATATAAGACTAAACAATTACTGTGGTTGTAGCAAAATTCCATCGTGGGCAACATATATAAAGACATAATAACGAAAAATCAAGGTAATGACCTATATATAATATAATAATAAAATAATGTGTGAAATACATGCATGCATATAATTGTCATTTATATATTTATATAAATATTTCTTCTAGAATTAGCCATTTTAATTGTTAGGAGATGACCTAGGGTCTTGCGTCATAGTATCTTCACTAATTACACATTACAATCGCAGCTAGTAACCTTTTGATTATGGTACACATCGACTATTTTAGGGTGAATTATTCGAAAAAATCACCGCTCTTATTTAAATTGTCATTTTATTTAAAATTTCCATTATTAATTAAAATAATATAATCATATATAATATATTTTTTAATCTCAATCAATTAAAAAAAATTTTGTTGACTTGTACAACTGTAAGAATGTGGTGATCGATATTATGGTATTTTGACAAATAGTGAAAGTTTAGTTATAATGACAATTCAAATAAATATCGTAAATTTTTCACCAATTAATTCACTACTTTAAATATCTCAATATAATGTATAATATATATTTAAAATTATATGGATTTATTTTCATGAAATAAAGTTCTTGATCGTTGCCAATTAAAAATAGTCTGCGGCCTTTTAAGGGCTTTTATTGGGCCTTCGTTTGTAGTCATTTGGGGGCTTTTAAATGATCCGCTATCAGACATACTTAAAAGCTCAATATCTCAAATTTCAGAAATTGTTGCAATTTTAATTGGCTCTCTAAGTTTATATGTTTATTCATAAAAATTTGGTCATTGTGTTTTTTATTTATAAATATTACATTTTTGAATTTTATTTTCATTGCAATTAGATTTACAGTTAAGCACTCGTGCATAAATATCATATTCTAACGCAAATAAATTAAAAATATCCAATATTCCACAAATCGAAATCACGAGAGGAATCCATTTTTTATGTCGGAATTTAATTTTGAGCATCGGAAATATTTATTTAATTTTTTAATTAATTTTTTTATAAAAATCTTAATTTATTCATTAATTTGAAGAGAGTTGAAATAAATATTGTGGAACATGTTGAATAAAATTATTTACATCCTTCGTTTTTTATAATGAAAAGAATTAATAGTTCTTTATTATCGGTTATTTGAATAAAAGATTACAAAATGTCCATATTTGTAAATAAAAGTTTACTCAGATGCTACAGTAACAGAGTTGGTCATCTTTAAATACACAAATTTAATCTTAACTATTGAAAAATGTGGTAGTGTAATTAAAAATGACTCAAAATAATAAAAGGAAAAATCGATGCATGAGTTAAATCTTTCTCTATAAGATAAAATTGTTTTGTATACAGTATTTTACGGTCTACAGAAAACGTTCTCAAAATACAAAGACTTGTCAACTTAAAGATCGTAACACAATGAATCCAGAAGTTTTTTAGTGAACGAAAAATATATTTTGAACTTTCTGAAACAAGAAGAGAGGACTACAATGACAAAAATGCTGAGCATGCAAAACGTAGTAGATTAATGTCAACTTTAAACATTAATTTTTCACTCATCCGAAATTGGATTTGTAAAAATAAATATTTTAAATTTATCTACTGAAAATGTAGATTTCAATTTCACAACTTAATTCCGCTCACCACATAAAAATTGGTCAAAGATTGATCGACACCGACTTTTCCAAACGAAGTGTTTGCCTCACCAAAAGAGAAGAAAGCCCAGAAAACACCAGAATACTAGATCCTCCTCCCACTACAGCCAATGAGGCATCATTATTGTCCAAACGGCAGTGTCATAAACAACGTGGAAGCCACATCACCTTGTTTCTTGAAGTAAAAGGTATGATGCTGACTAGGATAGGAACAAGGCCATGAACACCTTAAAAGCAGCCCTGTTTCCCCGTTTCTTGGCTGAATCCACCTGGAGGGTTTATAGACCCTCCTTCTCTTGTCCACATGGGGTGTAGCCATGGCCATCTTGAATGGAGAAAGATCAGAATCCAACGTGTTTGCTGCATGCTAGTCCTTCACTATTTCTGAACAACCATCACTACAGATTTGTTAAAGATGATAAAAAACCTCTCACCTGTATAGCCAGATGAAGCAGCAACATGAAGAGAGGTGGTTTCCATATCCAATTCTAGAATAAGCAGCTTATTTCTTGACTACATCAATCTTTCCCATCTGACATCTTTGGAATTCAGGGGTCTGTTTCCATTAATAATTGAATGATATCCAACTGGCCGCGTCTCGAGCTCTGCCTTTTCCATTGAAACCATATCTGGGCACCACCTCTTTGAACAGCCTGTTTAATCGTGTTTGGATCATCATGGATCACTTTCTCAGCTTTGAAACATCGCCTCTGGTGAAGTTGATGGAAGTCTGAATAAAATTCTGTTAGTTTCTAAGACTGAAGCAACCAGGAAAGTTTCTAAGAGAGTTTTTAACTTTTTTACCAAAATGTGAGTCATTTGGTTACTCTCCGACCTAGTGTCACAAATTTCACGTTCATCTATGTGATGTTGACTCTTATGACTATAAACTAAATGCACTCCAATCAGATTTCTTAAATCATCCCTACGTTTAAATATAAATGTCAATTATATAATTTTTGTCATATAAGTTAAGAAATAAAAAAAATGGACACAAATTTACTTACTAAATATCTTCTTTCATCATCCATTCTTAAATTAACATGATTTTTTCTTTATTTCGTTCTTAGTTATTTCAATAAGATGAGATAATAATATAAAAAATAAATTGAGATAAAGAAAGGTTGTGTAATTTTGTGTGAATAAATTTTGAATATATCTAACATTGAGATTGAGATAACCTTGGAATAAAGTAATAAAATAGATAATATAATACTTAATTTGACCTCCACATGACATTTATTTTAAATTGAAGGAAACATTATTTCAGATAGGTCATGTCCGAAATTGATCTAATTGTTTTGTTTGACAGAGCCAATAGTTTTAAGTAAGGGAAGAAAATTAAAATTTTCTAATACATAATACATAATTATTAATTTTAAGTTCAAACTTTTGAAATATCAAGTATACTAAAAAGAAAAAAAAAAAGAGTTAAATAGGAGTAAAATTAATTAAAAAGTAGATAACTCACATTAATATACCAATATCAAATAAGAATGAGGAGGCAAGTGCAAGAGATTGATCAAGAACATGATTAATTATTGAAGAATTATGTTTTCTCATAAAGATTGTTGAGAATTTCAACCAAATTGCTTAAGTCGATATAATTCTTTGCAGAAAGATGGGAATAAACAATTTGTGGTAGTAGAAAAATTCCAGCGCACAACGAAAAATCAAGGTAATGATCTATATATATAATAATAATGTGTGAAAACTCAAAATAGGTGAAAATGAGAGGTCTCTCTCTATATTAATTTTTTTTATTTATTTTTTTGTCAAACAACAAATTTGTCATTTATCTATATATTCTAGATTTTGGCCATTGTTATTAGGAGATGACGTATTGGTTGGTCTTGCATCATAGTTAAGTCACTTATTTCAAAAGTAGTATCTATGGGACCTTTTGATTATAGTACCCATCGATCATTTTAAATATATATCAATGTATGAATATATGTATAATATAAATAAATATTTAAAATGACATGAATTTATTTTCTTGATATTAAGTTCTTGACCGTTGACGTTAAAAAGATGGTGTACAAATTTGATGTTAACTTGGATGACTGTATATTGGGCCTTGGTGTAAGCCCTTTTAAGGGCTTTTAAATGATTTACTGAAAAAAAACGGTGACATTTTGATGGAATTGATCGACCATTTCTATTACTTCAAGAAGAATAATACTATTGAAATGGTCTGTCTGTTTGAAGATCTTGATGTTTGTCGTATCAACACCATGCTTCACGTCCAAGCTTTCTTTCTCTCAAGAATTTTGAAGACATGGAGAATGTAAGGTCATTCTGATTTATTTTGTATCTTTAGGATTCTTATCTCTTACTTTTTTCTTGCTCAATTTGAAATAGTGTTTTTGCATTGCTTATGGAAGGAAGCATCGTTGTTGGGATAGTAATGTATATGTTGAGATTATCCTGGTTATGTCAAGTTTTTATAAACCTCTCCAATTATAAATTCATCAATGATATTTTGTACATATTTTGCCCTTAAAAAAATGATTTACTGTCATACATGCTAATAAGCACAATATGTCATATATGGTCTTTATATATTTCTCATTAAAAAATTGTCAATGTGTTTTTATTTTTAAATATTAGAGAGAGAGAGAGAGAGAGAGAGAGAGAGAGAGAGAGAGAGTATAATCATAATAATTAATGATCTCAAATTAGCTAGATTTTCATGCATGGAATTTAAGAAGCAAAAAAGTAATTGGTGGAGTTAGATAAGATTATAGATTAATGGTGATGAGGTTAATTAATTAGCAAATTAATCACACCTACCAAAACTGAATAATAATATATGAAAGTTGCATGACATTATCACTTCACCATATATGTGTATATATTGTCACACTCAATTTTAATGGTCCCAATACTATATTAATTTAATTCACACTTATAAATACTGTCGCCAACTTCTTTAATTAACCCACCTCACATTCTTCGCTCTCTACCCCATTGCCTTTACGCCTAATTTATTGCGTATACACTTTTTGTATACACTGACATTATTTATATTTATGTCTTCTTATTTTCCAAGAAAATAAATAAATACGAAACTATACGATGTGGGTTTAGGGCGTCAATGTCACTAGCAAGTTTTTAAAAAAAAAAAAAAAAATTGAGAAGGAATTAATATAGTCAACTCTCATAGAAATGTTCTTTTCATTGTCTGCTAATTAAACTTTTGTTCATTTTCAAATATTTTGTTCAATTATATATATCCTTAATACGAGTAATTTTTTTGTGATAATTTATGAAGGTTGTAAATATATATTTTATTTCACATAATATTTCATATTATAAATTTCTGTAATTTTCATTATAGGTCAAATATATACAAAATGATCGCATAATTAACATATTGCATACATATGAGGTGTACTATATAATTATATATTGAAATGTTTGTAACATGAAATGCAAAGGAGTCCTTTGCTCTCAATATATATATATATATATATATATATATATATATATATATATATATATATATTGGCCAACGTGAATATGATCTGGGATATCATGTATAAATATATAAGAATGGTCATATTGGTTAATAACATGAGGTAAGACTGTAAGAGTACTTGAAACATAGTAAATAATATATGGAAGTAATAAATTCCTAATTTGGACAATTGCGTGGCTTAATTGACGACTTAAAAGGTTTCAGTTAAAATTGCACTTAAATGCAGCGATTTGGCTTCTTTTTTTTTTTTTTTTTAAATATTTTTATTTTGGGTTAGTTTGCTGCTTTTTCCAAGTTACCTCTAATTAATTAGCCCAATCCCTACAATATTTTCCAAGTTTTAACTAGAAGATTTCTTATTTGTGAACTTATCTATTTGCAGACAAGACTCTATTCTATTTTGGTGGGTTCATATGTTTCAAAATAATCACATCTCAAAACGTAAAGATAACATCATTAATTTACACATGATGTGAATTAGATGTCCAATTCAATCTATTTAAACTTTTACAAACTTGATTTTACGATCTTTCCATAAAAATCTCAATTATTCCTCATTTCTTTCTTTTATATTATTCGATCTCATGTCCATTTAAGAATGCTTGAGGAGTGACTAATATTGTCTAACAACATTTTCGATAAGTTTTGTATTATATTAATATAGGACAAAAACTTATTTTGAATTTGAGAAAATATAAAACAATTAGAAGAAAGCAAAATGTGCGGAAAATGAAAAGGTACAAATATACATGTACATCCCCGCAGCAAAAGCTGAAGAGCATCTAAAATCCAAGTCTTGAAGCATGGAACCCTACACGAGAAGATCAACATCTCTCTACACCTTCTTCGACGAGGACACCGCCACGAAAGCAGCCCAATCGCCGCCGCGGCGCTCGTTCAAATCGGTCCCTCAAATGTACGACCACCACCACGACAACCTCCTGTACAGCCCTCCAAGATCCCCCCAAAACCCACCCCCCACCCCCGGGTCCCCCTGGACCCTCTCCCCCCACCACACCCCCTCCCCCTCCCTCCTCTACCACTGCATCGCCTCCCTCCACCGCCAAGACGGCACCATCTTCTCCATCGCCGCCAACAAGGGCCTCGTCTTCACCGGCTCCGAGAGCAACCGCATCCGCGCCTGGCGCCAGCCCGACTGCACCGAGCGCGGCTACTTCAAGTCCAGGTTCGGCGAGGTGCGCGCCATTCTCGCTCATGGAAACACTCTCTTCACTTCTCATAAGGATTACAAGGTCCGCGTCTGGAACATCACGGCGGCGCCGGAGAATTTCCAGGCGAAGAAGATCACCACCTTGCCCAAAACCAGGTCGCTTTTCATCTTCTCCAGAACCATTAGCCCTAAGCATAAGGACTTCATTTCTTGCATGGCGTACAACCATGCAGAAGGGCTGTTGTACACTGCTTCGTGGGATAGAACGGTCAAAGCGTGGCGAATCTCCGATGACCGCTGCGTTGACTCATTCACAGCACACGAAGATCAGATAAACTCCATCCTTGTCAACCAGGACGATGGCTGCGTCTTCACCTGCTCCTCCGACGGCGCCGTCAAGCTCTGGCGGCGAGTCTACGGCCAAAGCTCACACACTCTGACGATGACGCTCAAGTTTCAGCCGTCGCCGGTGAACGCGCTGGCCTTGAGCTCGTCCCAGACCTCCTGCTTCCTCTACTCCGGCTCTTCCGACGGGTTCATCAATTTCTGGGAGAAGGAGAAAATGTCGGGGAGATTCAACCATGGAGGATTCTTACAAGGTCACAGGTTTTCAGTTCTATGTCTCGTGGCGATCGAGAAGCTGGTGTTCAGTGGGTCGGAGGACACGACGATTAGGGTTTGGAGGAGAGAGGAAGGGAGCTGCTTCCATGAATGCTTGGCGGTTCTGGATGCTCACAGAGGGCCGGTGAAATGCTTGGCGGCTTCTCTGGAAATAGAAAAAGTGGTGGTGATGGGGTTTTTGTTGTTCAGCGCAGGACTGGATCAAGCATTTAAGGTGTGGAGGATCAAGGTTTTGCCTGAAGAGAAGAGCACTAGTGTGGAGCCCATAGATACAACCACCAAGATTACAGACTATGAGATGAGCCCTGTCTTGTCTCCTTCATGGGTGGAGAAGAAGCTCCAAGGTAATAATAATCCTTTTCATCATTAGTTAATTAATTAGGTCATTATAATGTTAATTTATTTGATTTATTAGGATTAGATCCTCTATTTTGAATTGTGTTCTATTTTCTTTTGTTTCCACAAGTATGTAAATGAAATATAAGAAACAGGCTTGATTTATAGTGAAAGAAGTGGAATAGAAGATGTAACACAATTTGTAATAGAGAAATTTAATTTATGATTATAATGGTATAAAAAAATTCTGCATTTGATTTAATTAACTCTTTTTTGTTCCCATTTTGAGCTATATGTCTTTTTTTTCATATATTTCGGAACTATGAGTAAATATGTTGGTGATATTTGAAGGAAACAATATTTAATTTGGTTCATCATATATCATCTGGATTCTGATTCATCTTGTCTGCAAGGAAATTATTATATTAGATGATTTTTCCCAAAATAACGTAGACATGGATAGTATAATGACATGATGATATACGTCTCCCATCTAGTTTTTGATCCTATATATTGCTACATTACAGTGCATTTATGTATTCAAGTGTATATTAAAATATTTTCTTATTTAAAATATGAAATTAAGAAAACAATAAATTAATTACCGGGTATATATTGATAGGTCATTGAAGAAGGATTTTGGGATATGAAAACCATCACATCGAAATAATAACTATTATTTTCCACCATTCATGATGAAGACCTAATTGGGCTACTGCACATGGAAGGTTTATTTATGTTGTACTTTGAAGTTCTCTCTCTCTCTCTCTCGGGTGGGAGTTTTAATAATAACTCCGTTTAACAAATTTAATTAAATAATATGAATTAATCTGTAATTCATATATAAATTAGTAAAATGATGAATGTTATTTAAGAGTAATGAGATTTTGTTGTACGAGTTTTTAGAGTGAAATTAAAGTATGAGTTGTTATTAAATTAATGAGTGGGACTTAAGAAAGCGGCCATAATTGTAGTAGTGTTTTTGAGCTACCCATGTTAAAAAGTATGGCCCAAAAAATAACTTCATTAAAGGTATGCAATTAAGTGGGTATAGCTAATAATTTAAACACTCGTTGGTCGTTGTTGAAATCAATGTTAATTATGCACTGACATACACTTTTCTAGATTCTGCTAACCCTGTTATGACTGTAAGATAATAAATTAATTTATTAATTTAGCGTCATATATATATATATATATATATATATCCAAATCTTTTCGAGTTTTTGTTATTTTAGTCAATTCTTTAAAAATTGTCAATTTAGCTATATTATAGTCAATTAGTTGCAATTTTAGCTAAATTTTAATTTTAGTCAAAATTAAATTGTATATGTCCTACATGACGGACACATGGATAAAAAAATCATTTACACCTCATTAAAAATGAAAAAAAAAAAAAATTGATGAGGTGTTTATGTTAAGGTCATGTAAACCCCCAACTTCTTTATATTCACCGTTGTGTCCGCTGTATTGGTAGGGCCGATGTCGTATTTGTTATGATTTATGTTTATTGCACTTGCTTGATTAAGTGGAAATTATTACAATAGAAAATATATAGAAAAATAAAATAAAATAAAAAACAATTGAAGAGGTGTTTATTTTAAGTATTTTTCTTTTTTTTATATATTTTTTTTCATTTTTGATGAGGTGTAAACAAGGACAAAAAAGTCGTGATATTTTGGTGATTTATCGCCGAAATATCGCGAATTTGAGACCTGGGATTTTAAAAACACCATACGTATTTTTTCGCCAAAATATCGACGATTTATCGGCGATATATCGACATTTTATCGTTATCGGCGGGTTGTGCACATTTTTTGCAAGTTATCGGCGATAAATAAATCGCCAATTTATCGTGTCGGTTGGTTGTGTTCATTTTTTTTTCTTTTTTGAAATTTGATATGTTTTGGATTAATGATATATCGGCATTTTATCGTTATCGGCGGGCTGTGCACATTTTTTGCAAGTTATCGGTGATATATCGGCGATAAATTTGGCAAGTTATATTTTTTCAAAAAAAGGGCAAATGGAATGTCGCTAACCGGACCGACATTCGTGTACGTAGGTCAGGTTGTGAGTGCACACAAGTCCATGGTCCGTGAGCTCAAATCGGACCGTGATTTGCACCCTCCTGCGCGCGAAAGAGAGCCTACTTGCCAAGCTTTTTTAACATCCACTAAAGGGAAAAACAATATATAGTAGAGAAATTAGCTTGAATTTTCCGATATGGGATAACATCCTTTACAAAGGATCTAAACATGCAACTTTGAGATACAATTTCTCATTCACCCCTCAACCATTTTGGGCGATTTTACGAGTCATGTCGAACCTCTTTCGGAGGAGAACACGATCCAGCTTTCCATTTCCAAAATGGGGTCCGGGACCCACATCAACAATTACCCCAAACATGGGCAAAATTTCTGTTTTTTGAACAAATTTTTCCAACAATTATTACTACAAATCACCTCTATTTAATTAATTCTTTCAAAATAAATATTTTATTTTTGGAAATTAGTATTATATATATACGCATAATATTACCTTTCGAATATATGAAATTATGAACACATGTCATATATTAAGTGGTGTTGATACACAACATGAGAAAGTATTATATAATTTCATAATTTGACACCTAATCAAATATTTTATTTTATTATTATTTGAAATTTAAGTTGAATATATTCATTAATGTTACTTATAATATTATGTAAAGTACTAGATATATTTTTCAATTTTTTTTACAAAGTTTTATATTTTTTTTAAAAATGTCCGATATTTCCATCGAAATCAATATATCCGTCAATATTTCCGTAAAATCAAGGTACCGATATTTCTACCGATACCGATATTTTTATCCTTGGGTGTAAATAATTTCTTTATCCATGTGTCCGCCATGTAGGACATATACAATTTAATTTTGACTAAAATTGAAATTTGGCTAAAATTACAACTAATTAGCTATAATATGACTAAATTGACAACTTTTAAAGAATTGACTAAAATAACAAAAACTCGAAAAGGTTTGGATTTTTTTGGCTATTTAGCCATATATATATATATATATATATATATTAATATTATGCATACACCAACATATATGATTATACTAGGTTGTTTTCAACTCAAAATTATCCCATCTGGTATTATATATAATTTGTATATTATAGATATTTATTAATGGAATATAGAATATGGTATTGCAATAAAGGCCTAATTGTAGAAAACAATATTCGAAGATTGTAATTTAATTCTGACATTTTTAATGGTAGAAATAATATATCACGACTTAACTTATTATTGTAATTTGAATCATAACTTTATTTTTTTGTGAGTTCAATCTATGTGTCTGACAGACTACGTCACACGCTACATTAAAAATTATCACGTTTTTAATCTTATATTTCAATATAATAATAATATATCATATATAAAGTGACATTACTAATAATTAACTATGTGTTGTATACTAAGTATAGTGAAACACGAGATAAAATATAAATGTAATAGATTATTGGAATTGCTTCAGTCTCATAAACATAAACTACATTTTTTTTCCGTATATATATAATCTTATATATTTTTTATATGTAAAGATGATTTCCTTATTAGCTTTACTTATATGCACTTATGCAGCCATATTTAATATATATATTAATTTTCAGGTACAACACTCATTAAATAAAAAGTAGGTTAAGAATTTATCACATAATAGTAATTTTCATAAACATTTTTTATTATTATGAAGAGAAAAAAACTGTATAACTGGAACGAATGGAATATTGCATAAATTGCTACAGCTCAGAACCCATCTACCCACAAGTGTTGAGATATCAATATTCATAACTACTATTAATTAAGTGGTCACTCGTGGGTTTTCTAATTAATTTATTTGAAGTCGACCTTAAATAAAGAAATAATGTAGTTGAAATTTTAATGAACAAATATTTCCAAACTTAGGTCCCGGATAGTAGTTGGAATTAAATAACGCATTAGTGTTTAGTACCTTTCACTTCGTTAGTTATTTAAACTTGATAATTGAATGAAATTAATCCACCTCAATTTATTGAGCCTCGTGGCTTCATACACGCATGAGTCATTCTATTTCAATATGTTCTATTGTCTCATCATGTTTGAAAATGAAGGTGCGCGTACACGTGCTTGTGATTGATATAAAATATTAAAATTAACAATGTATATAATTTTATTTCAAATATAATAATTTTCTACATTTTATTAATACACCCATTTTACTAGATACAATCTTTATAATAATTTTGCATATAAAACTGATCAATTTACTCAACGCGCCTCCTATACATACTTAATTAAGAGTTTGATTATCATAATCTTCGAGATTCAATCAGTAATTTGAATCAATCTCCTATAAGTTATGTAGTTCACCTTTAATTTATTGATTGCTCGAAAAGCAAATATAGAAGTAAAATGCATATATATTTTAATTTAAAAAGAAAAGTGAAAAACAAGCAGAAATAAGGACTTGGTATTTAGAAAGTCTCATGTCGAGGAAGTGGAACGTGAGACCTAACAATAAAGAAGTTCTCATAGATAAAGCCAGCAAGGCCACCCCCAATGAGCGGCCCAACCCAATAAACCCAGTGGTCGGTCCAATCTCCGCTGACCAATGCAGGCCCAAACGACCGCGCTGGGTTCATGGAGGCTCCTGAAAATGGGCCGCCAGCCATGATGTTGGCCCCAACAACAAGCCCAGTAAGGAGTGGGCCCAGGCCCTCAAGGTTCCCCTTCTTGGGGTCAACAATAGTAGCGTAGACCGTGAAGAGTAAAGAAAATGTCAAAACAATCTCCATTATCACTCCTTGTGCAGCTCCCACTCCACTTGCAAGTGAATGGATTGGTGTACTCTGCAAAATTACAAAATAATTATAGAACAAATCATTATTTTAATATTAAATATAAAAAAGGAAAAAGGTGTTACCAATCCTCCGGTGAGATAAAAGAGCAAAGCAGAAGCGGCGACAGAAGCAAGCAACTGATCAATCCAGTAGAGAATTGACCTCACGACGGTGATGTGGCCGCCGGCGAGGAGGCCGAGGGTGACGGCGGGGTTGAGGTGGCCGCCGGAAATACGGAAACCGGCTGAAATCATGACGGCCACCACCAGAGCATGCGCCATTGCCACGAAGAATAGCCCCACTAGTGGATTCCCATCCAGCTTATCTGAATTTCCAAATATTTTAAATATAAATTAATTAATGTTATACAAACTAAAATGACACTAATTAATGTGTTATAACCCGCATCGGAAAAAACACAGACCGGCGGCCATGGCGGAGCCGACACCGGCAAAGACGAAGAGGAAGGTCGAGATGAACTCAACCACCAGGGCTTGGAGGCAGTCCGCCTGGAAAGCCTCTCCCATGGTGCCAATGGCAATTTTGGCCATCACCAATTTTAAATTATAAATAATTATAAATTAAGACAGTTTTTTTGTTACTTTGTTTTGGCATACTTCTCCACACACATGGGTGTATTTATAGGACAATACGCATGGCATGCATGAACATGTCCCATAAAATATTCCATGAAAATAATAAATAAATAGAGATTCACATTTAATTATTATCATCACATGGGACTTCTCATTGCTTCTTTTTGTGCAATATAAATTATTCACAAGGTGCAATGATGAACATGCTCCACATTCTTATTATTTTGGTTGAAAATTATTATTATAAGTGAAATCTCATCATCTGTCCAAGTTTAATTGGTTATATCAATTTTAGCATCTTGTATTCATTTGTTGTTTTATGAAAGCTTCAAAATTCATCCATGAAATGGTTTCAGAAGAGTCGAAGTCAAATAAAAAAAGAATTCAACTGAAATTGAATATTTAAATAACATACTTTAATTTCCTTCCACAAACTAAAAGCTGAATTGCTCTTCATCAGATAAATTGATATCTTCAAATGCAATGAGTATGTTTCTTTAGTTGTTTTCTTCATATATTTTTCTGCAGATATGGTCTTTTACACTGAGAAAGTGAAAAAGGAGACATTTTTATAACTATTCATCAAACTAATTCTAAAAGAATATTACATTTCTCAATGATTCATTCATTCGATTTATTAATTGTTTAAATGCACTTAAAATAATTAGGAATCAAAGAGTTGAGGATCATATTATTAGATAGAATATAACTAGATAGAAAGCATTTTCCATTTATAGTCATTTTCATTATATACATCAAAATTATATATTTTCCAAATCATAGTTTCCAACTCATTATAATTTGTTTTTAGGAATTATTAATTTTAATAAATTATGTGTATCAAACGGGGACTACAATAATTAAAAAAAAAAAAAAGGAAAAAGAAAAAAAAGAACATTGTCTTATGTTGTAGGAAAGTAGCTGTCAATTGAAAACAATGTCTCCATTGACTTAATTGGGAGCCCTTCTTTGTCTAATTTGATTGGAATATTAATTACTTTTTTATTCTGAATTATTGGAGTTGAAATGGACAGAATGTGTAGCATGTTCAATCACATGATTGATCATGCCTAGCTAAGTATTGCCCTAAAAATAAATCATGTGTAAAACTATCATTTGATCATATGGTGTAATGAACCTAATTTCATAATATTATCAATTCAAAATTTATAATTTATAAAATAAAAATTGATTTTTAAAAATGAATTTGAATCGCTGGTAATAAACTTCGTTTCACATAATTATATTTGTAAATGAGTTTTCACATAAGTTTGTTTTAGATACGTGATAAATTAGTTAATGCCTGTCAAGGTGATATTCTACTTAATTATTAATCGTTTGTAGTTGTAAAATCTATTTTATATTAGCACTTCTTCGCCTTATGCCTTGATTTTTTTTCCATACGATGAAAAAGTCGTCTTTAGACTTTAGTGAAATCATTAATTATTTTTCTGAAATATAAATGTCAAACCAAAACTAGCTTTTAATAATATATTTTTTTAACAAGTTTGATACAATTAAGAATTAATAATACTGAAATAATGCTATCTCATTAAATTAGTTTATCCTGCAGCCCTAACGAAGCAAATAAGCGTTGTACTATACGAATACTACAAAAACACAATATTATTTGAAAAATTACTAGAAAACAAAAACACACACACCAAAAGAAAAGTAAGATCATTCTTCCACATCATTTTGGACACTTCAATTAGGGCTTTTACAGCAAACAAATGTTAGTACCACAAAATATGTATACCACTTTCATTTTATTTAAATTCTTATAAATGTATTCATTTATCTCCATATTATGTCTCCTACAAGCTAGACCTAGACTCCAAAAAGCCGTCAAATTTTAATTTAAGCTATTGATGAAAATTTAAAAGAAAAGAAAAAAAGAAAGAAAGATGACATATATAGAATATATATTGCCTTTTACCTATGTATGTTTAGATGTGCTCACTGTTCTTAAACTGTCGGTTCGTCGGTTCAAACCGGGGGTTCGGTGAACCGCCCTACCCCAAACCGGAACCGAACAGTGGGGGTCACGGTTTCGGTTCCAGTTCCGAACCGCCGGTTAAATCAAAACCGGCGGTTCGGTTTCCAATTTTTTTTTTTTTTAATTTTTTAGAAAAAAATGTTTAATAGTCCATAAATTCGAAAGAAAATTAAATTCACGATAAAATGAGAAAAAAAAACGTAAATTGAGCGAAAATCATAGCAATACTTTATAATAATTTTCTTTATTTAGAATTTGATTATTAATTAGAGCATTTATAGTGTGACAAAAATATGGTTATAATCACTTAATTATAATTTATAACCAATGCATAATGTATGAATAAATATTAAATTTGAAAAAGAAGTTATTAGATATATTACAACTTTATAAACATAATAAACTCATCTTTACATTAATAAAATACAATCATTACAATTATTTACAAGTACAAGTAAAACATTACAAATGTACAATTTACAACTTCAATTTTTAAAAAAATTACAATAAAACATATTACAAATTACAATTATAAGATTGAAGAAGAAGAAAAAAAAATTGAAAGAGCTTGAGTTTCATTCTAAGTTTGAAAGTGTAACTTCCAAACTTCGAACCGATTTCCAACAGCTACTTTGGCTCCAACGGCTCTTTAATCTGAGTTGTTGATTTTCAAACGACTCTTTAATCTCAGCCTTACATGTGGCATTTTGCATTAAAAAAAAAAAAAGGAAAAACTGGCGGTTTGGGATTATTGAAACCGGAACCGAACCGGTGGCCGCTGGTTCCCGGTTCCGGTTCGAACCGGAATCGGGTCAACGATTCCCAGAACAGTTGACCGGCGGTTCCAAACCGACCGGTTCCCGGTTTTACAAACCGGCTGAGCACGTCATACAGTCTGAAGTTACTAAATATGTAACATGTGATACATTTAAAAGATTGGATCTTTTATTTTATGTATTCAAATATTCTTTAACTTTAAATATAATCGATTGAAATAACATGGAATGTCCCGATGGCCACCAACCAAAAGTATACTAACTGATCTATGTTATAAAAAGAGTGGCTAATTAAAAAAATAAATAAGAAATGGCCATTAAATTTTGTAGGTAATTAGGTACATCTCTTGAAGATGTTATTGTCTATGATGTGGAAAAAAGGCATATAAGCAGAAAAGATATGATGGGCATTGGAAGGAAAACTTACATCGTTAGTGAAATACAACTCATCTTGAATTATTGAGCAAGATATGAGAATATGGCTGACTCATCATTTTGTCATCTACTTAATTTTCACCTTTTTCTTATTACCTTTTGATATAATTAATTTCGATCCAAGCATCAAATCAAATAATAGTGAGTCAATGCCAATATTATATGCACGAGTATAAAGATTATAAAAACTCATCTAAGAGTGGAGATCGTGTTTACTATCCACAAATAAAAATAATTTTCATAAATTCATGATATGTAAATTATGAATTGTGAATTATATATTGATCATGATCTCATGGAATTAAATCTATGACTTTGTAAAATTGATCACATATGTGTATTACATTAATATATTTGAATTTACACAAAATTATGTCATACTTTGCTTATCTATATTGTATATATAAATATAGAATAGCGGGAAAAAGAAAAAAAATCTAAAGTGCTGATTTTTCTACTCAAATACATCTTCTAAAAAATGATTCGTCCAAATATTTAATTTAACATATTCACTTGATGTTTTTGGCCTAAAGATAAAAAAATATATTGTTTGCATTATTTCAAAAACGTTCAACAAGTGTTTCTTTTATGTAAAAATATTTTCTCACGTAAATCCTAAAATTAATTAAAAAAGCAATTATGAGAACTATAATTTATGTGTTGCACGAGAAAAAGACTACTTCATTGCAAAAGTTAATGAATAAAATAATAATAGATAATATAAGTAGAGGTGTTCATCCGGTTTGAAAAACCGGAATCGAATCGGGTCAACGGTTCGGAAAACTGTCGATCCGGTTTCGGTTCCAAACCGAAACCGTGAATCGTGGTTCGATGGTTTATTCGGTTTTGGTTCGGGCATATTTCGAACCGTAAACCGGTGGTTAAACCGCCGGTTTATCTTTTTTTTTTAAATTTAAATTTTATATAAATAATATTATGTATTTATGTTATTTTACTCTTTAATTTTAAGTTCTATTGATTATTACTATTAATTTGTATTATAAGTTGTAATTTTTTTAGGTTTATGGTTTGTATTTGGTTGTATTTAAATTGTAATTTCTAATTTTTGAAATTGCAACTTATAAATTGTAATGTAGTATTGTTGTAACTTGTAAATGTAAGTTCTATTTTTTAATTTATATCAAATTATTTACTCAAAAAATATTGTTATTTTGTAATATATGAATACTTGTAATATTTAATGCAAATTTAATTTTTAATTTTTTTTTAAAATTATAAAAAAAATTAAAAAAAAATGAAATCAAACCATCCAAACCGGCGGTTCGAACTGGAACAGACAATTTACAAACCGAAACCGAAACCAAAATCCCCATAATTTGGTTCTGACTTGATCCTCTACGGTTTTTCAAACAGGCAGTTCGAACCGTTTGAACACTTCTCGCAAAGTTGTACTTGTAATTCTTAGCAAAGGCCTAATAAGCAAGGATGAAAATATCCCGATACACGTGTGATATATCCGCGATATATCCGTATTTTGAAGGTTGCGATATGGATATGAGGGGATATGAATATGGGGGATATGTGATATATCCGCGATATATCCATCGATATATCCGTAAAATCAAGGTTGCGATACGACACGCGATATGGATATTTTCATCCTTGCTAATAAGTAATAAATCAGGCCTGAGCTTACTGGGCCTAATACAAACTCAAGCCCAACTACAATGGGCATGTATTATCCAAATTAGGGCCCCAATAGTTGCGTTTGGGGCTAAACCTGCCTGAACTTGTTTCACTGTTGCCTTTTCCAAATAAGAATTGACTGAGATTTTGATTTTTCCATATTGAGAATAGAATAAAATAAAAAAATCCACACAAAGTTTAACAGAATAACGGAAATTCTGAAACTTTCTTCTACATACTATATACAAGAATCAAGTCCAACTCACTAGCACTGGCAAGCGTTTACAATTATCGAAATCTCGTCATTCTACATGTTTTGACTGCGTTTTTTGGTTCCTTTTTTCTTTTTAATAGTTGTTTTGTGTCTGAAACGACAGAGAATTTAGTTCTCTCTATCCTGTCTGTGTGCAATTAGGGTTTCACCGCTTTTGTATTGGTTAATTAATTGTTTGTTCTAAGCGGATCAAAATTTTGGGTTTGTTTCTTAATTTTTCTTATCAGAATCCCTAATTTTTTACCAATTGTACTTCCATGAGAAACCCCTATAATAAGTTGAATTTTGTCAGATAAGCTCTTGATTATTCCAATTCTCAAAGATAAACAAGACAAACACGGAAATAACTATTCCGAAATCAAGATCCAGTTTTTCCACCACTTGATGAATCTTGGTGACTTGTAATCATGTCATACCACACGTAGGTGCAACAAATGTTGAATCCCTTCCACCCACATCTGCTTATCCCCTTTGTTTGCGCATTCGAATTCGATTACTCTCTCTGCAGTTTGTATGGCAAAGTATGCCATTTGCTCTGTACTCTCACTCTCACGCCCTGGCCAAGCTGGGATGTCACCATATACACCAGAGACCACACCTATACCCGAAAACGAGCTATTTAGTTTCAAGCATGATGAATATTACTTATGTTTTTATCTTTTGTTGTGAAGTAGTTGCATACATTTCTTTTTCTTCGTAAATGTTCCCCCAATGTGTTTGCTTTTCATTTTAGCTACCACCTGTTTCATTTCAGGATTAGCGAAACTCGAAGGAGTAGAAGACGAATTATTGTCTGAAATTTTGACTTGTTCTTGTGGTTGAAAGTTTGGAACCTTAAATGTAAATGATATTACCGATATCTTGCTTATTACCTGCGAGTTTGAATTTATGTTGAAAGAGACTTGCTTCCAATGGAGATCGCCTACATTAACCACAATGTTTGAGTAACATATTTCTAATGATTCTCTCCTTTTCAACTAAATAATTATAAGCTTCACCCAAGTGATTATTACCTTTCCTTGTACGCTTAAGAAGTTCGCCACCTTTAGATATGAAACTTAGAGCTAGCGAAACATTTGATTCCTTGCTGTTCCAAACATTTTCCTCTGTCAGAGTGATGGTTGCAGTTCCATGCTCTTTGTGCAGCCTTGCTTTTAGTGTAGCAGCACCTCTTAATGCTATACTTCTACAAATTAGTATTTTCCAAATAATAATAGTAATAATTATTATTTTTATTATCTCTGAGATTTAGATTTTTATAGTAAACATCGGTACCTGTAGCAGCTCCGGCTGTTAGTGTCATGACATCACCGTTAGTCCTTGCATTGATTGCTGATTTCACGACTGATAAGATGTGATCGTGATCTGCTCCCATATCCTCTGCTATTTCTATGCAGTGGGATGCAACTAGAGCTGCTGCTGATGCAACCGCAGTAGATGTTTTTGAAGACTTCTTACGTTTGGTAATCGACTTTTCCGGAGAAGTTACTGATGAAGCTGCAAGAGCAGCTACTGCAGCGGCAACTCCTGCCACGGATACTGCCGCGTGCAATTGAGCATTGTGAGCTCTAATCTCCTGTTTTTTCTGTTCTTTTTGATCTTTAATCCATCTGCCCATCGTTTTTCTCTTCATGATTGTCCTATAAATCTGCTAGAATAATACTTGTGAGTGTCTCTCATGTTTAGAGTAATGCCACTATTCCGGCTGAGGTGAAAAATCATACCCCATTTCTAAGCAACTGCTGATTAGATATAAATTCCGGGTTGAGAGCTTGTTGCAATAGAAATAATTCCTGTACAAGTTGAGTTGTTTATAAACACAGAGGAAAACTGGGGACATATATGTATGAGTTACTGTGGTTAAGTTTGGAAGCCAATATAGTTAATTATAACATCTTGATTAACTTATATGGTAGGTTCTATAAGTGCTATAACTGATCAAGTTCCCCTAATTATTGAAGGCCATTGATTAACTTAGACAATTAACTACCTTGGTTTACTTATATATAGGACTTCATTTATGCTACTAGGTAGCCTTTTTCATGCCCTGTAGCTAATATTGCCAAAAAAAATATCTTTGTTCCCTCGAATCAATTAAATAGATTTAGCCATTTTCTTGCAGACTTGAAACCTTTGATAGAGAGGTTACCTTGGCATCATCACTACCTCTTGGAGACACTGGAGGACTCTCTGAGGCTAATACAGGTTGATTAAGCTGCAATGTTTATATACCAGGTAACAATAGAATTTCAAATACAATAATTGTGACTTTTTTTTTTTTTTCCTCTCAACTATTGAAAACAAGCAAATTATAGTACATACAGAGAAAATAGAGCTTTCAAGGTCAGCTTGAGCAGTCCCACCATTAGAGCCTATCGGTTGCTCGTTAGCCGATTTGACTGCATTGTGTGTGTTGCAAAGAGCTTTTGAGAGTTCCTTAGCTGAAACACTCCATGATCTAGCCAAGAACTCCATCGACTCAGTCGGAGTTTCCGGCTGAGGGCATGCAACAGGCAGCCAATCGGCGGCATTTTCTTCCAAAATGTTTTCGAGTTTATCCAGGCTGCATTTGGAGCCACCAGAGTTTACAGACACTGCAACAATCAAAATAAGAAGTGACAAAAAAAACCCAAGTGAGTTTCACTTTTTGCAGCATATATTTTCTTGTTGAAACAATACTCAAGATGTGATCAAGCTTACTCTCTTGCTAAACTAGTTTAGAACTGTGGATGAAAATAAGCTCAAATGATGATGATGATGGAAAGGAACAAAACTCTGCTGGTATATATAGTAGTAAAGTCCTAAGCTGTTGAAAACATTCTTAAAATGAAGAAAATGAAATAGCAAGATTCCATGTGGAAATACTATATAATATTCCATTTCCAGGTTCTAAATAAAGTTGAACAAACTTTGTCTCCAACTTCAGAATGTCTGGTTTTGAAATTTTCACTTCCTTTTTTCTTTTTTCTTTCCTGCTTTTAAAGACTAAATTTTTTTTCTTGAACGGCGCGTTCATTATTACAAGGGATCTTTTTATCCTCCATTAACACTGTTTTAAGTAGCAAAAAGGGCCCCCAATCCATTATGTTGCTTTATTTCAAGTGAAATGATGAAGTAGTATTCAGGAATATTTATTCTGACCCAAAATTCAGCAAAATTTTATGCAGTTGGATTCTAGTGGTGTTAAACATAAAGCTCTTGGGATTCTCTCTAGTTACTACTTTGCAGTTTTCCTGCATTGACTTGTCAAACATAAAGCTTTCAGTTCCACTATCATCATCACTGCAGGGGAATTCCAGTCTCTGGATCTCTGTCTCTCTCTCTCTCTCCACCACCACCACCTCCACATTGGACTGGATGACAGTATGAGGGTACAGTCAAGTTTTGGCCAACTCAAGATTGATATAAAAGAATATAGAAACAACATAGATGATGTTTAATATTGAATCAGAACATCGAATTAAAGTTTAAAATGGGGTGTTGTTTTATTTCAAAAAATCCAGAATTCATGGTTGGACTTGGACCCAAAAGTAATACTTCATCTTTTTTCATCAGCGCAGCCATAAAATATGATAAAAATAATTTAGTGAATAATGGGTAATTTTCAAACTTGTAGGCAATCTAAGTGGAGTGGCTTTTAATCTTTGCTTTTAAGTGTGATCAAGTGTCTTCAATTGTGGTGCACTAATAACAAGGTCCCATGCACATCATTTCTAGCGCTTAATCCTCTCACGAATTCATCTATTTAATTATATTTCTTATTTAATATTACAATATAAGCACAATACATCATACATATACATAATATCACTAATTAAACGCTTTCATGTCTAAGGACAATAAAATATAAAATAAAATATCAAAATATAACAGTGTACGCCGATCACTTAATATATTTTGGGAATAAATGGAGAAAGAGCCCCTCTTGGAAATCATTGCAGTATATACCTCTTGATAAATTTTATTTCAATTGATTTTCCAATGAAAATGCTAAATTAGATGTAGAGTTCAACTATTCGAATTCATATATTTTGTATTCTGTTTCAGAAATAAATACGACTAATAGACTAAACCCCTAGAGTAGACTTCCATGAAGCATAAAAACCATAAGACAATCAAGTTTCAATAGTAAACTCATTTTGAGAGTCTAACACCAGTAGCTATGATCTTGATGAACTCCACCACCACCGTGACAGAGTTGTTGGCAGCCAGCGGAGCAAAGGCGGCGGCCTCGTTGGACTGGGCGGAGCCACCACCTGCAAGGTCGGAAAGTGCCCGGATAGCGATGAAAGGCAGCCTTTGCTGGTGGCAGATCAACGCCACGGCGGCACTCTCCATGTCCACCGGAGTGATTTTGAATTTATCGAACAAAAAAGTTCTGTAAGCAGCATTGTCCAAGAAAATGCTAGCACTTGCTCCATTTGATACCCTTTTCACCTTGGGAGAAGTAGACAAGCATGTTGTTGAATTTATGCACTTCTCTAATTCCAGGCCCTTTCAATTTCAACATTTATATATTTTAGAAAAATCAATCATAATATTAATTTCAAGAAAATCAAAAAGAAAAAGTGGGGTACCTCTAATTTCTTAGATATTTGGAAGTAATGAGAATTGACAGGAACCCAGAAAATGTGTTGTCTTTGCTCAGGAACACCATCCACAGGGAATATTTCCTCTGGTTGATACCAAACATTGTTTAAGAGATTGTCATTTGAGCTGTTGATGCATTGATCATTAACATTTGTTGTATAATTTGCAAATTTTAAGTATCCAATTTCTCTTGTGTAGTCTCCATTCTCTTCAAGTGAAAGTTCATCTTCTGGCCCATCTCCATATCTCTGCAATTAATTATATATAATTTGGATCAATAGAAATAGGAAACACTTTGAAAAAAAAACAATTTTGCTACAAAATAAATTCCATTTTTGAGAAAGAATTCCATATAACCTGCCAATTCCATAGAGCAGTATGAGACCAATAGTTAGGAATGGTGACATCTCCAATATTAAGAGATGGATTTGCACTTCCAGCAATTCCATAATGAACCACTCCTTTTACGTCGAAGATGCTCAATAGAAGCTGTGTAGTGATTCCTGCATTTAGCTGTCAATGCATGTTCATCATCATATATATACAGACACATACAATCCACGGACAGTGTGTGTTTATGTTAATGAAAGATTCATATATATACCATGGCCAGGCCTGTCATAACCAATACTACTTTTTCTTCATAAATGGTTCCAAATCGGAATCTCCTTCCTGCCAAAACAATATAATATTAATTGTTAGAGAGTATAAATCGAGTCAACAAGTAGTGATTAACTAAATATGTATATAAGTACGGACCTGCAAAATCAATGGTGAGATTAGTAGGCTTATAACTAGGGTGATCAAGAAGAGGGTTCATCTCAAACTGATTTGGAATCACCAATCCAAGATAAGGCCCATTTTCATTGGCCTTATTTATCAATCTTTGTGTCTTTTTAGGTATTGCATAAATACATGGGATTAATGTCAACAAACTTAGAATAACTAAAAGCAAAATCCTTTGAGCTACCATCTCAGATTTCTCAACCATGTTCATGCAACAATATTGTCAGAGAGAGAGAGAGAGAGAGAGAGAGAGTATTGATTAGATGGTAATGTTATATTTATGGAACCAATTGCTTGTTTATAACGTGGAAAATAAGAAAATAAATAAAAATGAATAATCAATGGAGACTGTTGATTTGAATATTTTGAGTTTAAAACTACATTCTTATATTGGAATGATAGTCTAAGTTTTATCATGCAAGAAATACTGTATAACATTAATGTTGGTTGAATAGTATAATATATAATAGAATATTATTGATTACATATTCCAATTGGGACGACCATTGGCTTATTTGTTAGATGGAAAGTTTGACTTTATTAAGCTAATACTTTAATGGAGATGCAACTCTCTTAATTGAAGGGAATAGATTTTGTGAAGAACCTGATTTATTTCGATAATTCATGACTGCCCCCATTAATTGCTCAATAAACCTTATTCACTGATTTGATATATCTGTGATTAAATGAGCATCCTCTCAATGATCCAAGATGAAATTATGTGCATGTGATGAATAATCTCACTGGCCAACGAATCTGGACATATTATTATTATTTATTACTAGTATAAGTCCCGTGCGATGCACGGGCATATAAATTTTACAATTTATATATTTAGATAAGAAAATGTAGTACACAAAAAATAATAAATTTCTTGGATGAATTTCAGTCTAATTTATTACTTATGTGATGTACGATCATTAAATTGAAATATTTCGATTTAATGTGAAAACTTTAATTTATGAAAAAAAATCAAGTTCTCGATCATATTTCAATCTCATTGTGTATCTGTGTGACGTATGGATAAATATATTTCATGTGTCAATAAATTTTAGATATAAAAATGTTAATTATGAAAAACAATATACTTCTTCAAAGTTATTTCAGTTTAATCTACTACTCATATAAATTATGAATTTTAAATATTTCTTATTTTCATCTTACATTATTTGACTACTTTATTACTAATTGTTTTTGTCACAATTAGTTTGGAAAATGCTTATGTAAATATATGCTAATAGATTATTCATTATAATGAGTGTCAAATGACGGTATTATTAAATATTATAATCAATTCTCAATAATATTTCTACCTCATTTGGTACCTGTGTGATGTAACAAATAAGTTTCAAGTGTTAGTAATTTTTTGATATAAAAATGGTGATCATAAAAAAACAATATAGTTCTTTTAAGTTATTTCTATTTAATCTACTACTCATATAATTTACCAATTTTGAATATTACTTATTTACATCATACGTTGTTTGGCTACTTTACTAATTGTTTTTGTCATAATTGACCTGGAAAAAAAAACCTTATGTAAATATATGTTCAATAATTTATTCATAATGAGTGTAAAAACAATGATATTATTGTATATAATTTTTTTTCCAAATGCTCTAAAATTAAAATTTATCTCTTAGAAAAATCATATTTGATGATAAACATGTCAAAATCTAATGAGTCTAAAACCATGAAACTATATAACAATAGAAAGTAAAATATTTTATTATTGTTCATATAATTAGAAACTTGATGCTACCATTATAATGAAATTTCAAATTTACAATTGTTTTTTAATCATGGATGAAACATTATTTATTCTTACATTAAAAGAGATATATTTTTTGCTAATTTTTTCGTGGATATATATAATGATTTAAATTTAGGTACAAAGTGTTATTCACAATTTTTATGAACGTTTAGCATGATATTAGTACATTATTTACATAAATCATGATAAATTTATAACATATCAAATATGATCATGTTTTTTTTCTCTCTCAATTTTCATGTATATACAAAATGATTTCCATACCACAAAATGATTTATGGATATACATAAATTGTGCAAAATTGAATATTTATAATTTATAAATTATAAAATAATAAATATTTGTATTTTTAGTTTAGAAAGTGGAAATAAGATTAGTTGGTTTTATATAGATGACAATGAAATTTCATAATTGAAAATTCAAAGTATTTAAAAGATATATGGAAAAAAAAATCATTGACATATTATCACTCTTATAAATAGCAATGACTTTCTATTCTTCAAGATTAATATTGAAGATTTATTTATATAATCCGGCAAATGGGCATAAAAAGTGAGTTTTATTAATTTTTTATAAGTATAAATGATATAATATTATATATTTTTTTATAAATGATATTTTCATATACTTAATTTTTAGATTTTAATAGAAAATATATAAGTTCATAAGTTTTATATTTCCTATTTATAATATTAATTGCATGCAATAATGTATCATATTATATATATATATATATTCTTTTATTATATTCAAGATATATATATATATATTAAATATCTTTATACAATAAATAATCTTTATGATTTTTAAAAAAGAATTAATATAGCATAGATTATAGATAAGGTAAATGCTTCAAAGTTATCATCATTTTTATTATTATATTATTTTTATAAGATTATACAATAATTTTCTACTTAATATAATTAAATTATGTAAATATAGTGCCATATTATTAGTATTGTTTAACTGGATATAGTAAACTGAAGTATTATAAATGACATATTTGTCAAATAAAAATTATGTGATTTTTATTATAGTTTCTCAACATATTTGGAATACAGTTATAGAAGTAGATAATTTATGTTATGTTATATATGCTAAGTAACTTGATTATTATATATTTATTGAGGTGATATAAATATATATATATATATATATATATATATATTTATATATTGAACAAAACAATTTCGCATAATTACCTCTTGGTCTTTGAAGTCATAACTATAAACATCTTTTTTTATTTATGTATGGAATAATGTCATGTGATCTAACGAAACAAAATTTTAGTGCCCACAAAATTACGGAAGGTATTGATACCATTGACAACATTAAAAATATGAGTCGTATTCGTCAAAATAATGGTTATTGTAATGTAAAACAAAACAATCATTTATCTTGAAAAGGCGAAGTGAAGTCAAAGATGTACAAACTTGTAGTTGACATGTATTTATAGATGAATAATAATTAAGATCACATATAAAAAAAAATCATATATATGATTATATATATATATCAAAATTATGAATTTTATAAATCTATTTATAATTACATACATAATAAAAATCATAAAATTATTTGAATCACATTTTTACATATTGGTGAAATTATAGTAAGTCAACTTAAATTTGATTTATTTTTTTTTTACTTTTGATATAAATCTCCTTCTATATATAGACAAAATTAGGGGGGAGGGGGTTACAACATTAGCGATAATTTTTTATATATTTTTTATACTTTGATGGTTTAAAATTCTCTTGAAATTCATTCATTTGTATTCTTTTAATTTATTCAACATATATATCTTTAATATTTATTATAGCAATAATTAAGCATTTATTAGATGAGATCATATTAACATTTATATACCATATATAGATTATAATTTCTAAGATTTTGTCAGTATCATAGATGATATTATTACCATATATATAATCATGTTTAATACAATAATTTTTTTAATTATAAATTATGAAATAATAAATATTGCATTTCTACTTTTGGGAATTGGAAATGGGTGGGAAAATATTATCATTTCTATCTTGAGGGGTAATTGTTATTATATATATATATAGATATATAGATTATAATAAGTATTGTTATATTATTATTATTAAATTATAAGTGTTATCCAGTTGTAGGGAATATTAGCCAGAATTGTAAGTATGTTGAAAACAACCATTTGAATGATGAAAAAAATGAAATAATTGTACATCTTGTCTAGATACAAAAATGTAAGTATAGATTTTTTAGTTCACGATTGAGATTAGTAATAAAATAATGTTCTAAATATCATCTAATTATAAAAAAAATAAAAAATTCGTTTGGATCACTATTGTATTGTTATTATTATTATTATTATTATCATCATCATCATCATTTAAAATATTATTATTATTATTATACATATATATATGTATATATTTCGTCCATATATATAATGATTTGATTGTATACTATATATATTCATTATACAAAATCAATATTTTTGGAAATTACCATAAATTCAATTAATATCACAAAAAATTAAATATTTAATATTTAATAAAATTTCTATAATTAGGAAGTGAAAATGGGCGGGAAAACTTTTGGCATTATTATTTTTAGGGGTAATTGTTATTATATATATATAGATATTTATTTATTGGAAGAGACAATTTAGAAAATTTCAAACATGTGAACATGATAGTATCCGGATTGTCTTATATTCTACTTAATCTAACAGCGACATTACCAAGTATCTTCAAACAGGAGTTTGGTCTTGATAAAGAAATTTAGCAGCCGTAGAAAATTGAAGTGGTTTTTCCTTAATTTTAATGAGTTTGTTTCCAGATTTTTTATCCACGTGTCAAGAACCTTGAAAATAAATAATATTAGTTTTCGTGTTACATTAAAATAATAATTAGTTTAATTTTGAATGGCCTATAATAGAAGTTGGAATCAGTCGCTTTATATATCCTTACTTATGAACAAAACTCACATAAATAGTTACACGTTACCCTCTATGAATAAGATCGCCACGTTGATTTTGCGGCCTTTATTGAAGGCTTGAAAATTGGGAAAATAATTTAAATTTTATGAATTGTATTTCAACACCTAACATTCAAATTTAATGACATAAAATTATGAACAAAACATTATTTTGCAGTTTAAATTACAAGTTGAACTAAAAAATTTGGACTTGTCATGGTCATTTTGTCTCAATTGTTACCATATCCACTGTGGGTACGTTAAGATGTGCCCATTGTTGATGTGTCAAAAATCCAAAATACCTATTAATTTCACTTTTCATATAATGGAAGATGAGATCATTACACATCATCGATGGTCATATTAAGAATTGTCCACGGTGGGATTTTATCATTTTCTCATTTTGTCTATATGGTTATAGCTAGTGCCTCTTGTTAAATAAATAAATAAATATTTGATTGGCAATATGCATGGTAGCTAACATGGAAAAATTGGTCGGACATGTCTGGAACGGTGATTTGAATTGAAAATTTAAGTTAAATTCGTGATTCATTTTGCTAAATTTAGAAGTTGGTACTAAAATTACAATTTCTCTTTTTTCTTTTTGTAATTTTAAGCATTATTTGAAATATATCAAACTACTCGAAATTTCATGGCCACATCAACTTTAAATCTGATTTCAAACTACTATTTTATTTGTTATTCTATTAATGTATATAGCATATACAATAATAACACCATTACTAAATCATAAAATATAGTATAGATAGTTTGATATACATTTATGGTGTTCTACACTCTAATCTTGACATTTATACTTTTGTAACATTCAAAACAACAATGATTTTGTTAAAAAGTATTGTGTACCTATAATGAGTTATCCGCATATTGTAAAGAATAGCATTCCCAAAAAGTTTCCGTTAAAAGTAAAAGTTTATTGTGGTTGGAGGTTTGAATCCTTTTCAAACCAACTTCATACAACCATTGCAATCATGTACAAGAAAATAATAGTTTCTTTTTTAAATGATTTCTACAAGAAATCATCTCAACATTTTTCCAACTATTGCATAGTCCTCATATAGTCATATTCTTGTCTTAACAAGATACAGATTGCTAAAATACATTTGCATTTTTCAATTTAATTGAGATAGGATCTGAAGAGAATATAAAAGTTACAAGCCAGGGGGTTTAAGGAAAGGAGCCAAACCGAAAATACGATCTACATCAACAGGAAGCCCGACAACACGATTGAGGATCTCTGGGGATCGAGTCTTGTCTTTCCATGTCGTGAACCAGGGTCCTCCCCCAACTTCTACGGCTGCCATATTACTCGTAACATCTAGAACGACCTAACCATGAAACAAGATGGAGGTAAGGAAAGCCGAGCTGAATTGAACGTTTAAGTGAAATATGGTTAACATGCATCCACCTAGCTCATTACTGCCTTTAATGAGTACCAAGAATCATATGGTTGGTAGATTTAAAAGGAGTTATTGACTTATTAGTACCTTTCCTTCAGTTCCATCATAACGCCGTTCCCAAATCCTCAGTCTTAAATCAGCATAACATGTGTCCTTGCAAGCTGGAGCAAAGCCGGCCTCTGTGGTTGGAGCACGCAGTGTTGTGCCTGGATCCTTTGTAGTTGCTTCCAATTCCACCTGCCCGACAAACTCCCGATTAGGAAAAAATCCAAAAATCCTTGTGTAAAAGAGATCATGTGCAGAGTATGCAAAAGAGAACAGAAACAGAAGTTATGAATGTAATTATGTACCGAGTGTGTTTCATTCTCAGCAGAGATGCACCAATGACCCCATCGAGCAATTTCCCACTGAACCCCTCCATTCCATGGTGCAAACTCATAGAATACCCCACCGTAATGAACTCCAATCTGCAAGCACAATTTGGTTAATTGATCTTCTTTAATAACAAAGAAATACATAAACGAGAACATTTAATATTAATCTTCCTTTCTCTGTCCAAGAACACGAGAGAAATCATTTCACTGAAAAGAGGTACCTCCTCACCAATTTCTTTCATTACAGCAATCACATCATTTCTTTTACTTATCTAAACAAAGCTTTAATCAGAAAGAATGTCCAATAAGTACCAGTGCAGCATTTTCAAAAGTCTCGGTGAATCCTGGGATCTGTCTCAATCCACCACCAGCAGTTAAAGCAACTTCCCCATCCGCCCCTTCAAAGACATTGCATTGCACCTATGGAGAAGAGCAGTCTGTAAGCATAGATGTAGTAAATATGCCACAAAAAGATGAATCAGCAGATATCTTATTATGAGATCTTATCCATCTTCCATGGGATTTAATATTTCTCAGAATTTATGGGAAATCATTCCAGTTACAGAAATCATAAGTGTAAATAGCATCATATTGACATGAAGAACATTCTACACGTGTAGTTTTTTCAATACACTTGAATCAGATATCATGTGCAGATGAAGAAAAAAGAATAAATAATCCAAGAAGAGATGCCATGTACCCAGAACCACTTTCTAGGAAAGCCACCACCCCAGTTCTTCTCTGAATATGAAGGAGCATTTTTAAACTCATATCGTTTGTCTCCCCACTCAATCCAGCCTAAAGAAATCAAAGAAAAAAATTAGCTTGCAACAATAAAAAGAGTAATTACATCTTCCAACGTTCTGGATGGAAGTATTACGAGTCAGACATAAAACTGAAGGCAAACTGTACAATGTATTTCTCAATCAGCACAAAATCGGAAGTCTTTGTATGCAATCAATACATGAAGTTTAGTTGCACAAGATAATGCACTTGTGGTTGATATTATAGATCATAAAAAATATGGCCTATAATGAACCTATGATGATGATCATGATCATATAACTGTTTCTTCAAGCAATTTTTACCTTCTCCAAGCAGTGAAATTTACTAAGTGTGTTCCATTACATATTCAACTATAGAGTAATTAGATTTTGCCGTCTCCGTTGTCATGAATATGATCTTTAATACCTCATTAGTGGCACTCAGATGAGCAAATTCTTTATCAAAGGGCAGTGGAATAGAAAGTCATCATTATCCATCACACATCAACATCACAAATATATTGAGTCAGAAGTTCAATATATACTTCAATTGAATAAACTTTTTCTGTACATAAAGGGCAACTAGGAGGCAGAAGCATGCACATACATAGATCTAATTGTTATCCGCACACCAGAAACTTAAAGCCATCGATTGAAAATCAAAAGGAGTTGGAAAAACAAGGTAACACCTGTTGAAAGACCCCCTGCCATACATATCTGCCAATGAGGTTCAAATACAGGAAAAGCTGCAAGCCATCCTGCTGTGGACTTTTGCTTTGACCCAACATTTCCCCATCCATAAACAGGTCGTGTGCTATATGCCCAGCGTGCAGTCTTTACAATCTCTGCATAATTGGTCCTGTCAAGTTAAATCATATCAAAACAAGCAGATATATATGGTTATATGACATTCTGCTAAAATCAATTCAGCGTAGTTGTTTAATACATCATTAAATAAAAAAATTGGGAGGTATACCTTCCATCATCACAAATAGAGCCTTGATGCCAAAGTGGGGTAACTTGGAAACCCTCTAACACCCTTCTGTTGAACTCCTAAACCGAATATTTTTATAATTACAGTTGGAATTACAGTGTCCCGATTCATATGAGATAGAATGGTTCTTAAATCGGTAAAATTAGTGGAATGCATACACTAAGATAACATCATTGTAAACAATAGCATTGTCCTGCTTTTTCAATTATGTGTTGGGGAGTGGGAGGGTAAAAATGAGTCAGCACATATGTAGTAAATCAAACAAAATGGGGATAAGCATTTTTTAGGAGCTCTTAGAGGAAGCATGCTCACCTGTGGAGGGACCTCTTTCTTTGGAGGCCGCATATTATTTTGCAGTGCAAAAGTATTTCCAAGCATCAGCTCGCCCCTGTCTACCAAAAGCAAGGTTATCACTTAAAGTTCATTCCATTTCCCTAAGAAGTTCTAAAGCACTAATTCAATGAGCAATTCCACCAACAAATGTAATTTCCTTGATTTTTTTTTCTTGAAGAGAGAAGATACATTATTCCAACTGACTCAAAAAGTTCTTTTTTTCTATTTGGGTGTGTGAGGGAGGGACTTGAAAGTGTCATATAAACTGAAAGCATCCTATCATCTGTCAGTGGAATAATCGATAGCCACAGGTCTATGTGACTTGTGCTTCAAAAAATCTAATTCAAAGAAGATGAGGTTCCTAAATAACTAATCATGGAAAAGAAGATTGGAGTTGAAACCATTACTAATGATCATATTGGATCTTTTTTTCTTAAACTGAATGCTTATCAAAGTCAAATATCTACAGATTCCCATCTTTCCCAATGTTAGTATTTCGCTTTAATACTCTAAACAAAAAAACCATCTTGATGGACAAAATAGAAGACACGTTGATGTGCTTACTTCCCCAAAAGTTCTTTGATTCTTCAGTGTACTGGCAAATATACTTGTCGTCGGCCCCCAGAATTTGAGCTCCAACACCTGTAGATCGAGTCCCATACTGTGCCTGCTCCAGATTGCTCAATTTCTTAGAGAACGCTGGGTTCTCTACAGAATACATGAAGCAGAAACTCTGCCTACATTCTGGAATAGAAACCCTGAAGTACCATCCTTCAAAAAATCTCCGAGCCGTTCCATCAAAGTGGTATCTGAAAAAGATCCAAGATGTTTAAAAAAAAAAAAAAAAGATCAATTTTAGTGCTTCACAGAATACGTTCATTATTTATGTCTACTATTATAAAGGTCATACAAGCTCAAATTTAGTTCTATTGACATGAAATTGGTAAACATCAGTCAAGAGACAAAAGGGCAAAAAAGAAAAAATAAAACAAAAAAACAAAATATCTTCCATTCTGCTGAGAGTTTGTCAAGAAGCCCAAACTTTACAATTGTACAGACAAAGGTAAAGCAGTAGCATTGAATAAAATTACTCCACATAGTAACTCATTTTTCAAGAAATCATAACAAAAAACGGAAATCACTTCTAATTACTGCAACTTTTTTTTTCCTTTAAACAAGAATCCGTGAATTCTGAACTAATTGCCAGACATAACAAGATAATGAAAGGTAAACCAAAAAAAAAGAAAAGATAGAAAATTACCCGCTGTGTGGCGTTCGGAGTGGGCGATTGGCAGGCGTAGGTTCATAAACAGGCTCCACATTAACAACTCCAGAATCAGACTCATTATTGATAGGGGGATTAATTGAGGAAGTGCTCAGTGCGGCTTTTACTGCAAACCGGTGGCGCGGTTTTTTCCCGAACGGCAGCCCCGCCGGAGGAAATGGAAGTTTTGGCGCGGGTTTAAGACGAAAAGCCGACGAATTGAAGGATGTATTATTGGAGAGAGTGCACGCATTCTCCATCGATGAAGTCCAAGAGCCAAGTGTGCGAGTGTGTGTATGAGGCGGAGAAACAGAGTGGTAGCAGTTAACACGGTGGCGTGTCGGCCACGGCGACGGCGACACTTGGTACTTGGTAGCAGGCGCTTTGACGTGTCCAAATACAATCATCAGGAAATTACTGCTTATATAATCAGATACTTTCCAAAATTTTACTGAATTTTCTTTTCCTTAAATAAAAAAGATATTATACTGATTTTATTATTTTTACAAACAAGATTACACTGATTTCTTGAAAAAAATATTCGAAAGTAATTTTATATTACAAGTAAATGATGATTTAATAAAGTGCCGTTGTGTAAATAAGGAAACATATCGATAATCAAATTCAAATAATTATATACGAGTGTTTGCAAAACTTACCAACTATAATCACAATTTTACATTACTAAAAAGAAAAAAAAAAGTCGTTGGTAATGTTTTCAGTGTTCGTATCTAGAATCCAAAATCCAAGATAGATTATTGGTGCTTTTAGGTAATTATCATATTTTTATAATAAACATACATAATTTTATTTCTTCCTCTTCTAATAAGTTTCATTTTATAATTATCATCGAATTCAAGATAATCGTGAGAAAATTATTTCAATGTTAGTTTACATTGATTGAACGTGTGTACATGTCATACATATGTAATAAATTTGTGTGGTCTAGTTTAAACTAAAATTGAAAATTGGTCTTATATTGTCACGTGTCATGCTTTATTGTGTAATTAAGTATTCATATCACGTCGTTTCTACAGTCTCTTTTTTTCCCATCAAAGATACTCGTATTTGGAAGAAGAAAATTACAACATAAACCATTGGCCCTGTTACATGATCTCACTAATCACATAGCAAATATTCCTCAAAAAGATGATGATGATGATCTTCACCCACCCTCACTTAAGGACTTGCATTTTCACTTTCAAGTTCAAAGCAATACCTTGAGAAAATGTCTTTGAAGCTAACGACATATTAACAACGAATCGCGCCATAGCAAAGAGAAGGAGCAGAGATGCCAACTCGATGTCAGATCTCACCAAGGCAAGATACCCAGAAACGAACGATATAGTCTCATAGAAATCTACCAACACAATCAAGAACAGAAGCATGCAGAAAGCCAGAAGAAGAGAGATAAATATAGCAAAAGTAAGAAGAAGCAGTGTACAAGATATGAGTGTAGCGTGCAGGACGGCGAGAAGGATCAGATCGACATTGGGCAGCATCGAACAATGGCTTTCATTAGTTCTTGAAGCAGACAATGTGATTTGCCTTCAAAGGGTGGACAAACTTTTCATTTGGAAAAAAAAGATAGAGTGAGTTCCACTCATTCTTGCTATACCCAAACTTCTCTACTACTCTTTATCGCAATATAATACAAATTACAACTAAGGAAAAGAAAGCTTTGGTTGTCAATGGTAATGGTAAATCACAAATGGTGTACAATACTCATTTAAAATCAGAAAATGATAACACAAATAAAATGGGCTAATGGCCAAATTTGCAAATCTTCAAGCAAGAGATGGCATGAAATAGTCAATCACTCTAAGTAGATGGCACCATGCATCCGTTTCAGAGATGGCAGGCAATGCAAGAAACGGCTAAATTTCACCAGCTGTACAGAAATACCATTCCACCTCAAGAAACAGAGAAGTAATATACAATGGTTCTTCTCTCTCTGACTATCCCCAGATTCCATAAACGACGATTTGCTGCAAAAACATTGCAAGCACGTGTTCTTCAGACTGTGAACAGCACAAGATTTTGATCAACCTTTCCTGCACTTTATGCAAAAAATTTAAACAAATGAAAATTTGAGCTTGGTAAACTGAAGTAGGAAATTTGTAGATGGGAGATATGAAATGCTAAACCTGATCCTTATTACCTTAACTTCACTCTAGTGGAGAGGTAATGTCCAAAATACGACTTGTAAACCAGTTACGAGGGTAGGAATATGTCTCAGTGGTGTGATGCCAAACCATGATTCCTGATGAGTTCATTGAAAAGCACTCCATTTGTCTTTCATCCTCCACCAATTGCTCAATGAATGAGCTCGCCTGCAATAGAGTAAGTATGTCAGCAATGAGAACAAGATTTATATCTGGGCTCCTAACGATTCACTATATTCTTGCATTTTATGTAGAGCTTATGTACAAATCCTCAGCCCAATATCTTCTATGCATACACTATAGGCATCTGGATGGTTGAAAGCAGCATGATTCTTAAAAAACAGCTTTATATGGTTTGGTATAAAGGTCAAGTTCAAGTTCAAGTTTAGAAAGATCAACCACATTTATACTGATTAAATTAGGCACGCTATCAGAACAGTATGGGGCTACTCACTTGCAAGTCTTCTTTCACTGTCACAAGCTGCCTTATAGGTTCAATAGTAGGTCGGTGCCATCTCTTCGAATCCCAAATGATGGTGCTATTAAAAGCAAAACCAGACATCTCAGCATGGAACCTCTGAGATCTTTTCACCATGTCAACCACATGCCACCCTATCACTTGGGAGCTGTTACAAATTGGACCCTCCGAGAAAATTTTGCTTGTGCTTTCCACCAACTTGGCCACAGTCCATGTCCCGATCCGACTGCATTAAGAAAAATATTCAGTGTAGTCACAACATATGTAGAATGATGA
The DNA here is from genome assembly GCA_954870855.1 of Scutellaria minor. Taxonomy (NCBI): domain Eukaryota; kingdom Viridiplantae; phylum Streptophyta; class Magnoliopsida; order Lamiales; family Lamiaceae; genus Scutellaria; species Scutellaria minor. The sequence goes on from OX940725.1 coordinate 5,147,076, forward strand.
ACTTTACACTGGAATCTCCAGCCCTACTGCCTGGAGAAAAACCAATAGAATAAGAGAGTTGATTATTTGCAAAAAATTTAAGAAGCTTACAGGTTAAACTCAGTGTAAAGTGGAAAAATATGAATCAGAATCTCCTTAAGAAATTTATACAAGTCTTATGTGTATATTCACTTTACTTCAGCTGGTGTTTATACATAGTTACAGCATCATAATCTGGTAATTTTCTACATTCCCAGCTCACTAACTAGGCACATATAAAGATGCCCCAAGAGACTTACAAGTTTGCTTTTAAATTGGATCCTTTTGTTATCTCTAAATTAGTAAATGAACTCAGGATACTATAATAGTACTTCCCTGACAATGGACAACTTTAAACTAAAGCAAATGATAAACAACATAAAAGTAACAGGGAAATATAACTCAAGCCAACACAAAACCAAAATACAGGATGAAATTAGCTTAAACTCAAGAAAGTACCTGATGTTTCTCATTTGGTCAAAGAGACCAATAGAGTATATCTTATCATCATCTGCAAAGTAAACAATCCCATCAAGACGGTGTGTCTCTATGTGTGAGAGGGCCACATTCCTAAGGAGCGCACTTATATTTGTTATCTCAGTAGAGTTCTTACTACTGCATACCAGATGTCTGTACATGACACCAGTGCTCCTCAACAATTCAGCTGTTTCCATGGACTGATGATTCACCTCCACAACTATCCACAGAAGAGGATGTTCGACTAGTTTTAATGTCTGTGCCATGCGATTCAGATAGTAGACCTGAAGTGGTCTAGCAAACGTTGGGGTTACGATGATCAGAAGCTTATGGGAGACCACATTAGTGGCCAGATTTGACGAATTGTTCAAAACAGTTTGGTCAACAGGTGGAGTATTTTGTTCAATATTCACTGGCTCTGATGTAGAATTCTCTTTCAAAGAAAATCTGCTAGCTATCGACATCTCACTTCTCTGAAGGTCATCTTTTGCAACTGGTTGAAGCAACTCAAAATTGAAAGCTTGGTGCTTAGGCATGAAATTTGTGGACAAATTCCATGGAACAAATGGGGTAAGCCCAACAAACACACCAATAATAAAGCACAATAAGAAATGTAGATATGCTCTCCTCCAAATTTGCCCCTTTAACTTTGATCTATCAAAGGGCCGAGAAGACCGTTGTGAGAAAAGACCAAGAACAAAACTCTGGACTTTATACAATACATAGTCCAAGGAACCCGGTGATGAAGACAATAGGCCACCATGTGATGGGTAGTTCTGACTGTTAGAAGACGACTTGGACAAAGGCGACGCAACTTGACAAGCTTCACCATTTATTAGAGCTCCTGGCCGAGGAACAGGAGACAATGTTCTTCTGATTGATGCCATCACAAAGCTGTACTTGAATACAATTGTGCCCAAGATACTTTAAGGCAATGATGCACCAAGATTTCACCCATTCAATGTTTCAATCTTGACTGTTATAGAGATCCCTCCAACCAAGCAACATCTGCCTAACATAGCAATAATGCAGTATGGCAGCTTTCGCAATATATAGCTGATATTTATTTGTTGCTAAATCAAAGTAGATATATATTCGTCTTCCCCTTTATGCTACTTTAAAACAAAGATCCATTCTTTTCACGATACATCCTCCAAGCTATAACAACATACTCCCTTTACGGACATTAACCTTCAAAGCTCTGAAAATTCTGCAAATTGAAGAAAACCTAAATATTAACGAAGTCCATTACTTTCTTCCTGAGACGTATCCTGAGAAATGCCATTCAGAAATCCAATTCAAAGGCAAATTCTTCTCCAAGAATACTAGCATAGATGCCAGACTACAAATAATTGTGCCAAATTTATTTTTACCCAATGAAAAAATTCAACATCCCACTAATTATTTGTATCTTTTTACTCTCCATAACTCTGAAACGAATCTCAAACACCGCCATGGAGAACACCAACAAAAAAATTTCCAATTATATCATTCAAAAACCAGATTTGAGGCTTAAAATAATGAAAAGGGGCTCTTAAATGAAATCAGTTTACCTTGTTTTCATCCCAAAATTAATGGACCTTCAATCTTTTGAAGCACCCTGAAAGCCCAGAGAAAAAAAAAAAAGAAAGATACAAGCAGTACACTGTTAAGCTTTATACAACATCAAGAATATCTTCCCCTCCCTCCCTCTTTCTCTCTGTGTGTGTGTATATATATATATAATTGTAAGTTAAATTGTTAAAATGACTTAACACAGTAAGCTCGATTGCGTTAGTGTTTGAATCTGGGAATATAGAAAGAGAGGTGTTGGAAAGAGAGTGATAAAAGAGCAAATGGAAAGAGAAAAAGCATGTGATGTGTGTGTTTTCTGCAGAATTGCACACTCATCAAATCACAAGAGAAAGTTAGGGGAATATATATATATATATATAAATTCAAGGAAAAGAGGGCCCCAGAATGCTAATAATTAATAAAATTATTTTGTTTTCAGATCTGTTCTTCTAAAAAGACACTGAAAAATTGTGTTGAAATTCAAACCAAGAAAAGACAGTATCTTAGCATATGTTAATATCAGGTCAAGAGTATCTAACTTTTGCCTAAACATAATAACATTATTATAAGCACACAACTTGAATAGTTTTTGCATTTTTAGATCAAGGAACCAACCACAAAACTCCATTCAAAGATTGAATGCAATGAGTATTATTGAGTTGGCGTTATTAATGTTCCAAATATATCTGCAGACCACAAAATTAAAATGTTTTTAAGATTTTTTCCTTGTAATGTATCCATGATATATGGTAGTTTTTTTTTCTTTTGAAGTGTAACGGCTTTTATTGAAATAACAACGGTGTGATAGAGATGGAAATGAGATAAGAAAATGATATTTTTATTATAAGTCTTTCAAATTTTTAAACACTAAAATTGACTCTTTTTTATATTCATTGTTAATATACATACAAATACGAATACATATGAGCTACTCATATATATATATATATATATAAACTTTATATTATATTTGATGCATTTCAATAAAGTGTAACAAGATACAAGAAGGCAAGAAAATGAACAAGGAAGAGATGGTATATCAGAAACGACTCAAATTCATTATTGATATTGATGGGTCAAATATTGTAATGAATTAAGTAAATATTAATAACACGCAACACTCACCTACGTACCTTATTGTATGTTCCATCAACTTAGAAGGAACATGAGGATTTTTATTTTATTTTTTTGGAAAAGACAGCTTTCAATACGTGGGGGCCAGTATCAGCCTAATGAATGATGGTCATCCTAATAAATTTGTTAGCGCTCCATTGAAAACATTACATTTTTATTAAAAATGTCACATGATCATTAATAACACCCTCAATAACAACATTGAGAGTGGTGCTCTTAAAAATAATTTCATTAAATTAAAAATTCAATAGAACTAAATAACAACTTCAAAACAAATCGCCTCCCAATTGAATTCTTCTATTTACTCAATCATTAGAATTCCATCTCGTAATTAAATACTTCTAATATCCACCATAGGCATAATAGTAGTGTTTTTTCACACCTGTAATGTATCAAGATTAAAAAAAATACACACACACAATTTGAAATAAATAGATTCCATATCATGGTCTCCAACCAAAGTTTACAAAAGCAGCAAATTAAATTAAACTATCCCTATATCCTTTTTTTTTTTTTTTTGTTTACATTTATAACAAATTCTCTGTAATAAGTGAAGTGATGGAAGAAGAAGAATGTCTACAAAGTCGAGCATGATTGTAAACAAGGCATGCTTTGCAAAAGTATCCATTTTGAGGGCTACAATGCCTATGTTGAGAACAAACACACAAGCCTTCAAGTGCACAACCATCTTCCTTGAAATCGTTATTTCTCCCAAACACGACTTCATCAGACCAATCACCGCCAAACATATTCTCAGGATCAACAACCATCTTAGCCGCAACAAAATCACCAAACCTAGGATACTTAGATGCCACGTCAGCAAAAGCCAAGTTCCTGTTCTTGGCCCAATGTGGCTTGAAGAACGCCATCTGCTCCACTTCGTCCATCACATCCTGATTCAGTCTCGTCTGCTCGATAATAGTTGAAATCAACTGCAATCGAGTCCTCCGAGTGCCCTAAATAGGCTTCGGATTGATGCGTTGATCCCACGCGCATCTGCTTCTGATGAGTAGAGACAGGAGCCTGAGGTTTGCATTTGGCCTTGAACCTGTGAACATTAGCTTCTTGTTCTTCAATCCGCTGTTTTGTATGCAAATAAAGTGGTTGCTATTGTGCATTTTTGGTTTACAGCTATATCCATCTCTGCAACTTTTTCTTGTCAACGGATTGATATTTGCTTAACAAATTTCAAACATATATATACAGCCTATGTTCCAAAGAAGTAACAAACGTAATGTTGGAATCGATTTGGAGAAGATGGCAAAATTGGATTGAAATCCGAAATAATCATAGACGCCATCTCCGGAGGTGTTTAAGGGAAGTCGATCATCGTATCTGTAGACAGCTGTATGTTTTGATGGATACCATTCAATGTCACCAAACTCGTGTTTATTGCCATGTTCCATTAAATCATTCTCAATGTCACTATCATTTCTGAAATGATATATATATATATATATATATATATATAAAGACTTGAAATAATGTATCTAACCTTAGAGATGACTCCCAATAACCCCAAAGAGAGTTTTGCAGCATTAAACAATGGGTTATTTGTGTCCAAAATCATAACTTTAGCAAAACCTTCAGATTGGTTAGCAGGAACTACAAGCCTAATCCCGATTACATGATCATGAACGGCTCCGCCTCTGCCCCGCCATGAGCTGCCGTGTGCTCCGGTGCTTATCACTCCGGGGACGTTAACAACTTCCCAGTACGGCGCTGGCACCAGGCTGAGCCCCTCCTGCTCCACCCTGTCGATCAGGGCCCGAAGCCTGACACCAGCGTCTGCCGTCACTGCTAAATTAGCCGCATCAACCTCGATACCGGAGTTGTACCTTTCTGTGCTTATCAGGATTGCACTTCCATTGCGGGCTGCGGGGCAGGCCCATTTCGGCGTGGTGTGTGCGAATTTGGACACAGCTTTTACTTTGAGCTTCTTCATGTTAGCATTGGCCACGGCTGATCGGAGTTCCTCTTCGGTGGTGGGGTACAAGGCGCGGCTGACGTGGCAGGCTTTCGGATCACCCCAAATTTCGAACGCGCTGGTGAGTGTGCACCCTGTTTGGTCGCACTGGATCGGGCTTTCGGGTGGCATGGCCCGAATCGAGTCTAAGCCAAACACGACAAAAAAATTTGAAAATAATTATTGGATATCAACTTTTTTCTAGAGAAATTGATCAGGTAATATCTTTCAAAGTAGTTGAGAGTATATATATATATATATATATAGGGTTTTATGAGTTAGGTTTATTTTAGTAAAGACCACATATGTAAACGTTTTGTCCTAATTCAAAATTGGATTGAACATTTATTTGTACGCTAAGACAGGTCATAAAATGGGCAAAAATAATAATTCTTATTTATTCATAATACTTTCCTTACAGAAATTAGAATCATTGACTTTCAATTTTAATAATAAATATGCACATTGTCCATTGCCACTTGGAGACCTAATTTGTCTCTAAAGAAACTCATATAGTTCGAGTTGTTACACCGAAATGAAATAAAAAGTTTGTTTACCTTGTATATATATTAAATAATATTCTTTTGCGGTATTGGACGAGAAGATATTTCATTTTGGAATTTATTTCATCAGTTATTGTTGTATGCAATTTGATAACATCAATTTAATTAGTGCGTATGAAGTAATAGAGCAGGAAGGATATATAGTGCACGTTGGGCGATGATAACGCCGCTCTTGGTGTTGATAACATCTAGAACAACACTTATACTACATATATATTCTCCTCATGTTTATTATCAAATCAAAATAACATAATCAATTCCAAATATTATCTTAACCTATCTTTTATAATTAGAGAGATGAAGAGCTCCTCACCCAATTGAAATGATATATTCGAATGATAAATTTTCATAATATTTTAAAGAAAATAATCTGACGACCCACATTAGGGTTGATTGTTGAAAGATTTCTCTACACATCTACAATAATAATTCAATTTTATAAAATCTCGTAATTAACATAAATTTTAACTATAGACATTTATTTACAAAATTCAAAACTTGATTTCCTAAATCCTAGATAATCACCTCCTAAACATTGTTTTAGTTTATCAAGGACCAATAATTCAGCCCAGACTCTCTTTCTTTTTACTGGGCCTCTCAAGTCCAAATGTATAGGCTAGCAACAAGGGTGTTGGCAGTGATCAACGGTGGTTTGGTTAGACGAGTGGCAATCTATATTAAGACTAATTTCATCCTATCTACATTTTGAAAAAATTAATAATTTTAAATTACATAATTTCATATTTTTCTAATTCAAAAACGTTATTCAATTTCTTTCTTTCCCTTTTTTTTTTTTGTTTAATTAAAGTTAGTAATTAGTACAACCAACTGTCTCGAGAGAAGACAAAGAATGTAGTACTAATAATTAGAAGGATATTTTATGTTTATCCAACCATACTTCCCAAAATTCTTAAATATATCATTAGTACTCAATCTATAACAATTAACAAGTATGGGATGACTTGGACCAAGTTTAACCATTAGACAAAACATTTTTAGTACTCATCATCTTTACACTTAGTTTTAAGATTAGTATTTTATGAGACCGTCTCATTAATTAATTTTAGTTAGACGAGCGTTAACCATAATATATAATCCATAAAAAAGAATTTAATCAATAAAAATAAGTTTGGATTATGGATAGTTAGGCTTGATCTCAAGAATATATACTTGTGATAAAGTTTCATATGAGTTTTTATGTAATTTTTATTGTTTGAAATATCTTTAGAAAATATAATAAAAAAATCCAAGAGAATGATAGAGCAACTTCAAAACAAATTATTTCCCAGATGAATTCTTCCATTCCATATTTTAAAATTTCATCACGTTATTAAATATTTCGAATATCCACCATAAATATAATTGTAGGGTTATTTTATACACATAATGTATCACAATAATAATAAAAAGTGAACACGCTATTTGAAATAAATAAATTCCGTGCATGGTCTCCAATAAATTAAATTAAAATATCCCTTTATCCTTTTTTATTTTTTTTTATAACGTTTTGTGTAATAAGTGAAGTGATGGAAGAAGAAGAATGTCTACAAACTGGAGCATGAGTGTAAATAAGGCCTGCTTTGCAAAAATATCCATTTTGAGGGCTACAATGCCTATCTTCAGAACACACAAGTGCACACCCATCTTCGTTAAAATCGTTAATCTTCCCAAACACGACTTCATCAGACCAATCACCCCCAAACATTTTCTCTGGATCAACCGCCTTCTTCGCTGCAACAAAATCACCAAACCTAGGATACTTGTTAGCCACGTCAGCAAATGCCAAGTTCCTGTTCTTGACGAACGCCATCTGCTCTACTTCTTCCCACACATCTTGATTCAATCTCGGCGTCGAAGCTTCGTCTGCTCGATAGTAATTGAAATCAACCACAACCGAGTCCTCCGATTGCCCTAAATAGGCTTCGGATTTTCCGATGAACAGTATGAGGATGCCGTTGTAGATGTCCACTCCGCAGAAGTTCTCCGGCTTCAAGTCGCGCAGCCTTTTCACGTCGCGGATGAAATCGGATTCGTAGAAGAAGAGGCCATTGATTCGTGGATCCCACGCGCATCTGCTTCTGATGAGTAGAGACAGGAGCCTGAGGTTTGCATTCTGCTTTGATGTCCGATGACGGGATAACCTGTGAAGATTAGGTTTTGTTTTTTGATGTAATCAAAGAGCTTGCTAATATGCATTTCCATTTACATCTTTCAGCTTCTCACCAACTTTTTCTGCACCAATTACAGAATTAATTGTCAGCGAATTGAATCAGTTATTTTTTAATTCAAGATTAATATTTATTTGAGAAATTTCAAAAACACATACGAGATATATTTGGAATGAATGTATGTAGTTCGAGTGAAGTAACAAACCAGATGCTCGAATTGTTTGGGAAACGATGGCAAAATTGGATTGAAATCTGAGAAAATCATTGACTCTCCATCTCCAGAGGTGTTTAAGGGAAGTCGATCATCGTATCTATACACAACTGAATGTTTTGATGGATACCACTGAATGTCACCAAACTCGTGTTTCTTGCCATGTTCCATGAATTCGTTCTCAATCTCTTTATCATTTGTGAAATTGAATGTAACGCCCCGTTTGAATTTGGGTTCCAATCTGAATGTCACCTATATATATGAAATTAATTTGGTTATTCTTTAATCAGATCATTATTCTCTCTCATTATTCATATTTTGGAATTACATCTAATAGCTTCAACATTCATGAAAACATTTTTTTTCTATATACATATTACTAAACAATCACGTGATAGCCGAAGTCAACTATGAAATTCCTTGTGTACTCCATGTACAAATTCCAATTTTTGAAGAAACCTAATACTATAAAGTCTAAATACAATAAAGTAATAAGATATATTGCATAATTTTCTTTTTTTTTTGAGATACTATATATATTGCATAATATTAGGAGATGGGTAAATTGATGGATCTAAAAACAACTTTGCTTAATTAGATGGTAATGAACCTAATTTTCAAGATATATCTTTTTTTTCAAGGAATTAGATATTGCTCATGGTTATGCAAGGAAATAATAGTTAAAGGCATATAAGATAACCCAACCATCTTTTTAGGGCCCTATCGATCAGGGCCCGAAGCCCGACGCCAGCGTCCGCCGTCACTGACAAATTAGACACATCAACCACGATACAGGAGTTGTACCTTTCTGTGCTTATCAGGATCGCACTTCTATTGCGGGCCTCGGGGCAGGCCCATTTAGGTATGGTGTGTGAGAATTTGGACACGGCTTTTCCTTGAGCTTCTTCTTGTTAGCGTTGGCCACGGCTGATCGGAGTTCTTCTTCGGTGGTGGGGTACACGGCGTCGCTGACGTGGCAGGCGTTCCGATCACCCCAAATTCCTTACGTACTTTGGAGTGTGCACCCTGTTAGTTGGTCGCACTGGATCGGGTTTGGGGGTGGCATGGCCCGAATCGGGTCTGAGCCAAACACGACAAAGACTAAAGTGGTATAGAATTTTTCGAAAACAATTATTGGCTATCAACATTTTTCTATGAGAAATTGATCAGGTAATATCTTTTAAAGTAGTAGAGGTATATATAGGGTTTTATTGATTTCATTGGAAAGGAAGTCAACGAAATTGGGCAACTTAAAGTGAATGCTAAGACATGTCCTAACATGTTCGTGCTACCAAGTTGGATTGGATATCCAGTTGTGATTTTCATTAATTATATACATAATCAACGTCCTAGAATATGGTACAACTGGCAATAAAATGATGTATTTATGTCTTGGCATAAATGGATTAATAATAGATCGAAAATAATTTTTAATGTGCCCACCACTAACATATAAAGATCTCATTCCTTTAAATATTTTGATTTGCAATTAATGATTGTTTTGTATTTATGATACATGAATGGTCACATTAACATGTGTTCACGATGGATAGAGTAACAGTGTTGAATAATAGATATACAATTACGAACATTCACATATGTATATAGAAAAATGGATCGAGATTTTCATACATATAATGTTACTTATATATAAATGTACAAATAGACCAAATATTATAGTTGATATAGTTGGATCAAATGTAACATTTATTTATATATTACTCTTTCTGCCGCGAGACACACCCCCAAGAAAAAGAAAGGGGAAGAGATGGCATGTCCTACTACACTCCATTACTGCACTATCATATATTCATATAGAGTATACATACAAATTAATTATACGGGAAAATAGCCTATTGTACCACAATAAATAAAACTAATAATAAATTTACCACAAAATATAGTGATTGTATCAAAATACCACAAATTATAACAAACTTACAAAAATACCACAATTTTTGACCGGTTCTAATGTGAGTAGTGAGCTGATGAAATTGAAAATTAATTGGGCCATCTAACAATCAAAGCACTTTGAGGGTATTAAATGAAAATTTTCAAATGCCTACCACTATTAAACGAAAATTTGCACTATTAAACTAAAATTTGTAAATTTTCATTTAATAGTGCAAATTTGCAAATTTTCGTTTAATAGTGATAGACATTTACACTATTAAACGAAAATTTATAAATTTGCACTATTAAACGAAAATTATTTGCACTATTAAACGAAAATTTGCACTATTAAACGAAAATTTGTAAATTTTCGTTTAATAGTGCAAATTTGCAATTTTTCGTTTAAGAGTGCAAATTTTCGTTTAATACCCTCAAACTGATTTGATTGTTAGTTGGCTCAATTAATTTTCAATCTCATCAGCTCACTATTCACATTAAGACCGGTTAAAAATTATGGTAATTTTGTAAGTTTATTATAATTTGTGGTATTTTAGTACAATCACTATATTTTGTGGTAAATTTATTATTAGTTATATCTATTGTGGTACAGTAGACTATCAACCCATTAATATATTCATATTCATATGTGGTAAGTTGGTAACTGTATTATGTGCATGCGGCGATTATTTAGAAGTGACAATAGAACGGAGCAGGGTTTGGTGTGCAATGGCGGGGGTGGGCCCAGGGTGTATCCCGTTATATTTATTTACTTAAAAATAATACTTATATTGGGCCCACAATTGCATTTGATGATATCTTTTAGCCTATGAAGGCTCAATAGTTCAACCCAGGCTCTTTCTCTCTTTTTACTGGGCCTCCCAAGTCCAAATATGAAGGCCCAATAAGGGTCTTGGCAGTGATCAATGGTGGTTTTGGTAGAGGTAATATCTTGTTTAATTTGACGTAGATAGATTCTGTTTTAAGATTACATGGTTTATGTGATATCTCTTATATGGAAATTTATTCCCACTCATGAACATAGATCACCAAAAAAATAGATTTGTGATTTGAATTTTAATAATAAATGAAAGTTGTGATTTTTTCTTTGTTGCTAATTTAAAAAAAAAAATGTTAGGATTATATTGCAAAGTTTGACAATATGGTGATTTATTTTGTAATTTGACCTCCAAATTTATTTTTGTTAGGAATTACATGACATCCAATATGACATGTGATGTGTCATGTTTGTTGGATGTATACATTCTAATCACAGGAAAATATAAATGCTATCTAAATTGTAACAGTGAATAAAGATCGTGATTCTTTTTTTTTTTACTAAATTCAAAAAATACGAATTAAATTAAAATTTACAAAAAAATGAGTTTTTTTTTTTTTTTCAATTACACATTTTCTAGTTAAAAAAACATTAATTTTCTTGTTTGACTAAAATTAGTAACAAGTACTGCTAAACTGTCTCTAGATTTAAAAAAAAAATGTAGTACTTATAATTAGAATGATATTGTCTTATCTCAACCACACATCCCAAAATTCTTAAACATATCATAAATTCTCAATCTATAACAAGTATTGGATGATTGGGCCAAGAAAGTTTCACCAAGAAACAAAATATTTGGGGTACTCATCATCTTTACATTTAGTATTTAAAAGTAGTATTCCTAAAGTCCTGTGAATTTAATTAAGAAAGATGGATGTTAACCAGAAGGAAAAAAAAAAGTTTAATTAGTAATAATATATTTGGATCGTAGATAACGAGGCTCCATTTCAAGAATTATATAAGTTTTTATGTTATTTTTATAGTTTAAAATAGGCTTAATAGTCAAAAAAAATCCAAACTTTTGTAGATTTTTGTTATTTTTGCCAATCTTTTAAATTTTATCAATTTGTCCATGATTTTATCATTTAGTAGGAATTTTAGCCAATTTTAGATTTTAGTCAAAATTGATGACATGTCTCTCAACTAGTTGCCACATGGATCAAGTTTCAAGTACACATCACCAATTTTCTAACTCATTAACTAAAATTATTAGACTAATCCGATTCCATATGAACAAGTGAATACAGATTGGAGAGCAAATAATCTGGTGCATATGGGCCGTTGATTAATCCCATCGTAAATTCCGACAAAAAAACCCAACCGTGACATGAATTCAATCCTCTCCAGTTTTTCCTTGAGCCCACTGCACATTCTAATTTATCAATGAAACATCATTGTCTAAACTCAACTCACTGCTATTAATTGTTAGCTCATTCATCTTCTCTACTCTTATCATCCTATCTCTTTCTTTCATTGCAACCCCGCCTTTAATCGGCGCAACCGTGGAAGACCCGCCTAAGGGCCCAAAATTACAACCCTTTTTTTAATCTGGGCCAAAAGGAGAATCCCCATGCGAGTAGCTTTTCTGGAACTGATCAAAAGAGCTCTATCCAAGAGGCCAGAAAAATATTTATAATATTATCTTCTGGCAAAATATTTTATGCTTCAATGATAAGTCAAATTTGTAATAATGGTTTCTCAAGGGTTTTTATAGTGTTTTTAATTGGGGTGCTCATATTCCCACCGTGAAATGATATCAAGGGGTGTAAATTAGTTGTTGGGGTGTTTGAAACTTGGTTTTTCATAGTAGGTGAGTACTATGGATCAAGTTAGGATATTGGTGATGTGTACTAGAATATTGGTGATGTATACTTGAAGCTTGATCCATGTGGCAACTAGTTAAGAGACATGTCATCAATTTTGACTAAAATTTGAAATTGTCTAAAATTGCTACTAAATAATAATATTATGGACAAATTGACAAAATTTAAAGAATTGACTAAAATAGCAAAAACTTACAAAGGTTTGGATTTTTTGACTATTAGACCTTTAAAATATCATTGAAAAACATAATACCAAAAAATCCAAAAGGATGATAGAACAACTTCCAAACAAATTATTTCCCAATTGAACTCTTCCATTCGAAAATTTTGAATTTCATCTCGTAATTCAATATTTCTAATCCATACCATGTTTATAATATTTGTAGTGTTATTTAATGCACATAATGTGCCGCAAAAAAAAAAAAAAAAACACAAGTTCATGAAATGTAGAAGTGTAGAACTACATGTTTTGCTCCAACCAATGCTTATAAAAACAGTAAAAGAAATTATAGAATCCCTTATCAAAGAAATTATCATACATAATTTGTGTATGATAAATAATTAGGTAATTGAAGAAGAATAAGAATATCTACAAACCCGAGCATGAGTGTAAACAAGGCCTGCTTTGCAAAAGTATCCATTTTGAGGGCTACAATGCCTATCTTCAGAACAGATACACAGCCCTTCAAGTGCACAACCATCTTCGTTAAAATCGTTAATCTTCCCAAACACGACTTCATCAGACCAATCACCCCCAAACATATTCTCTGGATCAACAACCTTCTTTACCGCAACAAAATCACCAAACCTAGGATACTTGTTAGCCACGTCAGCAAAAGCCAAGTTCCTGTTCTTGGCCCAATGTGGCTTAGCCTCATACTTGAAGAACGCCATCTGCTCCACTTCTTCCCACACATCCTGATTCAATCTCGGTGTCGAAGCTTCGTCTGCTCGATAGTAGTTGAAATCAATCACAACCGAGTCCTCAGATTGCCCTAAATAGGCTTCGGATTTTCCGATGAAACGGATGAGGATGCCGTTGTAGATGTCGACTCCGCAGAAATTCTCGGGCTTCATGTCGCGCAACCTTTTCACGTCACGAATGAAATCGGAGAACTTGGTTGCGGGGAATATGGCGGTGGATTCGTAGAAGAAGAGGCCATTGATTCGTGGATCCCACGCGCATGACATGGCTTTATTTGCTTCTGATGAGTAGAGACAGGAGCCTGAGGTTTGCATTTTGCTTTGATGTCCGATGACGGGATAAGCTGTGAAGATCAGGTTGTTGTTCTTCAATCCGTTGGCTATTAGCTTCTTGTATGTAATAAAAGAGCTTGCTAATATGCATTTTCCATTTACATCTTTGCCCTTCTCTGCAGCTTTTTCTGCCAAAAACATATATGAAAACAACGATAGATTCACAGCAAGACATGAATGTATGTAATTCGAAAGAGGTAACAAACCAGATGCTCGAACTGATTTGGCAATGATGGCAAAATTGGATTGAAATCCAAGAAAATCATTGAGGCCATTTCCGGAGGTGTTTAAGGAAAGTCGATCATCGTATCTATACACAACTGTATGTTTTGATGGATACCACTGAATGTCACCAAACTCATGTTTCTTGCCATGTGCCATGAATTCATTCTCAATCTCTTTATCATTTGTGAAATTTAAGGTAATGCCCCGTTTGAAAGCTGGTTCAAGTCTGAATGTCACCTACAAATATAATATTATTCACTTACTTTCTAATCAGATCATTTTCTCTTATTATTCATTCATGTATTGAAATTATGTATAGTAGTTTCAACATTCATGAATACATAAATTTAAAAAAAAAAAAAAGATTAACGTAAATACCTAAATTAATTATGGAATTACAAATATGCCCCTATAAATTTTCCAAATTTAAAGGGACCTAATGCTGGCCCTTGGAATTAATGTACATCTATCTTTATATACTACAATGTAATAAGATAAATTCCACGATATTATCACTTTTTATATGTACATGTCTTGATGGTGATGCTAGCTTGTTTTGGATGAAGTAACCTAATTTTCAAGATTTTCTTTTTGAAGAAGAATATTGATCATGGGTACAAGGAAATAATAATAAAAGGTAAATAAGATAATTACACAAAAAAAAAAAAAAAAAGTAATGATTGTTTTCTTAAATATAACTTAAAATTGTTTGTATTTAAAAAAAAAAAAAAAAAAAAAAAACTTGATAATGTATTTTACCTTAGAGATGATTCCCAATAGCCCCAAAGAGAGTTTTGCAGCATTAAGCAGTGGATTATTTGTGTCCAAATTCATAACTTTAGCATAACCTTCAGATTGTTTGGCTGGAACGACAAGCCTAATCCCATTCACATGATCATGAACAGCTCCGCCTCTGCCCCACCACGAGCTGCCGTGTGCTCCGGTGCTTATCATTCCGGCGACACTAACGCCCTCCCAGTATGGCGCTGCCACCAGGCTGAATCCCTCCTGCTCCACCCTATCTATCAGGGCCCGAAGCCCGACGCCAGCGTCCGCCGTCACTGCCAAATTAGCTGCATCAACCACGATACCGGAGTTGTACTTTTCTGTGCTAATCAGGATTGCACTTCCATTGCGGGCCGTGGAGCAGGCCCATTTCGGTATGGTGTGTGAGAATTTGGACACAGCTTTTACTTTGAGCTTCTTCTTGTTAGCATCGGCCACGGCTGATCGGAGTTCTTCTTCGGTGGTAGGGTACACGGCGTCGCTGACATGGCAGGCTTTCCGATCACCCCAAATTCTGTACGAATTGGTGAGTGTGCACCCTGTTAATTGGTCGCACTGGATCGGGTTTGCGGGTGGCATGGCCCGAATGGGGCCTGAGCCTAACACGACGAAGATTAAAGTGGCACATAGAATTTTTTGACAATTATTGGATGTCAACATTTTTCTATGAGGAATTGAGGTTGTATTTTTCAGTAGTTGATATATTTATAAGGCTTTATTGATTTCATTAAAGACTTTATAATGTAATGTTGTCCCAATTGAAAGGGAAGTCAAAAAAAATAGGCAACTTGAAGTGGACGCTAAGACATGTCCTAAGATGTTCAGCAGTGATTTTTATTGATTAAAGACAGGATAAGGAATATAATATACATAATGCGACGAATATGCTGGCAAAGTGCAAAACATTGAAAAGATTTGGAGTGAAGTTAAGTAGGATATGAAGGTAAGTTTGTATACAAGTACACCAAAAACAGTATAAATAAATCTCAACAGGAAGAGAAAATAGGTCTTGAGAATATCAAACTGCAAAGCATAAATACCAGATAATTAAGTTTGCACTCAGAACTCAGTAAACGAGGACATGTCTAAGCACTGGAAAGAGGAGTTTAAGACTGAACTATCTATGAGCTTATTAGATTAATCATCAGTTATTTTCTTGAACACTCTTTCCCTACGCCATCCTTTCTCATTCTCTGTCTCTTCCTGCCCTCCATGTTCACTGTTCGAGGTTTCTCTTTTGTAGCTTTCCGTTTTCTAAGCTTAAAATCTTTTGCACTTAGAGTGAACTTGTTTGCTGCATCAGGAAAGCTGAAGTCGGATGGGTTTCGGTTTAGAGTGCACACACCTAATGCTGTATCACGACTTTCTGGCTGAGTCACAAGGCCACCAGAACCCTCCAAAAGAGTGGCTTTTGAGTTCCCAAGCTCATGTGTTACTTGTTGAACTATTAAGAAAAAAAGAAAAGAAAAAAAAAGCACAGTTTCAGAATATGTTGAAGAAGCGAGATATCATGTCTGCATTTTTAGGAAAGAAAGATCATACCTCGTAAATTGGATGATGAAGCTTTCTTTGAGCTTTCACCAGAAGTATAAACACCATACCCTAAACCAGAGAAGTGTTTTGAGTGGCTATTTTGTGAAAAGAATGATCCACCAAGATAGTTTTGGTTCTCCTTTCCGTTCAGGCGAGTGTGGTTGTCGCAGGGAGAGAAGGATTTATCGAGATATCTTTTGGTACCTGCTGCTTCAAATGAAGAGCCCGATACAATTCGCTGATCCATCAAGGACAACAACTGCATTGCTGGAATTGTATCATTTGAGTAAGGATCCAAAGATCCGACGGACGTGGAGATGGGCCCCATTCTCCCCTCCTTGATCGAAGCTGAATTGTGAACAGCTTTTTTTCCCTTGCCATCCTTCACATCAGATATGGTCTTCCCTTTGTGCCACCGGTCTGAGAATGAAGGCACACCCATGGTACTTGGTTGGATGGAATGTTTAGGAGCGATGCCAAGATGAAAGGGCGTGCTCTCTCTCATAGAAGGCCATATTAGTTCTTCCCCTGTACTGCATCTCGGTTTTGCCATTGTGGAACTTGATGCTGCATACTGTGCTTTCCTCTGTTGATTCGGTGTGGATGAACTGAAGAGTCTGAATTGGCTTTCCTCTGGTTTGCTCATGTTCAATCGACAACTGTTTAGCGGGGAGAAGTTTATGGGAACACTTTGTCTGGCTTCCATGTTACCATTTGCCACAGTTAAACCATTTCTTCTGTTGGCAAGAGGATAATCAATCATGCTTGGACGTCCATCCACATAGAGTGCAGAATACCCTCTCGTTGAAATATTCATTCCCTGCAAATGTCTCCTTGAATTTTCAAGTCCCCTTTCATGTTGCTTTTGGGCCAGTAGCTCAACAATTTCCATTGGTATATCATCTGATCTTCCAAGTTCCACATTGTGTTCTTTGTTTTTCGGCTCAAAGATTCTCAATTGCCTTTTGCCTTCTCTAGTTGTCTCATTAATGGAGGGGGCAGAGGCATCCTGGTAATCAGAAGCAAAAAACGATTAGCCACATAGATTAAACGGTAAAGTTGTTCATAACAAGATAGAAACAAAAATGTAAACAAATAACAATCTTCCATTTGGAAAGCTCAAATTAACAAAAAAAGATCAGCAAGATTGCAAAAAACAAAAACGATTAAGGCACACATTAGGAGACAATTTTTGACACCAACCAACAGTCAACAAACGAAATGACAATTGAACATTCGGAGAAGTCTGGCACAAGCACAATTAAACAGACAGACGCAGTTCCCAGTTATAAAAACAATTTTCGATAAATGAAGGCAGTCTATCACATTATAATGAAGTAAGGAAGAGAAAAAAAAAATTGCATACCAAAGTTTTTTGCAGAGGCAAGCTTCTCTTGTCAGAGAGAGTAGTAAACTGCTGCCCTTGTGACATATCAGCCTTCTCTGGAGATTCCTCATTGAGATCGGGAATTGCCCTATACTCCCTAACAGATGTTTGATCATTGGCAGTTCTTTCAGCATCCATAAAGCTGTAGAGTGAAAGGTCCAATGCAGCTTTCCCTCTTATATTGCTATCTCCTAAGTTATTGCTCTTTCTCACAGGCATTAAAGGTTCATGATCAAGTTCAACTTCAGCCTTCTTATTATTAGAATAACCAGAGATTTTCTCTATCTGTTGTCCAGATTTAGAACTTCTAAAACCTGATCCCATTTCTCCCATTATGTAAGCAGCACATCCCAACTTGCCATAACTAGTATCTAGAGGAACAGCATGTTGTTTCTGTAAATTCGCAGAGCATGAGCCATTTATCTGGGGAAACTCTCTCGTTGGAGCTGCTCCACTCTCTCTATGGGTCTGCTTCATCTTTTTGCTGACAACAAGAGCTTTGTTTCTTTTGTGCCTAATCCGCTGAGTCCTTGCACCAAGTCGCAAATCTAATCTCATAGAAGCATCTCCGTCTGATTTGGAGTCAGAAACTTCAATTCTTCTACAATTTTTTCCTGCCTCTAGCAAAGGGCCCTTGATACTCTTAGCAGCAGCACTTGGATAGATCACCCTTAAAGGTCCTCCATTTTCTCCAAAATCACTCTTTCTTTTCCTCTCAGGACTTGGAGTAGCAGCTTTTGCAACATCTAGCTCAGGTTGAGGACCTAAAACTGCTTCAGTCTCAGTAGATGCAACCTGCATTCCGGAGGATGAAACAGATCTTGTTCTAGGATTGTCACTAGTTGGATTCCTTTCTTTCACCATTATATCAGCTAGAGAACGCAACTTTGGTTTTCGTTTGTGTGGCAGTGCACTACAAGTACCACCACTTCCTGATGATGCATTATCTGCGCATGAAGGACGCTCAGCAACACCTAACATAATAGAAGCAGCTGTCAAGAAGCAAAACGTTTTTTTACCTTTGATAGAAGCAGTTCCAAAATAAAATTTTAAAATTCTAACAAAGTGTCAATTTACCTGTAGGATTGATAATATTGAGCCTTTCTATAATCTGCAATGGATTAGCCTCAGAAGTATCACATTGATTTTCAATTTCTTTGTCCATGGAATCTGTTTTACCTTTGTTGCCTGCAAAAATATTCTGCACATTACAGGTCTAAAGATGGGGAAAGTAGCTTTGTGCAATATGCTGACTATAAATGACAATCATTTTAAATTGATTATCTTCCCGAATGGCAATAACTTGAAGTCACCCAATTGAGTCTATAATCAGTATGGTCCTACATAACAGAAGTTTCATATGTTAGACTTCACATCTTTCTACGCAGCATAAATTGGACATGTTGTGGTTTGTACTTTGATCATTGTTTATCCCTACTCCACATAATCAGTATTGTCTTACCGTTATTCTCCATACCAAATGTATGCATATGTACATGCACACAATTAATGCACCAACAGACAGCTATATCTCTATTTTCAGCATTACCTGTGTTCTCCCTGTAATGCAAGTCCAAGCCATTTTTATCTTCAACAAACTGACAACAATCTGTATGGGCATCACTTCTGGTTGCCACTACAGTTTCTTGTGTATTTCTCTTTGTTTCAGTTTCTGGAGCACAGTTCAAACACTGCCACCATCGAAATGTAGGAACAAATAGAGGCGGCAGATTATCCACCAGATCAACTTCATCAGCTTCCAAGGAAAACGGCAAACATGTCTTCAGGTCCTTTCTCCGCATTCCCGCCACAAACCCACTGCATAAAGAATTGGTATCTTCTTTAGTTGTTTTCTGCAATCTCTCAAAATGAATACAACATACTTTTTCACTTATTGATACATGCATCTCATGAAAGACTTATAATTTGATTAAAGAAAGCACAAATCAATAGGTTATGCTTCAGTAAGCGCAGCAAATAGAATGTTGATTCACCATATCACATTGTTCTTGCGCATTATGCAATATTCAGTCCAACTACATATACACTATCTAATAAATTGAAGAAGATGTCAGTGATTAATTGAAGAAGATGGAAACTAAGATCATATAAATACAGCTCATACATTCACAAACATCTTCTCTGAAATTCAGCAAGGTTACACACTGAGGATTACAAACAAAACAATTACTTCTGATAGATATTGATCAGAATAATTACTTGTTGTGCTAACAGTTTCAAATCATTCTCTTAATGAAACATCCATAAAGGAATCTAACCTTTAATACAAGAAGATGTTATGCCAATTGCTCAAAAAAAAAATTCATTTACACAAATTAATTATTTACAGTCACCTAGGATAGCTAGTGGGAAGCTCTTGATATGCACATGATTATTCCTAGATATTGAATATCTCAAAAGCCTATCACTTGAACAAGCATAACTACTAATCGAATAGATTAATTCGCACACATGAAACATGCACTGAGAGTTACAAGATATCAAATTAGCTACCACAGATTCCAATCAAAAAGATTTAATTGCCAAATGGTATAACATGTTCAACCCAAGCAAAGAAACATACTTACCGTATTGAAAAATGCTCATGTTTTGGCGACTCAACCACTTCCATGGAACTACTAATGTCTATTGCTATTGAGTTAATCTGAACAACTGATCCAAACTTTGATGTGGAAGTCACTGAATCACTTCTCGGGAGACTTTCTTCCGCTACAACAATACTATTGTCCATTACAATAGCAAAAACCTAAAACCAATGGATGAAACAATTAGTGCACAATTATAAAATTGGAGCATAAAATCATAGAATGAAATGCCTAAAGTGACCTCTTAGAGTTCAAAGCTCAGCCTAAATTAATTGAAGGTACCTGAAAGATCACCATAGATTGGTGGAGAATTAAACAAGCAGTTACAATAACAATACAATATCAAATGCCAAAGAAATTAACATGCTTCAGTTGCAAGTGATGAGCCTCTATTGAAAAACCCTAATTAACAATTGCAAAAGAAGACAAAGTTGTATTTGATCAAATTAAGTTTTTTTATTATGTACGCATGCGATCCAATCGAGAATAGCTAATCACTCCGAACAGAAAAGTAAAATGAGTCACTAAAAGAACAGTAACTAGGTAAATCAATTTTAGGGTTTTCTTGTTTGGGGAAATTCAATATTCCTGAGCTTATAGATGTGTACCGGAAAACTCAGCAGAAATTGAAGATCAATAACTCAAAATCCATATAGCGCATGCAATAATAACTAGAAAATGAAGCAAGAAATTAATTTCACTAGCTCAAGTTAGGGTTTTATGAAGTCGTAAAAAGTTAATTTCGGTTATTACAATATACCAACTTCACCAGCTACACATAAAAAACAGTAAAGAATACGCGATAAAAGTACCATAAAATGGTATACAGAAATATACATCAAAAAGGACAGCAATTATACACACAATAAAAATAAATTCAAAACCCATTTCAGATAAATTGTTATATCAGCTAAAAAGCCAGCTACAACCAAGTACGGATTTCAGAAAGAAGAGAAAAAAAAGGGAAAAAACCCACAAATCAGATAAACAGAAACACATAAACAGTAGAGAGAAGGAAAGATTATGAGAAGATTAACCTTTATTTTGAATCGAGAAATCAGATCAAAACCTCAGTAATCGACCCAGAAGAAAATTCTCAAGTCTCAACGGCTCACTGAAAAACTATCATCATTTGATCGAAGAGAAGCTGGAGAACCCACCTTTATTGCTTTCTTCAAGAGATTGGAGAGTTGCTTGGATGATTTGGAGCCCAAAATAATAGAGTGCCCTAGAGTTTTAGGTCTGAAATTCGAGAAGGAGAAATGGTTTAGAGGGAGAAACACGAAAATGAGGACAAGGGATAGAGAGAGAAAGAGACGGTGTTTTGTGCCTTTTATGTGAGTTTTACTGTGCGTGTATATGCATACATGAATCTGTATCTAACGTAGACAGAGAAAATCCCAGCCAATCAGGTGTGGCCAGCGCGGCACTAATATGCGATGTTTATCACTACCCATTATACGTTCCTCAAAACCCTAGTTCAAACGAGAGTCCAATCGTGCCCCACACGCGCCCATCTTTGAAGGGTAGTTAAACAGTCGCTGTCTTGTCAAAAGATGGTCCACGCACTAAACTCGCATCTGATTGGTGCGTGCTTACACCTCCACTGAATGAGAGTGGCTCAGATCCTGGATTTAAAAAGAGAACCCTAAATTGTGCGGTAATAAAGAAGGAAGGTAAAGGTGGGGACAACCCTAAAACCTGAGGGTAATTAATTAATTAATTAAATTGCTTAAAAATTGGAATAAAAACTATAATCGATTGGTAGGGATAAATTGTGTTAGGGTTTTTTTGGCTCTATTTTTGCATTTACCAAATCATTTTGGCCAATTATTGCAGGAAAAGTTGTTTATTAACATGGTACTGAAACCATGTCTTAGTCGCGCCTCTATGCACCTTGTATTTCTTGTGCCCATATAGAAAATAATTTTGAATTTTGAAAACATCCTAATTCTTCAATAGATGGCATGTCATATTAATTAATCAGCAGATAAGAACATATGTGTGAGCCTCATTTGGTGTGTAGTATTAATTTAGAGATAGAAATAGATGTGTGTCATTTAAACGCATCGTATAAATATATGTTTAGAAATAGTTGTGTGTCATTAATTTGACGCGTCATCATAAATATACGTACAGAAATAGGTGTGTATCATTAAATGTGAGAATTATGATTGATTTTTATTCTTCCACTGTCACGACCACGTAGACATTATACATTCGTATTTCTAGATTGTGGAGACCACAATTGTGGGTCGCATGAATATATCTCGAACTCACACAATGTAGATTAATTTGAAATAGTTACATTTAAAAGTCAAGTCTTATTTTGTGTTGGCTACATGATAATTCATCTATAATTTAGATTGTGAGAATTTTTTTAGCACATACAATTTTGTAGGGTCGGCTTATAGGTATATTTTTGTCAATACTAAACAATTAATGTTTTACACAAACTATATACCATCTAATTAATATCATCTAATTAACAGTACAAGTCTGTGCTTTTGGAAAACAATAAACATTTTTTTTTTAAGTTGTGCATGATTTCAGTCAGATTATCAATAAAGGACGATATTTATGGTCATAAATAGATTGAGTTGCCAACCTAGGGCTGTAATCAAGTATTCATATATATTTATTTTTATTGTTCTCCAGTGTGAGGTTTTTCTCCAAATACCATGGAATCATTAAATCTGCTCCGGTTCATCTTGGGAGATAATTTATGTGCGTAAATATGTGTAATTCAAGAATACTTCAACAGATCGATTTCAGTGACAAAACTTTATTAGCATTATATTAAATATATTTAATTTTTAGTAGTCACCAAATGACCTTGATTAACTTCTCAGCAAATAATAATAATAATTTAGAGTCTTTTTTCACTTAAAGACAAGTAATTATTAGACAAACATCTATAATGGCGCAGTTTGTTAATTTGTTCTGTACATGTATACACACACACTAGCTCACACGCTTAATTTGTGAAAAGATCCAAAAGTTACCACCCCCAAAAAATTAAGTCTCCACAATACACACACAGAAAGGCCTCATGATAAGGGTTCTTAGGTCTTATCAATGGTATTGCACCCGATTTGGACATGGCAAGCCAGAATAATATTCATTATACATTTGAAAAAACAAGGTTGGGTCTCTTGAATTTTTAATTTTTATAATTTAGATACATCAATATAATATTATTTTATCATTAAAAAAAAAATCATGCATTTGGTGCATGAATCTAATCGAATCGAACTAATCCTAGCCCATTTTTACGTGCATCCACACGTGCCAGCTATCTACACCCACATTCTCTCTCACGTGTTTGTATTTTGACAAATATGTAATATTTTTTAGTTATATTAGTAATACTTTTTAGTTATACTAATGATATATATATGTTATGTTAATAGTATCCTTACATTATATTAATGTTCGTGTTCTGACAAGCATGTAATACCTTTTAATTATGTTAATGGTATCTTTTAATAATGCTAGTGGTACCTTTATGTCATGTGACTATTACTATTACATCCTATATATTACATATAATGAGGTAACACTTTTACATAAATGAAGTAGCACGTTTTGTGATAGAACTAATACCTTTATGTGGTACACTTAATAACTTTATGTAATACAATAAATATTTCAATAAAATAACATAAATCATTTTTAAGTAAAATCAGGCAATACCTTTAAGTAGATGTATTAATACATTTACGTTATATTAACATCTTTACATGATACAAGTAATATCCTTATGTTGTATTTTCAATTAAATGAAGTAATACATTTATATAAATAAAGTAAAGCTTTTATGTAATACGAATTATACATTTATGTAATACAATTAATACATTTATGCAATACACTAATACATTTATTTGATACAATTAATAATAATACATTTACATCATATTCTATAAAATGAGCTAATACCTTTATGCAGATGAAATAATACATTTATATAATACTAGTGAAATATTTATATAATACTAGTGATACTTTTATGTAATACTAGTTTTAGATCAAATGTGTTGCATGTGGAGATCAATTCAAAACTAAAGAAAGAAATATTATAAATATCTTATATATAACAAACACGGAGTTGTAATTATAATAGGATTCTATATGACTTTGAATTAGAATTAGAATTTAAAATTATTTAAATATTAAAATTTTAAATTACCATTCTAACCTTAAATAATAATCTTTGATAAGGATATATTTGACAGTCCATATTTTGTAAGAAACATCCACATTTTTATATAGGTAGTAATAGTAATAATAATAGATAATAGATATATATTTTAGTAAATAATAAAATCATTTTTAAACATTCTACAATACTTTTTTCTGCAACTCGTGTATTAGAGAATAAAAAACAAAAATTCAAAAGTCATTACAATCTTTAAACATCATCCAATATTTATTTGCACAAGGACAATTACTAGTGCGTTTTGTAAGAGAGAAGAATAGAAAACGAGGAAGCGAAGGTTGAGAAGAAGACGAGGTAAGAAGAAGAGTCTAACGCCTAGAAAAAGAGATGGAGCACGTAGAAGAAGAACCCTAACGTTGTAGTAGAAATAAGAAAAAAAAAATATCTATGTATATATATGGAGATATGGATCGGGTCGATTTGAGTTTTGCACGGATTTTCGTACAACTAATTCACAAAAGTTTCACTCATTATTTTATTAATACTGGACTCTTATACTTCCATTTGGAATGAATTAATATATTTACTTTTATTTGTCTTTTCTTTTCTCTTAAAGTTTAGGGGCGGCCAATGTATTTGACTCAAAAGCAAAAAAAAAAAAATTAAAACGAGAAAACAGTTTTAGTACTCGACTCTTATACAAATAAATGTATATATGAATACTTTATAAATTTTAATTTGATGCAGAAAAATACATAGATTTAATGGTCGTATATAAATATGATATATATGTATATATATCACACCATCTATTTAACACACTGCAGTTTGCATCGAGAGCATCTAGGGTTTGTTAAGTTGTTTAGCAAGTTTTAAATTATAGTAATATTTTTAGTGGACCCACTCAATATATATATTAACTAATAGTCTCTCCTTGGATAAATAAATCAACTAACTATATATATGGTGGGGTTGCCGGGTTGGTTAATGAATATTAAAATGCCTCAAAATATATGTAGCATGTGAAATGTCACATTTCTTTTTTAAATGTACGAATAAATAAACCAAAAATAAAATGGAAAGTGCGTCTGTCACAATAATTAAGCAATATATAACTAGCTCCAATTATATTTAGCAGTTTGCAGTTTTTTTACTAATTAAGTTCATTTAAAGCATCCACTAAAATAAAGTTCATTTAGGTACCGTTTGGTACGCACCTTTGCAACTAAGCAATGGAAAGAAAATGGATTTAAAGTATTTGGTACACACATTTGCTGCTACAGTGATTTAAAATCCTAATACTAAGGAATCACAATTACTTAGATTTTCCTAAGGAATGACTTTCATTCCACAACTCTATTTTCTAAAACAACAACAACAACAACAACAACAACAATAATAATAATAATAATAATAATAATGGTAATACTAATAATAATAATACTAATAATAATAATAATAATTAAAAAAAAAAGTTGATTCCATTCCTAAAGAATTTTGGTAAACCAAACAACACAAATTTAAAGAGAATATTCATTCCATTCCTCACTACTATCATTACCATTCCTTTTCTCATTTCTTGAAACATACCAAGCGGCCCCTTAGAGTAGCCTCACATTTTTCGAACGTCATCTAATTAATTAAGTGAAATTTTAACTGAAAATAAAATGTCATTAATGAAGCGAGTAAATATTATAAACATTTTTAAATGTCCGTGTGTGTATACAATTTTAGAATATAATTTTTGTAAGAACATCTCACAAAACTAATTCCACGAAGCGGGTGATATACAGTACAAACATAATCCACAAAATAAAAATTATTTTTTAAATTAATGGAATTATGTCTCACGATATTATATTCATGAGATTATCTTGTACTATAAATTTTATGATAATTTTATCACATATAGATTAATCACATACATAAACAAATATATGTATAACTTTATGTTAATGCCCTAGAAAAAGGAATTAGAAGTCTATACAAAATAAAATGAAAGTAAATGTATGTATATTTGTTTTCATTCTGATTGCAATATTATGTTATAAGTGTGTGCAGGAACAGATTTAAGGGGGTGCGGGGCGGAGGTTGCCCTTTTTGGACTTTCAAAATCATCATTTTTATATGTAATTTTTTATGATATTTTTCATTTTTATCATTAATTTATAAGGATTCACCCCCCTTACATCGTAATTATTTGTCTACTATATAAATTTTATCTTCCAGTTTACTTTATGTTTTGATTTGAAAAAACTTTGTTCCTCTTGAAATAAAATTATAGATTCGTCCCCAGTGTGTATATATATAATATAAAAGAAAATTAAAGTCAAGAATTTTGACTTTATATAGATTTTTTTTTTTTAATTTTGAAAAGTGATGACATGATCGGGCAAAACTAGCTAGCTAGCTAGCAACTATGTTCTTAACAACAACTTTTTTCTTGTGTATAGTTAATTTTTAGTTACTTTTTAACCAGGTTATATGTAATTTTAACTTTAGGTCATATTGATGAGTCGTGCAATATTTGATTGGTTTATCTGCATGATCAATTAATTTATGGTGTACCATATTCAATATATTACAAATTGTATGAATGCAATAGTACTGTAAGGAAATTATATTCTGACACTCCATCCAAAAAAAAAAAAAAAAAAAGGAATTTTAAATAACATGTGAGATGAAAAAAAGCTATAAATAACAGCAGTATTTTACTAACGGTATCATTCATTTCGGCTTAATGTTAATTATGCTATAACTTAATTTTGATTACATATTTTATTTTATATATTTATACACCAAAAGTATGGGTCTCAATATTTTTTTAAAACAAAAAAAAGTGAGGTGTGGGTTTCGATGCCATTACCCCTGTGTGTGTGTCTATATATATATATATATATATGGATTGATCCAATGGGTCAAATGGCCGGGGAATTTGGGTCGAACCATACCTCAATTAGTAAAATAAGTGGTTATTAGTCCTTAATTACCTTGAGTTAGGTCCATAGAAAAACAAATTGAATCGAAATTATAAATAAAAATGATCAATAACTGAAATATATTGATAGTAATTTAAAATACGTAACAATATGTGTTCGTCGTTACATAGGTCCAAGTCCAACCAACCTAATCAATGATGGCATGAGTGGTCAAGTTAGTACCCAAACAAAAAATGTAAGTATTCTTATCATAAGTACCCTTGCTCATTCAAAGATATGATATGCTCATTTATCAGATTTAGTGCAGCATATATATATTTTTCGCAAGTACACATCAAGCTTGTATTCTAATTTGAATTTCTATTTGAAAATAAAATAAGTTCTTGAACTTTATGAGATGTTTCTGTGTGCATTTTCTAATTAATAAATAATTCATAACCTTTTGTTATATTGCGCAAAGCTAGAAGAAGTGTATGTATAATCTGTTCATCATTTTGTCTTTATTATTTATATAATTGAAAGTGTCTTTTTGATGATTCTGTCTTTCGGATTTCGGAATCAGGTTCCAAATGGATATATAGCAAAGGTGCTTGAATTTTTTATTTTTTTATTTAAATATATAACTATTCACTGATTCCTTAATTTAACTTCAAGTTACCCAAATTTATAAATAACAAAATCATAATTACAAAGTTTGTCAATATATATATATATATATATATATATATATATATGTGTGTGTGTCTAAATTATATATTCAATGCTAAACTAGCTAGCATATTGATAATTAAATCCCTTTATCCTTTTTTTTTTGGTTTGGGGGGGGGGGGGGGGGGGTTGCTCCCAAGTATTTGAGGCTTTGTCTTGCCCAATTTTGCAGCCAAACAAACACCTTAATTTTAAATTCCATTCATAGAATAATGAAATCAAGCATGATACTTAATTTATGTATACGTTTGATGACAAATTTATACTTCTATCTTCATCCATTTCAAAATAAGTGTCATTCTAAAGTTTTTATAATGGATTAAGGAACATAAAATTGAATAAATATATCTTTGACTAATCAAGGAAATTAGGATTCAAATTTGGAAGGAGAATCAAATTAATTTCATAAAAAAAAAAATCATATTAAATCCTTAAATTTTAGGTATGAAATATTAATAGGGATAATTTGAGAATAATCTAAAATGACACTTAATTTGAAACAAAAATTATACTCCAGAACGACATTTATTTTGATATTGAGGGAATATATATATATATATATATATATATATATTATTTTGATAACTTATATTGGGGGTTCTTGTTAATTAATCTAAAGTCTAAACTAATATGACCTAATCCCTTCTAAAGAAAAACAAACACAAACTTCCACCCAATCATATAAAGTATTTATGGCATAACATATGAATTAGCATATGATCGTTCAGACCAAGTAACGATTTAAACATTATTTTATTGGTCGATCGAAACTAGTTTGGCCATATCCGTACATATCAGAGTTGGGTATTATTGCATTCATCCAATTATATATGTGCCAAATTTTGGTTCATACCCACTTTTCAGTTAAAAAGAATAGCAAAATATTAAAAGACTCATAATATTAACTCATTGACTTCCATGTATAAATAGATCGAGAGATTCTTAATAAATTAAATTTCTTTCACTTACATTCGTTCATGTCTCAGACAAATTTGTTTGACCCAAGATTACTTTTTGTCTTATTTAATAACATACCTAAAAATTTTAAAAACGAAATAACTATATAAATGGTAGGTGAATTGAATACTCAATATTTTTATTTAAAAAATAAGTATTTACTATGTTTACTTTTTTATTGATTACTGGTATAGGTTTTGTGTAATACACGGGTGTAAAAAAACTAAATTAAACTTAATAAAATTTAAAAAATATAAATATTATTTATATAAGAAAAAATATAAATAAAAAACATATTAACAAAAACTATTTAATTTCATTTATAATAAGTCAATAATCATTTTTAATCAACTCACCTTTATTTTAATTTTTCATATTTTTCTCTAAAAAATTTAAATAAAGCAATTTTGATATCTATAAATAATTTCTACACTTGAATCCAACATGTGTTATTTTAAGAAATTTAATTAAAATTCATATATTATTTACTAATGTCTATTATCAACATAATTAAATCAACATCATTAAATAGCTACATTAATTAACTTTAAAATTCTAGTTATTATAGATTTAATTTGTAAAATTAAAATAAAATTTATCTATAAAAAAAAAAGGAAAAAAATACTTAATGAGTGAATTTAATGTGCAAACATTGTATGAATGTCATGTGACATTTTGGTCTTACTTTTATATATATATATATATATATATATATATATATATATATATAAAAGAATAGGGATGAGATATTTACATTTTTGTTAAGTTCATCCGCAAAATTTATTATTCAACTTTTATTACTTACTATATATATCATTCATAACAAATTTTTTTATTTCAAAATTACTTACTATGTTTACTTTTTTCTTTATTAATCACGATGCATTCTCATTTACTTTTTTGATTAAATAAGTCATTCACAAAATTTATTCAAGTGTTTTTTCGATAAAATTTGTGTACTAAAAAACTAAGATATAGAATCATACGAATGTGACTAAAATAAATTCCTGCTAGTAATTGCTATTTAATTTGGTGCGACCTTATTCAAAATTTAATTTGATTCTTGAAATTGAATTTCGAATTCAAAATTTAAAACCCTTTCAATAAAGACAAACAGCGAGGTCCAAAGTTGCCCCACCTTCTGTTCCGCTCAAGTACACAGTAACACAAATACTAAATCCCATCCATCCAAACTACGCACAACACGTCCATCAATCATGGCCGTCCACGTACTGAGTGCAACTTATTGTTAGCACACCTGAATATCTTCCATTTAGCGCCAAAACTCGCGTCCTTTTTCTTAATCTACATCCCTTGCCCTCTCTGCTTGGCCCTCATTGACCAGCTTTAAGTAACCCCTCTCTTCGGTGCCCTATCCTACAATATCCTACAATTTCACATTGTGAGATTTTTTTTTTAAGATATTGTTATTTTGTCAAATTATGTGTAATATTCTATAAGGTGTGCGAATGTTGTAAAAAAAAAGATATCAAGACCGAATTGGATAGATGGTCACAGGAGAAAAGCCAAGTCAATCCCATCCGTTTGACCAAACCCTACAATTCGTCAGGACCGTCAATCTCAGCAAAATTAAAATTTCAAAAGTTTTGAAGAGAAGAATCACAGCACACAGAACTCAAATATAATTTCTCTGTCAGACTAGTTTCTCTCTCTAAAAATCCCCTACCCCATTCTCAAACTTTCAAACATATTAATTTCTTTTTTCCCGAAAAAAAAAAAGATTTAATTTTTTACCGGCAAGATACAAAAATCCAATCCGTATTTGTTTGTGAGAGTAAATTAATGCGAGTACCAATTTAGTACTCGTCATTGCTTTCCAGAATCAGGAGAGAGAAGGATTTGATTTTTCCCTTTCTTTTTAAATTTTCTTGAGGATGAGAGCGTGTTCTGAAATCCCATATATTTTCTTTGGGGAGTGAGAAATCGATCCCATTAGTTTCATTATTATGTCCATTGCTTGAAATTCAGAACCTGTAATGATTTTTTTCATGGAATTTCTACAATTTGAGTGATGGAGCAGAGTGATGAAGCGGCAAAAGCGGCGGCGGCGGCGGCGGCGCCGGTGGTGAGACAGCTAGATTTCACGGTAAATATAGTAACTACGGCAAATTCGAATGGCAAGGGGAATTCGTTATTGCCAGAGCATCCGCAGGCTCAATTACAGCCTAAGTGGCTATCTTTAGTGGATTCGCAGGAGATGCATGGACGCGCAAGGTCTCAATCGCCGCCGCGACTGGTGTCGCAAACAAAACTGCCGCCTCGGAAAATGGTAATGCCACCCAAATCTCCGCATCGAGAGCTTCCTCCAATGGTGGGGCAAGCAAAATCGCCTGCAATGCCGCCACGGTTGTCTCATCCGATCGTGAAGGCAGTATCCATGCCTAAACCTGCAATGCAGCCATTTCTGTAAGCCTTTAGTTTATTTGGTAGAGAATTTATTATTATTATTTTTTTTTTTTTGACATGAAATTTGTAGGTTGATTGTAGTTTTTAATTTTATGCTCGAATTTGGATCAGATATGTGGAAAATAGTTTGTTTAACTTTTCCTGTTTGGTGATTTCTGTGATTTTGTTTTAAATTTTGGATAATCATCTGCAAATGAGATGTGATAAACGAAAGGGTAGACTAGACTACTCACTCATTGTACGATTGATCTATAGATTTTTTTTAACTGTGTTAGTATGGAGCATGACTGAGAGTGGAACAACCTTTTCAAACCTTTAGCAAGCCTAGGAGAGACTGTGAAGCTAAGCATTCCATCGAAACTAATTGTATGCAGGACTCGATTATTGTTATTATTTTTCTTTTGTTGTATCATTTTGTACTAGAGAAAAGATAACATACATGGGCGACAAGGGATCAGTATATTTCAAATGTCAAACTGAATTAACTTTATCTTGCTGTCTTAAGTAGTGTGAGTTCTTTCTTAAGTGTTGAACCATAAACAGTGCATGATGGAGCCATAAATTTGGCTGCTTGTTAGTTATAAGTGACTTTAATTTTTAACATAATTTTCTTTACAGGAAGACAGAGTCACCAAAATCACGAGAAAGATGTAATCTTGAACAGAATGATGGCACTCCTAAGAAGCAGAAGCAATGCAAGTGTAGGAATTCTAGATGCTTAAAGTTGTAAGTACATCCCTCCAATCGATTAACATCTGTGAACTTTCTTTGCTAAAGATGCATTAGAAACTAGTTGACAAGTTTTTGCCATGAACTTTCTGTTCTGTAATGATCTGAGTATATGATATGATAACCTTTTCATATGCAGTTGGGATGGTTTTGACTTCTGGGTTTAACTGCTTGTAATGACCCACAGGTACTGTGAGTGCTTTGCCTCTGGGGTTTACTGTGATGGATGTAACTGCATCAATTGTCACAATACAGTAGAGTATGAGGCTGATAGGAAGGAATCAATTGAAGCAATTCTAGAGAGGAAACCTGATGCCTTCAGACCAAAGATAGCTAGCAGTCCTAATGGAGCCGCAGATGGCGGGGTATGCCACATTTTCTCGATGTTTTTCCTATTGGAATTTAGTTATATAATTCTCCTCATCTGCAGCTTTGTTGGATCAATAATGGATTTCAGGTAGAGCACAATAAAGGATGCAATTGTAAAAAATCTGGGTGTCTCAAGAGGTACTGTGAGTGCTTCCAGGCCAATATTCTATGCTCTGACAAATGTAAATGCATGGACTGCAAAAACTTTGAAGGAAGTGAAGAGAGGAAAGCTCATTTTCATCAACATGCAGCGAATTCAATGGCATTCATCCAACAGGCAGCTAATGCAGCCATTAATGGAGCAATTGGAACTCCAATCAAGAAGAGTAGAAAAGCTGGTTTTGAGGTGGTATCTAATGAACACTTGACTAGTTGGGTTCCACAATTTCATCAGGTTCTTATTCAATGCTTAACACAATTTCTGTGTTTAATCCCTTGTTACATCGGTTGGATGTATTGTATACTGGATGAACTATGTTGTGGCAATCTATTTGTTGCCCTTTCCCTATATTTTTCTGTGTTGATGTCTGATGAAATCTTGTATCCTTTTCAATCAGGAAACATGTTTGACATCTGATGCCTCGTATTCCCCATCATCGGGTTGCTTGTCTAAACCTGATGCGGCAACATCAGGACCATCAAAAGTCTCTTACAGGTAAAATCTTGATACTTAATGTTATCTCTCTCTCTCTCTCTCTCTCTCTCTCTCTGTAATCTGCTGCCAAAGGTATGAATAAACTGATTTTTTTGGCTCATTGACTGATTTTTCTTCCCGCAATCGAAGGTCTCCTCTGGCTGGAATTCTCCAATTACAACATGTGAAAGACTTCTGCAAACTCTTGGTTGAAGTTTCGACAGAAGCAGCTAAGAGTGTTTCAGGTATGTTACGTAGCTTCAGGGTTTATGATTTTCATAGTTGATCATTTTGGCTATGAAGACTAGGGTATCTACAACCTAATCTTTCTTGTTTATAGCTCTCTTTTCTGTCAATGATATGAAATCTGGTATAGGTGTAAGACTGTAAGTGTAAATGGTGATTAAGGTCTGCTGCTAATTACCTAGTATGATAATAGGGATATTTTAACTCCACTAGTGATCAATCATACTTCAATAATACTAGGGGTATGTATACTATTTATATTATGTTCTGCTGCTTATTAACCCCCACTTCAAACAGAAACTCTTCTCTTCTACTTCAAGTGTTCATTACCTAAGTTATGTGTGTTGATTTACTGATTGACAACATATACGAACTTTAAACAATTACCTTCGTCAGAATTCATGCGTAAAAGAAACCAGGGGAGTCATTTCTAGTTTTATGAAGTGTTGATGTTCTATTATCACTTTGATAATTTGGCTATTATAATGCAGGTTATGCAACTAAGAACAAACCGTATTTGATGTTTACAGTATCTGTCCAACGATTATGATTTGCTTGTCTAATATGTGGGTATCTTGTCAGAAGAAAGGGAAATCATCAAGAATGACATTGACGTAAAACAAGCTGGAATTCCAGTTCTGTCATACCATGAAGAAAGCAAAGATCATCAAACCCAACCGAATGCCGTGGAATTGTGTGGTAACCAAGGAAGTAGAGATAGAACATCATTGTGTGAGTCAGATGGCTATGGTGTTCATAACGGGAGACCACTGTCTCCTGGAACACTTGCATTAATGTGTGATGAACGAGATTCTACATTTATGGCGGCAAATGATCAGCCCACAGTCACAGAGTCTAGTACAAGGATAAATTCGAAATTAGCATCTACCCATGGCCTCGACCAGTTATATGTTGAACAAGAAAGGCTTGTATTAACCCAGCTTCGCTGTTTTCTCAACAGGCTTATCACTTGTGGCTCCATAGAAGGTGATGTCTTGTCTTCTTATTCAGTGAACCACATTGACTTATTTTGTTAGTGGTAAATGCGAAAAGTTTGCAATCCATCTTTTTTTGTTTCAGTGATGTTGTTAAACTTTCATGAAGCTCTTAATTTTCTTGTATTTCATTATATACTTGTGTTAGGAAAGCTGAGGGCCCAACTTGCTATTGTCCAGTTATCAAGTAGGTCATGTCAGATTTGTCATTGGGTTATCATAACATGAGACATACCAGTGGTTACTTGGAGTTCATTGTACATCTTTCTGCTTGTTTTAAGATCTTTTTGGGCTCCATTTGTTGCATCACTTTTTTGTGTTGTATTACTTAAATGATAATTTGGTCTCCTATTCTGCAGAAATGAGAATAGAGCAGGAAAACACCTAGGAGTT
This sequence comes from Scutellaria minor, assembly GCA_954870855.1. Classification (NCBI taxonomy): domain Eukaryota; kingdom Viridiplantae; phylum Streptophyta; class Magnoliopsida; order Lamiales; family Lamiaceae; genus Scutellaria; species Scutellaria minor. The sequence continues at coordinate 5,182,071 of OX940725.1, forward strand.
ACGGAGCAAACAGGTTTCTGCAGATGATTGACATTTAAAGGTTGCAAGGTAGTTAAACCTTTTGTTACATCTGAGTTCATATATTTAAGACTGTAAAAAGAACTACCTTTGTATGAAGCTAACAACTTCGGGTCCAAAAGTTAGGGCCTGATTATGCAGTTACATTTTGTTGGAGAGGCATTTTATAATATTTTCGAATCAAGATTTGGCATATTCTGCGAGTTTTGCATGTGATGGTTATGCGATCCTTATTGAGTTTATAAACCTATGTTTCATCTTTATATCTTGTGCCATTTATATGAGCAGTTTTCCACTCAAGATTGTTCTTCCTAATACAGGCAAACATGTGGTGTAAAGTATTTTTCCAGAAACCTAGTAGAAAACGAATATATCCAAGTTTTAACTAACAAGCATATTTGTGATAAATCATGTGTTTAATATTGTAGGTGTAACTTGTAGGAGACCTGGAGCCGTCTTAAGTAGCTTTTAGCAAATTTTGACTCCCAATTATTAGAAGCAGCCAAGAAAAAATTTTGAGGTTGTTACATGTTGCTTGTACTACTATGTTGTCTGATTCATGATGCTTGTACTGCTGTTTATTTGTTTACTGTAAAGTAATACCAAATATTTTTAATTTGTATATATTAAAACATCATTGGTAACTCATAGTTGGGAGATCTAGATTTGATGGTTAATTTTATTTTGGATAAATTTCATAACAATACCCAATTTATAGATTAGTTCTCAATTCTAGACCTGAATTTTAAAGTTTCTCAGTAAAGGGCTTAATTTAACATTTTCTTCTCAATTTAAGGCTTCAAAAATAGATTAAGTTCCTAATTTAAGATAAAATTTCATTTTCTTTTTTATTTTATTTATAATTTATTTATATTTCACTATATATTTATATTTTTGATAAAGCAAGACAAGTTAGTGCAATTTTAAAACAATCTTCATCCGACTAGTATTAATTTTTATATATATATATATATATAATTAATGCAACTCAAAAAATAGGATTCATTGTACGGTTTGTACCTTATTTTTTTCAAACCTAGTTTATTTAGGTAAGTGTCTAGTCTATATTTATACGATGTACTAAATTGGCGAAGGACATTTGTTTAAGGAATACAATCAAGTTCACTTAAATATAAGTATCATGATATCACAATTAAGAAATATAAATGTAAGAACTAAATTAATTGGAATGTATCTGTAAAACCATATTTAGAAATAACTCAGAATTCTTGTAGCATATATTTTATTTACTTCATTGATTTATCACTTTAGAAAAAAATTTGACCAGGTCAGAATATTAGTCAATTCACCACTTTAGACCAATATTTACCCTGTATTTTTGGTTGGCAGACAGACATCTATGTGAACAAGTTATGTGAACTTTAGATATCTATATTAATTTATACCTTGGTTCAAAAAAAAAAAAATCTATACCTAACCTTTCATTAGATATAGTATTATATCTAATAGTTTTATTAGATATGACATTTTGCTTTAATTAAACGGATGTCGTGACTAATATCATAATAGTTTGACACAGATTTTCTATTATATTTTTTATTTTCATTTTTTATTTCATATAAATGATACATAGTGCTGACAATTATGTTGATATATATAAAATTATGTTGAAGTCAAAATTTGTATTGGACAAATCCGGATCGAATATCAAATAAATCGAATGAAATAAGCTAAATAAATCGAAAATAAGGCAAGAATTCGAATAAAGGGAAATAATTCCGAGCTCAAGCAAATTGGCTTGGTTATTCCTAGTCTGTCATGATGAAATATATTGATAATTTTGAGAGAAAATAACTCTATATTACTTGAATACATTGGATTCATGATCCAATTTATAGACTAGGCCTAAGATACATAACATAGGGAATAAGGGTCAAATCCCTTGATTTTAAAGATCTAGATAAGGAAATTTTAAGTATTCTTTGATCATGTGGACTTCCTATGTTGTTAGATATGGTTTTGACGACATATGTTGACTAATAGATCTCTTGTCGGCTCAACCACCTCTGATTGGTCATAATACGAAATCGGTCCTCCGAAAATTCACCCGGGCAGGCTCGTCCGGGTTGGGACTTTGCTCATTGACTAAGGATTCAACAAATTCATAATTAATTAACACATAACATGTATTAAAAATAATAAGACATAAAATGAAATAAATATCCTGAAATAGTCTTCTCAGGTCTAAAGCTGAAATTCCCAACATTGAAGAATCAAACTGGACAGCAAAAATAAACTTTAACCATACATTTCAATTCAGAAGTCACTTGGATTGGAGAGAGAGATAAAAACAAAAGAAGAAATGGAGATGGGAAGAAGGAGAGACGATTACTATATTTTCTTATCCATAGTCGTGGCAACCATGGTTGGGTTACCGCACGTGCCAAACGCCGTTCCTCACGTGCGAGCATATGCGCTCATAAATGCCACCTTTAAACTCCATTTCAACGCGAAGATCACCAACTTCACAACCACTCCACAATCCCACTCAGCTGATCGAAGAATGGAATATTCCAACGACGCCACCAACCTTCGCCTCGACTTTCTGCACCTCCTCCGCACTCGTCGGACTGCTCAAGGTCAGTCATCTTAGTTCGCACCCTCTCTCCCTTTACTCTCTGTGTCTCTGTGAAAATTGTAGGTGTCCTCTTTTTTTCCCCTTTCTGACGGGTTTTTTTGGGTGAAATTATGCATTTTTTTCCGCAATCATTCAGCGTGCATGCTGAGTTTAGTTTGAATTTTCGCTTGATTTGTATGTTTTAATTTGAATTTGATTCTTAAGAGGGGTACAAGAACTAAAACGGAGGGTACGACGTTGTGATCCTGAATTCAATGATGATAGTGAATGTATATTTCGGAGCGCTTCAGTTTGCTATCACTATAGGAAGGAGAAAGAAACTTTATGCGTTCTTCTATTTGAATGTTTATATGAATGAATGTATGTCAGCTGATTTGGACGTGGCCATATAAGTTGATTCTATTAAACAATTTTTTTATTATTTTTAAATTTTACTTTTCCTGGTTTAGTATGAAGTAAAGAAACCTCGTTTTGATCTCTGTGAAATTGATTAATTTGTGGTCTGAGAAATGAAAGTGCTCTCTGAATCTGAAAGATGGAAAATGGCAACAGAGGAAGAAGCAATAACCTTTAGAGGCTATCCATGTAAGGGGAAAAGGAATTAAGATGGAACTAATGAATAGGCGAAATAGAAGTGATGCACCATTGCACATTGGGGTAATTTTGTCCAGAAGTTATTTGCAAGATAAATTGAGTGTTTAAGTAGAAAAATCATATGTTGGAATTTGGCAAAAAAATTATTTGCTGCCTGTCGATCAAGACAACAGGAGGAAAAAGCTGTGTAACATTGGTGTTATTTTTCTGTTTCTTGAGCAATGAGCATCAAATTCAACATTTTAATCTTATACATATAGAATTGGTCTTTGAAAGTTACTGAAACACCTTGGCTTCATATATTACTTTGATGTTTCTACTGTTATCTGTATAAGCTTCTGGTTAGGGTGAATCTGCCATCATTTATCCTGAACATTTTATTCCAGTGTAAATGTTCATCAAATTTCTGCAGTTCCTCTTTCTGTTGAATCTGCGAAACCTGTTCGGGATCCATTATATCAAGAAACTCCTAAGCCAACCTTCAGTGAGGTTGACTACTGCTTTAAAGTTCTTTTTTTTAATTATTAGGTTCACTATAGAATCTTTATTATACATCGTCTTATGGTGAAACATCAGGCTATGGAGTCTTGTCCGAAAAAAGAGATTCCCAATTTTAAGGAACTGCTTCAAGAAGAGAACTTTTACCTGACTGTTGAGGTATTGCAACTGTTTTATTTTTTCTTTTCTTTTTTGGGATTAGCACCCCATCTATCTTGGGACAGGAAATTTGGGCATAGGTTTTAGTTCGTGTCTTGCAGAAGAAAATGCAGTAGAGTTTCAGGTTTAAAGAAGTAATTGTAGAACCTGTTAATGTATCGATATCACCTGTTTCTGAAGCTCTCTAAATGCTTGACACTCTGAGATTATAACACTTATGAATGTCATGCATTGATTTTTATCTTTTTGCACTTTAACCAGACCGGGGAGCAAGGGCGTTTGCCTGTTCTGATATTGAAACTGAAAGAAACCAGTCAGAAGAAAAGGCCAGCAATTGTTTTCTTGCATAGCACAAATAAATGCAAGGAGTGGTTGAGGCCTTTACTTGAGGTAACGGATGATTATATTTTCAGATGCATAGGCCTTAAAGAGTGTCTTTCAGGATAAAAGATTGATCTATCCATTTTTAATGGTTTCAGGCATATGCTTCAAGGGATTATATTTGCATAGCCATTGATTCTCGTTACCATGGAGAGCGTGCTAGAAACCTGACTACTTACCGAGATGTGTGCCTGTTGGATCCTTATCTTTGCTTTGTTTCACATTGATAAGTTATATTTGAACTGCAGAGTATGTGTGGCACTCATATTTGTTGTAATGCAGGCTCTAGTGTCATCATGGAAAAAGGGTGATACAATGCCTTTCATATTTGATACGGTATAGTTTCAGTTGAGCTGTTGATTAAGATTTTTCACTTTTTCTGCTTGAACTGGTTGAGAGATTGATCGACCATATTTCATTCCTTTGAACTGAGACACATATCTAACATTCTTGCATGGACAATTTTTTTTTTTTTTTAGGCTTGGGACTTGATAAAATTGGCAGATTATCTTACAGAAAGGGAGGATGTGGATCCTTCTAGGATTGGAATTACAGGTGAATCACTTGGAGGTCAGTTGTACATACTCTAAGATGATGCCATTTACACATCTATCTTTCTTCAGCTACAATCCTTAACATGATACACTCCATCATTTAGGAATGCATGCATGGTTTGGTGCCGCTGCTGATACTCGCTATTCAGTGGTTGTCCCAATAATTGGTGTTCAGGTTAGTGTTCAGATATAAATTGAGTAAGCAATAGGATTTAATCATGCAGTCTCACTGTATTAATTTACTATTTCAGGGGTTCCGATGGGCAATTGATCATGACAAATGGCAAGCTCGAGTTGACAGCATTAAGGCTGTATTCGAAGGTTAGACATGGACATGACTTGGAAGAATCTCAATAGCTTTAACCATGATTGTCTGTAATTTATCAAGCTCACATATCACTCACTGTACTTTTGGATCTTGAGATAAAAAGGTCAGTGACTTATATATCTGTGGTGATAAATCCTTTGTTCTTCATTTCAGAAGCAAGAATTGATTTAGGAAAAAGTGCAATTGATAAAGAAGTGGTGGAGAAGGTCAGTTATAGTGTTGCCTCATCTCTGATGTTATTTTGTCTTGATAAAAGCTGTATGACTACTACCAAGCTACTAAATACGAGCATTTTATGAATAGCCTTTTGATCTGTCCCAACAATGTTCATCTGAATTAAGGTACATGGAGGTTAATGTTTTTGAACAGGTGTGGGACAGGATAGCTCCCGGTTTAGCCTCTCATTTTGATTCACCTTACACAGTTCCTGCGATTGCACCACGTCCTCTATTGATTTTGAACGGTAATTACCATTATTTAATTTGTCCTACAGAAGCAATACATTTGGTCTGAAACTAACACATTAATAATAGGTGAAGCGGATCCTCGTAATCCCGTGGGTGGATTGGAACTTCCAGAATCAAGAGCAAGAAAGATTTATGGAAAGGCCAATTCGGACAACAACTTTAAGGTGTCAATCACTATAACCCCCATCCCCTCTTGTGGCTTCTGACTGACTAAGTACTTGTTTTCAGCTGATAACTGAACCAGGAATCGGGCATCAGATGACACCATTGATGGTGAAACAAGCTAGCGAATGGTTTGATCAACACTTTAATCCCTGAGGCCTAATCTAATGGAGAAGCAAATCTACTTTTCTGCACTACCAAAATCGTGGACTGGTGCTTCAAATTGCAGGTGATTCTGTAAATTTGTGCTGTTTGAAAGGAATAAAGACAACCATTTTTAAGTTGAAAACTACGATTGTATTCATGTATTCACAAATATTAATTACTATTTCTATGATATTTATGCTCCAATCTCTTTATTTTTGTGGTTCGAGTGGATTATTCTTTCCCAACATTAACTACCTGACTCTTGAGGGGTATTCTAAGTTTGTAACTAATATCTGTTGCTTATCATCGTTTTTAAAATTAAGCACTTGGCCCTCACTTCCTACTTTTTTTCTATATTAATTGAATTTATCTCTGACTAAAGAGAATGGAACATGGGATATTTTCATTTCTAATTTAGATATTTTTACCTTCTTACCTGTTTCACCCACACTAATCTATGCTATTAAAACTTAAATCCTCACAAAATCATGTTGTTCCACTTATATAAACAGATAACATTTACTCTTAGATGGTAATATGCAGAGTTATAATTAATGTAAAATTGATGATCAAAATATTTTAAAGAGAAATGCGGTCAACTCCAAAAGGTTAGGTGGAGAAATCATTCCGAGAAGGTTGGATGGAAGGCATTTATTGTGTGCATAAATGAATCTCAATGCCGCCAAAACCCCCATGTTTTTATTGCGAACATTAATAATTAAGGAATATATATTCAAAAATGAAATACTCATTCCGCTTCAAAAATAAGGCCCGCTATTCGCACTCCATCAAGTACTAAACACACCCCCTTTTTTTATTGTGATTTAAAAAATTCAAAAAATGATAAAATTATAATTTTACCTTTATGAATTAAAAAAAAAAACTGAATTTTTTTGATTATTTCTTCCCTACCCGTCTGCTTCTTCTCTCTCTCTCTCTCTCTCTCTCTCTCTCTCTCTCTCTCTCTCTCTCTTCTTTCAATCCTCAAACCTATTATAACAACATATATAATGTATGAAAAACTATTTTATGAGTTAACAAAATATATAATAATCGCGTGAAATCGTGTAAAAAGAACGAAAAAATAACAAAAAATCTGGGACCCGTTCGACCCTGATTGGTTGAACATAAAGAGGTGTGTTCGACTGGTGGTCGAACACAGAGAGGCAGAGGTGTTGTTATCTTTTCATTCTTTTTACACGATTTCACGCGATTATTATATATTTTGTTAACTCATAAAATAGTTTTTCATACATTATTCCCTTATAAATTTAAGGTTTGATGAATGAAAGGAAAAAAAAAAAGGGAGAAGAAGCCAGACGGGCAGGATAAGAAATTTGGAGCAATTTTCAGTTTTTTTTATTTTTTATTTAATTCATAAGAGTAAAATTGAAATTTTACTATTTTTTGTATTTTTTAAATCTTTTTTTTTTTTAAATGGGGGTGTGTAGAAATTTTTGGGGTGCGGATAGTCGGGCCCTTAAAAATACTGTGAGGTGTTGTAAAATTGTTCTCTGATTATTATTTGATTAATAATCGACTCTTCATTACCTTAGCTATGTGAAAGTATAAGATGCAACTTATATATAGGAAAACATAAATTAATAGTAATACTAAAAAGTGACACAAAATTTTCTCATTTGATGAGAAAGAGATGAAGAACTCCCCACTCATAATATAGGTCCCTCCATCAAATAAAATGTAAATTGATGAATATGTTCAAATAACAAATCCCAATTCAATCTCCACAATATTTTAGTAAAATTTAAACTTGTATTAATAAAAAATGTAACCACAGATCTTATCAACTCCATTGTCTGCTGAGATAAAGCAAAAGTTTCTCTTGAATTCATAAAATATCAACAATTTTGAAATCATCAATCTCAAAGAACTGCCACTTGTGATACAGTAGAAATTGGACCACCGTTTATGAGATTATTCTTCGAATTTAAAACATGCTAAAAAGCATAATCACATACATTGCAGCATTTATTGTTTATGTCATCACCATATATATACACACGATAAGAAGATGCATGTAACCATCCTAAATTACAAAATTAAGGACAAAAAATAATAATAATAATAATAAACATGTTTGATTGGTGTCTCCACATTCAATCAAATGTAGTAATCATTAAGATATGGCTTTGAGGTTTAGAATTTCAATTAAATTACGAATTTTACATGATTTACAATTTGAATCATCATTCATTTTTTCACTGAATGATCATCGACAATATCTCCAACAAATTTTAATTATTTGATATTTTTGCTAAATTTGAAAAATCATATTAAAATAACTTCAAGTTTGAATGAACTCATTTAATTTGTTTACACTTATGAAATAGAAGTTGGAGGCAGATGTAAATTTTATTACTCGTGAAATATATGGAATAAAATGTGAGCATCAAAAGAATTAAGATGTGAGGTCATTGGTTGTGTATAAAATGCGGAGAAAGGGCAAACACTTGAATTACTAGTAAAAATGGGAAAGAGTGAAAAAGCAAGTGATGTTTTTGAAACAGGAAAGTTTCAAGTGAAGAGAATCACAGTTGGAACAGAAAACATCTCAAGACCCCCTCGAGACCTATTTATTGTCACTCCTGTCGACAAGGGCACTTTTCCAGTGCTTCTTTTCTGCCATGGTTTCATGCTTCAAAATACTTGGTACACTTTTCTCTTCAACTTCATTGCTTCCCATGGCTACATTGTCGTTGCTCCTCAGGTACCCCACCTTCTTCACTTTCAATCACAATCTTCTATCTCTCTTGGTTAATTTGTTGATATGCAGTTTTATGGAATTCCATGTTCGATTCCTGAAGAAGTGAGGAGGGCAGCCAGAGTGACAGAATGGCTACCCACCGGTCTCCGTCGCGTCCTTCCGGCCAACGTCGCCGGAGACACCGACAACCTCGCTATCACCGGCCACAGCAGAGGCGGCCAGGTCGCCTTCGCTCTGGCCTTGGGGAGACTCGACTCTGCCAAGTCACGCAGAAAGAAGATCAAAAACGGCGCCGTTAGGGACACCGCAGCAAACCCTAATTTCAAATTCAAGGCAATAATAGGAGTGGATCCGGTGGCCGGCTTGGCGCCGGCGGCCATGCCGGAGCCGAGAATCCTGGAATTCATACCTCGGTGCTTCAACATGTCGATCCCGGTGGCGGTGATCGGCACCGGCTTTGGAAACCAGTCGAAACTGGTGTTTCCGCCGTTCGCCCCCAACGGAGTGAACCACTCGGAGTTCTACAATGAGAGCAGACCGCCTGCTGCGTATTTTCTGGCGAAGGAGTATGGTCATGTTGACATGATGGATGATAACTGGTTTATAAGTATGATGAAAAGCATGAGTAAAACTGGGAAAGGTCCGGTGGAGGATATGAAGAGAGCTACTGGAGGTATAATGGTTGCGTTTCTCAGAGCTTATCTGGAGAAGAAAGAGGATGATCTGGACGCCATTGTTGATGATCCAACTATTGCTCCCATTCTTGTTGATCCTGTCATTTTTGTGAAAGAATGACTACCTAGTCTATGTTGTTAACCTTGCTGTTTTCTGCATTGTAAATTAGGGTTTCTTAGTATTTCTATCATCGCTTTTGTATTGTGTGCTTGAATAAGTTAAGTTTTAAATAAAAAAATGTTTTCTTTATTTGCTTGATATTGATCGTGATGCTTGAGACCAAACTCCATGATTTTCTCAATTAAAACTTGTTTTTAGAGACGTTTTTGCATATATTCTCTCAAAAGTATCTTTTTAGATACATCTTCAAATATGTTTCATTCTTTAACTTTTAGGGGTGTATTTTTGTAGACTGTAGTGGAGCATGGATTATCATCGAGGTAAAACTAGGTTCTTTATGAACTGTACCAACGAAATCAATCTTATTGTTTGGAATAAAAAAATTGATCAAGAGATGAATGAAGATGGCAGAAGCCAGTATTAAAGACAAAAACTTATCCCCATAGTGAAGAGATGTTGTGTATGGGACCAAAAAGATAATTCATTGCATCAAATGAACGTGGCAAGTGCCACAGTGAGTAAAACGACATCAGATGAATATGGCTAAATCATATTCAAAATTGTCCCCTACGTGCAACTTGCATTTTTCTGTCCCGGGTGTAAGTCAAGAAAATTTACCTATCAATTTTCCAAAAGGCCAACGCACACTTTTGCCTCATGGATCTTTTTAGGCAAGTTCTGACATTTTTGGTCTGATCAACCTTTCAAGCACTGGGCTTATTATATAGACAGGTTTATGTGTCTCCTAGGCAACCTAACCTTGAATTTAGAAACAAAAATAAGTAGCAAAAACTGATCGGAGACTAAAAGAATAGCACAAGACATCAATTTGGTCACAGAAGAATCAATTGAGAGCCTGCTGGATCAACACATTTGCTTTGATATAATTGCCAGATCATCCAACACAGTGAGGATGTCCATCATTATAATATCCCAAATCTCTCAATCATTGAATTATTAGTAGTTCTAAATTTGTTAAAACTTGATTCTGTCATTGTCGTTATCACCTTTTTATAAAAGGAAAGTTATCTCTGCAACAGTTGGGGACACAAGGAGACTCCACTGCTCAAGATTTCAGTAAAAGCTAGCTCAATAAATAAGATGTTCCAAGTATTAACAATTCACAAATGATCAAGCAATAAAAGGAGTGAACAATTTATTAAGAATGCCACTGGAGACGCTTCATAGAATCCATGATAATATGTAAATAACGGAATGTATAGCTTATCTAATAAAATGTATTGCAAAGCATTAAAAGAAAACTGTTAGATGGGTAAAACATACATTTTAATCCTTCTCTTTTGGGTTGACAACAGGGGGATGCACAAAATAAATATCCGACTATATGTGAACTCTGCAGCTAAAGAATCCTTCCAATTACCCCTTTTTGGGCATGGCTGCAAGTCTGGTATACATCCTGGCCATGGACTGGTATCCTCTGATATCGCCAGAACGGAGAAGGTTGCCTGCAAACAATAAAACAGGGAACCATAAAATTCAATCAAACCACTGAGGACAAACTAGAACTCACCTCAAAACAATGGATCATTTCACAAGAAAATTATGATCTCTTATGAATACATCATTGACAACGCACTCTCACAGTCCCACATGTTTAGCATATTATATCGGTTGCATTATTTTGAGAAAGGAAACTAAGTAGGATGGATACCTGAATCACAGTTCAGTGGGCTATCAGGCTCTGGATGAGCCATCAGTGCAATTATAGCTCGACAAACTGATTGCAGAGTCCACGCTGGGCTCCAAGCATTCTTCAAGATATCAAGGCAAATCTCACCTGTCTGCATAACAATGAAAAGCACTGCATCAATAACAATACCACCAACTACACCATCTCACTGTGATCTCAGATTATAGGCTTGAGAAGTTTTTCTTTAATCAAGAACACACGAGAATGTTCAGCATACACACAACGTTTCACATATTTCATGACATGAAAAGACAACAAGTACCTTGAAATGTACATTTGGATGGAATATTTTGGTTAAGTAACGAACTTGAGGAGGCTGCAAAGGATACTGCTCAGGTATAGAAAAAGCAAGCTGGAAAACTCCACCATCATAAGGAGTTTCTGATGGCCCCTGCACAGTATAGAATCAAGCAACTAATTTTCAATAAAATGCTCCCCTCATTCATAAGATAGGATGCATATAGAACAATGAGATGAACCTTTATGAGAGCTGTCCATTTAAAAATGTTGGATTCATCACAAACGAGTTGAATATCAGGGTCGGCTACCTTCTCTCGCTGCACTTCTTTGTATTCCTTAAAAAGCCTTGCCCTTGATGCCTACTCATAAAGCATGTAAGCAACCTTAAAGTGTCCATAATTAGGGGGTTAATGTGAGATATTTAACAACAAGAGGCCTTCAACAAGACATCACATGACCGTACACTTGATTCCAGAAAAGTCTCAGTTTTCCAACAAATATTTTTCAGGAAGACGAAGAAATCGTCCAACAAAAGTATGAATACAAACATCACAAACCCGAGAAACAAGGAAACATCAAGGAAAAAAATACTGACCTGCATTTTGAGCACCGACTTTTGCAATTAAAATCACGCCAATGATAAAACTGCATCAATCGATCACGATTTAAAATTTGAATTCAAAAGAAATAAAATTTACTACCACCGACGACGACCACCACCCACCACCAACCCCCTCCCTCTTTCCCCTTACAAAAAAAAAAAAAAAAAAAAAAAACCCTAAATTTAAAATCCCATAAATTTCTCAAATAGCATGGGGAAGAAGGCAAATGTTAGATTCATAAGCAATAAATCAAAAATCCATTAAAAAAAGAAATTAAAGATCTTACCGCTTTCGGAATTGATGGGTGACCAGATAACAGTAGCTTCGCTAAAGTCAGTTGTGAAGTTCAGATATCAAGACGAGACGGTTCAATAAAGTGAGTTGTGAACTTCAGATATGAAGACGAGACGGTTCAAGCGATCCGATATATGGCGGGTGCACAATACTTGTGTGGTTCGCAGCATTACATACCGTCGAATCACCACGTCACTTCTTCGTCAGCGGGTCAACGGCCTTGTCTTATTTACCCTTGTATTTTTTATTACCGTTACTCCATAATCCATATAATTTACTCCTTCGGGTATTTAATTTTTTGGTTGGTCCCAAATATATTTTAGGAAAAAAAAACTTGATCATATTTTTATATTTTTGGATGTGTTTGTAAAAAAAAAAATTATGTATTAAAAATGTGATTTTATTTAATGGTTGAAAAAGATTGCCATTGTCATAAACAACTAGAAGCAATTTCGACTTGCTTTTAGATATAACAATTGACTTTAAATAAAATCGTTCCCCAAAAACATACAAAATAAATGATTAAAGTTATTACAAAAACTATTAAAACTTTTTGCAAACACTTAGTTAATTGTGTTTTGTTACTAATAAACCCCTGTTTTATATGCACCCTTCTGATCAACTTTTTTCCAATAAAGAAGGTTAACTTGAAATTTACTTGAATTATTTCACTAGCACTCTTATTATGTGCAAAAAGATAAAAAGAAACAGAGAACTATATAAGTAGGAATTTATAATTCTACCGAGTACGATTAAAACAATGGAACAAACCTATGTCTTTAATTATGGAGAGGAGAGAGAGATGTTTAGTTATGGAGAGCATGTAAGATAATGAAAATATAATAAAAGAAAAAGCTTCTTTCCTTTGTTTTATGCTAGCGAGTTCTCTCCTTTCTACATGAAACGTACAAGACTCTAATAAGAAGAAAACCCAAAACAATTAAAACCAAAAATAGAAAGGAAGAAAAGCAGGCAACACAATGAGTAAAGGCGACGAATATATATGATACGGGAAAATACCCCCCAGCAAAAATATAAAACTAAGATGGGCCAAGCAAGTTAGCAGCAGCAATCAAAATAACCAAAGTCAAGGCAACCACAACCCTTTTTCACGTGCTCCCAGCTCTACCTGGAGTCGGCTTCTCCGATTTGAATTTTGACATGTCAACAAGGTCTCCAAACAGCTTGTCCTCCGGCCTAGATGGCTTTCCAGATGGCAAATTGCTCGACATTGAGTTTCTCAGCCCGTTATCGTCCCTCACAGATAATGCAGATATTGTTTGCTGAGCATAATAGGCATTTTGCTGTTGACTTTGGCCATAGGCATTTTGCTGTGGACTTTGGCCATAGCCATAGCCATAACCATAACCATACCCACCCATTTGCTGGTTGTACATCTGTTGAGGATACATATAACCCATCTGCCCAGATTGCATTGGCTGAGGATACATAACCGTGGGCTGTGGACTCTGGACCGGGAATGGATACATACCCTGGTTGTTAATTGCTGTGAGATGGCCACCATTGTATGCTCCAAGTGCCTGGTGGTTGTTTGCCACATTTTGGGGTCCTGGAAGATAATTGCCACTTGGTGATGGTTGGGTGTGACCAACAACACCTTGAGTAATTTGCAATTGTTGAGGCTGGTTCGCGTTAGACAAACTCTCGTCTATTTGAGCTTCCCATGGTGGAGGGGGAAACGAGCCACTGCTTTGAGCACCTATCAAACAGAAATTTATACCCAAGTATTTAAATAAGGGCTCCATATCAAAACTACATATAACACACACACACACACAAAATTAAGTAGAGATGCACCATAAACTGGTGAGGGTGGCTGCTGCTGTTGGGGTATCTGACCACTCCAGGAAGAAGCAGTGCCTTGCGAGTAAAGTGATTGTTCATGTTGAGTACGGAAATCCTGTGGTTGCTGCAACTGAGGAGACGGCATATAGGCTTGTCCAACAGAATTCAAAGGTTGATTGGCATTACTTTCTGAGAACATGTCGACAAGAGCAAGAGCATTCTGTTGAGATGCAGCAGGGCTAGCTGGTTGAGGCTGTCCCAAAGGAACAAGTGCCATCGAGTTTGCCGTTGGTGAGTTGAAGTCATCTCCACTCAAAAGATCTATCTTGGGATCAGCCTTTGTTGGAGTTGTCAACTGACCATTAGTTGCTGGAGCAGGGAGCAATAACTGTGTCCCTAAGCTAGTACTGGATGTAGATCTGCAAATGGAATTTGCAACTGAGATGACAACGCAAGGCTTATTTTTCTAAGGTTCATTAGCCAATTTTAAAGAACAAGGGTGCATGATCTAACGCGCAAAAAACAAGTTTAAATCTAAAATAAGAAAATTGAGATGCATGAACATCATAAAATATGAATTAAAAAAAGGTACAAGTGCAGAACTCATCGAGAGTCACTTCAGCACCTCAAGTTATAGTAAAACCAAGTTATAATACAATCAGAGCACGTAAAACCAAACTTGAGGGAAAATCCAATATTAATCAATTGAACTCAACGGAAGAATCAAGTTTTTTACCCTTGGTCTTGTGTGGCATTGCCAGTGTCAATAAGTGGCGCATCAACAGGGACCAAAGCTTTAGAAGGTTCAGAATTTGGCTTGTCTAACTGAAGTGGAGTGGCTCCAGAGGCAATTGATTCGTGCTTGGCCAGTACACGTTGCAAGTCGTCATTCAGTGCCAACCCTTGGCATAACAGTGATTCATCCCTAAATCAGGAAACATATACAGGAAGCCTGACCAGTTAAAAGGGTACTTAAACTTTGATCAAACTCATCCAAAATCATATTGCAACATAACAAGTACAGCTGGTGGAGAACAAACTGTGATCAAGGGGTGTATGTATTCCATCTACCATTAAGAATACATATTATAAATGGATTTAAGATCATATCAATAGTTTGTAAGATAGAAGCTAGTTAATATCCTCATCAGTAATATAGTATGCGCCTAGTAAAAAATGTGCCTCAAGCAATCTGTTCAACATACAAATAGATGCAGCAAAGCAGAATCCAGGATTTCAGTAAATAAAATCCAGCATCACAAAGTACCACATTCACAGAAAACAAATTTTGACTTTAACCATACCAATCCAGCTTGAATTTCATCCACTTAACAAGAACCATGGTTAGAAGATGAATCTATCAAATACAGATAACAATCCTATAAACATAAGATTGCTTACCCCCAACTCCCATAGTGAGTAGGAAAAAGCTTCTAAGACACAACAGCATCTTACAGAAACGAAAAAATACATACAATTTGCAGCTTGGACAAACAATAAATAAAGCACATCTTCCAAATAAATAATCCAGAAAGAAGTAGCATTCTAGACCAACTATTAGAGGTTATTCCATCCATCAGATGTTCTGTTTGAGGTTCAGAGTATTTATCTCAAGACTATGTTCTCGATCCAAACAAGGACAAGTGAAAACAAGACTATGTTCTCATTCCAAACAAGGACAAGTAAAACAAAAAAGGTGGAATGAGGAGAAGATCCAAGTCACAACTAAATATAAACAAATGTTAGCTAAGAGTAAAAGTAAACAAGAGCTTACGAAGTGGAGTTAACAAGGTGGACCACTCTTTGCTTGTATGTCCTACACTGTTCGACCAGATCAACAATGACTTCCTGCTTGATTCCCTGCCATGAAAACACATAAACTCAATATCTCAAATTTAACGCATTGAAAAGGCCATTCAACAAAATGAATAACACTATGAGCAAGATGTCTTTCAATAAAGAACACAAGGAAGTACAAGTCAATATTGTAAAATGAAATGGAATGATCCTACAAACTGTTCATAGTCACTATTCCATATTGAATAATAAAAATATCCCCACAGAACTACATGGTTTCCTAAATACCATATAAGTAGGTAGCAGAGGCTGAAATGGAAAATTTTCCATCTACAGTGCAATTATACCTCTTTGTTCGCGGGATCTATAGCACTCAGCATTTCTGTTAGGACATCCATGATACCACGTGCATTTTGAAGTTCTGTCAAGCTGACATAAAAACCAGTGAGCAAAGACGATTCATCACGTGAGCAAACTCAAACAACATAAAACCTTAGAATAATGCTACAGCCATATCTGCTACAGAAGAGAGTTCTACAGTTCCTAACTCATATATTCTGATATCGTCTACACCCGTCGGCCTAAGGCCCACCGGGCCTGATATCCTTTTATTCTAATTATTCTTAATTACCAGTTTATTGATTAGTTAATTATGGGCTTTTCCTTTAGTAATTCGTTGTGGGCTTGCATGCCCAGTAATTAGGGTTTTCTTAATTCCTATTTAAGTCTGCAACTTTGTTATTTTGATTTATGTTATGAATTATTGAGTTTAGGAGCTTTTAAGCTTGGGCAGGAGAAATCCTGTTTACCGTGTTCTTGTTCTTGTTCTTCCAGCCCCTTGCTTCTATCAAACTGGTCCGACCCTGCCGATCTCATGACGAACACCCGCAATACCGCCATGGACGCTCGTGTGGAGGAGATAGAGAAGGGGTTGGCCTCTCTCCGCTCCGAGGTCGCCGATCAATTCAAATCCTTCCGCTCTGATTTCCAATCGGACCTCCGTTCCATGATCACCGATATTTTGCAGCCCTCGGCCTCTTCCTCTCAGACCCAGTCCACGTCAGGCCCTGCTCCGCCTGCGCCAACGACGCCCACCACGTCTGTCGCACCCCCGCTTCACCCGAAGCCCTTCGCGGCTTCGTCTCTCCCAACCATTGAGTTCCCTTCATTCCAAGGAGATAACCCATCCTCTTGGGTTTCTCGCGCGGAAAAATACTTCCGCCTGCAGCAGGTTCCCGATGCGGCTCGCATGGACATGGCGCTCATCGCCATGGAGGGTTCGGCCCTGCACTGGTTCCAATGGCTCGTCGACAACCACCCGGGTATCACGTGGCCAGCCTTCACGGCCCAATTACTAAAACACTTTGGGGACGATCCCCTGACAGATCCATATGAAGCCCTAGGCACGCTTCGACAAACTGATTCGGTGGCCGATTACATCACCACGTTCATCACTCGGGTTTCGCACGTTCGCGGCCTGGATCCCGCGGTTACGCTGGGTCTCTTCCTCGGGGGCCTTCGTGAAGAGGTACGGGTTCGCATCCGTTCTTGTCTCGCAATTGACTTGTCCACCACTATGCAATTAGCGCGGGAGGCTGAACGCGAATTGCATAACGGGAAGGTTACGCGGCCACCTGCATCCACACCGTTGTCGTCCTTCACGCCGCGCCCGACAGGATCGCGACCGTCAGCCCCGACTTCTGAGCATACCCCATTCCGCTCGTTCGGTCCTACCCCGACTCCTCGGCCCTCGGGCCCTACTTCTTCAATGGGCTCCACTGCCAATTCGCGGCCCCGGGGCCTATACAATTACCCCATAATGAGTATTTGCAGCTTCGCGCCAAGGGGCTTTGTTTTCGTTGTAAGGAACCGTATTCTCCCTTGCACGTTTGCAAAGAAAAAGCCCTCCGTATCTTACTTTTGGAAGAACCTGACTCCGTGGATACGGCCACTGAGGATACTAATGATGTTTCCACTCCTGATGATGAACCCTCCCTTCATCGCATTGAGCTCTCGGATTTGGCAGCTGGCGGATTCGACTCTCCGCGTACTATGAAACTTCGTGGCCTCATCTCTGATCACCCCGTCCGTATCATGATTGACAGTGGCGCCACCCACTGTTTTATTTCCAGCCACATCGTCCGGCAGTTGCATCTTTCGCTGGACACTGCCGTCCGCGTTCCTGTGCGCCTGGGCAACGGTGATCGGACCGTCACTTGCGGCGTATGCCACGCCGTACCCCTGGTCTTGGGCGGCATCTCTTTTCGCGTCAGTTGCTATGTTTTTCCATTAGGGGACATCGATCTTATATTGGGTGTTGCTTGGCTTGCACTCTTGGGCGAGGTTCGGGCCAATTGGGCTTCCCTCACTATGGATTTTCAGTTTGACGGTACTGCTGTTCACCTAAGCGGGGATCCCTCCCTCGCTCGTTGTGAAGTTTCCACGCAAAGCTTGGTTAAACTTGTTGATATCGAGGATCGACGAGTGGTCTGGGCCGGTCTCGATGCTTCTACGGACAACGCTTCGCTGCCCGGTTTCTCCGACATGCCTGAATCTCTCCAATTCCTATTACGCGAATTTCCGACCGTCTTACAGCCCCCGACGGGTCTGCCTCCTCGTCGCACCTGTGATCACCATATCCCACTTTACCCGGGCAGCACTCCCGTCTCTGTGCGTCCTTACCGGTATTCGCCGACTCAGAAGGATGAGATTGAACGTCTTGTGGCCGATATGTTAGCTGCCGGTATTATTCAACCTAGCACAGGTCCTTATTCTAGTCCCGTGTTGTTAGTAAAAAAGAAGAATGGAAGCTGGCGGTTTTGTGTGGATTATCGTGAGCTAAACAAGCGCACCATTCCCGACAAATATCCTATTCCGGTCATTCAAGAGCTCTTGGATGAGCTGCAGGGCGCCACTTGGTTTACTCGCCTAGACCTTCGTGCGGGTTACCACCAGGTCCGCATCGCAGATGAAGACATCGCAAAAACTGGGTTCCATACTCATTCTGGTCACTATGAATTTATTGTTATGCCGTTTGGCCTTATGAATGCTCCCGCCACCTTCCAAGCGGCTATGAATGACCTGCTTCGGCCGTTTCTCCGCCGTTTTGTTCTGGTCTTCTTTGACGATATTCTCATCTACAGCCCCACTTGGGATCTGCATCTTGAACATCTGCATACGGTACTCTCTTGCCTTTCCCGTGATAATTTTGTGGTTAATCCAAAGAAGTGTTCTTGGGCACAGCGCACTATTGACTACTTGGGTCACGTTGTCTCCGCGGACGGCGTTCGCATGGACCCGGGCAAAGTTTCTGCGGTTCTCCAATGGTCAGTCCCTAAATCTCCAAAAGGTGTTCGTGGATTTTTGGGTCTCACAGGGTATTACCATCGTTTCATTAGGGATTACGGTTCTATCGCTCGCCCTCTCACCCAATTACTTCGTAAAGAGGAAACAGATAAGTCCTTTATTTGGACCTCTGATGCCCAGGCGGCTTTTGAGACCTTGCAGCGGGCAGTCACATCGGCTCCCGTCCTCGCAATGCCAGATTTTTCGTCCCCCTTTGTCATTGAATGTGACGCATCAAGCCATGGGTTAGGGGCCGTCCTCATGCAGAATAAGCAACCCCTCGCTTTTTTCAGTAAGGCGTTGTCTCCGCGCAATGTATCCAAATCTACTTACGAAAAGGAACTCATGGCTTTGGTTCTTGCGGTGCAACATTGGCGACAATATCTCTTGGGACGAAAGTTCATCGTGCGCACCGACCACCAGAGTTTACGCCACTTTCTGACTCAACCCGTGCAAAATCCGACACAACAATATTGGGTGGCGAAGTTAATGGGGTTCGACTTTTCCATTGAGTATCGCACCGGTGCCTCCAACTTGGCCGCAGATGCTCTTTCTCGTCGAGATTCTGAGGTTGACCTTTGTGTTGTGTCCATTCCGCAATGGGTCGACTGGGCTACCTTGAACCGTGATGTCAGTTCGGACTCAACCTATGGTCCTATTGTTCGTTCTTTGGCTGCCGGACAGGCGGTGCAGCAACCGTTCTCCTTAATTCAGGGGGTACTGTTCTATAAGGATTGCCTGGCCATTCCTAATCCATCTTCTTGGATTGATCGTTTATTGGTGGAATTTCATTCAACCCCAACTGGGGGTCATGCCGGCGCCTTCAGGACTTATCGAAGGCTTGCCGCCAATGTGTATTGGCCGGGTATGTTGAAGCGCGTAAAAGAATGTGGCTAATTGTTTGACATGCCAGAAGAACAAATATGATACTCATTCGCCTGCGGGTCTTTTGCAACCATTGCCTATTCCGACTCGTGTCTGGGAAGATATCAGTATGGATTTCATCACCGGGTTACCTCGCTCGGATCATACTGATTGCATTCTTGTTGTCGTGGATCGTCTCTCCAAATATACACACTTCCTACGGCTGAGTCACCCGTACACTGCTCGCCAGGTGGCCGAGCTTTTTGCAAAAGAAGTGGTTCGCCTCCATGGCGTTCCCCGTTCGATTGTCTCCGATCGCGATCCATTGTTTCTTAGCAATTTCTGGCAGGAATTATTTCGCGCGGTTGGCACCAAATTGAAGATGAGTTCGGCATACCATCCTGAGTCCGATGGTCAGTCTGAAGTCATGAACCGCTGTTTGGAAACATACCTCCGCTGTTTTATTTCGGAATGGCCCAATCAGTGGGCGAAGTGGCTTTCGTGGGCGGAGTACTGCTTCAACACGAGCTATCTTTCTACGGCCGGTTGTACACCATTTGAAGTAGTTTATGGGCGACCCCCTCCTGTTCTCGCCCAATTCTTACCTGGGGAGGTTCGGGTGCAGGCTGTGGCGGACGATCTCACTGCTCGGGACCGCATGTTGGAGCAGCTGCGTGAACATCTCCGCCGCGCGCAGCAGCGGATGGTTAGGGCCGCAAATCAGCATCGGCGTGATGTTATCTTTGAGGCGGGTGATAAAGTGTTTCTGAAATTTCGGCCGTATCGGCAGTCGACTCTTTTTCGCAAGCTTAATGTCAAGTTGGCTCCTCGTTTCTTTGGGCCATTTGAGGTCGAGGAGCGCATTGGCGCAACCGCTTACCGCCTACGCTTGCCTCCTGGTTCTCGTATTCATCCTGTTTTTCATGTGTCTCAGTTGCGGGCTGTTTTGGGTGAGCATGTTGTGGTGCAGGCGAATTTGCCGGACTTCTTCTCTGCAGGGTCCGAGTTTGCTCCGTCTGCGATTCGTCGTCGTCGTGAGGTTTGGCGCGGTGATGATCGTGTGGGTCAATTGTTGGTGGTTTGGACTGGCCTTGGTGAAGACGAAGCTACTTGGGTTGATGAGCTCCAGTTTCGCCAGCAGTTTCCTGATTTCCGCCTTGCGGACAAGGCTGTTCTTAACGGGGAGGGAATTGATATCGTCTACACCCGTCGGCCTAAGGCCCACCGGGCCTGATATCCTTTTATTCTAATTATTCTTAATTACCAGTTTATTGATTAGTTAATTATGGGCTTTTCCTTTAGTAATTCGCTGTGGGCTTGCATGCCCAGTAATTAGGGTTTTCTTAATTCCTATTTAAGTCTGCAACTTTGTTATTTTGATTTATGTTATGAATTATTGAGTTTAGGAGCTTTTAAGCTTGGGCAGGAGAAATCCTGTTTACCGTGTTCTTGTTCTTGTTCTTCCAGCCCCTTGCTTCTATCATATTCCAAAGAGATATCCACTAGGTCCCACAGCATATAACATGAAAGAGGCATCATATGCCTCCACGACTAGGTTCAGAAGTACAACGCTACACGCAAGAAACATCAAAACAATGGAAAAGTATAGAAATCAAGATTTCACTATCCTTATGAATAATTTCTCACCCAAAAGAGATTTATCTTTATTAATCCATATAATAAGAGAAATCTGAATAAGTAAGGCTCCTATTAGTTATGACTTTTTCATTGTCGAAATAGAAGATGCTAAAACTCACATTCATCAACCCGTTTTAAGGACCTTTCACATAAGTTTTACATGACCTTATGTGAGATTTGAAGCTATGAAAAGGCAGTCAAGAAGCAGCAAGTATTCTAAAGAACCATACTATTTTCAATATGTGGCACCACATATCAATTAGATAAAGGAAATGACCTTTCATATACAAAATAAAAGCTACAATGATGCCCGTAATTATCTTATGCAACAGAAATAAATAAACGTGGTCAATCCAGAATAATGCACCTCAATGTTGGATATTCGGCTTCAGCAGAAGTCTCAGCTCCATCAACTCTAGATTCCAGGTTACGAAGATTTTGTGGATAAGATGTCAAAGGATGTGTTTGTGGTGGTGTGAACACAGGAGCTGTCCTCTCAGATCTCTGAGGGAAAACTGCCCCAAGACGCTGATAGGAAAGACATAAAAGTTGTAGAAGTATGAATAAATAACAACATATGCATAAAATTCCAAAATTAATACATTAAGACAAAAGGATCCTTCCATGACATACCAACAAATCCTGGTATGCTACAAAGTACTGGGGATATCTTGCCCTTGATCCTCCAAAAGCTTCTTGCCAAGTATCTATAAGAATCAATATCTTCTCTTTTACATGAAAATCTGGCTGCAATGACAATATTTCATTAAAAATTTGAGTGATGTAATCAAGACAACAAAGATGATAGCCACAATCAATGAATTAGTTTACCTTCTTTTTCACTATTTTCACCATCTCATGAGGTAAATCTTTCTCAGCAACATGCATATGGACAATATCACCGCAATTCTTCACAATGGTCTCCAATAGCTAGAAAATGCAATGAAAACATTTGCAATTGACTGAGCGGTTTTAGAAAACTTCTTCCATTACAAGGATAAGTCACCTCTACAAGAAAGGGATAATAAGAGTATTTCAAGAAAGATAGTTTACTAACATATTTATGCATTCTTACCTTTCTCTGCCACAGGTCAGGTATAGATCAATTATGACAGAAATATCCCCTACTTTCAGTAATTTAGATAACAACAGTCATAGTATTCCTTTCCCATATACTTCCATCTAAAAGAGTATACACCCCAGTTAACTGCTTATTATGCTAGGATCTACAATTTCCTAAAAGAAGGAAGTTGAAAGAATAATCCATAGTAGTTCCCTGAGTTCTTGCAAAAACTCCAATAGTTACACATTGTTCAAGTTTATGAACAACTTGCCTCAGTTTGTAGGCATATTTTACTTCTCGTCAACCAAATACACTTGAATAAGAAACTAGCATTAGTACTCTATTTCAGATGCAGTAATAATATTCATCTTTCTGAGACTAAAGCTATAAGCAATAGTTTCTTAGCTTTCCAAATGGTGTACCTCAGACCCTATGCACAAATAAGTAACAAAACATCCTTCAATTAACTTCAAAATATTCTCTGCTGTTTCAACTTCCATTTCATAATGTTCTATATTCTTAGTCATCCTCATATATAACAGCTTATGTAAAATAGAAAAGTCAGCACCACCCACTGGGTAACATATAACACATATAAGCCTCCTTTGGTTTTGCAGTAAACAATAAATAATTTATCCCTTCAATTCCACAGAATGATTACAACTTATTAAGCCTCTCCTTTCCACATTGTCATCCTATTGAATAACAAGAACTTGGTAACACCCCAAGCCTTCCCCCAAGCCTTCTCTGAAGTTCTCCATGAAGAGAGAAGTTCCACCCAGTTTTCATGGTTCGTATATTACATCAAAAAATCAGGTGACAGTGTAATCTTAAGTCCAATGCAGCAACCTCCAAACAACACGAAAAACATGGAACCAAATCAGGAAAATTTAGGAATGGCAAGTTTCATGTCACATGCTTGCATAAAAGCTCACTTCAATATATCTAACCCAATCAGGATGAGTTTGTTTGAGCAAAGCCTGAGCACATAATACCACAGAAGAACATAAATGTCATGAAGCAAAAATTAGCATACTGTTAAGGCAAGCAGCTGGACTTTTGGATTTCTGCTACCAAGTCGCTTTTTTATACCTCGTACCACATCTTTCGCTTGTCTGATGCAAACAAAAGGTGAATATAAGCACATAAAAGTCATTCTTTCACTTGTAGTCAAGACAGAAACATAATTCTAAATACAAGAGATCAACATGTATTCCTAAGCCTTCTCCTCAACAACCCCATCACCCCACCCCACCCCACCCCACTCCACCACATGGTCCTAAGTAGATTTCTCCTTCCCTCAAGCTCATAAAAACTATAAATATCAGATTAAATATATTCTAACAGCAACAGCTCAAGTAAGAATAAGCAATATAATCCGCATACCAAACAGTTGGCTCAAAAATGTCAATTAACAATCCATATAACTACATATGCCCTCCCTCCCATATATATTTAAAAAAAAAAAAACTGATAAGCAAATAGTAAGCATGCCTCTCTTTTTAATTCACTGCCACAATAAACTAGAACCAGACCAAATAACAAAAAAAATCGAGAAGAGAAAATTACGCAGGATCGTGATTGCAAATATCACAGATCTCAATATTCATAGCCCAATCCGGCCCGATTAGCATATCGCTCGTCGCCCTTTCCACCATAGCATTCACCATCTTTTCCTCCTCAATCCACAAACCCTCGATTGGACAAATTCCAGAAAGAATCCCCGAGAAACTAATTTCTTTAAAAAAATAATAATAATATTAAAAAACAAAAAACAAAAACAAAAAAAAAATGTTATCTCGGGGGATCCGATCGCTATTTTTGATCAATTCTGTTAGGATTCCTCCAAATCGATGAAGGCGAGAAAATCAAAATGGTTTTAGGGATGAAGGATTGTAAATGGAAAAGCCAACAGTAGTATGACGCGTGGATCTATTCTGTTTTATTGGCGATTTACGCCGCCGACTATCGGGATCGGACGGTGGTCGTTGTGTTGAAATATAGTGCCTTTAAGTGGGTTTGGTGGGCCACGTCACCTTATATAGGGGGAGGTGCTTTCCAATTATTGGTGTCTTGTGTATTATATCCTTTATTTTTTGTAATATAATATGGTCAATTGAAATTTAAGTATTCTTTTACATGGGTGTCAATTTTTTGTTTAGATTCATGAGTCGAGCAAGTTGATATAAACAAATAATTAAGTCAAATCTAGTATGATTTAAGCAATTTTAGCGGATGTATATGTGTGGGTTGTTATTGTTTTGTTACTACCACACTAAACTATAATTCCAATGTATAATTTGTAATTATTATATTAGGTTGGCTGGTAATATTTTAGATATAAAAAAATTGTGTTAGTGGAATTAGATTGATAATCGAATTGATTTGTATGTTTGGATTGGGATGTGCCCATTTGAATTTGGGAATGACAAAATCTCAATCCTTATTTGTCGTGGGATGTGGGTGAATTTGCAAATCCTATCTACATCCTACTTTTTTTACAACTCCCAATAAAAATATCTATTTTTTCTACAATTCCCCAAAATAACATCTACTTTTAACTATAATCATACCCTATAAAATCTCAAAACAAACACAAAATTTTCAAAATCCACATTTTTACAAAATCCACTCAAATCTCAAATCCAAACTTAGCAAAATCCACCTCCGACCCAGTCCAAACATACCCTAACAGTTCATGATTTAATTACGACCTGACATTTTACACAAAAATTACATTTAACATTTTTTTTCCCTTTTCAGCGTTATGATGTTGCAATATCTATATACACTTCACTTAAAGAAAAGGGAGAATAAATCTAAAATATTAATAAAAACTTTAATCCATGCAAACAAAATAAGCTTAAGTTTTTCAGTTTAAATCAGTTCCCATCTTTTACATGATTTAATTAATTCAATTAATTGATTTAAAAATCCACTTGGTTTCATGGCATCATTTCCTTTTTCTTTTTTTTTCCTTTTTCATAAAGAATGGATGCCACAAGTAGGTTTAATATCCATGGAATCTATTCCTTCCTATCGAAAGTATGGCTTTACTGAAATTTTATTCATTTTCATCTAATATCCAAGGTTTAATATTCATTTTCAAATTTCAACCCAACCTATATTTCACCAAATATAACATTTATAAGATCGTTTTTGGCCAATAAATCTCAGAGAACTCAAGTCTATATAATATGTACAGATCAAAGCCCTTTTTCCCAGTGACCTTATTCCATCAAAGCTTCTCTTTTTTTTTTTTGAAAAATAAACGATAAAATTCACTCCTTCATATACCATTTCAGAATGCAATTATTTATATTACATTCTTATTTCAAAATGCAATATTTTTGTTTCACAAAAGCTTCATATTGGAACTTGAGCATCCTTAGATCATCACCAGATATGAGTTTAATAAGAAACAGGTACTCTGACAGTGGGTGGACCAGATTTCATATCCTCCAAAATGAGATTTAGAAGAGACAGAGTCACTGGACCTTGATGCCCTGTCAAGAAAGAAACATCTCATGTCACCAACAACAAAATCATAAACATTAAGACAACAAGATCGAAGAAGAAAGAAAGAAAGGAAAGTCTGACCATCACCAATGACTTGATCATCCCATTGCAAAACTGCACGAACGACAACTCCACTGCCAATAAGCATCATTTCGTCGGCCTTTTTGCCTTCCTCTACACTCACATCAGCTATCCTAATTCCTTTTAGTTTGCCCTCCTTCACCAAATTATCCGCAAGCACAACAACCCTCTTTGCCGTACACCCACTCAGAATTTTGTCAAATCGGGGCATCAAAAGTTCCTTTTCCTTGGTAACAAAAGCCACGTTCATATTAGGCCCTTCGGCTATGTACCCTTCCTCATCCAGCCATATTGCAGCATAAGCACCGTTTTCTTCAGCCTCCATTTTCGACAGTGCATTGGGTAGATAGTTCACACTCTTCATAACAGCAAACTGTGGAGGTTTTATTGGGACCGACGAGGTTACCACCTTTATGCCAGTGTAATCAGAGGGGGATTTATCTTGGAGCACAATTGCATAAAGAGATGAGTGATGGCAACCAGATGGAGATAGCTGGAAATCACCAGGCCCTGCTGAGAGCCAATATCTTAGTGATCCTTTCCTGCACTTGGAAGCACTCACTGTTTGTATCAGTATTGTTCTAATGGTTTCTCTATCAAATGGAAGATTTATCTTAGCCATTTCTGCTGAGCCTATGAAACGGTTAAGGTGTTGATCCAACTCATAAAGATATCTACAACAAAAGATTGGTGTTGAGAACCTTAGAAAACTAAGACAAAAGATTCTTGTATAAAGTGATAAAATTGAGGGTGAAAGTATGAATACAGACCCATCAAGAATAGCAGCAGTGTCGAAAACTCCATGGCCTCTATGGACAATGTGATCATCCATGGGGATCAACATAGCTGCAGGATCAGTGGTTATCCCCCCATAAATGCTAGAGTACATTGCCAAGTATTGCTGCTTGCTCTCATAACTTGCTTGAAATGTTCTTAATCTTTCAATTGCCTCCAAAAAGAAAGAAAACGCACACCACCATCAAGCTGCATTCACTAGTTTAATTTACACAGAAATATAAGTGCCAAATAAACAAACCTCTGAGCAAGAAAGAAGTGGGACCTCAAATACTTGTCTGGGTTCCGTTTCTAAAACATATAAACCAACATCAGAATCTATGATCATAATACTAAATCAAAATCAAGAATTTCAAAAAACAAAAAAAAAACGGATTTGTCAGGATTCTGGGATTCTTGAAAATTCACACCAAGTGTTCGATAAAATTACCATAAGAGAGCTGGGTTTGGCCTGAATTCTTGACAGCACTTGTCTGAAAACAGGATGTTTGGAGCGTCCTAGGTGGCGTATGCGAAGACCCATTTCTTGCAAACAAGAGATTTTTGGAGA
Source organism: Scutellaria minor (assembly GCA_954870855.1). Taxonomy (NCBI): domain Eukaryota; kingdom Viridiplantae; phylum Streptophyta; class Magnoliopsida; order Lamiales; family Lamiaceae; genus Scutellaria; species Scutellaria minor. The sequence continues at coordinate 5,209,803 of OX940725.1, forward strand.
CAGAAAATGAATTGAATGAGCGAGTAATCAAGTTTGATTGAAAGAATGAGGCTTCTGAGATGGGATTAATCAGGATTGCTGGAGAGGCCATTGGAACGTTGACTGTGTAATCAGATAATCTAGCACATTAATTCACAAAGTGGGTGAATCATAATTCATATTATCCTATTTGGAGTTTGTTTTTTCGTAAAGATTCCAACGACGAGACATTTTCAGCCGAACTGCAGTCTCATCTGCAGAGTCTTTGTATGACACTAATTTAGTATTTCTTTTCATACTCGATTCCTAAATTAAATAGCAAGCCATTTTGTCTTCCAAACTTTTTTTTTTATTACATTCTACCTCTGAATTGTATGATTTGGCAGACCTTGTCGTTATATACAACCTCAAAATTAAAGTTGATAAATGTGAGAGGTCTTGAATTTGAACTAAAACAAAAATAGTCTATACAATAAAATACAGAACTCCCATAAATTAATAACAATGTGTAATTTAACTTAAAACATCTCCAGCAGTCTGCACTACTGTAGTGCAGAAACAATGTTTCATTTCCTGTCTACACTAAATTTTACACAAAAAAAGAATATTTCATATTATTTCTAATTAATAATTTATTTAATCATAATTTTAAAATTTTGTTATAATTGAATAACATATTTATATATATTTTCGTAATTTTATGTAATATTTTTGATACTCTAATTTTCAGTAATTTTACGTCTTATTTCATGTATTTTAATCAATTTTCAGTAATTTTACTGTCCATTTTCAGTAATGATCACTCATATTAATTATAAATTTCTATATTATTATCCACATCGTTAAAATTAAAAACTCGTGTTACATTAAACTTTTTATATTACCATCTATGTTGGAAAATTAATACTTGTACTATATCAAATTATTTGATAAAACTAACAAATAATAATAATAATAATAATAATAATAATAATAATAATAATAATAATAGCGCTAAACATTTCCTTCTGTTCCAATTCACAGAAAAGTGTCCAACCTGGTGCCTTGTTGGGAGAGAGAAAGTAGCACTGGGCGTTGGAGTGCCGCACTACTGCGGTTGCTCTTAGGTATGAGACTCAACACCAATGGATATTGTTGGTTAGGACATCCCAACCTCAATTCAGGCCAATAACGTTATATTCCAACCAACTCATACGTAGAATCTTAGCTATGTGTGAGGTCGACGCCTCTTCGAGTCAACATATTGACAACTTATCATTCTATACTATTTATTAAGTTCATTTAATTGAATAACACATAAGTTTTTGTGTATATCTACATATCATTCAATATTAACAAAAAAAATATTCTCTTAAATTCTAGAACAAACATAGTTAAAATCCAATTGTGGTATAAAATCAAATAATTAAATGTAATCTCCATAAATCCCTCTTGGCCCCACACCAAAAAAAAAAAAAATGAAGATTGACAACTAAACATGATATTCCTGAAATGATTATAAAATTATTACAATTTTATCCGACCATTTTATTTTTTCACTTCATCCTTCATCTCGACAGCGTTGGATTTCTCTAGGATTCAGGAATATCTAGTGTTGGTCCCAAGTGGTCAGTGGTCAGTGGTTCAGAGGAGGTGAATGAACCTCTATCGATTTTTGCATTTTTAAAACTTTTGTGTGACAAGTTCCTGATTCTACAAAGAATGTAATAACCTGACTCGACTCAGAAACCTGCCAGTAAGTTGTTTCAGGTTTCTAACTCGGTATCACAGTATGCAGCGGAATAAACAAAGATAGAGTTTCTTTTAAAAAATAATTTTCTTTCACAAGAATGATTTTAAAGCAATCTTTTTAGGCAGTATGTTTGGTGTAATCCTTTTACGTCCACTCTACTCCTTCTCAAGAAGGAACTTCGTTAGATCTGTTTGTTTTACAAGACTCTACTTTACAAACTTCTTCCTAGCAAGTTTACCTACTAAAATCAAAGATTCTTAGACACTATCAACTCACATCGAGTTATAAGCCTACACAAGACTAACACTTAGCAAGAATCTAATGTTGTCAATTAAGGACATCAAACTAAAAAAACCTAGCACACAATAAATGGTTAAAAGTATATGGTTTTTCTTCAACTAGTGCAACACGAAGTCAATCTTGAACTTAAAAGCTCGAATGCTTGAATGACTGTTTTAGAAGGTTGAGTGACTGAACTTGGATAGCTTAAGAATAGCTTGAGAAATTGATAGCTTGTAAGATATGAAATTGCTTAGTTGTTCAGTAGTCTTTAAAGTCACTACATCCTTCTATTTATATCATTAGGAAAATGTACATTGAAGAGAGACATGATCTTTGTTGTAATTCAAATTGATCTTCAAATCTTCACATTAAATGCATCTTGGAAGATCTGGGATTTAGAGTATGTCCTACTCTGATCCGCATTAATGACGACATACTCCAGCTACAGTACTTTTGCAGAGCTGCTGTCCAGGTGGCATCACCTCATTGGCTCGTTGCTAACTTCTATCTACTGGTAACTTGACAGGAACCAAACCTCGTACTGTAACCAGTATATTCCTCGTACTGCATTGAATAGGTTAGAAAGACTTACAGCTTGCTGCTCAGGATGCAGTAGCCGCTTTCTGTTTTGTGTCAGGTTTCTATTTCAGAATAGCTTCCTGTTCCAAAACTCTGCAGTCAGCTTCCTGACCTGCATCTCCTTTCTGATCTACATCAGCTTCCTGTTCCAGAATCCTGCAGTTAGCTTCCTGACCTGCGTTAGCTTCCTGATCCTGAACAACTTCTTGTTCCATAATCACTTCCTGTTTCAGAACAACTTCCTATTCCTGAAACCTGCAGTCAGCTTCCTGATCCTGAACAGTTTCCTGTCCTAGAATCACTTCCTGCTATCTGTTCACTGCTTCCTGATCCTGGTTTCTTTTTCACCATACTGACTTTCCTTACTGAAAATCAGTCTATAAGACTTCTTCATCTCCAGAATCCTGCTAACATTAGTATCTTATATCTTTATGATTTATACATCTTCACTAAACACAACTTAGAAAGATATAATTATCAAACTTAAATCCACTTATAAAATATGGAAAATTGGTACTCTAAAAGCTCATCTAATATTACATTGTCTCATCAAAATTTAGTCAGAAATGTCCCAACATCTAGGCTTGATACCAAATCTTGTTATATATTCACCTAAAAAAAAAATTTCAACATAACAAACTAAACCGACTTTGAGGATATATTTTGAGCAACCAACTTGTTCTTATTAGCCATAGGAACAAGCTTAGTAATGACAAGTATATGTAATAAGCTGTAATTATCTGATCAAGCTTGATCTAAAAGTGGAAATGAGAAAAAAGCTTCATAGTCCTGCTCATCAAATTTAGAAGAAGAGTAGTATCACGCGGTGATAATAATAATCGACTAGCTTTCTGTTGGCCCTCCATTGACACTCTTCATTTACAAGATTTTCAACACTCTTATATCTGCAATGTTATAGAACAGATAAACCTTGTTGTACTGCTACTTGTGGTCTCCAAATATGTTAGAACAGATAAACCTTGTTGTACTGCTACTTGTGGTCTCCAAATATGTTGGAAAATTGGTTGTTGAAAGTGGTGGGTGACACCACTTTGACCAATATTTAAGTAGCTAAGATTTAATCATTTAAGGATTGAATGTCAAAAGATTAATCTACGTTTGGAGTAGATAATCGAGGGATTTTGAATCGCTCAAAACTAATTTTGGGTGAGTGAGAAATTAAGCATCAAAGTTGGTCACTTGAAATGAGAATGAAAGGTCTTAAACGTGAGAGGAGTGTTTAACTATCTCATATAGGAAAATAGACCTTGAAAATACAAGTATAAGAAAAGTCATGCAAAGAGACTTAATAATTAGTAAACTATTGGAGTAGTATGTTTGTGCAACACACGCGCGCGGCTCGGATCAAATTGGACCTGACATCGGTCGTGGGCCTTAGTCCTTGGCAATTGGGCGTTGGGCTGGACTTGGGTGGATCAAGCTCACATTTTACCCAACCCCATGTTTATATTTTTGGGCAAAAGTTGCAACGCTGTTAACGGCGCCGGGTATTTGTGCGCCCGCGTCAACGGGAGCAGTGCTTGCTACAATGGGAACAACATGATGTTGGTGTTTGCTGAGCCGGTTGCTGTTGTTGCAACATGCTGAACAGCGGGAGCAACAAGCGCGCCCGCACCCAACTTGCTGCAACGGGAACAACAAACATGCCCATGCCCAATAGGATACTGAGCAGTAACGTGTTGCAGCGCCGTGAGCGTTTTTTGACCATTTCTTATTTTTGAACGGGGTGTTAACTTGCATTAAAAGATCGTTATTGGACAGTAAACTCTCATCAATTTCAGGTAAAACCCCTCATGTTGGAGACTTATATATAGGGGTCGACATGCATTATTTTAATTACATCGAAATCGAAACCTTCCATTGGTTTTTCATCTTTGCATCAGCTCAGTTCTCAAAACATTAAAGTTCATCGGAGCTTTCGAGTTTGTGATGCTATTACTTTAGAGACGAAGTCGTTTTATCTTTGGGAGACGATATGCACGGTCCCAGTGAGCACTACCCTGAGCATATCTCATCTTAAGGAGAGAGAGTTTCCTCGATTTGACTTGCTATTTTAAAGTTTCTAATTTTTGTTCGACATCCCATTGTACTTTACCAGTTTCTAACAAAATGCTCAGCAGCCATGGAGATGGAGACAATTCAGTCCGTGGTTTTTCTAATTGAAGTTCAATCATCCTCTTTCAAAAAGCTTGCCATTAGTAAAGGAATACTCACCTCCACAAATAGAGGAGATAGGTCGGAGAGATTGGACATGGGTCAAGAGGTTGAGTGATCAATTTTAGCCTTTTAGAGTACGCAATTCTAAGCAAATGAAGAAGACAACTAACCTGTGGAAATGTTAATTTAAAAAAAATAAAATTAAGTTTTCATAATATTTCAATCTCATTTGGTATACTCCTGAGATGCGTGGAAGATTTTTTTGAAATTTCGATCGGATTTATTACCTGTGTGACTCATGATCTTTAAATTTAAATATTTCGAGTTCGATGTAAAAATGTTAATTTAAAAAAAAAAAGATTAAGTTCTCATAATATTTTAATTTCATTTGGTATACCCGTGTGATGTGTGGACAAATAAATTTGAAGTTTAGTAATTTTTTGATATAAAAATGTTATTTATGAAAAATAATATAGTTCTTCAAAGTTATTTCAATTTAATCTACTATTCATATAATTTACGAATTTAAATATTTTTTATTTTCATCATATATTGTCCAATTACTTTACTAATTAGTTTCATTGGTTTCTTCAGTATGAACGAAGGATAAAAATATCCGAAAATATCTTCGATATTTCCCCAATATTTTTATTTTTTCACATGATCGATACAAAAATAGGTTGCGATCAATATATCTCGATATTTTCATTTTTTCAAATAAAAATGAGAAATTTTGCCAAAATATCTAAAAATGAGAAATTTCGCCAAAATATCTATAAAATATTGATAAATATTGATATTGATTTCAATATCAGTGGTTTTATTGTACAAATGGTAGGAAAATATATGAAATATCGAGAAAATATTGATATATATATATATATCGGTGAAATATCAATAAATATTGGTATCAATTTCGATATCGGTAGTTTCACAGTATAAATTATATTAAAATCGATCAAATATCATGAAAATATCGATAAATATCGATGGAATGACGCGAAAATATTGGTAAATATCATTAAATGTCGGAAAAATTTTGGTAACCGATATCAATATTTGGTAAATTTATGTACCGATATCGATATTTCCATAATATTTTCGTGAAATTAAGATACCGATATTTCCATCGAAACCGAAATTTTCTTCCTTAATACCTATACATAGAAAAATTAAAAGTATTATATACATTGCTGCTTAAATCGAAATATCTGGGGATCCAAACTCCATATTATTTGGGGTCAACCATAATCTCGCGAGACAATGTATCATTGCAGAGTTAGAATCCAAACTTCATATATGACACATCTGCCCTCAATCCGAAAGAAAAAAAGAAAAAAAAAAAAAAGGACAACATCACACTAAAATAGAACTTCCAACCACAATTATAATATATTTGTAATTGAAAACTAATATAAGCATATTGCCGCACAAAACCCTAACAAAGAATAATACTCCCTCACTCAATTAAATTCCCAAAAGAAAAAGGAGGATAAGATCAACCTAAAACAGAACTTTCAACTACAATTATAATACATTTTTAATTGAAAACCCAAAAAAAAAAAAAATACATTTGCTGTGGAAAGAAAAGATCAAAAGGATGAAGAGGGATTTGGGAGTCGAAGAGTAGGGTGAGGATTTGGGATGTAGGGAAGAAAGAGGAAATTATAGATAAACAAACCGTTGGCCTGCGAGCAATGATGAAAATATCGGTTTCGGTGGAAATATTGGTATCTTAATTTTACGAAAATATCAGATGGATATATTGGTTTCGATGGAAATATCAGACATTTTTTTTTAAATGTGGAAACTTTGTAAAAAAAATTAGAAAATATATCTAGTAGTTTACAGAATATTATAACTAACATTAATACGTATATTGAACTTAAAAATTCAAATAAAATAATATATTTACAATAATTACTATATAAACGTTGTTTGTTATAATAATATGAGAAATTTTATATAAAGTTAATACATGTATTGGTAATAACTTGAACTCCTATGAGGTTCACTATTGAAGCACTTGATTCTCAATCTTATATACCAATTATTTGCTTCTCCAATAAAATTCATAATAAAAAAGAAAAAAAACAAAAAAATTGAAATATTTCGAGTTCTACCGACATTTGAAAAATACTGATATTGTGTCAATATTTCGCCGATATAACGTGCTTTTGTACACGAATTTACTAAAATCGAAACAAACCAATATTTTATCCAAATATCGTCGATATTTTGACGGTTAAAAAAAAATTACCATTTTTTTTTCGAGAAATCATTTTTCACGATATTTCGGCTAAATATCACGATTTTTTCATCCTTGCCTGCGCCTATCCACGCCGAGTGTGCCTGGGTGATTTTATTATGTTATTCCCTTGCACCAAAATTATGTTATTTAGAATTTGTGCCAACAAATAATATTTGAACAGATGTCCTGAAATTCTTAAAAGTTATAAATATATACATATAGTAGTGAATCACAAAAAATGAGCCAGATAGATACCTATGCATGATTTCAACAATTAGAAATCCGCGTCTATTGATTTTCGTGTATAAATCTAATGCATTGTTATAATTTCCCCTTAAAAACTTGTTCAATCTTAAATTATGGACTTATAATGGAGTTGATAAAAATAAGACGTTGGATCTCATTCTAATCAACATCTCATCGTTATCATAATTTAGCCAAATTCCGCTCGCCACGTATACGGCCCTGTCCGAACTATGGGACCACTTTTGCGACAGAGGATTGAAAACTATGGAGTGAGTTATGAGTTAAACCAAACATTAATCTTTATAGTCTTTATTAAGTCTCGTTCTAAATATAACTTATACTATAGTTTTTTTCAATTCTGTCATTATCCAATTTTCAATAACAATCCTTGTAGGGGCCATAGTGGGGTCTATTTAAGTAATGAGTGACACATGTAATATGGCGTCTGTAGCTGCAAAGGTCCTTTTTGTCCTCCTCACATGTAATATCCTTTGCCTCTGTATTAATTTTCTTTTATTTTTATATCAATATATTTTTTCTTTTTCATCTTAAAAGAAATATTTTCGGATTATAATTTTTTAAATATATATTTCAGTTTTACATAAAACAGTATTTTATTTAGTTCATTTACTAGAACATCCCTATTCAATTTATCTTTCTAGTTTTATAATATAAAATAACTAAGATTTTTTTCGAATATTTACAAGTATAATACTAATTAAGTGTTGATGCAATTAACTAGTTTAGTTAACATTTCTATGATTTTCTTAATAGTGTAAAAGGTCTATTCAATGTATATATAAGATTGAAGGAGTAGTATATTTTAATCTCGTAAACACAATCAATACTTGTCCTCAATTTGCATTTTTTTCTTTTTCAAATAGAATATTGCAACTTGTCATCTTAGATAAAAAAAACATTAATTACACGAAATCTTGTATATGACAATTTTAATGATAATTATTATGAGACAATCTCATATAAAATCATTAAATTTATGTTTATGTACATTGTAAAATTTGAATATTCTCATTTACTATTCTAAACTTAAATTAGATACAAAATGATTATTGAAAATTTACGTATATAATAATTGCATTTATATAAGCATAGTTCAATCTCCTTAATTGATTTCCTCAATCTCTGTTAAAAACTTAAAATAATATTTATTTTGAGACAGACAAAATACATATTTCTGAAATATATGAAATATAGAAACAACAATTTCCTAATTATACACAAACATGACTGAGATTTTTAACTTAAAAAATCTTAATCATGTTTGTTTCTGTATTTAAATTTGAATCACAAAATCCGAACATAATCATTACTACCTATATTACAATCATTAATCATTATCAAACACATTTTTCATAACAAAATATCACATCAATCAACATTTTCACAATAAAATATTAAATCAATCTATAAAATCAACAATTAAATGCAACTCCTTGATCGCACATTATTCGCACCATAAATTAAAAATCAAAAAAAGAAACACAAAAACTCATATGAGACTGTCTCATGGATAGTTTTAGTGAGACGGAGCCCCATCACCACGAATAGCATGTTAATTGTTGGGTTTGAGTAATGGATAATTGGGTTATGGATTGATCATCTCACATAATATATTAAAATTTTGTGAGACGGCCACACTTATTAAAAAAAAAAAAAAAAAGAGTAAGATTGACTAGTGAAATACATAAGAAATTGATAATGATAGGATTTTGAAAGTGAAAGCAAGGCAACTGCCCCGTTGGCTCACCAGCAATAAACAGCTCATACTCACATAACAAAACCCCCCATTTTCCTTTCAATTTCCTTCCCCATAACCTCTGCAAAAAAGCAAACACAACAATAGCAATTTGTACATATGTGAGATTTATCACTCAATTGAATGGCGATTATTGGCGACGCCTTGCGGCAGGCGTTCATGCCCAAGCACGAGTACGAGAGCCTCCGCGAGGAGGAGAGGGCATGGCACAAGCTACAGAAGCCCTTGATCTCACTCACGCTAACCCTAATTGCTCTCGCCGTTTTCGTTTCCACTCTCATCAGCTTGAAGATTATGTTTCCGGCTGACACTCTGCGCCGCCCCTTCTGCCGTGATCTTAGGATTCAGCCTCTCTCCATCAATTTTACCACTCCAGTCGCCACTGAGGGAGGCGGCGCTGCCTCGGATCTTTTTCCTGGCGCCTTTGTTTTGACGGATCAGGAGATGGTTGATTATTACTGGATGGTGGTGTTTGTTCCTTCGGCTATGGTGTTCGCGGTTTCTGTGGTTTACTTGATTGCAGGTTAGGAAATGTGAATTTGAAGTCTCATTATAATGAATGTACTAATATCTGTATTCGAATTTCTGTATTTATTTTATGTTCTGTTTAAGAAATTGAACCTACTATATATTGTCACTGGTGTTTGAGATTCTAACTAATGGCGTTTGTTAATCACATTATCTGCGACTAGAAATGGCTTCCTCAGTTCTAAAATGTCTATATCTTCATTGTTTATAAAGTCAATATTAAATAAGGATGAAGAAGGTTTTGAATCATAGCAGTTGTTTTGTCATCAGCATATCAGATTTGATAATGTAGGGGTTTTAAATTGCAACTATGTAAATGCTTGTTTTGCATTATTGACTTATGTGGTGCCTACTGGAGTGGATATGCAAGCTTCCATTGCTTGTCAATCTTACAGCTTCTTAGACAGTTAAACACATAAACTTAGTTATGAAATCAGGCATTTGCTTTATGATGATTCTATAATCAGATGCTTAGCTAGTGCAATGAAGTTGGGTGTTAAAGTGCTATGCTTATATCCTCCACAAGTATATGGCAAAATATAGTAGAGTGATTAATAAGGGAACTTCTAAATGTTGTGAGCAAGTAAAATGTGTAGTTATGTGTACTTAGTGGGTCTATTGTGTTTGTCATCTTTAGTGAATGGTTTTCACTAAGATCAGTCAGTTGTTCCATGGGCATCATGAGTAAACCTGTTAATCTTCGTTTGTTTAAGGTGGCTATCCATAACGGTATTTTTCCAATTCAACTTTAATAAGTGTGGCCTGTCCTGCAGGAATTACTGTCGCCTATACTGCTCCTGTACGGCATATATGCTTGAAGGTGGTTGAGAACAATTACTGTGCTTCTAGAAGAGGTAGACTATTTTATTTATTTTAGTGTACTTTGTTTGCTTGCATATTTGGTTTCTCCTGAATCTATGTCAAAGTCAGTATCAGTTTGAGCATGTGTCTCACTGCAGTCAAATATACTGCTATATAATTCTGTGCATAGTATTTATTTCTGAAATAATAGAGGATAATTGAAGTCTTGAATATTCTTGGTCTGCACAAATTGTACTCTGGAAAAATGTTCTCAATCAATGGTTAGATGACAGTCCTTTTATCAATATCAGCATGCTGATCTAAAGTACTAGTTTAATCAACAGAACCATGCTCCACGTTAATAATCTTGTGAGATGGAACTTGTCCCTGCATAAGGCTCTGGCTGTCCAATGTTGACGCTGTAGGAATTCTTAATTTCCCTGGGTAGTCATTGGATTGCTGAGAACACAATAGGATCTTATGAAATAACATATATTAGCAAACTGATGTAGTCAATGTTTGCCTAAAGAAACAAATGAGATTTCTCTTACCTATTATTATGCTTTATATTAGAGAGGACAAAGGCAATGTGGGGGCTTATCAAGGCTGCTGAGTTCTTGTGGTGAGAATCACTAATTTCTGATAGTAGGTTGCATTAATTTGTTTTACATCCGATGACCGAGAGAGTGCATGATATCTCATAGTTATCATATTGTTTGCTTGCATTTCTGCTCATTGTGTCTGTGTTTGTAATACCTCTGTTTTAATGCATATCTCATGGTTATCATACACCTGGCTCTTTAATGTTTCTGATGTCTATTTTGATGAATTCACAGCGGTTCATTGTCTTTTATAGGTGGTGTACGATGTCTTTCTATTCTGAATGTTGTGTTTGCCATTGTATTTGGTCTCCTTGCGCTATTTCTTGGCTCAACCCTCCTGACACTTGGTAGCAGCTGCTCCTTGCCTCTCTTCTGGTGCTATGAAATTGGTTCGTGGGGTTTAGTCATCCTCCATGGAGCAGCTGCCTTGTTCCTCAGAAGAAAAGCAGCAGTGATACTTGATGAGACTGACTTTGCAGGTAGGAATATGGGGCTAGAGATGCTTGAAGCAATCCCAACAGAAGTCACACCAGACGTGGAGAGACGTGTGACAGAAGGTTTCAAAGCATGGATGGGACCATCTTTCCTATCCTCTGATGAAGAGGATGAACCTGATGATTACCAAGCAGTGCCAAATGCTACACGTTCAAACTCCACCCGTCTAAGAGTTTGAAGTATTCGTCTCTGTCATACATGATGAGTCCAATGCTTTGAATATCCATTTTGATGACTTCTGGTGCATGATGAACACGATCCAGGTACTTCTGTTGCATTGGCTTTTAGGTGAAACATTCACTGGGCTCAGGGGTAGACATGGCATCATAACCACACTGAACACTTTAGGTTTAGTTTAGTAGTAGTCTAAACTCTAAAGATGTACATTCCTGAAGAGCTTTTGTACTTAACAAATTTTTGTTCAATTTTTCCGGCCTAAAATTATTTGCATGCATTTTAGTCGGTAACACCCTCTAGGCAATTCTTTCTCATTTGCAAATCAAAAGGCGAGAATGATGAAAGAAAATGTGTAGTAAAGATCTCTTCTTCTTGCTCCAGATTCGTGTTGTAACCCTTCAATCACGGGGTTGCTATACTCTGAATTTAAGTTGGGTTTCAGATGCTAGAGAAAATGAGAGAAGAATTGTTGGTTGAAACTCTACTCTTGTGTGAAGGATTATTTTCTCAAATATAATCACTATCAGGACTACAATCTTTATATATATATTATCAGGATTTATGATTCTTAGATGTCATTGGCCATAATTTTAGAAGTAAGAATTTCATTGATAATATTCGGGCATACAACTTGATGTTCAGTTTTACTTCGATGGGAAGAAAAATCGAACGATTAACAGAGGTGGAGGACCATATGTTTTCAATCTGCAAGGTGTGAACTGCCAATTTTTCATAGAGATATTTTTTGGTTAATTTACTACAATTATTACATCATATATTATTATTGAAAGGTTTATTTATTTTATGCATTCGAGATTTTTTTTATCCAAAATTATAAAAATATACTTAAATAAAAAAATTACAAGATTGAGGAAAAAATATGATCAATGTGAAATGACAAATAAATTATGCATTTATCAGCATATACATGTGAAATAAATAAATAGTAAATCATAAATTAAGATAAATATTATTCAAATTTAAAACTTAAAATAATATATATAACTAATAAAATTTATTTATCATAACAAATACCCGTGTATTACACGAGTTTTATACTAGTTACTATTATATAACAAGATGTCTAAGTTTAACCCTCACTGTTCGATTATTGTAAGCCAGGCTTCATTTAATAGTATGCCACGAGATACATATCTTTGTAATCTAGGTTTAATATAGGCTACCGAACTAGCTCTTAACGTATTAAATTAATCTATTTCGCCAAATATTAAAGTCTTAAACTTATAAAGATTTTTTTTTTAAGTCTTAAACCATTCGGTGGGAAGGTTAGGCATATATCTTTAAACTACTATCACATTATACTAGTAGTGTACCCGCGCGTCTTATCATATAATGTGTTTATATCATATATTTGATAATACAATGTAACTAATTATAAGCGTTTGAAGATATAATAATTGTAGTTATTCCAAATTTGAACTAATATTTAAAAATTTATAGTTAATTCAATTTATTTTTATATTTTAAAATAAATTTTAAAATAGTATTAAACAAACTTCGAATTTTTTAAAAGAATTTTATTGCATCCAAACAAAAAAAAATTATAAGATTATTTAAATCTTTCTATTGATTTCGACAAAATTAGGAAAAAAAAAAAGCCCATTAGTACCATCATCATTATTATTAAATATTTTTAAAGATCTTATTTGTTGATACTTATATTTTTTAAGAATTAATTTTTTAATAGCCATTATAAGGCCCTTTATTTTAATTGGCTCAATAAATTTCTTCACTACCCATTAAATAAGTATACACAATTACTATAATCTTCATTCCTCTTGCAGATCTTCATTCTTCCTAAACAGTGGTAGCTCCATCTTCATTCTCACATTCTCTTCTCCCCTCATCTTCTACTTCTTTTTATTTCCTTCATTCTCTTATTGAGATAAGATTTATGTCCTCCCTCTTTTTTCATTCTTTCATCTGCAATGGAGTATCTGATTTTTTTATATTTCTTTTTATTGTAATATGATAGCTCACCAATACCGCCGAAGTTTCAACTCGTTTGAAAATATTTTATAAACTACCAATCGTGAATCTTTATCATCATTTAATCGGCAAAGAGTAGCTTCATTTTCGTGCATTTCGTGCTCTCATTTTTTCTTTCTTTATTTTTTCATTTTCATTCTTTAGTTGATATGTAGATGATGGCTTCCATCTCTAATTTTTCTTCTTATTTTGACATTTTGAGGCCCACAAATCTTCTTCTTATTTTCAGTTTAATGCTCATCTTCATTATTTATTTTCTTGCTCAATTGTCCAATGTGTATTCTAATCAACCACTTAAAACTTATATAGTACAATGACTTGGAGAGGAAGTTTCATTCAAATGGCTTGAAGAAGATGCCTCATCAAATGGCTTGAGGAGGAAGCCTAACTCAAAATTCTTTAGAAAATCAAAATGAAATTAAAAAAAAAAAAATTATTTACACAGTCAGCATTATGATGTGACATTTTTTAGCGGGAAAGTGGCAATACAGTAAATTTTTCCAACTTACCTGCTATTAGTATAGTATAGATTTTGTTCGCGATATAGTGAAGTCTGAACTCTGTAGCCGACTTGAAATTTACTTTGGGTGTGGATTTTTATGTAAAATATTATTTACATATTGAAAGGTATTATATTTACATGCCAAGAATTATTATTTTCTTTTAATGAAATATATTATTATATAAGTTTTGACTCTCAACGTTTTTGACACTTAATATTACTCAATATTCTTTTAATTTTTTTGACACTTATTTTTTTTTTATTTGAACATTTGTTTATCTCTTATATTCATGTTTATATATGTAAATTGACAATAAACATTAAAGTTAAATTTAGTTTATCAGATATATAGCATTTACAAATTAGAAAAAACAAACCATTGTTTGGATTTCAAAAGTATGCCACTTGTCCAATCCAACTCATACACTTTAAAGATGAGAATAAATTAAGCCATAGACTTGAAAACTGTGAAGGAAAAAAAAATCCCTAATAAATTAAGCCATAAATATATATAAATGTTGGCAAAAAAACTGGAGCACGCGTGCAACGCGAGCTAAGTCATAATTATAATAAATAAATAAAAACAAAAATTTGATCTCGATTTTGTCAGTTACCAACTCAATCCTCAACCTCATCATCTTGAGAGATAGTTAAAAGTTATATGCTTCTCTAGTGTAAAATCACCACTATATGTAATAATCCCAAATAATTACGAAAATAAAATTATAAATAACTTGATCATACGATTTTTTATTAAATAGTTAATCCCACATACATCTAAATTAGGGATGACAATCTGGTCGGGTTGGACACGATAATAATAGTTATGCCACGAATTCGAACCCGAACCCGTTTTTATTTCGTGTCGAAATAGGATTTGAACAAGACACGAAACTTTCCCGAGTCAACCTGACCTAACTTGTTTGACACGAAAATTAAAAATATGATTTTTTTTTAAATTTAATAACACCTTAGATTAAGAGATCTTTCCGAACTAATAAAGAAATAGGCAAGACAAGTTCACAAATTTACAATTTACAAACAAATAGTCCTCAAACAACTATCATTATTTAATTTAATTTAAAATAATATCATTGCACATATTATATAAAAGTAAAAATAAATATAAAACGGGTTAACCCAACCCATTATTGTTTCGTGTCAGGAGTGTTCGGATCAAAAACGGATCGGTCTCGTGAAAGACCAACTCTAACCTATTATTTTTGTTTTAGGTTCGTGTCGTGTCGGGTCAAAAATTTTCACCCCAATCTAAATTCTAAATAATATTCTCAAATAAAATAAAAATGGTTCTAAATAACTTTTTTTTTTCTTCAGGGTAAATCTCTTTCATGGTAAATTGTATATGGCCTCAACCTCAAACATCTAATTTTATACCATTTAGGCATAATCGTTTTTTAGTTTTTTATTTTATTTTTTCTTCTCCTTTTTGTTGGTGGGCATGTGTTTATCTATATATAGATATAATATATAGATGGAGTTTCCAAACTAAGGAAACATTCCTCAATAGTATTCCCTTTCTTCAAGAAATCCATAGTAGAAATATTTCTTGCATAAGCCATATATCATGACTATTAGCACCAGTCCAGGAGTCATAACATGCAAAGGTGCTTTATCTCTGTTGCCTTTTCATTTCTTCATTCCAAGTCATATATGTTAGCATATAATTCAAACTAAGCATGCATGTATTAATTTGGTAGCTTAGTTATTACAGGTCCTGAGTTTATATATAAAACCTTAAAAGGAAACTAACAAGTTGTAATTGTCTGAAATATATATATGTATGGCATACAGCTGCGGTTCTTCGGAAATCTGGGGAGCCACTGCAAGTGGAAGAAATTAAAGTGGATCCACCCAAGTGTTGTGAAGTTAGAATAAAAATGCTTTGTGCAAGTATGTGTCACACCGATATCCTCTGTTGCAATGGCCTCCCTGTTGTAAGTATAATCATTTCTCAGCTCCAATTTTATTTTATTTCATGCTTATTTATTTAATTTGTCTTCTCTTCAATTTTACAGCCTCTGTTCCCTCGGATTCCTGGACATGAAGGAGTAGGGTAAATGTGTCTCTTCCCACTCTTGGTTCAATAATATCCTACCAAACTAAGATATAGAAACATATTAGACTACATAGAGTTATGTTAAATTGAATATGAATTTCGCTTTATATATTTACTGACATGTTGAAATGTGGAAACGCAGAGAGATCGAGAGCGTGGGAGAGAACGTGACGAAGCTTAAGGTGGGAGATATAGTGATGCCACTGTATCTTGGAGAGTGTGGAGAGTGTCTAAACTGCAGTTCAGGGAGGACTAATCTATGCCACAAATATCCACTTGGTTTCAGTGGTCTTCTCTCTGATGGCACATCAAGAATGTCCATTGGAGGCCAACAAATCTACCACCATTTCAGCTGCTCAACCTGGTCCGAATACATTGTTCTTGAGGCCAATTATGCTGTCAAGGTTGATCCAAGGGTGTCTCTTCCCCATGCTAGCTTCCTCTGCTGTGGTTTCACCACAGGTTTTGGGTCCACGTGGCGTGAAGTCGCCATCGAGAAGGGCTCAACCGTGGCCGTCATTGGCCTTGGAGCCGTTGGGCTTGGAGTAAGTAGACAAGTTGATCAGTTTGGACATTAGGTTTGTGTGTGTGTGTGTTCTTTTGTTACAGAGTTTGTCGTGTTGTCAAAATGCAGGCCGTGAAGGGGGCTCAGATGCAGGGGGCGTCGAAGATAATTGGGATAGATATAAACGAGATGAAGCATGATAAAGCGAAAGCTTTTGGGATTACGGAGTTTATCAACCCTAAGCTTTCGGATAAGTCTGTGTCCGCGTTGATCCAAGAAGCCACCGGGGGACTTGGTGTCGACTACTGCTTTGAGTGCACGGGCGTGCCAGCCCTCCTCAATGAAGCTATTGAGGGCTCAAAAGTGGTATCTAGACGTTCTTTTGATCAATGGATTTTATATCATCCATGTGTTTTTAGATTGTATATTCGATAACGAGACTTGTTTTATGTGTTGGCATTGAATTTAGGGACTTGGGACAATAGTGTTCATTGGGGCAGGGCTACAGAAAAGTGGGGAGCTCAATTATATACCACTCTTGTGTGGAAGAACAATTAGGGGTTCAATTTATGGTGGAGTTAGGCCTCAAACTGACCTCCCTACTATTGTTGAGAAATGTGTCAACAAGGTATAATTTTATTTACTATTTACTTTTTGTAATACTTTTTAATAGATTGACTCATAAAGATTGCATATTTGTGAGCAGGAAATAGATCTTGATCAGCTGAATACTCATGAGATTTCACTTGCTGAAATTAACAAGGGGTTTGAGTATATGAAGCAGCCAGACAGTATCAAGGTTGTCATCACGTTTTGAGGGGAAAAAATATTATAATAATTAATAAGGCTTTATAGTTTTGTTGAGTTAAGGGGCTGTGTAATATCAGTTGTTTGTATTATGTTTGATTGGTATTTGCTTCAGAATTATGGGGTTGTTAGTTCTGATTGGCTTTAAATTTGTTAATGAATTGTTGTGTTGTGATGGGAATAATCAGTCCTAATAAATTATCGCTTACAATTTTTTGCTCCAACAAGAAAAATATTTAATGAATGATACTTTTCCTGTATAATTCTTAATACATTATATATTTTTTAGCAATTGCATAAAATATTTAGCAAAATGCATTTTGAATATTTGAAATGAACGTTATATTTACAAATATCAGAAAATGCTTAAATGGCAAGAAGTCACCAAAGTACATTTTATCACAATTAACCCAATTATAAATCATACATGTATATTTATTCATTAGCAACTGGTGAGCCAAAGGTTATGATTGTAACTGAACAGTTTTCATATTTTTTAACTGATTGGTAACTTCTAAATTCATGAAAAATTGACCAATAGTTTATCAGTTTATGATCAAACCTGAATATCAAGTATATATGATAAAAATAATTAGTTAGCTCAATATGTGATTGCTATGCCATACTGCCAACTTACTAAAAAGTTCATTCTGACTGCACTACCAGATTCACATTCTGAATTCAATAGGACCAAAAAACCTGGTAAAATCCGAATTTGAGAAACAAACATTAAATAGACAAAGGTAAAACAAACATTAAATAGGTGAATTTTTTAGAACTATAGGATAAACAGTTGATGATTGACAAGGATAGAGAACAAAATTTATGGTGGTGAACTGTGTTTCAAGCGGCTCCGACTTTCTGAACTTTATTAGCGCGATTTGATTGGTCGTTATCTCTACCACGAGAATGCTTCCCACCAAAATGCCTACCACCACCTCTGTTGTGCCTTCCTCCCCTGGATAATTTTTTAAAATGATTACACAATTTAAATATTACTGAATTTAAATAAACGGAAAGTGTAGCTGGTAAGCATACCTTCCACGGCTGCTTTTGAAGTTGTCACGATACTTCTCCTGACTATTACGAAGTAAACTCCAGTATTCCTTCTCAGCCTCACCTAAATTACCAAAAAAAAATTGCTATGGGAGTATGTTTACAAAGAGATTACATGCATGCTCAAAGTTAAATGTCTATTCATAATGCCATGAGTTTGGAAAAGTAGATTAATCCAAGCTGATCCTTGAAATCCAATACATGCAGGGCTACATCGTCCATTGACAGCAAGGCAATGACACATATAACCAGACTATATCGACTGTAAGCACACAACTTAACATTTCAACTGGAACCGTTGATAAGCAGAGCAGGATAAGATTCATGGTGCTAAATGATAACAGGGTAACTAATATGAGATATAAATACCAACTATAAATCAAACAAAAATCTATGATGAATCAAAACCAAGCAAGAAATTGTTACAAACCAGTCACGGGATCCAGCATGGCAACAAAATTTTTCACAATTAGACCACCCTCCTCAGCAAGCACAGCAGCAGCACGAGCCTTCTGAGCAGCTCCAGCATCTTCAAATCTTACATATCCAGACTCTGATCCCATACTGAAATCAATGAACTACACGAAGGACATAACAAACATTAAAGAAATGTTCAATAATAAAGTAAAATAACAACTGAAACAAAACTTTGTAAATTACTTTTAAGATACATTTACAGGGGTAATTCAATACTGATATTTTGAGGTATATTCCTATCTTTTTGTATTGAAAATATGTTAGAAAAATCATATCAATCAACAGATAAACTCTACTAGACTTTGCATCATATACCGTAGGTAATTTATAAATCCCGTATTCAGTCAGTCCTTCAAAATGCAGCCATAGCATCAACCCATGGCTCCACCATCACTTGAAAATAGAATGAATGAAAGAAAATAAAACCTTAACAGTGCCAAACTTTCGGAAAATACTTTTTAGATCCTCTCTTATAACAACATCTTTGTTGTCCTTGTAAGCTGAAATATTTGGCTTTTCTTCAGAAGTTCCTTGGTCTTCCTTATCATTTGAGATGTCTGTGGGTTTCTTCGTATCTTCAGATTCCTGGGCTTCAGTCTCTGCACCAGTCTTATCTGCTTCTTTTTCTTCACTCTTCCCAGCAATCTCTTCAGAACCCTTAATATATGTACCATCTTTCGCAACTTGTTCAGTAGAGACATCTGCCTTATCGCTCATTGACTCGTGATTACCATTTTGTTCAGTAGAAGCATCAGCAGAGATGCTCTTCAATTTAAATGCAACAATTAAGCCTTTGGGATAGCTGCCACAATCATTACTCAGATTAAATACAATTGGAGTAATACAAGGACAGTTACTATAAACAATTATATAAAAACTCACTCCGGTTCGGAATTGGCCTTGTCTTTTCTGTTTGTACCTACTGCGGGACGAGTCCTCACGACTTCTTCCTCTTGCTTAGCTCTTTCTACATCAAAGTCCTTCCTGCATCGAAGAGGTCAAGAAAGTACAAATAAGGAAGTCCCATAAATTTAAGTGTTGCAGAACTAGCAGGTATTTTTCATGCTTAAACATAAAAAAAGTTGGTGACTCGATGTTTTAAGAGTATAAAATGTATAACAGAATACTGAGTAGTTGATTATTCCGCTAAATTAGGATTGCAGAAAACTATTATCGTATTATTCTACATAACCTATTCATTAGATAGCATGACCATTTTAAAAATTAGCATAGCATGTCTAAAATATTAAGTCAGATCAGCCCTATGCTTGTAAAACTGAAATGGTTTAATTTGAAAGAGGTAGCACATAATTTTAGAGCACAATTAATCTACCCGAGCAAGAAAGAAACAAACTGGCATATTTTTAAATGAATAACCACAAAGAAAAAGAAAGAAAATACAGAAATCAAGTGCATTTCCTTGGAGGCCTGAGTCTGAACCTTATATTGAAGAAACAAATTGAATTTCACTACATAACAGGATGAAAGATCAATATATTCACTGTACATCCAAAACCACTACCCCACATATAATCCAATTCACGCAAAAAAATGTGTCCCAACCATCACAAGGAAAAAGATGCTCATATACCACACGCATGCAAAACTTTTGTACCCACCATCAGAAGAAAAGGGAAAGGGATGCTCATATCCACACACTATATGCAAATGTCCAAATCAAGTCACAATTTGCAAATGCTTTACAAGAAAAGTTGGGAAATTTGAGAAGCAGAATGTACACAGTTATCAACATCAGAGAGCAAATGCTTGCTTAGACATTTCCATTGGATGCTTACTTTGGTTTGAGCTCTAGTTCAACACCTGAATAACTCAGGGTTTGCTTCAAAACATTAGCAGCATCCTCCTCACTGGAAAACTCAACCAAGGCCGTGCCGCAAAACAACCTGTTGTCAGCAACATGTCGAGGTAGCCTCACACTATTGACCTAGCATAAAAAAACAAAAACCAAGTTTCATGAAAGGTTATAAACTTTCAAAGCCAAGAAAACAAACAAGTTGATGCCATGTTGAACTTTAAGCTTACATATAGGATATAGCATATCTACATGCAAAGTGTTTGCATGATTCTCTTAAGAATTCAAACATATATACTATGCAACCATGATTTCAGCAAAAAACTTCACTCTGAACTGCTAATGCAAAGCAATATTTCCAACTCAGACACAAGATATATTTACCTTAGCATATTGGCCAAAAAACGATTCTACATCTTCAAGCTTGACCTCATATTCCAGCGGCGAAGCAGCAATTGTCCTCTCATCTGATTGTTTAATAACTTCCTCAGGCTTTGCAAGCTCAGAAACTCTACCAACCTTCTTCCCTTAACAAATAAGAAGAGGAAAAAGAAAGAACCATTACTAAATAAAATCTACATATATGACAACCATTCCTCAAACCTCAAAAACTCACCATCTTCAGAAACCTTCAGAAAAGTAGAGGTCCTTAAAGTTTCAGCCACAGCCTCAACAGTTTCTTCTGATATATCTTCTGGTTTCAGATCTCCTAAGCCCAAGTGACTTCTCATCCGAGAAAACGAGGAAATCAATCCCAAACTCACCACTATAGTCTACTTAAGAAACAACTTTTCAGGACATGTAAATGTGATATTTAAGTTTGACACTCATAAAGGCAAATTAACTTCTAAATTATTTATCAAAATGGGCCACTGAAACATCAGAGCTCTGAGGGAAACTGGTTCCTGATACCCACTTTCTAACTAATGATCTCCAGTTCACAACTTTTCACTAAGCCATGAAGACATATTAAACATGAATAAGGATCTCCACAGGGCATTATTGAAATTTCTAAAGTCATCTTCCAATCCATAGATTGTATTTCTCAAACCTGAGTCAAACTCTTCGAGCAAATTAATCATAACAACAGAAACCACATTCTTCAGTTTAACTTTTAAGCCAAAAGCAAACCAAAGTTTTACACTTTATGCGAACGTTCAACATGATTTTATCAACTCATTTTAACTATTAGATGTTAATCTCAAGCAACATCCGATGACCCTTAGTCTGGCTATAGAAAAACAAATATCAAGCCATAACTTGCAATGTGGGTATGGTACAAGCCCATTTTGCGGCAGAAATACCACTTGAATATAAGACTTCAACAGGCAAACAAACAAAGAAAAGCAAAAACAAACCTTTTCCTTTACAAGTTCACTAAAAGATAACAGAAAATAAACTTTACACACGACTGGAAAAGCAACAATATAGCGAAAAAGGATACTTGGTTGTCTGCAGAAACTTATCTCTCGGAAGATTACTGTCACTAAAATAGAACTCCACCTGACACATAACATAACTGATATAAAAATATCATCGAGCATAGCCTTGGTAGGGATCTCAAATCTTTTTCACTTTCAAAAATGAAAATATAAAATAATTCAATTACCTGACGAATGACTTTCTTTGCAGTTTCTTCGTTCAAGGGTGCCATTGATGGAGAGAACTGAGTTTAGAGATAGAAAACAGTAACGAGAGAGAGAGAGAGAGGGGACACCAGTTTAGGGTTTTGGAGAATATAGAGGATAATGACGATTTTAAAGGTTTTCCGCTTTTATTGTGAAAAGACTGAAATAACCCGCATCTGATCCCTTTGATATTTTTGATATATATATAAGGGATCACAGCCCATTGTACACCATTTTCAAATTCATAGAAAAAAAATACATGAAAATATAGGTGAATGTTTGACTGTGCACATAAATATAGTGATTGTTACAAAAATACCAAAATTGTTGACCAGTCTTACTATGAATAGTTAAAATTGTCATTTATAGTCAGATCATGTCAGTGAGTGTCATAAAGCTAATATTTTATTAGGGGAAATCCCCTACTGTACACACTTTTAATATTGTTTGAAAAAAATTACACTAAAATATAGGTTATTTTGAGTAAGTACACTTAAATATAGTCAATGTTACCAAAATACCACATTTTTTTACTAGTCTTCATGTGAATAGTGTAGAGATGTGATTGTTTGGTTAGTAAAGTCAAATCATGTAAATAAGTCATATTAGTTTAATTAAGGGTTAAACGAAAATTGAGACGTTTATACTATTAAACGAAAATGCTGCTCAATTTGAACTATTAAACGAAAATGTGCAAATTATATGCTTCATGGAAATTTTCGTTTAATAGTGTAATAGTGTTTTGTACAATACAGTTGACATTTGCACTATTAAACGAAATTTGCCATTTTCGTTTAATAGTGATGCGCATTAGTGCACCTATTCACGCACTTATTCAAATTCGTTTAACAAAAATGTCTGCACTTATTAAATTTTAGATTAAATTTTAGTTTAACTATACAAAATAAGAACAAACCCATTTTGATGTTTAATAAGTGATAAGTGTCCCACGTGTCGACCGACCCGTAGTTGATCGGGTGGAACGAGAAGTGGGAGCCCGTGTCGGAGGCGCCCTCACTCTACCCCGAGTCCCCCGAAGCTGAACACCGTAACTGAGGTCCTGATCTATCCCCTGCGAATAAATCTGGAGGAGCTCCTCGGGGCTCAGGTCAAGAGTCTCGAAACAATCAACCTGATACAAGACATTCAAATAATTTAAGGTAACGTATAATTCTTACGCTACAATCATCTGTATTAATATTTTGGAAATATATTAATGTCATACCTCTTGATCTAGTATAGCACGGATATCATCTATGGCCCTCTTAGTAGACCACTTCAACAATCTTGGTAATTGTTGCGGACAATTGGTCACGGGACGACCGACAAGTGTGCCAGTCACAGGAATGGCCTCGTAAGCCCATATCTGGACAATAAAGATAAAATTTTCGTATTCAAGCTGTCAAATAAGTTAATGTTAGGATGAATTTGAATTTATAAAAACAAACTCACCAGTAAAGCCACTGAGAAACCATAAAAGTGGTAGGTGGGTGGTCGGACATCTGGGGGTGGCATAGTGGTAGGGACCTTGTCCATATGTCGCAACAGTTTGAGATATGAGAACTTCTCCCATGGGAAGCTATCCCAGAGCTCCTCCTGCTCCACTAAAACCCAAACCCAGTCATCTACTTTGGTCTTTCCGACATCAACCCCTAGTACAATGCAGTAGAGGATGAGAATCTGAGCGATCTTAATTGTATCCTCGATATTATTACGTCACTCTCCATCAACAAAACGGTTACGTATATGCAAAACAGTGACAGATGGATGCACGACAACCACTCTCTGATATAATCCACCTGAAGGTGGTGTATGTCCTGCATGGGGATCGAAGTCCGAGTCTCCAAAACATAGACCCGTGATAAGAGCGAACTCCCTCCTCGAGAACCGACAAACATGCTCTCGCCCAATGCAAAAGAATCTTTCGTACTCATCATCTCCACTTATTCGAGAAACCTCATGACACATGAGAATATGTAGAAAGGCCTTGCATGACTCAGTATCGGTGAACCACAACAGAAAATGGCCAAAACATGATCATCGAAATTGCCTCAAACACGTTATACCAACTTTGTTCATCTCTATCTTTATGTCATTCAGTATACTGAGATGAGTGTATCCGTTGATATAAGACGGCCTACCCTGAAGAGACCTTCGAACCCACACACGATCCACCTAAAATTACAACAAGAATTGTAAATTACTATATATAACTTCAAACGAAATATTTATAATATATGGGATCGGTTGGAATAATATTAACTAACTCCCAATTACATTAAAAAGAATAAACATCAAACTACGGATTCATCAATATCTGTAAAAACGAACTAAATGTATAGCTACTAAACGAATAAATCATTTTCTTAAAAATTCGATCTAATAATTCCAAAACTAAAAACTAAACACTAAACATTAAACAATAAATTTCGAATTAATCAATACAAATTTTCAAACTAATCATTAAACGAATAACATGATTACACAACTTCGAACTAAAAAAAATAAACCATAGGCAACTAACTTCGAGCTAGTCATTAAAACACACCAAATTAAGAACTAATCATTACAAATCAGGTCAAATTTCAAACTGACCTTGTCCAATATTTTTTGACAAAGTAATCGAATGAACCAAAAACTCAGTCTCTATTATTAAACGAAGTCAACCATACCAAAGTGCATTATGAAATCTCCTCTTAGTAGACCAAAAAGTGTGAAAGTTTAAACGAATTAAACCAAGACCAAATCTCACAATATTAAATCAATTAGACCAAATCAATCAATTAAACGAATCGCTCATTATTACACCAAAAGCTCTCATTATTAAACCAATTAAACCAAATCTCACAATATCTACTGTCCCATTATTAAATCTCTCATTATTAAATGAATTAAACCAAACATTGCGTGCCTAATGACCCACGAATTAACCCAATCTAAACACATAATCACGGTCTTGCCCGTATTAATAAATATATCCCATAGTCGAACTCAAATGCAGAAATATAGAGGGATTTTGTCTAAATAAACCATGCTTCTAAGAAAATCATGGATTTGGAAAATTAACCTGGTTCTCCATGGATATTTCTTTTTCCACAAATGTCTGCCGATCGATTAAACGAATCCCACTTCTTGTTCAACGAATCTGCTAGAAAATCCTCTTTCCACGAATTTCACCGAGTTGAAGACAAGTTTGAGTATACACTAGAACCAGGTCGAGTGGTGTTTAAATCACAAATCTGGAGAATGAATAATGTTCATACACGAAATTTAGTATTGCGGCTTGGATTATGTAATTAGGGTTTCATGAAGTGCCAAAAGTTATGTAAAGACAATGGAATCTTATGTGAAATACCAAAGTGCCCCTAGTTTGTAAATTCATGTGCATATTAAATGAATTCTTTTAAGGCTTCTACACGAATTCGTATGACCAAGTTGCATTATTTTCGTTTAATAGTAGTACAAGGTAGTTTGTCGTATATGCATTAAACCTTTTGTACCTATGATGTGAAAATTGACTTGTTAAACGAATTCCATGCATTAAACGAATTAGACCTAATAGGCCAATGCCACGAATTTCTCATAATAATTTTTCTTAAGATGCGAATTTGGCCAACAATTACAGATTTGACCTAGTAAACGAATTAAACGAAAAGTGTGAAGCTGACACACCGATTAAACGAATTTCAATTTGACGAAGTATGAAGCCTTATTGAGTTTCGTTTAATGGTGTGAAGCCTTATTGAGTTTCGTTTAATAGTGTATTTTTATCATTATACGTAGATGCCTTTTTAGATCTTAAAGCAAAATAGCTATTTCGTTTGATAGTGTGTTTATTTTGAAATTTGGCTTATTCATTGGCTTTTTGTTTCGTTAAACCCTATTTGTACAACACATGCAGTGTGTTTATCACCGTGTTTTCGTTTAAACACAACGAAAATTCATTTTTAAACGATAATTGATTATTAAAAGAAAATTGCATGTACTCTTCAATTGTTTACGTTTTCGACTTCCACTTTATGTTTTCATATACACATGCTTTTTTTATTTATATTTTCCACTAAAAGTAGTTTTGATTTGAAGAAATCGTTTAATATTTGTTCAATTGGGCATTTGGGTTTCATGAAATAAACATTGTTTAACCATTCATTTAACAATGGTCTTCATGTGAATAGTGTTCAATAAAGTGTGAATAGTGAAGGCTTATAAATGTCATTGATTCAGTGATGCTATTCATGTCATTTTTTCACATGTGATAATTTATTGATCATGGCGTGGTAAGTCTTTAAATTAAAGACACAAGTACATTTCCCTCCTATTTAAAAACACCAAAACATGAATATCCCCACATTTCTTTTCATTTTTAGACTTGATGAAAGAAAGAAATTTTAGGATCAGTAGACTGGGAGAGCGTGAGGTGAATCATTCCTTGCAATCAGGTATGTATATTATTTTTTTACGAGTTTACAAGAAGGATAACAAATTTTTCAGCTATGACATATACTTTGTATGATGTGATGAGATAATAGTGTAATATGATATGATATGTTAGACATCATGAGGTATGTGCTAAAATCAGTAGAGAATCTCTCTTTTTTTTTCGTAATTTAATTCGTGCATTTGTATTCATAGTTTACTATTAATTAATGACATGTACTTGTTAAACGAAAGCATGGGCAGACATTATAAAATGAAATTTCCTAACGATTAAATGAGTCATTATCCACACACATTTTTGTAATTGTTAAACGAGTTAATACATATTAAACGACTGTTAGTACTTGAGACCGTTTTAACATACAATTAAACGAGTACTTGTAATTATTAAACAAATTTGTACCATTATTAAATGAATTGTAATACCTATTAAACAAGTTTTTGTAATTATTAAATAAATTTAAATATTGTCCCAATGGTTGTTACACGAATGAGCTTTCATTTAATTAGACTTTACCGATTAACTGACAATTATTCTTTTTTCGGAGAAGGAAAATGAACAAATGGAATCTATCTCTGTAGTGGTCTGGTATCATGGTTTTTGGGAGGGGTTGGAATACAAAAGTGGTCTTCGAGGGGTGCTTCAACTTGAAGGTGTCGGATATGACGATTTGAAGGACGCAATCCATAGAGTTGTGCGTGCTGATCAAAACAATTGGCGATATGTGATCGACACGTTATTTGAGACAGATGGATTTTTGAAAAAGATAAAGATAAAGGATGATTCTGATGTCTGGCGATTATTGTCCATGGAAAGTAATAGTCGGGTGGTTTTTGTTTCCCTAAAAAGGATGACTGTTGGAGTTAGCTTTTACTCGGATATGTAAAATGGTAATCCTTCTTCTTGTGCTACAGATTACACCAGCTGGAGTACTTATTTTGATAACAATTTGGTTAGGCCTGATGTTCCGATTGGTCTACAACATGATGAAACCTTCTACGCAAAATATGGGATCGGCTCGTTTGAGGATGGAATTAGACAAACTGGGACATCAGAGTCGAGTGCTCATCCGGAGAATTTACCATAGTCAGTTGGTCATGTAGATTACCCTAGTTTGTCTTCGGGTCTTGAAATGTTCGACTTGAATAGATCTCCAAGAGTGTGGACGGAACCGGAAGACACACAGTACGTTGTGCGTCAGCAAGCAATGGGGCCAGACTTTGGGAGATGTGAAGAGATACATGACGATGAACGTGGTAATAATTCAGTAAAGTCTTCAAATTGAATCAAATTATTTTTATCGATTATTCGTTTGAATTAATTATGTGTATCTGGTTTTGTAGATTCGAACTATGATGAGGATGGACGTGGATCAGACGCAAACGAGGTGCAAGATGACTTTGAATTGAATGAGGAGGACAAGACGACTTTGGATGTAGACCAACTAGCCGCTCTTGATGAATTTGAGACGTACATTGAGAGACGGAATTGGTTTATTCCAGAAATCCTACCGTTCGAGGAACCACGGAGCACAGATTCCATACATTTGCGCTCCTCTACAAACAATTTGTGTAGAGGAGCCACCTTTTCAAGCAAAAGTGAGCTGATGAACGCAGTTGGATTTTATCACTTGGAGAACCAGGTCGACTATTGTGTTGTCCACTCTGACAAACACAGATGACACGTCCGATGCAGATTGTCGTCCTGTCCATTCATCCTACATTCACACGAGAAATACGGAATTTGGAAAGTAACGAAAAGTGTGCTTCCACATCAATTCTCGAGCGAATTGAATACCAGTGCAGAACGACGACTTCATTCACGATTGATAGGGGAGTATTTTGCTGAAACTGTTCGAAAAGAAGGTTCGAGTCTCGTCCCTAGGACAATTGTTGAAGAGATTAACGAGCACCATGGTTTGAGGCTGAGTTATCGAGCGGCCTTGAGTGCGAGGTGTCATGCGATGAGAATTGCATACGGAGATTCAAATCAATCATTCATTATACTGCCACTATACTTGGAACAATTGAAGTTGGCAAATCCCGGTATAATTACAGATTTGGAGACACATGAGAATGAAAAATTTAAATATGTGTTCTTCACCTTAGTTACATCTATTCAAGGATTTCAACAATATTCAAGACCAGTTATAGTGATAGATGGTTGTCACCTGAAAGGGCAATATAGAGGGATCGGGTTTGTCGCTGTGACAGAAGATGGAAATATCAGATTTTCCCTTTGGTAATTGGTATAGGCGACGTGGAAAACGACAGGTCGTGGACTTGGTTTTTGAAATGTTTGCGCGAAGCGTTTGGATGTCCGGATCAATTGTTTCTCATTTCCGACCAACACAAAAGCATTACTAATGTTGTCGCCGAAGTGTATCCACAAGCAACTCATGGACTTTGTTGCTTTCATTTGCAATAGAACTTAGCAAAATATGGATCACGTTTCGTCGATCTATTTCACAAAGCAGCATATGCATATGAGTGCAACGAATTCGAGAGGTTAGTGTTTGAGAATCGTATGTCTGAATTGTTATTATTTATTGTTGTTGATTGTTTTAACTACATTATGGTGCAAATATTATAGATACATGACCTCCATGGACGAATTGGGTGTAAAAGGTACAATTGATATCCTGACCACGGTGGGGACGAGTAGATGGAGTCGAGTAAAATGTCCCGTTCGTAGATATAATTTCATGACATCAAATGCCGCCGAAAGCTGGAATGCTCGACTTAGATGGGCAAGAAAGCTACCTGTATGTTCCTTCTTGGAATCTGCTAGACGGATTACTGAAAGATGGTTTTACGAACGGAGGACAGTCGCCCTGGAGAGACAGAACATTTTGACTAATGCAGCACATGACAAATTGGTCGAAGCAATGAAGCTTTCTCGACGAATGACCGTGGAGCCACTCGCATGATACAAATACAAGGTGATAGACAGGAATAAGATTTACCTGGTCGAACTATCTCGATACGAGTGCTCCTGTTTAGTTTTCCAAAGCGATCTGATACCGTGCTCACACGCATGTGCATCAATAAAGTCATCGTATTTGTGTAAATTTTGGAATTTATTGTTGACGAAATACTAATGTGAAATTGATTGATTAACGGTAACAATAAGGTTGTTCCATGCATGTGTAGCTTTGCAAAGGCAAATGTGACTTCATTCGTCAGTCAGTATTACACAACAGAATCATTGAGGGGAATGTGGGGAGGAGACGTCAACCCTGTACCAGATCCGTATGATTTGATTGTGGGAGAATCTGCAAAAGGGAAAAATGTATTCCGCCGGACAAACCTAAACAGGCAGGTCGACTAAAAGCAAGACGGATACCCTCAACCGGTGAACATGCCGGAACTTCACGCAAAGCCGCATCCTGTAGTCGTTGTGGAAAACCAGGGTATAATAAGTCTAGATGTACTGAATTCGTGGCATTGGAGTATCAAGCAGTCGTAGACGAGGGTCAGGGTCACATAAGTGGAAGGAAGAAAAAATATTGCTCTGTGTGTGGGTCATCAGAACATACAAAAAGGAAATGTCCGGTTTATTTAGCATTGAACATGGGAAACTGATGGGACGACGCGTTCGGGAAACAAATTTTGGGCGTCTTCGAAATTTCATTTGATAGCTATCTATATTCATGTAATGGTACAAGAATTTCATTTAATAATACAAGTTTTAGAGAACTTCGTGTAATAATATAAATTTATCGAAGAGATCAATAGTTGTTTCCCGTTAATTTAAATTTTCGGTTGTCATTTCTTTCGTGTAATAGCTCATTTAATAAAATTATTAAACAAATAATAAATTGTAATTTCAAAGGTACCTTTTAATTTTTTTTAAAAGTAAATTGTAATTTTTTCTAAAAGTAAATTTACTAATTTTAAAAGTAAATTGTAATTGTTTTATTTAATTGTAACAAAATCGTTTAATAGATATGATTTAATTGGAATGTAAAATATTCTTAAAATGTCAAAATTTAACAAATAATTTTTTCACGAATTAAAACTTGTACTATTAAATGAAATTCTTGTACCATTACACGAATATAGATAGCTATCAAACGAAATTTCGAAGATGCCTAAAATTTGTATCCCGAACGCGTCGTCCCATCAGTTTCCCATGTTCAATGCCAAATAAACCGAACATTTTCTTCTTGTATGTTCTGATGACCCACACACAAAGCAATGTTTTTTCTTCCTTCCACTTATATGACTCTGACTCTCGTCTACGACTGCTTGATACTCCAATGCCATGAAT
Source organism: Scutellaria minor (assembly GCA_954870855.1). Lineage (NCBI taxonomy): Eukaryota > Viridiplantae > Streptophyta > Magnoliopsida > Lamiales > Lamiaceae > Scutellaria > Scutellaria minor. The sequence goes on from OX940725.1 coordinate 5,241,015, forward strand.
TCGGTACATCTAGACTTATTATGTCCTGGTTTTCCACAACGACTACAGGACACGGTTTTGCGTGAAGTTCCGGCATGTTCGCCGGTTGAGGGTATCCATCTTGCTTTTGGCCGACCTGCCTGTTTAGGTTTGTCCAGCGGAATACATTTTTTTTTTTTTGTAGATTCTCTCACAATCCAATCCTGCGAATCTGGCACAGGGTTGACGTCTCCTCCCCATATTCCCCTCAATGATTCTGTTGTGTAATACTGACTGACGAATGAAGTCACATCTACCTTTACAAAGCTGCACATCCATGGAACAACCTTATTGTTACCGTTAATCAATCAATTTCACATTAGTATTTCGTCAATAATAAATTCCAAAATTTACATAAATACGATGACCTTATTGATGCACAAATACAAATGTGAATGTAGGATGAATGAACATGACGGCAATCTGCATCGGACGTGCCATCTGTGTTTGTCAGAGTGGACAACACAATAGTCGACCTGGTTCTCCAAGTGATAAAATCCAACTGCGTTCATCAGCTCACTTTTGCTTGAAAAGGTGGCTCCTCTACACAAATTGTTTGTAGAGGAGCGCAAATGTATGGAATCTGTGCTCCGTGGTTCCTCGAACGGTAGGATTTCTGGAATAAACCAATTCCGTCTCTCAATGTACGTCTCAAATTCATCAAGAGCGGCTAGTTGGTCTACATCCAAAGTCGTCTTGTCCTCCTCATTCAATTCAAAGTCATCTTGCACCTCGTTTGCGTCTGATCCACGTCCATCCTCATCATAGTTCGAATCTACAAAACCAGATACACATAATTAATTCAAACGAATAATCGATAAAAATAATTTGATTCAATTTGAAGACTTTACTGAATTATTACCACGTTCATCGTCATGTATCTCTTCACATCTCCCAAAGTCTGGCCCCATTGCTTGCTGACGCACAACGTACTGTGTGTCTTCCGGTTCCGTCCACACTCTTGGAGATCTATTCAAGTCGAACATTTCAAGACCCGAAGACAAACTAGGGTAATCTACATGACCAACTGACTATGGTAAATTCTCCGGATGAGCACTCGACTCTGATGTCCCAGTTTGTCTAATTCCATCCTCAAACGAGCCGATCCCATATTTTGCGTAGAAGGTTTCATCATGTTGTAGACCAATCGGAACATCAGGCCTAACCAAATTGTTATCAAAATAAGTACTCCAGCTGGTGTAATCTGTAGCACAAGAAGAAGGATTACCATTTTGCATATCCGAGTAAAAGCTAACTCCAACAGTCATCTTTTTTAGGGAAACAAAAACCACCCGACTATTACTTTCCATGGACAATAATCGCCAGACATCAGAATCATCCTTTATCTTTATCTTTTTCAAAAATCCATCTGTCTCAAATAACGTGTCGATCACATATCGCCAATTGTTTTGATCAGCACGCACAACTCTATGGATTGCGTCCTTCAAATCGTCATATCCGACACCTTCAAGTTGAAGCACCCCTCGGAGACCACTTTTGTATTCCAACCCCTCCCAAAAACCATGATACCAGACCACTACAGAGATAGATTCCATTTGTTCATTTTCCTTCTCCGAAAAAAGAATAATTGTCAGTTAATCGGTAAAGTCTAATTAAATGAAAGCTCATTCGTGTAACAACCATTGGGACAATATTTAAATTTATTTAATAATTACAAAAACTTGTTTAATAGGTATTACAATTCGTTTAATAATGGTACAAATTTGTTTAATAATTACAAGTACTCGTTTAATTGTATGTTAAAAACGGTCTCAAGTACTAACAGTCGTTTAATATGTATTAACTCGTTTAACAATTACAAAAATGTGTGTGGATAATGACTCATTTAATCGTTAGGAAATTTCATTTTATAATGTCTGCCCATGCTTTCGTTTAACAAGTACATGTCATTAATTAATAGTAAACTATGAATACAAATGCACGAATTAAATTACGAAAAAAAAAGAGAGATTCTCTACTGATTTTAGCACATACCTCATGATGTCTAACATATCATATCATATTACACTATTATCTCATCACATCGTACAAAGTATATGTCATAGCTGAAAAATTTGTTATCCTTCTTGTAAACTCGTAAAAAAATAATATACATACCTGATTGCAAGGAATGATTCACCTCACGCTCTCCCAGTCTACTGATCCTAAAATTTCTTTCTTTCATCAAGTCTAAAAATGAAAAGAAATGTGGGGATATTCATGTTTTGGTGTTTTTAAATAGGAGGGAAATGTACTTGTGTCTTTAATTTAAAGACTTACCACGCCATGATCAATAAATTATCACATGTGAAAAAATGACATGAATAGCATCACTGAATCAATGACATTTATAAGCCTTCACTATTCACACTTTATTGAACACTATTCACATGAAGACCATTGTTAAATGAATGGTTAAACAATGTTTATTTCATGAAACCCAAATGCCCAATTGAACAAATATTAAACGATTTCTTCAAATCAAAACTACTTTTAGTGGAAAATATAAATAAAAAAAGTATGTGTATATGAAAACATAAAGTGGAAGTCGAAAACGTAAACAATTGAAGAGTACATGCAATTTTCTTTTAATAATCAATTATCGTTTAAAAATGAATTTTCGTTGTGTTTAAACGAAAACACGGTGATAAACACACTGCATGTGTTGTACAAATAGGGTTTAACGAAACAAAAAGCCAATGAATAAGCCAAATTTCAAAATAAACACACTATCAAACGAAATAGCTATTTTGCTTTAAGATCTAAAAAGGCATCTACGTATAATGATAAAAATACACTATTAAACGAAACTCAATAAGGCTTCACACCATTAAACGAAACTCAATAAGGCTTCATACTTCGTCAAATTGAAATTCGTTTAATCGGTGTGTCAGCTTCACACTTTTCGTTTAATTCGTTTACTAGGTCAAATCTGTAATTGTTGGCCAAATTCGCATCTTAAGAAAAATTATTATGAGAAATTCGTGGCATTGGCCTATTAGGTCTAATTCGTTTAATGCATGGAATTCGTTTAACAAGTCAATTTTCACATCATAGGTACAAAAGGTTTAATGCATATACGACAAACTACCTTGTACTACTATTAAACGAAAATAATGCAACTTGGTCATACGAATTCGTGTAGAAGCCTTAAAAGAATTCATTTAATATGCACATGAATTTACAAACTAGGGGCACTTTGGTATTTCACATAAGATTCCATTGTCTTTACATAACTTTTGGCACTTCATGAAACCCTAATTACATAATCCAAGCCGCAATACTGAATTTCGTGTATGAACATTATTCATTCTCCAGATTTGTGATTTAAACACCACTCGACCTGGTTCTAGTGTATACTCAAACTTGTCTTCAACTCGGTGAAATTCGTGGAAAGAGGATTTTCTAGCAGATTCGTTGAACAAGAAGTGGGATTCGTTTAATCGATCGGCAGACATTTGTGGAAAAAGAAATATCCATGGAGAACCAGGTTAATTTTCCAAATCCATGATTTTCTTAGAAGCATGGTTTATTTAGACAAAATCCCTCTATATTTCTGCATTTGAGTTCGACTATGGGATATATTTATTAATACGGGCAAGACCGTGATTATGTGTTTAGATTGGGTTAATTCGTGGGTCATTAGGCACGCAATGTTTGGTTTAATTCATTTAATAATGAGAGATTTAATAATGGGACAGTAGATATTGTGAGATTTGGTTTAATTGGTTTAATAATGAGAGCTTTTGGTGTAATAATGAGCGATTCGTTTAATTGATTGATTTGGTCTAATTGATTTAATATTGTGAGATTTGGTCTTGGTTTAATTCGTTTAAACTTTCACACTTTTTGGTCTACTAAGAGGAGATTTCATAATGCACTTTGGTATGGTTGACTTCGTTTAATAATAGAGACTGAGTTTTTGGTTCATTCGATTACTTTGTCAAAAAATATTGGACAAGGTCAGTTTGAAATTTGACCTGATTTGTAATGATTAGTTCTTAATTTGGTGTGTTTTAATGACTAGCTCGAAGTTAGTTGCCTATGGTTTATTTTTTTTAGTTCGAAGTTGTGTAATCATGTTATTCGTTTAATGATTAGTTTGAAAATTTGTATTGATTAATTCGAAATTTATTGTTTAATGTTTAGTGTTTAGTTTTTAGTTTTGGAATTAATAGTTCGAATTTTTAAGAAAATGATTTATTCGTTTAGTAGCTATACATTTAGTTCGTTTTTACAGATATTGATGAATCCGTAGTTTGATGTTTATTCTTTTTAATGTAATTGGGAGTTAGTTAATATTATTCCAGCCGATCCCATATATTATAAATATTTCGTTTGAAGTTATATATAGTAATTTACAATTCTTGTTGTAATTTTAGGTGGATCGTGTGTGGGTTCGAAGGTCTCTTCAGGGTAGGCCGTCTTATATCAACGGATACACTCATCTCAGTATACTGAATGCCATAAAGATAGAGATGAACAAAGTTGGTATAACGTGTTTGAGGCAATTTCGATGATCATGTTTTGGCCATTTTCTGTTGTGGTTCACCGATACTGAGTCATGCAAGGCCTTTCTACATATTCTCATGTGTCATGAGGTTTCTCGAATAAGTGGAGATGATGAGTACGAAAGATTCTTTTGCATTGGGCGAGAGCATGTTTGTCGGTTCTCGAGGAGGGAGTTCGCTCTTATCACGGGTCTATGTTTTGGAGACTCGGACTTCGATCCCCATGCAGGACATACACCACCTTCAGGTGGATTATATCAGAGAGTGGTTGTCGTGCATCCATCTGTCACTGTTTTGCATATACGTAACCGTTTTGTTGATGGAGAGTGACGTAATAATATCGAGGATACAATTAAGATCGCTCAGATTCTCATCCTCTACTGCATTGTACTAGGGGTTGATGTCGGAAAGACCAAAGTAGATGACTGGGTTTGGGTTTTAGTGGAGCAGGAGGAGCTCTGGGATAGCTTCCCATGGGAGAAGTTCTCATATCTCAAACTGTTGCGACATATGGACAAGGTCCCTACCACTATGCCACCCCCAGATGTCCGACCACCCACCTACAACTTTTATGGTTTCTCAGTGGCTTTACTGGTGAGTTTGTTTTTATAAATTCAAATTCATCCTAACATTAACTTATTTGACAGCTTGAATACGAAAATTTTATCTTTATTGTCCAGATATGGGCTTACGAGGCCATTCCTGTGACTGGCACACTTGTCGGTCGTCCCGTGACCAATTGTCCGCAACAATTACCAAGATTGTTGAAGTGGTCTACTAAGAGGGCCATAGATGATATCCGTGCTATACTAGATCAAGAGGTATGACATTAATATATTTCCAAAATATTAATACAGATGATTGTAGCGTAAGAATTATACGTTACCTTAAATTATTTGAATGTCTTGTATCAGGTTGATTGTTTCGAGACTCTTGACCTGAGCCCCAAGGAGCTCCTCCAGATTTATTCGCAGGGGATAGATCAGGACCTCAGTTACGGTGTTCAGCTTCGGGGGACTCGGGGTAGAGTGAGGGCGCCTCCGACACGGGCTCCCACTTCTCGTTCCACCCGATCAACTACGGGTCGGTCGACACGTGGGACGACCCGCCGTAGCCAGCGTTCGTCAGCTGGTCCAGAGTCACATGTCCCTGAAGAGCCTATTGTTAGAGATGGCAAGCCCGAGTATGATCCAGATCATACCACAATGCCGGACCGTTCATTCCAACATACTTCTCCGCCGCAGCATTGTTATGAGGGTCATGTTCCTCATTCTATTCCAGAAAGGAGCAATCAGGGTAGTTGGTACGAGCAAATCTTTGAACGACTCACTACGATGCAGACTATCTTTAATAGTAGGTTTGATGGGATCGAGCAGACAATTCGGGATGAGAATGAGCGTTTGGAGCGTCAGATCCTATCGATTATTGAGGATCAGCTCAGATCATATTTTGGCACTCATTATATGTCTCACTCAGCCGAGCAGTGGGCGTCTACTCCTGACGAGGACCATCATCACCCTACATCTCGTGCATCGGATTTCGATTATTCAGATCAGTATCCCACATATGCTGAGCACACTCATTCTGAGCCATACTGTCCGCAGCCTCCCCCGTATGGCTATGCCCGGAACCATACACTCCGCAGTCCTCGACTTATGATCCCTATTATATCCGGTGACTTTCGCAGAGCCGATCACGGCTATTGTTCCGTATCAGTTCAGCGATTACGGGCGTGGTCCTTCTACAGATGTCGGTACATCGTTCGGGATGAACACACCACCCCCAGCATCTGGCACAGTCGGGCATGACATTCCTGAAACGAGTGTGGGAATTCGTGCAGTTCGCCGAAGAGATCGATCTCAATATCTGAGAAGTCCATTCGCGAGTAATATCAATTGGCGAAGAATGAGTGATCATAGCTACGAAGATTTCTTAGCATTGATGGAGCTTGGGAACGAAGCTGATAAGTAAGTTTAAACGAAAACATTTCAAATTTTGTGTTTTTTTCTTCTACGTCGTGAAGATATATTTTTTCAAATTTGCATCAAATTTTATGTTTGTATATGTTTTGCCCTACAAGCGAAACATTGACATCGGTTATACAGTTGGCCCTGAGTTCTTCAATTGGGGAATAAATCCACACATTATGCTTGATGATGTACTAGTCTTTACTTCATGCATTGTAATGTCCTCACACACGACACGAGCTAATCCTATGTCTGGAATAAATTACTGGTGAATTTTTCATTTTATTGTAGGCTCTCAATGCATATCTTACGGTTCTTCAATGTCGTCCACAAGTATTTGGAGTTCAAGTGAATCCAAAATTGAAAGAACAAATATTAATTATTGACTGCATGTTTAATGTAAGTTTAATTTGTATTAAATATAATCATATGATGATTAAATTCGTTCAAATACATTTTCAATATTTGTCATCGCAGGAAACATGTAAAGAAATTTGGAACTCCAAGCATGCAGCGGATCCAGAAAATTCGAGTTACCCTGAAAACTGTCGGGAGGAGTTTAAAAGATTTGAGCTAGATCGACTTCTCCCATATGTGAGGTAACAAGCCAGGGTGGTTGGGTATCAAACCGTGGTGGGAAGGTGTCCACAGGGTACGTTTGCAAAATTTCTACGATTGTTTCTTCGTCATTTAGTACGGTTTATTAAGAGTCCAATTTAAGTCTCTTATTATTATTAATTTGTTAATAGGTGTTCTTGATTCTTAATTTGGACACACATTGGGTGGCTGCGTCGTTACACCTCCGGTTTAACACGTTGACACTATTCGATAGTCTCACACACAAGTGGACCGCGGATGTGCAAGCACTCAGGTATTGACAAACCATACCCATTCGCCGGATATTACCGCGCTTATTAGAGCATGCAGGATATTATTCGAGGTCAAACTACTCTGAAAGCCCGCCTGCAATGATTGCTCTAAAGTCTGCACCACCACGGTTATGTTATCGTCAGGACGATCCTACTTCCTGCGGCATTTTTGCACTTAAAGCGATTGAGAGTTGTATTAGCCTGACTTTTCCCAGACCAAATTATCATCTCGACGATTTTGAGATGAGGCGATTGATGTGTCTGGCCATATACAAGTTCTCAAGAGATACTGACACCATCGAGGAAGGTGATTTGGAGTGATGATTTATTATCTTTAATCAGCGGTCTATGAACTTGCAAAAATATTTGATTTTAATCCATAACCAAATTGTCTACACTATGTGATTGCGGTTTTATTGTATATTTGATCATTTTACCTGCGATAAGTGATTGTTTAATTGTTTAATTTCTCGTATTGCATTAAACGATTATTGGATTGCTCAATTTATCACTTATTAAACATCAAAATGGGTTTGTTCTTGTTTTGTATAGTTAAACTAAAATTTAATCTAATATTAATAAGTGCAGGCATTTTTGTTAAACGAATTTGAATAAGTGCGTGAATAGGTGCACTAATGCATATCACTATTAAACGAAAATGACAAATTTCGTTTAATACTTCAAATGCACTATTAAACGAAAATGACAAATTTCGTTTAATAGTGCAAATGTCAATTGTATTGTACAAAACACTATTACACTATTAAACGAAAATTTCCATGAAGCATATAATTTGCACATTTTCGTTTATTAGTTCAAATTAAGCAGCATTTTCGTTTAATAGTATAAACGTCTCAATTTTCGTTTAACCCTTAATTAAACTAATATGACTCATTGACATGATTTGACATCACTAACCAAACAATCACATCTCTACACTATTCACATGAAGACTAGTCAAAAAATGTGGTATTTTGGTAACATTGACTATATTTAAGTGTACTTACTCAAAATAACCTATATTTTAGTGTAATTTTTTTCAAACAATATTAAAAGTGTGTACAGTGGGGGATTTCCCCATATATATAATCCAAATCTAATATGATATATTTCTAATACGAAATTTAGGCAAAATTAACATTTTTGGTCCTAAAACTTTCAAGTTATATTTTAGTAAACCCCTATAGTTTTATGTCTTTTGCAAAGTCTCTAAATTTGCATATTTCATATTTCTAATCAATCGCTTTCATGTTTATTTTATTTTATTGTGTTTTTCCATTTTTATTATTGATTGTATTTAGTATTTTCATAGAATAAATATTGGGAAAATAATTATTAGTCCTCCTAACTTTATCTTCTCAAATTTTTGTCTTTTGTTTATCTACTTTTTATTTTAGTCCAAAATTTTCAAAATTTAGTCGTGTTCCTAACTATAACAAGTCAAGATAACTCATTTTATGTAGGGGTTAAGTGCATAAAATCCCCTTATATTTTGGAAAGTCGGCGTCGCTCCCCTTCTTTTAAAAGAATGATAAGGATTACACGTGGGATATTCATAAATCGACCCGTTTTCCCTAAAATCGTTAGAAATAACGGTAGTGCACTGCACATGCCTGAAGTGCGAAAGTTGTTGGGTTTTTACCAATTTTTAAATGTTAAATGACTATTCTATCTTTACCTTTTGTCTATAAATTGCACCATGCCCCCTTTCCACAATAAAATTTGTAATTTAATACTATTTTATATATTCTCTTTTTTTTGGTTCAATTTTTGGAATTTTATTTTACGATTTCTTGTAAAAAAAATTCTAATATTTTTTTATTATTTAACTACCTTTATTGTTGTTTTCACTACTTGTTTATATATTGTGTGTATATGTATATTTATTTTGTTGTTTATTTTTGATGTTTTTAGGGAAATATCTTCTACATTTGGAAAATCAATGTAAAAGTAGTATAGAATCCCTCTTTTACTCCAAAATTTCTATTTTATTTAAGTTAATTATTTCTATTATTACTATTTATATATATATTTTTTTTTTGAATATTTACAACCTTAATTTTAAAATGAATTTATGCTCAAACTATTTTTCATTTGATTAAAATTTTCTTTTAAACTTTGTATACATATAATTTATTTTTTAATTTATTTTATAATCAATAAAATAAATCGTTGAAAAAATAATATAAAAAATTAGGATTTAAATTATTTAAAAAATTAAAATTCAAAGATTGATCAAATCTTTGAAAATCTAACATTTGTAGGAATTATCAAATAAGAAAAATCATAAATTTAAACCAGTATAAGAAACATCGCGCCACATAAGATTAAAAAAGAAAAATAAAAAATAAAAAAATGAAAATTAGAAATAAATAAATAAATAGAAATAAAAATAAAACAAAAAAAATAAAAATCTTCATCGCCGTCCACCTCTACCATTCTGCAAAAACATTATCTCTTCTACGCTCATTTCTCCCTCTGCACACAGCGCCGCCCACCTCCACCATCGCGCCGCCGCATGCAGCGCCGTGAAGGACAGCCACCATGCGACCTCCGCCAACCGTACTCCCTACATTCCCGACCTCCGGCGAGAATCACCTCATTTCTCCACTCTCTCATCTTCCCATCTCCGACCAACGCAACACCAACCAATGCAGTATCAATAGGTGAATGTATTGAGGAGAACTTGAGGGAAGCGGCGTCGCCGATTCTGCCACCGAAAGCAATGCCCTTTGAAGACTTATTATTTATTTTATTTTTTGAATTCTTTTTCAATTTCTTGGTTGAAAATATAGATTTAGGGACTAATGAAGAAGATGAAGAGTGCGCTCATCGATGGGGCAGTGGTGGTGGATCTGATTGTGCAACTTGAGAGGGAGATGGAGGTGGTAAATCTAGTTAGATCGATGGGGCAGTGGTGGTGGATCTGATTGTGCAACTTGAGAGGGAAATGGAGGTGGTAAATCTAGTTAAGGATGGAGATGAAGGTTTGAGGGTGTTTATGTATTGAGGAGATGGGTTTGAGCGATGGTTTTGTGAGTCTCCGACGGACTGAGGGGTGGTCGAGAAAGGATGGCTCTGTGCAGATTGATGGAGAGGTAGACGCGGCCAGTGGTGGTCGGTGAATCTGCAGAAAGAAGGGGATGAACAGTAGGGTCATTGTAATTTTTTGATTTTTTTTGAATTTTTTAATTTTTTTTATAAGAGTACTTTTCTTTTTTTAATTAAACTTTAATTCTATTTTAAGGGTATAACAGGAAATTCAAGATAAACGGCGTTAAATCCAATTCGAAAAAATGGAGCGTATGTTGTATTTTTGATATCCCACGTGTAATCCTTGTCATTCTTTAAACAGAGAGAGGAGTGACGCTGACTCGTATTTTTGATATCCCACATGTAATCCTTGTCATTCTTTAAACAGAGAACAGAGAGAGGAGCGACGCCGACTTTCCAATACACAAGGGGGTTTTATGCATGTAACCCTTTTCATGAAGGGTTATAAACTTTCCAAGCCAAAGTTTTAAGGCATAGTGGCAATGCTACCAGAATAATTTCACTTCTACTGAAGAACAAGAAAACCAACAAGTCGATGCCATGTTGAACTTTAAGCGTACATATAGGATATAGCATATCTACATGCAAAGTGTTTGCACGATTCTCTTAAGAATTCAAACATATATATTAGGCAACCATGATTTCAGCAAACAACTTCACTCTGAACTGCTAATGCAAAGCAATATTTCCAACTCAGACACAAGATATATTTACCTTAGCATATTGGCCAAAAAACGATTCTACATCTTCAAGCTTGACCTCATATTCCAGCGGCAAAGCAGCAATTGTCCTCTCATCTGATTGTTTAATAACTTCCTCAGGCTTTGCAAGCTCAGAAACTCTACCAACGTTCTTCCCTTAACAAATAAGAAAAGGAAAAAAAATAAAAGAACCATTACTAAATAAAATCTACATATATAACAACCATTCCTCGAACCTCAAAAACTCACCATCTTCAGAAACCTTCAGAAAAGTAGAGGTTCTTAAAGTTTCAGCCACAACCTCAACAGTTTCTTCTGATATATCTTCTGGTTTCAGATCTCCTAAGCTCAAGTGACTTCTCATCCGATAGAACGAGGAAATCAATGCCAAACTCACCACTACAGTCTACTTAAGAAACAACTTTTCAGGACATGTAAATGTGATATTTAAGTTTAACACCTATAAAGGCTAATTAACTTCTATATTATTTATCAAAATGGTCCACTGAAAAGTCAGAGCTCTAAGGGAAACTGGTTCCCGATACCCACTTTCTAACCAATGATCTCCAGTTCACGACTTTTCACTTAGCCATGAAGTTTTCATATATTAAACATGGATAATGATCTCCACAGGGCATTATTGAAATTTTAAAGTCATCTTCCAATCCATAGATTGTATTTCTCAAACCAGAATCAAACTCTTCGAGCAAATTACTCATAACAACAGAAACCACATTCTTCAGTTTAACATTTAAGCCAAAAGTAAACCAAAGTTTTAAACTTTATGCGAACGTTCAACATGATTTTATCAACTCATTTTAACTATTAGATGTTAATCTCAAGCAACATCCGATGACCCTTAGTCTGGCTATAGAAAAACAAATATCAAGCCATAACTTGCAATGTGGGTATGGTACAAGCCCATTTTGTGGCAGAAATACCACTTGAATATAAGACTTCAACAGGCAAACAAACAAAGAAAAGCAAAAACAAACCTTTTCCTTTACAAGTTCACTAAAAGATAACAGAAAATAAACTTTACACACGTCTGGAAAAGCAACAATATAGCGAAAAAGGATACTTCCATCGTCACTTTCACTGATGGTTGTCTGCAGAAACTTATCTCTCGGAAGATTACTGTCACTAAAATAGAACTCCACCTGACACATAACATAACTGATATAAAAATATCATCGAGCATATCCTTGGTAGGGATCTCAAATCTTTTACACTTTCAAAAATGAAAATATAAAATAATTCAATTACCTGACGAATGACTTTCTTTGCAATTTCTTCGTTCAAGGGTGCCATTGATGGAGAGAAGTAGAGAACTGAGTTTAGAGATAGAAAACAGTAACGTGAGAGATGGGGGGGGGGGGGGGGGGGCACCAGTTATAGGGCTTTGCATATTTCATATTTCTAATCAATCGCTTTCATGTTTATTTTATTTTATTGTATTTTTCCATTTTTAATATTGATTGTATTTTAGTATATTCATATAATAAATATTGGGAAAATAATTATTATCCTCCTAACTTTGTCTTCTTAGATTTTTTTTTCTTTTGTTTGTCTACTTTTTATTTTAGTCCAGAACTTTCAAAATTTAGTCGTGTTACTGGTTATAACATGTCAAGATAACTCATTTTACTATCAAAACTTATGTATTTTCAATTATTTTTTTTATCTATATGATGTTTGATTCAATCATTCAATAATTTAAAAATAGTTATAGCAATAATATAATTATTTCATTTTTTTTAACAAAACTAATTATTTAAAAATAATATTTACACTTTTTGTTTTACAACAATTGAATTAATTTTTAAAATGTGGTAAAAATTAGGCGTTAAATAAATAAATGGAGCAATGTGATTGTGAAGTAAAGGCCATGGAAATGCATGTTTGGGCTTTTGTCGGATAAGCCTACACCTAACCCATTGGGCTAACTGGTTGAATTGAATGTAGTACAAGTACAACTACCTTATTTTATACGAGTAATATATTAATTTTTTTCATTTGAAATATGAATTTTGTTTTTTTAAGTTTTCTTTTAATCTATAATTTATGAGGTATAGTTTTCTAACTATCATTTGATTGATACATAAATCATTAAAAAAAAAAAACACTCACACACCATTTGTCGCAAAAACAGATCACGTTGTTATTTACAAAAATGACAAATCATCATAATATTTATCGATGATAAATGTCTTACCATAAAACTGAATGAAAGATAAACAAAACTATGTCGTTCTAGTACTATATATTATTTATACAACTCTAACATAATCAAGATGAAAAGACGAAATATTTATTTAATTTTGTTCAAGGATGACAAGTTGACAATGTGGACAGATTGATAAGATAGGTCCACAAATTTTAGTTGAAAGAAAACCTATAATTTTAATTACAGAATAAAATTAGGTTCATCGTACATTTTGCAAATATGAAAGTTTGTGCTAAATTTCAAACAATAAATGATTTATTTGCAGGTAATATAATTCGAAGTCAGATATTGTTATGAATCCATCAATAGAAATACAACCAAAAAAGTATTGACCTAGGCAGAAAGTTTGCTCCCATGCCTTTAATAAGATCTTTGTTAGTATTTTCTTCTTCTAATTAATTTCATAGTAGGGTTGTAACCCAAGATACTGCATTTTTATTGTTTTATTTCTGTGTAAATATATTTGTAACCCAAGATACTGCATTTTTATTGTTTTATTTCTGTGTAAATAAATTAAAAATATTTTCACCGATTTACTTGTTGAGACCTAATTCTATTTTCATAGACTTCTCGAGATATTTTCTTACGAAGTATTATTTGATATGTTTCACACCTATAATATGGACAAAGTATTTTATAGCACGCCCAACTATTGAACTTCCCTTCCAATTAATTGCTACAAATATTCGTACTTTTTTTTAAACGAATAAACAAATATTCGTACTCGACTTTATGCCAGCATTTCCAACAAAATAACTGAAGTCCATCTTTTAGTAATTCTAACATCTCTTTAGTAATTCAACATCTCATTTGATCTTTTTTTTTCCAAACCATATGTACAATCTAACTTGTTTATGGATAAATTTTATTTTATAATCAAAATGTCATATTTTTTGTGCAATGTAAAGCCACTGAAGAAATCCTTCAATATATATCAATCAGTTGAGCCTGAAAATACTTCAACTTATTATATCAAGAAACATATATGGCCAACATCGCTTCCTCAAAACCAGAAATCTCAACATGCAAAACTGATTCTTCTGGGGTCATAACATGCAAAGGTCTCATGATCACTGTCTTTTTCATTAATATATATTAGTAAAAGATCTCGTTTACAACAAATCTTTGTTGCAGCTGCTGTTGCATGGAAACCTTCGGAGCCATTAATGGTGGAAGAGATTCAAGTCGATCCACCAAAATCGGGTGAAGTTAGGATTAAGATGATTTATGCCAGTATGTGCCACACTGATGCTGTATTTTGGACAGGCTACCGCTATGTAAGTAAACTTAAATCTCTATTTTCAGTTCTTGTTTCTCTCTATCTTTGTTCTTTTATTTAGAATCAGTGGTTGTTTCAGCCATTTTTCCCTCGGATTCTTGGACATGAAGGAGTAGGGTAAGTGTCTTCTCCCACATTCTTCCTTGCTTATTCTGTTTGTGAATTTTCAGCTGTGTTCTAAGGCATTCTTGACTCTATTTTTTTTGTGGGACTTAAGTTTTTCTTCTAGGTTGCATATTGAATGGATTTGTATATATAGAGTTATTATACAATCTGAATCTGGATTTGTAATCTATAATGTTATACTAGATGATTTATCAACTGAACCATTTGGACATTATAAAATAAAAAAACAGCTTGATTGAAAGCGTTGGGGACAAAGTGACGAACCTTGAAGTTGGAGACACAGTGATGCCATTGTATCTAGGAGAATGTGGAGAATGCTCGAATTGCAAATCAGGGAAGACAAATGTATGCAACAGATATTACCTGGGTGTATCTGGCCTAATGGCTGATGGCACATCAAGAATGTCTGTTAAAGGCCAAAAAATATTCCATCTCTTTAGCAGCTCCACTTGGTCTGAATACATCGTTATAGAATCCAGTTTCGTGGTTAAGGTGGATCCAAGAATATCTCTTCCCCATGCTTGTCTCCTTGGCTGTGGATTCACCACAGGCTATGGATCAGCATGGAAAGAACTCAAAGTCGAAAAGGGCTCAACAGTTGCTATACTTGGCCTTGGTGCTGTTGGACTCGGGGTAAGATAATACAATACATATTCGGATCATACATTATTTATCTGTATGAGTCTGATATGTATTGCTCTGAGGAACAATGCAGGTTGCAAAGGCATGCCAAATTATAGGAGCAACGAAAATAATTGGTGTAGATATAAACGAGATGAGGCGTGAGAAAGCAAAGGCGTTTGGAGTTACAGACTTCATAAATCCTAAGCTTTATGATAAACCTACACCAGAATTGATCAAAGAAGCCAATGGAGGACAGGCATTGGACTACTGTTTTGAGTGCAGTGGCGTTCCGTCCCTCCTCAATCAAGCCCTGGAAAGCACAAAACCGGTTTGAACCTTCAAAGTACAGACTTTTTCAACTGATAGAAGCTTATATACAATGAGGCTAACTTCTTTGACATGTTGGTATCCAACTAGGGACTTGGCCAAGTGGCATTTGTCACCGGAGGAGTTCAGAATACAGGGGAGGTCAGCTACGTTCTCCTATCGCAGGGTCGGACTGTAAAGGGCACCTACTTTGGTGGTGTCAAAGTTCATTCTGATCTTCCTAAAATTGTTGAGAAATGTGTGAATAAGGTAAGATATATATGCCAATGTAAGGTTTGGTTATTTTTTTGAAAGTTTTAGACTTTTTTTAGCATATGATGTGAGTAGAAATGTGCTTGATTTTTTAGCAGGAAATTGATCTTGATGAGCTCATCACTCATGAGATTTCTCTTGCTGAGATTAACAAAGGATTTTTGGAGTATATGAAGCGGCCAGATTGTGTGAAGGTTATCATCAAGTTCTGAGGAAATTATTCAGCAAAAATTGAATGTTGTTATATGCTTATGTTACTTTTTCGTTGGTGTGATCTAAAATAAGGGACTCGAAATACTTCAACTCCAAATAGATATGGTTCTTCATTGATATAAGTTTATTATAAATGCAATAAAGATTTAGCAAAAGTTTTGACTAGAAGGCAACAAAAATTCTATAAAAAATCAATTGAATCAAATCCATACCCCTCAAGATGAACAAAAGGGATATATTGAGATCCTGCAAACTGGGTAAACGTCTGTTTTCTTTTTGTTTTTTACTTTTTTTCTTTTAATGGTAGGTATTGAAATAGATGAATTCATATAAAATATAAATGACACACAACAATGTAAAAGCATAAACTACAGGTTAAAAGGTAGTACAGAGTTGGATGCTTTAGCTGTGAAGGCATGCCAATGCTGCTAAGCCAAAGTAGGGGGACGAAGACACCTGTGGACGAAGGAACTGATCACATACCATATTGATAGCCCGAGGTCTCCTCATTAGGCTAGGGATTTTTGGCCCTGACTTCTCTTTGGAGCTCCCAAAATTGATCAGATGAAGGGGTTCTCGGCTGATCTATCTGAAACCCTTCAGCAGATAAGAAGAGGGACTTGAGAAACTAACGCTGCTTGAAATTTTCCCTGTTTCCTTTCCAGGTGCTCCACATTCACTAAAATCAAGGGTGCGCCTCTCTGTCTGCTATAAATATTCTCAAGTTAAGAACCGTACTTTAATTTCTTAACAGTGGCATTTTCAATGAGGAACACATACTAGAAAACCAAGCTGAACAAAAGGTTGAATGAAATTCATGTGGCATTCAAACAATCAGCATGATAAGAAAATGTTGCAATGGCCTAAATTATATGAAAAATTAAGGAAAATTCAGTTTGTTGGGATAATTCAGGAGAATCATACCATGAAACTTGAAGCTGAAAGAGAACTGTTCTCGTTTCCTGCTTCCTGTTTTGTGGAGCATTTTTGTTTAAGTAATGACTCTGGAGTTTCATCTCCCAACGCCTCCTGAGCATCAGCAATTGCACCGGCAGTCTGCTCTCCCAACTGCTTCATCAATCCAATGGCATCGTAACTTCCATCCCCTGGGCTCAAAAAGTAACCGATATCCTGCAAAGGGAACACGTACTACGTGATGAGATTCCAATGGAAAATAATTGTGTTAAAATATATAGCTTGAGTAGTAGGAAATTCCAGACCTCAATAAACCAAGGTGATTTCCATGCTGAAGGAGACTCCATACTTCTCCTAAATGGTGTCTCTACATACCTGGAACCAGAAAATCAGAAAGAAATTTAGAACTCAAAACACCACTGCTACTACAGAAGACTCGTAAATTCAAACAGGGCAGCAAGCAATAGCCTTAAAAATTAGAATATGCAGTCACAATCACCATACATGCTATTATTGTTTTCCAAACCCTTGCTTTTGCCAGTACTTTCAACTTTCTTCTCTGATGGACTCAACGACTGTAGAGATGTAGCTATAAGCATATTAGTTTCACCCTTCTCTGCACAGAGTCGAGGAGAAAAACGAACAGAAAAACATGAAGTCTCAACCGAAGATATAACAGCTCCAAGTTCAGGTTCAGATATAGCTTCTATTCTTCTAGAGTACTGATTCTCAAGAGCTTTGGCACCCAGACCAATTGTTCTATCACCTTTAATTTCAAAGCAGTCAGGAGAAAAGAATAGCACGTCATTCATATCATGTTCAACAAGGATTCCAGAAAACTCTCTTGCCTGTTACAAGAAGCCAGTACCAGAAGATCAGACTATTACGTAATAAAAGAACCAGGTAAAGACTCAGTTGATACAGTTATTTCGACTTTCTTCTGCAATCTTGGAAGGGGTACATTAGATAAATGAACTTTACTTGTGTCGAACTAATGGAGGCGGAAAAAGGAAAGAAAGAGATTGGCAAATGCAGCAACTCATGAGATGTGCAGTAGGCATTAAGATTTATGATCTGAGCTTTTTATTTTAACTAAGGAAATTGGTAAGTAAAGATATCAGGCACAAGGTAACAAAGCTAGAATTCTGTTTTTTTCCAGGTTATTTCACTGAACAACTCAATTTTGGTGCGTATTAGCATTATTGCCCTATAACCAATCCACATGGAGAAGGAAATGAGAAAGCACTCACTGTATCCATTGCATCTTTATCCATAGTGTTGGTTTTGTCGTCTGCCGCAACAGTCTGTTCTGTTTTCTTTTCTGAACATTCACTGACATTCATATCTTTCTGTGAATTTCTACTTTCTGAAATGAAAATGTTTTTGTCATCCTCATTCTTCGGCTGTTCACAAGCAGGGGCCACATTTTCTTTATCTCGTTCACAGTCTGGAGATAATGATTTCATAGCTACTTTTTGGTCTTCAACAGATTCATTAAACATGATCTCTAACTGGGGAAAATCTTTGCTCAGGTTCAAAAGTGATTCAGTTTTAGGAATACACTCTAACTTCTTTTCATCTCTCTTTTCTGACAAAGGAGACATCAAATCACGGTGTCTTTTTTTCAGTATTGATGGCGTGCCTGTAAAACTTTTGGCTGCACTTTTTAGAACAGCTGCAGGGCTATCATCTCTAGATGGCGAATCCCAAAGTTTGAATGGTGTCATGGAAGATGATATCATCAGTTGTCGGATGCCAAGTGGACTATAGTCTTGATGCATATCATTACAAGATTGTATAAGATCACAACTGAAAAAAGGTACATCCAAGCTCGGAAAACGAGGAGGCTCATAGGATAATGTTCCTGAGTCCTTTCGTTCTACTGATTCAATTGAACCTTCGTTCTTGGAAGAACATTGAGGATCATTCACTGGCGCCAGTATAAAATCATTAGCAGGAACTAGTTTCGGTGATCTATTTGCCTCATGCGAATTGTCCTCACAAGGCGAGCTATCAGATTTCCTGGCATAGGCAAGGCTATCATGTGCTCTTGGGGAAAAAGACCCTGGCTCAAAATTCACATATGGAGGATTGTTATATTGATTTTGATTCTCACCCATTAAGACTGGATCATCAGCAGGTTGAAGTTGAGTAGGAATGGAGAAGGGTTGACTAAACGAAGTTCCCAGCATATCAGAAGGCACATAAGGTATCTGATAATTTGAACAGTTCTGAAGTAATGAATTTTCTGGTCCATCCATATCAATGAGAACATTTTCGGAGTGACATCCACCATGGCCAACCTCAGGATATACCATAGTGCAGTCTGGATCAGCTATGGGATTAGGGGTATCGGAACCTACAACCATGTTTATCATGGAAATAGAATCATCCAATCCCATGTAAGTCTCTCTGGGAAAGGGTATTGTGCTATTGTGGTCTCTGCCAGTTAAAGATGGCATGGGCAGACCAGATGACTTTTGGCCAAGATCCAGCAAAGACATGTCAGGCAGCTTATTTGTGTTAAGTTGCCAGTCATTCCCAGCAAAGGTCCCCCAATCTAGAGCGAAATCCTGTTCAGCGAATTTATCACCCAGTTCACAGGGTACTTCTGATATGTCATATGTGACTACTTGAAATGTAGGACAATAATCTTCAGAACAGGGTATTAAAATGGAATCTTCAGTTGCTCCGCCGTCCTCTCTTTGACGATCAATTCTGCTAATTGCATTCTTTGTACATTGAGATATGCCGCCGGCAATGTTTGAACCTTGACTGCATTCAGATGCTTCCTCCACTTCTGCTCCATCTCTATCTTCACTGCTTTGCAGTGCCTTTGAAGAAGAAGATGCTGCTGAGTGATTTGAATGGCTAACTATGGGTGGACCTTGGAACTGTGAAAGTAACCCTGATGCCAAATACATATCCAGTTTCTTCTTGACAGAAGAATTCCAATGATTTTTTATCGCATTGTCGGTTCTGATGGGATAGATATGCAATGAAAACGCAAATGAGTAATAGATAGAAGGAATATGACATGGTATGTGGATGGTAGAAATGTGAAAGCTCATAAGTTTCCTATATAGTGGAATAATTGCTTCCTGTAATGGCATATATTCCTATCTATACCTCCCTGGCAAGAATTTTGTTAGCTCTGCCCACTTGTTTCCATAAATCTGATGGGCACGAATCAAAGCCAACTCCTCATCTTGTGTCCAAGCTTCTTTGTTTATGTTAGGATTAAGATGATTGTGCCACCTGCAAAATAAATGGTGCCCATATAAAGTAGTTCTAAGGCCTAAATTCAAGAAACGAAATCTGTCAGGACAAAAGACATGAATTACAATAACAGGGACTCCAATTGATCAATCACAGCCAACAATTTCAATGTGCACATAATCATTTAAAACTCAATAGTAATTCTATATATCTTAATTTCTGAAACATGACATTGAAGTTTTTTTAACAGTAGAAAGGAATCTGTGAAAATCAAGGTAAAACCACAAACATAGTTGTGCTTGAGCAAACTTACCGTTCCCGACATTGCTTTCCAATACGTCCAGGAAGATGCTGTGCAATGGTAGACCACTTTTTTGGTCCATATTTATTCACCAATTCGATCATTACTTCATCCTCCTAATTTATAAAACAAAAGAGCAATTATATTCCCATTATCTAATCAATGGAGAGCATGTCCAAAAGAAAGAAATAGAAAGAAGACAAACCTCTTTTGACCATGGACCTTTAACAAGATCTGGATTAAGAACCTTCTGCCACCTGTGTAGGCACTGTACATCTGTACGATCCTTGAAACACTCCGCTACATATAACATCAAGTACCACAGAAACCAAAAAACCTCTCAAACAGTTAACTGGAGCAGTTGATTGTCAATAAACTCAATATGTATGCACAGTAGGGTTAGCAACTCATGGGTCTACATCATTACATTCAAAATGTAGTGAATAAATAGCTCATGAAAGGCTACTGCACCATCTCATCTAAAATATTGGGAGGGTAAGGGGAAGGTATATCACTGCTTCGGGTGCTTAAACCGGCATTGGAGAAGCTAGACAATACTCAAACCTATTTCCAGTTACAGAGGTAATAAATGAGAAAATCAAGAATTTGTAATTCCTACCTATCTTTTTCCAGTTTTTTCCTTTGAAGCGTTGAACTGCCATGCGTAATATCTCATCCTATCAGAAAATAGAAAAACATGTTTTTAGTCACAAATTAAACTTCATTGCCAACATTTTTTTGGCAATAGTGTCTTGAGTACAAAATCTAAGTAAAACTAAACCTAACACACAGTTGCAATACTGCATATACCATAGTTATGAAATGCAATCACAATATAAAACAAAAATTTTACCAAAAGAGCAGCATTCACTTTATAAGAAGTTAAACAAACATATGTATTTTCAATTGTTATCGCTCTAGTGAATACAGGCTCTACATTGTCGCACATTACAATAAAAAAAAACACCAATGTGATATTGTGCATCCACAACTGCATGTGAATGTATCTAAATGTGCATGTTCTACGAATATGATGCTTTTACATGATGAAAACCTGCTATTCTCACAGGAAAAATTTATATTTAGAAATAAAAGGAGAGAGCGTGTCAATACAAACAAATAAATCTGCAAATCTAGAAAAAATCCTTAGCCAACCTCTTCTGCAGTCCACTGCCCTTTTGTGGAACGCCTTGTGGGACCACTTGTCCTCCTACACCAAAATAAGAAATGTGATGTCCACCA
This sequence comes from Scutellaria minor, assembly GCA_954870855.1. Lineage (NCBI taxonomy): Eukaryota > Viridiplantae > Streptophyta > Magnoliopsida > Lamiales > Lamiaceae > Scutellaria > Scutellaria minor. The sequence goes on from OX940725.1 coordinate 5,262,860, forward strand.
ATTTTCCAATCTAATTAGAAGATTAGTTCTATATATATATATATGAAGCCAATGCATGCTTAGCAAGAAGTGAAAATCACAGGAAAGACCAACAAGCATATGTGTATTTGCAGTAAATGAAAAATGATAATTACAAAATATGAAAAAACATTGTTTTATGCGCTTAATGAAAATTACCCATGTAAAGGACGAGCTAATTGTAGACCATCTCTAGCACCATCTGGAAGAGTATTCCTATTCCTATCACTTTCCATAGTTACTTGAAAAACAAGCAAAACTGCATATGCCAATCCCCACGCGTTGGCAATTATCTCCTGAATGTCTTCTCCAAATCATTATATGCTACCCTATAAAGAGGTAGGTTCTGTCCCAACCCAGGATGAATGAAAGGCTAAGAATGTAGGAATAACACAAATGAAAAGTCAGTATATATGCAAGTATAATGCAGATATGCAACCAAATATAAGGAGTAGTTAAGAATCCACTCTCTTTAAAACATAATTTCACCTCTTTTCAAGAAAACTGAAATTGATAAGCTCTTAACCATATTAGGAAAATGACAGGGTGTTGAGATTTTCTAAATTAATTATCCATTAGATATACTATATAGAAAGACATCCTTTTCTTTGGTGATATAGCTGTATTTAAAATAACTCAAATATTTTGTAATGTCTCTTGGAAGTTGGAACTGGAGCAAAGGCAAGCTTCTGCATCAATTCACGAAAATTTCATGGCGACCCAAAACCAAATGAAATTCAAACTTCAAAACAAAGTTAAAAATTATCCTATTCGAGATGAAAGGACCTAAAATTTGCAAGGGAAAACACCCAACAATCATCAAAGGTCGCAATATACAAATGAAATTTTACTTGATTAAAGATGAGTGGTATTCACCCTCAGCATCCCTCACTGAAACAATATAAATAAAATAACATCAAAGTAAAATCAGATAAATCCAAATCATGCTATGATTTATTAAGCGAACAGAGTACAGAAATTCTCTAACATCTTAAAACGATAAAAATATAAATTAGGCTGAGAAACAGTCAGGAATATTAGCAAAAGAAATTTTCAGATTACTTTGGCAAAAACTGAGAATAAGAAACTCGAAACTCAAAGTCATAATTCTGAAGACAAACAAAACGGAAAAAACAGCTACTTAGCTGACCAAACCTTAACTGAAGCAAAAGAAGATGCAAGAACAATGTTAAAGCCCTACAAAAGAATTACAAATTTCAATAAATAAAAAAAACAAAAAAAAAAAAACAGAAATCTCTAATTCGACTCTAATCCCGAATTGAAGTTTCTCCTAACAGTTCTCCGATCATGAAATTAATGAGCACTCCTCTAAAAACTCATCCGTAACATTTAAAGGGGAAAACAAATAAGTACCGACAGGAACTCAGAAACTGATCGAACTCAGCTTGACGAACTTCAATACACGGCAAACGAAACGCCCAAACGCCACGCGATCGCTTCAACTCTCATCTGCAGATCCTAAAGCAGATTTGTTGGTATAATTTCAAGAAAAAGAAAAGGATCTACGATTGCAAGTCCAAAATTTAGATTAGAAAAGAAAACCACAGCCGACACGAGTGTGTTTTTGAGTGAATCAGTTTGTGAACTGTGTGTTTTTAGAGAGAGATCAATAAACGGTCCGAGAATTCAAAATTTAAGAGGGCGAAGAACAATTTTCAAACCCTTGACGGTAAATGTCGAACGACTTTATTTGCATCGGACGGCTGGCAGGGTGCCACATCATTATATATGTGTTTTTGCTTGGTGACTTTTTCAAGGGTTTAATGCCAACGGTATTATTTTCCACAATTTGCACGTTTACAATAAATCAATTTTCTCTGAAAAGCAATAAATATAAGCAAATGCTATTTTCCAAAAATAAAATCTTGTTTATCTCCACTTTATTTATCAACCGATTGGTTAAGGATTTAATTTCCATATCCATAAAGCACTTGTATGGAGTTTTCTATAATTAGAAGATGTTTTTCAAATTATGTATTTCTTTCTCATTTTATGAACAAAGACTTTTTCAACAAATATTAATATTTCTTAACAATATTATAAACACCGTTTTGTTATTCTTATAACAACACAAACATGAATAAAGAGATTATATTTTCTAGTAACTTGTTTTATTAAGTCAATCAAATGAAAAATAAAAACAATTCATTAAGTGAAGCGTAATAAAGTTCAAAAAGGTATATTACAAAAATTTTAAAGCAATTTTTTTTATTTCTCTTGAATTTATCGATATAATATATATATACACACACAATATTAAGTATCATTATTTTGGGTATTAATATTGTTGGATCTCTTAAATTTAAATACAAAAAAGTTTTCATCCCATTAGTCAATTCATTGATTTTAATTTCTACACCAGCATTATAATTTTGGATATCAATTTTCCATGGATTATACATGTCAAAATTCAATATTCAGTATAAAAAATTAAATAATTTCATGATTAAATATCTTAGAATGTTAAATTCCACCCAAGAACATAAAAAATCTCGTCACTCTCTTAGTAAAACGATTATTACTACACTATTACATAATTTATAGAACTAAAATTATTCAGTTCTAACATAGGATGCAACCAAAACCCATCCATTATCCCCTCTTTAAATTCTATAATACAATAGTAAAAAAGAAAAAAATCTATAGTACAAGATCCAAACTTTGATCTACTACATATAAATTTGTCACCTAATCCATCCATACAAGATCCACTTTGATCTACTACATGTAATTTGTCACCTAATCCATCTACACAAGATCCAAAATTTTGATCTGACATCATTTGATCCAAAATGTTGTTCAAACCATTATAAAATAATCAAAATCATTCCAAGATACAATCATTGTATAATGTAGCCAAAATCTTATAGATGATAATTTGCTTATCTAATGTAATTCACCACTTTTGTTGGATTTGTATATCCACGATGGTGTTATATACACAATCTTATTAGATTTGTATATTCATGATGTTATTATCGACGTAATTAATCTTAACACTTTTTTTGTTACAATAAGAAATAACAATCATTGAATCAAAAAGTGTTAAAAAGATTTACGTTACATATAGATCGTCGATTTCCTTGCAAGAAGCATCCACTTTTCTATACAAAAGTAAGGATGATTTCACATCAACCTTCAACGAATATGTTTAAGCACTTTGAAATTGTATTTATACAGAAAAACGACGGTTGAATACAAATTTACCCATCGTGCTTAAACCTTGAAATCTTCATAAAATATATATAGGTAGAAAAATAAATCATATCCATCATTTGAGAACTCTTTCAATTAAGATAGAAATGTAAAAAAATTGAGAGAAAACTCGAGAGAGAAAAATAAGAAAAAGCCAAAATCTAATTGTTGATGAGGAGATAGAGTTGCGCCACATATATATAGAGGTGGGAGAAGAGAGATCTGTGCAACCCTAATCAAAAGCGGCAGAGATAAAAATTGCATCTCTATTTATACTCGAATTTTTTATTATATTTAATATTTTTTATTTGTATTTCATTGAATTTGGATGATTATTTTGGTATAAAATATAAAAATGGAATAGAAATCTCAAGTGAATGAGACCCTCATAAATGGTGCTCGTTTATGGAAAAAATCAGGAATATCATTTGAGAGTAAGTGAATATCGTTTCGAGCTTCAATAATTCTAATTTATTTTATAATTGTCGTTCGGTTATTTATTACTCACCTGCTGTTTATTTTTCCTTATCGTCTTATGTGCCCTTTATTCAGCTTATAATTCTCGATTCAAGTGAGTAATTAATGTTAAAAAAAGTCTTCAAAAAAACTCCCACATTCTGAAGTGTACATTGTTAAAATGCAAATCCATCGACAAAAAATAGTGCAACAATGACGTTAGTTACTGACATGATGAGACGACATTGACCCTTTATTTAACTTTTTTTTTTCTTTTAAAGAATATAATACTCTATCAATCACATGAAAATAGTCAACATTTAACTTTTAACGGATATAACTAATAACAAATTTACCACAAAATATAGTGATTGTATCAAAATACCATAAATTATAACAAACTTACAAAAATATCACAATTTTTGACCGATCCTAATGTGAATAGTGAGCTGATGGGATTGAAAATTAATTGGGTCTACCAACAATCAAAACACTTTGAGGGTATTAAACGAAAATTTTCAAATGTCTACCACTATTAAACGAAATTTTGCACTATTAAACGCAAATTTACAAATTTTCATTTAATTGTGCAAATTTTCGTTTAATAGTGCAAATTTTCGTTTAATACCCTCAAAGTGATTTAATTGTTAGTTGACCCAATTAATTTTCAATCACATCAGCTCACTATTCACATTAGAACCGGTCAAAAATTATGGTATTTTTGTAAGTTTGTTATAATTTGTGGTATTTTGGTACAATCACTATATTTTGTGGTAAATTTGTTATTAGTTATATATATTGTGGTACAATAGCCTATCCACCCCTTTCATTTATCTCAAAATAATAGTCAACTTTCTTTTTATGGACATATTAAATGCTATTTTCCATATATACTCCTACTTTATATTATATGGAATAAATCATTTTTATTTAACATTTAGGAATAATTATTTATGTTTATATCCTTCAATCAATACCATTAAATTTGAGTGTAGGAGGAAATTCATTATCACATTGAATGAATTGCTTAGATAGTACTCCTTCCACAATTGAAAATAACTGTGACTATAAAAAATAAAATTGATTTCAATTTATCCATCATTTTTATTTCAAGTATTATTTTATACACTTATATTGATTGAATGTTTCTTGAACTATATGAAATGAACTTAAACAATAATTATTTTGAAACTGATAAATATTAGCAACAATCATTGAAGCAATTTTTTTAATGGCAAGTCCAAACTCACATTTATAGCTAGCAATGGTCCAAATTGCATGAGGTTGATATGTGGTTATTGTACATATACTATAGCATGAATATATATTTAAATCCATTTACTTTCAACTCTTTTCAAAATTAAGTCAAAATACCATCAATTGCCCAGTCATGTACTCCATTTTTCTGGATATTGTCCATATACTCTCGATTTGATTTAGGACTTGTACTTATAAATTGAGTTATTCTACTCTGAGTAACATGAAAATCATAATTTGATCGATTTTAATTTGAATTAGACCCTTCTACTAATAATATTGAGTTATTCTACTTCGGGCTTCAAAATTAGGCTATTTAATTACAAAGGAACCAACTTTAACATGGAAATGGAAGTACAAAAAACTACTTTGAAAAAAAAAAGTAAATTTAAAATATTTACATATATTTGGGAACCTAAATAAGCTTTTCAACATTGCATATCTAGCATTTTACACATCATTTAGGTAAGCACATATGGACAGAGCAAAATGCCTTCATTCCTGCAGCAGCAATCAGATCTCTCAACCAGCCAAAAAAACAAAACCGAACTCTCTGCATTACGAAAAATCAAACAACAATCGCATATTGACTTACAAGCTTGATCGATGAGAAGAACAACAGAAACAAAACAGATAGATTACCATTATTGTAGGCATACAGAAAAGAAAGCAATGTCCTCGAATAACTGGAAGCATAATCACAACTTCGACTTGAGATTATCCTCAAGTTTCTTTAAATCCTTCTTTTGTTTCTGATAAACATTAAAAGAGAATGCAGCTTACAAAATTCATAAATGCAACCAAATAGTGAATTGGGAACTAAAATATTAGATTCTCAAGACCATCACAAGCTAATTTTACCTGATAAAGCATTTCCCACCATTTATCAGATTTTAATTGCAGTAAGCGCCAATCCATAGCCATCTCATACTCAATTGTGTTATTCTGGGAGTAATGAGAAGTAGCCACAGCTTCTTTCTGGGAATTGTAAAAACAACGAGAATTACAAATGGTGCTTGGAGAGTTATAAAGCAATATCCAGACTACTTTTTCTTTTTCTCTTTCAAGGAATTATTACAGGTCAAAATTGATTAAACAATTGGATTACTTGAGTTATTGAGTTATTAGTCTGGATTTATCTTTTTAACCACAGAAATTCTTTCTGAACGGTGTGGGCTGACGAAGCATGGGGATCCTAATGGAATTGGGACCCCAAAGAAACTTGGGCTTTTAATACTTGGATCTTAGCTGCAATTTATTTACATCCTTTAAAAAAATAGAAAACTGAAGGGTACAAATTCGGCAATTGTGGCATCTAGTGGATTTTTTATAATTAAGATATATTATTCGGAGTTAATCAATAAGGAATAGGACTACAACATTTCACTTAATATATAATTGAATCAAAATAAGGTTCTTAAGAATAGGAATAGGAAAGTGTACAACGTTTATCAGACAAAAAACTGTGTCAATTGACGAGAACTGGTTAATCAAAACCAAATTAGAATGTGTGTGTGTGTGTGTGTGTGTGAGGGAGGGAGGGAGGGAGAGAGAGAGAGAGAGAACCACTAGTCTTTGGTGACGCCTGGCTTTATCAACTGCCAAATGACCAACAAATGTTGTTTGCTTTCCTGAGGACATGTTTAAAACTCCAATGCGAGCAACCAGAGGCCTGCAAACAATGTAGTTTTCAGTTGCACACCCTCTCGCCATAGATTAAGCAAGACAAATTAGTTCTCACATCTCATATAAAAAACTGAAACCAGACATTATCTTAAGAGTTAAGATGGTGAATTAAATGCTTGAGACCATTTTAGAGTTCAGAAAATAATAAATCAGAATTCAAAAAAAAAAAAAAAAAAGGCAGTGGTACATATTAATGATATGATCCTCAAATAGCGGAAAACTACTTATGGCATTTGGCATATTATTAGGCACGTAGTAGCGAACATCAGCAAGCTTTATAATTCACAGGCACGATTCTTGTCTCCATTAAGATAGATTAATTCGGCACGGACCTTTGATTTGGTAACATTAAGCATCCATCATCCAGTTTTTGAAGAAATCTATCCACAGCTTTCCTTGATACAAATATAACAAAAGCTTGACCTGAAGCACAATTCCAAAAGGAAGGGCAAACAAAATATCACTCGACAATGCTCCATTCCAAAACAGAAAGAAATGTTGGAAGAGGTAAGTTAAAAGTTACGAGAGAAGAAAAATGCCACCAATAAGCATGAGCTTGTCTTGATTAAAATCTAAAATACCATTAGACGATTTATAGAACAAAACAACATATGGCATCTACATACCGGAGTACGGGTTAGAAATTGCAGTTTGTTGCACCATTCTAGCAGTACACTTCTCCTCAAATGCATGCCAAATAATATCCTAAAAGCAGCACAATGTAACCATCATTAGAGACCACACAATAAATCAATAAGAAAAATGCAGAGGGACGAAAATAAGAGATAGAACATAGAGTTAAATGCAAAACTCAACCTGAAGTATTACTGTTTTTCTGTTTGCAACCCGAAGTTCAAGAGTTTTTCAGACTGCAACCTAAATTTTTTTCCGTCAACTTTTCCAACGATATGTACAACACGTGACTTTTACAAGGATAATGTCATTTAAAAAAAGTTCAGGTTGCAAATTGAAAAATTGTCTATCCCTATGAAGTCACATGCATGTCACGTGATGTGCATTTCCGCCAGAAGAGTTGCCGAAAAAAAGTTTAGGTTACAATTCGAGAAAATCTTGAACATCATGTTGCAATCAGATAAAAAACAAATTTAGGTTGCAAATTAAAAAATGGTCACATTTTAGGTTGATTTATGCATTTAACCCTAGAATATAAGGGGAAATTTGACTAACCAGTGAGAAAACAAGATTATGGCACAAAGCATAAGAAGGACAAAAGAACTTCTAAAGAAACAAGATGATCTTACCTCTACCTCTCCTGAAGAATATTCTGGATCCAAATTTTGTAGCAAAACCAATCTCCCATCATTGTGAGCCGTCTTCATTTTTTCCTCCCAAGGCTGAAGACAAAAATATAAAGAAATAAACAACTAAGGGCGATAGAATGAAACAATATCCTCATTGAAGAATAACAAACAAGGATAGCTCCATGGATATTCTAGAAAAGTAGAAAGATGCTTTCTTTCGTTTTTTTATTTTATTTAAAACATCGATCTTTTGACTTACGTGTCAATTATTTAAAACATGTTTCAAAACTCCGTAAAAGTTTATTCTTTATAGGATAGCATACACGTATACATATCTAGTAGGGAGATAAATCAAAATAGTAATTTCAAATGGGCTCCTGTTTAGAAGAGTAATTAGAGCCTTATCAAGAACTTGTCATACTAATAATAACCAATAATTTTTCAACTATAAAAACGAGACTAAAGGATCATTATTTCCTACAAAGTTCCTCATCAAACAAGTATTAAGAACCGGTCATACCCACAAATTAAAACTCGCAATCAAACTAAACACCTATATATTCTTCCAAATTATCTTTGGACAGAAGCATAAAAAGAGTACACGACACAAAAAGAACTATAAAGCTTACCAATTTAATCCATTTACTCTTTTCCTGCAAGTGAACCACAAACAAACAACATTAGAAGAGGAAATCACCAAAACACTATACAAAACTAAATACAATAAGGTTGTGGACTTATTTCCAGTTAGCTTTAACATCACAATTGAGTTATAACCATATATGACGTGACCTCTTATTTAATCATATCTAGTCTAGAATCAAAGAAAAGTATCACAAGATTGGATGCAACAGATAGAGTACAAAAAAAAAAAAGACTTCAATCCACAAAACAAACAAGGTTTTAGTTGTATATGCCATAACTGTATGGATCATATCGTTACCGTTACCTTAATGAAATTTCGATACCAAAAATTTCGGTATGTAAAAATACATACCGTTACCTTAATGAAATTTCGATATGCAAAAATATATATCGTTATCTTACTGAAAATTTCGGTATAGTGAAATTTGGTACACCAAAATTTCAATATCACAACATAGCCATATTGTGTCATACTGAAATTTTGGTATACTGAAGATATTGTTATATCAAAATGAAAAATATATGCCGGAACTTTGATATACCGAAAATGTTGTTATACCGAAATGAAAATTACAAACCGAAAATACCAATGAACCAAAATGAAAACTATTATTTTTTATATATTATTTTCGGTATACACAAAATTTGGGTATTTTCGTTATTTTTTCAGTATGATAAGTGCGATATTTCAGTTTTTTCCCAAACTTTACATCCATAACAATCACATAAAGTTGTCGTGTAAATCCTCTTCCACCATACTTGTTAGAGGCACGCATCGGGATCGTGCGAGGCCCGAGTGCGATGGGCTTTGTGCCTATACATGGGTGAGACAGGCACTGTTAAGGAGACACGTCTTTTGTGCCTTTGGTGCCTCTACTTATGCACCTCAGGCGCGCTTCTGCACCTCATTCAATCTTTTTAGTATTTTTTACTGAAACAAACACATTTTTTCTTTTCAGCTCTCTTCCAAGTACCAACGGTAATATTTAACCATGTATATCGGTCAAACATATTTAGACAACTAGAGCTTGAAGAAGTTATAGTATCAAAGGAAAAAAAACACAAAACAGAGCCTCTTCAAGAAGTTAGATGATGATGATGATGAACTTAGTGTGTTGAAATTTGAACTTTAAGTGTGTTGTTCGGACTTTAAATTAGTTATTGTGATGTTTTTATACATGATTCGTATTTTTTAATTATTTTTCTATTTTTTTCGCCTTTGTTCAAGAGAGGCACGCCTCACGTCTCGGGCAACCCTTGTGCCTCTGTGCGCCTCTTGCCTCTATGTTGGAACTACATTCAATCAAAACTCAAATTTGTTTACTGTGGTTTCACAAAATCAATTAGACACTATGCTCCACATTAAAGACATGAGCCAACAAATTTGATACATACTCCATGATATTTCAACTCACTCCATTCCATTTGACTACCAATTGAAAAAAGCCAAATGTAACACTTCTTGTATATTATACTCATGTTGAGAGATGAAAACTTAACTCTCAAGGACTCGATATAAGTTCAAAACCATAAGCTTTGTTTTTGTTCTTTAATATCGCTTGTCCAACCCAAATCCTCATTATCCAAAGGAACCCTCCATAATCCATCTTAGCGACTTGGCCAACTATATGCAGAAAAATCTGCCTCAAGAAAAGTCATAGGATATTACAACCCCCTAGGAAGAGGGTGACCAATAGGCAAGAGGTTAAAAACCCACATGCCAAGCCCATACTTCAGCAATGTAAGATCAAACATGACCCTAACATAACCCCATACTCCATAAACAACCCACCAACCAAAAGCTCATGAACCTTAGAAAATTGATTCACCCTTTCACCATAAACTAATCTCAATACTCAACAAAATCAATAACACATTCTCTCATCACCAACGATTGTAAAGCACAAGTTATATCCAGACCTAACCAATCAATGCTCATAATTCAAGACTAGGGATCTATAATGTAAATCGATGGTGGATGGACCACGAGTATCAATATAATAAATTCTCTCAAAGATCTTTTATACAGTATAGTAGCGAAAAATTCACTAATTTGAAAGGCATGATCACATACAAATGAAACAATTTTTTTATAAGAAAAAAAAGTCATTAAATGTCGTATAAGACCGAATTCTTGTTAAACTAGACAACTTCTAATGGTGTCCCTAAAAAATGTGATATATAACAAGATCTTCTACTTAGGAAACATGGGATGCTAATTCTAAAAAAAATCTCAACATATAATGGCTTATAGGCTCCATTTACAAAATGGCTCTTTAGCAACTTCAAGTGCTTGGTCTCAACTTCCATGTACTCCCCTCGACAAGTTTCCTATGTCAATCAAGATTTAGTTATTTGTCTTCTCTGACGAACTTATGAACTCAACCTAAAAAATGACCAATTGTTCTTATTTGTCCAATATCATTTTGCCTATCCAAGAGGATAGAACTCTCGAGTAGTACTCGCAACCTTTTGCTTGTAAATAAATCAAGGAAGAAGATGATCTAGTTCTTATCACGATCGAATCTTCAAGTTGCGACAAACTATTGAAATAAGAGAATGTTTTAAAAGAACATATAATATGTGTATTGCTCAACTTACAAATGGTCTTCGAGTGACTTCAATAAGGCCTCCGCCTTTCCCACCTCCCTTGGACCTCGAGATTGAAGGATTAGACAAGTCATCACTTGGAAGTTTGGTGCTCTTCTCATTATGATACTTTTTCAAAGTCACTTCTTCGAGTCTTGATTTTGCCTTATTGTCATGAGAAGTCACAAGCTTTGGTGAATTTGTTGTTTCACCCACACTATCTTTCTCCAACTTCTTAGTAGTGTTATCCTTATTTACCAATCGCTTGTTGGTATCATCAAATTTTGCTTTTTTTTGAGATCCTTGTTCTATAGGACATGAATTACTAACTAGTTCTTTAACCTTGTTCTCATGAGACTTTTCATGTCCAAGACATGACTTTTCGTTGATGAAATCAGCACTTCTCTTCATCGGTCTTCTCGTTGAAGTAGTTGAAGTTTGAACTAATTTTGTAGCTTGTCGAGATCCCTCGAAATCCTTTTTGGATCCTAATTTTGGTGTTTCATTACGTGAAACATTGGTTGATAACGGCCTCGGTGTTTTATCACATAAAGCACCATTGGATGTTGATAGCATTTCTCTACAAGCATCAAATTTCCCACCAGAATTATTATCCTTTTCATTGCCAACAACATCTTTTGAATGAGTCGCATCTGATTTTTCTATAGATGCAAAAGAATTTAAATTAGCTGGCTTCTCCCTTGAAGCATTTAAATCTTTGTCTAATTTGGATTCTTTTCTAAGTCTAAGAGCATCTTCAACATGTCCAGATCTTGATGCTTCTTTAGACAAGCAAGATTTTTTCTTTGACAATTTCTCATCCAAGAAACTTGATTTTTCAGCCAATTTGAAATCTTTTCGACAACCAACAGAATCGTTGACACATCCTGATTTTGATTTTGCATTAATTGAAGTGGCGGCACCAGACACCACTTTGTTTGATTTAGGTTCTTTTTTAAGTCCGAGAGCATCCTTAACATGTCCAGGTCTTGGTGCTTCTTTACACAAGGAAGACTTTGTCTCTGGCAACTTCTCATCCAAGAAACTTGAGTTACCAGCCAACTTCAAATCTTTTTGACATGCAAAAGAACCCTTGACAAGTTCTGATTTTGGTTTTGCACTAACTGAAATGGTGCCGTTGGTCATCTCATGTGCTGCGTCGTTTCCAGACACAATCAAATTTTGTACACCATTTATGTCTTGAACCTTCAAGGATGAAATTGTACCATCTAATTTTGCTCCCATCGATGGTGCATCATCAAAATCACAAGAATTTCTTGAAGACTTCACTCCCTCCCGAACGTGAACCTCGATGGCAAGTGAATTTATGTCTTTAAACTCATTTTTCTCACCAATGACATTGCACCCAGCATTTTCAGCACCCAACGTACTTCTATCCTCCAGGGTGGTGCCTATATTTTCTCTACTTTTACTAGAAACCGCGTTAGCACCAGAAAATTTGCCAAGTAAACTTTGTTGTTTATCAGTTACTAGTGTCTCGATTGTATCTTCTTCCAGAGCACAATCACTATTTTTACCCGGTCTCACATTGTTCAATTGTTGGGTAGAGTTCTTACCTGCAAGCTTCAGTGTTTCTCTACATGCAACTACATCTCTCTCCTCAACTTTGTCATTAGAATCATGTTTGGCACCATCCACTGTGCTGAGACCCACTCCATCTCTTCTGTTAAATACATATTGAACTGTAACAACAATGACAAAATAAAGGCATGAGCTATTGAAATAAACTCAATCCTTAAAGAAATAATGTTAACCTTTCTCAACTTGTGTTAGTTCTCACTGTAAAAATGTAAGCAAAAATCAGCATACCTTCAAGCCCACCAACTTTATCATCTATCTGATCTGTGATAACAAGGCTTCTAACATCAAAGGTGCGGTAAAAGACATAATCAGCCGTTTGAAGATCTTCATCTGAAGGCTGTGGATTTCTGCTATCAGTTGAAATGCAAACAACATTGCATTTTCCAGCTATTGCTTCCTGATTAATTCAAGTATACAAGGCAAATTCCAATTATTATTCAAAAAGAAAATAGAAATTTTATTCGTTAAATTGTGATAATTCCAAGTTGTAGATAAAACATCCACCCAAAAAAAAAAAAAAAAACATATAGAGGAACACCTACAGTGCTAAAGCATATCTTTAAACACACAAAAAATATATATGTTCTTAAATTCTTTAAGCCTTTTGATACATAAAGTGACCCTGAACTTTTGATTCAACCCAAACATCTAATATAGGCTCTTTCTGAATCTTCAAAATTCTTTTTTAACCATGTAGACTAACGTTCAATTGGATCAATTTTTCTTCATAAAAACTTTCCTCTACAACCAATGATTCATCATAAATCAACCTTTAAAAGATCCACACATAAACTGGTAAACCCAAGCGAGACTTGGTTTAGTTTAGACTCTTGACAATAAAAACCATGTGAATGGGCAAATACAACACACACCAACTGAGATGTAGAGTCGTGTGTGGGTTCCTCTTCTTCATCATATTGCAAAGAACGAAGCTTACCCAATACCTAACAACCAAGGAACAGTTGCACTTTTGTAGGCAACATGGGAATAAAACCACTAAACACAAGCACTTTAAAGCAAACGAGAATTAAGGAACAAAACCACTAATTAATTGACTAGAGTAATTAAGGAATAAAACCACTAAACATAAGCATTTTAAAGCAAATGTTTCATCAAATGAGTAACAAAAGAGATGTGCTTCTAATTTACATGTCCATAACAACCGGGACTAGATCCAAAAGCAATAGTATGCTCGTTACTAGGTCCAATTATCATCTACCACTCGGGCGCCAGGCACGCCTTGTGCATATGTGCACCTCTAGGCTCTAAAAACTATGATCCTTAGAACAAATGGTGTTTCCTTTAGTGCTCTTAAGTGTTAACAAGGAAAAAATGACTTCACGGAGAGACGGGAGTATCTAATCACAGGATTATATGTTAATCTATACCATCTTTATGGTCCATGTAATGAAAATCTTACAATAAAAATTGTTGACAGATATGTCTGCAAGAGTGATGTACAAGTATTGTAGTTGTTTCGAAAATATCATTCTACATTCAGCTCCACATTCTAAAAATGGATTGTTATCTCTTGTTAAATAGCAAGCTCACCCAAGAACATAACTTTGCTACTAAATTTTATTCAAATACATTTAGATTTCACGATTTAGATTCGTGAGTGGATGATTAGCAATTCTAAGGTGCGCTAGAGAACTTTATCTTCTAAGAGTAGATAGATCTTCTATAAGGCAACTCACAAGCAGTAAATTCGAATACTCAAGACCAAGTCATGTTCCCTTAGGAGTTAGGTCAATCCAATGGCAAATAACGATATTGAAACACAGATGTTGATCAATTAGGTCATCCCAATTTTTGGTACCTTCTAGAGTTGCTTCATTATTTATAAAATAGAAAGATCTAAAGGTATTCCCATGTGAGCTAAGTCATGTTGTAAAACAGGTAGAACCTTATAAACCGTTGCATCTACTGTTGATCCTCACATATGGGAGTCAAGAGTTAAAAACTTTACTGGGACAAGAAAGTTATCATCCTTTGGAGGCCTTTGTATATGACCACTCTAGTAGGAGGAGACGGCTGCCTTCAAGGTGTCTTATCCTGCTTAGGCAGACATAGCCTAACAAGGCTGATTAGGAGTAATGTCGAGTGGTGATTTCCTGGTGCCTCGGTAGATAATTGCTTCATTGCTCAGTCTATGGAGCCTACTACTTCATAGATTTATGCATTGTAGGCCTGATAAAGTGCAGATTTAGATCTTCTACACTGACATAATTCACAATAAAAGCTCACTAAAAGCCCAATAGAGTATGAGCTTAAAGTTATACTGCTCCATCAGTAATCTATCACAACTTACAAGTCATTTTCATTAATACATTCTTGTACCAAAAAGACAAACCAATAAAAATGCAATTGTTAAGAAACTAATGACAAGAATCCCAAAACTTCAATATGATGCATTTTAGAACCAAAAGACAAACAGAAAATGCAACCATTATCACTCATACATACATATTGTGCATAAGAAAATACTGCTAAGGAGAGAAATACATAATGTATATGAAAAGAAGAAAGTATCTACAATCCAGTCTACACCAAAACAAAATCCTCTATGCAGCAATTTTTGGTTACAGGTGACCTTGCCATTATCACTGGTAGAAAAAAAAGCTAGTGCGTGCAAGTTAGGAACTATACTTAAAAACCAATTAAGTAAAAAGCATTAATAAGCCACTGAAGAAAAGTTTGTAATGTATCTATGATGCATATAAATGTCAAACTTATCTAACATCATGTAAAAATGCAAGAAATTTTACCAGGGGGTTGATATTTGCAAGGCCTGTGCCATCACCAGAAGCAAAGAGTAATTCATTCTCTAACACCCTTGTATCTTTTAAATAATGAGACATTTCTGAGGGCCGGAAAAACCATTGAACCTTTATCTTTTTAGACTTATCAACATTTTCCCAAATCTTTAACAGTTTTCCAATATAGGGAGCTGGTTCACCTTTCTTGTACATGTATACACAGTCATACAAGGCATAGTCAGCCCCATCATAAGTAAAGGACTTGTAAAACCGGACTTCTTTATTTCTCCCTCCAGTGCCTCCTTTCATACCCCACTCAAATTCAACTTCATCTAGTTTCTCTGACTCAGGCAAAGAGGACATGCCTTTACAAACGACTATAAGTTCGTCTATATGTAAGGATCTGAAAATAAAGAAAAAGGAAACAAAATGATGCATCCAGTAAAATCCCACATCATCAGACTTAAATAAAAATAAATTTGTTCAGATAGGGCTTGATTCTAACATCACAAATTTAACAATTCACTAAGACAGATCACTAGTGACAAATAAAGGACCTGCATAAATGGAATGCTTTATCATAAAATCCGCAGAAAAAGGGTGAAATGTTCTATGATATTTCAAGATAGCCAAAAACCCTGAAGAAAATGAAAGGCGTAATTGCAAAAAACATCACCATCTTTAAAAAAAAATCAATTTAATCCTGACTTTTTGAATTATATATATATATATATATATATATATCACCATCTTAAGCAACAAAAATTACGACCAAACACATTGTTTTAACACACTATTGCAATTGGAATCACAATATCTTCCGACACCCTGAGTACATCTTTCTAATTAAATAACTAAGTTAGATGCCACATCATAAGCCATATAATTAAAAACCTAAAGTAAAATTTGATTTGCATCAAAACATCACTATTTAACATAAATTAAACTAAACCCTTTTCTTTTAACTAAAATTCACCTGAAAAAACATATATTTGGAGATCAAAGTTTTATTTAATTTTGTCAAAACTACACGAATTATGATGTGATGTTTGAAGATGATATTTCGCTGGAAAAGTGTGCTCCAATAGTTGGATACAATTATTATTCAAATTGCAACAGTGGGCTAAATTCAAAAGGCGTGCATTAAGTTACAGGGGTGATGATATCTTTTTGCAGTTAGGTCAAAAAAAAAAAAGTGTTCAATCAATCAAATACACACGCACACATTTAAAAGATGTATTTTCTACTACTTCAAAAAAATGGTTTAGAGTTACATTAAATAATATTTTTTTTTTTTTTTTTTTAAAAACCAAGAAGATTAAATACAAAGATGCACACCGCACACGTCAAGAAATTAAAAAAGATTGTTGAAATTCAAATTCTATATTATACTTTTTAAAAAAATGCCAAGAAGATTAAGTACAGTGATGCACACGTATCAAGAACTGAAAATAGATTGTTGAAAAAACACAATGCATACAGTAGAAAACTCTTCCCCAATTCCGGGGAGAGAGAATCGCAAACCAGAAAAAACAAATATGAGAACAAAAACCTCTGAGCGATGGACTGAACCTCAAGAATACCCTAATTCTGCCGCTCCTCGGTAGTTCCTCCGCAGTATTTTGTGTTGCTGTTTTATGGAGATGGATTGTGTTCTGATCAATTTATAAACAAATTTTGGGAAATTTGCATGTTTGGTCCCAAACTAATTCGTTATTTCAGCACTTGTGCCCAACATTCACACGTTATATTGAAAGTAGCCCCCGACCTATTTATTTATAATCATAACTAATATTGTTAGAAATTGATCAAATAGACTTCAACTTTATTATAATTGATTGAAAAATTAATTAAAATTTGGCCGCCGCTAACTAACACTCCTTTATTTCTGAATAAACCTCATATATTAATGACAAAAACTTATATACACATTGTGCATGAATGTCCATGTACCAGTTTTGACCCGACCCGTAACACGTTCGCACGTGTCTTTAGGTCACGGATAAAATCCACCCAAACATACTTCCAGGTGCCTGACTTTTATGTTATGTTAAACATACATTTTAGTAGTGTTAGACATATCTTTTAGTTATATAAACATACATTTTATGTTATATTAACTATACTTTTTAGTTGTGTTAGACAGACCTTTTAGTTATGTTAATCATACCTTTAGTGTTATGTTAAATATATACTTTTTAATTATGTTACATACCTTTTATAAGACTAGTTGTATATTAGCATTTTTTTTAGATTTAGTTAAATATACATTTATGTGTTCATAAGATGACCATTATGTATTTTTAAGTATACCTTTATAAGTTTTCTGTCTCAATAAGGTGACCTTTATGTATTATTAAGAATATTTTTTTATAAACAATAAGGTGACCTTTATGTATTATTAAAAATACATTTTTATAAACAATAAGATGACCTTTATGTATTATTAAGAATACACTTTATAAACAATAAGATGACATTTATATATTATTAAGAATATCTTTTATAAACAATAAGGTGACCTTTATGTAGTATTGAGAATATATTTTATAAACAATATGTATTATTAATAATACCTTTATAAACAAAACTAAAATGAGTCGGTTATATATACAAGACATTCACATTAATAAATTCATCTTCATTAGTAGATAACTCAACTATTTCATGTGTATTTGAATGATCATCTATCATAAAACATTAAAAATACGAAATCAGATACAATTTTATATTTTTCGAACTAATAAAAATGGATTTTTAACTTTTAAAATAATAGTCTCGCACCGCGATATGGAGAAGATGAGGTTTGAGAGAAATAGATTCGAGAAAGAAAGACAAAAAATGAAGAAGAAGGGGAGAAGAAATGAGAAGAATAAGAGATCGAGAAAAAAAGACAAAAAACGAACAAGAATGAGAGAAGAGAAGAAGAAAAGAGGCGTTGAGGGATTATGACATTAATTAATATATATATATATATATATAATTTTCTGTTTGGGTCGGTTTGGGCCGGGTCGGATATGTGGTGCACGGATCTTAAGATCCGTGCAATTGGTTCATGTCAGCCCTACTCTATATTAATAATTACTTATATCCTAATTCTATTCAAATTACAATTCTATGTTACTTAAATGATAACATATTCAAACTTTGTTTGATATTGAAATTATAAGTATCTCAGTTTTCTCCCATTAATTATACAACAACTTTTCTACTTCTAAATAGCAATTCACTTAAAAATTTCATGGAGATGCGTGAAAATCCCATGGAGATGTAGATGTAAGCTTTTCATCATATTTTATAATAGATTATGAAACTTTCGATCACCTTAAATCAAGAAATTGAAGGCAAAATCGTGAACAGTTCGACTAGCAAGAATATTGAATCAATGTTTGAAGAACAATTTTATAATATTGTTCGACCACGTAGGAAAGATCATTGATGAAATGTGAATAACCGTACTAGTCTAGCCTTAAACTATTTTATTTAGTCAATGCAATTTATTTCTATCGGTTTTTTAATAATTTGGTTATAATTTTAGATTAGATTTTTAGGTCTTGTTTGATGATTCTTTTATTTATCATAAAATTTTAGAATGTCACGTTACTTATTTAAACGAGCAAATATGCAAGAACAATGTTCCTCGGAATAGTAACATCAAAATGTTAAAAAAATAATGTTAAAATACGTGTATGCCAAATTGCTGATTGTATGCAAGTTAAGACTCCAACAATAACTTTGTTTCTTTCTTGTTCCAACTAGTTGAATGACTACCGAACTTTGCTAACAAGAGGATGAGTTTTGAAAGTTAACATGTACAAAGTTAAATTTTTTTTTTTTTTTATAAGTACGTGTTACATGTTTTCTTTAAAAAAGAAACATTTATGTTGATTTCATAGGCTAAACTTAGAGGTAGCCACATATTTCATTTTGAGTAAGATCTCAAGTTTCCTCATTCTTATTGTAACTGAAAATAAAAATATGATTTGAGTTCGAGTAAATATATTAAACATTTAGTATCATTGATAGTAATCATATCATCATCATCATAAAAAATAAAATAAAAAAATAAAAACACATGGAAGTTCAACCTTTAGCATAGTGGACAGTAAAATAAATACTTAAAGACTTTATTTTGTCCTTATAATTATGTTATCACTTGCCATAATAACATTTTGTGATCTCATACTATGTCAATTGTTGTTATACATTTCGTCTCTTATTTGACATATTTATATTTTATACTTTCGAACTTTAATGTTTACAAGGTTGTCGATTAATGTAAATGTTGTTGTTTGTTTCCTATAGTTCTTCTATTATAATATATAGTTACTTAAAACAATAATAAATAGATGCATATTATATGTAAACATTTGATGGATTATTGATTTTAATCTATAACAAAGATAATTAATAGAGTAGTTTAACTATAAATGTTGTATTTAAGGAAACATTTCAAATTAGTATTGTAAATTAGTGACTTCTAGCTACCTAATATAATAAATATAAAATTTTCAACTTGCTATATAAGTTATCTATCAGTTTATATGTTAATAGTTTGTAATTCAAACTCATAATATCATTCAATACAATAATTTACAATGACTCATAGTGAATGTTAAAATAAATAAGTTTTTAACAATGTAAATATTAAAAATCTTATATATTTTATGTTAAAATATTACAATACTTTATCGAAATTTTAAAATTATGAAATGCTACTTATATAATGATTCATACATTTTCCATGTTTGTTGTGTGTAATTTATTAGTTACTTTTATTAATTGCTAATATTATTTAAATTGATAACTGAGTATTAAGTGATGATTTTGGAAGTAATAAAATTTCATTTACATAAAATTCCCATTTCCTTCTATCAAATAAAATTCCAGATGAGAGCATTTCATATAAAACGTTACATAATATTTACGTAATTTAGGGTTCCGTCTCGTCTTATAATGGTGTGCCAAAATTAGATAAAAAGAATATTTAATGGGCTTCTTCGCAAATAACAACACAATTTTGAATGCCCTCTCCCTCGCTATATATACATACACAGTGCATCTGGTTTACAAACTTTCAATTCCAACGGACGAAATAAAGAACGCAGTGTCTTGAGAAAATCATCTCCAAGGCACGAAGAAGTCCAGACATGGCTTCTGATTCTTCTCGTGCCCGAATTGATCAGGTTTTATCTAATTCCTTTTCATTTTCATTACTGTCGTTCTTTGGTTCGTTTCTTTCTTTTTCTTTCCTTTCTTTTTTCTCTGTCTGTATATTTGATTTTGGTTGTACTATCTTGAACAGATCAAAGTGATTTTCTGAGTGTTTTAGTTGTGGCGTTTGAATTCGATGTGTGCTATGAGAATTGTTTTGATTTTCTGATTTCCAAGAAAAGAAAACATATCAAGAAAGTAGAAACAGAGTAGAACTGGAGTTTCAAGAATTCATCAGTTGCCCTAATTTCTAATTTTCTTTCATTTATTTTGATTTTCTGATTTCCAAGAAAAGAAAATATATCAAGAAAGTAGAAACAGAGTAAAATTGGAGTTTCAAGAATTCATCAGTTGCCATAATTTCTAATTTTCTTTCATTTATTTGATTTTCTGATTTCCAAGAAAAGAAAATATATCAAGAAAGTAGAAACAAAGTAAAATTGGAGTTTCAAGAATACATCAGTTGCCCTAATTTCTAATTTTTTTTTTTTCTTTCTTTCTGTTGAGATTTGCAGTTCTTTTCTTCTAAAAAGAAAAGAAAGAATTTGTCGCCGGCTTCAAAATATGGGAGACAAGAAAAAGAAGCCAAAAACAAAACTGAAGGCTCACCTAGTGCCAAAGGGTCCTTGGAAAGCTACTTGGAGATTTCAAACGATGGTACGTCACCTGCTAAATCCTTGAATGCTGTTTCTGATTACAAGGATAGGCAGGTTCCTGTTAAGAGAAATTTGACTTTGGAGGTTGGGCTTTTATCCGAAGATGAAAACCGAGACGCCCCCCATGTGCAGCCACAGCGACCTGAAGCTTCTGAAGTTGCTCATGGATTGAAACATGAACCGTTATGTGATATAGGCAGTGTTGCTACAATAGGTGTTCAGAAGGATTCTTTCATAGCCAGGGCGATTGTGCAAAACTCTGAGCTTAAAGAGTTTGCCACTGGCTTCTTGTCACTGTATTGCAGGTACTATGTCTTCTCTTATAACTCCTTTACCGGGAAACTTATTTTACAGAGAATCAACTTTCTACATATGATTGATGGTTCTATTGGTGTATCTACGACTAGTTGATCATCATCCTTGTATGGAAGTGTGGCACTATTCTTTCTTTCTTTCTGATAATCCTGAACTTATCATGTGCAGTGAGTTACAAAGCAGCTTAAGCTTGCCTTCAGAAATGAAGGATATTGCAGCTAAGAGACACAGTAGCTCATCCACCCTTCAGCCAGAAGAGAAGCCAGCCAAGAGAAGGCACTGCAGTGAAGAAGGGAATCTATCTGACATTCATAATGAATCTATTTCCTCTCCAAAGGATACCCATTCTAAAATTGTCGATGAATCTAAGGATATCGGTTCTAATTGTTTGGAGAAGGTAATTATACTATAAAAGTTATAGATATTCTATATCAGAGATTTCTTTGATGATTTAATCTTACACGTTGACAGGTTACTATGGACAACAACCCCTTTGCATCACAAACAAGTTTGAGAAAATGCAGTAACCCATCTGCTCTCTGTACATATGAATGTGGAACACCTGGTTCCTCACGTACCAGACTTGGAGCTCGAGAAACTCCTCAGTCGACACGAGGAAGCTCCCTGTTTTCTCCTGGAGAAGCATTCTGGAATGAAGCAATTCTAGTTGCTGATGGGTTGTTTGATCCAAATGATGGTTCTTCTTCCCATGTTGCCGAAAGTGATGGAGCTTTAAAAGTGGACGATGGGGCTCATAATTCGGACAATTTGAAGAATGGAGGTCGTGTTGATCTGTCAAATGCTGCTCTGGATGGAATCATGGATACAGTTGTTGTGGGCTCATTGGGGCAGCATGTGAAAGATCTGAAGAGAGAGGTGTCACCATTACCTGTGAAGCACTTTGACTTCAGCTTTGAGGCTAAATTCTTTCACAAGGAGACACCATCAGACAATAATAACACCAAAGCTGGCGTATTAACTAGTGAAGAGAAGACACCTGCCTCTATCAGTCAACCCAGTTTGCCACACTATAGTATCATTTGTTCCAAAGATCAAAAGAGTGAAATTCTTTCTGATGCTCAAGGAACATCCATTAAATGCATTAGTTCCAAAATAACTGAGGAGCTTTTGAATCAAAATAACCATAATGCTGTATCTATAACGCCGAATAGAGAAAATAACAAGATTGCTGCTGCTAATGAGTCCAAAAGCAACTGTACTCCAGCAAGTTTGTCAATAAAGGATTATTTGGATCTCAGTATTTGGCTTCCTCTTGAAATATGCCATGTATACAACAAAAAGGGAATATCGAAATTATATCCCTGGCAGGTACCTTGATGACCTTTAGTTTTATTCTTTAGATCAATTTCCTCTTAAATTAGTGTATGGGTCTCATGTCATATATTTATTTTCAGCTTGTGATCTTGCTCAACATTTCTGTTTTACTATATGACCAAAAAAAGTTTTAAGTGATCTTCATGCTTCATTTTCACATTGCGGTGTTCATTTATTTGCATGTGGAAATTATTTCCTGGATAATGAGTGCATATTAAATAACCACCTCATTGAAAAGCTTAGATTGTAAGAGTAAAGTCATTTAATATATGATAATTTTAATAATGGCCTTCTAAAATAAGTGTGATTTGTCATTTTACAATGCGAGTTGAAATATGAAAGCTGTAAAGCTAACATCCTCTTAAATATCATAGTGCAAGCTTGTAGCATGAGAGTGCTTTGAAAGAGTAGGTTGAATGAAGCACATGCTGTAATACACTATGGAAGTTTAGAAAGTTGCAGCTTAAGCTACTTTGTATTAGTGTGACTGTAATTAAAGTATAACACTATCGCTTTCTTCAGGTTGACTGCCTTCAAGTGGAAGGTGTCTTGCATAACCGAAATCTTGTTTACTGTGCATCTACGAGGTAATGCAATTGATCATTCTAACTTAAACAAATATTTCCATTCCTTTTGTGTTTTTCTCTGTGTTGCTTTTCTTGAGTGTCATGTTGGTTATATTCCCATCACAGAGTTTCACCTGCTCATACAACCTCATCTTTCTAGATTTGCATAAATATATAAGATATTTGAGAAAGGCAATTTTCTGGGCAAGCTAAGTTTAATCTACAGTCTACACTTGGATGAAACTGTGTGTTACTTTTCGTCAGGAATTTAAAAGTACATGGTGTTTTTGAGAAATATTCATTGCAATATTGATACCTTCTTTGATTCAAGAGTTGGAAGTGGTGCAACATCAATGGTTCAAGTATTGGAATAGTAATCATTCTCATATATAGATT
Organism: Scutellaria minor; assembly: GCA_954870855.1. Classification (NCBI taxonomy): domain Eukaryota; kingdom Viridiplantae; phylum Streptophyta; class Magnoliopsida; order Lamiales; family Lamiaceae; genus Scutellaria; species Scutellaria minor. The sequence goes on from OX940725.1 coordinate 5,286,832, forward strand.
AAGAGTTATTTACTGTATTATTAATTGGAGTATAAAGAACTAATCACTTTGTTGCACCATCTAGTTGTTTCTGTGATTGTTGTGATTCCTTACCTTTTTTATATAGATGCCTTATTTTTTTATAGAAATAAATCTTGCCTACATATTTTATTAGGGCTTGATAAATCTTTGACTTGGATTAATGAATGTTGTAGTTGCCAGTTAATATCTTTTTCCTTGGTTGTCATAGTGCTGGTAAAAGTTTCGTTGCTGAAATACTGATGCTACGGAGAGTTTTAGCAACTGGCAAAATTGCACTTCTTGTGCTTCCATATGTATCTATCTGCGCAGAAAAGGTGTGGTGGCTTCTTTGCTTTTAGAGGTTAATTTGACACTCTTTGGCTCGTGTCTGATTATACAATCTATTTTCCGGGAATATGTAGGCAGAACACCTTGAAGTTCTTTTAGAACCAGTTGGTAAGCATGTTCGTAGTTTTTATGGAAACCAAGGTGGTGGTTCTCTTCCCAAGGATACTTCTGTAGCTGTCTGCACTATCGAGAAAGCAAATTCTTTGATTAACAGATTACTAGAAGAGGGTCGTTTATCGGAGATTGGTACCATTGTGATTGATGAGTTGCACATGGTAATCATGTTGCTTTAGGTTTTCATTAAGTGCCTTTTGCAGCTTTGTCATCTTACACATTTTAACTTTGTTCTTTGTGCATCTGGATTGTTACAATGGATAATGGCAGGTTGGGGATCAGAGTAGGGGATATCTATTGGAACTCATGTTGACGAAGCTTCGCTATGCTGCTGGTGAAGGCAATGTAGACTCTTCTAGTGGTGAAAGTTCAGGGACAAGCAGTGGGAAGTCTGATCCAGCTCGTGGCCTCCAAATCATTGGGATGAGTGCAACACTACCAAATGTGGCTGCAGTTGCTGATTGGCTTCAAGTAAGTATTTTATGATTGTTAGAACTGTTTTGAGCTTGATGATGATACCAGATAGTCTGTCTTCATTTAAATGTTCAAGCTTTTTAACTAATTTAGCTTTGCAGCCTAAAGGACCTTGTAAAGTTGTTTACCCAATTACAACTTACTGTAATGTTAATTAAATTTGTTTTACTTGATAGAAAAATACGAGTATTTTTATATATTTAAGGAGAATTAGATTTCTCTTCCAATGAGATAAAAGGGTCTGCATTGCAGTTTGATTTTTTAGATTTCAAACTTTCATATTTTTCATGCAACTGAGTGATTTTACTCAAAATTATACGAACGTTTTAGATGGCCAAAATCTCATGGCCGTCGACTCTAGCTTTTGGAGTGGAGTTGCGTACCCTCCTATTCTATGGGACCAAAGTGTAAGTTCTTCTAGAACTTTGTCCTATGTTCAGAGAGTCAGAATATGGCTGTAATAAGTTGTCGTATGCAGATAATTTAAGTTGATTCAACTTGTGTAAACAATGCATATATGAGGGCTCTTTTTTGAAAATTTGTACCTTAAATGAGTTATTGATAGTACATCAAGTATGTCGCGGAGTTCAAATATGTAGAGATAACTGAAATTTAAAGCTCTTCTTTGTGAAAAGTGGGTTTTCATGTCTTTTTATTTCCCAAAATTATGTAAAGATTGGTTTTACCGTTTCTTCTTTGAAAATTTCCATGGGATACTAATCTTCTTGATCTTGCTAATCCCTTCAGGAAGGCCGTGTTAAATGATTTATAGCCACTCATTATGTGACCTCCTAATTGTCTAACAAATGAACCAATAAGCTATATAATATATGTTTGCAGGCCGCTCTTTATGAGACAGAATTTCGGCCAGTTCCATTGGAAGAATATGTTAAAATTGGCAGCACAATTTATAACAAAGAAATGGAAGTTGTTCGGACAATCCCGAAGGTGGCTGATCTCGGTGGTAAAGATCCCGATCATATAGTCGAACTCTGCAATGAGGTTTGATCTTCTATTTGTCTATCAGGAAGTTTGTTCTTGTTTTGATGACAAACTCTAAGAATTTGAATCATAATAGGTTGTCCAAGAGGGTCACTCGGTGCTAATATTTTGTTCCAGTCGGAAAGGTTGTGAATCAACTGCGAGGCATATCGCGAAGTATCTCAAGAGATTTTCAGTAAGCCCTCGCAGTGAGCAAGGTGATTCCTTTGATGTTGCTTTTGCTATTGATTTGTTGCGAAGATCTCCTGCTGGTTTGGATCCTATACTAGAAGAAACTCTTCCTTTTGGAGTTGCCTACCATCATGCTGGTCTTACGGTTTGTCTGCCACATCTTATTAATTTATGTTTCTTTGAGCTCTATGTATTCAGCTCTATTTTATGCACATTCATCTTATCCAATGCTTACATAATCCATTCCTAGTAAAGGTCGAGGAAAGGGAGACTGTTGAAACATGTTACCGCAAAGGACTTGTACGTGTCTTGACTGCTACATCAACTCTGGCAGCTGGGGTTAATCTGCCTGCTCGGAGAGTTATATTCAGACAACCTCGCATTGGCCGTGATTTTATTGATGGCACAAGGTACAAGCAGATGGCTGGACGGGCGGGTCGGACTGGCATAGACACAAAGGGAGAGAGCGTAAGCCTATTTTTCTTATTGCACCCTCTTTCTCCTGTCCTTATTATTTGCTTGATATTTCCGCCTTGTGTACTTCGTTTCCTTCCAGTAGCATTTGTACTTATTCGGTTATTCCTGCCTAATTAAGTTCATCACTTTTTGTTTCAATTGAAAAAGCGTCGTCATCCATTTCCTTTATTTCTTCTTATTTAATGGTCTAACAGGTGCTAATTTGCAAGCCAGAGGAAGCCAAGAAAATATTGGCACTACTTAATGACACTTGTCCTCCACTTAATTCTTGTTTGTCAGAAGATAGGAATGGTATGACCCATGCAATACTTGAGGTTGTTGCTGGAGGAATTGTTCAAACTGCTAGTGATATTCATCGATATGTGAGGTGTACTCTTCTCAATTCGACAAAACCCTTTGAAGATGTTGTGAGATCAGCACAAGATTCCCTTCGATGGTTGTGCCATAAAAAGTTCCTTGAATGGAGTGAAGAGACTAAGTTATATACCACTACACCTCTTGGCCGTGCATCTTTTGGCAGTTCTTTGTGTCCAGAAGAATCACTTGTAAATATCTCATTCTGTTCCTTGTTATACATTGTGCAAATTGATAACTTAAGAGCATGTGATTTAGGCAATCAATGAACTTTGAATCCTGTGTAGATTGTGCTGGATGACCTCATAAGGGCAAGAGAGGGTTTTGTTCTAGCTTCAGATTTGCATTTGGTTTACTTGGTAACTCCCATTAACGTTGAGGTGGAACCAGACTGGGAACTATATTATGAGAGATACATGCAGTTGTCTGCTTTAGACCAGGTACCTGAGTTATACTCTCTTTTTTCCTTTGGTTATAGTGTCTTAGAAATATTTTAGTTGTAGTTTTTTTGTATGACTTACAAACTTCCACAATATCTTAGAGCTGCTTTGTGTGCAACAATTTCATAGTTTTCTTTTACCCTTTTTTTGGGACTTATTTAATTATACATGCATTGTTACTACACTGTTCATTTATGTTTTATTAAATATATGTTTTCTGATCTTTATTATATTCTTATCTATTAGGTCAATCAAATGCTCCTTCAAGTTTAACAATAATTCATCTTTGCTTCAGTTGGAAGCGAAATATTAGATTCAATCTCATTGAGTTTTCTTGCTAGTCGAAAGTTAAAAAGCTTATTGTATGGATCCTCAAAAAACTGTCAGAAGAGAAGATAGTTTGGAGGGCTGCATGCAATGCTTTTCAAGATTATGAACAACACTGCAAATGTTTTAGCATCTTGATTTTTGAAAAGTTGTTCAAGATTTGTATTTGTGAATCTCTTCTTGAAAGTCTATCTGAAATTCCTCAGCCTAGATTGAACCTAATATCTAAAATGTAGAACTGAAAAATTCTTCGTTGAAACAATATTTAGTTTTGATCTGGAGGATAATTATAGGACATAATTTGTTTGAACTAAGTTGAACTATACATGATTACATTGTTATAACCCTTGTTTCATGTGCAGTCTGTTGGCAATCGAATTGGAGTACAAGAACCTTTTCTGATGCGAATGGCTCATGGTGCGCCTCCTCGACTGCTGCAAAGGTCCAGGGATAATTCCAAAAGCTTGCAAAGAAAATATGATAAGGGACTTGGGATGTCAGCCCATGGCATACTCTCTAATGAGCAGATACTTAGAGTGTGTAAACGGTTCTACATTGCTCTTATCTTGTCACGTCTTGTGCAGGTAAACTTGTTTCATGCCGTGGTGCATCAATCCTGTTCCCCCACTTTTGCCAACCTATCCGCTCTTCATTGTTTGGATTGAGTTTATTATTTTTTATGCTTCTGCAATTTTCATAAGAAAATTACGAGTATGATATGGTGATTTGGTATAGTACTGAATGCACACTATTACTTTATATTTTCTTAAATTGTCATTTTCCTCACTCCCTATAATATTCAAATGGCTGCTGTGGATGATAGCTCTCCATAGTCTTAATATTTTCTTATAAGTTACCGTGACAATTTATATTTTTTAGTTTGTCTTACCTGAAACATTTGGCCCTTTCTAGTGAGCTTGTATCATTTGCATCAACAAGTTGCTTTCTGCTATAATCGCATCCTTGATGATAGGATTTTGTGATGCTGGAATATAGGAAGTTCCTGTTGGTGAAGTTTGTGAAGGTTTTAAAGTTGTTCGAGGCATGGTTCAGGCCTTACAAGAAAATGCTGGAAGGTTTGCATCTATGGTTTCAGTATTTTGTGAGAGGCTTGGTTGGTGTGACCTTGAAATCTTGGTCGGCAAATTCCAAAATCGTGTTTCATTTGGAGTTAGAGCGGAGATTGTAGAACTTACAACCATTCCTTTCATCAAGGTGAGTCGTGAATTGCTCGCACTGCAGTCTCTATAAATCTAGATTAAATATTTTAACTGTTATACCAACATTTAGGGTTCCCGAGCTCGAGCACTTTATAGGGCTGGTTTGCGAACACCTCAAGCTATTGCTGAAGCATCGATTCCTGAAATTGTCAAAGCGCTTTTTGAATCTTCTTCGTGGAGTGTGCAAGGTAGTTTTTTTTTTTTTCTGGGGGGGAGGATTTCGTGAATTACATAATTTTATGGTTTTCCAGCATTTTTTATGTTGGTATATTTTATTAGTAAATTTGGATCAATTTTTCTTTGTGGCCTTGGAAGGTACCACACAAAGGAAATTGCAAGTGGGAGTTGCCAAGAAGATTAAAAATGGGGCACGCAAAATTGTTCTTGAAAAGGCTGAAGAAGCAAGGGTTGCTGCATTCTCAGCCTTCAAATCTCTTGGACTTGATGTTGCACAGTTCTCTCAGCCATTGAAGGCCCCTCAAAAGGAGGCTACAACATCTTCAGAGGAGGAGTCTGCAAGTAGCTACACTTTTCGTCAGAATTCTAAAACCTATTTGAATTCACTGTCATTTGGGGACAGGCATGTTGAAAGAAAAAAAGCTATAGATCCTCGACCAGATGGTTCAGGCAAGGAAAAGTCAGAAGGTAATACACAATGTGAGATGCTTATGGAAAAACCTGGTTTGCCCAAGCACTTGTCTAATTCCGCATATGACAATACAAGTATTACTACCAATTGCATCAGTGATACAAAGGGGTACTCCCCTCGTCTGTTAACATATGACAGTGATGTTAAAAATCAGTTCAATGAGAATGTTGGTCGTGTTGGGGAACAACAGCCTGCAAATGAAAATACATGCATGGGAAGCAGAGAAAACAAACAAGAAAAGGGTCCTGTTAATGCTCATAGTGTTCCTGGTGGACTTGATTCTTTCTTGGATCTATGGGGTGCCACTACAGAGTTCTTTTTTGATATCCATTTTACTAAAAAATCTGAATTGAACAATATAGCTCCATTTGAAATACAAGGCATAGCCATCTGCTGGGACAAATCTCCTGTGTATTACATAAATATTCCGAAGGACTTATTCCGCTATAGCAGCAAAGGAAAAGAACATTCTATGTGCAGCAGGGATGTTCTAACACCAAATCTGCTGGTAGAGATGGCCAAGGAGAGATGGACAAGGATTGGGGCTATAATAGGGAGAAAGGATGTCAAGAAGTTCACCTGGAACTTAAAGGTTCAGATTCAGGTACTTAAGTGTCCGGCTGTTTCTGTTCACAAATTAAGCAGCCCGCCTGTTGGAATTAAAAGTTTGGATCTGGATCTTGTTGACAATTCGTATTTTATGTTTTCCACTGTCCAATTGAGGAGTGCAATTGATATGTCTGTTATAGCATGGATTCTTTCGCCTGATGAGGAGAAAAGTTCCTATCCTAATCTGGAAAAGGTAATTTCTTTTGTTCATTTGGTTCTATTTTTGGAAATGTTTTTGGAGAATTCCTAGGTGTGGAAAAGATGTCCCTTGAGATGGAACTTGCATGTGGTCAAGTTGTTTTAAAAAAACAACATTTGTTGAATGCCTAATATTACTTTAATGTTGTTTCAAATTAAATGACATGTCTTCTAATGAGTTTGTATGATGTTACGGCTGTCCAATCCTGAAATTGGCTTAAGTTTTAACAAATATAAGAATGCATAGTAGTTATATGAATGATGATGTTAAAAAAAATTTGAAGTTCCTTTTTGTTTATTGCTGGGATTGTTAAATTGTAATTCATAGAGTAGAGCCAAAGGGATCCTATCAGATCTATTTCCATTCCTTTTGATCTGGTCTTCTATGCTAGCTATCTTCAACCAGAATTCACTTTAAATTGAAGTCCAACATTGCCATTCAGCAAAATGTCAAACTAGGATGAGTGGCTATTATACGCTAATACTTCTTAAGGCCAAGTTTTACTTTACATGTTCATTTATCTCTTAAAAGTTTCAGTTGTCGACCACTATCTCTCAAGTTACAGTTTTGACAGGTAGTCAAAAGGAGGTTATCCACTGATGCTGCCGCATCTGCTAATAGGAGCGGTAGATGGAAGGATCAGACGCGCAGAGCTGCACATAATGGATGCTGCCGTAGGGTTGCACAGACCCGACTATTGTCTTCTGTTCTGTGGAAATTATTAGACTCTGAAGAACTGGTTGAACCGCTTATGAATGTTGAAGTTAGTTTGGTAAGGGATCTTATTTTATTCATTGAACGGAAAAGTTAGCCATCTCCCTTTAAAGCATTTCAGTTCTGTTTATACAACATAAAATTTGTTCAAACAGCTTATGTAGGCTTGAAAACTCTGAAATCATAAATCAAATTGCTGATTTGCTTAGGAGAGCATTTTGTATTTCAATTGAAGTTCAGTTTAATTTTTTTTAATCAAAAAGGTAAAAATATTGCTTCATTAAATTTGTTTTCAATCAAAAAGGTTGGGATAGGATGCAGAACTATGTCAGGCTTTGATGTTTTACTTGTTTTATTGGACTGTTCTTTTGATTCGGGTTCTACTTGTAGTTATTCATTGATTTAAATTGCTTGTTATATCACTTCACTTCTGATTCTGTCCTGATTCCACTTATTGCTTGTTAATGCTTTTTATAGGCATATGTTCTTGCTGATATGGAGATCTGGGGAATAGGTGTTGACATGGAAGGATGCCTTAGAGCGCGGCATATCCTTGGAAGAAAGCTCAAGTGTCTTGAGAAGGAAGCTTACCAATTAGCTGGCAGAACATTTTCATTATCAATGCCTGCAGACATAGCAAATATTCTATATGAACACTTGAAGCTGCCCTTGCCTGAAGGGAATAAAGGGAAACAACACCATAGCACTGGCAAGCATTGTCTGGAAATGCTCAGGTACTAAATGGTTAGCTGAATTATGTATTTTGTAAACCTTTGAATGTGTTCCTTGAATTTTTGATACCAGCTTTTATTTGAAATAAAAATAGAAGTTCAGTCATCAGAAGGATGCTTATTAGCTGTATATCTCGCAGTTAGGGTGCACTAATGATGGTCAGTCACTGATCTAGCATGCTTCACAATTTGTTGGACTTACAGAACTTTGGTTTATTTCAGGAATGAGCATCCCATCATCCCAATAATTAAAGAGCATCGGACATTGGCTAAACTCTTGAATTCTACTTTGGGTTCGATCTGTTCACTTGCCAGGCTTTCTATGAGGTCCCAGAAGTATACTTTGCATGGTCATTGGCTCCAGACATCAACCGCAACTGGTCGTCTTTCAATGGAGGAACCTAATCTCCAGGTTTGTTTGTTGTGATCTTTCCTTTTTTATTTTCTCTCTTTCCCATAAATTTCTAAATGCTGTCTATATTACTTCTATTGAGCTGGAGACAGTGTGTTGAGCATATGGTCGAGTTTGAAATGAATGAAGATGATGGGGAATCATGTGCCCGCCACTATGAGATTAATGCACGTGATTTCTTCGTGCCTACTCAGGTGAAAATGCGTTAAGGTTTTCTGACTGAAGATTTTTACTTTTATTAATCTTAACCTACAGAACTGCTTACCTTTCTGCGAGTCAGGAGTTATGCTGGTGTTAATTCTTTTGCACGTTCTACTTCATTCCCTTGTTGCAGGATGATTGGTTGCTTCTAACTGCAGATTATTCTCAGATAGAACTTAGACTTATGGCACACTTCTCAAAAGATAATTCATTGATTAAGCTTCTCACTAGTCCCCTCACTGATGTCTTTATCATGATTGCGGCAAAATGGAGTGAGAAGCATGAGTCCAATGTGAGCTCACAAGATCGAGATCAAACGAAAAGACTGGTGTATGGAATTCTCTATGGGATGGGACCTAACACACTGGCAGAACAGCTAGACTGCAGTGCAGATGAGGCTGCAGAAAGAATTCAAAACTTCAAAAAATCTTTCCCAGGTGTTGCTTCCTGGCTTCAGGAAGCAGTTACTTCTTGTCAAAATAAAGGGTGAGGCCTAAATAATCCTAATGTTGAGACATGGTTGCATTTGTGTGTCATAGTACTCAATGCTGCTAAATGAAATGTTGAGATGTGGGTTAAGTAGTCGTGCCATTTTAAAAATCCTTACAGATTGTTGCAGCAACTTCATGGCTTTCAGTTTTTCTTGCCAGTCCCTTTTAAGGCTCTAACTTTTGTAGAAAACTGCAGTTAGAGTTCCATGGTGGTTCGTTGTTTGTCAATGTTTTATAACCTTTCCCGTTAGAGTATTATGTCTTTTTGATTATTATATATTTTGACATGTGTACAAGTACAACTTATATGTCATCTAAAGGTATACAAAGGTGCAAACGTTTCTATTGCAGATGGTTACTATGGTTACTATGTTTCTGTTGCAGTGGAGTCCTCACTGTTATTTTCTATCTTCATATTTTCCTCTCAAGGAATGACACCATCTCTTGTTTTGCAGTTACGTGGAGACCCTTATGGGACGAAAACGTTACTTGTCCAAAATTAAATTTGGGAACAGTAAAGAAAAATCTAAAGCTCAGAGACAAGCTGTGAATTCTATCTGCCAGGTGAATTTATCTTCTGCTCAAATTATTGCTGTTTTAGTGATTATTGTTTAATATCTTCAATTTTAATATTTCTAATAAGTGAGCCCATTTATTTTATTTTATTTTTTATTTTTTGTTTTCTCTTGGAGGTGGTTGGGGTTTTTTTTCTTGAATGGGGTATTTGTGAATGTTCTGTTCAACTGATCTGGATGTTACATTATATGTTTCTAGGGATCAGCTGCCGACATAATAAAAATTGCAATGATATGCTTACACAATGTCATTGGTGAGGATACTGAAGCATCTTGCCCCAGTTTTATAGATGCTGAGAAGTTTCAAATGCTTAAAGGTCACTGTCGAATCCTCCTACAGGTATTGGGTTGAAAACTATTGTATGAGAAAGTAAATTGTGTCTTTTGTATGTACTCTAGTATATGCACATCACTGCTGCCATTACTTAATCAAATATCACTATCGTTTGGATACTGCATTTTTAAGTTTGAAACTGATTGGTTTACAACCTTTTGAGATGGGTTAGGAGTTTTTTGTTTCTTTACTGTAATTAGTCTCTGATACTTTTGAGTTTGTTTAATGTCTGTCTTCAACCTTTGGTCGCTAGGTACATGATGAACTTGTACTGGAAGCTGATCCTTTGGTTGTAAAAGAAGCTGGGTTGCTGCTCCAAACATGCATGGAAAGTGCTGTGTCACTACTTGGTATGGTTATTTAAATCTCATAATTTGTTTTTATCAATCAGTGATGCAAAAATCAGCCTAGGTGCTCGGAAGGCATCCTTCATCGAGACTGAACCCCCATCAAACATGTTAGGCGCTTGGCCACCTAGGGGGAACAAAGCGCCGCCTAGGCTTCTAGGCACTGACTAGTTTGGCGTTATTCCATTAAATATAGCCAAAAAAATCAAACAGAAATTATGACAAAACTTCCTTCTTTCTAGATCTAGCTTCTCTCTCAATTCATTTGCTCGATCTTGATCTCCTTGCCTCACCACTGTTGCTGGAGAGAGAGCGAGAGGGGGCTTGCAGAGTCACAGTTGGAGACAACGGAGTGGAGAAATACGGTTTAGTAGGTGCAAAATCCTGACCTAAATTTTGGGCATAGTACCTTAAACACTTCTAAGGCATGTTTATTAGCCCATTAGATGCTCTGTCTGGACTACCAACAAAATAACATACGCTACTTTAATTCATTGATCATTGTAAAAGAACAAAAGAAGAAAATTGTTACAGCTGACTAATCTCTGCCTAGGCGGCACTGGCCACCTGACTAGTGGAGAAAATAATTCCTAAGTCTTGATTTTCTGCATATTTCTGCCTATATTCTTGTTACTTTCTCAAGCAAATACCCATCAGTAGATAGGTTTTATTAGAGTGAAGTACTCTGTTCTCAACAATGGCTATTGGTTTTCATCTCTTGCAGTTCCTTTGCCTGTCAAATTAAAAGTTGGGAAAACATGGGGCTCGTTGGAACCTTTTCAACCTAATTGTTAGGTGTCCAAAATCTATACTTCAACTGCACATATGTGAGGGAACCTGCATTTCATGGCCCATCTTCAGTCTAAAGGTAATGTATTACAAGTATTGGTCATCATTTCCTAGAGGGCTAATTATAGTAATGATGCATTTGAGGTAATGCTGAGTAATGTACTTCCATTTTATGGTGATGTGACATGGTTCTGCTGATATTCTAGGATTATGGGTGTATAAATGTTTGTCTGAAGAGTTTGACCTTTTGTGTTGAATCTTTATTTCAGTCTAAGCTTCAGTTGAACGAAGGACATCAATTACATGCCTTGATGCAAAGTTTTGTATATTGGCCATCTTGCAGGTGTGTCAGTAGTACTTTCATTTAACCTTTTGTTGAAACTTGGATGTTAGACTAACTGACTAAGCTCTATTTTGTATGAGGCATGCCTTGTTACTATTACCCAGAAATGTTTGTTGTGCTTTAATTATAATTTACAATTTGTAAGAAGCATTTTAAATTGGCTTTACATTTATTGGAAACATAGTTACCAAGCCATATTTTGTTCATCTTGATAGATACTTCTCCACTTGGAGTATGGAGGCTCTGCTCTTAAATATCCTTGAGTTTGAATCTACTGAGCAAGGCATCCTTGAAACTTGTCTGTTATAAAAACGTTGACTGTATTTGATTTTTGATTATGAGCGCTGCAACTTTACAACTTTTCTTACTAATTTCTTTTGATTTTTACCTTTGTTTCCTCCCCCCCACCCACCCCTTTTCATCTCAAGTTCTGGTTATGCCTTTGGCTGGGATTGTTACTCCCATACACATAACATGGGGAAAAATTGCACATCAAACATTTCCTGTGTTTTTTTTAGACGCACTCTGTTAAGTTATTTCCTAGCTACTATCGTTGGGCTGTAAGCCTACTTCAGACATGGCCAATCCATATGTAGTTCAATTTTCATCTTCTAGTTTTTACCAAAATCTATTTAATGAGAGCTTTACAAATTTTACAGCTATATGGATGTTGTAGAAGCACAAAGTCATCGACTTTGATAGACCTGGAGCTTACAGGAGAGAGGAACTATTTGCTCGAGCTCTGTGATTGCTAGCCATGTTCAAGTTCAAAAAGAACAAATTAATATACAGGAAGACTGAAGTCGCCTGTTTCCCCGAAAAGCTATACACATCATGGTTTGACCTGTGCATGTGTAGTTCTGCAGCTTTGAGCAAAACTTCAAGCAACTTATCAATGAGAAGGGGAAGAGATCGATGCTCTAGCATGGTGAGTGAATGGTGCTATTTCCTACCAATGATTTGTCAGTTTGAGTGTTAAATTTTTGCCTATGCATGCACTTGTAAAAAAGTTTAATCTTGCTTTTGATCCATTTATTCAAAGAAAGAAAGATCAACGGTCCCTTAACTTATGCAGATCCATATATCATACACACATAAGTAGACATCCATGCAAGGAGAATATGATACACACTACATTCACGTACACAACTATCATGTAAATACCTCTCTCTCTTTTTTTATTTCTTAGGAACCCACACTATGTGATTCTCAGGTAGAAAATGGCAGACGGGAACAGTCCCTGGCTTCACGTTGAGCACCTGAAAAGCCAAGTGCTTAGGGTTCCATGCCGCCGTGTCCTTGTGGCACACCGCCACTGCATCCGCCTTGGAACCGCCAGCTCCCACCATCTCAACCTCATAGGCCACCGTGGTGTCACTTTTGTGGCAGTTAAACACTGCGTACGCATACTCCTTGCTGTGGCACGCAACCACTGATTTCTCACTCGCCATCTTCTTCACTCCCACTATACGGTACACTTTCCTCTCCCTGTTTTCTGCGTTTGTCGATATTGCCATAACATCTTTTCCCAGCTTGGATGTGCTGAAATCCACCATGGATTCCAAGGAAGTTGCACAGAGTTTCTCTTCTCCTTTTATGGCTGTTTCCTCACACTCTTTAATGGTTTGCCTCATCACCTCAGCTTCATCTGAACTGGGATTCACCGAAAGCTTGTTGAAGATCTCCGGCAGCTTCTTCGACGAAAAGGGTATCGAATCAGCAACCTCTCGAGGCAAAAAAGTAGCCTCATCTGTAGTTTTGGAGAACTGCAGGTTCATTCTTTTGCCTGCATGCAAATCTTTCTCCAAGAAGAAGAGGGCCACGTTGCGGTTGTCGTGCAGCTGAGTTTCAGTGGCTGCATAGTTGTAATCAAAGGGGCTGTTGCCGACTGCTACGTGGACAGGTTTACCCTTTCGTGGGCTTGTGTGTACGTTTACGCCACCCTTGCCTACGCCTACGGTGGTGCCGCTGCCGGGTTTTCCGGTGTTGACACCGACGCCACCCTTGCCTACGCCTACGGTGGTGCCGCTGCCGGGTTTTCCGGTGTTGACACCGACGCCACCCTTGCCTACGCCTACGGTGGTGCCGCTGCCGGGTTTTCCGGTGTTGACATTAACGCCACCCTTGCTCACGCCAACGTTGGTGCTCTCATTTTCCAGCCACTCTAGAGAAGCAAGAATAACGTGGTAAGGGTTTTACGTTTTAATATATTGATTTCCCACCAAATTTTGAAAACAATACTTGAATTGTATGCCATATATTTTTGATAGTAAAAACAAATTATATCCGAAATCCCTGTACATCCAAGAGTAGAAGAGAAATCATAATTTCAATCCATGCTAGTTGCAGTTCTACTTCTTGATCATGAAGATGCCAATAACAGTACTAAGAATTGAAGATACTGGTTATGGAAAAAAAAAAAATCTGAAGAAATTATATAATAACAACGATGATCCTAATAACAAAATTGATGATACTCACAAATATAGAAAAAATTAAAAAATGAAATGAGAATTTTCTTTAGAAAAATAATAATACACTACCAGAGGTAGGTTGCAAGAGATTTTTTAGAGCAGCAGGCATTGGTGTGTTTGGAAGCACTGAATTCCAGTACTCCTCTGAATGCATACTTGTATGCCCGCCATTTGCAACTATTGCCACCTGAAAACATACAATAATTTAAATAAAATTAACCAGAAAAAAAAACTGTATAATTTCAGCAAAATATTAATTAATCTATTTAATGACTCACAGAAAGAAACGCTAAAATGTGAAGAAGCTTGAACTCCATGAAGCTTATAAACTGCAGAAGAAAATGTGGAGTGTTGATACTTGATACTATAAACTGAAACTAGTTTGTACCGTTATTTATAAGTGGAGAATATACAGATATAGATACACAATTATGTATCTATATGTTTCCATGGCACTATGTGTTTTGTGTACGTAACTCTCGAGTACATGAGAAAATCAACACATCCCCACTATTTGTGACCAGTCACTTTCTCTAACTGCAATTGCCTCCAAAAAGAAGAAATTTAATGCAACTTAATGATATTTAAATAATTTATTTTTTTAAGGATGTGTTTATATTTTGTATATCCTTCATCTATCCCAATTGTATGGGCTACATTTCTTTTTTGGGTTGTTACCAATATATGTCTTTTTTAACTTGCCTATTTCTCATTTCTAGTACCATTCTTTATACATATAACAAACAAACTTGTAAGCTCAGGACAAATGAAATATACATACATATATATTATATGGATGATTCTATATTGCACCCGAGACATAGTACACCTCTCATTTTTTTACTAAATATAATTTATTATTATTATTATTATTATTTTCTTAATATAATGCCTGAAAATTAAAAGAATTTCACCTAATTGTTTAAATTGAATATAGGTAATAGTACATGTGTATAAAAGTTAAAAAAAATCCAAACTCTTTTACAAGTAGAAATATTGGATGGAAAATTATTCAAACTTTGACCTCTTAGTCCGATATCGGAGGTTAGCTGTCCTCATATAACATGAATTTATAAGTGTGCTATTTTTGCGTGTGAATAAGTAACATGATTGTTCAAACTTCAAATTTTTACATTCAATTAAAAAAAAAAGAAGAAGCCTTTTGTCATGTTTTTTCCTTAAATCTTGCGCAACTTTTATTATTTTCAAAAGCTTGCCCATATATTATACTTTATATCCAATTAACCACTAAAAAAATACTTGAACTTGTGTGTCATCGTGTCTTTCTATCACATCAATAGGATGGTGAGGTGCATGTATAGTATTAATTAATAATAAGGTAATAAGTAGATTATATGTATCCTAGAATGAAGGTTGGAGGTGGGTTTTGGGGAAAATTTAATGAAAGGAAGAAAATAAAGGAGTTATAATTAATATGGGGCAGCAATGCATCCCATATTCTTGATGTATAAGTCACAATAATGGATTAATTGGTGGGCTATGGCGCAACCCTAACAAACAACTACCTATATTTAATGTTCCCTACCTATAATTTAGGGGGGAGTTGAGCTTTTGATTCTTGTTTTTGTCTTTCTCTATTTCCTTTTTAATCTTCTCTGTCTTTCAACTCTTAATTAACATATTTTTGGCCAATTTTAAATATAAGGATGGGTTACTACGTGCTTGTTTCAGTACAAATATTTAAGACCACAAAATAATAGTTTCTTATATAAGCTCCTCAAATTAGAAAATGATGTTTTCTTCTATTAGCACATACAAGAAAAAACATATTAATTTCTTATCCAAAAACCAAGACCCTACTTAAAACATGAGTTTAAAACTCAGTTTATAAATATAAGACACTCTTTCATCTATAAGTAACACCAAATTGTGTGATATGAAATCCAACTTACAAGATATTGAAATTGGGTGTTATAAAACTCTTAAATTTATCGATATTGAGTAAAATCTAGCTATCGAATACGACACTCTTGCCATTAAATTTTAACAATATGGTGTCTTGTAAGTTGTCTTACAACAATTTTAAATCATTAATCATGAATTACTATACATTTCGGTTACATACTAATATCTGATAATTCAATATCATAATAATTAATTTTATTATCTAGAAAAAAAACTTATTGGGTAAAAGTGAAACTTATTTAATTAGTATATCATCAACGTCTACTAACTCATATGCGTGAAATGAATACATATGATTCAATCACTATTTTCTTCTGAAAAACGGAAACATAGAATAGTAAGAGATGCATCTAGAACTTAAGCAAAATGCAACTTTAAATTCTTTAGTCTTCATGAAAGTGATATCTAAGTCCCCAATAATTTATTTCTTTGAAAAAAACTAATTAATAAAATTGCTTTAATTAAATTACATACAAATATCACATAATAATAAATTATTTAAAGAAGGTTATGATATATGTTAAGACGAACCCGGCCACTCATTTAGAAGATTTAGATGTAAATGTCTCATTTTAAATATTCAACAGTAAAATGAAATGAATTAAGTAGAGGTCTGCCTCACAGAATATGATCGGTGAGACAATTTAACTCATTTTTTTGCGAAAATTAATTAAATGTTGTTGGATATTGATGAAGGATGATTAATAAAATATGGGAAGATGAGAAGTTGGCATCAAACATAAAGTAGAGATTGAGTGCCGAATGTGACCCGATCCACCAATCAATGCAGCTTAATTTGTTGTAAGAGTAACCCTCTTTGACTCAACTTGGACACGTACACTTACAAAAGTTGTTGCAACATTTATTGATTCTATTAATCAATTTTGTTTTTCTATCGAGATATTAAATTGATTGGATCGATAGATAAAGGGCTTCCAAGTGTATGTAGTGGGTTTTTTTTTTCTTTTTTAAATTTAATTTTAATCATAGTACAAGATTTTAAGTTTGGGTTTTAATCCTAGCTAGCTATGGGATATGTTTAATATGCATAGTCCACTTCTCGAGAGTTGTCATATTTCAAGAATCAAACTTTGAATGCATGGTGGTTGGTGGGATCATTATATAAACCGATATTTTTCTTTGTATTTGTATTTTTTTAGTTATTGTTTTAATTTGGTCATTTATCATGACATTATTATAATTTCATAGTAATTTACCATTGATAAATATGTTCATCACAATTCACTAGTGTATTGGTATCAAAAACAAATTATCAGAAGGAGAATTCGATATATAGTTAGAATGAAAATATATGCACATATATAAACAAAATTGATCAAAGCGTGGAAAAAAAAGTTTGGTAACCAAAATTAAAAATAAATGTAAAAACAAATGATCGATTATATAAATATTCCGGTGTTTGGCTATGCTTATTCAAAACACTATGTAAGTTTTTACATCTTATGTATATGTTATTTTTGTAGTTTATACTATGTTAGATCTTATTTTTTTAACAAATGGTTGAAAATAAGATGTTAAAATTTAAACACCTTTTAAGGTCTCATAATTTCATAAAACTTGCAAGATATAAGTTATGTAATTTCAAAAATATTTACGTAGTTGTAATATCAAGATGTTAAAAAAAAAAGTTAGGTTATTGATCATTACACTTCAGAAAACAAGAAACACGTTTTTTATATATTCTATCGATAAATCGAAAGCTCTTTCTAAAATATAGTTTCGAAATATTTTAAGAGCTTATATATTTTTAATGTATTTATGATATAATTATTTTCTGATATAGTTATTACGTGCATCTGAACTACATTACAATTCCTTTTTCTTTTTTTTTGGTTCATATTTATTTGTTTGTTTTGATAACCATTGATTGTATGGATGATATAACCAAAACCTATTATTTGTTTGATTGAGTGTTTTCTTCTTCTTTTATTAGTGAGATCAATTTTTGTCATGATCAACTATGTATTGTTGTTATTAGTTACAAATCAAAAGGTCTTGGAGATCTTAAATGACATTGAATGAAATAACTCAACTACTAAAGTTGTGTATAGAGATGTATTTTAAATTTTGCAAACCATATTTTTCTATTAGGGCATAATAAACTTAAATGAATTCCTTTTGTTTTATATTTTTATATTTAAACAAATTAAAAATACTATATATTATAATATTAATATTTAAAAACAATTCAATAATTCAACTTACAAAATTTATTCTCGTATGTCATCGAGACCCTATATTCCTATAGTAGTTTTCTTAATGCAAAGAATCAATAAATTTGCAAGAGTATTTTCTCAAGTAATTAGGCCGGCCCAATAATGGGCCATAGCATATTTACATACATAATATTAAGTCTTAGAGGTGTTTACATTCATTATGATCCAT
This sequence comes from Scutellaria minor, assembly GCA_954870855.1. NCBI lineage: Eukaryota > Viridiplantae > Streptophyta > Magnoliopsida > Lamiales > Lamiaceae > Scutellaria > Scutellaria minor. The sequence continues at coordinate 5,304,959 of OX940725.1, forward strand.
AAGGCCCTTTCCAGAATTATGGGCTGGGTCGATAAGCCCAATCCAGTAAGCATCTTCAATTATAATTCCCCAGCCCGAGAATCCATGTAAGTTTTATTCTTTTTTTTTTTTTTTTTCAATAAGTTTTTCTCAAAGCAGACCCCTCCTTTTTCTTTTTTTTTTAAATCAAATTCTTGAATTTTTTATTTATTTAATTACAAATTAATTTAATTTATTGTGTTTATGGATTTATCTTATAAGCAATTGATAGTGTAACTCAATATTAGATTTAGAGCTAATTCTCTTGTTGCTCGAGTCTTCAAAGCAAGGTATTTTAAACATCTTAATGTCATGAAAGCGCATTTGGGATCGAACCCATCTTATGTTTGGCGATCTTTGCTTTGGGGCAGGGATCTTCTTGAGCAAGGTATTAAATGGCGTGTTGGGGATGGATCTAATGTTGTATTTTCCATAATAAATGGCTCCCTTCAAGTTTGCAAATCATACCCCACGCAAACACTCCCTTGCCTCTTGATGCGAAAGTTGATCTTCTGATAGAAAATGGCAGTTGGAATACTCAGAAGGTGAGAGGGAACTTTCCTAAATATATTGCAGAAGATATCCTTGCTATTATGTTGTCTTCAAATCCTAGGGATGACTCTCGGTTTTGGCATTTTGATCGGAAAGACTCCTATTTGGTTAGGGATGGTTACAAAGTTGCTAGTGGAGTTTTCAACTCTCCAGAATATCAATCTGCATATTTCTTATCACATTGGTGGAATTTCATTTGGGCCCTCAATCTATCTCCGAAAATTCGCATTTTTTGGTGGAAGATATCTCACGACATTATTCCCTCAGAAGCTAATTTGTTGTTACATCATGTCCCTTTTAATGGTTTTTGCAAACTGTGTGGCTTTTTCTGGGACTCAACGATTCATTCCCTTTTCCAATGTTCATGGGCTCGAAAGTGGTGGAAAAATTCTTAGTTTCATTCGTTGATCAAGTCACGAGTCTTTGGAAGTACCCTTGATTTTTATTTATTCTTGAGATCTCAAGTTGATCGGGCTGATTTTGTGAAACTTGCTGCTGCTACATGGCATTGGTAGAAGGAGAAATGTCTTTGTCACGGTTCAAATGAGAGCTTCTGTGTGGGTAAGGTTGGTGAAGTTGAGAATTTTTTGGAGGCCTTTCATCAAGCAAAAAAAGCTCTTATCTCGCCTCAAACACAGGTACAAAGATGTGGGCAAATTAAATGGACAAAGCCTGATTCGGGGAGATATCGTCTGGATGTGGATGTTTGCTTTGATGGGATTAATGGTCGTTTTGGGATTGGTGGAATCATTCGCAATTCGACAAGTGCCCTTGTGATTATATTTGGTAGGAAAGTGGGTCTTTTGCATTCTGTGCTCGAAGGGGAACTTTTAGCTGTTAAAGAGGGGTTGTCTTTGGCCTCAAATCGAGATTTTTCTCCACTCTCTGTTTTCACGGACTCTTTAGGTGTAGTACAAGCAGTTACTAAGACTAAGGAGTTTCTTGGCTACCCGGGTTTTTGGGCTTCAGATATTTAGTACATGTTTTCTAGGTTGAATGACTCTAGTTTATCTCATTAATTGTAAAAGATCGGCCAATAGTGTAGCTCATTCTGTTGCTTCTTTTGCTAGTTCTCTTGCCTCTCTTTTTTGTTGAGATGATGGTATTTACCCTCAATGAGTGTGTAAACTTGTAAGTTCTGATTGTTATTAACGAAGCTTCAAGTTTGGTATCAAAAAATATATATATTAGATTTAGATTAAAAGGAAAGGTTTGGTTCCTGTATCACACTTTTGGAAAATCGTACCTACATTCCAATATTCCGAAAAAAATAATCGGTAAAAGGCGCACTAGCGCTTTCACATAAGAAATGCGATCTCAGGTGTAGCTAAAAAATTACTTTTTCATTCAATTCTTCTTCTAAATAATACACAAGTCTCCATTTTGTAATAATTGGTGCTGTGTCATCCACTTATTAAATTAAATGAAATTCCACGACTTTTCAGCTGCCCTTTGTTAATTTTAAATTAATTAAATAAACTTGTGATCTCAAAGCTAATATGAACAAAATAAGTAGTTTCAGTGCCGACAATGCTTTAATTCTTTTTTGTCAATTACTTCACTTGGAAGTAGGTAAATAGTGTACGAGAAATCAAACAATCGACACGAAGACATCATTATATTATCTTAAATGCTTTAAATAATAATGTGTGATATTAATATACATGTAATGGTTCGTACAAGATTCACTAAAAAAATTATTATTATAATAATACATTGGTCGTCATAAATATATATACGTTACTCATGCATTAAGCAATATTAAGAAAACTGCATTTATAACTATAAATTTAATACCATGCAATAATAAATACTGTATATTTTCAAATATCCCTTATTTGGGGTAATAAGGTCTTTTGGGTATTCTTGTTGACTAGTAAAAAAAGATCAATTTGAGAAAATATTAACCTTTTCAAGGAGATAGATATTTATCCTCGACAATTTTTTTTAGTATTCAATTAAATGATCATCACTTATTATCTGACTGAATTAGATGTTTCAGAAGCTTCCTAGCTCTATATCCAAATTGGCAAATCAAATATTCGAACCATTCATTTATAAAATAAATATAAAAATGCCATATATATAATATTTTATCACTATTATTGTTTATCGTGGTGATTGCAGGAATATTAATGTAATAAATTCGACTTATCTTACCAAATAAAATATATATTTTTATTCTACTAAGTGATTGATATATTATCATCTTTTTTTTTTTTAATTGGAGTTAAAAAGAATGTGGGTGATTAGATTTATCATATCATATTGGTCGTGTTTATCAATCAGAGTAAACAAATAACTTAGAAGACTGTACTGTTTCTCTAAACTTGGAAATATTTCCAAAAAATGAATAAAATAATGTCAATAAATTAAGATAAAACTCACATTTTAATGTGAGTGGACTCTGGCAAGAAAAATAATATCAACAAGAGAAAAAATTATTAATATCAGTTACTTTCTTTTTAATTATTAATGTAAAAGAAAGCCTATATATGTAAAAGCTGTAAAAGTGCTTTATATCACAAGAAAGTGAAGACCCTACTGCTGTCCAATCAATCTTCCAAGGGAAGTGATCAAGAGCATAATAAGTTTAAATATAATAATGGACATTAAAAAATAGAAAAAAGAGCAGACTTTAGAGTGGAACAAATGATGCTCACACTGATTTTTCTGTCTTATATTTATTTAGTTTTGCCAATGGCCAAAGTGGAAAGAACATTTCCCACAAAGTTACATTTATCTTTTTTTTTTTTTAATATAAAAATAATTATATTCTTAACTCATATAATATCAAGAAATAATTGATTGCAAAGCAAATAACCCACTTAGATTCATTTATAAATTTTTCTCGAGTCTCTTCTTACCATCGAATCTCATGACAAATCATTGTTCGATTTAGCCTACCATATATAGTCATCAGAACAAGTCATTGCTTCGTTCATCAACAATATATATAGAAAAAGTACAAGATCAAATCCCATACTATTGGAATGTAACGAATATGAGATAGTGTTCCTTTAAAGGGGTAGAACTAGTTTTGTTTACTTTAAATTGTTGCATTTTGATCTCTAATTTAGCTAAAATTTTGAAGACATGACTAACCACAAAATATGATGTGACTTAACCCGACGTTGTACAGAAAACCGCGTCCCCATTGAATTAATCTTATTGGCCACAAAGTTTCGTTCTCATGTCAGTATCAAATTAATACATCATTTGTGCACAATGATACTTGATTGAAAATAAAGTGCTATAGAAAGGGGAATAAAAGCTCTTTCTTGAACTTATTTAATTGGAGCTGGTATTAATCACTTGTGCTGTGAACATTAAAAAGCACTGCATGAAAGATCATAAAAATTAAGACATGACAAAACTTGAGACACATTATTGCGGAATCTGAATTTGCCAGACTTAGCCCGATACGTGTTTTCATCCTTGATTTAAGTAGATTGACAATTATGGACAAACCAACCAGGTTTAGGACTGAATTGACCATTGGATTTGACACTATTTGATTTTCAGGATCTATAATCATTCAAATAGATTTGGGTTCAATCATTGATATCATTTGATTTGTTATATATTGTTGGGATATTTAGAGTCTTGCAGGTAATAATTAATATTCAACTAATATTTTTAAATTACCAAGGCATGTGCAGCAAGTATATATTGTTTATGGTATTTTATAAAGGTTATAAAATTATAAAATATTATTTTTTATACCGTATACGAATAATTTATTCTTCTCGGATAAGATTATTGAAAGTCAACCTATATGATTAACTCCAACATTCCTTGCTTAGTTGACTTGCTCAGATCAATGTGAAAGCAATTTAATTGTATTTGTTCTTTTGTTTTTCTTTTCAAATAAAAAAATGTATTGAAACAAAAAATTGCAACATTCTTAGTCACCAATCCAATCTTTTCTGTCCTATTCTTCTAACATGGTTTTTTTTTTTTCTTTCTTTTTCCTTTTTTCTTTTTTACGTTCCATATAGTGCTACAAACGCTTTTTACCATATTTGCTTCTGCATCTTTTAGTTCAAGTACAAAAGGCGTCTTGATGAAGTTGTATACATTTTCTAATACCTTTAATTATTGCATTTACACTTACTCTATTTCCTTGTATTATTTAATTAATCATGCTTTGTTGCCAAAAACCTTGTTTAAGTACTTCTAAAGTAAGCAACTATCTTTTTTAACTTTCCTAATCACCCTAATACCCTATGCATTTATATTTAATTCACCTATTAATTTTTTATTGCCGTCGGTAATTATACCTATAATTAACTATAGTGATTGTACTCAAAATATTTATATACTTTCGGCCCATTATTTTGTGAATCAACATAATTAAGTAAATAATTAAATGACCAAAGTCAACACCTGAGTTACTTTTTATTACTCGGTCAAAGAGATAAAATTGCGCGTGCATTAGTGGAATTTAGGCCCAGTAATTACCCTCCTAATCTTGTACGAATTTGTAGTCATATTTAATTTGATTATATTATTTTATTTTATTAACAAATTAGCATCATACATACATGCATACTACATTAATACATATTATTAATACAACGAAAGTGTTACATAGTGACTACATAAAATATATATTAAATAAAATAAAAAATTAATAGATGATCTCATATGTTAATCATTTTCTGCTAATAAAGAAGATTAAGTATCACATCATATATATAAAAATATTTTGATAAATACATATATATGTAGGACATGAGAAACATGGTTGAGTGCTCATTAGTCATTAATTACCTGCACACTTGCAGGCTACTAGTGGTTGTTCATAAAACTATGGCCACGAGATCATTAAGCCAGATTTTTTCTTCTTTAACTTTTTCTTTCTGCAGGTAGGGTGGGGTATGTGGGGGTGGGGAAAATAGGGGTTTGCAAGAAAAATATGTAAATAATATGATGTGTATATATATTAAATATTGAGTGGAAAAAAAATGATGTATAATAAAAAAAACTTGAAATTTAAATCCTCCACAGAATATATAAAACTACATATAGGAACAATACCCCAAATCAAGTTCATGAAAACTTTTAACACAAAAATTTCACGTGCATTTAGTCAAATCATGTAAATTTTAATTTGCAGAAATTCACATTTCATTTTGCAAAATCTATTCAAAAGAATTGACTGAAGAGTTTTTGTCAAGAGTCAAGACTAAGTTAAGTGACTAACTATATATATGCACATATATATATATATATATAATATATATATTATTGAACAAACATAATAATTAGAAAATTTTCTCACATGACTTAATTAGTTGGTGCTTTGCATGAAAAAACACATAATTAATGTGGGCCATCTTATGATTCTTTGTCTTTTTTATTACTTCAATGAAGATTCTAAGCTTTCATGTCTTAACTTTATTTTCTTAATCTTAATTCTCATGCTTAAATAGTGAGATTGATTTCTTGGGCCTACTAATAATTTTCTTATATATCATGTTGTAATGTTCTTTCATCATTATTTTGACTTAAAGCCCAAATCACTTGAAAATAAGTTCAAATAATGTATTTCGAATTCATATCACTCTAAATATATTATAACTTTGCTATTATAAATTTCAAATATTTCAATCTAATCAATAGGTTAATTTTTTTATATGGCAAAGTTTTGGGTGAGACCGTTTTACGAATTCCATTCTATGAGACGGGTCGGGTCGGGTTGGATCGAACATAAAAAATTATATAATACTTTTGTATGTTTTAAATAATACTTTTAAGTATATTAGATAGTACTTTATATTATAAAATGTGTTTTGAGTTGAGTTAGACTATAAAAAAATATGTAATACTTTTATGTGTATAAGGTAATACTTTTTTTTATATCAAATAATACTTTTGTATTATAGGATACATAACCCGAATTGGGTCAGGTTAGGTCACTTAAAAACGTCCGGATCCTAGGTTGTCCAGGGGTTATCCTCTTTGGTGCAACATGTAATACTTTCGTGTATATTAGGTAATAGTTAATACTTTTCTATATATCATGTAATACTTTTATATTATATACACATATACTATATAATATAATACAAAAGTATTACACGATATATTAAAAAATATTACCTAATACACACAAAAGTATTACATAATTTATTATGTCCAACCCACTATGTCCCGTCTTACGAAATGAATACGGTCTCGCACAATACCACTCTTTTTATATAATTTGGTTTTGTTGGGAATCATGTCTATTGCCATTGTGAGATTTTGTGGGTTCTGCATTAATTTAACGAAATGTTAATGGGAATAAAGAGATAAGTTGTAAGATAAAGTATCCCTAATTAGTGGGTGGATAATATTAATTGCATCCTTTAACTGGACCTTCAGGCTCTAAATTAAATGATCTATTACAAAGTCATTAGCAAATTATGCTATAAAGTCTTAACTTTTCAATACAAAAGGAAAGTAAAAAATTCATCATAAATATATTCCTAATTAATGTTAATTCTACACATATCAGGATCCTATTTATATTTCATCTAATAAATTATGTGCACACTTAAAAACTAATTCAATTCCGTACACTCATGAATGTCAGGCAATCAAATTAAGAAGCTTGAATGCAAATGCATCTAATATACCAGCTACCTCAAAAAAAAAAAAGATAGACTTTTAATCTATTATAAAAAGTTGATCAGCCCATCAAAAATCATTTGTCTTGAATTTTAGTTTCAAGTGACCGATCAATCTTTTTAATCAATACTGGGTGGACTTTGGTCCAATTATTCCAATAACTCATCAAAAACTCAAAAATACATGTCAAACAGATGATGAATATCACTTAAAATCGTTGAATATATCATCAGATATATCATATACTAAACATTTATAATCAATATGGTGTGTATAAATACATATATGAGTTGGCGAAAGATATAACAAATTAATCAATTTGAAAATGGTATTAAACCTATAACAATCTTAGCTAACATTTGTAAGGTACAGAAGAATTTAGGGGGACCATCTCCATAATTTGGATTAGGGGTGGATGAAAGGAGCCTTCAACTATGGGCCCCACTCACTATATATCAACCAAATATACCTTTAAGCTATTTAGTTTTTAAAATTTGTTGTATGCCATATCAAATGAGTGGCCAGCAACACCAATTAGTGGGCCCCAAAAGAAAACACACACAGCCTTTCACCCTCACACCTACATTTCTTTCCACTCTCAATTACACACACTATGAGGTGTGATATGGAGATAGACACACACACATAGGTATACATACATTATATACATTATATACATAGCACCTCTCTAGGCCTATAACCCTAGGCAAGCTAGATTCTCCTCAAACCTAGTTCCCAAGTGAGCGGAACAAGGAATAATTTTTTTTAACTAATTTTAGTAATAACTTTTTTGACTTATTTTATCACATTTATAATTTTATTACCAAACTGGGAAACTACTCTATCAACATGCACTTTATCTCCAACAAAATACATTTAAACTTTACTTCCTTTTCTTATATATATAGAAAATGAGATAGCATTCGACATTAATATGGAAAAAGTTAAATATAAATCTAACGTTATGAATTTTTAATTAACTACTGTCGTGTAATGCACTTTTAATTAATTTCATCTGCCTTTTCTTTTCAGAATTTATCTTAAATATCTTGTTATGATATAGCTTGTTTTTTTTTTAAAGGATGTTATATCTTGTTTATGATAACATTTCATTGCTTTTCTAAGGCCAACTATTCAAAAAATTTATATAGAAAATGTAAATATTTAGAGGGTCAGTTTCTTTAAAAAAAATTATATAAGACTATTTTACAAATATAATTTTGTGAGATAAACCTCATTATACAAAATCTAAACATATTTTCATATGTTAATCTTTCATTTTATTTATTATCATGAGTTAATTGTCTCAGAAGAGTTCTACTTCAATTTCTTATAGATGAGTTATAGATAGCTAGGGACGTTTAAGGGAAAAAACAATATATATTTTTTCTTCTTTAAACCAGTCATTTTCATTTTCTCTATTATTTGAATCAGAAAATAATGGTCAAAACTATATTTGATACATTAGATTTTCACGGAATTATGTATATTAATAATTATGTAAAAGTTGGCGGCTGCCTCATAATCTATATTTGAAAAAGACAAATATATTGCACGTAATGTACAATTCCTAAATCTACATATTTTCAATGAGAACTAGTCAATGATTCAAATATGAGGAAAGAATGTGGTAGACCAAATAATAAATGCTTATGTAATGGGAATATATTAAATGAAATGAAATTTATAGGAAATTCAAATTAATAAAGACTATATCATGAATAATTAACTCTTAAAAAGTACTCATTTGATAATATTGCCCAATAAATTTTCTTACATGGTCCAATTCACGACTTGACTATAGTTAATTATAATTAGAAAGACTTTTAAATTTAAATGTAAAAAAAGTGTGTAAACCTTGCTAGCTAGATATTTACAATTTATTATAAGAACTTTCGACTCAATTATATAAATTTTATAAATTTGAAGAGAAAATTAAACTATAAACGCTATGATGAATAGTTACTTTCTTAAGATTTGTTGATATATATATAAGAGATTCCATGTATCTTCCTGCAAAAAAAATCTAATATTTTACTCTAAAAATTTGGAAAAAGCTTTGCATAATGGTTATTTTAGGGCATGTGAAGAAATTATCCAATGATTGAAACTATATATAATATATATATCCTCTCGATGAATAGTATCATTTTGTGGAATAATGTGTCATCCAACTAAGGATGAAAATATCTGGAAATATCTCCGATATTTCCTAATATTTTCATTTATTCACATGATTGATGCAATCGATATATCTCCGATATTTTCATTTTTCCACATAAAAACGTGAAATTTTGTCAAAATATCGGTAAAACTTGATAAATATCGGTATCCATTTCAATATCGGTGGCTTCAATACAAATTATAGGAAAATAGGTGAAATATCGGGGAATATCTGTGAAATATCGATAAATATCAATATCGATTTCGATTTCATGGTATAAATTATAGAAAAATCGATGAATCGATGGTTTCATGGTACAAATTATAGAAAAATCGGTGAAATATCAAGGAAATATCGGTAAATATCGAGAAAATATCGGTAAATAATATCGGGAAATATCTGAAAAATGTTGATAAATATCTATAATCGACACCGATATTTCCACGATATTTCTGTGAAACTAAGATACCGATATTTCCATCGAAACCGAAATTTTCATCCTTGCATCCAAGGATGAACACACAGAAAAACATCGTACAAATATATGTGATGAAAAAGAGGATACTATAGCATTCAACAACTTAACACAATTGGGATTGGACAAATTAATTTTATTAAAGAGAAAAAAGATAGTTTTATTGCCCATGGGTTCACCAAGGGCCTAAATATAAATTTAGAAGAACAACTAGCAAATTCTAGACCAACATTTATTAGGTTACATGTACTGCATGAGTACTACTACTAACCTGACCCCACCCCCAGGAAAAAAAAAAAGGAAAAGCGAAAAAAGAAAAGAAAAGAAAAAGGATAAATGACAATGTTTGTTTATAAATTAAAATAAGGTTTGATTAACTTTCAGATTTTTCATGGTGACTTGATATATGAATAATTCACTACATCATGTCCACCAATTAAATAAAATATACATAGTTATAATATAATAAAGAAAATCAAAGATATTTCAAGATTCAAGATTTGTTTTTCTCACTTGAACCGATGAAGCTTCTAATATATATATATATATATATATATATATATATATAATTTATTAAATATTCTAAGTAAGTATATATATATATATATATATATATATATATATATATATATATATATATATGCATCTTTTAAATTCAACCATATCCATTTTTGTATCATTAACTTTATGGATTTTATACTGATCCTTAATTTTTAATTTTTTTCAAATTTCATTCTAATTTTAATCTGTGTTAAATGGCAACATGGACGTTTATCATATGTATGTAAAGCTCCAAATGTAGATTTCAATTGCATGATAGGAAAATGGCTGATTTAAATGACTCTAATCTGAGAGATGTTTATTACACAATCATTAAAAAAAAAAAATTCTATGTTCTAGATCAATTTTTCCATCATACAATTATCAAATTTCAATTTAGGATGCCACATCAGCACGCCAAACATCAATGTTAGGAATTAAAGCATGTAATTGAATTTTCCACTAAGATCAGATTGGAATTGAATTTTTTTTTTATAGAAACATGTATATATAGTTAGCTATGCAAAATGGATAGGACTAAAGCTCTTGGATGGGAAAATGATTATCTTAAAAAAAAAAAAATTACATTGCATATGGTTTTTGTGATAGGTAAAAAGTGAGGGGTTTGAGTGGAAGATGAAAGAGAGAATGAGAAGAAGGCTTAGGTGCCCAGCCCAATGAACAAAAGTCCAACCCAATGTCACAAAAGCCTTATTTTATTTTAATTTAAAATTGAGCAATCCAATTGACTTCTTATCTTAATTAATCTTAATTTAATAAGGATTGTCCACTCAGTACTGAACTTCTAATTAAACCATGTAACGCTAAAGATATATACAAATCTATAATTAGACATCCAATGACTTCTCCTAAGTTTAGACTATGACAGACATGGTGACGTTAATTGATAAATATATAATAATTATCACTAATATAATAGGCACAAAGTAAAGCCATTTATATAATAATGTATTGTAATAGTTTTTATATATGTGTTTTCATAATTAATTTGGATTCACATAGGATTAAAAATCCTTTTTTTTTTTTTTGGATTTTGGATATCAAAAATCATGTAATAATTAACAAACCAGATATGACTACCAAAACACAATTAAAGTTAACCACATATCATTAATCTTGATCCTTACTTGGATCTAAGTAATTGCTTACCTTATCCAAAAAAATAATCAGAATAAATATATATTGACGTGATAAAGACACACCATTTAATCTAGCAAGGAGATTAAATTAAAATAAATAAATAAAATAATATAACAACTGTTTTGCCGAGTCCCTCCCATGGTCAGAGAGAAGGGGACAAGAAAAATTGAGAGAATTGAGGGAGGGGTATTTTCGCCAGCCGACATAAAATTCTTGCTACGATTCGTTTCATTATACAACAATCTTTTTTTTTATTTTTTTATTAACAGATTTAAAAGCAAATATATATTGCATTTTAGTGTGTGTATACATACATACATATATATATATATATATATCAATGTGCATTTTATAATATATTATAAAATGTACTGATGTAAATAATAATATTTTCTTATAATAAAATCGATAACAATATCATTTTTGTCTTCAAGATTATCGATTACAAATTTACAATCTACAAATACTCTTTTTTTCTTTTTTCGTTCTTATTCAATCTTTCGTTTCCTTATTCATTTAATTACAAATAACCTTATAAAATCTAACCTAGTACTTATCTGATAAGTCCAACCTCGTGATTGATAGATATATCGACCAATATTTATTTACGATTAAATTTTGTTCTCCACCAATCTTCACTAAAAATGAATATTGCCTACTACTCATTATTATAATTAATTCTTATTTTTTATCATATATTTATTAATATTCATTATTTCTAACAGTAATTTTTGAATGAAATATTTCATGGATTGATAACATTTAATAACATTATAAGGAAAAAAAGAATAGAAAATTAACAAATAAAATAATGATTTGAAGGCAATAAGCACTGTTTAGAGAACAAAAGCCATCAAATTCAGAGAAAATATTACAATGTTAGTATCCACGACCATAATCTTATTTTCACAAATTCATATAAGTGTATGGATAGTTACTATAAAACAGATCTTCACTATTCTCGAACAAAATCTTATTTTCACAAATTCAGTTAAATATGGATTATGGATTTGATCCGTTCCAAATGACTATATCTGTGAGACGATAGCATATAACATCCACTCAAAAAATAAATATAAAAGCTAGTAAAATAGTACTTTGAAAAAGTCGAATCCAAAAATGTTTAGTTAGTTAAATCACATACCAATTTCCACACACACAGAAACACACAACATACACTATATATATGACCCACTGCCATTAGTTTCTGTTTACCGCTGAAACAACTGTGTAGAGTGAAATTGATTCAAGTTCTCAGAGTTAAATTACTCTCTCTCTCTCTCATCCATATATATAGCAGCAGTCATCTGTATAGTCTTTGTCAGTGAATTATAGTTATTAAAGAGTGATTAATTGGAAGGAGAAGTAATGAAGGGCGATTGATGGTAGCCCTATTCTCTCTCAGATTGTGAAAAATAGGGAAACACAAGAACATAACAAGTGGATAACACTTCTTCAGCACCACTCTCTATCTCTTCTCTCTTTCTGATTCATTCTCACAAAAACACTCTTCATGAGATATTACCTCTAATACTTATCCCTATTTCCCTCAATCACCACGTTTTTTCACCACATCTTTCCCCGATTTTCACTCCTATTCAAATCCTGAATCTTTCTTCAACTCCTTCCAATCCTCTCTCACTAACTCAGATTCACCCTAATAGTTGAATTACAGTTGGATAGGATAGAGCAGTTGCCTCTCTCTCTCTCTCATCCATTTTCTCAGTCATGAATGATTACTATAGAGAAATACAGGGCAAAACCGCTCATGATCCCTACTACAATCTCAACAAAAGCAAACTGGTTCTCGGCCCGGTTATCGTCGGCGCCGGGCCTTCGGGCCTGGCCGCGGCGGCATGCTTGAAGCAGAAAGGCGTGCCGTCTCTGGTAATCGAGAGATCTAATTGCATAGCTTCTTTGTGGCAGCTCAAAACCTACGATCGACTCAAACTCCATTTACCCAAGCAGTTCTGCGAGCTTCCACTCATGCCTTTTCCTCAGGATTTCCCCACCTATCCCTCGAAAGTGCAGTTCATCAAGTACTTGGAAGCCTACGCGAAGAGGTTCGAAATCAAGCCTGTTTTCAACCAGAAGGTGACGAGTGCGGAGTTCGATAGGAAAATCGGGCTGTGGAGGGTGAGAACAGCGGCGGAGGAGGGGGGCGGGGAGGCGGAGTACTTGTGCCGGTGGCTGATAGTGGCGACGGGGGAGAATGCGGAGGCGGTGGTGCCGGCGATCGAGGGGGTGGAGGAGTTCGGAGGAGAGGTGGTGCACACGAGTGGGTATAAGAGTGGGAGTAAATATGAAGGGAAGAAAGTGCTTGTGGTTGGCTGTGGGAATTCAGGCATGGAGGTCTGTTTGGATCTCTGCAATCATAATGCTAGCCCTTCACTTGTCGTCAGGGATACTGTGAGTCTTTTTTACACATTCCACTCTGTGTTTCTGTGTGTGTTTTTTCTTACAATTTTGTGTGTGTGCATGGGAGTGGGTTGTGTTGCAAAAGGAGGATTTGGGCATGACTGTGCTTGTTGTTTTGGAAACCCTAAAAAAGGTTTAATTTTAAGGTTGGAAATAGTCCAAGAATTATAACATGTTTATATTTTTTATTCAAAGTGGCTCAAGATTTTCAAGAAAAGTGAGAGAGATCTTGCTTTTTTTGAGCCCGTCTCTGCTACTTCAAGTTTCCAAGTCATGAAGTAAAAATATACGTCAGTTTCTCTCTCTAGTTGCAGAAAAAAAAAACCTCAAAGTTTTCACTTTCTTGGGATACTCAAGCATGCGCAACATTCGCTACAAAAGCGTTTGAAGATTTTGTTTCATAACTAGACTAATTAAAGATTACACTTTTTTTTTTTAGATTAATTTTGTGGAAATCCCATGTTTTAGGTATGGACTTTTGTTGATAGCTTTGAATCTGATGATGATTTTAGGTGCACATTCTACCACGAGAGATGCTGGGAAGATCAACTTTCGGGCTGTCCATGTGGTTACTCAAGTGGCTGCCCATGCGCCTTGTCGATCGGTTTTTATTGGTCGTATCACGACTTATTCTAGGTGATACGGGCCGGTTCGGGCTGGACCGACCCCAGATTGGCCCAATGGAGCTTAAGACCCTCTCCGGAAAAACCCCCGTATTGGACGTTGGAACCCTTGACAAGATCAAAAGTGGAGACATTAAGGTACAACTTCTCATCATCTATAAATATATCAATCATTGATTTTTTTTGCTTTGTTAAATAGTGTGACAAACACCACCAGTTTTGCCCAAACAATCACAAGGATATAAAGGGATTCTTTTTTTGTGTTGAGATAATTGTGTTTTAAAGATTCTGTGGCTGGTCTTTTCACGGAAATTGTCTCATTAATTATGTTATAGGGATGAACTATTTAAAATTTTGTTTTTTCTCACCTTTTACTGTTCTTTGCTATATATATATATATATATATATATATATATATGTTTGAGGGCTATCTTTTATAAGATTTTGATGTTGTACAGTACTTAAATAGTAGTCATTATTAATTTGTTGATGAAATTATCAATTTTATTCCATACCATATTACAATCTCGCCTTGGTGAAATAAAACACGAAGTTATAGTGATTTCGAAGGACTAATTAAAATGCTCGTGTTTTTCGTGTATAGATATGCCCAGCGGTGAAGAGATTAAGGCATCAATCAGTTGAATTTTTGGATGGAAGAAGAGAAAATTTTGATGCAATAATTCTAGCAACTGGTTACAAAAGCAATGTACCATGTTGGCTAAAGGTACTGCTACTTTCATAGTCCATTTTTTTATATGACATGGTTTCTATAAATCTATAATACGTTAACAAGTTCAAAGTACTAAAGAAGAAAAGACATGTGTGGCTAACATTGTTTTTCCCTTCAGGAAAGTGAGATGTTCTCTGAGAAAGATGGCCTTCCAAAGAGGCCATTTCCGAATGGGTGGAAAGGTGAGTGTGGGTTATACGCGGTGGGGTTCACGAAACGAGGCCTTCTTGGGGCATCCATGGATGCTAAGAACATTGCAGAAGACATCGAAAATCCTTGGAATGAATTCATGGCTAAAACATATGGTCAATGATGATGAAGAAGAAGAATTGTGGTGGCTACCAAATGATATATCTTATTTTGTTCGTTTTTTGGTAACCAGATGTCCAAATTACGCCCGATTTATTTTGAGGAACGTTGGCCCTCCTCCCGGTTCGGGTAGATTTTTACACAAGTAGGATTGACTTGAACCAAGAAGTGATAGAAATGGAGAAATTTTGGGGGGTACTAATGTTTGACATAAAAAGGTTGGTAGCAAAGGAAGGTTTGAAAGGAGGAAGAGAAGTTATTATATGCAAGTTGGACAAAAGAGGTAGGATTTTAGAATGAAAAATGGGATGGGTAGGTTATGTATTGATCATCCTCAATACATTATGTACATTGACAACTTTCTCTAATTTAATAGGAATATATTGACTTCTAGTTGCTAGGTACAAAAAAAAAAGTGTGTTATTTGGATTTTTAATTAGTGAGAAATGAAATTTTCATTTTTTTTTCCCTTGTTACCTAATTTTTGAGATTGATGATGATTGTGTGTAGCTAGGAATGTATGGAATTGACTTGAAACAATACAGTGAAGCATAATTAAAACATGATGGTGAAATACTGGTACCAAAATTGTATATGATCACTAGGAGCAACTCATTTAGTGCAATTTTAAAGACTTCTGCCAATTTGGATGGGGAAATGATTGCTATCCCCAAGTAGTAGATAGGACCACTACAATTAAATTAAACCAATGTGCCTGATTGTGCCAAAAAAACTGGTATACTTAAGACTTTTATTATTGTGGGGAAGAAATATAAATATCGAGTTTTTCACGGAGTTATAAAAGCTTTGCACGAAGTTATAAAAGTCTCATGAAAAATGAAAATATCCCTCCAAGATTTACCAATTCTTTGACTGCTCAAGGGTCAAATTGAATCTTCTAATTATCTAATCCCACATCGTCCTAAAATTAAACTATATTCATTATAAGAACAAAATCCACTTATCAAGTGGACATATTCTCCCATAAAGAGAGATTAAAAAGCTCCCAATAGAGAGAAACAAATAAAAACTTACTAAAAGAATAAAGAAAAACGATTGAAATATATATAACTATCATCAGCTTAATATGAATACGAAGCTTCTTCCTTTTTTTTTTTTTAATAACCCTATTTCAAACTTATATCTGATTCTACCCTTTTAAGTTTTTTTTTTTTTTTATTCAATGAATATATATATATATGTGGGATATGATCCATCAATATTTGGCACTTAAACAATTAAATTATAAAATATAAAAAAATCCCAATATAGCATATCTTATCATTAATAAAGTATCTCTTTTTAGGTCTTCTTTCTAATTGCATTCATAAACTTCCACGTTTCGATTGTAGCTGATGTCTTGGTGGATTGAGAAGGTTCAATAATTATATAATAAAATATCATCTGTAATCATTGCCTCATTCCGCAATTTAAATTAACTATAACGAATCTAATTAATTATTTCTAATCCAAGGTAGTTACTAGTTAACAGCTATATATAAATAATGAATATTCTCCTAATATTAGCCAATAAAAATTATATTAGATATAGTGTTTGTGCATTAAGTTTAAATAAACAATTAATAGGTGATAATGAGGGGTATGATTGTTAATTGCTTTTTAAAGTAACAAAAAATAATTCATTGAACCTGAAAATACCGATATCTCATGGTGTTCTTCTTTAAGGCAGAAAGCATGTCCTTTAATTGCGTTTAAAATTGCAACTTTTTAATTAACAAGTTGCAAAACAAAGTAATTTGCTTTTGTAAAATAATTATGGCTGATTATTATTCTTGGAAGTAAGTCATTTTATTTATGAATATTTCCCAATTAAACCATTCATTCTTCCTTTTTTGCAAAATATATATACACTTGCATTCCAATATATATATTTTTTTCATATAACATTTTCCAAATACACTTATTATTAATTTCTTCTCTCATAAATCTTCTCCTAAAACACCCAAAAGCCATCCCTCAAAATTGATTAGCTATTGATGGCTAAAAAGGGGAGGAAAATGAAGTAGTAGGCCTATGCTCTAACAATATTTTGGATTTTAAGAGAAAATATTAACAATTATAGTGGGCTTGCTATGCATATTAGGCCCAATTTACAAATATAAGGATTAAAGTAGTATCTGGTCTGTGCAAGCTTTGGAGCCGCCCATTAGTGAAGAATTGTACATTACAATAGTGAAAAGATCAATGCATGCTTGCACTTCTTCAACAACTTTTGCATGCCTACTTATATAAGCATATGCAAAAGGGTAACTTATTCCCCCCCCCCTTTGTGATGGGTCATTTTTGCGCTTTTTCGAATATTCCTTCATCGCAAAGTTATTTTTTAATTAACTGTATTAAAAAAGCACTTATTTTTCAATCTCTTAAAACTTTGACCATATTGGCATGTACGCATGTTTCATGTCATATCATTATAAGTTACGTAATTAATCAGGAATTGTCCCTAGTGATCAGTTTCTCCCTATGAACTCGACCTGACTACAACTTGTGATGTCGGAGGTATAAGGAATGAAATTAAACCTAATCAATTTATTTGAGATTTCCCAATCACCAAACCCTAATTTTGGTTTTAGAAATAAAATCTAGGGGTGAAGTACTTGGGTACTTTTACAAAAAAAAAAAAAAAAAAAAATATATATATATATATATATATATATATAGACCACAAATAGTGGTCCTAGCCCTAGTTCTAGACTTCTAGTACGTACCATGCATTTGATCCACAAGGTCATGATGGGGGCACTCTCATATATATATATATATATATATATATATATATATATATCCCTCTTTACGTACGCACACATGCTGCACATGCAATCTCATCAAACCATCCAATTTCTTTAGGGGCTTTTTTAAATTTTAGTTTTTGAATAAAATAGTTTTTATCTTAATTATAATTAATTTCTAGTGGTCCTAAATGTGAAATTTTGTTGACGTAGTTGCATTATTAGATATTGTACGTAAAATGTGTATAAATTAGTGGGGGATGGACGGACCATATTTAATAAAATAGAATAGAGAGAGAGAGAGAGAGAGAGAGAGAGAGAGAGAGAGAGAGAGAGAGAGAGAGAGAGAGAGAGAGAGAGTCGACGTCAGATCGGGTGGATGGGGCGTGTAATTTGTCAATCATCATTCAAATATTCTTTATGTGTAAAGAGTACAATATTAATGATTGGGATTAATTTTGTCATCCTGGTTACGTTTATTCAGAATGTCTGTCATAAATCAATTAATGTTTGATTTCTCTATTTGGAACTATATTGTATAAATATGCATACATATACAACAAATGACAAAAATCAAGTTTAGTTCTATTTCTGATTACAATAATTCGTAAGTGGTTATGTTAAACTAAAAATATCAAGAGTAAGTCTCTTGTGAGACCGTCTCACAAAATTTTAATGCATTGTGTGAGACGGATCAACCTACAACTCAATTACCCACCATCCAAACCCTATAATTAACATGTTATTTGTGTTGATGGGACTCCGTCTCACGGAAACTATTCGTGAGACCGTCTCACATGAATTTTTGTGAAATATCAATTATAATGATGTATGTTAATTTCAATCATTTTTCAATAGAATTTTATAAAATTTGTTGAAATTGGTATGTGGTCTAGAAAATCTGGGATTTCTGTCATATGGATGCCATGACGCTATTTTACTAATTAATTCGAAAAACTATCTTTCAGAATTTTTTCTTTTACAATTTTCTTATCAAAGTTAACAAGATGGTGCATAAGTGGCTGAAAATCTCCAAAGTTTTTGATCACATGTGAGTTATGTGTAGATTTCCAGTTGCATTTTAAAAATTATGATATAAATTATTGAAATTGGACAATTTTTTAAACTACATAACTAAATTTGATATTTGTAATTTAACATGACTATTTTCTTATATTATTTAGTTAGCATGATTAAAAATAATTTTGTTCTTCCGAAAAGAAAAGGAGTATAAATTTAATTAATATGTTTGGATATCAAATATTACACGTATCTATATAAAAATATATATGTATGATTACATTAAAAGTGCTTGAATTAACATATTAGCATTGACTCCACCGATCAGCCTTCTTCAACCTAGGGCATAAACGTTACAGTAATTTAAATTTAATTTTCATATTCCAACTTCTAATATTTTATTTAAATATATTATGCGGTCCTCCACGGGTTGTAAATGCAAAAGCCAGCAAGGGGTGGAGTTTCTGACAAGGATGCTGACAGGGCAATTAGTGCCTTGACTTTGACATTTTGCCAGATTGTTTGGGTATGCTCTAACTATATGATTTTTATTTTATATGGTTTAGTGAGTCATAGTTGTCAAGGTTGGGTGGATTTTCTAATCATCTATGTTTCTATCCATAAATATATTTACTATTATTTTTTTGGATAAAAATATTCTTTAATTTGACTTAAACAAATATAAGGAAACATTTTTATACCCACTAATTTCTATGAATATTTTTGTCTTTTAAATTAAAAAATGAGTTGTTAATTAATTTTTTTTAATTTAATATATAGTATCATGTATTTCAAGCATGAGCTCGGATTTCTATAAAAAAAAAAATTATTGCATTTTCTTTTGTACAATTATAAAAATTTCTTGAATGTTGTAAACATTCACATTTTTATGTTTTTTTCTATGAATAATTTTTTTTTGATCCATTTAAAAAACGCGATTCAAACCAATTATTTTTAGATATTATTATAATCTATGTTTGGAACACGTCTTTGATGATCGTGAGTATCCCATAGATTGTTGGTGTGGCATCGACGTGTCATCTTTGTTTTATTACCTCATTAGTAGGAGCCACGGATCACATGCTCTCAAAAGTGTACATTTGACAGTCCTTTATATATGTAATTGTATATATGTGTGTACAGTATTATATACTTTAATTATGAATGACCAATATATATTGAGTATATTTCAGTCAAAGTTAATGATACACGTATAATTTTATTTTGTATTTATGTATTTGATTAGGCCAAAGATAAGATAAGGGACGTGTAGGAAAAGAGCAGTTGCAATTAGCTAATTATCAATTCAATTTGCTATTCCATCAATATATGTCCTCATTTTTATTTCTATTCTCGTCTTACAAACGAGTGAATTTCATTACATACCCTCAACAAATTGTATGGAGCAGTTGACCCTTTAAACTAGAAAGAAATGTATTTTAAATATTCGATTCAGTTCAAATTCAAATTCTGATTATAATTGATGACAAGAATGTCAGTGAAAATCCAATTCTGAGTTCATAGATCATTTTTTCTTCTATACAATGAAAACTCTTAATTTGGAACGCCATTTCAGCATTACTTACATTTAAGTCGATAATCATCATCAACAACTCAATTTTTGACTAAAAACAAACCAAAATTGAAAATAGAGAGAAGCAAAGTTACATGATCAAAAAAACAGAAAATTTCTCCAACGTGAAATATAGATCCTTGGATTGAAATAATTGAATTTGCAAAGTGGCCCACAAAATTTCCAGTATCTTTGGGGTAGAGAAACCCTTTATACATAACATGCAAGAAAAGATGAAAACGACATATCATCATCATCTTCTTCACCATAATATCATGAATGATCAGAGAATGTGCAGATCACTCAATTTCTCTCATCCCACACCCAATGTGTTAATTTGTGCGTGCAAAATAATATTCCAGGGACCAGCTAGCCACTTTTATTTTTACTTAATAGTTTCACAAAAAAAAAAAATTTGAAAAGTCCATTCTCAATCATATTTTCTCCACTAGATTCTTTAAAGTGCAAAAGTATGAGTTTTAGTGTCCCAAATTACACCTAGAAGAAACGACTACTGCGTGTCTTTATGTCGTGTGTGTGTGTTTTGAAGTAAATATAGTGGAGTACCTATCTTTCTTTCTTTTGGATCTCTTTATTTCTCAATCTTGAAGATTCTTATCTCTCTATATCTTCCCTTTACAACCCTACCTTTTCCTCTTCTATAGAAAACAGCCAATCCAATGCTCAAAAGCTTTCTTTGAATTATGTCTCTTACAATTTCTTGATTGGGACAGCTCTTTGAGTAACATGGAATCTAAGTATCTGAAGATAAACAATGTGCAATTTTCCGAAACAAACATATAGAATATTCTTCTCTAAAAGTATCTTCTTACCTGATCATCAATAAAAAATTTGTTTAAATTTAGTTATTCTTTGATGAACCCTCAATATTTAACCACATTCCTTCTAATCTACTTAATCTGTCCACGGCTGATGTGTCAGATTAATTTTAGAGGTGAAATCATTACACAGACATGTTAAGAGTTGTCTACGATGGACATTTTAGCATTTTCGTTTTTAGCCATCCCTTAAAAAATCATTCTTTTGCTCTTTTAACTTTTGAATTTTTTAGACATATTGATCAATTATATCTTTGGAATCGGATAGGCTGATAGATCTTAGAGTAATATGACCTCAATTTTGATGGTGGATGTAAGAAGGGAAAAATGTGTAAATTTAGCTAGCTAAAAAAAATAATGAATGTTGAATTGCAGGTAAAAAGAATTATTTTTATCATATACCTAAAAATGAAATTAAAGTGGCCCTATTTCTTATTTATAAATTTGGGGCGATTTCTAATTTAATGAAGACAGCCCTTTAAAACTCATGAGACAAATGCAGTTCTTTTTACGGGTTGTTTGGCTATCTAAAGCATAATTTGTATTCTTACTAATTTTCCTTTGATAAAGATTTTTACTATATCTTGTTTGGTTTATTCCAAGAAAGATGGTGCAAGGATTAAATAAATTTATGCTTGTCTGCATTTAATTCACATGGCATGCACTTTGTGTTAGAAGATTTTTCAAATTACTTAGGAAATGATTCTTTCCCTCTTTCTTTTTTGACCCCATTTTCGATCATTATTAATGCGCTTTCACTCTCTTTGAGAATATTTTCCTCTTCTGTTTTTCCTATTTTGGGTTTTTTTATTCTTTCATTTATTTAAAAAACAAAAAACAAAATTCTAATTTTAGGCAGAGTTTGTTTCTTTTGTGCATTGATTCACATAGATCACATCAGATGCGAACATGAGCATTCGAACAACCATTCTGTATGGACAGAAGAATTTTGGAAAAATATAGTCTATTATTTAAAAGTTATGCCAATGGCATAAATTCCTTTGTTAAATTCAATTCAATTCAATTCTTGAAAAAATACGAGAGGTTATCATTGAAAAATGAATAAAAAATATATACATATATAAATTATTAAAGAAAAATATCCCAAACATCTTTTGTTTTTCTTTTTTATGGAACAAGAAAGTCTTCTTAATTTTTAGGGTTATGTCCTATTTGCATATCAAAGTTGACATTTTATAAAGTGGCAACTATAATTTACCAAGATTAATTGGTCAAACCCCCACACGATATTTCGATTGTGCAACCTTAGGTTTTTTTTAATTACAAAAATTTATATGAGACTGTCTCGTGGAATTATTCCATCAAACAGAAATCTTAATATCCTCTACTTAAGTTAGTTTTCACAAATCGGTTTCTAACTTATGAAATATGAGTAGCACTCCTATGCACCTGATGTACACATGCACTTGGGTCAGGTCCGGGCGCGGGTTGATCCGGATCCGGGCACTTTTACCTTTTTTTTTTGTCTTGACCTCTATGTTATGTTAGTCGTACATTTATATTATATTAGTCATACATTTATGTTGTATTAGTCATACTCTCATGTTCATATATCATACTTTTATTTAATACTTTTAACTCTAAAAAAATCCTAATTTCGCCAAAATTTGTACATGTTTACCTTTATGTGATAATGCTCATACTTTTATGTGATATTATTTATACATTTATATCACATAGACATACCTTTTTGTAATATATAAAAGTACAACTAACATAACTAAAAGGTATATCTAACATAACTAAAATGTATGACTGTTATAACTAAAATGAATGATAGGTTAATATGTTTATCTAAAAAAAATGCTAAGATACAGCTAGTCTTACAAAAGGTATGACTAACATAACTAAAATGTATGACTAACACTACTAAAATGTATAGTTAACATAACATAAAGATCTGGCACCTAGAAACATGTTTGGGTGGATTTTGTCTGTGACTTGATGGCACGTGCAGGCGCATACAGGCGCGTGGCGGACCAAGTCGACCCAAGTGCACGAATTTAGGGTTCGTACATCAGATGTACAGAAGTTTTTGTCATGAATATATGATGTAAGTTGACCCATCTCACATAATTAAATCATTAAAAGATTGCGTAAGAGTAATACATTTATTTTCATACATGATAAGGATTCTTGTATTTATAGTGAAATATACTGTAGTGTTTAAAAGAAGAAAAAAAACTCTTCCAAATATGGGAAGTATATATCATATAATATCGTTAACTTAAAAGTGCTAGCTTTTCCCGCCCATGGTTTTGCTAGCACACATACCAAAAATTCATATAAAAATTAGATTCCTTATCATCAAGAATCCAAAATCTTTGTTATCATCTTTGACTAACTTCTTTTGTTGAAGCATTGAAGAAGGTAAATTAATATATTTTTCCTATAAACTTGGAAAATTTCATTAAAGGTTGGATCTACACGTGGCATAGTGATTTCATGTACATTTATTGATCATGGTAAACATTTTATTACATTTTTCTTATTTCTTATTTTATTTTAAGCTTGAATTGAATAAACTAGTATATAGGTCATGTGCGATGCACGGATATATAAAAGTTATTATTTGGTGTTTTGATATGAAAATGTTGAATACAAAATAATATATTAATATATTATTTGAGATTAATTTCAATATAATATGATACTCGTGTGAAGCATAACCATAAAATTTAAATATTTTGAGTTTAATGTGAAAATGTCAATTTACGAAAAAATCAAGTTCTTAATAATATTTCAATTTCATTTGGTAACTCGTGTGATGCATGGTATATAAATTTCAAATGTTGTAATTTTTGATATAGATACGTTGACTATGTACAACAAACGTTGATTATTTAGAATATCTTTTAGATATAACAAACCTTTTTTTAAATATTTTTTTTCAAAAAAGTTTCATCATATAGCCATATGTAATAGAATGTCAAATAACATTCATTCTCCAATTACATCCTCTATCAACCCCACCCCCACCCTCACCCTCACCAAAGAATTTTCATATATTTGTCAATATTTCGACATGATTTAACTTTCTAATATTCTCACTTGAAAACTTGAGTATGATGCTCATAGTCATAATATTATCATAAATTTTGACGATTTACTGAAGGAACAAACTTATAACATATTGATGGAGAATATTAAATAAGTGTTTCATTATATATTAGAATGTATTAATTTCATTTTCCAATCAATACTATGTACATTTTTTTAATTTTGCATCCTAATTTTTTTTTTCTCCTATCACAACCCATACTACATGTTTTGTTTACTTTTGCAACCTCCGACCAATATTTTCCTGCGAAAAAAGGCCCACGTGATGTTTATGTGCTAATTGAGGGTTATTTTTGTTATTTCATAAGTCATTAATTAACTCCCACTCCAAAAGTGAATTTTGCCCTAATTTTTCCCACATTATTTTTGCGAATTGTTTGAGTAGATGAAGATTAACAGTGAGGTTCAAACAAAAAATCAGATCTCTTTGTCATTGAAAATAGTTGATGAATCAAATTTACTGAGGTCTTAGAAGTCCAAATGACGAAAATAACCCTCAATTAGCATATGAAAATCACATGGGCGCTTTCTCGCCGAAAAATATTGACCGGAGGTTGCAATAGTAAAAAAAAAGTATAGTATATGATGTGATCGGAGGAAAAAATAGTTTAAGATGCAAAATTAAAAAAACGTACATAGTACATGTTGAAAAATGTAATGAACCCTATTAGAATATATTTGTTGATTTTGTTATTAAAAGTCTAATTAGAGCTATACAATTGCATAAATCAAAATATAAAAGTGTATCTTAAATTTTAATAATGACTTTTTTTTCAGTTTGTATATTTTTTTGTTTTAGATTCCATTAAGTATTATTATTTCTTTTAAAGTTCATAGTTAGTTTTCTATTTAGATTTCATAAAAAAAAAAATTAAGTTCATAAGTGTACTCAATTATTTTACATTTTTCAAATATTAAGATATTTTCTGGAGAACATATTAATTGTTCAAATTTATTTGTTTAATTTATTTATGCTTATATACACATCACAAATTAAAATTAATGTATTAAAATAACGAAATAGGTAAGTTGCTTGTTCTGTTATACTTTTATTTATTTGTAATATTGAAAAATATTGAATAGATTAAAAATTACTTAAAATATTTTTTTGATAAAAATTAAATAAAAAAGAAGTTGTTTTTATTCTAGAAATTGGTTGCGAATGACATATACAAATTTATTTAAAATATTTTAAAATAAAAAACATGTATCATTTAATTTATTATTTAGTGTATCAATCAAACATGTTTCAACTCATTTTATATTAATCTTGAATTTTTTGATATCTCATATTGAAATGTAGTTATGCAGTCAAATTTACCAATTTATATATTATAAATTATATCATAATCATCAATTTATTGCTATTTTAATATTGTTAACCATATTTTTTAGTTACTTTTTTATCTATAAAAGTGGAGTTTTTTTTATTGAATTTAATTGTAATTATTACTCAATCAATCAATATATATATATATATATATATATATATATATATATATATATATATATGCGCGTGTGTGTAGGTGTAAAAAAATTAGAACATTGAGAATCACAAAATGACGTTTATTTTTTTACTCAATTGATGAGTAGTAATTAATTAAATTAACTCATATATATATATATATTAGGTGATAAATTAGTGGAGAAAAATAATGCTTAAATTTAGTTATACTTCAACTAAATAAGAAAAATGTGTGATTGGTTAATATGAGATAATTAATGATAGGTGCAGTTTCTATATGTAGAAGATCACACAAAATATATCTTCTATATTTAATAATTATCAATTATTAATTATTAATATATTACATATTTAGTAAGTGAAAATGAGCGGAAAATTTATTTTCATTTCTATTTGTAGGGGGTAATTGTTATTATATATATATAGATTATAATAAGTATTGTTATATTATTATTATTAAATTATAAGTGTTATCCAGTTGTAGGGAATAATGAATATTAGCCAGAATTGTAAGTATGTTGAAAACAACCATTTGAATGATGAAGAAATGAAATAATTGTACATCTTGTCTAGATACAAAAATATAATTATAGATTTTTTAGTTCACGATTGAGATTAGTAATAAAATAATGTTCTAAATATAATCTAATTATAAAAAAAATTAAAAATTCGTTTGGATCACTATTGTATTATTATTATTATTATCATCATTTAAAATATTATTATTATTATTATACATATATATATGTATATATTTCGTCCATATATATAATGATTTGATTGTATACCATATATATTCATTATACAAAATCAATATTTTTGGAAATTACCATAAATTCAATTAATATCATAAAAAATTAAATATTTAATATTTAATAAAATTTCTATAATTAGGAAGTGAAAATGGGCGGGAAAACTTTTGACATTACTATTTTTAGGTGTAATTGTTATTATATATATATATATATATATTAGTATAAATTAATATATGAACCTTAATAAATCTCAAACTACCGGATTTGGCTCGACCCAATTGATGTACTGCCCTCTTCCCAAACTCATTAATTTAATGTAATGGTGATGAGATTAGAGAGATTGATGTCCCTCAAAGACTAAGAAAACCATGCATGTGATCATTAAAGTAATAGAATATTTGTTGTTCTGTAGAAAATAGTCAACCATGATTCTCACTTATTCTCACGTCATTCTAACTTCCAAGTTTAGCCTATATTCAATGTTGTTTTTATGACCTATTTTTGGAGAAGATATTTGGCAAAGTAGGCGAGATTTTGGTGATATTCGCCTACCATAGATAATAAATCAGTTTTCATGAAATCATTAAATAGCATACCGTGTATTCTAAAATAATTATTTGTTTAAGATTATTTTACATAAATTAAGAATTCATTTGATAGTTTTAATTATACGTATAAAATGATTATATTATCATACATTACATAAGCATAATCAATATATTTTACTAAATAAAGTTTAATATAAAAAAATCATTAATTATTTTTGTAATAAGAAAAGATAGATAGATAAATTAAAATAAAACCGATTTTCTAAAGCAACAGCTATTCGAAATCCAATTAGGTAAAACAGGAAAACAATAAAACAAATAAGTAAAATATAATTAGATTAAAAGAATAAGGGTGTTAAATGGATATAACAAAAAGAGTACAGGTCAAGGGCAAAACGGGAAAATAATAAAAATAGGTGGGCTAAACAGGAAAAAGAAAAATGCGGGCAAAACGGGAAAATAATAAAAATAGGTGGGCAAAACAGGAAAAAGAAAAATGCAGGCAAAACGGGAAAATAATAAAAATAGGTGGGCAAAACAGAGGAAAAAAATAATGCGGTGAGCGTGGATCGAACACGCGACCTTCAGATCTTCAGTCTGACGCTCTCCCAACTGAGCTATCCCCGCAATTATTAATAATAGTAAAATTCTACTTTTATAAAATATATATATAAAATGAAAAGTAATATCAAAAATATTAATATATTCCTGGTGGGACTTGTGAATTGAATTTTATATGATCTTTGATTCTAGGTTTCCTTGGAGCTTTAAGTCCAAAGAGTTTATTAGCCCACACAAACCTAATAGTGGGCTTCTTTTGGGCTAGTCATGACAATTAGGCATCGCTCAATGGAAAACCCAATACGCCAGATTTGGGCTTCGGAGTAGTCTCCCTCTGAGCTCTGTGCTTCATATCTTGGGCTAGTTCAATACAAATTGGCCCAATAATGAATCATTTGGGCTTCCGTAATTCACTGCATTGCTTTGTGTGGAATTGTTGGGCTTCAAAATAACATATGCAGGATCCTGTATTTGGACTTGTATTTATCTATCTTAAGGCCTGTTGAATTATATCTAAGAATGTATTCCCATTCAAGAATTTAAGTTTGGAAATTGCAGAGTGGTGTGACAATTTCAGTAGCTATTTATTCTAAATTATTCCAAGAATCAATCTAAACTATTTTTAACACAAAAATTAATATAGGATATTTCCACAGCAATAATTTCATAAGACGATACTTACTACCCACAAATCAAACTAAAACTTATTAAAAAAAAATTAACTGAGTTAAATCCGTCAGTTGATCTCATAGTCATAGAGTATTACTCTTTTGTATATCCAAATATTTTCATCCTTGGCTTTTTTTTCTTAATAAGTCAAATAATATTAAGGGGGGGGGGGGGGAATGGTACAAAAATAGGCAACTAAAAAAATGAAACACTAAAGTTGAAAATTAATTTCAGCATTACAATCCAACTGAAAATCAGAGAACAATACAATTAATGTACAAAAGAAGACTTAATTAAATCCTAAATGAAAGAAAGAAATTCAATTAGTGAACAAGGTTTGACAAATTTCAGAAAAAACATCAAAAATAATCCCATGGTAAGAAGGCGCATTCAACGACAAGAAAGAAAGCAGCAGCCTCTCCAAATCCTCCGCCGCAAAAATCTGTTTCTCCACAATCATCTCCACCATTGACGCCCTGAAATCGCTGTGAGGATCACTCGAGCTCTTCTCCACCGCGTAGCTCTCTCCGATCATCATCGACCTCTGATCCACACTCTTCCTCTTCGTTTTCCGGCGGTTCTTCGGGGTTTTCCGGTGGTTGCGATAGTACAGCTTCGTGGAGACAATGTCGGAGCCCAGCTGGTGCTCCGGCCAGGTCTTTCCACCGGATTTATTGGTGGCAGCCGTTTTGCGGCTCAAAACGGTGTCGTATGAAGCGAGGGAGGAGAAGGAGCAGCGGCCAGTCTCGTCGATGCTTTTCATCTCTTCGCATCTTCGGAATCTCCGGCTGGTCTTGAGGCGGAAGGAGTCGCCGGAGTTGGAAGATATGCTGACGTCATCATGTCGGGTTTTGACGTCATCGCTGCTGGTGAACCATCCGCTGTTGGAGGAAGAGCTGAGGTGGTTGAGAGAGTGTTTGTGAGGAGGGCATTTTGGTCCACGTGCATTAATATTGTTGGTTTTGGGAGAAGAGAGGTGGTGGAGAATATTATTGGGCTTGGTGATGGTATTAATGGAAGTGTCTGCAACATCTCTCAACTGGCAAGATGTGAAAGAAGAAGGGAAAAGCCGAGACACTTTCACCAGCAACTTATGCTTATCCATTCATATATTTCTCTTACACTTCTCTCTATACTTTTTCGATCTGCTCCCTTTTTATATATACATTTAGACACACAGTGAAGAGAGGACAGAGAGAGAGTTGAAAAACATAAATATAAGGGGTTTTTTTTTAAGTTGTTTGTATTGGATTAGTAGTCATTTATATTAGGCGATTAATTAGTAATTTGTGTTTAATTTAATTTTTCATTAAAAAAATCATAAGTTTCCTATCATTACTCAATTTATATTTATTGTGTTTGTGTATGTTTGAATGTAAGATAAGTGTTCTACAACGACGTTATGAGCAGACATATTCTACGACAATGTTATGAGTAGACATATTGTATATTAATTTGTATATGCTGGTAAAATAAGATCATCTGTTTCAAATAGTGTTTGTTTTTGTATTCTATGTTAACATATATAACATATGTATAATATTGCATTATAAATTTTCACAATCTAGTTTTATATATAGTATTGTATACTCTACATTGGATGAAATATATTGAATATTCTGCACATACATTATAATTAATATGTGTGCATGATTTCACTTATTTACAAATTGTGGATACTATTATTTATGTATGTCATTATATGTATCATCCGCAACATTTTACAGTTTAACGTAGGTAAAAAAATTACACCACGCAAAATAAATAAGTTGATAAAGTATTTTCTTAAATATATATAGTTGATTTGTTCCATAAAAATGCAATTCCAAATGTAAAATCAAGGGTTGAATCCTATTTGATATGGGAACAATTATTGCATACCATGTTTATTAATAGTCTAAGTGTCAATTCCTTTGGAAAATCATGGGTCACAAGTTGGTATAATGAGTCCATGTTGTGGTCACGTGATTAAGCAAATAATCACATAATAACACTCATACTCTTGACTTTTTTTCCACTAAATTTTATTCACGGACTCTTTTTTAAATCATATCTACTTTCCATATCAAGAGAATCACATTGCTTTCTCACGAATTCTCTTTTCTTCTTCTACTTCCATGCAAAGTTTCACATCATTGTCTTGTCTAATCCAAAAATAAAATTAAAAATCACATAATAAACAAAAAATCATCATGCATTTCTGAGTTATCAAGTATATGTCCACCCATTCATGAGGATTCAAGTACAAAAATTCGAAATAATTTTAAGATCCTAACAAGCTCGTCTAATTCCACCCACAGGTATAAATTGCATTATTATCAAAGAAATTACTAAATTAAATTCTCAAAGAAAATATTAACAACGGTTTATATAAAACCTAGAAAATCAATGAATGTGATAATAAGGGCATTATCCACATGATCATCATTAAAAAAAATAAAAAATCCTCTATTTTTAATATTATTATCTAAATGAAATGAATCAAATCAAACATATATACCATTAATCAAGTCAAATACAACTCGAGTTTGAATAATTGATTTTCTTACATAATATTTTGGGCTGTTTCCCAATTACCTTATCTTTTATGTTTTACTTTGATGGTAATAATGTCTATATTGAATATATATATATATACACACATATATATACTTTGATGGTAATAATGTCTATATATATATATATATATATATATTTGAAATTCAAATACTTTAAAAGAAATATATAGTATATATGATGAATATTTAAAATAGGAGTAAGGTGTGGATGCTATATTGGGAAAATTGCTCCTTGTGCAGCGGCGCATTCCCTCTGCAGTAGAATGTCAATAAGCTTCTGTCTTTTTCAAATTACCCAAATCAATAACAACAAACTATAATCTAATTTTTTTTTTTAAAACAATAATAATTGTTGGTTATCTTTTCTAGGCCACTGCCACAAATGTGTATGCATAATTATGTAGCACCAAAAACTCAACTATTATGAGCTGACTCTGATCATTTTAATTTCAGGATTTTATTTAGAAAAAAAGATATATAAAATAAAATAAAATAAAAATGGTATCTTGAGTTAGTGAGAAGGTTCCAAGGACACAGAGACAGAGAGTGGAGCAGAAGTTTAGTGTGTATTTCAAACTTGAAGTTAAAGTCCTACAAAAGCTACACGACATTTTTCCATTTCACCTTTCCATGCACGATACACAACCCCTTTCATCATAAGTCAATCACATTTTATTTCATTTACGACTTTATTTCCAAACTATTTTCTCTTTAATGTGTGTGTAGAATAATTCTTTTCTCATATTTTAATTTTTTTTTTATGATTTACAAAATACTAGAGTTAATTTTCATTATTGTAATTAATTTAATTTGGGTGTGTGTTGAATTAATCTCAAATTAAATTCAATTCAACATTTAGTTAGCCTTGTGTTTGATCAACTAAAATCGTTCATTTTCAATTGGATGGAGCAACTAAATGATAAAATTAAAGTTTTTATCTCAAGAAAAAAAACATATATGCGTGTTTGAGATATTTTTTCTCATTTTAGATTGATTTTTATGAGATCGTCCCATAAATTTAATCGTGTGAAACGGGTCAATCGTTAACCCACAATTAATATATGAGTTTGTAAAAGAAAGAATGAGTTTGTGAATAGTAGTACTTCCATCTTACTCAATTATCATCGTAAGATTGTCTCGTATGATTTTTGTGTTTTATTTTAAAAAATTATGATGTATTATTGAGAAATAGAGGGATATATTAGTTGGGGTCCTTCTATAGTACACCGTTGTATTACCCTATAGTAGAATTACCCTATTAGTTGTTCTAGTACTGTTATGCATGAGAGTGCAATTTGTTATGTAACAAATACAAGTTGTATGTAACGTTGTGATTTTCAAAACTTTGTAACCCAAATCCAACCAAAGGCTACCAAACAAAACTAGTTGTTTTTGGAAAATAATAAAATAATGGGACATTTAATTGTTACCCACTTTTTATATTGTCAGAAAAATACTGTGTTTTTCTCTTACTATATGTGTTTGAGTTTCAATGCTCTTAAACATTTTGACTTATTTCGATGCGATATATATATGTTGTCATAGAATTTGGGTCTCATTTTGTCTTCTTTATAATGTACTTATTCATCTCATGTAAAACCCAAATATAACCTACTCTCATTTAATTATTCTAACTATTGATTTTTATATGTGATTAAGATACACTAATCACGTGTATATGACATCATCGTCATGAGAATACATTTTTGAATTGTTATTTTAAAAATCTATTTTTAATAATGTCGTATTGCTGGTAAAGTTTAGTATAATGTGCCAAGATACTAGGGTTTTGGTGGGATTTTCGTTTTTGAATTTAAAATTTTATTTTGTTTTTATGGGTGTCATTTTTTGTCTCTCATTGCAATTTTCCTACGAACAATCATTTTCTTGATAGGGTACCGACTTCGGTAGCAAAGAAGAGCAATGGCAAGATTGGGACTTCACCTTCGTATTTCTCTTTTAAATAGTACCATTTATAGCAAACTTTATTCAATATTCTTCAGCCTAGTAATGTCCATTTAAATTAGAAAACAAAAAAGTGTTGTGTATTGTGTATAACTTATGGAAATAATAATTATATATTCACAAAAACTTATACTATTACTCTATGAGATGGAACACTGCTATCTACATCCCAATCAATTTTCTCAAGTCAATTTTTTTTTTTAATTATAAACTTTTCTGCCTCACAAATTAGAATTGTGGGAGGGTCTCACAAAATTCTCACTCATATACACTCATATATTTTTTTTAGTAATATTACTGTTAGTGATAGTTGATTGGATATTTGAATCCATAACTCAAATTGTAAAAAATAAAAAATAATGATAAGATAATATCTATCTTTCTTAGTATAATGTAGACAACCATGAGTTTTGCAACTCAAATTATAATTCTTTACTATAATTTGTTGATAAACAGATAAAGATGAATAACAGGATTTGAATCCTGAGTCGTCCCAATTTTTGTAGTATTCACTCCCCTACCTTATTTTAAAAAAAATATAAAAAAAAATTAAAAGGTAAGATTTTAATGGTTTTGCTCTAGAATATTGTTTTGGGCCTACCAGTTAGGAATTTTGGGCTACAATAATCTTGGAAGCTGGTACAGATAGAAATAATAATATGATGGGCTTTTGTGTCGGGCCCATTAATAAGTTAATGGGCGTGAGAGTAATGATCCAATAAGAAAGTCCAACAGAAATAAAGCCCACTAAGAAGCCCAACTCTTTGACATGGATGGTTGCCGACCTACTCTCTCTCTTTCTGTGTTTCGCTACTTTAATAGTTTATTTATCAGTAGTCACACGCGCAATGTGCGGTTTATTATTTATTGTGTTAATATTTATAATTTGTAATAATATAATGAAGTTGTATAAATTAATAGATTATTATAACATCTTTTATTATTTTAATTTAAAACATGTACCATATACAAATGATTTTTCATATTACTCATGTGCGTTACACGAATTATCATATGACTTTAATAATTTTAATTGTTAATTTTATTTTTAAACATTTTTATTTTATTTGATAATTTATATTTTCGTCAAATTAAAATTATTATATACAATAATATTTCCTTCAATTATAATAATTAATTTTTTCTTTTATATTTTTTATAATTTGTATATTCCACTATCACACTTGAATCATCATATATAGTTTTCTCACGTCATTTCTTCATTTATCTCTTACAAAATTATTTGTTCAATTTGTGTTTAGTGTACAAAGATAATTTAGTGGGATATGAGACAATAAGATTCGAAAGAACTTTTTTTTTACCTTTGAATGTTTAGCAAATTTTGTATTTTTTCATTTTTTCAATTTCATATAGATTTGAGAAATCATTATATTTACGATTTTTTATTATTCTTTTTTTCTTTAGACAATAAGACCTGGAAGAATTTTTTTACCTTTGAATGTTTAACAAATCTTGTATTCTCTTTTTTTTTTTAAGTTTTATATAGATTTTAGAAATAATTATATTTACGGTTTTTTCTTGTTTTTTTTCTCTTCATTATTTGTATATCTTGTTTTTTGTTTTCCATTATGCATCTCTCTTTTATTGAGAAATCACTATATTTTTTTCCATTTTTTTAATTTTACATAAATTTGAGAAATCAATGTATCTCTCTTTTCATCTCTTAGCTTTATATAGATTATAAAATAGCTTCTAGAGTAAGATTGATCTTTTTTAATTTTTATTAAAAAATAACTTATCAAGTAAGATTTACAATTTTTTTTTTTTATTGACATGATACTTTTAAGCAGAAAAGTGATAATCTTGTAATTTTTGTCAAGTTTCTTGCTTTAATATATAGTATAGATTGTTTTATTTTTCTTGTTTGTGGAGTTACTAAAATTAAAATTATAAAATATTTTTTCACATATCTATACAATCAAAATATTTGAACGAACAATATAATTTGTTATAAACATAACATTTTATTGGAATTTAAAATTAAATTATTGTACTAAGATTTGTCAAATGTTATCAAAAAATATCATGTTAACTTTCCATTAATGTTTCAAACTCTTTATAATATCAATATCAATCCCATACTAAAATATCCACCGATATTATCATCGATACTCGTAATCTAAAGAAAGCAGCAACATACACTCATCTAGATGTATTTTTCTTGAAAGAACATGTATGTAAATGAAGAGCATCAAAGTTCTCATCATGAGGAATATGTAATGAAAGCTAAACAACTAATTTACAAATGCATAAGCAAACACTAAAACTTGCAACAAATTTCCTACTTAAATTGTTCACAGTACAATTATCAGGAATGCAGCCACATAGACCTCAGATTATATTCAAGTAAAAATATGTAGCATGAGTGTGTTTCAAATATTTCATAGGAGGCAAAAATGCTTACATATCAACTGCTCTCTAACTCTTCACTTTCTTTCGTGTTCGATGCAGCTTCGAAACTTGCAAAGATGCGAACTCTCCATGAAGATGGTAATACCAGTCATCTGATTTCCTGAAATGTTAAAAACAAAATGTAAACATTAAATACAAACCAGTTGGAAAACTCTGTGCAATGTTATGGTATAACAAAGGTTTAAAGCATCACCTTTATAGAATTGCTTAATGTTTGAGCCAATAGTTTCGTAGCTGGGACATATGCAACAATATTTCATCTCGACCTTGATTAGTGACGCTACTGGTCATAATCCAAGGTGGTGCAGTTTGGAAGAACTCACGTATCAACTCTTGAAAGTTCTGCACGTTTTCTTCAGGCCTTTTCCCACCATTCTTTTTCTTTTTCCGTCTGTCACATTTGGTGAATATCAACGTCATAGGAATCTGAGAATAAGTTAACAAAGTCTCAATGTTATTATGATAAAACATACGAGATCGTTCAAACAGTGAAACAATGACACAAGAAATTAGTAACCTGATTTTCTCCCAACCAACTTGCATAGTCAAGATCAATCTTTTTAGCAGGAATGCTGGCGTCAATCAGAAGGAATACTGAGACGAGGCTGGGGCGGGTAAGGAAGTAGTCCTTTGTGAACTTGGCCCAGTCTGTTCGAACCTCATGTGGCGCAGATGCATACCTATTCAACACATATAAAAGGTCGATAATCCCACCAAATATCAACAAGTTTCATCTATGGCAGTATGATTCGTCATCATTTGACACACAAACATGCAAGAAAACATCTACAATGCTTTGGCTCTAATCAGTATAGCAGTATTCCCTTTCCTAAGTTTCCTCTCATATGGGGATAAAACAAAATCAACCCGAAATTTAAATGCTGAACCACCTTTCGCTATTATAGGCATCAAGCAATAAGGCAAACACCAGCAAAAGATAATTGGTTTTAAACAGTACAATTATAATAAAGGTATCTTCTGTTACCTATTCTTCTTTTTTTCTGTAATTCATTTTTTAATCATCCTTTTGTGAAAATGGCCCAATGTTATGCGACTCAAATTCTTGCGTGGACAACACAAATTTTATCGTGTACTCCTACTGTACATAAAAATGCATGGCATAGCATTGATATTCAGATACCTATAGCCACAAAAGTTTATATATTAAACTCTTACATTGTAAGGAATTTGTAATCTTATTCAAATGATAATAACCAACAACTCCTACTCATCAAGATGAACTCGACAAACATTAGAAACAAAGAGCTAGTTTTGTGAGTGGGTAAGCTACCCGTATCCTGGCAAATCGACCAAGTACCAGCTATCGTTGATACGGAAATGGTTGATGCATTGTGTTTTCCCTGCAAATCATAACAACCAATGACATTATTACATCAACATATTTTCAATAAAAGAATCCCACAATTAGTAAACAAAATCCCCTCTTTTCAGCCAAGTTGTGTTAAATTAGTAAAAGACAAGCACCAATTATCCACAACTCCTTCAATAACCTCAAAATCAAGAAACCCCATTACTCAATTTCAATACACATATAAACATAACACAGTAATAAGTGATGATGATGATAATACCAGGCTTTTTGGAAGTAAGGGCAAGGCGCTTTCGCCTAACGAGGGAATTCAAGAGCGATGATTTGCCGACATTGGAGCGGCCGACGAGGGCAAATTCGGGAATTCCATCGGCGGGGCATTCCTCAGTTTTGACACTGCTTTTGACGAACTCAGCATTGACAACCTCGACGCCATGTCCAGCATACTTGCCCAGCACGATATTGGAGCCCTTCAAAATTCTTGCGCTTTTGAGCGATGAGATTTCTGTCTCCGGCGGCACGAAGAGGGTGTCAAGAGAAAGCTGTGGGCTTTCTTGTTCTAGAGGCGGCAAAGGGGCGGCGGCGGCGGAGGTGAGGGTGGAGAAGTGAGAGAGGGGTGATACTACTAAGGGTGTGGGGGTGGTTGCGGGTTCGGATTCGGGTTTGGATAAGAGGGTGGAGGTGATTAGGTATAGTTTATGGGGCTTTGGGGATTTCACTTTGAATGGGGATAACAGAAAATAGGAATGGATTCTTGGAAGTCTATGGGTGACAAACATTTCTCTCTCTGGGTATTGGATTTCTGCACAAACTCCCTTTGCGATGTAATATATCCTGTCTAATATATTTATTTATTTTATCCCATCCAAAATATAATGGATAATTGCCTAATTATCTAGTCTCATGATCTCATCTCAATTAATAATTGGACTTAGGTTTCATAATTATTCACGGGGGAAAATGTAATTTTACCATCAAACTATGTCTAATACTTTCCATCAAAATGTTTGGTTGGCCCAATAACAAAATTTTAGAAGGTTTTTTTTTTTTTTTTTTTTGCAAAAAAAGAAAAAAAAAGGAAAAACTAAAGTTCAAAAGGTTACTTATGGATAATTAAAATAGGGTAAACCACTTAAAATACCACAATATATATAGATTGGAACAAATATACCACATCATATAACAAAGTGACAAAAATACCACTTTTTCAAATAAAAGGATTTTTGAACCTTTTGAACCCTTTGACCACATTTAATTTCATTTTGTTTTTACTACTTACAAACCATTTATACTAATTCCAATTGATGTTTAAACTCTAAATTAAATTATATATTCTACTCCAAATATTGATCGAATCTCGGAAAATATTTAAAAATCGATTTTCCACCGGAATAAGTATATAGGCTGGAATACTTTCCTCGTGCCGATACTGTCTAAAACACAGTGGTCTGGAATGTGTAACAATGCCACGTACAAATTCCCTTGGGAAAAAAGATTTTAACGTAAACATAAACGGATCCTGAAAATGGTATCAGAGCCTAGGTTTATTAAGAACTTTTATAATATTTATTATTGTTATGTAATTAACTTTGGTGAGGAGAATTTATCGCGAAAATATGGATCTGGACAATTGTCCAAGATGTATACCATACAGGAGATATCGTCAAATTTTGGCGATGTATGAACAAGAACACCGAGACCAGGTAACATATTGGCAAAACCAATATGTTGAACAAGAAGAAGCAGGAGCCGACAGGGAAACCTTGAGGCAATGCAAAAAGGGAGAAGAGTATTACATGGGTTTCCTTTGGGTGAACCAATGTTTATACATCGAACTCATAAACCTTCAGGAGATCGTTCATCTAAATCATTGATGACAGACGAGAACCTGAATGGAGCGAGATACTTCCAGATTCATCTAAGATCGGCCTTGATCTTAGAGAAATCTAGAAGACGGTGCAGAATTATGGCAACCGCCATAATCATTTACTTATACAAGTCCATCAAATCCAAAACCAGATGGAGATGATGGTTAAATATCAGAAGGAAACTCCTGAAATCCTTCATGATATTGAAAAAAGAGTCAAGAATTTGGAGGACAGACCAAGTGTTCCCGGAGGAAGGAAACGTATAGATTTCGGAACGGTTCCCTATTTACACCAAAAAGGGAAACCAACTGAAGTCATACGACCAATGACCCGAGATGAAAAGCTCATTGCGATCATCAAAGGAAAATCCATCATAAATTAAGATGGATATGGAAAGAATGAATCTTGAAGATCTACAAGAACTTGCCGAGTCTTTTGCAGGATTAGGTATAGTGGATCTAAAGATGAATACTGGAGATGGTTCAGCCTTGGTTACTCGTGACCAACATCCGAGACCACCTCCACAACCACCAGTAGATCCCAACGTTGCAGAGAGTTCAGGTTCACATCATGTGGATGAACCAATGCCGCACGCTGGAGATTTTACCACAAGAGGAGACCCGATTGTTTCGGGAACTCGACATCGATCCAAAAGGCCAGATCTTCAGAATACGCCTTATGGAAAGTCACAGCTTAATCCGATACATCCATATGGATTAATGCTAAATCTAGATATTCTAGATTTCAAAAATCGAGAAGTTCTTATTGATGACTGGGCAGCGTCAATGAGAATTGCAGCAGGAACGCTCGATCTTACAAAAGAAGGATTCATTTTACTCCTTGAAATGAGTCTTGAAGAATCTGTAAAAAGAGCGTGGGATATGACACCACCAGATATGAGAAACAATGTAACGGCTGGTGAGTCATTGAAAGGAATTGTCGATAATATGGCCAAATTATTCAAAATCCATTTTATCGGCATAGGCTATTTCGAGGGAATAGAAGAGGAAAAAAGAAAAAGATATAAACAAGCCCTCTACTGCCTCGAGTTACATGATATTTGTCATATTGACAAATATATCAAGTTATTCACCGAATACCGATGGAAGTCTAAGATGGATGACAAAGAAGCTTCGCAATTTTTCTTTGCGAAGATTCCGAGTCCCTGGAGAGAAATGCTCATCAGGGAATATAAGAGTGCAGACGATTTGGATACAGTGGCCAGAAGGATGTCTTTCCTAAAAGCCAAGCTATCTGAATTGTGCCACCAGACAGCACTCTATAAAAATTACAAGAAATTAAGAGGAATCAACAAAATGGTTCCTTTATGTTGCAAAGAAAATGACATCCCAACAATTGTGGGAGGTCAACCACGAAGGCATAAAAGGATGAAACAAAGAAGTCACCCTTATAGCCGTGGAAGCAACAATAACAGGCGGAATCACATATCTTCAAGGAGATCTTGGAGACCCAGAAGGATGTGGTCTAAACAAAAGGCTCGGAGTTATAAGTCAGGACAAAGACCAGCTCCCAGCAGGAGTAGAACCTCATCAACAGGTTCAAACCAAGGAGGTTCCAGCAAATCTATGGGAAGAAGAACTTTCAGACGTGCTCATACCAGAGCTAATGAAAGTTTCAAAGACTGTAATTGTTGGACTTACGGAGCAAGAGGGCATATCTCTACGGATTGCCCAGATAACCAAATGAGAGGTCTTAGACAGTTCGAAGCAACTCCAGAATTCGAGGAAGCTGTCTATTACCAAGATCTTATACAGATGTATCAATTTGATGATCTACCCTCAGATGAAAGCATCTATGAAGAAGAGATCTATTCGGATGATGGAAGTGAATCCACATCAGAATCGGAGTAAAGAAGAGATTCTTCAAACAATGAGAGAGGATATGTCAGGATTTCTCTCTCACACAACAGTATCTCATAAGACTCTCATGAGGATTATGAAAGAAGATCCAAAGCTTTTACCATTGGAGCTATGGAAAAAGCCTGGGATAAGTTTGGAATTCGAAAAAGAAAACACCAAATTATCCATATGGTGGGAGAATTCGTCATCCCAATGGAATTCACAAGTAACCTGATCGAGATGCAGTTGATTCCTTACCGAGAGGTTCAGGATATAAGGAATCAAGTTAAAAGAGAAGTTGCAAATACACTCTTCTGGATTCATATCGTAGCCATAAGAGTTATTATTAAGGCAACCTTCAAAGAAGGAATTGATTCGCCTCTCAATCTCGCCATTTTCGATAAGCGAATCTCAAATCTCAAGGATTCATGCCTTGGGGCAGTCACAGGAAATTTGTGTGCAGGAAAATTGGCATTCAATGTCTATCATAGAATTGCATACAATCTGGGAGATCGAGACTTTAACAGAGTCCTAACCCTTCATCAGGATTTCAAAAGAGAAGACTTGATGAAAGAAGGGAATATGCCCTACTCGATCACATACAAGATTTCCTATGCTCTCTCGAATTCACATCATTCAGATGTATTCTTGAGAAAGGAATTTATCGAAGTTCCAAAAATCTTCGACGATTTCGCTAAGGTGATCTTGCCAGAACTCATTGAATCTCCAACCATAAAGGAGATAGATATGAAAATACAAGATCAACCGATCTTCAATCGGAGTCAAAACCTCAGAATGGAGACAAAGAGAATGTCTTTCCAACAAGATAGACTAATGAGTAGTAGTCGTTGGGAGGAAAGAAGGCCTAGTACAGTTCAGCGAATCTCAGGTGTTTTCAAAACACAAGGAGAGCTGCAATGTCCAGAAGGCTGGAGAGCAGTTGAAGTAATATTTGATATCAACCAGAAGGATAATGTCTTTCCTAGTGATGTTCTATATTATCTCCAACAGCCGATAGTTGAAAGATTTCAAGGACACCTAAAAATGGGTGAAATTGAAGTAACTATCACAGGGATTGCAGGAAGACTCCCAGAACAATTAGTACTGGGTATTCACTTTCTTGAGGATCATAAGCCTTGGGAAAGACTACAAGATGGAATGGAATTTACAGTGGTTGATAAAAGATACAGGATCCGATGACCACTAGTCCATTCTCCATATACATCTCTATTGGGATGTTATATGCTGAATACAAGGCTGAATATTTCGCAGCCTATGTGGATTCAGGAGCAAGAATATGTACTGCAAAGTAAGAGGTTTTTCCTAAAAAAATGGGAGAAGATCTACCAGCCATTGCCGGAAGAGATTTCTCCAAAAGGATTCTTATCCTTAACAGAGGAATCAAACAAGCGGAAATAATGATCGGAGGCGCCGGAGATACCCCATGGTATAAGGTGAAAATGCCACCAATCTATTTCCATGATACCGGAGCAGATGTTTTGCTAGGAAACAATTTCCTACAAACATTTAAGCGGTTTACACAGGAAAATGAGACAAGAAGACTTATCTTCACAACGTTATGTGATCATAAGATTATTGTCCAGAGACTGCGGGAAGCATTTTACAGAAAAATGTCTTTTCCTTTTTGCAGCAAGCGTGGTGATGAAGTCAAACTTCGACATCCAAAGATGACGGATAAAAGAAGATTTGGTGATGCCTTATTATTCTTTCGACAATTTGGTCCGAGACAGAAGGATACCAAAAGAGTGGATAATACCTTGTATTCGTTCAGAAGACAAGACGAAGAACGAGTTCCTCCAGAGGCTATTGCAAAATTGCGAAAAGCCATAATGGAGAATCCACAGAGTGATATTACTATTGAAAAACAAATATCACTCGAGGATTTCAAGAAAAGGATCCAAAGGAATTACAATGAAGATCCTTTAGCATGGTGGGACAGAAACGAGCTCAAAGCATCCCTAAAGGTTAAACCTGGAAAGGAACATGAGTTCGTAAGACTCAAACCAATCCTGATGAATCAGAATGATCGTAAGGATATGCAGAAGATACTTAAGGAACATCTGGACCTTAAGTTGATTTCACCAGGAGTTTCTCCATATAGCAGTCCGGGATTTCTTGTGCGAAATCATGGAGAAATCAAAAGAGGTAAACCTAGACTTGTTATTAATTACAAAGGGATTAATAACATTCTGGAGTTTGATGGATATTATATCCCGAGTAGAGAACACTTGGTAAACTGTATCAAAGGTGCCAAGATATTCTCAAAGTTCGATTGCAAGTCTGGCTTTTACCAGATTAAGATGGAGGAAGAAAGTAAGAAGTTCACAGCTTTCTCCACACCACAAGGACATTATGTCTGGAATGTCATGCTTATGGGTTTGACAAATGCACCCCAGATATATCAGAGAAAGATGGATAATCTCTTCAAAGATTATTTCAACTTTATGTTCGTCTATATCGATGATATTCTCATCGCATCAAAGAACATGAAGGAACATCTCAAACATTTGACGATCTTTTCAGATGTTTGCCATAAAGAAGGATTAGTGATTTCTGAAAAGAAGACAGTAATTGCAACAAGACAGATTGAATTCCTCGGAATTGAAATCGATGAGTCTGGAATCATTCTACAAAATCATATTGTAGAAAAGATACAAGGATTTCCAGATGATCTCACAGACAAGAAACAACTTCAAAGCTTTCTCGGAGTTGTTAACTTTGCTGGAATGTTTATCAACAATCTAGCATTTTACAGGAAGGTGTTTAGCCCATTACTCAAAAAAGATGTTGTCTTCAAATGGGAAGATGAACATCGAGAAGGGATTAAGAAGCTTAAGGAAGTTTGTAGCAAACTTCCGAAACTTGCGATTCCTCAAGACGAGGATGATATGGTTCTTTACACAGATGCCAGTGATCATTGGTGGGCAGCTGTGCTTATGAAAACCATAACAGATGGAGAAGTGCCATGCAGATATTGCAGCGGTTTGTTTACAGAAGGCGAAGCAATCCGATGGCATATCAACGAGAAGGAATTCTTTGCAGTCAGAAAGGCTTTTAAAAAATGGCCTCTCTTTTTACTGGCTAAAAAGTTTATCTTAAAAATTGATAATTCAAGTGTCAAAGCTTTTTTGAAAAATAAAATTGAGTCCAAACCAAAAAAGGCTAGGATACTTAGATGGCAAGCTGAATGCCAATATTATGATTATGATATTGTCATTGTGAAATCTCACGAAAATATTCTTGCAGATTTCTTAACACGAGATGGAAGGACACGTTGCTGACGAGGTCCTCAAACGAGTAAGACATCTCAGGGAAAACTTGGAGAGTCTTGAACGAGAATTTGGGACGTTATGTCTCAATGCGGAAGTTGCTAGACAACTTCAACGAGAAGATCAGAAATCCGTTTCTGATCTAATACGAGCATGCCAATACGCTCAGGGACATATGTTCCAAGCGTTGCATAAGCCTCTCCTCCAGGCTGCATCTTCTACGGTGCTAAAAGGAGAACTTCGAGATCGGGACTCTAACCCGAAGGCTATGGATTCAAATACCATGCCTACGAGTGTTACAGGTGATGCATTCCTTGAGAATGTACCATCAGTAACGAATGTTGAAGCTCAAGTGTCACAACCTGAGTCTTCAAGTCAACCCAGTACCTCTGGGGTTAAAGAGGTCGAGTTGAACCTGAGGCCGCAGACAGGCAAAACGAAGGTTCAAGCTCACACTGACGAGATTAAAATTTCCTCTATGCAGGTATATC
This sequence comes from Scutellaria minor, assembly GCA_954870855.1. Classification (NCBI taxonomy): domain Eukaryota; kingdom Viridiplantae; phylum Streptophyta; class Magnoliopsida; order Lamiales; family Lamiaceae; genus Scutellaria; species Scutellaria minor. The sequence goes on from OX940725.1 coordinate 5,349,625, forward strand.
AGCGTCAATGGGAGAAATTAATGATAAGAAACGGTATCAACCCGAAAAGAACGACAGTTGATATCTCAGGGAAATATCCCAGAGTTTGGATGAAACCAGACAGTCATCCAAATGAAGTCCAAGAATGGTATAACTTTGGAGCTCTAGCTTCAATTTATACCACATCACCCGAATTCCCAGAAATCTCGAAATTACCGAGATGGATAGGAGAAGCAGTGCATGAAACCTGGACAAACAATCCACACTTGTCCAGAGGAGACATACTGGAGCTCTATTTCATTAGTGCTGCTCCAGAACCAGCTAAAAAAGGCTTCCATGAGGCCTTTCACTTTATCAAGCTTCGGAGACCGGACGGAAATGCCATAAAATACATAAAGGCAACATCCCCGGAAAAGGTTCCGATACTGGTAGGAGCATTTACTGAAGATGAAGCTTCTACACGACGAGCTTGGGGACTTTGGACTTGTCTAACAGAAATGGACAAGGTCAAGTACTCCTTTAAGGTCTTCCAGAATTCAGCCAATGGATCATTCATGCTGAATACAATGACTGGATCGACTACAGGTTTTGCAGAGGAACTTTTTGAAACAAAAAGAAAGATCCTTTGGGAGAACAAGATTCCGGCGAGCAAAGACACTTACCGGAAATTCTGTAATATGGCACACATCGGAAGATGGATCGATTAGATCTGTCAAGCATGTCCTGAACAGAAAGAGCCCGATTTTGGGAAAGGATTCCGACCCAAACCCGACCGACAGGTAGCTGGAGCCAATAAAGAAAAGGGCCCAGCACAAAAGAGACGATATCCCCGGGGACCACAACGTCCAAATTATTAAAGCGTCCCCGACAAAGTAACATGGGATAAGTCACGAGAAAAGGACTCTCCAACCACCATCACATGGAAGACTGAGTCAAAAGCAAGAGATTCCCCGACAAACTTCACATGGCAGAGTCACGGGGCATTAAAGAAAGAGAGCACTGATTGGCCACAAGTGAAGGCAGCCAGCCAGCTCATTCAAGAAGATTTGAAATCCGCATTTCATGTTCGGATTTCTATCTATAAATAGCGAGAGCGAAGGAAGCTGAAGATATCGAGCATTCCCCTCAGTTTTCTTCAAAAACATCTATCTTTCTTTCTTCTGTAATAGTTTGAGTGTTTATAGTTTATGTGTTTACAAGTTCAAGTCTTCTATATGAGAGGCTAAACCAGTAATTCTCCTCTCAAAAGGAGATTACATATGTTGTAATAAATATTTCAAAGTTCTTAATAAAAAGAGGCTTTTTGCTTCAACATGAGTTCTTAGTATTGTTAGTTTATCCCCTGAAAAAAATACTTTGTACACCTGGTGTAGGAAACGAACCAAGGTTGTGTTGTGCGGTTGCTGAAGGAGCTGGATAACTTGCAGATCATCTTCCCCGAGGGTTGAAGTTGAACAGTGAGGAGCTGTTTGTAGAACGATCTGGGGGCAGTGATTTTCCAGCTGGTGGCTTTGCAAACCATCTCACCCGGTGCCGTAACGGTCAAAGAAATGTATGATTTCTATGGGATAGATTAATTTTACGGAAGCATGTTGGGCCTGATTTTGATCAGTTTACGTCTTTTCCGGATATAATTACTATTTGGAGTGGAAGAAGTGAATTAGTTTGGAAATTAATGCATGAGGACAAATCTTGGAATTTGGTATAAAATAATAAATGTGTAATGATTGATTTGTGGAATAAAAGAATGTTTTATTAGAAAAGTGATAGTTTTGTCACATTTTTATATGAAGGGGTAGTTTTGTTCTATTTAAAAGGTTTTGTGGTAGTACAAGCTATTAACCCAATTAAAATATCACAAATTTTGTGTTTTTTTTTTTTTAGGTTACAAATGGAGGTGCTCAAGTTGATTGGACCAATCTAGCCCTAATTTGATACCCTAGCATTGGATTGATTCTTATTTGGAGCAAATGTGAGAAAGCTGTTGATAGCTCGACCTCCAAACAAATCAATGGCGGCTGCTCGCGGCGGCGTTCGGCTACCGGTTTTCCGACCGAAAAGCTCATCACTGATGAGTGAAAGCTGCCTCCAAAAACGCGATTGTTCTTCGGCATCTACTCATATCCCTCTGCTCCAAAAGCTCCTCAAAGCGCCGAGTTCGAGAATCAAATCAACCCTCGACTCTGAGTTCACCTCCGATTCTAACCAGTTTCCGTGGCCTGCCCTTCTCTCTTCTCTCAATAACTCTGCTCCCCACAAAGCTAATTTGGTAATCTCACATTCCTCATTTATTCAATCATATATAGAAGTATTAAAGAAGTTTATAAATATGAGAGATGATTTCCGTGGTTTTATTTTATTAATCAAGCTTGTAAATATAATTTTGTTGATAAAAGATTTAGCAAATATACATAAATTAAGTGAAATATTTGTTGGTGGCAGAAAAATGAATTTTACTGCTTGCAATCTGCAATCATAAATATCATACTGTGGTTATATGTTCAAAACCAGCATTTTTCTACAGTGAATGTGAAGGTAGTAGTAGTGTAATCACACTTTTGCACTCATCATTTATTTATATATCTGAAATGCCATTCTTTGCCTTGTTATAGCCAGATAATGGAATGGAAACTAGAGAAATTGACAGCACAAGACCGAAAAAATCACGACTGTTATGCTCGGTTGATATCCTTATGCAAAAACATTAGAAATCTCCCTATTGCATTGCTTATATTTTCATCGATGGAGGCTCATGGAGTTGGGGCGAATTCTTTGGTTTTCAATGCCCTCATATCTACAAGCTTAACTTTAGGTAATTTCCTGACAGCATTAAGCTTATTCGAAATAATGGAGGGTTTAGAGAGCTACAGACCTGACTCAGACACTTACGATGCCTTCATTTCTGCATATGCAAACTCGGGGAACAAGAATGCAGCTGAATCTTGGCTAACAGCTAAAAGAGCCTCTGGATTTTCTGTTGATGCTCAAACATATGGTTTTCTCATACGTTGTTGTATCAAATCAAGGGCTTTTGAGGATGCTCAAAGATATTTTGAGGAGATGATGTTAGAAGGACTAATGCCTGATGAATCGATCTTTCAGGACATGCTGCTAATGTATTGTACGCAGAGAAGTTTTGGTAAGGTTAACAAGATCTTGAAGTTTATGTCAAATGGTGGGATGAAGATTGATCAATTTACTTGCAGAAAGGTTGTAGATTTGTACTGTGAAGTGGGTATGGTTGAGGAGCTGGAAGAATTACTGAATATGTTGACAAAATCGAATCAAACATCAGATGTTCTTTCGCTGGTTCACTGCTCTGTTATAAGGATGTATGCAGATAAAGATAGATTAGACGATGTTGAGTACTGTGTGGGGAGAATGCTAAGACATGGGATTTCATTTAGCTGCGATGAGGATGTTGAAAAGGTAATTTGTTCGTATTTTAGAAGGGAAGCTTATGAGAGGCTGGACATGTTTTTGGAAAGTATAAAAGATTCTTACAAACTTGCAAGATCTACTTTTGATTTGTTGGGTGCTGGCTATAGACGAGCAGGGCTGTTAGAGAAGTTAGAGATGGTGGTGAAGGAGATGAGTCAAGCTGGTTTTGCATAGTTTCTTTTAATCATGGTTGTGTAGAGTTGTCTCCTTTACATGCTTAATCACATCATGATTCTCAATCTTGATGTCTTGTAACCAGTGTTTTAAAAGGCGGTTTAACTTATATTTCATATTAATTTGTTTTCATATATTTGCTTTACATTTTGCCTCTATTTAACCTTTTTTTGCCAAAGAAAAAGGAAACACAAGAATAGGATGGACATATATGATTTTAACAGCCCATCGAATAATATAGGCATCATCAATTGCATCATTCTGTTGGGTTTCTAACATTAAACTAGACTGAAAAAAATACATGTTTTGTTGGTATTTGCGTTGAAGCACACAAGTAAAAGATTACAGAGTTTCATCATTGTCTATAAAGAAAAATGAAAAGTATTATTTCTCATCGCTTGATGAAGGAAGACTACTAATGAGCCATATTAGAACTACACCGATAAGGGCACCTGAAAGATGTGCAATGTGGTTTACATTTTGTACTCCTCGAAGACCTCCACCTACGCTTGCTGAAGCTTGGGCCGCTTCCATAACCTGATGCACCAAACAAGAATTAATAACCAAAACAGAGTTGTTAGAATATTTCCAAACGTTGAGATTTCAGCATAGGTTTTACAGCTATTGTGGTGAAAGCCGGCCAACGATGCAAAGAAGATGCCAATACAATTTGGGAAAGAGAGTAACATATGTGCCCTCATTTTCATTCTTATGGTAAATATGGTGGATGATGGTGCCTTGCCTCACTCGTACAAGACAACTTCATCCTAGTGAAAGTTCGAAATTTTGTATTGACAAATTTACAGGTTATGAAAAGCGAATAGACGACTAAGGAGGCACATTCAATTGGTGGAAGTTTTTAAAGATATGATATACAATACCTTTTCAACAACAAACTGTCCCAATATAAGAACTTCAAGGATCTTCCTCCAGTCCCAGGACATCTGGAGAAGAAAAACATTGGCAAATCATTTTGTATAAGAGTTACAGGAGTTCTACAATACGCGAGCAAATTACACAGATTATTTGCAAAATCAACTTAAAAATTTGGCTTGAGAGTCAACATACCTTCACGAGGACACTAATTGCAAAGAGTCCAAATACAGCACCAGATGCACCAATAGAGACTGCATTTCTTGGGAGAACTAACCAGGAAACGAGGTTTGCCCCAGCACCTGTCAAGATATATGAAAGCCATAGAGCAAAGTTTCCTTCTTCTTCTTCAACAAGTTTTCCTGTATTGCAGACAGTTTAGAAGCCAGCCCTTAACAGTGTCAATGAGTGCAAAACTTTTGCAGAAAACAAGTGAACAAAGTCTCACCAAAAATATACAAGAAAAACAGATTGCTTGATAGATGATTCCTGCAAGCAATATACATTACTCAGTAAAACTCCAAAGCTTCATGTGTATGCACCCGGGAGGATAACCGGACTCACCAATTAAAATGACAGAATGTTGCAGTTATAAACTGGTACCAAGCAGGCAGATTATGATACAGATAGAGTCCCTTAATCCAACGAACCTGGAAAAAAGGGGATATTCTTCATTAGCACTACAACACGAATTGACATGAATAACTTCATTGGTTAAGTTTGTTTTCAACTCCTGAAAATGAACTTCCTACTTCCATTCAGGATAGACTAATACAGAAAGTAGGAGACAATTTATAACAAACTCAAGATAGCAAGATTTGTAATAAGGAACTCATTAAAAAACCTGGAAAAAATGATCAGCCAAAAATATCCCAATATTAATGAGTAGAATCCAGAAGATGCCATTGACACGCTTCTCAGGCTTCCTTTTCGGTTCGGGCTTCCCAAGTTCCAGCTGTGATATCATGTCTAAGTGAAAAATCATCAAATTGATATAAAATATCTATATGGAAATCAAATTCCAATCATAAGCTTGCTTCTGCAAAGAATTAGTGAACCCACAGAAACAATGTCCAACAGATTTCAACAATAAAGCCATGACATCCCATAGAAAATACTAATCATTCCCTTATGTTCTAATAAAACAGGAAATAAGAACAACAATAACCATGAAAATGACCAAATTTCAGCTGCAAATATTTCAAACTTGTTCCTAACTAATTCACGCTCCAAAAAAGAGAAACATACAGTTTATCCCGAAGAGACTGTAATAAAACCCACACCAACTGTTTGTGAAAATCCCCAAACGAAAACAAGAATTTACCTGAATTTCCGTTCACTCTGCAAGGCAATAATCTAAAGTTAGGTTTTGCCGATGAATTAAAACAGAGGCGATTGACTTCGGTTGGAATGGGGCGCAACGCCGGCACGGCCGTGGGCGTGAATTTGAAGGGACGAGCGCCATGGAATTTAAGCAGTGGAAGAGAATGCTTCGGCTGAAACTGAAGCTGTATCATATTCTTTTCTTTGATTAAAGAATAATAATAACGAAGAAAATGGGGGCTCAAATTCAAAGAAATCACATCAATTTCACTATAAGAGTCGCAATTTAACCAGAATGCGATTTCGTGAATAAATCATGATTGGATTACACTTGGTTTAGCCCATGTACTACCAAAAACAATTTAAGTACAACTTATAAAATTATATTACGAATTTAATTCAAAATTACTTCATTTTTTTTTTTTTTTATGGAACAATTTTCATTCTTTTACAAGAATTGGAATTTTACTTGTTTTGGTTATTTGTATTGAAAATACTTCAGTTCATCTCTGCAATTTTTCACCGAAAACTCCTTTCAAACCCATTTTATAAAATTATTAACAAATATTCTTAATTTTCGACTGCATATCATATTGATGGGAACCACCACAATTAACGACATTTAACTTATCAAATTATAGTTTTCTGTTTTAAAAAATTCATTGTTTCCCAATTTCATTGGTTAATGTAACTGGCCACTCACATGTAACAACGCCAATAAATTAATTATATCTAATAATTATAATCAAGATGAATCACACCACCAGTTATTTAATGCGTAAAGTTAGACGAATGTTATTATGAGACATAAACTAAAATTTAAAAAAAAAAAATCAACTTACGGTAATAGAATTGAAAAAAATGAAAACCAACCAAGAATACACAATGTTTTTCCTATTAAAAAATAAATAAATAAATATACACACACTATACAAGATTGAATTATGCGTTTGAAATTACTCGTAATCATCAAAAAAGTAATTTTCAGGAGCATAATCATATTCTTCTATATTGTCCTTAAAATATTGAGTGCCCTCTAATCGAAAAGGATATTCTTCAGGAGGATCTTCTTTGTTATTCTGATTCTCATCATCGCACTCTGTTTCTGTTCGCATTTTCTTGAAGTTCTCTGGGATTTCCTGCTCCATTTGTAACAAAAAACTATGATATGGATCATAAGAATTTTCAGATATGACCAAACTAATGATGGGAATGAAGGGAACAACTGGATAAAAAATCACTTACTGATTTATCGAAAAGTTGTTCCAGGACGTCGTATCTGATTTTTGAACTCAGCCTCTGTAATATATATCAATGAGAGGTAAAAATATGATCGTTTATAAGTACAGTGGATTCGTTGAATGGAAATGTATTGCCTCGTAAGTAAATAATCAAGAGCAAGATTACAGTTAGATATTCAAACATTCTAATATAATCAAATCTTATTTAGTTTCACTATATAAATGCATGAAATGCTAAAATTCTTTCAAATGAAAATTTTGACATGCTTTACTTGTACTTTATTGATTAGTTCTTCTGTTGCATTGTGCCATTTTTCCACCAAACTACGTATACCATGTATGTTAGATTTGCTAGAATCAGATTTAATGTCCTATTTTATTAATGAAAGGAACTAGAGTTGTTTTCGAGAACCATACCTTTCTATCGAGCACTTGTTTTGCTGCTTCAGCAGCACTTTTAGGAGGGCCGGACTTTTTTATCTCTGCAGCTCGTTTCTTTTGTCTTTCCTGCAAATTGCATCCAACAGCATAATCACAATTCACACTTTGGTTAATGAAAGAGGGCAAATGTCATTCCTTGCCAAAGCCTAAGCTTATCAGTTGGTTTACATATGTTATAGTAAGACCTAGATTCAAGTCTCGGCTCGCCATCATCTACTTCTCAGAAGACCCACTGATTTGGCTCAGGAAAGAATCCTGAAGGATGTCTTGAAGACAAATCAAACGTCTTTCAACATTCTGAATGAGGTAACTGTTCGGTTAAACTCATGAATCCACCAACATCTAAAGAGGATTCAAGTCATCTATCCAAAATAAAGTATGCATGGTAATTATCATAACCTGATTGAAATAATCAAGGAATTTATAAATACTATTCTCAGGAATTCACCTTCTTAGAGTTTGCAACAGCTTCTGCAGCTGCTGCGGCAAGCCTCTGTGCAGCTTGTACATCCTCTGAGCAGTTAGAAAAATTGGCTTCAAAAGCTTTCTTTGCGGCTATTATGGCAGCTTCTTTCGCTGCCTGCTCCTGTGAGTTGGAAAACAAAAAATGCAATTTTTATCTCAATTATAAGAATAATAATAGCATATAGGAATCAGCCGTAGTTCATGCGTCACAGTATTGTTAAATAAATCGAGGTATTGGGTTTTATTTGTCATACTGCACCGAGTACAGAGGTCGAATGAAAAATATATTTATCAAAATAGAAGAAAACTTGAAAGTACTCATGAACAAGGAAAACAATTTTCATACCTCCATATATTCTTTGTTCATCTCCTCCCAAATAATCTTCTTTAATTTCTTTTCCTCCTCAGTGTGAAGATAGGCATCCACCTGCCAGGTTATTAATAAAATTATGACATCTTAAAAAAAAAGTTATTTATTGAAAAAGTACAAACAAAATAGTATGAGATTATCCTATTGAGTTCATGCAAGATAGAATGTTAAAATTTGAACTGGTACTACAAAACAAAAGTTTTTACATCTAATTTATTCAAGACTTTTTCTTTCTCATTTTCTGGGTTTAAGTCATGTAGTATACACATGACTTCAGATTTATCCTTCTTGAAACTAGAATAATAATAACTCTGAAGTCGCAGCCCATTTATTTATTATACCCTAGAAGTAGAATAAATAACAAATAAACTTTTAAATGATGTGAAAAGGTAAAACAAACATTTCAAAAGACAAATATATTGAGCATGGACGACAGATGTTATAGGTAATAGCAAGGTTGAACCAAGGACCGAAATATCGCGAAAATGAAGCCACCGAAATAATAATGCACTGACAATTTATTTTGTTCAAAAATATCGCGATATTATCGCGATGGTATTGCACGCGCTTACATTTTTCTTTGACTTTTCTTTCTTCCTCACGCTGTATTGCACTGTAGTCTATTCTCTGTTTTTCTTTTTTCTTTTTTCTTTTTTCTTTTTTTTCCCCCCTTTTTTAACTTCATGCTGATTTCCTTTTTTTTTTTTTCCTTTCATAATAAATTTATTTTAAGTGAATTTTTTTTCTTTTTTATTATGAATCTTTTAATAGTGTATTTGAAGGATATCTATTAAAATTAAGTTATTTATCTTTTTCTTTTTATATATCTATATTTTTGTCTATAAGTGGAACAAACAATTACTTTATATAAATTTAGTTAAATTGTTTAAAATAAATTAGTACTCTAGCATTTAGGTTCCTCTCATAATTTAATTAAGTTTAATTAATTTTTTTGAAATTTAATAAAAGGATTATGATGAATATAATATTAGTGTATCTTTATATTTATTGTAAATATATTATTTTATTTGTAATTTTAAGTTCAATATATGTATTAATGTTATTTATAATATTTTGTACATTACATTACTACACATTTTCCAATTTTTATACAAAATTTTCATATTTTTTAAAAAATGTTACGATATTTCCACCGAAATCAATATATCCGTCGATATTTCCGTAAAATCAAGGTACCGATATTTCTACCGATACCGATATTTTTGTCCTTGGGTTGAACACAGTAAGATATGCCACTAATATTTCATTAAATTTCAGGTGTGAAAAATAAGTTACTGAATCATCATTTGACCTCCACAAGAATTGTCTTCCTAAACTTTACAGCATATGAACGTTCTGAAGCTATAGGCAATAGGACATTTATAATAGATCAATAAAGCACCATTAGTATAGCTTTTTCATACTTAGACAAATTAGTGGAAGGAATTTCCAAACAACACAAAAGAAAATAATTATTTTCTACTAAAAAGGAGCTCAGAATCTACTAACCTCAATGTCATCAATGTCAGATAAACCATCTGACTCTTCAAACGTAGCATCACCTACATGTTCACTTTCATCATTCCAATCCTGAATGATTTTAGGCGGCAATGTGTCTCCTGGAATAATTAAAATCGCAGTATATCTGTTAATCATTCAAATATCCAGCTCTAAATGTAAATGAAAATGGTCATGCCTGTTGAATAAGAGTCTGCTGGTTGTACAACTTCATGTTCACTCACATTCTCAATGCTTCTTTCTTCATCAAACTAAGATAATGCATAAACACAGCATAAAAAGATTAATTGGCTAAAGATACTTAAATGCATTAAAAAAAAAAAAAAGTATCACTTTTAAGTTTATGATTTCCAAAAATCGTACAGAGAAAAAGGGCAAGACCATCAGGAGACATGCTGGCTATACCCAAAACCAACCATTTTAACACTGTCAATGAGTGAGGATTTTAAACATAGAAAAATTGAAACGCCTTTCTCATCCAAAATGTAACCATGAAGATATAAGAATACTGTTAATAAACATTCCATTTCACACCTCACTACAGCTTGGGGACAAGAGAGCTTGGTGTTCCTATAACTTAAGCAGACCTCCATATGTTCCTATATTTCACTCAAAAAACAACAAATACTTCATAAAACATTCCAATTTGCAGCCTTTCATCTCCAAAGAGTGTGTACATGGTATTTGCTTCTTTATGAATGATAGTTAACCAACTTTAGGAAGTGATATATTCTTAAGGTATGGGAATTTCATATTAAACTGCTCAGGAGTGTTCCGAAAGATGAAAAATCAGAGCTTTTCTGAAAACAAATGGAGAATTAAAGAGCAAAAGCTTGTTTAACCAAGAGAAGATGATGCAATCTCAAAATTTTAAAAACAAAATAAACTAATGAAATTTAAGATAATCATGATAGCTAGAGTTTTATGTCACCAACATACGGACATATTCTAGACAAATAAAATACAACAATATCGATTTTCCAACAAGTAATATGTAGAAGAGTGAAAAAACATGCTTACTTTCAATACTTTGTTCGTCTTTTCTGCCAGACCAGGCAGAGTTGAAGAACCCACGTTCTCAGAGCTATCCGCCGCAGCTGCATTCAACTTAATTCTTTCCTTCTCCACACGTTGGAAAGCTGGGGGATCCGATCCACCATTTAGGCCTCCTAAAAAATTTATGAACTGCACCAACCAGCATGAGCTACTAAGAGAGACAGCAATAGAGACAAATTAATGCATGACAGGACTCAGAATTTACAGTTTTATAGCAGCTTTCACACAGACCCTCAGATAGCGTCTCGTCCTTGTGTGCACAGAGATTTTCAATCCCAGAATCATTTGACGGTGCCTTGAGCAATTTGAGAAGCCTCTCGTCGTCTTCAAACTCCTTCGCTTTCATGTCAAACTCATCAATCTAGCCAGAAGGAAAATATATATGACCATTCAATGAATAGCATCCAACAGTTTAATAGAAGAGACAGAGGCACAAGTAAAACTTCTTGTTAAGAATAACATTGGGCATTCTAACATAGATTTATTATTTGACTAGTACTAGCAAGTAGCAACAGAACCAAAAGCAACAACGAGTTGATGATAGTCAACTCTCTTTTGCATATATAATTTACTTCCATTCAATAGAAGGATGTAATTACATGTTTCGGAAAGTAAGACATGTATGTGGTATATATGTTTGTACATGTACCTATAGTAGACAACTTTGACATTAGGGTTCACATAAATATATTACATCACAGAGCAAACAAATATATAAGATGCCATTACAAACTTTGAAAATTCTCAACAACATTTATTATAAGCTCAAAAAGATAAATTCAATAGCTGCCTCTAGTGCAAACCCCAAACCAACAGAAAATGTTTCAGCTTTTAGCATCATATAAGAATTCAAATTCTGTTGAGAGCACATACCGTCAGACCTCCTGACTCAGTATTCTCAAATTCAACCAACCGCTTTGTTAGTGTTGCTTCACAGATGTGGACAGCCTTAATCTGACAAGAATTCAAAAAATGTAAACTACATAATGCTCACAGGCTGACCGGCATAAACTGGAACAAACTATATCATCTCTACAAGATATTCCCCTCAAAGACAAATGGAAACTAAGAGCATGAAAACAACACATAAAGGCTACTGCTGAAGGCCTGAGTTCGGTGTGCATATAGGACTTCAGTTATTTCTCCCACCACAATATAAAGCTACATTTAGTGTGTCATATAAAAGCATATATTGAAGTTAGCACATGAGAGGTGACATTTAAACAATGCCATAACATGAACTTTTCAAAAGTACTCCATTATGTCGAAAGAAAAATAAAGATAAGTTTGAAGATAGTAATTAACTTACAGGAGTTACATTAGCAACAATGTTCTCGCATGACATAGGTTTTATTGTCATTAGATCGGATCAAAAAATAGCAATATTTCCATGCCAGAAAAACTAAAACTAATGTACCTAATTAACTCACTTAGTGCAGCATCTAACTACCACACCATTCAGCCAGAGAAGCATGATTATTGATATTCTTTTATTGCATGTATAACAGTTGCATTAAATACACATATTATGCTTTGGTAGGTCTTACTTTGTCCATTTCTAAACATACAGATACTATTTCCATGAGACATTTTATCTTTTTTTTGTCCAATTTTATTTACTCTTAATAAATAAAATATGTGTACACAATCATAGTGCTTAAATTTCAACTACTTCTCAATAATTCCTTGGAATTCAGTTTGAACTTTCCAGTACCATAAAACTGGAATAGCAGATCATATTGAAGCAAAATGCCGGAAAGCCTAAAATAAACCCAACATTGAGGTGATGTTTGGATTAGTGTTTGCTAGTCGGGATTTGGGATTTGGATTCATTCGAATCCCCGTTTGTTTTGAGATTAGAAGAGGATTATATAATCTACCAAAATCCTACTTTATTTAAATAAAAACACAATCATTAACTCTATACTATAACCTATTAATACACAAATTTCAATACACACCTAAATTTCTACTATTACAATCATCCAATCATTACCATTACATCAACTAATAATATAATATTACATAATAACACTTTTTTCCAGCATTGATTTGACATCTACAGTACTAATCCTACCCTACAAAATCTCTAAACAAACACAGATTTTAACTATTCACCTTTATTTCAAAAACTCAGGATTTCAAAGTCGGATTTCCCCAATCCTACATAACACCAATCCAAACATCACCTGAAGAATTAAGATATTGTCTTCTAAACCACAGAGGTGTCACCTGCTATTGGCCAAGATATAGATGATACAGGAAATTAATGGAAGTCACTAAAGCTACAAGGAGTAAGTTTGTTTGATACAATTATATGTTTAGCTGAGTTTTACAAAAGCAAACAACTCTTATCTTCAAGTAGAACAAATCAATTTCCCCTGATCAACTACTTCTAGCATATAGATAGCACATGATTCGCTAGTTTTATTAAGAAAAGGCCAAAGATGACCAAGTATCTTCTCTGTTGTACATGTGGAATCTATCTAAATGTAATATTATATAAATGTACACTCACAATTTTAGACTTTGAACACTTGAGCCCATGTGAGAGAGCAGATACATAAAGTGCAGCTCCACATAGTCCGCTTGGTTTTCTACCAGTCTGCGAGCAATTTACTGGTCAGATAATAGCAGGAATACATTCTAAGAAATAGAAGATAAGGAAAAGGAGGTTACCCCTTCCCTCTCTCACTACCTGCATCCAATCTCGCTTCATGCTAGCAACAATACGAAGAGCAGTTCTGGAAACACTTGCTAGGTTTTCGCCATCAAACAGATCTACAAAGATGGATTTATATGATGCTTATGTACCACCAAAATTGGAAAGAGTGAGAGAAAAAAAAAACTCAACAGAAAAGAAAAGGAAACAAGAAAAAGATTTTTTTTTTAAATCCACATGTTGACCAAAAAAAGTGTGCTAGGCAAACATGCTCATGAATTCAAATATTTCTGCTGATCTAATATGTTCATCTCCATGTCTAAGAAGTAAACAATCAGTGAATGCCAAAGTCATTTCAGAAATGGACAAAGTAAGACATTTCAGAAATGTAAGATGTTGAAACAATGGAATTAGTTGATAATTAAAGCATCCGTATGTGAACAGAAGAAAATCATAGGTACTTACAGCTAGTAAATCTGTGAATGAAAAGGCTAGGATCCACAACACTCTGAACAACTGGATGATTTTCAAGGCTTAGAAATTTGCAAAGCTGCAAATAGACTGCCCCTAGCACATAACTGTGATAGTTTACAAAGAAAAAGATAAAAGAGATTTTATCATCCAAAAATAACAGATTGATAATAACTGCCTTAAATTTACTGAACCTCTCTGGCTATGGCCTAATTGAAACAAGACCTACAAATCCAAAGGATAATTATTTTGGAATCTTAGCTAAGTCAAAATTTGGATTTTTTCAGGGGATCATAGAGGAAAAGTGGTCAGATGGTTCAACCTTAAGATCACTCTACAGAAACCACACATGGCATTTTTCCTCATACATGTTGCTCAGTTCTTTTTAATACATTAGATCCTTTTCAAAATGTGAAAATACTCTGCCTTCCAACACATTGGGTCATTGCCCCAAAGAGTACATGAACTTGATGCCAACACATCCAATATCTGTTTTTTTTGGGGGGGGTGGGAGGGACGAAAATTTCACTTACACATTTATCCGCAGATAATCTGAGAAATCAATAAGAAGATACGGCTTGTGGTTCACCCTGCAAAAGAAAAGGAAAAAAAATGATCAAAGCTCTACATTTACGGGAATATACTGTTATTCTATTCAGAAATCCAAACCATATGGTAGCTGAATCTTTGATATTTGTGACGGTATGTGACACTATTTGTTTGCCATTTTTGCGTCTCAATTTCTTGGAATGTCATCAAATAGGTAACAAACTAGCATTTTAATATCAAATATCTCCTATCTTAAAAGGAAAAGGACAAAAAGCATATTAAGATATACTCTTGAAGATATTCCTCACCTACAAGAAATGTAAACGCAAGCAGCCTGTACTTGCTCTTTCCTGCGCCCCCTCGTGAAGTTGCGCTGAGATGCTATCTGTACGTGCCAAGGTAATAGCAAATAACAACCGATAATCAACAGAATATCTAATAAAAACAGATATAACAAAAGAGATATACCTTGTAAAAGGCTAAAGCTGGCTGGGCCATGGATTCATCAATTCTCATGCTACAAACCAAATCGTTTATCCCAAAAGATGCTGCAAACCAAGGACATTCCATGATAAATGTAAAGAGGTCGATTAAGTAGAGGTAAACTTTGTGAATTGAACACAATCAAATTACATATGAAGTGTGTCAGATACTCATGCACACAAAGTAGCGGCACTTTGGTATTGATTAGCAATACAAGCACATTTCTAAAACTGAAGCATGAATTACAAATGCTGCCAGGTAATGAGTTGTCTAATTGTATTACAAGGATTATATATTTATTATAATATAACATTTAATTTTCTCTTTTCTTTTTTTTCAATCAATACAACATTACTTATCATTGATTTTCTTGCTTTAAGCACATAAGTTGTTGTTCTACAAATGGTAATGAGTGACAATAAATCAACAAGTATACAAGAACCTCAAAAACATATCGATGGAACTGTTGCAAACCAAATAAGAATTACAAAAGTACAGGAACAAATATATCCCTAGCCTGTGCATTAATTCTGATGTTCAGTTACAGCTTAAATATCATAGCGTCAGTTGATCGCGACCAAGTCATTGATTACTCACAAACAACAAATTAACAGCATAAGGAATGGATTATAAGATTATCCTTTTAGCAGATGGATAATGCACGAAAATATGTAGTTTTTTGAGTAAGTAGTAGGTGTTACCTTCCATCAGCGTCCGTGAATAATCATTTTCGAAGTTCCTCACCTTAGTCCCTTCTGCACGGCTCTGTGGACAAATTTGAGTTGATTAAAACAGGTTGGGAATAACCTTTAATGAAATGCACCAAAGTCATGCACTAATTCATAAAGTTGTTACAATTACTTTTCTAACTAGAAAGTTGGATGGTCCATGAAATCAGATCATAAAACCATACGAATTTAAAAACCTTGTAATTTAACATAGAAAAACACACATATAAATATATATACACATATATATGTATGTATGTATATAAACATTAACTTATGTAAGTGTAAATGTGCAAGTATTTTAAACTTTGAAGAACTATTAACAAGATATAAATAGATTAAATGTTATAGACAAATAGAAATAAAGTGTAAACAAATGTTTCGACTCTGAATTATGAATATTAAATGCAGTAAATTTTTTAGTTTTTAAATGTATGATAAATTTTTAAAGTTGGAATTCGGGATGTGGAAGATTTTTAATTCAAAGATAAAGTCTTAACAATTCAAAATTTGCTTGACTTTTAACATAGATATGAAATAAACATAACCTTTTTTTATCATTTTTCAAAATAAACATATGGTGGTGTCATTTTGCAATCATTAACAAGAGCCATACTTGATCTAGTGGATTGAGGATTGATTGTTGGTATTGCACTTCAACCGTGTCTAGAATTTAAGCCATCTTTTCTTTTTTTAGAATAGCTTATTACCCTTGATAGTAAGAAATCAGCAATTTTATGGTTTTCACTCAAGTTTTACTTTGATCTGACCAGAACTCAGGCTTGAAAGAGCGCTGAATAGTTAGGTGGTTAAAAAAACTATAAACTCATACCATCGAACAGTTCATGCTATGCATAAATTATTTCTTTAACATTAGAACGAGAATACTAAGCCCTACAATGGAAAAGAATTGGAGCAGAAAAGATCAAATAATAATGTCTGAGCTAACTATCTTTCATCTCTCATCCTTTTTTCAGGTTCCCAAATCCTTTAAACTGTCACAACGGTCAAATTCTAAATTCAATCTTCATATTTATCTAACCATTTCAATTCACCCAATGGTATGCAGGAATAAATGAACATAATGATCTTATAACTAGTGAGAAGATGCTTGAGATTTTGAACAATTTACGAAAAAAAATAATAATAACAATGCAATGACGGAATGACCAGATCAAATTTCCACCACAAATTGCCATAACAAACCATCTAACGAAACAATGTGCAATCACAATTCGACGCCCAAAGCACAAAACAAAAGCAAACCTGTCCTGCTGCATTTTTGACAAATGTGGTCTCCTCTGTTAAGTTATCCTCGCATACAATTCTTCCACAACCTGAACAAAATCTGTTTATTTATAAATCAGTAAAGAAACATCCATCAGTGCACGCACATAACTGTCAAGAATTGCTAAATACTGAAAAGAAGATGAAACCTTTAAACTAGACAGGCAGGGAATGTCCAAGAACAAGATCCCAAGGTCGAAATTATTTGTCATCTGAACACTACTTATGTTTTTCGACTTTAAAATCTTTTTTTTTTCCTTTTGGCCAATCACCATTACAAGTAATCGATTTTTGTACTTTACCATCTTTGGCAAAACATTTCGCCCAGATTCCATGATTTAAAGTCTACTTTTTAAATACCTTACCTCAAAAACTTTTTTTTTTCAAACACTTAATCATCTCTACAGAATAATCCTCTGGACAAGATAATCGGCAAAAAGAAATAGTTCAAATGGTAAACTCCAAAACCCCGAAATTTTCAAATTTCTCAAAAAAACAACCAAAAACCCCCCCAACACTAAATCGACATTAATAACAAGAGGTGGAACAGCATTGGAAGGTAGGCCTTACGTTTTGCCCAAATCAGTCTCAGTTCTGGTACTCTTCGCACAGAATCTACACCAAACCATAATTGCAAGCCTGAAAGAAATCAAATTCGTCAATAAATTAATTCAAAATCATCAAGCGGAAACAAAATTCCGATGGCGAGTACCTCTACTTATTGATTGACGGCTGCGAAATCTCTGCAATCAAATCATTATACTTTCACGCAGGGGTTGATAATATATAGGGTTTTGGTTAGTTATAGTCCATGCATGATCGTGGGTTCATGTGTATATAAATAAGGAATTGCCTCCCTTAAAAGATATTAAATATGTTAATAATGAGTTAAATAAGTAAAGTAAATCTATGTGTTATTTAGTCCATTTATAACAAGTAGTTCTCTATTAATAATGGGATTTGATCAGATACAGCTTTGGGAAAATCTTGAATCCATCATCCCTCTGTTAATTAAGACAACTAGTAGAATTAAATAATCATACTCGTTATTATTTATATCATGCACGGCACGTGTAATAATTTTATTTAAAAAATATTAGAGGTTTCTTTTTCCTTTTTTATTAAATAAGATTATTGACTTCTAAACTGATTTTTTTTTTTTCAAAAGCACTGAGATTTTCCATTTGATTGATGAAATAATATATTACTTTTGAAAAGTACTTATAATTTTAAAGTATTAAAAAAAATATGGTTGAATAATGTAGCTAGTAAAGTGATATAATACACTATTATTTAGTAATTGGCTACACAATAATGTTTTCACATTTCTCAAATAATATAAGACATAATATATTTTTTAGTATAATAATATATTGTAAATTGAGTTATCCGTTTTCTATTTTCTATTTTCTATGTATGATTATGATTATTTTTATCTGTTTTTTTTAATATATAGTGTGTGCTATAAAATATAAATTATACACCTATTAAAGATTTTATTTTGTTGAGAAACATATTAAAAAGATTACGAGTACACATTACTATTAGTTTCCTAGAAACATACCTTTAATTAAAATCTTTTAATGGGAAACGCCAAAGCCAAAGCATTCAATTTCTAATTTTTCGTTATTAAAATCCAACACAAAATCAAACATTGGCTAGTGCGCATAGTTAGCAACCTATCTTTTTTTTTTTTTTCTATCCAACTGCTCATATGGGTCGGCCCAAACTTTTTAATCCAATAAACTGGGCCCCAGTCTGATTCGGCCCATTTCAATTGTTGGTGCAATTTCTAGTAAGTGCAAATATTTAATGTGATTTAAAATACAACAGGAATATTAGTCTACCCACCGGAGTCGTAGATGATGTTGTCGTAGGGGTCATGAAAATTTCGCTCATAGACAACGGTTATTATTATTAACCGTTGTCGTAGAATCGCTACAAAGTAACGGTTAATACTTTGTAGCGATTCTACGGTTAGTATTGATTCATGCAAAGAAAATATGCTCCTCTGAAGCTGGAGTAAGGAATTTTCCACCTCACCGCCCTGAAGAGCAATGGCTCTCTTGTTTTGCACGCCTACAGAGAGAGACTCCAAAAAAAAAGTACCAACGCGAAAGAAAGAGCAATCAACTATATACTACTTATTACCGGTTCCTAAGAGCTAAGCTATTAAGGGCGATGGTAGGCAGGGATCAGATGTTGTACTACTTATTACCGGTTCCTAAGAGCTAAGTTGTTAAGGGTGATGGTAGGTAGGGATCGGTGGACCTCTTTCTGATATCTTACTTGCTCCTACTTGGTTAGGTCTAGCTCTGTTGGATAGATAGGCCTGTGTGACTGATAAGAGACTGACCACTTTCGAACAGAGTCTACTGCCACAAGTGCACCAGCTGATTTGATGAATGAAACCGCTCCTGCGAGTGCTTCTGCTTCCACATTCTGTTGTCGTAGAATCGCTACAAAGTGCTGTCTGTAATTCGAACCCGAGTGACAAGGTGGTACTCCAACCACTAATGCTTTATGTAGTAATATTCTACATGCATTTCTTTTATTTCAATTTTTGATATTTTTCAATTTTCTATTATCACATACTTTTTGTTAATTTTTATTATTTGTATTTTTAATATATTTTAAAAGGTTAAAATATATATATATATATATATATATATTTGGAAGATTAATGACTAATTAATATGTTTAGTAATATTTAATCTAATTTCATTTTAAGACAATTATAAAATATACTAGTGTATATTTTTAATATATTTTATAAAAATACTATTTTTTAAAATTATGAGTTTGTTCATATAAGATAATATTAATGCAAATAATAAGATATATATATATATATATATTTATTTATATATATAATTGAAAGATTAATGACTAATTAACATAAGATAATATCATAAAATAATTAAACTTTTCAAATTTAATTTAATTAAAAAATAATTAATATTATCACATATTTTTTGTTAATTTTTATTATTTGTATTTTTAATATATTTTAAAAGTTTAACAATATATATATATATATATAATTGAAAGATTAATGACTAATTAACATAAGATAATATAAGATAACATCATAAAATAATTAAACTTTTCAAATTTAATTTAATTAAAAAAATTAATATTATCACATATTTTTTGTTAATTTTTATTATTTGTATTTTTAATATATTTTAAAAGTTTAATAATATATATATATAATTGAAAGATTAATGACTAATTAACATAAGATAATATAAGATAACATCATAAAATAATTAAACTTTTTGAATTTAATTTATTTAAAAAATAATTAATATTATCACATATTTTTTGTTAATTTTTATTATTTGTATTTTTAATATATTTTAAAAGGTCCGCAATATATATATATATAATTGGAAGATTAATGACTAATTAATTAACATAAAATAATTAAACTTTTCAAATTTAATTTAATTAAAAAATAATTAATATATAGCATTTCTTCTTTCATTTAAAAAATATATATTGTAATATTTAACTTTTTTTTAAAATTAATTAAATTAGTCTACGACAACGCTTCTACGAGGCTACGACAACGTTAGAAAACAACCCTTGTCTTAGGGTCTTAGGATAACACATCTACGACAACGGCAAGTTCAAACCCTTGACTATGAGAGAATTTTTCGGGCAAAGACAATGATTTCGTCTACGACAACGGCAGTTTAGACTACGACAAGAGTTTTTTGAAAAAACCCTTGTCTTAGGGGTGTAGTCTATGAGAGAATTTCTTATAGTGCACCATGAACACATATTAACATGTCAATTGTTGATGTATCATCAATCTAGTACAATCATTAATTTAAAATCATAATATTTAAGAGTTGGGATTTTTACATATCAGCTATAGATATATTAAGATATGTGTATGAATAATATTTTAAGACACAAACATATGTATACATATGTACATTTAGATACAACACGAGATATACGTATAGGATAATAATTGTGATAGATGTCTTACCAAGAATTGAAATTTTGAAATAGTCAACGTTTAATGATTTTTAATGCATTAATAGGAATCTTAAAAAAAAAACCATAAATAAGAAATAATTTATGTGACAAAGTTTGACATTAATGATAATTTGGAACATGTTTAATTGCTGGCGCCATTTTTCATGATATATTCATATTTCGGAGGCATGACTAGTGCTGTGATGCTTTTCTTTTTCTTCCTAAGAAGACATATTTAAATAAATTGAATTTATAGTTGTATTAGTTATTATTTAACAGCTTTATTGGTTATTGGTTAAAAAAAAAAAAGGCTTTATTGATTATATATTATATATTAATTAATATATTATCTTCATTAATGAATAGTTACGGAAAAATGGAGGAATAAAAACAAAAACAAAATTGAAGAGTAATTACAAACTTGATATGTATGTTCTATTGTTCTGTACATATTTTCGAAATAATTATCATAAGAAAACAACAAGAAAATATATCAAAGTTTTTTAGAGGGTAAGATGTAAAATAGTCAGGTTGCTATGAAGTTAATTTAAGTATAGATTACACCATTTTTCATGTCAAAATCATCAATGTAAATGTTACCCAACTAATTAATAAAAAAGATCATGCTATAATATAAGTGTAGATTAAATATTACCTAGAGAAAATTAAATTATTCGGAGAATTATGCTCATGATCCAAAATATACAATAATAATTTAGTACAACTCTTATAAGTTGTAAAATCTTCCCACTAAATTAATTATGTGAGGTAGATCAATTCTCAATTCATAACCCACAAAATATAAACTGACTTATAAAACTAAATTTATATCATAACTTATAAAATTCTTTATCAGAAAATAATAATCATAAAACAATAAACAAATAATTTTTTTTTTAGAATAATCCCACAACACACCAAAACTGGTATGGATTATGACCTTTTTCATGGGTACTTATATGAAAAAAGTTAAACCCCTAGAAAAAAAAAAAAGTATTATCAGTGCAAGTTGATATTCAAAAATCAGATGCATGACACATTATGTGGTGGTAGACTGGTAGTATTAGTTGGTGCATCAGGTTAAATCTGATGCATTACACATTATGTGGTGGTAGTTGGTGCATCTGGTGCATTCGCATTTATGTGCACATGCCACGTATTTAATTTCACATTTCGTAGCAGTTTATTTATTTTTATATACTTTTTTAATTAAAATATATGATATATAGTACATTATTCAATTTATGAAAAGAAAATAGGATTTAGCTAACTGACTAATTGATTAATCTTAATAACACTATGAAGAAAAATCACAAAAAAAATGAATAAACAATACGGCAA
This sequence comes from Scutellaria minor, assembly GCA_954870855.1. Lineage (NCBI taxonomy): Eukaryota > Viridiplantae > Streptophyta > Magnoliopsida > Lamiales > Lamiaceae > Scutellaria > Scutellaria minor. The sequence continues at coordinate 5,372,020 of OX940725.1, forward strand.
TAAAAGAAAAAGGAAAAAATGCAAAACTCAAATAAGAATATTAAAAGATTGATGAAAAATCGATTAACAGAATTTATTTAGATAGTCATCATGATTCGAACAAATAATAATTAATAACAACAATAATTTCATAATTTTGTAGGTACACTATGGTAGCAATGTTGGTTGTAGCCTTGTAGGTTGACGTTACGTGTTTGATTAATCGATTAAATGTATTAGGTGTTATTATTGAAATATTGACTATTATCTCATATTTATTATTAAGTGGTCTATTAGAATTTTGAATCTTATTTGCATATTCTATCGCATGGGCCCCATGAAATTTAATAGACAAATGTGATCCATTTCAACATGTGAGGTTCAATTTTATTTTATAGTAAAGAAAGTAGAACAAGTCACATGGAGATATGACATCATCATGGTTGTTTTAAATGGATCTAGAGTAATGTTTGTTTCTCTTCACTTCAAATGGTTGGAAAAGAAAATAGTCTTAATTGGGGAAAGAAATTTTGCAAATTTTCAATTTGGTCGTGTAATTACTTTGATTCTATTCATTTTTTATCATTCATTCTACAAGTTTGTATATTAGATCTATATGTATTAATTCTTTTTTTTTTAATAAAAAAATTCAATTTCTAACAATAATTATCAACATAAACATCGATAGTGCTGATATCACACTTTAAATTTGGTGTCTTTAGTTTTATAGGGGAAAAATTGATTTATACTTCTCAATTTAGGGATTTCCCACCATTTATTGTTTCATGGATCAATTTTCCCCCTATAATAAAAAATTCATTGTTTTATAGTCTATATAATTTTCTTTTTTTCAATCATGTCTTGAATTTCATTCTTTCATACTCTCCTCCCCTCCCTCTCCATTTGCGCTTTTTTTTTATAGTAATTTTTTAATTTTTACTCGTATCTTCCACACAAATTTTCTATCGTCAACACTAAATCGTTTCACCTTCACTTATACTAACAGAAAACTAGACTCTTCCATCTATATTAGCCTGGGACGTCAAAATCTAAGTTATTTCACCCTATCTTGTAAATCAAAGTTTAGAATCACATAATTCATAAAATTAGTTAAGAAATAATTAAACTTAACCTGTGGATACAAATATATATATATATATATATATATATATCTATCTTAAGAGTGCTTTTATCTGGATGTCCCACATATTTAAAACGTGATAAGAATTGAGAATTCACTTCCATCCAAGTACATTGAGTCGATGTATAATGAATGATAGCCTCAAACTCTCTTATTTAAAAAAATAATAATAATAAATAATAATAATAATAATAATAATTGAACTTATAAATAATTTAAATGGTCGATTTCATCCACCTAATCTACTGAAAACCAGAAATGGTAACGTGAGAAGATACTTGCATATAAAGCTGTGACATATATTTGGGTAATCGTACTACTTTCTTATCTACTAATTGTCTGGTCTTTCACGTCTTTATCTTAGGTAATATTTGTTCTTATTTAGAAGAATATTAATATTAATAGAGTACTTTTCATTCTAATTTTTTTATTGAATTTTATTAATACCTTTTCAGAATATATTCGGGTCGTTCTCTATTTGTAGATTGAGATCTTTGAATATCTATTTATGCCAAAGTTGCATTTAAAAGGAAAAACTAAAAAAAAAAAATTGTTTTAAAATTCCAACCCTACTTAAATACTATGGATCAATCCTGAGTCAATTAACTATGAGAAATAATTTCACGAAAAGTGCTATTTGACTAGGAGACTTTTTTTATTTATTTTTTATTTTTTTGTTCTTTAACTTGATGCTATGAGTAAAACTTAATAGATCAATAAAATTAATCACCATAAAATCTTGAACTTCCAAACAAGAAAAAAAAAGTAGAAAGAAAGAAAGAAAAGAAAAGGTAATGGTTGACAAGCGCATTTTAACTTAATCAATGTCTTCAACTAATATTTTTCAATGTTTATATAAGTTTGAGATATTTAAACGTAAAATTAATAGTAAAAATATGGTAAAAAATTATTGTTATCTTCTATATATGGTGTTATTCAATATAGCTATGTATATATGTTTGATTAGCCAAATCAAATTAGTTTCTGTTGTGGTCGACATCTTGTCAATTAAAATATAATCTCTTCATATCAAATCCGAAAAATAAATTGAGTAAAAATCCATATAAAATCCTTGTCCCGGGTTGAGTATTTTTATAGAATGGTAAATAGATTTTTTTGACTTATTATTATTGTTTTTATTTTTTAAAGACTGAATTATATAAAATGGTAAATAGATTTTTTTGACTTATTATTATTGTTTTATTTTTTAAAGACTGTGAATTATAATTCTCTTTAAAAGAAATTTAAACTAAAATAAATAATAAGAGCGAAGTAGTGGATCAATCATCAGCAAATTATTTTTTGTGTTTGGCTTTGGGTACATATAATGAGTAGGCCATCTGACTTATAACTAATACCTCACGTTTCAACTTTCAAGCATTTGTGAAAACCAATGACGATGTTTTCTTCAAAATAAATAATGATTTTGTAATAATGTGATTGAAAGCATTATCTTTTGTTTTTTCTTGAAATAGTTTTCTTGAAATAGTTTTTTTCACGTCAGATTTTGTAGAGCACAAAATTTTAGCCTAACACTAAAAAAGTCGATCCGGCTAAAGTAAATCGAACCGAACGAATGATATAAAAATCGGATAAAATAAGAAAAAGACGGTGCCCGGTGCCTACTCGGGCAAATTTGTTAGACTTGTTCAGGTCGGTCAACTCTGGCCGGACAGAACGTTTTTTTTATATAAGAATTGAGAGTAAAAAGCTCTCTAATTACAATGATTTCGAATCCCCCCTTTCGAGAGGGTTTAGGGCCCTATTTATAGGCTAAAACCGAGATACATTACTTGAACAATAAGAAATAAATCCCTAGAATTTAGGGTCTAAATAAGATAAAATTAGATTTAATCCTATCTAAATCGGATACGATTTGGTGTAGGATTTGTTCCCTTTTTTTGTGGACTCTAGAATGGGATAAACTAACTCTTTTTTGCACATTCTACATGGATTGCCCTCGGCTCCGAGCTGGTCCGCTCGACTTGGCCCGAACGCAGCTCGGCTCGGATGGCCGGATTTGACTCTCCAACTGACCTTGCTGGTCGGCTCTGGTCCTATGGTCGGGCCAGCCAGAAAATTGGTATTCTTTGCTCGATTCCACGCTCGATCTATCTCCCGCTTCCGGCTAGGAATTTGGTCCGATGAGCAGGTGATCAACATTAGCCCCTCGGGTCGCGATGAGTGATCTCATCTTATCGGGAGCCGACATCTCCAGACACCTGCTCGTCTGACTCAAAGGTCTATTAAACATCATCCTACTACCCTAGGATGGACACATGTCGCCGTCTGCACGCCCGGAAGTCGAAGGGACGCCGGTTTTTCCTATAAATACGTGTGGGACAAACTCATTTCTCCACTTCCCTCTTTGCGAACTCGAAACTCTTGCGAAATTTTCTCTCAAAACCTAGCTGATTCAGACCTGCAAGATCAACCGTGCACGTCCTACTGTTCAGAACAGACCGAACAAAAAATAGGTATTCTCTTCTTATCCTTGTACATCTTTCTACGATGAGTTCCGGAAGTGCGTCCTCCAACAACGGCTCGGCTTAAGATTACGATTATGGTTCTATCTCGGCTTTCACTCCTTCCAGTTCGCCCGGCTCAGAGACTTCGTCCGCCCGATATGTCGAGCCTATCCACCAATTCGAACCTGTCTCTGTTGTTAGCCGACCAGATGGCTCTGGTCAGCTCGTTGAGATTTGTCGGATGGAACCCGCTGAGGAACGAGCTAGGCCCTTCGAGCAAAGCTCCACAGATTCCGACCAGACCCCTTCTCTAGACGTGACGGGGGTTATCACTATTGGGGCCCCTCCCTCTGCCTCGGGGCTTGCTATCAGGGGGTGTGAAGGAGCCGGAACCTCGGGTCGGAGATTCATTCCGAAGGGGGTTCTGATTCGCCGTGTCTATGGGCGTACTGAGAAACCGTCTCAGAGTTCCGAGACGTTCTCCTGTCCATCTGTGGCGACTCAACACTAGCTGAACAAGTGGCATGCTCTCTTTCATGTTCCGGACTCTGTGACTTTTTCACTCCCCCGACCCGAGGAACGGAAGGACCAACCTCCACGAGATTGCGTTGCCATCAACTTTCGTACCTTGGAGGCCGGTCTCCGTTTTCCCCTAGCCTCGATGCTCATGCATTATCTCTGGCAGTGGGGAATTGCTCCTGGTCAGCTCCACCCGAATAGCTGGGCGACCATCTTGGGCTTGCTCATCCTTTTCTGGAGATTCGACTTCGGGACGCCTACTCCCAATGAGTTGGCGTGGATGTATAGCGTCAAGCTCATTCCGGGCTTTGAGAATCATTTCTACTACATCTCGGCTCGGAAACTTCACCCTCAGCTAGTCCGGGGTCTTCCATCTTCGGTTAAGGATTGGAAGACGAAGTGGTTCTGGGTTGGGGGTAACTAGAAGAGTCCGGGGCCGAATCCCGAGGATCCGTCCCAATGAATTTCCTGCCCTACTTCTTTTGGAGATGTTAATGGTACTTGTTTTGGTTTTTCTTATGCTTCATGTTTTTCTGATCGTTAATATTTTTTGTTTTTGTAGAAATCCCGGCTAGGAGGCTTCTGATCGGGAATGCATTTTCCCAGAAGATCCGATTTTTTAGGGACAACACTGTTTCCGAGTAGAACCTCTTCAAGGTCTTGGTCACCGAAGAGAACCTTGCTAGGGCCGGCCTGATCTCTCTTTTTGTCACCACTCCCAACAATTTCCCAGGTTAGCTCGCGCCACGTTCTATACTTTGGCCCTGTCCCGATCAGTTTTCATTCTAACTCCATTCCATTTTCAATTCCTCTGTCTTCCCAAGGTCTTCCATTGAAGATGAATCCAGAGGAACGTATTCGTCTCCGCCAACAAAATGCACAATCTGCTCGGGGCGGAGGCCGCGGTAAGGGGCGGGGCACGGAACGCCCTACCTCGGCCATGATAAATGCTGATCAGGTCGTCGCCGCTGCTTCTCCAGTGCCGAGTAAGCGGCCCCGGGAGGTGGAAACAGCTCCACCCCGATCTGTCCACCCCGTCCGCCGACTCTCAGATGCTGAAAATCCACGTGTTGGGTCGGTGAGCATCTACGGATGGGACCCGAAGAGGATCTAGGGGTCCTAGGAGTGGGTCGGAAAGAGGCTGTCTTTCCAGATCTCCTACACAAGGGCTCGAACCCCGAGCTCGGATCTGATGAGCCACCTACCCGAGGGGGTTGAGCTGGCCATGGAAGCCCCGATGAAGGCCTGGACGGAAGAGCTGGAGAGCTACTCCCAGCAGATGTCAGCGGTCTACATGGACGTCTGCACTTCCGTCCTGATGGCTCAGGCCTCCGTCTTCACCTGGAAGGCCCACTTTTCTCACCTCAACCAGCGTGAGAAGTATGAGGCGAAGAAAGCTGAGCTAGAAGAGGGAGAGTTTGGCAAGCGCCACCGCCATTCTGCTGCCCTTGCCGAGGAGCTCAAGGCCACCGAGGAGCTGTTTGCCGAGGTAAAAAATGCCGGCGAGCTCGATCGCCAGAGGGTTACCGACCTGACGATCGAGGTCTCTCGTTTGAGGGTCGAGTTGGACAGTGCCCTGGCAAGTCGGGTGGATGAGACGGGTGTCGTCCAGAAGTACTTGGGGTCGGCGGAATGTAAGTACCGTGGCATTCTGGCCTACCTCTTCTGTTTCATGGACAACATCACAACCACTCGGGAGGCCGGGCTGAATGACGCGCCTCTCCGAGAAGCTCTCGCCGCCTATCTTCAGAAGAAGCCCCTCCCGACCTACTTCTTGGAGATCATGGACAACCTTGGGGACTTCCTGCCACCGGGCTCCGAGCATCTTTCTCACTCCGGTACCTCCCATCGAGTTCATGTCCATGTCCGCTCCGGAGGACGGTGAAGCATCCGAGGCTGGTGAGGGCGACGCGGCCACATCGAAGGAGGCGGAGGCGGCCGGGGCAGACAGCGCAGGGGAGGCCGAGGTAGCAGCGGCGACTGGGACGATAGCAGCTGCCGGGTTTGCCGACCAAGGGAGCGATGAGGTGATTGAAGTTGCCGACCAGTAGCTTCTGTCCCTCGTTGCACCTCTTGTCAGAGACATCAACCCTTGTTCTCATTTTTTGTCTAGTTCAGGTCTTTCGTGTTATTCTTGTATAGCTCCGTATTTTTGTAAGAGATTCCGGCATCCAAACCGGATTCATTGTAAATAATTTGAACATGTTTTTTATCGCCGATTATATTCTTTCTGCTCGTGGCCGTTGTTGAACATTCAAACAATTGATTGATTCACTTTTTTGTTCGTCTTGTAGTGTGTGCATTTTTGCTCTTCTCTTATTTACCCTTGGTCTTCGGTCATAATATATAGTTCGGTAAGCCTTTAATTCATTTAAATTTAGAGCTTGGATGAGCCCAGTGACGGAGCTCTTGGTCAGAACCCGAGCTCAGTGAATGAGCTCGGATTGGGTCGGAGTCCTTGTTCAGATTCAGAGCTCGGACGAGCTTGGGGTCGGAGCCCCTGGTTAGAATCCGAGCTCAGAGAATGAGCTCGGATTGGGCCGGAGTCCTTGTTCAGAATATACAATAGATTGACCTGAGCAAAATTCGTAAATTTTATTCATGAAGCGAAAACTACAAAATGTGAAAAAGAAATAACTTCCTAGCCGACTAATGGTAATATTTCTTCAGATGTTCTGCATTCCACGGCTTGGATAATTTCTTCCTACTTAGGTCAGCTATCTCATATGCGCCTCGGTGAGAGGACTCAGATTATTTGGTATGGTCCCTCCTAGTTTGGCCCGAGTGGTCCTGCGTTAAGCTCTTTCGTGTGCTGCAGCACTTTTTTGAGGACTAAGTCTCCGACCTCGAACTTCCTGGCTCGGACCTTGGAGTTGTAGTATTTTTCACTCCTTTGTTTGTAAATCGAGTTCTTTAGGTCGGAATTCAGTTTTTTTTCTTCCAATGAGTCTAGGCAGGTCAGCAATGCCACTTCATTATTCTGCTCATCAAAGTTTTGTGTTCTCCAGGTAGGCATACCGATCTCGACTGGTATGACAGCTTCCGAGCCGAAGGCCAAACTAAAAGGCGTCTCTCCTGTGGACGTTCTGGCCGTTATTCTATACTACCAAAGTACACCTGGTAATTCGTCTGCCCAAGATCCCTTCAGATTTTCGAGTCTTGCTCTCAAGGTGTGCTTGATGATCTTGTTTACAGCCTCCACTTGGCCGTTGCCCTGAGGGTGATATGGGGTGGAGAGTAGCTTTTTGATACCTAAATTTGCACAAAACTCATTGAATCTTGTCGACTCGAACTGGCGGCCATTGTCGGAGACCACGGAGTGTGGAATGCCAAAACGGCATATGATGGACTTCCAGACGAAATCAGTTATCTTGGGCTCGGTTATCTTTATGAGCGGCTCGGCTTCCGCCCATTTAGTGAAATAATCGACGGCCACGATTGTAAATTTTACTCTTCCTTTACCCGTTGGTAGGGGCCCGATCAGGTCAATTCCCCATTTCACGAATGGCCATGACGCCATTACTGAATTCAGCTCTCCTGCTGGTGATTTCGTCAACGACGTGCATTTCTGGCATCTTTCGCACCTCCGAGCAAAGTTAATTGCATTTTTTTTAAGCTCGGCCAGAAGTATCCCTGTCTGATGATTTTGAAGGCCAGAGCTTGTCCACCAGTGTGGTTTCCACAAATTCCTTCGTGAATTTCCCTCAAGGCGTAACCAGCTTCTTGTTCGTCCAAACATCTTAGTAGGGGTAGAGAGAAACCTCTCTTGTATAGAATTTCATCCTTCAGGATGTACCGAGCAGAGCGTATTTTTAATCTCCGAGCCTCGATTACATCATCGGGCTCCTTCCCCCTTCCAAGTATTGGATGATCGGTGTCATCCAAGAATCTTTCTGCTCGGTATTGTATATTGTTTTTTGGTCTAGAGCTGAGCTTTCGACCATTCCAATATTAACCGAACCGATGTCCTCTACTTCTTCACTCGTCGCAAGTAGGGCCAAGGCGTCAGCTTGAGCGTTTTTCGCCCGAGGGACCTGTTCTGCTCAGATTTTTTGGAAGTTTGCTAAGGCTATTTCGACCGACCTCAGATATCTGGCCATCTTCTCATCTCAGGCAGTGTATTCACCCGAAATTTGGTTGACGATCAGAAGTGAGTCGCTGAAAACCTCGAGGTCGTCGGCCCCAAATTATCTGGCCATCTCTAGTCCGGCCAACAAAGCCTCGTATTCGGCCTCATTGTTCGTTGTTGGGAACTGGAACCTTAGTGCCGAGCAAAATTATTTGTAGGGCTGATCAAAACAATTCCAGCCTCGGCCGCTGTCGATGTGGAAGATCCGTCTACGAACATTCTCCAAGGTCTCTCGTTCTTCTCTTCGTGGAGCACCACAACGGGAGTGAACTCGGTGATGAAATCTGCTAGGGCCTGGTCTTTGATTGCTATCCTTGGCGAATAATGGATGTCATATTGGCCGAGTTCAACCGACCACTTCAGCAACCGTCCCGAAGCATCTGGTCGGCCTAGGACTTGTTTCAAAGGAAAATTTGTTAAAACTTCAATCTGGTGGGCCAAAAAATACGAGCGCAATTTTCTGGCCGAGATGACCAGGGCATAAGCTAGTTTCTCCATAGCCGGGTATCTTAGCTCGGCATCATGTAGAGACTGGCTTACGTAATACACCGGCTGCTGGGAGTTTTTGTGTGCTCGGACTAGGACTGCACTTGCAGCGTAAGATGAAACTGCTAGGTAGAGCTGTAACCTTTCTCCGGTCTCCGATTTTGCAAGCACTGGGGCCTTCATTAGCGATTTCTTCAGCTTCTCGAGAGCTGTTTCACATTCAGCATTCCATTCAAATTTACCGTCTGTTTTGATCAAATTAAAGAAAGGTTTGCACTTGTCTGTTGATCTCGAAATGAATCTGGTCAGCACGGCAACCTTCCCTGTTAGGCTCTGAACATCTTTTTTCATCCTTGGGGGTGAGCTTTATTATTGCATCAATTTTTTCTGGGTTGGCCTCGATCCCTCTCTGGCTTACCATGTAGCCGAGGAATTTTCCTGAGCCGACCCCAAATGAGCACTTTTTGGGGTTTAACTTCATCCTATACTTTCTCAGAATGTCGAACATTTCTGCTAGATCTTTGACGTGGTCTTCTACCATCTTTGATTTTACCAACATATCGTCTATATAGACTTCCATTGTTTTCCCGAGCTGAGCTGCGAACATCTTGTTAACTAACCTTTGGTAGGTTGCTCCCGCATTCTTTAGGCCAAAAGACATCATTCTGTAGCAATAAAGTGCTCGGTTAGTGACAAACGTTGCGTTGTTGATCGTGCTCGGCCATTGGAATTTGGTGATATCCTGAGTAAGCATCCATGAAGCTCATGACTTCGTGTACCGCTGTTGTGTCGACCAGCTGATCTATATTTGGCAGGGGAAAGCAATCCTTGGGGCATGCTTTGTTAAGGTCGGTGAAATCTATGTATAGCCTCCAAGCCCTATTCGCTTTCCTTACCAGAACTGGGTTGACCACCCAAATGGCATAATCACATTCCCTTATGAAGCCGTTACCGAGCAGCTTCTGAACCTCCAAGTCTAGTCCCAAGTATCTATCCGGGCTTAGCCTCCGCCTCTTCTAGATCACTGGCTTGGCTGTCGGGTCGATGTTCAGGTGATGGCATGCGTCCTCTGGTCGGATACCTTCCATATCCTCGTGGCACCAGGCGAAGACGTCTGTGCTCGTCTTGAGAAAAGCTATAAGCTCTCCCCTGAAGGGTTCCTTCAAATCCTTGCCAATTTTGAGCGTCACCTCTGGTTTACTTTTGTCTAGCTAGATCGTCTCCAGCTCTTCGATCGGTGTTGCTCTGCTTGATGGTATCTTCTTTCTTGGGTCCAAAGTCTCTCATTCCTCTTTGCTAAGGTCCACATTATCCATCTCCTCGTTTGTTCTCAGGTCAGCCAGTCCTGAGTCCGGGCTATCCCCGACTGTTCTGGTCGGAGTCTAGATCTCTGGTTGGTCGGTCCCGAGCTCTAGTCCGGTCCCTTGCTCTGGCCCTGGGGCCTACCCTGCGATTTCCATGACTGTGTCCAACCGTTCCGTTTGCTCATCCATTGGTTGGGGTTCAATTTGCTTGATGACGTTAAGCTCTCTTGGTTTCAGACCCGATTCGCATTCTCGAGATGCCAATTGGTTGCCTCGGATGACGTATACGTCCTCTCCGACTGGAAATTTGATGGCCAGATGGTGTATCGACACGACTGCCTTTATTTTGGCTAAAAGTGGTCGTCCCCAGATTGCGTTGTAGACCGAATTCAGGTCAACCACCTTGAACTCGGTTGTCGTGTGAACCGTTTTATCCCCGGTCCCGAACACGACCATGAGCTCACATGTTCCGATCGTGCGTGTGATCTTCCCTCCAAACCCTTGGATTGAGTCGGAGCATGGTAAGAGATCGGTTTCTCGAAGACCCATTCTTCGGAAGATGTTCAGGTGGAGTATATTGGCGTAACTCCCTGTGTTGACCAGAACTCTGTGGACCATTGTGAGACCGATATTCAGAGATACCACCAGGGCATCGTGGTGGGGTTGTACTCTCCCTTCGGCATCTTGCTCAGTGAAGGTCAGCGGTGGGTGGATTGGCGTTGGCCTTGGTGGATTGCACCGCTGGTATCCGTTTCTTGCTTCTCTGAGCTGCCCTTTCCTCATCTTTTTTAATGATCTCTGCTCTCCATAATTATGATTTACAAGCATGTGAATTTCTCGAATTGCACCGAGCTGGGGAGGCGGGGGAGGTTGTTGAGGTCTTTACTCGGGATTTTTAACGTATTCCTTAAGGTGACCCTAATCGATCAGCCTCATGAGCTCGATCAGAAGAGCTCTGCATCTGTCTGTATCATGCCTCGGAGATTTGTGATATTGACAATATCTGTTCTGATTCAGCCGGGCGGGATCGGCTCTCATCGGTCTCGGGTCTGGCAACACATTTCGGCCCTGTAACTCGGTAAGAACCTGGGCCGGACTGACTATCAGGATGTGTCGGACCCGATCTAGCTCCTTGTTCTGGTATACTTTGAACTCTTCTGGGGGTTTGAAGGGCATTGTGTTCTTCCTCTTTTCCTTCACCTCCCTCCTTTCTAAGGCAAGTTTTTCCTCTGGGACAGCCTCTTCGGCTCCGATATACCTCTCTGCTCGGCTTAGGAAATCGTGGTATGTCTAGGGGCCGTGCTCGTGAACATTCCACCAGAATCTTGTTTTTGGACAGAGACCGGCCATGATTGCCATGAGCACAGCATCATCAGAAACGTGCTCCATTTCTAAGACGAGCTTGTTGAATCTGTCCATGTAAGACCTTAGTGATTCGTCATTACCCTGTTTGATATTCACCAGTCTTTCTTTCAGGGTAGACCTCATCTTCGAACCCATGAATTGTGTGAGGAAAAGATCAGTTAGTTCCTCCCATCCTCTGATAGAAGAATCCGGTAGCGATCGGAACCATCTCTGAGCTCGGTCTCCTAGCGTTAGGGGGAAAGCTTTGCACATGAGCTCCTCTCCGATCCCTTGCAGCTCCATCCACGAAGCGTATTTATCTATATGAGAGTTCGGGTCAGTTTCGCCGTTATAGAGACCGATTGGCGATACCTTGAATTTTGTGGGAGTGATCCGATTAGAAATCTGATCTATGAAGGGCGAGGTCTTCTTTCGCCTCTTCTCTTGCTCGGGTCTTGGCCTTGTGGCTTCAATTTCGGCCAACCTCCGTTTGAGCCCTTGTTCTTCCTCATCTTCTTCCTCGAAGTTCCTGGTCTCTACCCTTTTTCCGTCTCGTCGATATTCATTTCCGAAATCCAGCGTCCTCCAAGACTTTCTGGCCTCACGAGCGGAGGCGGGTCCTATTCGGTCAAATACGCTTCGTGTTTTGGTCGGTACAACAGATCGGGTCGGGCAGAACTGGGTTTCTGGTCGGCTTTCTTCTAGTGATTGTATTCCTTCTGGTCGCTACTCGGTCCCTACATCTTTTCCTCTGTCCTTCTGTTTGTTCTTCGACTCATCTGAGGATTGAGTGTCCTCAAGATCGTGGGTTTTTCGACTCTTCTCCCTAGCCTCAGCTTCCTTCAGTCTTTCGCTAAGTTGGGACATTATAGCCTTGATCTCCTCCGAGGTCATTCCAACCCCTCTGGGCTCGGTTACTAGCGGGATGCCCAAGGGAATCCTTTCCAGCGGCGTGTTAGTTACGTCTCCGGGGGTATCGTGTAGCTGGCGTTGACCAGAACCACCAGGCAATAGATTCTGGCTCTGGGGATCGAGTGGGACCTCCATGTCTTTAGGGTTGTTGAACGTGTTAGTCATCATAGAACTGTGTTGTTTCGGAGGTTCACCCCCTCCTTCTAGTGTAAAATGTTGACGTCAGATTTTGTAGAGCACAAAATTTTAGCCTAACACCAAAAAAGTTGATCCGGCTAAAGTAAATCGAACCGAACGAATGATATAAAAATCGGATAAAATAAGAAAAAGACGGTGTCCGGTGCCTACTCGGGCAAATTTGTTAGGCTTGTTCAGGTCGGTCAACTCTGGCCGGACAAAACGTTTTTTTTATATAAGAATTGAGAGTAAAAAGCTCTCTAATTACAATGATTTCGGATCCCCTTTCGAGAGGGTTTAGGGCCCTATTTATAGGCTAAAATCGAGATACATTACTTGAACAATAAGAAATAAATCCCTAGAATTTAGGGTCTAAATAAGATAAAATTAGATTTAATCCTATCTAAATCAGATACGATTTGGTGTAGGATTTGTTCCCTTTTTTTGTGGACTCTAGAATGGGATAAACTAACTCTTTTTTGCACATTCTACATGGATTGCCCTCGGCTCCGAGCTGGTCCGCTCGACTCGGCCCGAACGCAGCTCGGCTCGGATGGCCGGATCTGACTCTCCAACTGACCTTGCTGGTCGGCTCTAGTCCTATGGTCGGGCCGGCCAGAAAATTGGTATTCTTTGCTCGGTTCCACGCTCGATCTATATCCTGCTTCCGGCTAGGAATTTGGTCCGATGAGCAGGTGATCAACAAGTTTCAATGGATCAAATATACAGTACTTTGATGACAATTCCCTCCCTCTATCCACCAATCAAATATACAGGGTTCCTGTTTTCAGTGAGATTTTGATTTTTTTTTTTTAATTAATTTCAAATCCGACAAAGTTACAAAATATCTATATTAATTAGAACACATTAAGCACAAGCGTAAAACATCATATCTGGTTGATTTAATGAATCAAAATTTAGTGCCTGGTGGATAATTATTTTAATATACTTAATTATAAAATGTCTTTAGTTTACACTTCCGATTTAATTTTAAAAAAAAACCTACACACACTTATATACGTTTCTCTCTGTTTTTGTTTTGTTTTTTTGTTTTTTGTTTTTTTTTTTGTGTTTAATAGAATAAAATCTAGTTGAAAGAACATGGTTAATTTTTTTGACAATAAATTATTGAAGGTAAAATTTTCCGTTTTTTTAATTTCATATATCTGGAAACCTGAAGAAACAACAACAACAATAATAATAATAATAATAATAATATTATTATTATTATTATTATTATTATTATTATTATTATTATTATTATTAGAATTAGAACCTAACACGACAAGTAATTAGGTATATACAAGTATCAGCATCATGTGAAAATTGTCTTGGTCCCCCTTGTCCTTTTTCTTGGGTCAATTATATTTTTAGTATAATTATCAGGAAAAATATAGAATGATTATTTTGTTATTATTTCTTCTTTTTCAGTGGGTAATTTGTGTTCTCTAATTCTCAAATCTTTCTGTTTGTTCACTTATGCCGATGCTAGCATATTTGGAGTAGGGAATCTTTTTCTCTTGATAGATCTACCAGACATTGATGTTTTTCCTTCAAAAGGTTATTTTTTAATAGAGTTTTTGATAGTCAAATTTATTCTAATATGCAATGATCGATCATATAATCAAATAATTTGAACGTTAACATTTTACAGTTTTAGTCGACTATTTTGATCAAGTTCTTCAAGATTATATTTTGAGTTCAGCTAAAGTTAATAGAAAGATACAATTTAAATGAAAGTAAATATTGAATTAGATAGGGTAAACTTTGATATTTAAAATTAGTAAAATAAATTGACCATATATAGATTAAATATTTATGAGCATTTTCAAGCCATAGTATATTAATGTCTTACCATCTATATAAAGAATAATCATTTACAAACAATCACCCATGTATAAATTATAATTGATCAATTTGAGCCTTCTTAAAAGGAACTTAAGAATTGTTATAAAAACATATTTTTTAGTCACTTTAATTTCAAATACGTTTTAGTTTATTAGATGAAAAGTGACTAAAAAATAATTTATTTTATTGGTGGTTAAAAAAAATAAGAACCACCATATGAAAATAGTAGAAACTATTATTTATTATAAAACACTAATATACTTATCATGTTATTATGATTATAATAATAATATTAGTGTTATTATATTACAAAGGTCCCACGATCCCATCTAAGATTTGACTTATGTTTAGAAATCAACAACCAACATCAAACAAAACTACAAACATCCCTTCAGGGATCATTTCACTTCATTATTTTAATAATATATATTATTAAACAATTAAACTAAAGTTCTGTACGTTCAAGCAATATTGTGTATGTTATATTTGATTAAATACATTCAATATAGGAATTTTGATATAACATATCAATTGAACTATAAAACTTAATTTAGTTATTTAATAGTATATTATTAATTAATGAAGTGAAATAAAAATAAAAAATAAAAACGGTTCCATCCCGCCGGCAATTGAATTAAGAGTTTTTTTTTAATCGAATTAAGAGTTAGGACTAAAAGCATTACACGAAACATTAATTACTATATATTTTCTAGTTGGCCTGTAAACCAGCTACATGCATCACTCCTCCACGTCGACAATTATAATAAAAACACTATTTTTATAATTAGTAACAATGTATATAGTTGTCATATTATTTTCATTTGTGGGTATTTATTGAGCTTTTGAGTTCAAATCTTTAAAATATTTTTTTCATGACTCTATGTACTACACGTGTGGTATATTGCATTTTTATAATACTACAAAAATTAAATGATTTCATTCAAAATTAAAATTAAACGAGCATCCATATTTTTATAATACTATACAAATTAAATAATTTCATACAAAATAAAAAGTAAACGAGCATCAATAAAGTGGTCCCCAACTACTCACATAGAGGATGAATTTTCCAACTTATGTGATTGTTGAGAAATTTGTGACACTCATCTAAATGTAGAGCTCAAAACGAAACAAAATTATATAACATCTGTTTCGAAACCGATCATTAATAAATAGTATTATTTTAATGTTAAATATATTTTTATGTTAAATAAGTTCCAAATAACTCAATTACGCCCGAACTCAATTCACTAAAGAAGTTAAAATATATTTAAAAAATTTAAGCTACTCAAGCTTAACTTTTATTAGTTTTGATTAGAGAACATTAATACTCGTTTATAATGATAACCAAGCATGTTTATACATATTTCTAAAATTGAAGAAAAAGCCAAACTAATTTAGCATCGGTCTTTTATTTTGCTGCATCAAAATATACAATTGTTTAGTATTACATGATACACTTGTAAATATTACGTTTTATTAATAGATTTTGAATTTCTATTAACTTAACATTGATCCATGATTGACCTGATTAATTTTTAAAAGTGAAATTCATGAGATGGTTTAGATCTACCTAAAAGAATTTCACAAAAACTCATGTGAGACGGTCTCACGGATAGTTTTCGTGAGACGGAGCTCCATCACCCACAAAAAATATATGAATTGTAGGGTTTGGGTGATGGATAATTGGGTTGTGGGTTGACCCGTCTCACGCAATGCATTAAAATTTCGCGAGACGGTCTCACAAGAGACTTACTCAAAGAATTTAGTATGGGTCAAAATATAGAACAAATTTTTTATATTTCACTCGTAAAATAACTAAATAAATTTGCATCTTATATTAATTATTATTAGTCGGGAAGAGAGAGGGTGGAGCATACACAATGAATATACGAGTTTGAGGACGTGTCATATACTAGGCACTGGGCCCACAGAGTATCCAAGCTTAGGCGTTTGAGGGCAACGAAACTGCGTCGTTTCGTGCTCCCCATGCATCAGCTAGAACGATTCTCAAACCTCGCCCATTATTCTATTTATGGCGTGATTTCTACTCTCCGCATGCCTCTCTACTGATCATCCCTCTTTATTTCTCTTTCTCTCTAACAATCTCTCGCTCTCGCAAAGAAATTCGATTTCAATTATCGTTTATATCGCCCTTTCTCATCTTCAAGAATCCACTCCTTTTCTAAGGAGAAAATTTTAAAATTCCTTTTCCAAATCTATCCCCCTCCACTCAGCGTAATTTAAAATGGCTTAAAACAGAGACCCTTTTGAGTTCAGAGCTTAAAATTATCAAAAGGTGTGTCTAAAAAAATTCCCAAAAGGTGGAATCTTGGATACCCTCCCATGGCAGGAAATCTTGAAAAATGGAGGGCTTTTGGGCCTTTTTTCACTGTCGTGTGGAGCTTTGTGCTGGCTTCAATCTTTGTTTCTGCTGAGAGAAGCTTAAAGCAAGAATCTCTGTCTCGTAATGCCACGACAACTTCGCCTAGTGATTCAGATTTGTTACCATCTTTTGTCAATTTCTTATGGCAAGCAGATAAATCAGGTTACCATCACGTTTGGCCGGTGAGTTTTCTTAAAGTATATGAATTTATACTTGTTCACTCTAAATTCTATAATTGATCGTGTTTTTATTTTATTATTATTATTTTTTTTTTTATGGGTGTTCTTTGACTTGATATGATTCAATTGTGATGTTTATCTCTTGGGAGTATATTCCTTTAATTTTCTTTTATTCACACACATACCCACATGTTTATGTGTCAATTGGCAGTAGATATCGCATTCAGTGTAACTCACTATAAGTAACATCTACAAGACTGCAGATCTATTTATGAAGAATTTGTTAATTTGATGATATATTTGCCATTTGGTCCAAGATGATGAGTTATTGCCAGTTATGAGATCACCATAGATGGTCACATGGTGTTGATCAAGTAAAGGCATTATTTATTGCTATTTACTTTTGATAGGAGAAATATTTATTACTATTGGTAGGTGTGATTGTTACTGGAATGATTACTCTGTTATAATGGCTGTGGGATCAGTAGAGATGATATGCCACGTCTGATTGGATGTAGCATGTCATGCTTGATGCTTGTGCTTAATGGAATGAGAATATAAAATACATTAAATGACTTGTTACTGACTGGATAGACTTAATATAGACTGAGTGAGGTGGATCTATGCTATTTCCACCTCTTATCTATCAACATCGAAGGATGTGAAGTGACTCATTCTTTATGTTCGCGTTTTTTTTATATTCTGGTCTTTGATCCACAGGATCTGGAATTCAACTGGAAAATCATTGTTGGCAGCATAGTTGGATTCTTTGGAGCAGCCTTTGGGAGTGTAGGAGGTGTTGGTGGTGGTGGTATATTCGTTCCTATGCTTACTCTTATTATTGGATTTGATCCAAAATCAGCAACCGCTATCTCTAAATGTGAGAAAAATACATTTCTTTAAACTGCATCCAACATATTGAATCGATTTAAATGAATAAGTATTATATCATGCTCAAGGCAATGAGAAATAGATTTCTTGGTTTGACAGGTATGATCATGGGGGCTGCAGTCTCAACCGTTTACTACAATCTTAAGCTGAGGCACCCCACCATTGACATGCCCATTATTGACTACGACTTGGCTGTTCTCATCCAACCAATGCTCATGCTAGGAATTAGTATTGGAGTTGCTTTCAATGTCATGTTTGCTGATTGGATGGTTACTGTACTTCTAATCGTTCTCTTCTTAGGTGATAAGTTGGTGCATTGCAATTTAGTTCTGCTCATGTTCGAGCTATTGACTTGATCTGATGGTTACAGGTACATCAACCAAGGCCTTCCTTAAAGGAGTTGAAACTTGGAAGAAAGAGACTATCGTGAAAAAGGCAAGTGAAAATTTTCTCCTCTTAGCAACAGGATTAATCATCGAGTAATAATTTGTTCATTTCCACAGGAGGTTGCAAGGCGGTCTGAGACTAATGGTGCGTTTATTTAGAGCATTAATTTTGTCAATACCTTGAAGAATCACCTCCCCCTTTTCCCTTTCGGAAAAGAATGGATCAATATGTTCTCTTGTTGTATCAGGCAATGGACAAGAAGCAGAGTACAAGCTTCTTCCTGGTGGGCCCAGCAGCAACGAGGCTAAAGACATGGAAGAACAAACGGTGAGAAACACTTCGATAGCTACTACTAATTCTGAAATAACCAAAGTCCCACTTGATAGATCTCATTATCTCAGGTGGGAGTTCTCGAGAATGTGTGTTGGAAGGAATTCGGGCTTCTTTGTTTTGTTTGGTTCGCATTTCTTGCTCTGCAAATCATCAAGGTTTCATTCATCATTTGGGATTTTCTAGACCACACTTATTCAGTTCATTCAATTGGAAATATGTAAACTTACTGGAACTTAATTGAAACAGAATTATGCATCTACGTGTTCGGCAATATACTGGGTGGTGAACTTGCTCCAGGTACAATAAGTGCCATGTTTTACAATCTTGTGATCTCATTGTGGTGGAAATGGTGTTTTATTCCATTCAGAATTTACCTCTTTTTAATGTTTTTTTATGCAGATTCCCGTATCTTTAGGCGTGTCTGGTTATGAAGCAGTTAGCCTGTACAAGGGGTGGCGAAAAATCGGATCAAAGGGAGAGACAGGAACCAACTTCAAAGTTCACCAACTCATCATTTATTGCATGTTTGGCATCCTTGCTGGTCTAGTTGGCGGCCTCCTAGGCCTTGGAGGTGGATTTATCATGGGCCCACTATTTCTTGAACTCGGGGTTCCTCCTCAGGTGAATCCCCATTTTTAAAATCCCGAATCATTTTACTGTATCAGCTTATTAAGTAAATTCTTGGTCAGGTTTCAAGTGCCACAGCCACCTTTGCCATGATGTTCTCTTCATCAATGTCCGTTGTTGAATATTACCTTCTACATCGGTTTCCTGTTCCTTATGGTTAGTGCGATTGGTGCTAACTCAGTTCATATTCGTTATGATATTTTCACTTTCAAAATTCAAATGAATTTGTGTGACAGCTCTCTACTTTGTCGCTGTTTCAACTGTTGCTGCTTTCATTGGGCAACACGTTGTAAGAAGGCTGATAATTGTACTAGGAAGGGCATCGATTATCATCTTCATTCTGGCATTCACGATCTTTATCAGTGCAGTCTCTCTAGGTGAGTTAGCACCTCTAACTGTGTGTTTATGAATCATAAATCTCTAGGGAGTGTGATTGATTCTTGATTGTATTCTTGATCGTTTTTCATCCTTAACAGGCGGAGTTGGCATTTCGAACATGATTGGTAAGATTCAACGGCATGATTATATGGGCTTCGAGAACCTCTGCTTGTACGATGCATGATTTCCCTCATTCTTGATGATCAAACGCGGGACTAAATTCTTTAAGTATTTAAATGCTTGCCATTGTATTCATACAATTTTCCTGCATCGTGTAAGAATGTTGTGGTCTACTCTTAGTGAGTTCAAGAAATGCAGTTTTAATTAGTTCTAATTTATTTATTTAGACAGAAGTGTCGTTTTTTCAGTTTTCTAGGTTTGTGTTATCTTCTACTTGAAATTCAAGGAATTAGTTTTTTAATCATGGGTTCATGTGTTTAGAGAATATTGTGTTCGCTTCACTTGTATTAAAAAATAAAATATATTCTTTCAAATAAAGAGTGGTGCTAAAAGTAGTTTTTTTACCATGATTTGTTGTGTAAGAAAGTGAAGATTTGATGATGCTAACATTCCACTAACGGGGAAAAAAAAGGGAGAGAGAATTATATACTCATTAGAAATTCTCCCACTAAAAGCAGATGCCTAGAAAAAGACTACCACTGCTAATAAGTAACTTCTATCTAGAGAAATTCTGGCATCAAATTATTCGATTCGTTTATTAAAATTTTAATTATGTGTAATTCCAAAATATTTTAAAATTCACAAACACTTATACGAGAATATTTCTAACATAACATTCCGTGTATAATGCTGATACATAATTTGTTTGGCCCATAAAAATTGGCTTGTCAGTTGTCATTGTAGTTTTTGTTTAAATCCACTTTGTATCTTTCCAGAAGGGGAGAATAAAATTTGGATAAGAATGGGACACTTGATTTTTATGGTCCATAAAATTTGTTTGGGCCATAAAAATTGTTTTTCCGATTTTGTTACTTATTTCTTTCACTCGATCAATTCTGAAGTTTTGTTTTCTTTTACAGCAAAGCAAAAGGCAAATTTAATGATTAAAAAGCATTTTTGCACAATGGATTCTATTCCAAAGATTCGATCATGTGATAAAACTTTGTATTGTTGTCCATCAATTCCACTTGCTGACCTGTCATTGCATAATGTTTCCGAAAGTTTTTTTAATTAATTAATTATCACTCTGTCACCCGTATCATTCAATTTTGTATATCAATATCTAATTTTTTTTTATCACACTTATTCATGTAAAATTCATGCAATTTAATTTTGCTATGTGAAAGCCGTCAAGAACAACTTTTTTAATCTGACATCCTAACATTTAAAGTATTTTTATCATTTCATTTGTAACCTAGAATATCCATAAATTGGAATTTGGGCGATTCATCACGAAAATTACAATCATGAGAATACTTTCATCTCGGATTTACACGTTAATAGACATTTGAAAAGGGTTCTGTTTCAGAATAATTTCTTGTCCAGAAAATAATAATTCATGTTTTAAAAATCAAAGTTTGTTTTTAATTGAAAAATATATAATATTCTTGAAATTAATTTATAACTAATTATATTAAACTCTTTAGACAAAGTCTTGGGTGAGACCGTCTCACGGATCCCATTCCGTGAGACGGGTCCGGTCGGGTCAAACATAAAAATTATGTAATACTCTTGTGTGTGTTATATAATATTTTTCTATATATTAGGTGATACTTTGGTATTATATGACGCATTTTGGATTTTTTCAAACTATAAGAAAATATATAATACTTTTATGTATATCAGGTAATACTTTTGTATTATGGGATAATGATCCGAATTGGGTCGGGTCGGGTCTCAACAAAAAAACGCGCGGATCCTAGGCTCCCCATGTGCTCTTCTTCCTTGCGTGTGAATTGTGTAATATGTAATGTTTTTGTATGTATTAGGTAGTACTTTTATGTATATCATGTAATATTTTTTGAAAATATCACATAATACAAGTATCATGTAATATTTTTATATATATGAAGTAATACTTTTATGTGTATCATGTAATATTTTTGTATATATCATGTAATACCTTTTGAAAGTATCAACCATGTAATACTTTTATATATATCATGTGATACTTTTTTGAAAGTATCACATGATATATATAAAAGCATTGCATAATACATATAAAAATATTATGTTATGAGAATAAAACATGATGTAGTACTTTTATGTATATCATGTAATACTTTTTGAAAATATCACTATATAATATTTTTATGCATATCATGTAATACTTTTTGAAAGTATCACATAATACACATAAAAGTATTAATACTTTCATGTGTATTATGTAATAATTTTGTATATATCATGTAATACTTTTATGTATATGAGGTAATATTTTTATGTGTATCATATAATAATTTTGATCTATCATTGACCGTTGACTTTTTGACTTTGATTGTTGACCAGTCTCACGAATCCCAATCCGTGAAACGGTCTCGCACAAGACCTACTCCACTGTTTATTATTTAATGAATAAACAAAAAGAGTATGAGCGTGATTTTATATCTTACGAAAAAGATATACCAACCTCAAAAAATAAAAGCTGTACTTTAGATTATTCTATTTTATTTTATCTTAGGCATGAAGGTAGTAGTAATAATTATTATGTATTATATTATTCATTCCAATTTAATAAATAATAAATAATTAAATATTAATTAATAAAAACAAAAAAGCGGAGAAACCGGAGGAAGGCAGGAAGGTCAAAATGACACGGACTCAAGCTTCATATTATTAACTATCTTTCAATCACAAATTCAGAAGAAAAGAAAGAGAATCGAAACCCTAGAGAGAGAGGGGGGGAGAGTAAGAGAGAGAAACATGGTTTTCTACTTCAAGGCGCGCCCGGAGGCTGGGGACTACACCATTTTCATGGGCCTTGACAAGTATGAAAACGAGGAGCTCATCAAATACGGCTTCCCTGAAGATATTTGGTACTTTCTGTTTCAAATTAATATTTTGATTCGTTGTAAAGATCTGCAATTTGTTCGTTGGTCTTGATTTGAGATGTTCTGTGGAATGTGGGGGGTTTGGTGCGTTTATTCAAAGTAACAAAAATAGCACCCTTCCATTTCTCAGAAGAATGGTTTTTTTTTTTTGGGTGAAAAACTGAGAATTGACGGTGTTTCTATGAAGTTAATATGCTTTTCGGAAGCTTAATTGATGCAATTATATCCCCCTGGGTAAAAAACACAAATTACATGTATGGATATTGGAAGAAAATGAAATTGGGAATTCGTTGACTCTGGAATGAAGCAGTAGTTTCTGTCTTTCTGATGAGTTGGTTTAAACCAGAATGGCTTAGGTTGTCTGGTTCTTTCTGGTGAAGGGAATTGCTTTTTGCCATAATCAATGTCTTTGTGTAAGTTTTTGGTAAATTATACTTAATTTGCCACTGTCAGATGAAATCTTGAATTTTTTTTTCATATGTATTAGTAGCTCTTTACTGTAACTTAGAAAGTTGAGGACTAGAGGATTTGATTATTGGAAATAGCCTTCAGGTTTTTGAAATTTAAAAGCTTAGAATTGAAGCATATTTGAAAACGCATCATGTTGGTCATGCCTGGAGGCAGGCCATTTAATAATTGTACAAGGTTGATTTTCAAAGGGCTTTGCTAATGCACCTTTGTGCGTGTTGGTTGGGTGCCTTAGACTAATCGAGTGCCAAAATGTACACCTCAATATGGCCTTTTCTATTCAAAGATTGTTACAGCTTTTGACTGATATGGATGGTTTTCTGCAGGTTTCATGTGGATAAAATGTCTTCAGCTCATGTTTATCTGAGATTGCAAAAGGGTCAAACTATAGATGATATACCTGAAGGTGTGTTGGAAGATTGTGTTCAACTAGTCAAAGCAAATTCTATTCAAGGCACGTATTTCATCCGTATATTGTTTGGACTTTTCTTATTGAATGTAGCACATTTATCAAACGTGTGTTCGGTTTGTTGGAACTGGTCACTGCTTTGATGAATTGAATGCTTGAGGTACTTTTTTTTTTCAGTATGTGATATAGTTTTAGTTCATTAATCTGATAGGGAACAAAGTAAACAATGTTGATGTTGTTTACACTCCTTGGCAAAACCTTAAGAAGACTGCTTCCATGGATGTTGGGCAAGTTGGTTTTCATAATTCAAAAATGGTGAGCTTCATTCTGTGTTTGTTTTTTTGCGATAGCTACACTGGGTCTACCCTGCAAGTTAAAATATTCATGTGGTTAATGAGGTCAAAGTTAATTCATTATTGTTTTTCTTTAGGTTCGTACCGTGAGAGTTGAAAAGCGAATAAATGAGATTGTCAATCGGTTGAACAGGACAAAAGTGGAGAGGACTCCAGATTTGAAAGGTGGATATGTAGTTCCTTAGTGAAAGTTCTCATATTTGATTCATGCTTTTCACGTGTGTTCATGTGTCTTACCACAACTTGCCCTCTTGAATTTGTGGCACGTAAGCAAACATTGTGTTTCATAATTTGCCTTGAGCATCATAGTTTGACTTGTCGTATTGTGTGTCAGCTGAACGGGAGGCAGTTAATGCAGCTGAAAGAGCAGAGAGGAAGCAGCAGCTCCGAGATAAAGTGAGTACATTATCTCTTTGTTTAAGCCCAATGACTAAGAATGTACGTTAATTTTCTTTGTTGGGTTTGTCATGATTATATGAGTGAACCACTGGTTATCACATACTTATAGATTTTCCATCACTCTTATACAAAAAGTTGAGGTCAGGTATGCCTGTCATTCTTAATTAGCCAGGTTGTGAGAAATCTGTTGAAGCTTTCTGTGTTGGCTGTTATCCTGAATTTGCCAAAAAATTTAGCAAATATTCCATCTAAAATTTTGTCTTTAGTATGAAGTTGTTGATCTTAGGGGGACATTAGAATGGAGTCTCAATACTAAGCAACTGAGGCAAATCAAGATTTACTTTTTCTGATATTATTTCTCAGAATTTATGTGAACTGTATAGATAAATCTAATGATGCGCTTTGTGTACATATTCAGTCCTTACCTTGGAAATGCCTGATAGGTTAATATTTATGTATGGCTCTTATTGAATGTTCCAAATGTGCTCATGTAGTGGCCATTGAGATGTGATGCAATCAGCTAGCGTGTGTGTGTGTGTGCATTAATTAGTAAATACCCACATAGAATTTAGTCATGATTTCCACTAGCACTTCAATTTCAGCCTAAATATTGAGTCAAGTAACAATGTATCTAAGAAGGCTTATCTCAAGAGGCATAATTCTTTTGAGTTTGTTATAGTTGGTTTGTGATTGCTAGCTATCACTGCATTCCGCTCTCTCCAAAAAAATATGTAAACATGAGTTAAAATGCACTTTTGTGGCTCATTTATGCTTATATACGTGTCTTACAGAAACGAAGGGAGGAGATGGAAAAACTTGAAAAGGACAGACAGGCAGAGTTAAGGAGCTACAAAAATTTGATGGTAGCTGAAAAGATGACGTCTAACAAGGACATAGCTTCGACCAACAAGTCCCTGCAAGAACTCGAGGAAGATTTCATGTGAATCTAAAAAATGCATCTACCATTTGTCAAAATTCAGCTGTTGATCGAGCATACTGAGATTTATGCCCCGTAAGGGAAGATGGACCGGGAAGAAATCAAGAGGAGGCCCATGATTGGATAGGTCAGCGGGTTACTGTTAGTATTGTTTTAAAAAAAAAAATTATGTTGTGTTTTTAAAAACATAAGATGCATCCTAGCTTTGTGAAATCTAGGGCCTTGAATCTCTCAAAACTGTGTTAATAAATTTTGGGATTGGAGGGACCTATAGTTCCGTGAAGAGAAGAGAAGAGACCAATTTAATTTTACTCAACTAGGATGGATGATGACGATAATCATTTCTGTCTTTCGATTTGGGGCATTTTTGGTTTTAGTAGTTTGTGGTATAAAAATAAATTAAAATTAATCTTGTATTAGTATATAATCAAGTCGATTCATCCTATTTTGTAATAATGGAATCAAGCTGTTTCATATGTATCAGTTATATATGGCTAAAAGTAATGAAACTCAGGTTGTGGGCTCTAAGTTTGGATGTTTTATTTTAAAATTTTAGACCCATCTAATTGATTGAACGATGCACTATTGAGCTTCAAGTGAAATTTTAGAAAAAAATCTACACAATTGCAATCTTTAGATTACATAACAAAAGTCATCTATAATTTATTATTTTTATATTTCTATAATATTATTTTAAAAAATATGCAATAAAAAAGAAAATGAAGAACAAAAATGCATCATGTGAAATACAACAAATGGTGAACAAGGTATTACACGATTTTAGTCTATACGAATTAGGCATTATATAGTTTTTTTTTTGGGGAATGATAAACATCGTAATAAAAACTAATATTTCAAAGATTTGACTGATATGTTGTGACAGGGGCAAATGGTTTTTTTTTTTTTTTAGAATGGATAAACATAATAATAAAAACTATTTATATGAAAGTGTAATTTCATTATTTAAAACAAACACATGGAAAAAAAAGGTAGAAATTGCAATTCACAAAGGAAGTCAAAACAATAAAACGCTTTTACATCAGACCAATTGGTTAAACATAAATAAATTTTCATACTTATTTGAAATATGATATTCCCAATTCTCATGATTATAATACTAATAGAGAGGAGATAATATTATACTTTTCTAAAATAATCTATCAAAAGATAATTATATTTTTTTTAATATAATCATAAGTTGATAGATATGGATATTGATATCTTCATAAATTTGATGTATTTATATATCACTAAAATTTATATATTCTGGGTATTCTTAAATCCCTATCCGGAAGATGAACCAGGGCACACCAACCATTCTCTTTATATTTTTATAGATTCATAAATTTGAAGTATTTCAATATTGGTTGATAATGATATTTTGAACTTGATATTTATAGATATTTCTTTTTCTTTTTTTTTCATATTTTCCACCATAATTTGTGGTATTCTTATTTTGGTCGATAATGATGTTTTGAAATTGATATTTATCGATATATTTTTTTTTTATTCATATTTTTCATGACAATATTATTTTTTTTACTATGATTTTTATCAGCATTTCTTATTTTTTTCAAATATTTGATACCATTACATAATAGTATTATGAATTTGATATTTATCGACATTTCTTTGATTTTTATTCATATTTTCCATGACAATACTATTTTTTTTACTTTGATTTTTATTGGCATTTCTTTGATTTTTCAAATATTTGATAACGTTACATAATAATATTATGAATTTGATATTTATCAACATTTTTATACAATTTTAAATAATATTTTTGAATTTGATATTTATCATCTCTTTGATGTTTCACGAATTACGTGAGGTTATATAATAATATTTTGTATTTAATATTTATCAACGATTTTATAAACATTTTTAGTATATAATGCAAAAAAGAAATATATATTCAAAACACAAAAACTCATGTGAGACGGTCTCACGGATAGTTTCCATGAGACGGAGCCCCATCACCACAAATAACAGGTGAATTATAGGATTTGGGTGGTGGGTAATTGGGTTGTGGGTTGATCCGTCTCACGCAATGCATTAAAATTTCGTGAGACGGTCCCACAAGAGACTTACTCTATTCAAAATTGAACGTAAGTTCCCTAACATTAATTCCAATCTCGTTTCATTGTACCCATATCATAACATGTAACTAGAGTAATGACCGTTCCATTGTACCCATATCATAACATGTAACTAGAGTAATGACCGTGCATTGCACGAGATTGATATGATATCTTATTTTTTTTAAATTTGAAGTGAAGGTGAGTTCAATATATGATTTTGTGCTTATTCATTATTGTTTAGATTTTAATTATATAATGTCTATTGATCATGTGTGATTATTTCATTTGCTATATATTTATTTGATATTGTTTGCACTCATCCTTAAAATAGTATTTTGTTATTGATTCTTCATTAATAGAATTACTTTGTTTCTACTTGCTTAATTCAATAAATATTTAGTGAGATTTATGAATATGATTGAAATTGTCATTGACGATTAATTTTTTCCTTTTGATTGTAGTTTAATTATAGATATATGTAGAGATTTTGAATGAATATTTTTTATTTTTGATCCAACTTCAAATGTATAGATAAGTACACATTGCTTTTAAAGTCCAATATATAGAGAATGAAAAACCTAAATAGTAAAAAGATGGAATCAAAACCCAATTGCAATATGAAATTTTACCATTTTCTTCTGTTCTTACAGTTACGCTTCTCTTAAATGTTGGATTAAATATTGAAAATGTAGGAGAGATGGAAAGGTAGGAGAGAGATGAGAAAAGAACATGTTTTGCATAAAAAAACTTGGAGATGCTGAAGTGGCATCTTTGTAGGGTTTATATATATTTTATATATATGATTCGTTGCAGTCTGTGGGCATATTTAATCTTTAACCATTTAAACAAATGGATAATGGGCCTAATTTCACTTTATGTCTTGATAGAAATATAACAGTTCAAGTTCTTTTAGCAGCCCATTAATGCAAACCCCAATATGGCCCAATAGCCCTCCTCCTAGGTTTTAATCTCACAAACTCGAAACACAAAACCAGAAAACTCTAATTCAGTTCTGAGCAACTATGGTAGGATTCGAAGTAGGCGCAGTGCCATTCAACCCCGACGGCTGGGGCCCACCGGATTCCGCCGCCGCCGGACTCTCCGTCCCCAACCATCCATCCAATGTCCCTTTCGCCCCATTCTCCCGATCGGAGAAACTGGGCCGGATCGCCGATTGGACCCGGAACATGTCTAATTCGGGCCGCCCTGGATCCAAGCAGGGAGGTTACCACGCAGACTCCGCCTTTGATTTCTCCGGAGACGACTCCTTCGCCACCCTCGCCGCCGACGAAGATTCATCCTTTCGACTTGTCGACACCTCAGCGAAATCGCACCACCACAACCCTAATCGCCCAAAATTTAACCCTAGGTGGCGATTCAATCCCCACCACAACCGTAATCAGCTCCCTCAGCGCCGTGATGAAGAAGTGGAGGCCCGTAAGCGCGATGCTGAGAAGGAACGTGCTCGTCGCGATAGGTTGTACAATGCTAACCGCTCTCAGATGCCGCAGCGCCGTGAGTCGTCGGTTTTCAAGTCTTCGGTTGATATTCAGCCTGAATGGAACATGCTCGATCAAATTCCGTTCTCCACCTTTTCGAAATTATCGTTTGCGGTTGCTGAACCAGAGGATCTGTTGATTTGTGGTGGGCTTGAGTTCTATGACAGGTCTTATGATCGTATTACTCCGAAAAATTGTCGACCTTTGGAGCGTTTCAAGAGTCGAAATTTCTTCAAAGTTACAACTACTGATGACCCAGTTATTAGGCGTCTGGCTAATGAGGATAAAGCGACCGTATTTGCTACTGATACAATTTTATCGACATTAATGTGCGCACCAAGGTCGGTTTACTCATGGGATATTGTGATTCAGCGAGTGGGGAATAAGCTTTTCCTTGATAAAAGAGATGGGTCGCAATTGGATTTGCTTTCTGTACACGAGACATCGCAGGAGCCATTGCCTGATCTAAAGGATGATATTAATTCTATACATTCATTGAGTGTCGAAGCTGCATATATTAACCAGAACTTTTCGCAGCAGGCTTTGATTAGGGATGGGAATAAGGTGGCCTTTGAGGAGCCTAACCCGTTTGCAAATGACGGAGAGGAAGTTGCTTCAGTAGCTTATAGGTATAGAAGATGGAAGTTGGATGATGATATGTATCTGGTCTCGAGATGTGAAGTGCAGAGTGTGTTGGACATGAACAATCAGAGGCAATTCTTGACACTGAACGCATTGAATGAGTTCGATTCCAAGTATTCTGGAGTCGATTGGAGACAGAAGCTGGAGACACAGAGGGGTGCGGTGCTGGCAACTGAGTTGAAGAACAATGCTAATAAGTTAGCAAAATGGACAACTCAAGCTTTGTTAGCTGGTGCTGATATGATGAAATTGGGTTATGTTTCGAGGGTACACCCAAGAGACCACTATAACCATGTGATATTGGCGGTTGTGGGGTATAAGCCTAGGGATTTTGCTACTCAGATTAATCTGAATACTTCCAACATGTGGGGTATTGTTAAGAGTATTGTGGACTTGTGTATGAAGTTGAAGGAAGGAAAGTATGTGCTTGTTAAAGATCCATCTAAGCCACAGGTGAGGATATATGATGTGCCACAGGATGCTTTTGACAATGATTACGTGGAGGAGCCATTGCCAGAGGACGAACAGGTTCAGCCTCCGGCTGAGGATGCTGATGCAACAGTTGATGATGCAGGAGATAAGGACGTTACCAAGGAAGCTGCTGCTTAAATGGTAAATAATGATTTCTGGTACTGCAAAAATTGACTTTTAAATTTGAATGCTGTGTTTTTTGATGGTTTAGTATTCTAGTGGACTATACACTATTTATTGTGCTGTCTGCTTCAACAAATCATTATACCTTTTGCTACTGCTTTCGCTGTTATACCTAGCTGTATGTGGACTGGTGTAATTACATACTGATGGTTACTTGTTAGATTTTTTTTCCTGTGTTTTGCTATATAATTTATATATTTAACTATAACTATTTGAACTAAATGTTGGGGCACACCAGTTTGCTCTACCAATGTAAGTTTCACTTTATTCCTTGTGACTTAATAATTATGACCATAAAGTATGTATGATAAGCATGTGGTTTACTTCCACTCTCCACGTCAAGTGTTTCTTGAGATTTAGTTTTCTTTATCACATTAGCCAGTGGATCTTTCTAGCGAAGCTCTATGATTTCTGTGTACTAGATAATAGTAATTTGTGTCTGTCGTAATTTTATATAACCATCACGTTAGCATTTGGGACTTGATCGGGCATTTGCTTTTCATGATTGTTTTACTTCATATACTGCATGCTAGGTGGATCTTGCACTGTGAAACTGGCTTCTTCTTTAAAGGTCCTGGATGGAGGTCACAGCTAAATTGCAATTCCGACTTTCAAGGTTTTCCAAGAGTGTTACATGTTTCTACTATTGCTTTTCTAAGTTTACCGATGTCACATAGGCTTATGGTCAAAATTTTACATGAAGGGTAATTGGTTTAATAAAAAACTTTTGTTTGCATTACATTTTGATTGAAGGCAATGTATGACACCTGGTCTGAATTTTTTCTTTTATCCTAGTTCAGGTCTTTGTATCCTTGCTGTTTAAATCAATTTGGAAGCTTTAGCATGTGGGTCTGAATTTTTTCTTTTATCCTAGTTCAGGTCTTTGTATCCTTGCTGTTTAAATCAATTTGGAAGCTTTAGCATGTGAAGCTATTATTATGCCTGGAAAATATTTTTATTGTATCAATTTTTATCTTCTCAGTGGCAACTCTTTCTATGTTGGTAAGATGGTTTGTCAAAACTTTGTAATTGGTTGCTCTTATTGAGCATCTTATTGGGAACTCCATTTGGAATTCTGTTAAAAATGTATGGTTCCATCGGTTTTGAAAAAAATACATTTAACTCTTTCAACAAATCCAGGTTCTCTGCTGGTTTGATTCACATCTTTTTCCTTTTCATCTTCATACATCTTGAACATGATTATATATTTTCATGTTCTTCTTAACCTTGCTCTCATTTGCAATTTTCAGACATAATGCGTGTGAAAGCAGAAGAGATGATGAGACTGCAGGGAAAAGAACGAGAGCTGATTTTTTTACGTCTGTTTACTAAATTAGTTATTTGATGGCCTTAAAACTGTAAGACCAATTTCTTGAACCACAGCTTGTTGGATTTTGAGTGCAAGAAAATTTTCACTTTGTTGTGGTACTGAGTTATCCCTTTTTTCATTTTCTAATGTTATATTGTGACTGAATGGTAATTCTGTTTCTTGGGATTTTGGTGGTGCTCATAAACATATATTTTGGCGTTGTATAGCGGGTTCTTTGCTTTATGTTGATTTAGTGAATTGAGACAAGCTTTTTTTCGTAAATTGAAAATTTATTTTATTTAATATTTAGGGATTTCCTTTTTTTTTTTTTTTTAATTGAGAGTTGGAATTGTATACCTATTTATGATTACACGAAATTGTCAGTGAGCTTGATTACATATACCAGTTTTTTTTAATAAAAAACTCATTTGGTTTAAAATTTATTTATTTTGTATAATATAATTATGCACCATACATTAAAATGATGTATTTTTAAGTATACAATAAAAAATATGTATTATTAAATAATAGAGATTATTTTATAGGTTGTATAAATTTTGTTTTATGAAAATGAAGTTTAATATATATATATATATATCAGAAGGTATAATACGTAACTTCGATACTTATGTATTATATGTTAAATTTCATGCATACTATAATATACTATTTTGCATGATGAAAGCAATTGTGAGTTTTTTTTTTTTTAATATGGGTCTTATAGACGCTAGACTTATAGATTATATCAAATATATTATATATAGTTCTCTCATTGTATTATACATGAGTATACATACGTAAATAAATTGTAGATATTATTTGAGACGTTATAGAAAATGTAGAGTGTAGATGTTATTATAGTTGTTAGGGCATCCACATTGATGTTTTTAAGTGTGTGTTTTTATATAATTAGTGTGTGTGTTAATTAATGTAGTATGTTTTTAAGTGTGTGTTTTTATATAATTAGTGTGTGTGTTAATAGGGCACACAAACCAATTCATTTTGAGGTGTTATTAATAAAAACATGTGTGGTGTTAATTAATGTGGGGATGTTTTTAAGTGTGTGTTTTTATGTAAGTATGGATGTGTTAAGATGTTTGAATAGCATTCTTGTCCCCTTTGTAATTATTTGCTAATGATTGGAAAGAGTGTGTATTTTAGTGGATGAAAATAATAGAATAAAATGTAGTTGATAATGGGACCCACATGTAATGATTGCATTTGTGTTAAAAAATGTGTAAATTTGTGATAAATTGATGTAGAGATGTGTTTTAAAATTGATAAAATTTAATGGCATGTGGGCCCCACACTAAAATGGTGTGTTAAAAACACTCAAAATGAATCAATGTGGGTGCCCTTATAGAGCAGCCGAATTCATCATGATTAGAGTAACTCAACCTCTCCCCTAACCTATAATGAGTTATGATTGCACATTGTAGCTTTACTTTCTTTCTCATTAAACTAATGACCTCTTTTTTTTTTTTTTATAAATGTTTGGTGGCTCCAATTTTGGGATTTGGATTTTTTTTTAAATTTTAATTTCGTAGAGCTTATATAATAGGAAGACGAAAGAAGACAAGTTCGTGTTATCCTTTTTTTAATAAATATAAACCGTTATTAATTTCCTCAAAATACTTTTTGACTAGTTTCCAGTTTTTTTATTTTTAATTCTTGCATTAATGCATACAGTTAAACATTGATTAGAGATAATCTTTAAAATTGGTATTTGTAGACCAGGGAATGGAAATTCAATATTAGTTTTTAGGTCAATTATGGCATGAGTTATTACTTTTCTTTAGACTTCTTGATTGGACTAATTATTATACCCAGAAAAATCAACACACACACACATATATATGTATGTCCATGCACATAAACAGGCATCCAACATTAGAGGCATAGCTATCAACTTCAGTTTCTCCTTCAATGGAAATGTCTTTCACCAACTGGAAATCCTCACGCAGTAAAAGTGTGAGATTTGGCCAACCTTACATCCAAACAGAGCATGAATATTCATCAAACCAGAAATGGGTAATGTTTTGGAGAAAAATCAAAAGGTCAAAGAAGAAAAGCAGCTCAGAATCTGCATTTGCAATGCAGAAAACATATGATGCTGAGAGCTACTTGCAGAATTTCGATGAAGGGTCTGGGACGATCGAGCCCGATAACCTCTACAGGTCTTTCTCAGCAAGATATGCAAATCCTTCAAGATTTAATCGCACGAACGCACCCCCATATCAATGAGTTGTGAATATTAGTATGGTGGTAGAATTCTGTGTAAATTTATTGCCTTTTTTCTTCCTTTTTCTGTGGATACATTTCTTAAACTGTATGCTTAAGCTACGCCTCTCTCTCTCTCTCTCTCAAGATTTATCTCATTTTTTCCAAGAAGGCAATGTAATGTGACATTGCTAATGAGTTTTATGTAGAATTCCATGGATAAGATTATTGATTAACAGAACTGGATAAGTCATCCAAAGTGGGCCCAAGGATATGTTTAAATATTGGATTAAGTCATTCAATTTTCAAAAATCTTGACACCATTGATGCAAAAAAGGTTTGAAACATACATTAAAAAGACATTGCTAGTCAAATGCATCTAGAAATGGGCAAAATCGTAATTAAAAGTTTCTCCAACCATTTCTCTATAAATAAACAAGAAAATCACCTGGATAACCAGAGCTTCTAATCATCAACTATGGATTCAAAACCCAATATGTGGTCTTTGAAATAAATATGCATAAAGTAATACATAGGAGAAGGTTTTTGATATTTCTCAGAAATCTTTCAGCTTTGAAACGAGGTTCTCTGAGCTTGAAATCCTTATAAAAATCACATAGATATAAACCACCTCTCTGCAACTGAAGATTCGAGACAACCTGGTAAGAAGACTGAAAGAAAATTCATTTCATGATTAATTTTTGATAGATGGTCAATACATATCTTCCTAATACAGCAAAGTATCCTGTCAACTTGGAACAATCTCTGTCTAGTTATACAGATCAAATGATCATTTAAGCTGCAGCAGGTTTTCCGGCTGCATGCTTGCATGGAATTCCTTGTTTTGGGTTCTTCAATTCGTCTCCCGCTACAAGAAAGAATGCGGTGTGCCTGAACCAAGAGACTGAAATGTAAACTTGGAACGGGTGAAAACAAATGCTCATTAACTTGAAATAAATAGGAGATGAACTTATACCTAAAAAAGTTCATCATTATGATTTTGGAGTCAGAATCGATGTCCTTAGTGGTGTCTAATGCTTGCTGCATGTGGTGCAACCACCGCTCTGCAGCTTGACGAGTGACGGGGAATGGACGGTGACGGGCAATCAATGCAGGATGGCCTGTCAAAGGCAAAGCCAACTTTCACTTTCAACAAGAATCTAACCTCAAATAAATAAGAAAAGATTCAGATAGCCAATGAGTTGGATTAATAGCAATTAAGGAGTTCAAGCAATAGTGTTAATGAATGAGTTCCATCATATATGGTATCCTTGGATCTGTTCTTCCAATAGTTTGTGAGTGTCATGTCATAATTAGAAATAAGTTGGCTGAATTCTCATCCTACCATAAAGGAGTGTCATGATATTATGTAATCAAGAGAATGACGACCTGCCTTTCGCTGTTTGAGGACCCTTTTCATCATCAAGAAGTTATTCATTGAAGAAGAACTATGACCAAGTAATCAGATTTACAGAACACCTTTGATTTGAACCTCAGAGAAAATCTATCCCAGAATTTAAAAGACCGGAACTTAGTTTGTTGATCAGTTCATGCTGATAGAAATCAGAAACAAAAGAACTCTATATGCACTTACTATAGCATTACCACACGTACAACTTCTAGAGACTAGAGACCAATTTCCAATGTACGATATCTGTAAAATCAGCACTTCTCACAAATGCCCACAAGACACATAATGGTCATAACAACTACATTGTCTCAATCCAAAATATAACAAGCAAATAAGGAATATTAGAACACTGGGAATATGATATGAACCACAAGACAAGATTCAACACCAGAGATATAATAATCATATGAAAGAAAAACAGAAAACTACACCACCATTACATAATAATATGAGATGCTTCGAAATAAAGATCAAGATTTGATCACCTCTTCTCTGGTTGTATAGTGGAGGCCCTCCCATTCTTTGTGTAAAGAACTCATATTGGTTTTGAATGGCATCTTCCTTTTTCGAGTTTGCAAATATTGATCGGAACCACTCTTCCTCATCATCATAAACCCTAGTATCCAAGATTGTAAATTTAACAACAAATAATTAAAGCAGTAAGCAATTTATAATCCAATCAAACAACTAATTTAAAAAAAAAAAAAACAAAAACAAAATCTTCCCTTTTCTCCTACACCCTTAAATCCACAATAAGCCCTCAGTTTTTAATCTGCGACTGGGTCAATTCATTCAATCGCATCTCATAGAAATCCATTTACAGAAATCAACAAATACCAATTCCCCATCAAATTCTACTTCTAAGAAATAAAAATCAGAGTAACATATACCGGTTGTAAAAGTTGGTTGAGAGGTCAATGAAAGTCTGTAGACCAAGCTTCTGATAGAGATTGGTTTTATCAATGGCGAAAGCATCGTCTGGATGCACTCCACTCCACTCCGATGCCTTCTCCTGCAATGACTGCATCTCTCTCTCTCTCTCTCTCTCTCTCTGAGGATGTGGAGGCGTATGGGCTTTTTTGACTGATTTAGAAATGGGCGTATTTATAGTGGCATGTGGAGGTCGCGTGGGGGCAACGCTTTTCTGTTTTGAGTGTGGATGTGGGCCCACTCCAAGGATCTCTATTAAGGTGGTGGAGGCCAATCGAATAAATTCTTATATATCCATATAATTTTTTTACAACACAATCCGAGTTTATAATTTCGGATAACAATCTCATCATTTTAAGTTGTTATAGAGTTTGTGCAAAATTTAAAATTACTTTATTTATCATTAAACTATGTTCCGAGGTAATATAACCTAATTCTTGTCTCAATATATATAGAGATATTTATTTAATCTTTAGAAAAAGAGATGAATATTATTTAGGCAAAAATGTCCCATTTCAGATTCCAAAAAAGTTTATTTGACTTGCTTTTATTTATGACTAGTATAGGTCCCGTATAATACACGAGATTTAATAAAAAAAAAAAACTAAACTTCGTGAAATTAAAAAAAATTAAATATCATTTACACAACAAAATTAAATTTATGATTTGTGCAATATATATCATCTAATTTAAAAGTAAATATAATAAAATATGATCGAATAATTATTTAGTTGTCAAAATATGTGTTGCATTTGTAGATGATCATTCAAAAAAATTATTATTATTTTGAAAAGAATATACATTGCTATACCTATTATATAATTCAACCCACTTACCATTTTTTTTAGTTTGTTTTTTATTGTTTACATTTGTAACAACCCTCAACTTTTATTTTTAATTAAATGATAAAAATGAAAGTCAAATTTTCACAAATAAATTCCATAGTTTATTTTAAAGCATATTCAAAAAATTATTTGATTTCAATAATTAATAAGTTTGAATAATAATTTTCAAGTTGCCCACCTTTATTTTAGTTTTTTTTCTTTTGTATCTATTTATATATTTTTTTACATTTTTAAATTTAACAAGTTTCAAATATATAATAATATCTATCATTAAACTCTAGCATATGTTATTTAGATAAATCTAATTAGTATTTCTATATTATTTATTATTTAGTAATAATAATATTTCTTATCAATATTAAATTTGTAGCAATTAATTAGCATATTTAATATGAAAACATTGTAGGCTTGTCATGTGACACTTTGGTCTTACTTTTATATATATAAATTGTTTAGGTGAGCACATAATGAAACAATAGTGTTGTTATTTGGATTCAAATGTTCTCAAATTGTTTAATGTAATTAATTTGTTGATGATATGGATTTCAGAATAAAATAAAAGTATGCATATTATTTTAAACTAGTAGTTATAATTTATTTCAATTAGATTCACTAATTAAAACTGAATTAAAATTGAAGTAGGATATGTGACAACAGACATGAACATTATTACAGTCTCTTGTAATAATCTTATTCCGCTATCAATATAAATCATGAAATAATTGTTGGAAAAAAAAAACCCCAAAGTCTAGGGTAGGGAATAGTAGGGAATCATATTTCCAAATATGAAGAGGTCTTTCCACATCTATGGCACTATCATATAACCCTGTAGTTTGCCGTTTTGGTACTTTGGTTTTCACTTCGATTTGTTTCTCCATTCTACTCTTATCCTGAAAACATTCAGTTGGCCTCGACGAATTTGTCCACCTTTCCTCAAAATAATCCACGCTGTTTGATTTTTTCTTGTTTTGGTTGCAGAAATTCAGACACACTTAGATAATTTTTCCAATTGATTTGATTGAATATAGATACATATACACACATACATACGTATCTTGGTTTGTATAAGCTGCCGGTGGCTCAAGAATCAAAGTGATGGCGGAGGAGTATCAAGGGCAGACACGGAAGCGCCGTCGTTCAACGTGGGACGTCATTCCGTCGGCCCAGCTTGAGGTTGTTGAAAAATTTCAGTAATCTAGGGTTAGGTTTAATAGAGAAAAGGGAAAAGTTACGAACTTGTTATTAATGTCTTTAATCTTTTGCAGGCCGAACGAAGGGACGGTGAGGATAACGAGGCTAGGGCGCCTCCGCCGTCAGTGCTGCGGAGATACTTGTCGCCTCCGAAGAGGGATGATGATCCCAATGGGCATTACGTGTTCAGCCTCGGCGAGAATCTCACCTCTAGATGTAATTCAGTTTTCACTTGAATTGATTTTTTGTTAGTAATTTCTTACTTGTCATTGTTTTCTGAAGTTTAGATTTTGATTCTTCTTGAATAGTTGTAGTGCCTTATTAGCATTTCATCTCTTGGCTACTTTTTTAGCTTTTTTTTTTTCATGGTTTCTTTCAGTTGTTTGAGCAAGTGTTGGAATTGTCTGAATTTTGTTGATTATCTGCAAACTGAGTGTTAACATCTTTATCTGCTTTTATTTGCAGATAAGATACTCGGCAAGATAGGTGAAGGTTAGCGGTCATGTGCCTGCTGATAAGAAAACCTTATATTTTGATCATTGTTCTTGTATCATATCAGCAAGTTGCTAGTGCTGTAGGCACATTTGGTCGAGTGTTGGATTGTTGGGATCGTCAAACACGAGAGTATGTGGCTATCAAAGTTATTAGAAGCATAAGGAAGTATCGTGAAGCAGCAATGATCGAGATTGATGTACTTCAGCGTCTTGCTAAAAATGATGAAGACATGTCACAGTAAGTCGTTTAAAGTAACAAGTTTCAGATTGATGCTGTTTATTGGCATCTCATTTTTCTCTCATATTTTGGCAGTTGCGTGAAGATGCATAGTTGGTTTGATTATCGCAATCATATATGTCTAGTAAGTATTCCTTATGTTGTTCATTGTCTATCACCTTTTAGTTCATCTCTATTCAAATGCAAGTCTCTTGATGCAGGGATGATTTATTCCATGATTTTGTTGTCCAATTTTCTTTCAAGTTTACGTGAGGTTATGGTTTTTTTTTTTTTCTTTTTCCTGATTGTCTGGCCCTCATTCAACTCACTACAACTTATGAAGAAATGTCTTTGTTTGAACACCATTTTAAATAATCAACATTCAGTGATTAATGTGTTTATTTAGTTTGCTTAAGATGATTTGTCTATGTGAGTTTCATTCATAATTCTCATAGCTTCATGGGGAACTTCCTTTCAATGGATTTTAATGATTTTATCAGGTCTTTGAGAAGCTTGGACCAAGTTTATTTGATTTTCTAAAGAGAAATAAATACTTCCCCTTTCCTGTGGATCTTGTTCGGGAGTTTGGGCGCCAGCTTTTGGAATCTGTAGCATGTCTGTGGATTACCCTTGACCACTATTATCTTCATTTTCTGTTTTCATTTGGTTTTCTAACCAGTAATCCTTATTAGCCTGTTATATATATTAAGGCTCTAGCTGCTTTTCTAATGGGGACCCTTTTTTTTGACCTTTTGTATTCTTTTAATATATCCAACAGATATGCATAATTTACGATTAATCCACACCGACCTGAAGCCGGAAAATATACTTCTTGTCTCTTCTGAATTTGTAAAGCTTCCTGTTTGCAAGGTATGTGGCCTAATCAAGTTGGGAGAGAATTTATAATTTTGGCTTTAGACTTAATCACATCTTTGAACATTTTTTTGGTTTGTTCAGAAGACATCAGATCAAACAAATTTCAGATGCTTACCCAAGTCGAGTGCCGTTAAGCTGATTGATTTTGGTAGTACTGTTTATGATACCCAGATTTATCACTCCATTGTTTCAACAAGGCATTACAGGGCACCTGAGATCATTCTAGGTAATTAGTTACTGTTGTCAGTGAGATTCAAATTGCTTCCATTCTCAGTCTTACGATTCTATTCCAATTACAGTTGTTAGTCTGCTAGCATTCTTTTTCAAATTGTGTCTACATCGCTTAAATTTAAAATCATTTAAGGAGAGAAATATTAATCCTTATGGAGGTGATCGGAGCAATTATTACCGCTCAGTGGAGTATATGTCTCCTTAAAGATGAGATGTTGGTGTTCTGTTTGGGTTTAAACAAGTTGATACACTTCTACAGCGGATATGCTTGTCATTGTTCTTTTAATTAAATATCATTACATATCATTGTCATGCTTGGTTATTCCACTTACTATACAGTTTCTGTTTGAATCTGCAGAAAATTTAGTTATATAGTTTGTGCTAAATGCGACAAAGAAGTGATTTTGAAAATTTGGAGGCTTTTCAGGATAGGCGACTACAGAACTGGCTGACTTGTAGTGTTTTCCGGCCAATAGGAACAGCTAGAGATTGAGTAAATCAACAGAAAGAAGCATTCATTTTAGGAGGATATTTGTTCTATGAACTTGGGAAAGAAAATAAAACGAACCGGGGCTTATTTTTTGGATGTTCTTTCTATGTGATAGAAATGTTTCATTGACTGCTTCCTTGATATAGATGCTTCACTGAGAAATGTGGCTTTTGAATTAGAAGTTGGGAATATCGATTTTATTGGGAACTAAGGCCCCCTTATATCGTTTTTTTTGTTTCAGGTTTAGGATGGACCTATCCTTGTGATATTTGGAGTATTGGTTGCATACTTGTAGAACTTTGCACGGTTTGATCTACTTCTCTCCTTGTACTTGTTGTTCTCTTTATCTAGCATATCAAGTTTATATTTCTGATATGTGAAGATGATCGTTTTAGGGTGAAGCACTTTTTCAAACACACGAGAACTTGGAGCATCTGGCTATGATGGAGAGGGTGTTGGGACCAATTCCCCATCATATGATGCGAAAAGCAGAGTAAGTTCTTTCTTTGCACTATGTATGATGTTTTTCTTGTGGGGTTTCTGATTGCTAGCCTCAACTCAACTCAACTCTTTGACGCATTGTATTACTGTTGTGGTTTTGCAGCAGAGGTGCTGAAAAATATTTCAGACGGACACGACTTAACTGGCCTGAAGGTGCTGTTTCGCGCGATAGCATCCAAGCAGTAAGGAAGCTAGATCAATTGAAGGTACCAATCCTATTCCTCTCCCTGTTTTTACTCCATCATCTATGTTGCGTCTATAACATGGTTTGTACGCAGAATCTCGTCTCAAAACATGCAGGCGATTCGTCCAGATCCTCCCTTGTCAACTTGCTACATGGCTTGCTCAAGTTTGAACCATCGGAACGTCTAACTGCTCGAGAAGCTCTCCAGCACCCCTTCTTTAAGCTCCCAACCTGAAATTTATGTCTTACATGTAAACACAGTGTCGAAATTCTGTAGTCAGTTTTCCTATCAATCTATTATTTAATGACTTATTTATGTGCTCTAGTTGTATTATCCTCGTCTGTTTATGTTTATACACAAAATGTATGCCCTCTCTTCATTTTATCTTTTCTGTTGGATTCTAGAAACCCGTTTCTGTTCTTTTCTTCACCAATGAACGGTGCTTATTCTATAAAATAAACTTGAACCAAAAAAGATATAATTGGCAAAAGATAAAACTAGGGGCAACTTCAAATTTTCTCACTCAGATTTACACAAAATTCATACCATCAGAGACTTTCAAATGGGCCAGAGATTTTATCAGACCTCTCCCTTTTCAGTCTATGGCCAAAAAAAAAAAAAGGGTTAATTTCAATTTTGATCCTGCACATAAAACTCTTTTCATTTTTGAACAATGAAGTATAAATTTTTCAATTTTGGTTATGTTTCAATTTTTTTCAATTTCAATCAAGTTTTCCATTTTTTGTTCTATATGTTTCTATTTTTTCCAATTTTAATCCAATTTTGGTTGGATGACCGCCGGAAAATCTCACGAGATATCAATTATTTTGGAAATTCCGACCAAAATTGAATTGAAATTGGAAAAAATTGAAACATACATAACTAAAATTGGAAAATGTATTTTAAATTGTTAAAAAATAGAAAATAATCTTAGACCTAAATTGAAATTAATCAAAAAAAAAATTCAAACCGCACCAACCTCGGTTATTAAAAAAAAAAAGGAAAATAATTGGAAAAAAAGAAGTCCTTGAACTTTGGTTTTAATTCCAACATTAACCCTCTCCACTATTTTTCGGTATTTCCTATTATTTTTAATTTCTTCAATATCTATTTCTAAATCACAAGTACAACTTCCTCTCAAAAACCCTAATCACACTGACTAAAACCCCCAATCTGATTCCTTAAAAAAAGAAAAAAAAAAAAAAAAAAAAAAAAAACCCAATCGGATCTTCAATCTTTATCAACCCCGGAATTTATTGAAGCACAGAAGAGTAGAAGAGCTTCCAAAACTATGGCGTTTAGGTCACGAGAAATGATGAAGAAAATTGTGAAGAAGATCGGCGGTGAACAGAATTTAGCGCCGGGAATGAAAGACCAGTTGAAAAAATCGGTGCCGGATCGCAAAATCGTAATGGGCCGAGCCCACCGCGGGCTTTTCGCGGGCCGACACATCCAATTCGGGAATCGCGTCAGTGAAGACGGAGGCAACAAGTCTGTACATTTATTTGCTTTCTGTGTGAATTTTTCTCATTATTTACCTTGTAGCATTGCGTGTGTGGTTTGTGTGTGTGTGTGTCTCTCTCTCTGTGCACGCGGGAGCGCATATGTGTATCTGGTTTGATGGAAACGACTTAAAGGGGTGAATTGTTCCAGGAATTCGAACAGATATATATATATATATATTTTTTTTTTTTTTCTAAGTAATATCTGAAAGATGTTTGATGACGATCGAAAGTATGTGTCTATATAATTTGCCTTTTTTGTTAGCTCTGGTGAGGATATAAAGTTAATGAAGAAATTAGTTGAGGATTGTTCAGGATTGAGTTACTGATCTGCTGTTAAGTTCAATTAACTTGGAAGGAGTTCTGCATTCTTCAGTTGTGTTTTATTCCATTAGCTCTTGGGAGATTCTATGTGTTTTTGAATGGTTTATGAGTTCTTAGTACAAAGGAATTGTTGGTCATTCGTTTTTACAACACAATCAGGATAGTAGTCTGAGCATTTCTGGCTGTCACTTATTTTGCATTTTTATGCTGGATCTTGCTATTCTTGAGTTGTGGCAATAAGTGCACATGATTAGACATTGATTGATCAAGTTCCTTGTTTTATGGGATAAATGTTGTACTTTCTCTCTTTAGATTCTGATATTCTTTTGGCTTGTTCAAAACTTATTTTCTGGCTCCATTCTTGGTTCTGATGCTTGTTTTGATTTGATGTTAGGACAAAGAGGACGTGGAAACCTAACATACAGGAGAAGAGGCTCTTCAGCTACATTTTGGACCGTCACATCCGCGTTAAAGTTAGTACTCATGCTCTGCGGTGCATAGACAAGGCAGGAGGAATTGATGAGTACTTGCTGAAGACACCTTACCATAAGATGGACACAGAAATGGGCCTTTTCTGGAAAACTAAGATCGAGAAGATGTATGAGGACCTTGGGGAGATGCAGGTAGTTTTCTTTTCTCCTGAGGATGAATCCAACTTTGAAGAACAATTCAAAGAACTCAGATTAGAAAAGAAGGCTGCACGAAGAGAAGCAAGGAGAAATGTGTATGGTTCTACTTCCAAACAAGAGCCAATAAAAGATGGACCTGATGTTGGGGAAGCTAGTGAAGGCACTTCAAGAAGTGAAGACGGAGGCTCTGAATTCCATGAACCATTGGTGGCTAATGCTTGAATGTGCATCTGGTTCGTATGCTACAGTTATGTTGGCATTTTGCAGCTTTGATATAAATTCTCGCATTTTGTAATCTTAGCAAGAATTACGGCTTTGGTTCTTGATACCCTGTATTGAGTATGATGATGCGATCGGTTGGTTTGTTTACTTCAGTTAGCATTTAGTTATATGTGTTACAGAAT
The DNA here is from genome assembly GCA_954870855.1 of Scutellaria minor. NCBI lineage: Eukaryota > Viridiplantae > Streptophyta > Magnoliopsida > Lamiales > Lamiaceae > Scutellaria > Scutellaria minor. Next base: position 5,415,723 of record OX940725.1, read on the forward strand.
GATCCATAGACTACAGGCAATTAGGGTTGATGACCATAAGTGACAGTTTTTCTGGTCTTTTATGTCACCAGAAAGATTATCTTTCCAGTAATGGATTCATCTTTTTTTAATTCTTCTTTGTGATAATGGTTATTCATTGACTCTGCATTTATTTACTTGAAAAGAAAATGAAATGTTACAACTGATCAAGAGCTAACAAGTTTTGTCACCCAATCGGGAAAGATATCATCCTCCCAACAAAGGGAATGTCATCAATCTCTACGGCTATATCCGGCTTCTTTCTTTAAGTGTTTTTCTTTCACGATCCATCTCAACTTCTCACACTCTTCCCAACATGCAAAATCAGCATACATATTTGATATTAACACATAGTTTACAAGATTGTCGCTATCCATTCGCAACACAATATCTCCCACTTGTCTCCCCATTTCAAGATCTCTATGTAGCCTGCAAGCATTAAGCAAAGTTTGCCATATCCCTACATTAGGTCTTAGAGGCATCTTCTCTATGAGGTTCTTGGCTTCTTTTAGACGTCCAGCTCGACCAAGGACATCGGCCAAGCAAGCATAATGCTCTACTCTAGGTTTCACTATTGGATCGTTGCACAATCTTGTGAAGCATTCTTTGCTTTCTTCCACAAGTCCAGAGTGACTACAAGCTGAGAGCACTGCCAAATACGTCACAAGATCAGGCTCGATATTCTCCACCTGCATTTCGTTGAAAAGTTGAACTGCTTCTTTACCAAGACCATGCTTTCCATAGCCAGTGATCATAATAGTATAAGAGACTACATTTTTCACTAGCATCTCACTGAAAAGCTTGTTAGCCTCCTTTTTTAACCCACACTTTAGATACATATCCAAAATTGAATTAGCTACTGAGAGATCCAAGTGTGAGGGTACTTTGATGGAGTAGCAATGCATTTGCTTTCCCAGCTCTACATTAGCAGAATCTGCAAACAGACTTATAATGCTCGAAAGAACAAAACTCTCGAGACAAATGCTACTCCACCTAAGTTCTCCGAACAAGTCCATGGCCTCTGATAAATCTCCTTTTCGAGCATAGCCCAAGATAAGGGCAGTCCATGATATCATATTCTTTGCTTCTGATCTACTAAAGACCTTTCTTGCCTCAATCAAGTATCCGCATTGAGCATAAAGATCAACAAGGGCACCAGCAAGAATTTTGTGAGCTGAAACAGAGTATCCTTTTCTAATCAGGAAGCCATGAATTTGTTTCCCCTCTCTTGTAGCTCCAAGACCACGACAAGCCTTTAAAGCGCTCGAGAATGTAAATTCATCTGGCATTTCTCCGTGTTCTTGCATTTCACTAAGAAACTGCAGAGACTTGTTGATCATGCCTTCAGAATTCGCGTATCCTGCTATCATAGCATTCCATGAAATCAAACTCCTAACAGGCATTTCACTGAACATTTTTCCAGCTTCGTCACTTCTTCTGCATTTGAAATACATATCAATGATCGAGTTTCCAACCGCAGGATACCAATCAAGTCCAGTTTTACCACACACAGCATGAATCTGTTTCCCACTTTGTAAAGCACTCAAAATCCCACATGCTTTAACATTCGTCGACAGAGTGTACTCGTTATGATTCACGTTTGAACAGCCCATCTCATTGAACAGAAATAATGAAGCCTTCGCATCGCCTAATCGTAGGTATCCAGACATCAAAGAAGCCCAAGTAACAACATTTCTCATAGGCATTACATCGAACACTGAATGAGCATTCTCCATTCTGCTACATTTTGCATACATATCTATGAGATCATTGTTTATCATTAAATCAGAGTCGTAACCAACTCTTAGTACCGCTCCATGCACCTGCATTCCTTCATCGTACATCAATTTTTTTGAACAATTCCTCAAAACTTCGGACAAGAACTTCCTCTGTCTGATCAATGGAATTCCAACTTGTTCCATCAGAAAAATTGCTTCTTTTTCTTTTGTTTTGAAAAAGAATCCTACTCCTTTTGAAATAGTTGAGCTGGCATGTTTAATATTTTTTAAATTAAAAATATTTAAAAAATATTATTTTTTAAAAAATATTATTTTTAAACATATATAAAAAATATTTTTGTATTTTTTTATGTTATATATACATAAAATAAAATGATTGAGAATAGTATTATTATCCATATGAAAATATATTTAAAATTAATCACATGGCAAAATAATTGAAATCTTCATATATTAATAGATTTTGAACATATTCTTGTTTCCTGAACAATTCTATACTTAATAATAAATAAATCATTTAAGTTTAATAAAAAACCTAATTACTAAAATATTACAAATTTGGTAAGTGTGGATGAACGATAAACACAGTATTATTATTATATGTATGTATATATTTCATTTGAATCATAAGTATTAAATAACTATATTATATTCTGAAAAAATATATACAACTTTCAATAAAAAAAAAAATTAAGAGAATTATACTCATCTTTATCCTTTTAATCAATTTGAAAAAATTAAGTCATATGATATATAAAATAGATAAATAATGTAATTATTCTTAATTTAATATAATTTTTTATATATTTTTGTTTGTCTATCACACATATGATAAACTAGTTATAGCATAAAGTATAGACTTCATTTAGAATATTTTTCCTAAAAAAAAAAAGACTATATTTTATAATAGGCTTAAAGATTCAAAACTTTACAAATTTTTCTATTTAGTCAATTATTTTAAAATTATCAAATTTAACCATATTTTGATCAGTTAATTTCAATTTTAACCAATTCGTGATTTTTATCAAAATTTGATTGTGTGTGATAATGTGGATGTGACATATAAGAATAAATGAATTATCGTTTAAAATTAATCTGACCTAATTAAATGTGGATTAACTTACTTCAATCTAAACAAATAAAAAAAATAAATTAAAAGAAAAAATATGAAAACAACGCAAAAATTTGTATCAATGTTTGGTAACAAACAAAGGTTAAATGAGGTGAACCTTGGGGGATGTTTGGACTGGGACTAACCCATCCGGATGGGGATGGGCGAAATCCAAGTCCATGTTTGTATTGGGATGGAGAAGGATTTTGCAAATCTCATCCTTACCTACTTTTTTACAACTCCCAATAAAAATATTTACTTTTTCTACAATTTCCAAAAAAAACATCTACTTTTTTTACAATTCCCAATGTGATGAGGACATCTTAACTATAATCCTACCCTATATAATCCCAAAACAAACACAAGATTTTCAAAATCCACTCAAATCCCCCATCCGGATGGGCAAAATCCACCTCCGCCCCAGTCCAAACATACCCTTATGTAAACAAGAGTAATGAACAGAAAAGATGGATACATGCCTTTTGTTTTACCGCATCGTTTTTTTTTTTGGTTTTGTTTAGAATAGATTTTAACCAAAATCATATATCACAAAAACTCATGTGAGACGGTCTCACAGATAATTTCCATGAAACGGAGCCCATCACACAAATAACATGTTAATTGTTGGGTTTGAGTTGTGAATAATTGGTTGTGGGTTGATCCGTCACATTAAAATTCCGTGAGACGGTGTCACAAAAGACTTACTCATCATATATTTACTAAAATTGAAATCAAATGATCAAATTATTAATAAAATTGATAATTTTAAAATAATTGACGAAAATATAAAAATTATGTAAATTTTTTGATTTTTTTTTTCTATTAATCGTATATAACAACGTGTATTGAAAAGCATATACAAATGAACGCACGTAATTTCCCAAATTGAAAAATGACACTTATCTTCGTTTTTTCCTTTGTTATGGGAATGCATATTTCACCCAAAATTAAATATTATTGCAATTTTATATATATTGTACTTATATTTTGTGTTAGATTCAAATAAGATTCTAAAATCTCATAGAGTGACTGTATTAGCAATAATTTGATAAAAGCATATTGACAGTCCAAACTTTCGAAGAAATTTTGAATTAGGCATGTGACAAATTACCATAACTCACGTATTAGAATTATGAAGATAGGTATTAAAATTAAATTACACGATTTGATATCAATATTTTATATTAAACCAAAAAAATTACACATGTCGTATAAAGAACATATAAAATATCACAATCAAATGAAAAAAACTAGATAAAATATTTCTAAAGTTAATGTAGAAAAATGGTGCAACTTTATTAGGCGGTTCACTCTTATTTAGCAAATTTAATTCAATTGAAGCTTCAAAAATTCATTATTATTATTATGGTCCTTCGAAAAATTTCCTTGTAATTTCTTGATTACGTCACTGCACCCAGACCACCTCCATGCTAGTGAATTACACTCTCCCTATGAAGTCAGCAATTTGCAAAAGTTAAATCAACCGACATTATGTGTCAACCTTAGGAAGCGAGTAGTAAAACTCTGTACTCGAGGCGCGTCGTCCTCTTATTCCGAATTAGCGCGTTGGAATTTCCCTCAATTTTGAAGGTACAATGGCAGTCGCGCAATTTCACCTAAGTCCAGGGTCAGTTACTCTCCCAGAAAAGGTAAAATTAATTTTTAACCTTTTTAATAAAACGACGCCCGCATTTTCTCGTGTTTAAATGTCGAACAAGTTCAGGTCACCTTATCAAATCTGGTCGTACATGTGGACAAAGATGATTCTTAATCGTTGGATTAAAAAGGGTGCAGTTGCTATTTATTTAATTTCAGGCAGCGCTCCAACAACTATTCCCAAATCTTCACCGTCCGAAAAGGAAATTGACGATCTTGATTCTGACACGTGGGTTAATACATTTTGCTTTAAATTGACAAATTTCTCCCTGAATTTTGTGTAAACCCTTTTACTCACTTGTTTTGCCCTCACATACAAACCCTAGTATTTCTCTTTCTATCTCTAGAAAAAGAAATAGGGAAAATAGGAAAATATAGTAGTATAAGTTTTTTATTTGAAAAATAAAAAAGAAAAGAAAAAAGCAGTGAATCAAATTAGGGCTTCAAATCAAAGCTGATTTTTTCTCTTATTCCCTTTCCCAAATATCTTCTGAATTGAAACTCTTTAATGCTCGATCTCCACTTCTCCAATGACGTGGTCACCATAATTCTGATCACAGGTATTGTTTATGGGCGTATATAACCGGAATACATACTTGCATGTGTAATCTCTGTGTTTTTTATCCTGCGGTTTTTGGCGTTTTTTTCGTTATTTTTGTTATCAAATCGGTGGTGTTATAGAAATGAGTTGCTTTTGGGTATAATTGAGGATATTTTTATGGGCTTTTTTGATGGTTATTTGTTTATTTTTGGGTGAAATTTGTGTTGGCAGATCTGAGTGGGGCATGAACAGAAGGGGGTTTGTTTTGATTTGATTGAATTGAGTGGTTGTTGATGGAAAATAGCAAAAAGAAGTCTGGTGGCGTTGAAATTCCTAAGAAAAGCCGTTCTTTGGATCTCAAAAGCCTCTATGAATCGAGGGGTTCTGAAGTGAGAGACAATAAGAAGAAGGTTTCTGATGAAAATGATGGGGGGGATGTCAAGAAGAAAAAGAGAAAGAGTAGAAAGGAGGTTCCTTTGAGTTGTTTCGAGAGTGATGCTAAGAAAAGTAGGAAGGAGAATGTAAATGCTGTGAAATCGGAGGTAGGTCTTAGGCAAAAATTAAATGACAGGAGTGAAGGGTTGCATGGTATCTCCTTGGCTATGGGAAGCAATGGTAGTTCTTTTAATATCCCAAAGCGTCCAAGGGGATCTGTGGGGCGGAAAAAGGTGGAAAGTGATCAAGGTTCTGAGCCAACTAGACTTCCCAATTCTGATGATTCTGCTGGAGCATTTAAAGCTGAAGTTTCTAAATCTGAGAATGGTGTGGGCCCCAATGACAAATTAGTGCATGAAGTAACCGTTTCCTCGGGTAATGCCCATGTTTCAAATCATAAATCCGCCCGAAAAGTAAATGTTCCAAATCCAAAATTAAAGCAGAAGACCGATTCGAAACCCACAGTAAATTCCAGCGGTTCAAATGTAAAACTAAAACGGAAGGCGGGGGCTGATGATGTTAAGGACAACAGGGATCGCCAGTCAGGTTCAGCTCATCATGTAGTGAAAGCGCATAAACAAGTAGTAAATAATGGAGATATGTCGCATAAAAAACAGCGGAGTAACAGTCGGAAGAAAAAGGGTTTAGTAGTTGGTAGAGATGGTGATGATGCCTCGACGAAGAAATCTGAGCCTTCTGTGGGTAGTTCATCAGATAGGCTGTTCACTGATTTCGTGGATGATGACGACGATGATGAGGAGAATCTCGAGCAGAACGCGGCAAGGATGCTGTCGTCTCGATTTGATCCAAGTTGTACTGGTTTTTCTTCAAAGAGAAAATCATCAGTATCTGAGAAGGCTGATGGATCTGCTGTTGCAGTTTCATCTCCACGAGACTCATTTGGTGGGCAATCTGAAGCATTTGGTGGTGGGCAGTCTGTTTCTGCTGATGATAAGAGCAGAATGCTTAGGCCCAGAAGAGATAATAAAGGCAAAGGTGTGTCAAGGAAACGCCGTCATTTCTATGACATTGTTGCCCAGGACTGGGATCCACACTGGTTTTTTAACAGGAGAATCAAAATTTTTTGGCCGTTGGATGAGAGTTGGTATTATGGGCTTCTGGATGATTATAACACAGAAACTAAGCATCATCACATAAAGTATGATGATCGAGAAGAGGAATGGGTTAATTTAGAAGAAGAGAAATTCAAGATCTTGCTTTTCCCTAGTGAGGTTCCTGACAAACCAAAATCTAGAAAACGATCTACAAGGAACAAAGACTTACATGAAGGACAAACAGTTCCATCAGCAGACGATGGTAGCTGCATAGGGGACCCTCTTGATTCTGAACCCATTGCTTCATGGCTAGCTAGTCAATCTCAACGTGCCAAAGCTTTGCCTAAATCCTCAAAGAGAAAGAGGACTTCAGAAAGACACCTCACCTTGGTCTCTTCATTGTCATCTGAGAAAACTGACTACTCAAATAGTGATGTGGTTGACTCAAGAATAACTAGAAATAATCCAGATTGTGAATCTGCATCAGCAGATAGTTTACATTTTTGTGGAATGGATAATAACTCTCTGATGGGAAGTACCCGCACCTCTCCTAGTGAGAAGCATATGGTCTATGTCAGAAAGAAATTTCGTATGACAAGTGAAGGAGGTAGTTCTGTGTCTAAAGATGCCAGAGCATGTGGAAGTGCTCCAAGGACTGTTACAGCTCCCACACCAGTTAATGTTAGCTTGCCACCTACAAAAAGGGTTAAGTTTTCCCATGGTTGTTTGAACTCTGACGAGCAACTGTGGTCACTTGATGATAAAGGCAAATTGAGATTAAACAATGCTTTGCTGAAGTCTGAAGAATTCAGATTCCAGATATGCCTACCTATATTACTGCCTCTGCAATTTTCGTGTGATATTGGGATTTTTTGGCTGCTTCATCACATATTTATGCTTGAACATGGGGCGGTGGTGACTACCTCTCCTGCTGTTATTTTGGAAATGCTTTTTGTCGATAGTAATTTTGGCTTGAGATTTCTTTTGTTTGAAGGCTGCCTGAAGCAGGCTTTGGCCTTTGTCTTCCGAATCTTGTTTGTCTTCAGTCAGTCTGATGAACCGTGGGATGGTGACATGAAATTACCCGTGACCTCAATAAGGTTCCAACTTTCTAGTTTTCAAGATCCAAGGAAGCAACATGTATTTGCATTTTACAGTTTCTCCAGGCTACAAAGTTCAAAATGGTTTTACCTGGATTCCAGGATTCTGCAACATTGTCTTCTCATCAAAAAACTACCTGTCTCAGAGTGCACATATGACAACATAAAGGAACTTGAATGTGGGAGTTTTCAGCTACAAAAGCCTCATGTTGGTTCCAAACTCTCGACAGATGAGGTATGCTCTTCTTTTAATAAAGGATTACTATTCTAGTTTGGACATGATGATTTCCAAAAATAAATGATTTATTTCCTCTTTTGGATGTGCATAACTAATATTTAGCATATTGAATTAGCAAATTGTTTTCTTGAAATGTTTTTAAAGTAACGATATGCCAACTCAGCTACCAGCTTTTTTGTTTACAATTTCATAGTTTCCTAAAATCTTCTTTTGACTTTTATTTAACCTTTGTGCCGATTCAGCATGGACATATATTCATGAATGGAAAATGTATTTTAATTTTTGGCATGTCACTGTAAGGTTATTGAAATGTAAGTTCTCCCAGACACTCAAACATTATTTGTTCTTCTGTTGTTTTTTTTTTTTTTTTGTCGTGGAGGAGCTTTTATTTATTTATTTTTATTGCTAAAGTGATAGCTAGAGATCGAAAGTTAGTTACTCAATGATTCTGTTTCTGTAACTATAATGGTTTTCTTTATTTCTATGTTTACCAGGGTTTCAAGAAAAAAGTTATGCCTGGCATTTTGCCAATGGGTATTTCCCGAGAAGCCAGCACTACAAGGATGAGTCAGCCTGCTTTTAATCTGGCTGCGAAGCCTGGAAAAGTTCCTCAATTTGCTCTCTCCTTTTCTGCTGCTCCAACTTTCTTTCTCTCTTTGCATCTTCAGTTACTCATGGAACATAGTTTTTCTTGGGTTAATCTCCAGCATCAGGGCGCACTGTGCTCTCGAGAAAATTCAGAGAATGGTGGTCAACCAGATGCAGAATATGCTCACTTTGAGCCTAGCTCTGTTGCTGTTCGAGATGGCACCGCTGAAAATGAAGTCCACAAATTGGAGAAAATCCAGGGAAATTCAGAGAATGATGGACGGGCTGGAGATATTGCTCAATCATACCAGTGTGAGCCTAAGAATAAAGTACATCAAAAGATTGTAGCTGCACCTACATCTGTGCCGACATCCATCACATCTCAAATCTTGAATCCCAGGAGTGACACCTCATCTGGTGGCATGATAATTGAAATTCTGTCTTCTGAACAAGTTGATGTGCCTTCTGATGGAAAAGACTGTGTATCAAGACAGAGCCCTGGTGAGACTTGGAACATGCATGATGGCTTTGTTCATAAATCCAACTCTATTGGCTTCAGAAGTTCATGGCAACATGGTGTGAGCAGCTCAATTTCTTCTCCTATTGGAAATCACTCTCCGGTATGGCCTGATGGGAAGCCAAACTTCACATCTAATGGATTCGGTAATGGACCGAAGAAGCCACGCACACAGGTCCATTACACATTGCCTTTTGTTGGTTATGATCTCAGTGAAAAGCAAAAAATGCCAAGCTCAAGATCTCTACCCTGCAAACGAATTAGGAAAGCTAGCCTGAAGAATAACCAGAAAAATGTGGAGTCGCTAACTTGTGTCGCAAATGTCCTAATCACCCATGGGGACAAAGGATGGAGAGAATATGGGGCACATATTGTGTTGGAAGTTGCTGATCGTAATGAATGGAGACTGGCTGTCAAACTTTCTGGGGTTACAAAATATTCCTATAAGGTTAAACATATTTTACAGCCTGGGTCAACTAACCGCTATTCACATGCTATGATGTGGAAAGGAGGAAAGGACTGGGTACTGGAGTTTCCTGATCGGAGCCATTGGATGCTTTTCAAGGAGATGCATGAGGAGTGTTATGATCGGAATATTCGTGCTGCATCTGTGAAGAACATTCCTATCCCTGGAGTACGGCTGGTCGAGGAGTGTGATGATTATGGAACTGATGTCCCTTTTATTCGAAGTCCTATGAAGTATTTCAGACAGGTTCAAAATGACATTGAAATGGCAATGGATCCCTCGCATATTCTATATGACATGGATAGTGATGATGAACAGTGGTTGATGGCACGCAATAATCATACAGACAAACCTGAAGAGATATCTGAGGAGTTCTTTGAAAAGGCAATGGACATGTTTGAAAAAGTCTCATACACTCAGCTTCGGGACAATTTCACACATAATGAAGTTGAAGAGCTTGTGATCGGAATGGAGTCTGTGGGAGCTGCTAAAGTTGTATATGAACACTGGAGACAGAAGAGGGAGAAAATGGGCATGCCTTTAATAAGACATTTGCAGGTCCGTTGAAAATCTATAGTGCATTACCTTTTTATTAGCATAACACACATAATAGTTAGATAAATACATTATATCTATTCAGAGTAGACCTTCAAATGATCGTTGTCTCATTTTATTGCTGAAGGACTTGTTAAATGTGACTTAGCAGTGATATCTGAACCAAAAGGGAAAGGGAACATACTCTTTATTGCACCTTTTTCTTTTTAAACACTTGAAAAGGTGCAGTGCTCTATGGCATGCATGCATCAAGTTGACCTCTTAGGTGCAGTATACTTGGACGTTCTTTTAGTAATTTGTCTCTTAGATGATATATAAATTCAGTCACTGAGCAAATGAATCAGAAAGATGTCATCTGCATATATATCTGAATGAATCTCATTAAGCAGTTGCTCTTGCTATTTCTTCAATCTCTTTATGCAGCTTGTCTCTTCTTTCTTTCTTTGTTAAAAAGAAATTAATTAGAAACTTAACTGGGAACTGTGTTTTGTCTTAGTTTTGTTATTCATTAGTGAATAGTGATATATTGTCTGCTCTCTATTTGTTGCTCCTAGACTCATGATTGAGTGCTATTTTGTGTACAGCCTCCTCTTTGGGAGAGGTATCAACAACAGCTGAAGGAGTGGGAGCATAATGTTGGTCATGGCAATTTTGCCTTTTCTGTTGGTAATCGGGAGAAGGTTCCTCTTCCTGAAAAACCACAGATGTTTGCTTTCTGCTTAAAACCTCGGGGTTTAGAGGTTCCTAACAAGGGTTCAAAACAACGGTCTCACAGGAAACTTCCAGTTTTGGGGCACCATCATACTTCTTCAGTGGATCAGGAAGGTCTTGTTTATGGTAGTGTTCAAATCTTTCATATCACATTTATTGCGATGTTACTATTCCATTATTTTCCTGAAAGGCACAAGTGTCATTCACTTTCATAAATAATTTTTTTTTTTCAACTTCTCATAACCTGTTATTCATCCACTGTGACAGGGAGAAGATCAAACGGGCATGTTTTTGGAGATGACAAGATGTTATATCCAAACAGTATTCATCATGATTCTTATGATGTTTCACCATCTCACAGAGCTTCAACAAGAGTATTGTCTCCACGAGATGCACATTTCTCTTTAAGTAGTGCTGTGTCTGAGTGGAAAGGTCACCCGAAGAGTTATAAGAACAAATCAAAGAAGCTTGGACCGTACCCCTCTTTTCACAACCAACAGGCAATGCCCTACAAGCAGAGGCCAATAGGGAAGAGAAATGGGGCTCAGCAGTGGAACATGGGTGTGCCTGAACTACCCAATCAGAGGCACTACTTTCTTGAAAAACCTCATAAGCAAGGGGCTGAGCCTATAGACAGTTTAGATCTTCAAGAGTTTCACTTGCGTGATGCAGCAGCAGCAGCACGGCACACAAGTCATTTGGCTAAGCTCAAGAAAGAGAAGGCTCAAAGACTGTTCAATCAGGCAGATATAGCTCTCCACAGAGCCGTGATTTATATAATGAATGCGGAGGCAATGAAAGATTCTCACAGCAACTCGAATGGTGCCGATTAGAATTATTAGTGTGATTCCAATTATTTTGAGGGAACAGCCGTCTCATAATCTGAGACATGTAGCTCACTGAAGTAGCATCTCCATGCACAGTAGTTTGGCTTTTTCAATGAAGTGACTTTTCTATCCCTGTCTATAATATAGAGTTGTTTGTAGCGTGATGGCTTGGCAGATATCATCGGAGATGGCCACCACAACTTCTGCCTTGTCTGATACAAAGTTCTCCTGCTCGATTATATCATCCTCTTGATCAAGGCAGTTTTTTGTAGACGATGTTGCATCTTTTCTGTGCACTTATTTTACGCCTAAGGAGCAGGCTTCTTCTTCTTTCCAGTAAAAACACAAACTTGTTTGATGCTTTTCCCAGTAGGCAGTGTACATAATTTTCTTGCATTCTTTTTGTTCTGCTAAACAATTAGCCTTAGCTTTTTAGTGCTCGATACTGGAGGAACAGTTGGCCTAAATAATACAGTACCTGTTTTTTTAGCCTTCTGAAATGTTGGGGAGAGAGAGTTTTATGCTGTGGAGAATTGATGATGAGTGATGGATGATGTTACTTCATATACCTCTGTTTGATGATCAGCTCAACTTCATTTATTTGTGTCGAAATAATTTGAAAAAGAAGAAGAAATATCCAAATCAGCACTTTATTCCAGCTCTGAGATGACCAGAAAGTCAATGGTTTTTTTTTTTTTTTTCTTCAATCGATGTTGAAAAATAATGCTTTCAGAAAAAAAAAATGTTGAAAAAGAATATGTAAATTCCTTTATTCCACAACTTATGATACTGTATTTGGATCCTCAATTTTAGCCATTAAAAAAAACACTAAACACACGGACAGAAAAACCCTTTCATAATTTTATTATAATAATTTGTGCTTTATTTTTCTCCTTTTCCTTTTGTCATTTTTAAATTACACTTAAACATATACCCTTGTTTCCGACTTAAAAAAACTTATATGAGAGTTTGAGACGTATCACAAATATAATTTAATAAGTTACATTTAAAAAAAAAAAAAAAAGAAAGAACAGACCAACCGTTAAAACCGCCAATATTCCCTCCTCACCTCTGCCTCTGTGTAAATCATTTTCCTTCTCTCTCTACCTCTCCTCCTTCTCTCTCTCTCTCTCTTCTCCAACTGATAATCCAAATCAGCTACTTTCTATAATCAAAACCCACATTTAATTTTGAAGGGTTCCATTTATCATGCAATTTTGAAGATTTTCTCAGGTGTGTGTATTGTTCAATGCACTCTTTCATTTCAGGAGTAATTAGAGAAGAGAAATTAATAAACAAGGAGCAAATTATAAAGTGATTGTTTATTTATGCATGATTCGATTTTGTTGATTTCTTCTGAGCATCAAGTAGTATGCGCTGTGTGTTAGAAGATAATTAATTGAGTTTGTGCAGAATAGTTTTTCAAACAAAATGATTATTTGGATATTATGGAAAGAGAACACGAATAATTTCATTATTTTTTTAAAAATAATTAATCTCATAATTTTTGGCTGGTGTTTGTTAATAGGGTTCATTAAAATTGGGAAAAGATGCCTCGCCGTGTGAAGGAAGAACTGAAAAACGAAATGATAATTCGTGGTCTTCTGAAGCAACCGGATAATATGAGATGCATCAACTGCAACAGTTTGGTATGATTCACTTTTTCAATGATGAATGACATATGTGTAGAGATGGAGGTTTCTAGCTCGTGTTCCTTTTATTGAACTTCTTTTGTATATGAAGTAGTCTTCTTCGATAGATGAGCCCTCATTTCTGATAGCAATCTATGATTTCCACTCAGAAATTTAGTTTCCAAATATTCGTATATGTGTTGATTGCAAATGCTTGTGCATAATAAGCAGCTTTCCATCATGTATATGGATGAATTTCTTTGACCTGTGTATTAAGTTTTACATTATTACAATTAGGTATATAGTAAGCTCCAAGGGGGTAGTGTGTTCTACAATACTCGAGTTATAAACTAACTCGTTTTCCTGCAACCAGGGGCCTCAGTATGTGTGCACAACTTTTTGGACATTTGTCTGCTCAAGTTGTAGTGGAGTTCAGTAAGTTAACATCCTGATTCTAAAAATCTAATAGCATAACATGCTAATACTTTGTGTTCACAAACATGCAGAGTTCCATTGAGTAATGATACAATAGTAGTGCTCTTGAATCAGTTGGAAATCTGACTGGTTTCCTGTTTATGCCAGCCGTGAATTTAATCATCGAGTAAAGTCAGTGTCAAATTCAAAATTCAACGAAGAAGAAATTACGTCGCTTCAAGCTGGGGGAAATGAGGTTGGAATCTACAGCCATTGTTTGTGGGACTTAAATTTATAAACCTAAACCTCGATTTCACATGGTGGTTTTACAGAGAGCGAAGGAAATTTACTTCAAAACGTGGGATCCAGAACACGATAATTATCCTGAAAGCGGGTAAATGTTCTTGGAATACCTTATTACCATCTTATACAAGGAAATAGTTTCTGATACATTTATATTATGCGTTGCAGTAATCGTAAGAGGATACGAGAGTTTATCAATAATGTTTATGTAGATAGACAGTATTCTGGTGGGCATAATTCTAACAAGCTAGCAATGGTTACATTGGTAAAAGGCTTATGCTCACTTTTATGCATGAATTGAACTCAATTCACAAATGATGTGATTTTGAAACATTTTTGTATCTAATTGACACCACAGGATTCAAGAAGCCGCTCTTGTGTGTGGCCTTTTGAAAAATCGAGTTGGGGTAGGAGAGATGAGTTATTTGGGTCGCCTTCTTTCGAGAGAAATAGTCACAGTGGCAGGGATGACTTGTATTATCGTAATTCGTATGAGAAATCTAGTCCATCTCACACTAAAAAAGTACTCAATTTAAGTGACTTCTTGGAGGAAAGAAGTCCTCGAAACACACAAGAAAACGTGAGATCAAGCAGACTCAGGAGTCAGTCTACTCGTTTAGTGATAGTTGATGATAGGTTTCGAGAAGATGGAAGCGTGAAGCACTACGAGAGGCACTCGGGGAAAGGATCTAGAGATGGGAGCATGTCACCTGCTTCTCAAAGAAGTCGAGCAATGAGTCCCCCTGACAAAGCTGTTTCAGAGGGAACTCCAAGAACTAATGATGGGAATGATTCTTCATTGCACAAGGCTGATGATGCTGCTATCCCAGGGCCAAGTGGTGGGAACGAGGAGCAGAATAACGCAAGAACTTCGTGCAACTTGATTGACTTTTCTGATGCTGAAACTGACCCTGCCTCTGATCCAGTGGAACCTTCCAACACCAATGGCGTAAGCACAACTCAAGTGGCTGCTAGTGTTCCAAATATGAATTCAGTCGATTCTTTGTTAATGGAATTGTCAGCTCCTGTGATGCGGCCTTCAACTGCAGCTCAAACAAACAGCCCAAGGCCTAATTCTCAACTGCCTTCCAAGCAGGAAAGCCAGACTGTTGTAGGGAATACAGGCTCTAATTGTCAACAAAGTGCTGCATCAGTTGAATCGTCGTCTAGTCAGATGAGAAGAAGAGTAATATTTTCTTCATCACAGCTTAAAATCTGTAAATACAGTCATCAGTTGAAAACTGATATTTTTATTTGGATTTTACCAATCTGGTCTTAGTAGAAGTTGGTGGCTTTTAATGCAGGATTTGAACAAATCACCTCGATCGAATGATCCAAGGCTTCAAATTGTTCCATTTGAGAAATCAGCACAAGCTGTGAATCCAGGAGAAGTGTCATCTCCTAGTGCAAGGAAGGAAATCCCACAGGTAGTGACATAGCTTGTATCGTTTCCGAAACCTCATGATTCCATTCATCCTGTATTTTTTTTAAAGTAATATGATATGCAGGAGCTTTTCACTTCGAATTTCACATCGTTCTATCCACCAGTTGCGGGATGGCCTATGCATCCACATTATGCAGCAGGATCAGGATATGGCATGCCATTACATCCTCATCCAATGGTATGTTAAAATCTGAAATGAAGAAATTCATTTTTGGACTAATATAAAGCTCAAGTATTATGGGATGATATATCAATCTAACCATTTATCTCATCTCACTCTTAGACTGCAGCCCCTTTTCCGACTTCCCCAAAACCAACAAATCCTTTTGATATTGATGATGGCAGATATCAAGTTCAGGCAGTAAGCATAGACACTCCTTTTTCTTCTCTAACTTATCCAATATTTAAAAACCATGTCATTAGTTCTGTATTAAACTGAAATTATGATAAACATTCTTGAGAGTTAGTTGAAAAATGCTTATGCTTATGCCCTATGTCCTTCATCTAGTTTCCGTCCATGTCGCCATTGCAAGGAGCTCTGCCAAACATGCCACCCTCAACAGCTTTAGAGTCTCAGCCATCACCTTATGTAACAGCATTGCCTTCTCAATTTCATATGTCCCCATATGGGATGAACATACCTCTAGGTAAAATAATGAGAAAAGACAATGTAATAATTTTCTCCGGTATTAATTATTTGTATGTTCTATATCTTGAGCAATATTTTTTGCATGCTCGGCTTATTATACAGTACCTCGAGCTTACATGGGGCAGCTTCCGAATAACATGCCGCTTACCAGGTAAAATTGCATATGGTTTTTCTACAAGTTTTGTTGAGTTAAATTATTGCATCTTCTCAACTAACTCACCAAATGTGTAATGTGAGGGGCCACTTAAAAGATTTTATTTTTGTTGGATGAGAGGGGACAGTTATTAGTTCCAAATAGGAAATAAAAAATTTAATGATTTACCTGCCTTATTCTTGTCATATTGCTAATGTTGATGGTTTTCAACCTTTTTAGTGGTTTTACACAAAAAATAATTCAATTTCTAGTTTCTTATGTTACGTTCTGATCTGTACAAGATTAATCGGGATGATTACTGTTTCATGTCTTGATTAATTAACTACTTATAGCTATCCTCTTTCCTTGCAGGCCACAAGGAAATGTTAACTTTGGCAGAAGCGAAGACCCATTTTCGTCCCTCAACCCGATTCAGCAATCGAGTGGAACCGACTCATCGCATGCTGCTCCTACTTCTCCATTACCACTAGTAGGAAATCCATTTGAATAGTGTCTGTGAAGGTGTTGTGTGTACAGTGTTTCACCCTTTAGTGTAAGGTGGTAAAAAAAAAAAGGTTGAACATGGTGAATATTTGGCAAGTACGAGTTAGAAGAAACTTCTTGCCATACAATGGTTATTACTTATTACAGAGACGTTGAGGATCACCGATATATGGTTTCTGTAAATTTTTGGTATTTAAGTTGTCAAGGGGATGTATACATGTTCAATATCATAAATGAAAATATATGAGGTTAGAGAGTTTTTTTTTTTTCCTTTTATTGCAGTCCTCTCTGTTATGATGATTTGAAAGGTTAATTTACTTAAACTTGTAGAAAAACTAAAACAGAAATGACATATAGAAAAGGCAAGATAAACCAGAAATATTGAGATACTACTGAAGCAAGAAATCCTATCTTAATTGTGTATAACTATACAGAGTTTCTCAGATGAAACGTCCTGAATTCTAATATCAGCTTAAAAAAGCAATCCCATGTCGGCAGAGACTTGGTAAACCTGCTGTCTATCAAGAAAATACGAAAAGAATGCCAAGAAATATATGTTGTTCTGTTTTTCAGCTTTCACCATGAGAATTTGTGGAAAAAAACTGTTTTTTTTGGTTAAAACACTAACCAAATAATAAATGAGTTGTATTAGTGTTGGAAAAAGTAGTTGGTTTTGCTGAACTATATAGAAACAGCCCTCAATTGTCAAGAATGCAATTGTGAAAAAACAAGATACATATTTCTACATAGAGTTGAAAAGTGAGGTAGCTATGGAGAGGAGGATGAGCGGTGGAGGTGGCGGGGTGGTGGCGGCATTGGTGGCGGTGTTGGTGTTGGCAAATGGTGTGAATGCACAGATATATACGTGCTGGGGAGGATGCTACAATGACTGCTTTCTTAGGAGTTTCAAAACTGTGCCAGAGAAGCTGTTTTGCTATTATCACTGCCTCGCTGGCTGTATTCCTCATTCTGCTGCTGATAATCGACATTATTGTCGGATTGGATGCTCCTTGGACCAATGCTCTCCTCTTCGTTATAATGGTAATGACTCTCTCTCTCTCTCTCTCTCTCTCTCTCTCTCTCTCTCTCACATGTTTGTTTCCTTTCAGATGGTGGAAGAATGGAGGCATGCTTTGAAAGCAAGTGCAGCAACCTCTGCAATTGAAGAATTTATATGATGCATTAATATGGAGCTTTATTATCAATATGTGCAAGATTGAGATCATATATATGTTGTTTCTGAATTAATATAACTATCTGGTTTTATGTGCTAGTGACATGGTCTGATTAATTTCATCAGAAGTTGACTTCTTGCCAACCACGAAAATTTCAATTTCGGTGGTGGAAATACATGTTCAATATTTAAATATTTAAATTCAATAAAATATTTAAATATATTATTATCAATATCAAAATGAACATGTTCAAATGAATAAGAACATACCATTTTCATTTGAATTATTTGAAGGCAGTTATTTCAGTAATGTAGTGTAGACATTTATTTCAACTTTGATAAAATTTTGATCTAATACACGTTACAATTGTAACGTTCTTATAATATTATTTGGGTGCAAAATACATTTTTTTCCTTAAAAAACTGGTGTCATTCATTATAAATTTTATTTAAAAAAAAAACCGAAACCGACATTTTTCGATATACTTCCGATATTCCAACATTTTGTACTACAAATTAACAGAAACAGAAATCAAAATGATATTTTGACGAAAAATTAAAACAACATGTTTATATTTCGGTTGTACGATTTGAGCAATATTTCGGCTAAATATTGCAATTTTTTCATCTTGGTTCTTGCATACCTCTTTAATGCAATTTCTCTGTATCCTTAACAAAGTTATAAACAATCAATGCCATGGTGTGGTTCTACCAAATAACATAAAACAGTGGTTGTTTCTCCTTAGAAAATATAAACAACCAATACGATTTCAGCTTTAATTGTGGTAAGGTGGCTGAAATTGTCTCAACCTGAACTAAATGGTGAACACTAACTGCCTCATCAATGAATCTTATTAATGATCATCAACAACAGCTGCTGGTTCCTGGCCTATATAAAGCCCTCAAATGCAAGCAAAATTATCAAGAAAAATAAGTAGCAATTCTACAGAGAGTAAAATAAACGGGGCGCTGCCATGGATCGAAGGATGTGTGCTGGAGCTGCAAGCATCGCGATTTTGGTGGTTTTGGTGTTGGCGATTGGCGTGGATGCAGATAATATATATGCTTGCTGGGGTGGTTGCTACAATAAGTGCCATTTAACAAGTGGTAAAAATGATATTATAACTGCGGAGCTTTGTGATTATCAATGTCTGAGAAGCTGCATTCCTCATGATGCCAATGATTTGAAGTTCTTCTGTCAGATTGGTTGTTCTGTGAAAAACTGCATCTCATTCAGCATTGGTACCTATACTCTTACTCTCTCTCTCTCTCTCTCTCTCTCTCTCTCTCTCTCTGATGTTTCTTGTGGGCTTTGGCAGCTGGTGCAACAAAGGAGAGCTGCTTCACTTGGTGTAGTAAACTCTGCAAGAAAGAGTGAAGAATAAAAACATATCTCTGCAAGATCTACCAATTGTCTCTTTGCATTCATCTGCTTTATTTATGTAACAAATGGTTGCTATTTGATGTTCTTTATCATGCAATGAAAAGTGTTTGTTCTATGTTTCTCCAAACTTCTTACACGAAACCCACGTTTACAATAACAAACTGCACACTTTGTTCTACATCATTAACTCACAAACACAATGAAATAACACACTAACAAACGCTAAAACAATCAAGCTTTCAACTCTACAGATTCTGATGAAGCCAAAAGTCAGAACAAGACGAGGCGCTTTCGACTCTCCTAAGCCTCAA
Source organism: Scutellaria minor (assembly GCA_954870855.1). Taxonomy (NCBI): domain Eukaryota; kingdom Viridiplantae; phylum Streptophyta; class Magnoliopsida; order Lamiales; family Lamiaceae; genus Scutellaria; species Scutellaria minor. The sequence continues at coordinate 5,435,227 of OX940725.1, forward strand.
AAGAAAATGAACAACCATACCACACAGAAATCCAAGAGCAGCACTTGATCCAACCAATGAAACTGTGGTACAAATAAGCATTACAAAGGCCCCATCCTTGGAATTCATGTCCCTTGCACACATTGCTAGCTCAATCCCAGCAAACAATAGTAAAACCCCCAACACTCCAACAGGAAACTGGTTCAAGATTTTCACCAATGAGCTGCCTAACACTAATCCCAAGACCAACTTAGCTACACCAAGCAAGGCCACACACCCCCCTGTTCTCCCACCAAATTTGTACTGCCCCGCTAGCCCTCCGGCCCCATGGCAGCACGGCATTGCTCCGAACCAGCACCCCACGAGGTTCATAAGGCCTACGGTGATGGAAACGGACGTCGCTGAGACTTCCTTTTCGGGGAAGAGATCTGTGGATAGCTTACAAACAGCAATAACTGAGTTCAAGATTGATAATGGGAGTTGAGGGATTGTTCCTTTGATAAATCCTTCTTTCCATGCATGCTTAGAAATCTTGATTACTTCTATAGATGATGGCCCGAGTTTAAAGTGCTGAATTGCTTTAGGCCCTCTTATAATTGCTAACGCCACTCCTAGTAGAAAGATCATGAATGCTGAAGGAAGTGAGCCAACGAATTTCCTCACCTTCCTCCTTGACTCTCTCTCCTCTTCTCTCTCCTCATTTTCATCATCTCCTGAGCCATTTACAATTATGATAAAACAAGCAGAGATGAGAGCTAACAGCAATCCATCTAACCCTAGCCAATTTCTCTCACCTGCAGATTTCGACTTAGCGAAATTCTGCACATTTCTAATATACTTCACAGCTGTCATCGCGAATGACAATCCTTGGGCCAATTGAATTCCTCTGACGACAGGGATCGGAATCAGCTTATACGCGAGCTGCATCAATCCGGTAACGCCTAACAGGAACAGGATTGCGGCGGTGCAAATTCCGGCGGCCATTACCTCGGGGATTCCGAAGGTGGGATTGGAAATGGCGACTGCGGCTATCGATTTCATGGGCTGAACAGGCATGGGAACGCCGTAGATTGCGCCGGTGACGAAGTTGTATACTCCGGTGAAGATTAGGGTTGTTCCGAGATCGAGATTCTTGGTTAAAGTTAGGGCCAATATTATGGGAATGTATGTGCCTAAATCTCCCATGGCGCCGTTGAGTTCGGCCCATTTGGACCTGAAAATCAAGTTTTGTCTCACCTTCTGAACGACGTGTGATGGAGTGGGAATGGAGCTTCGGAGCCCGGTTGCAGTCGGGCTTCGGGCCGCGAATTGGGCCTCCATTGTTGTGATGAAAGCTGTATGCAGAATTTTAGTGGAACGAAGCTCGATAGTGTACGTTGGAAGCAGTGTGTATGTGTGTATATATATCGGCTAGAAAATGTAAGTTGACTTTTATACTCTATTTAACTTTTTATCATAATTTTTTTGTAAACCAATTTTTATCATAAATTAACAAAATCATTCTTAACCAATCTTTCTCCACCCATTTAATAGGTAGAATAAAAAAATCAAATATGATAAATTGACAAATAAAATATCTTTAAAAAATAGTTGATTATAGCTAAAAAAAAATTAGAAACAAAATCAACCTCTAAAAAAAAGTCATTAATCTATAAATTCGAAGGAAGTAGAAGATATGACAGAGAGTATCTCATTTAAAAAAAAAAAAAAAAAAGTTAATATATTAATATTGCATTTAATCATCCACATCAACCATATAAAATAATATTATTAAAATTAACATGATGTATGTAACGTAGAGTTAGATGCTTAATTGAACCTACATGATTGTAAGCAACAAGTTACATATATTATTAAAATACAATGAACTGATAATGAAAGCAGATTGAGGTGCAGTCTCAAAATTACAATAAAATATTCAGATTTGTAAATTTTGTTATGAGATAAGCACTGGGACTTAGATGAAATCATATGCAATGATCATCAAATCATGAGTTCTAAGGTTAAGAAACATTAACCATATACAATATATTAAAAAAATAATAAAAAAGTCAACTTACAAAGTGTCCCTACAATTTGTGAGGGGCCGAGAGAGTAATGGCCGTTTAATGTGGGTTAGGGCATCTCTCTATCTTAACTTTGGTGTTCTAACTTTCAATTTGTTCTTTCGAACATTTTAGCCACATTTGATGATCCTCCTTTTTTCTAAAATCACATCGCAATTTTAGTATTAATTACTACTATGTTCTTGTAATCTAATTCTATCAATTACTACCTCCATCCCAAAATAAATGATATTTTAGTTAAGAAAAATTTGTCCCAAAATAATTATCGTTTTTAGATTTCAAGATACATTTGCATCTAATCTACCAAAAATGCCCCTATTTACTCCTATCACATTAAGTGTACAAAAATGACCATTGGAAATAGAAATCCAACATTTATGCTTTAATGAGATGAAGAGTTTTTTTCTTGAAAAACGAATTGTCATACTCCATGAAATGGAAAACTAGTACTTCAATTTTCTTTCAACAATTATGAAGATTATGGAAAAAATGCAAAATCAAAATAAGGATGAACACAGTGAAGAGAAAAAACTTCATTCATTTGACTTGAATATGGAAATCTTGAAGGTGGAAATGGATAAGTTCATACCTAATGGTCATGATAAGGAGATGGAAGATTTGAAGGTGGAAAATATTCAAATGGAAAATCAACTTGGCTCCTAAAATTTTCAGATTTTAGTTTATAATTTCAACTTTGAATTTTGGTAGGAAAATTATCCAAGAATCTTGCTTCATGATCTATTTATTGCTCACACGCAAATTTAGAAAAAAGTATAAAGAAAGAGAAGAAAAGTTTTTCACAATGATTATAATTAAATAGGGGTAGATCAATCATATTATCAACTATCTTAATTTGTGTGAAAACCTCTAAAACGTCATTTATTTTGGAACAGAGGTAGTATTTGATTTGACCAAACTCACTTTTCACTTTTTTTAGACGTAGGATCACTCAAAACCACATTTTAAAGAATAAATATGTAATTAGAAGATGATAAAATGAACATGATATAAAAGGTGTGCACATTTTTGACTCTTTATTCTAGAACAAAAATTTTAGACATAGTTATACACTTACACACATTTCTTTGACAATTGTTTATCAAGATACGACGATTTCAAATTTTAGATAGTAGCAATCAACATGCCTTTTTGGCAAACCAACTATTTGACAACAAATAAATGAATTAGTTAAGGACAATTTACATTAGTTTACATTGTTTTTAAGTCAAATGGAACGATCCCTATAATTGGAATTATGCTTTGACATGTGTTTTAAAATTCTTTTTTTCAGGTGTTATCAGTTATATCATATGCACTCAATAAAATTTTATTGATTTGAATCATTTGATTAAACATATTTCAACAATTTTTTTTGGTTTGATCAGACTTATATTCTCTTGTTTGATCCCAATTCTATAGTATTTACACATATATAATATGCGTTAAAATTTAAAAATAACTCAAAATATGATATTTTTACATATTATAATTTTTTTCTTCGATTGTATTTCGAAATCTAGAGGTTTTTAACTTTGCAACCCAAACCCATTTTATGATCATTTATATGAACACAAATTTTAGTTTGATTTTTTTTAAATTGAGCTTCAGTTTTAAATGAAAATTTAAAAATCGATTTAGAACTTTGGTTTAACTAGAAATATTAAAATTTTTGGTGCAAGCTTCATATATTTTTGGTTAAAAATATCGGAATCTCGAATTCGACTCATTTATAATTAGTTCACTCGGTGAATTGATAATCATACTAAAAAGGAAAAATTTAGTTGGATATAAACTAAAAATAATGATTTAATAACCATTTTTCTGAGACAATATAAATTACTATATATATATTTATTTATTTATTGTAAAGTTTTTTTTGGAAACTATATAATATACAATCAGTATTAGTTTGGATCACTATGTTCAATATGGACTAAGTTTGGTAGCCCATTTTTAACAAGCTACAGCAGTCATCAGTCAATGGGCCAGACTAGAAGCCCATATTTATATCAATGGCCCATTTAGTCAAAACTATGGAACCAAACATATAGGAGCTAAACATAAAAATAATTTTTTTTTTTTTGGAAGTAACATATAAATATTTTAGAAATATAATATATGGGTTTTCATCTACGATTCACAAGATTATATCAATATAATCTCAAAAGTCAAAACCATGAACAGAAAAATAATTATTTACAAAAAAGTCATTCATATAAAATAAGTAAATCCATTACTAATATTTCTGTATAAAATAAAATAAAATAGAATTACAGTCATTGAGGAGTCAAAATCAAACGAAGTATGCTGTAATGGCAACCCATGCTGCATAGAGCTGTCAAAATGGGCTAGGCCCGTTGGGCCGGCCCGTTGGGCCGGCCCGTCCCGCACCGCCAAAACGGAGGGTTGGGTTGAGTTATTTTAGGCTCGCGAAAAAGTGGGCCGAAGTGGGTTTGGCCCGCAGTGGGTTGGGCTTTTGGTGGGTTGGCCCATGGGCTAGTGGGTTGGCCCGCCTTTATTTTTTTTATATTTTTTATTTTTTTATATATATATTTATTAAAAATATAGACAATAAATGAATAATAATGATAGAAAATCTTATCTAATGCAAGTAATGATTTATAAAAATATTGATATGAGTCATTTTTATATAAAAATGAAAAACATTTAGTGAAAAACTATTTTTAAAAATTTGTTTTCATATATTATATGTAACTAAATGCACATATATCTTAGTTAATGTATATATATGTAATATATATACATATATTCCTTTTCCTTTGAAAAAATAAAAAAAATAAAAATTTGGTGGGTCGGCCCGCCTAACCCACGGCCCACTAGTGGGTTGGGTTGGGTTGAGATTTTGAGGCCCGCCATTACAAAAGCCCGCCCCGCCCCGCCAAATAGTGGGTTATGGTGGGTTGTGGGTCGGCCCGCCCCGCCGGCCCCGTATTGACAGCTCTATGCAAGGTGTACATTCCTCTTAAAGAATGAATGGAAAAAAGCTGAGCAAAACCAGAATCTTTTTGCAGAGTTTGAATTTGTTCTTATTAAATCGATTTTTCTCTATTGCTGTTCCATAGCCTTCATTGATTTTTAATTTTTAATTTTTTTTTGGAGCAACCACTTGGTAGCAATCGCACCTTCATACTCGTTCCTCTTCTGTTCTTGCCTTTTATTCACCATTTCGTTTATTTTCCCCTTAGGGTTTGTTGTAATTTATGCAATTTTCGTCGAGGAATCCCACTCTTTTTACAACCCTCAATTTTCGAATTAGTTCATTGAATATAATTGCGAGGGAAGAATGAAGAGCCATGAAGCAAAGGTAAAATTTTCTCACTTCTGATGTAGTGATTCGAACAATGTTTTGAAATTGCTAAAAGTTTCTTCACAAGTTCAAAAATAAATTGTTCTTGCGGAGAAAATTAGTACTAATACTCTTGAAGCCTATTGGCTATTGCATTAGCTGAAGTTTGATTGCATTTTTTTTTTTAATGTATTTTTATTATTTAAGGTGGCGAGGATGGAGGATATACTAAGTCTACCAGTTCAAGATCCTCCTTATGCAGAATTTTCTGCAGCCCATATAAATTGGGTAAAAGTAGAAGGAGGTCGTCAAGGTGGTGATGACATAGCTCTAATACCTTTTTCTAGAGTGGATGATTTTGTAAAAGGTGAATCCAGTAATACCGAGTGCCCAGCTAGCTTTCGTGTAGAATCAAGAAGGAAGAGAGCTGAAGGGAGTTTGAACAAACCAAGAGTTGATGGATATCTTGAGTATACATTGTATGTATTCCTTGTAAGTCATATTTCATAATGCTCGTTATGCTTTCTTGAAGATGACACCCTTGAACTAGAATTGCACGTTAGAGTTTCCGGAATTGTATCATTTTCCATGGACAAGTATGTAAAAAAAAGTCGTGTCTCTATGACTAATTTTAGAGATTAGTTGTAGAAACGTGACTTGAAGTTGAGACGGAGGGAGTATATATAATCTGTTTTGTTGCAAATTGCAAGTTCATGCAAATAACTTGATGGCTATCTCGATTTTTGAGTATACACTGTATGTAATTCCTTGTAAGTGGTTTTTCATAGTGCTCAATATGCTCTCTTGAAGATGATATCCTTGAACTACGACAGCACGTTAGAGCGTGCAGTGCCGTATAATTTTGCTTAGGCAAATATGTGTAAATCTGTTGCAAATTCATTCAAACACCGCTAACTTGTTCTTTGTTGTTGATGTTTAGGTATTGGTGTTCTTATGGTCCTGAAGACTACAGGGATATTGAACATCATATATGTGAAACCTCAAGCATTAAACCGGCTACAGGTAAGGGAAGTAGGCCAGGGAGACGACACATGATGCGGGGATGCCTTTGTCACTTTACTGTCAAACGTTTATACACCCGGCCTCTACTTGCTCTCATTATATACAATCAGAGAAATCATGTGGATAAAACAGGGGCTCCATGCCATGGAATACTTGATCAGGAAGCTGTGGGAACAAGAGCTATGTATGCTCCTCGGATATCAGAGGAACTTCGTCAAAAGGTGATGTCCATGCTTCATGTTGGAATATCGTTAGACACAATAGTCCAGCATCACATGGAAGAAGTGCAGAGGCATGGGGGCCCCCACAATCGTGATGATTTCCTAACACGTAATGATGTGCGTAACATGGAAAGGCTTACACGCAATTACTCCCATGAATTACATTCTGATGACAACTGCAGTGTAAAAATGTGGGTGCAACGCCATCATAAGCACGTTTTTTACTTCCAGGAGAGTTCTGGTTCTGAACCTTTTATATTAGGTATACAGACAGAGTGGCAGCTGCAGCAGATGCTTCGTTATGGACATGGTGGATCCATAGCTTCTCACTCCACATCTGACTCTAAGAAACTTAAGGTTCTGTCTTGATTTAACTCTTTTCTTGGCTATGGGTTTTTTTCTTTACCTGATATTGACTTGTCATCCTTACTACAGTTGACAAGGATATGGTGAACTTTTTGACTATAAGGATTATAGGGGTTGTTGCAAGAATTATCAAGGCTTTTATAAATAAGATTTTGTTAGTTTGCCGCTTTTGACTTTTACCTTCTCCTATTGACTTGAACAGAATTCATTATGCTCTCTACTCGCATTTGATTCATCACAAAATGCAATTCCAATAGCATGGATCACTAGTTCCTCTTCTCTTGGTCAAAATATTCACAAATGGATGCCATCTCTTGTTGAAAGAACACGTGGCAAGGACACAAGGTGGAGGCCTAGTGCATTTCTAGTGGATGATCCCTCTTTTCAGGTCACATTTATCCGGTAAGCCGTAAATTTGTTTTCTGTACATGCAAATCAGTGACGGGATTTAAAGGAATATATCTGACATTGTGTGTCTTCATCTCAGAGAAGCCTTCCAATGTCGGATTCTATTATCACTCTGGCATGTTCGTCGTGGTTGGCTTAAAGGTCTATTAAAATATTGTAACAATTTTGATGTGCTTAGAGAGATGTTTAAGCACCTAGGCAGGATATTGTACTGCACGAAAAATGGGTCAAGCACTGCAGATGCTGTTGAAGAGTTCCTGCAAATATATATTGATCAATCTGCATTCTTCGAGTATTTCAGAAGTAAATGGTTGCCAAAAATAGGTATGCTTCCTCCTGGGTGGGAGCATTCGTTTCCTGCTCCATGTTGGATATCTTTTTTGATAGAGTTCGTTTGTCAATTTTAGCTTTTATTTGCTCACTTGGACAAATTATTACATGCTGAGTTGTATTTCATAAAGCTGAAAGATATTTTTAGATCATGGATTGTAGACTTTAATATGATAATCTTGTCTAGCAGAATCATGGGTGAACTGTGTGAGGACTCTCCCTGTGGCAAGTCAAGGGCCTTATGCTTCGATCGAATCCTATCACCTCAGATTGAAATCAAGGGTTCTTATGTTGCTGCCTGCAAAAACACACCAGAGAGTTGACTTGTTGATTCATACGTTGACAACCCAATTTCACTCGTTCTATTGGTTTGACCAATATATAGTTGACACGGGATACTTTGAAAATTTGAGAGATAGAATTAGCCTAACTAATCCATGGAATCAAGCTTTGCACATCCCAGAAATGGATGTCCTGCTGGATGAGGAAAATCTGCAGTTTGCGAAAGTTGTTTCGCAGGCGGATAGTAGTGTGGCTTATACTATATGGAATCCTGGTTCTGAGTTTAGCTTATGTGATTGTTCTTGGTCAATGGTAGGTAATATTTGTAAACATACAATCAAGGTTGCAATTTTCTGCAAAAGTCGGCAAATAACAAGGCCGTTGTTGTCTGCTCAAGTTTATCGAGAGGCCTTACTTAACTTGCTACAGAGTCTTCCAGATGATCCTCTAGTTCTTGAACATGCAATTTTACATGTGACACACATACAACAAGAAATAAAAAGCTTGGAGGATTTGTCGAATAGTGGATTGCTGCAGCCATTGTCTTCTGGGACGAACTCTATGCTACCAGATAATATCCAGTCTTTCCCACGGATCAATTAATCTGCTCAACTATGTCGGTGTTGCTTCCAGAGGATCTCTGAAATTTTAAAGTGAGACTGAAGCATTAAATGTAGTCTCAGGTATCAATTTCGAGAGTCATCTTTTGTTAGCAGATATTGAGCTCTTTAATGAGTTCAGAAAGTCCTTCTGCAGAGGTATGTTTCTAGTTGCCATGGTTGCAAACATACTGCATGCATTAAACCATCTGCAATTAAGCTCTGAATTATTATTTTTTAATTGCTTTTTAAAGGTTCTGTTTTAAATTTTTTAATTTTTATGGGCTTTTAATTTTGTACTTTCACTTATTTATTAGTTTCTCAACTTGTTCATGTGATGGGATCGGACCTCAGAAAAAAACGGCAACAAGTCTCATTAAGACACTTAGAAAAATATTTGATGAAAAGATTTGGTATATAGACTTGCTATGATACTCTTGTATGTGTTACCTGTTGATTATTCTTGTTCTATATGATTTCATTTATGAGATCAAAGAATATACATAAGGAAGTTCAGATGCTATAGATGATTCCCTTTACCCTGATACACCTGGTCCCTGATTATCAGTTGGCTGTTTGTGTATATCAGTCTCTGGTGATTTATTTTAAGAAATCAGATGAGGCAATCAAGCATTTTCTAGAACTATCCCTGATCCTAATCCAGTATTTTGCATAATGCATAAAGAATGCTAACCTGTAATCAGGGATTTACAAAGCAACATATGATATATCTACAAAAGAGAAAAGGGCTACAGATGATCTGAAAGATAATAAAATAATTAACGAATGCAGTCAACATAAAATTAATCAACCATAGGCTCATACCTCTTTTTACACTCACGGTAACTGCAGTTAAGTCAACTATGTCAATCAGTAAACTGATTTAATTGTTCCATGATAAGTTACATATCACCTTCTTTCACTTCCTTTGGCATCTCCTATAAGCACCTTAATCTGCCTTTGAACAGCAACATAATGGACTGAATGTCTACAATCACGTCTGACATCTGTTACATTCCACTTGACCTGCAGGATAGACCCAACCAACTGAATGGTGTCGCCTTGAGGGCAGACAGAATGGTGGAGTGAATTCTTAAGTTGGAGGTGATCAAAAGATTGGTGGTGGAGGTGATGGTAGACATGGACATGGACACAGTGGTGGTGTAGAATTTGATTGTGGAGGTGAAGGAATTATAGGTGGAGAAACTGAGGGGGGTGTAAGTGGAGAAGAAAAATGCGGTGGAGATGGTGAAAGTGATGGAGGAGATGGAAGTGGTGACAGGGGCTGTGGGGGAGGTGGAGAAGCTGAGGGGGGTGTAGTTGGATAAGAAAAATACGGTGGGGGTGGTGAAAGTGATGGAGGAGATGGAGGTGGTGGCAGGGGATGTGGTGGAGGTGGAGATGAAAAATATGGTGGCGATGGTGAAAGTGATGGGGGAGACGGAGGTGGCATTGGCTTTGGTGGAGGTGGAGAAACTGAGGGGGGTATAGGTGGAGAAGAAAAATATGGTGGGGATGGTGGGTGTGATGGAGGAGGTCGATGTGGTGAAGGTGGATTAGGGGCTGAGGTTGGCGGTGGATGGAATATGGGAGGTGGCTCTGTAGCTGGTGGTGGTGATATTGGTGTCACCTTTGAAGAGGCATCACAATTGAAACTGCTACAGTTAACACCTCGAGACAAGAACCTTTGACACTCAATAGTGGGTCTTTGATTTGGCCTGTATTGGAAACAGTTGATACTATCATCAAATCTCGGCAAATTTAAGCACCCTGGAGACTCGTCCGAGAAAAAGTTGTTATCAAACTCAAAATTCACCAAATTGGGAAGTTCACATATCGTCGTATCAATTTTTCCCAACATCATGTTATGCGCCAAATTCAGTTGCTCCAAGCTGGTCATACCTCCAATGCTATCAGGTAATGGACCTATAATTTGGTTATGGCTCATATCTAACACAGTCAAGTTCCTCAACTTCCCAATTTCGCTCGGAAAACATGACATGAAACCATTGTTTGCGAGAATCAATTCATTTAATGCTTCCATATTGCCTAAACTTGCAGGAACACATCCTTGAAATTTATTGTTGGCCAAAACAATCACGGATACTGGTGAATCACCAATGTTTTCAGGCAAGGTGTGAGAAAATCTATTATTGTTTATAAATATGGCATCAAAATCTTTCTCAAAGAGTGCCCTTGGAATCTGACCTTCAAATTCATTATACCGAATGTCCAGATACTTCAAGCTTGGCAATTGCAGGATAAGCTCTGGAAACTTGCCTGCAAAACGATTGTTGCTAACATCCAGCTCAAACAACAGCTTCAAGTTCACAAAACTTTGTGGAATTATACCACAAAACCGGTTCGAGTTTATGTGAAACAAAGTAAGATCATAGAGCAACCCCAGCTCGTGCGGGAGGTTACCGGCTATGTCGCCGTGGTTGATATCAATACCGGCCACCGTATGTTCAGACGGGACATCAGGTGCCGGCCAACAGAAGACACCAGTGTAGTTGCATACATGGGGGCCAACCCAGTTGCCAGTTATGTTGTTGGGATCAGACAGCATGACCTCTTTCCACGCCTGCAATGCAATGTAAGCATTCTTCAATCTCGGGTTCTCAAAATCGAGCAACGGCTCGGTAGCCAGGGAGTCTCCATTGTAGGACAAGAGGTGTCTCTGCTGATGAGAATCATCAGCGAAGTCCAATGCACCGGTGGAGAGATTGAAGAGGAGGTACATTGTGCATAGGATCAAGATTTTTGAGCTTCGAAAACGAGGAAAATAGTGAATCTTTCCCTTCATTTCGAAACCTTTTCTGGGATTTTTCTTGTTTCTTAATGGGGTTTGGAATGTAGAATGTGGAACTAGAATTGGGTTTAGTCAAGATTTGATTGATAGGGGAGAGAGGAGTGAGTTTGGCGTTGAGAATAAGCTAAAAAGTTGGATTAGGTTTTTGAACGTTGTGTTGCTGCTGAATAGTTCGTTTAGATGAGATTTTCATGCGTTTTGTTGGTGATATCAGACCTATTAAAAAGCTCAAACTAATTCAGATTTCTTTGATTTTTAGTTAGATTTTTAGGGAATACATTATATATGTGGACTTGCTAAAACTCAATCTAAACAAGGGTTCTATTTGATTTTCTTTCGAGTCAGAATAAGTTTTGTTTTTCTTTTTTTATTTATGTTAATCTGTGGTGATTTGAAAATCTGTAAAACTTGGTGGGATCAAGATTTGTAATTTTGCGTTCGGGCTATTTTGACCGGATTTGGCGGGCCTCAAATAAGGTGAAGTTTGTTGCGTTTTGGTGCATAAAACAAGGTAATGATTGTCTACATCATGAATAATAATATAATAGAACCCGAATTATTTTATCACAAGTGTCAACATCAGCAAAGTGACGTGTCGCTTATACACTGGACCTCAAACAAACCTCATGCACAAACTTGTACTTTCAACTGATCTCGCTAAATTGACTATGTGAAATTATGCTACAGTGCTTGCGCGTCCACAATAAATCACCATATACCCTTCATACACAGCCTTAGATCAAAGGTTTTCCCCCATTTTTTCTTCTTCGCAATTAATAATATATATATATATATATATATATATATATAAATTTCATTACATTTTAAATATATATTAAAAAATTTAATTAGAATATTGTAAAGTTCAGTTATATTACCCTACATATTAATATGTGTCCATTGATATGTTATTAATATCATATTTCATAATTTAAAGGAATGAAATCATTCCACGATGAACATTTGAGCATTTTCTTTGCAAAGTTAGTTGATGATATTTGATGAAGGTGAGAATTATATAATTACAGAAAAAAAAAACATGTTATTTCAATATATCACGTGGATAATCATATGTTTGGGCTTTGTCATATAGGCTAAATGGAGCATAGATATTCCAAGTCCAATAGCCTTGGTATATTGTCACCTACAAGGCTAAAAATATTATTATAGTAACCCCATTCTTAATCATCTATTTCTTCCATGGAAAAAATAAAAACCTTTAATCAAAAATAATTTATAAAAAAATTTGTTTGAAAAGTTTAAGTTAACATTTTATTAAAATTCCTATAACATCTTTATTACAATTTTAAGATGATGAATTTGATAAATGAAGTAAGAGAGGTGAATGTCATTTGATGTGAATACAAAAGATATTCATCGAACTCATCTTCCCTTAATCCTAAGGATTAATTATGGAAATATTAATTTTTTTTAAATTATCTTCCATATTTAAGATTTTATTCCATTCATACCTTTTATAGTCTACCAAAAAATAAAAAGGAAAATAAATTGATGTTTGTAGACTGAAAAGCACAAGATAATTTACACGTTTCTGAGGGGCATACATGTAATTATGTAAACAGCAAATTCACAGCTTTCATTGTCCTGAATTTGGCGTCATCAAACGTCCCTCTTTTAGAATTTCCAACTCTGCAGAGAGAAAATCAAAACGCTACTTGTGATTTTTCCTCTCAAGTTTCTTGCTTTCAGATCTTATTCTCCATTAATCTACTCGCACTCGCTTATGAAAGGAATCTTCTGTACTCTATTTATACAGAGCAGCATTGTCAAACTATTGATGTGTTTCTATTTCTGCATATAGGCGGTTGGCGGTTTGGCAGCTAGGAATTAACGCTGAATTGAAGGTGTTGATTGTTGGCGACGTCATCGGGTTCTAAAGTTCGTTATCCTGAATGTTTTCATGTTGCCTTTTCTTATATTTTTAATGATTTTATGGTTTGTTGATTGTTGTTTGTTTGTGTTTTTTGTGTGAAGTTTTTTTATTTTTGTGATCAGGGTTTTAGAAACATGAGATTTTGTAATCCTCGTGCAGTAAATTGTGGTGATTTATCCCCTGTTTGTGGTGATTTTGTGTATGTTGTAGAATTGAGATAATTAAACTTGAATAACGTGTCAAATCATGCTTGTAAAAGCAAGTGATTATATTATATAATTAAATTGATGATAGAGATAATATTTAATGTTTTGTGTATGAATAGTTGAGTGGTGGGCCACATGGAGAGCTCAAGAATTGAAAGCTTCCCCGTTGTAAAACAAACAAAAATTGAATACGAGGAGAACAGATTATTTGATGGAAGTTGGAAATTTAAAAAGATATCTTTATGTATATCGGTAAATTGTATTTTGTTGTGGAAGTTTTTTGCTGGCTATTTTGATATTTTATGGTGGAAACTTGGATTACGGGGTGCCTCTTTATTGTTTAATGGTTGGTTTTCATGTGCTTGTACGTTTTTATTTGGAACTATAATGACTTGAATAAAATAATGTGAAGAACCCCTCACTAACTTGCCAATCTGAGTTGTCGAATTGGATCGTGTTTGGTCTCTTATGCGCACAACCAAACCATGTAGAATTATGGGTTGCATTCTTAGTACAAGATATATCTGGAAACTAATTCCCTAGACGTCTGGGATAAATTAAGCCTAGATTGATTTTCTACAGCTTTTTACTTGCTGGGCTGGTTCCACCTTGAATTCAATCACCACCTTTGAATGGGTGACAACAGTATATGAGAGATATACTTCAGCTAGGATATGCTTCGTATGGATTTTAGTCGCGTTTTTATCATGTGGTGAAGAAGAGTTTGGCAGAATGAGGAAGGTTGTACTCTTCTGTACAATGACGAGAAACTAATCCCTGCAATCTCACATTTCATACAATCGAAGATTGGACTTTCTTGAACACGCTTGATATTTTTTATAGTGTCGTGCATAGGCTGAGTGTCCTATCTTTGGACTTCATGAATCAAGTCCCATACAACGGTTATCATATGCTGCTGGAAGCTGTGGAGTTCCAGAACTTCTTAATAATTGTATGTTGCCTTTCTTGATTGCCTGCTTGTATGGATGAAGTTCTCCTATGGCTTTTGTAAATGGAGTGTTCAGCCTTGGATTTTATTGATGCTGATTGAATTGGTCTGAAGCAATGTGCAAGAAAAGCCACATGATCTTGAGGTGTTTGCCCATCTGGAGGGCAACTAGATTAGAAATGCAGGTTTAGGATTTGCTTAAATTATTTTCTGAATGCAGGTGCTCCAACCATTGCCCGCAGCCAGGTTTTTCTTGTTCTCACTTCATACAGTTCAATGGAATTTGTGGCTGTTGATCATTCTGGAACTCCACAAATTGAGTCAAAAATCTCACAAAGGATGTCAGCTGAAGAGAATGAGAATGCAAATAACAAGGCTGGTGAGTCATGTTTGCAGGCCTCCCATGAAGAGCATATTCCAGCAGAACAATCAATGGTTCAGGAAAAAAATATCGTTACTGTAACACTAGATAAAGGATACCTGAATTATGGGTATGGTCTTCTGGCTTTATGTAATTACTTTGAGTTATACTGCATTTCAAGAATCTGCTCATATTTGTGGCTTGATTGGCAGGTGTTCTCATTATCGTCGGAGGTGCCAAATAAGAGCTCCTTGTTGCGATGAGATATTTGATTGTCGTCACTGTCATAATGAGGCAAAGGTAAGCTGGCAGGCATACAGTTATATAGGTTGGCTCTGTTTGTCTTAGTGTTTTTTTTTCCTTATCTGTTGGATCACTGTGGAATTTACATTTATAAATAGTTTATGTGTTGAAAAGTAGGGTCAAGCATCAAATACTCATTTACTTGACCCTTGAGATAGGGTGGGTGGAGCAGGGTGGTTGTGTTTTCCTTCCACCTTTGAATGTATTCTTGATACCTATCTATTAGGAAATGTAAAATGATGCTGACTAGATCACTTTTCGGCCAACAGAACATTATTTGCATTGATCCAAAGCTCAGGCATGATATCTCTCGCCACTTGATTGAGACGGTATGCTCATCTTGGTCATTCTCGTCCTGTTACATTTTTCTCGTGTTCTTTCTGGTTACTGTAGAAATCCTTGAAAAACCATTTATTTGTGTTTTGCAGGTCATGTGTTCACTGTGCAACACTGAACAGGAGGTTAGTTTTTGGGTTTTACTCTATAATTGCCTGTACATGTATGTCCATCAAGTTGTTGCATTGCATTATGGGGGGCAATCCTTTTGAAAATATCTACTCTATCCATCCCACCCCCCCCCCCCACCCCCAAAAAAAAAAAAAACCCTTATTTCTTTAAATGAGTTTACTGAATATTTGGTCACATCTTGAAGTCTTGAGAATTTTCTGTGTTTGTGCATCTGTTGTTGTTTGTCGAACATGGGGTGGCTGATCAGGTTGTATCATGCTTTATGTCATGGTATGGGATGGATGACCTTAATTTGAGACATTTTTCACACTTTTTATATGGCTTTTCCCTTGCTACTCTCTCTATTAACTCAGCTATTGTTCCTTTTGGGTGGATATTCTCAGGTTCAACAAGTGTGCACAAATTGTGGTGCATGCATGGGAAAATATTATTGTGGAATTTGCAAGCTCTATGATGATGATGTGAGTAAAAAGTATCCTCTTGTTTGAATGCTGAGTGGTCTGAGGCATCGGCAATGTTTCAGCGAGAATTTGGTGATATTGCACTTTCTTTAATGGTGTATATGACTGGTAGCTGACTATTTATCTCTCAATTTACAGATATCTAAAGAGCAGTTCCATTGTGATGGCTGTGGCATTTGCAGGTAAAGTAACCGTCACCCAGTAGCATGTTTAACTTAAGCTTATTTAGCAGAAGAATTTTGGTGTTTACTATGCTGAAAACCTGTTTTCTTGTAGTTACTGTTGACTGACAGCACCAGGCTCATTCTGATTTTACAGAAATGTGTTCAGTGTATATAAGTTGATTTCTTTGACTATATTATTGATGTAAATTATCTGAAAACATATCATTGTAGAACTGACTTATTTGGTTTGTAACGAAAATGTACTCATGTTCGTGCTGCATTGTTACAGGATTGGAGGCTCGAAGAATTTCTTCCACTGCAATAAATGTGGCATGTTTTTTTTTTTTGTTTGTTTAGATCCTCATTTTGATGTACCACATATCTTCTTGATTCTGATATTCTGTGTGTGTATATTAGAGTGCTGCTATTCGGTGCTATTGAAAAGCAGCCACCCATGTGTGGAGAGAGCAATGCACCAGGACTGTCCTGTTTGTTTTGAGGTATTAACTGCATTGCTTAAATGATGTATTTTCCTCTCTGTTTACATGAACGTAGCAACAGAAGTAAAGTGTGGTCATCATGTTCAGTATCTGTTTGAGTCGAGAAAAGATGTTATTGCTATGCCATGCGGGCACACCATACACAAGACATGCTTGCAAGAGATGCAGGAACACTGTAGGTAAGTGAAGAAGCTCCTCTTCTCTCTCTCTCTAACTAAATCTGCTATGGGACACAGCAATTGACATAATTCCGTAACAGGTATGCTTGTCCGATCTGCTCCAAATCTGTTTGCGATATGTCAAAAGTGTGGGAGAAGTATGACCTGGAGATTGCTGCTACTCCCATGCCCTCATATTATGAAGACAAGATGGTCTCTCTCTCTCTCTCTCTCTCTCTCTCTCTCTCTCTCTCTCTCTCTACTGTAGTCTCATGCTGAGGGTACTCTTCTTAAATTACAGGTTTGGATTCTTTGCAATGATTGTGGAAACAACTCAGAAGTGAAATATCACGTTGTTGGCCAGAAATGCCCCCATTGCAAGTCTTACAACACCCGTCAAACCAGAGGCCTCGGAGGATTAGATATGTAAATGGCTTCCTGCAATGCACACTGAGGTTTCATGTCAATGTTAAGTAGCTTAAAAATGTATTTATCTAATATAATATAAATTCATACATTTATTACATATTTATTCGTCTCTTTTTTAAATACTAGTATACCAAACACACCCACATCTTTTTGCACATAAGATGGACAAAACAAGGGGTAATGGCACTTTGTCTGTCATACTTTGCAGCCTACATTTTTTAAGTCTTGCTACTATTATTAGTGATCCAGTCTCAAATTTTAGTTATTTAGGCATATTCATGATTTATTTGATAGTAATTTAGAGAGATTAGTTACCGTCTTCATATCATTGATGTAAGCTTGAAATTAGATTTAAAAAATATATATATATCAAAAATATATATATGTATATTAACCACTTTAGATCCACATTTGATGGTAGTGTGAGACATAAGAAAAATAAAAAGAAAAATAATATAATATAATGGGTAAATTACATAATAGAAGTCAAACTATGGTCAGTTTTTCACTTTGTTATTCAAACTTTCAAAGTTCACTGTAAAACAGTTTAACTTTGTTTTTTTATTAAACGGCCGCCAGAAGTCATCGCCGGTGGAATATTTGAGGAATATTCCGTCCCGAATTTTCAAAATTAACTGAAATACAGCTCAATTTTGCGGATTTACCAAACGACCGCCAGAATTAAATTAAATTAAATTAAAAAAATAACTAAAAAAATACAAATCAAATTAAATTAAATAAAAAATACAAATTAAATTAAATTAAATTAAATAACTAAAACCCCCAAATTGGCCCTCCAAAATTGGCTGATTTAATTTGATTTGATTAAATTAAATAACTAAAACCCCCAAATCGGCACGCCAAAATCGGCCGATTTAATTTGATTTGATTAAATTAAATTAAATAACTAAAACCCCCAAATCGGCCCTCCAAAATCGGCCGATTTAATTTGATTTGATTAAATAAATTAAATAACTAAAACCCCCAAATCGGCCGATTTAATTTGATTTGATAAAATTAAATTAAATAACTAAAACCCCCAATCGGCCCCCAAAATCGGCCGATTTAACTTAATTTAATTTGATTTGTATTTTTTTTAGTTATTTTTTATTTAATTTAATTCAATTCTGGCAGTTGTTTGGTAAATTAGCAAAGTTGAGCTGTTTTACAGTTAATTTTGAATGTTCGGGACGGAATATTCCCAAAATATTCCACCGGCGGTGACTTCTGGCAGCCGTTTAGTAAAAAAACAAAGTTGAGTTGTTTTACAGTGAACTTTGAAAGTTCGGGTAACAAAGTGGAAAAATGACCATAGTTTGACTTCTATTATGTAATTTACCCTAATATAATATAAGAAAATTTGACAAATTAACATTTAAAAGTTGGAAACTAATTCAAAGCAAATTATTAGGTTGTGTTTGGATTCAAGGATTTGAAATCTAAAAATATGAAATTAATGAATTTCAAATTCATTCAACCTATAGATTGCAGTTAAAATCCACGCACATTACTTAAAAATCATTTCAAATGAAATTTATGAATTTCAAATCCACACATATCCAAATATCACCGATGAATTTGTTACCATATATTTCAAATTTCTCACCAAATCTTTCCATTCAAGTTGGCAAATAAATATTCATGAATCGCATCAAATCATGTAGTTACTAATATATTTTTCCACTTCATATAATTTATACTAAAATCAGAATTAGTCCATCGGTTGCAGTAAATTGGAAGTCAAAATCAATTTTTATAAATGTAACTGATATAGAAACAATTTTAAAAACTTAAGGCATTTCATTTTGTGGGTCTCGTTTATAAGGTCATGTATTCAGTCTTGTTAGGGGATTTGTTAATGAAATTTCATTTTTTCTTTAAAAGAAAAAAAAAACCTCTAAACATCAAGTCTGATGAGGAATTCGATTTTTTTGATGATTATGTTGATTACAATAAATCTTTTTTATGATATGATATAAGATGAGTTGGACTAATTGAGTGTGTATGATAGTAAATTGTACGGATTAGAATCCTTGAGTGCTTACAAAAAATCAAGGCTATCAGTATTTGTTACTCTGAAATGTCAATCTGGAACATGTCCCATACATGATAGCTAAATAAACAATCAGAACGGATGCCCCAAGAATCCTGCTAACTATAAACTATTAGTGAACTGAATGTTTTATAATTAACCATCAAATGAAATATTAAGCCATACTTCATTAGTTTCCAGGTAATAGACTATTTGCCATGGAACATCTTGTTGTGATTTCAACCAAAGCAACAACTAAATAGGCAACTGCTATTCTCTGAGAAACACAAAATAGTTGATTCTTACTAAACCTTCATTAATCAAGATAAGTCAAACCAAATATGAAAGTAAGTTATCAAGTTCACCAGAAGAATTTCACACCATCTAATCTTTTTCTTTGTCAAGAGCATGTGAATCACCTCCTGCAAAGAATCGTATCAAATATTAGATTGAGTTCAATGTTACCTCTATATGTATAAGCATATCATTTCTCTATGATAATTTTTTCTTTGTTACTCACAAAACAGTAGTTTAAAGTTAGCTAATCCTCCAATTTATAGTTCAAAGTTGAACCACTTGAAAAGATGCCATCAACAATGTTAGTATGAAAACAATTTAAAATGGAAAAAAATAACCCAAAAGGAAAAAAGCCTTGGTCAGGTGGCAACCATTCTCTTTTCTTTATCGTAGGATAGATGCACTTCAACAAAAGGTGACTCAGTTGAGACTTTTGCCACTGCATGGTAGCAAAAATTGTGAAAACCTCCAAATGACAGTTGACAAAAGCTTTAGCTGACTCATCTTTTAGAGCACATCTTTGTCTGATTTGGCTAAAATACATCATTCCAGAGAAAGAAAGAGAGGGAGATCCAAGAGCAATCAAAGCAGGCGAACCAACCAATTCTATATAATAGAAATAGTGACTTCATAACACAGAATAAGCATAAAATGTAGTAAATTACCTGAATTTCAATTATTTTGGCACTTGGCTCCATTGGGATAATGAGCCAAGAACCTTGTTACCAGCTATATTACCTAGTGAGGCTATCTATCACTTGGTCCGCTTGTACAAAAGCACGACGTTCTCTATTTCTCTCAAACCTCCTCTTCTCTATATCGCGATATGGGCCATTATTTTAAAGGTTAAAAATCCAACTTTATCGGATCGAAAAATATAAAATTGTATCTGATTTCGTGTTCTTAATGTTTTATGGTAGATGATCATTCAAATACACATGAAATAGTTGAGTTATCTACTGATGAATATGAATTTATTGATGTGAATGTCTTGTATATATAACTGACTTGTTTTAGTTCTGTTTATAAAAGTATTCTTAATAATACATAAATGTCACTTTATTATTTATAAAATATATTCTTAATAATATATAAAGGTCACCTTATTGTTTATAAAAAAGGTATTCTTAATAATATATAAAGGTCACCTTATTGAGACAGAAAATATAAATAACTTAACATAAAGGTCTTGGAATTTATATATAATGTGTCTTAAATGGTTGACTTATAAAGGTATACTTAAAAATACATAATGGTCATCTCATAAACACATAAAAATATATTTAACTAAATCTAAAAAAAATGTTAAGGTACAGCTAGTCTTACAAAATGTATGTCTAACATAACTAAAAGGTATATCTAGCACTACTAAAAGATATAGTTAACATAACATTAAAGGTATGACTAACATAACTAAAAGTCTGTCTAACACAACAAAAAAGTATAGTTAACATAAAAGGTATGTCTAACATAACTAAAAGGTATGCCTAACACTACTAAAAGGTATGCTTAACATAACATAAAAGTCTGGCACCTGGGAGCATGTTTGGACGGATTTTGTCTGCGACTTAGAGGCGCGTGCGGACGCATATGAGCGCGTGACGGGTCGGGTTGACCCGTATGCACGGATGTAGGGTCCGTGCACCAGTTGTATATAAGTTTTTATCTAAGTTAGGACTGTAGAAAATGAGAAAATTAACAGAAATACATAAATCTAGTGAGCAAAAGAAATACATGGAACAAAATCTAAACCAATTCCACACAAAATAGCAACACTTGGCATGCAAGATCAAATCCAGAGAGAAGTATCTGAACTAACCCTGTGTGAATCGTTCCATTTACTGCAGCTACAGGCCAATACACATCTCCGGTGGGAATATCTGACCAATGGAAATGAATTCTTCCACCACCACCACTCAGGCTACCATGACCTCCAACACTAGATAAATTTCCAGATTCACCAAGATCCAAAGAGTGCAAAAATCACAATATACTACCACCAGATCCAACCCCAGGACCAATATTTGTGTTATCCGTGGAGGCATTCTTCCCTAGAAGGCTCCCATTAAAGCTATCTCCATCTGCTCTAATAGAACCTTTAACAAACAAACTCAGCAAGGGATGCTCCAATGAACCTATCACTGCAAGGTAAGAGCACTTGAAATCAAAGTCACTCACAATTATCATACATAAATTATTAAATAATCAGACACTCAAAGTATGTTCCATGTCCCTCGAGCTACTATAGAGACAACAGAAATGTTTAATATGCAAAAATGAGAGCATTTGGACTGAATGTCCAGGAACTAAAATAGTTTATTGTTTCTTATTCAATTGTTACCCACAATAGCACAAGATGAGAGCAACTAATCAAGAAGAGAAGCACTGAAGCACAATTGTGGTCCATATGCTGACTACGACATGTAGACTAAAGTAATAATGTTGACTCAATCTTACAAAGAACACATAAATGTAAATCTGGTACATAACCCCCAGCACAATCTTGATGTCAACATCACAAAATTAATTAAGGAAAATTAACCATAAGTCAATAATTCATCAGCTGAAAAACTTTATCTCACCTAAAACACCACCGCCAGCAGTAGACATTACCAAGCTATCATTTCCACTTCCACTACCAAGTTCACAAGGCAAATAAGCATCCCCATATGATATGCCACCTTCAATGCAGCTGCCATTATAACAGCCCATTCCACCCTTGCCACCATGTCCACCACCACTACCAAGACCATTACTCAAGACTTTTCCTTGACCAACGCCACCGTGGCACCCTGCATAAAGAAATCCTAGATTGTAAAACATTTTTTGTATTTATTCAAAAATGTAGAGGAGCAACAGAAACAATTCCAATTCATTCAAGGATCAAAGGATCAAATAAAGGGATAGCATGATATTTGCATGACAGCCAAAGTCTTACCCATTCCAGATGTGCTTATAACACCAGAAGACTGGACACTGATGGTTCTGGCTCTATGGAAATGAACAACAGAGCCTTCAACAAAACCCTCAACAAGGATATCCGCAACACGACAGATCTGCATAAATTACAAAGCATTACAAAATATTCTCCAGCCCGGATAACTGCATAAAAGAATAGCAAAGGACTCCTAAATCCTTTATGAAAGTAAGAATCATTAAGCTAGATATGAGATCACTGCCTTAAAAAATACAATATATAGCAGAATAATAAATCAGTTCACTTTTCAACCTAGATTTTGAGTACATGGAGAGAGAGAGAGAGAGAGAGAGAGAGAGAGAGAGAGAGAGAATACCAATTTGTGCTTAGAAAAACAGGTAAAATACTCATATCTCTCTCCTGCTCATTAAAAATCAGTATTATCTCTCACTTAAAGATAGAATCTCGATCCAAACAATTACATCATATAGAAAAACAGGAAACACTGGTCTTGCATTATATGATTCGCTTACATACTAAATCTCATTCTTCCATCCAGATCATTAACAAAATGTATGATCTACAACACTCCAACTCCCATACATGAAAATAGAGTAAGTAGTTCATTATAATGTCAAAACACAACATAATATATAATTCCAATTATGAGATCATAAGAACACAATTTCAATTCATACAGATTATAGAAAATAACACTCCAAATCCAAAACGACCCAGCACAAAGGATCTACCACTACTTTCAAGTACTCCACACAATACCAATATAGTAAATAAAAAGAGCAAAGTCCAACAAATCTCTGATTAATGATACTCACAGTGTTCCCAAGAGCAACAGCATTGAGAAAAGTAGCGACGTGTTTGAAGAAGCAGAGGCGAAGTCTCATCTACATTATCGACGGCAAGCAGCGCCGCCGTCTGCCACATCGAATCAGAGAGCTGAGACAATTCCTCGATCGCCTCCACCGCATCCAACAAATATGCGAGGATCCAGTGAAATGCGAGTGCGGTATCGAAGACTATACCCATATGCGCATGTATATATTGTATAGAAATTAAGGTTTGAGAGACATTTCAAATTTGATTCTGAAGTTCTGCAAATCGTTGGAAGACAGATGAAAATGGTTAGAGGGAGCGTCGGAATTTTAGAAGGGACGTAGCGGGCCTTTTTTTTTTTTTATTCTCTAGTTTATTGGGCCCAGTTTGTTGGGCATGGTTAGGGCCATTAGATTTGGGCTCATTTTCTTTTGGGATCTTATGTTTAGCCTTTCCATTTTCAAGTTTCCAATAGGATTGAAAAACCAAATCAGACTTTGCTAAAAAAAAAAAAAAACTAAATCCACAAACATAGACAAATAATAAAAGGGAGGAAGAAAAGAACAACACTCTTTTCTAAGGACATTACACTAATTTTTTTTTAATTCCAATTTTACTTTTAAGGTTTGTGCAACTACTTCCGTTCTGTCATTACCACCGAACGTGATTCACGGTGTTCAGTCAAGGTGACCAAACATCCTTCTAAGTATTAGGCCAGGCTGGCCGAACACTCTTCTATGTATTCAGCCAATCGGGACCGAATGAAACTGCTCCGATTCAATCATTTTTTTTACATTTTTTCTACGATTTTCACACATCTAACAAATTTGTGGAATGTTCGTCATTATGTTGGCATTACATTCTTAAAAAAAAAAAGATTTAACATAAAAAAATCGATCAAACCCGACCGCGGTCACCCATCCCCGCGCTCCCGTTACCTGTCGTGCGCGCGTGCCGGGCGCCTATCCTCACTCGTCGTGCGCGCGCGCACCCGTCCTCATCCGTGCGCGCCCGGTGCCCACCATCACCTCTGGCGCGTGCGACGACGGGTGACCGCGGTCGAGTTTGATCAATTTTTTTGCGTTTTTTTTATGTTATTTTTAAAAAAAAATGTAATGCTAACATAACGACGAACATTCCACAAATTTATTAAATGTGTGAAAATCATAGGAAAAAACGTAAAAAAACGATTGAATCGGAGCAGTTTCGTTCGGTCCCGATTGACCGAACACATAGAAAAGTGGTTCGTCCCACCCTTACCGAACACTTAGAAGGACGTTCGGTCACCTTGACAGAACACCGTGATGCAAGTTCTATCGTAATGACCGAACGGAAATAATTACATAAATCCTAAAAATAAAATTGAAATTAAAAAATAATAATAATAATGTGGTGCACTTATAAAACAATGTTGTGGCTTTAGTCCCCCTAATAAAAATACAAAAGAATCCAAACCCGAATAGAAGATGCCCGCCACGCGTCCTTAGATTCGCGCCAGCAACCTTGGGTTTCCGCAAAAAAGCAGGGGCCTTAATTGTCTTTTCACCCAATGCGCTCTCATTTCTTCACTCCCGACACATAGTTTTTCGCTCACATTATGTTTACCGTTGCGCAATCCCATGCCCAATTTCTTCTGTAAATTAATCTCCGATTTCTCTGCATATACTATATCTGTGTGTATTTGTATTTATGTATGTGTATATACGAATTGCTCGGCTGCAGGTTTTGATCTCTCCGCTGTGTTGTGGTACGGTTATTAATCAGCATCTTTGATTTTTCCGGTTTTTTTTTCTGCAACTTTTGATCTGTGATTCAGTTGAATTTAGTACTGATTTCGAAATGATGTTTGTTGTGATGGTGCAGATTTTGTGGTGACCGCCTCGTCAAAATTTTCTTTAATTGTTCGAAGATACTGGCTGTATTTTTCCTCTCATCAGGTACTTATGCATGTTTGTGTGGTTAAATGTTTGAAATCTTGTGTTGATCTCTGTGCATTTTTGTTTGAATTTGCTGGATTGTTGTTACTCAGGAGGCATGCATTTGGTTGATGCATTTAATTAGACATTTTGGCCAATTTTCCTCCCAATCTTATCTTCTACCTCTGTGCCCTAAATTTTCTACTCCATCGTTTCTATGATGCTCGTTTTAGTAGGCCTTTGTGAATTCTTGTGTTGTGTGTTGGTTTTGGTATTGATGGATAAAGCTATTCCTCGTGTGAATTTGTCGTTCAACTTTCAATTTAGCACTTTAGCTGGATATTGGACTTTATTATTTGTGGTTTTCCAACCCTGATTTTATGGTTTGGTTTTTAACATTTTACTTCCTATTTTTCCAGGTTATTGCTGACAAACATTGGGGTTCTAGAATTTTCTGAGGGATTGCTGGCAGCAGATAATGGTTTCATTTGCAAATGGCAGCTTATCTGGTGAGGCTTCAAATAAGAGGCCTTTGGAGAATGGTTGCATACCTAAATATAAGCCCAGGAAAGTGTCTGCCTTTCGGCAATTTCCGCCCATGTGTGGCCCCAATGCTGTGCCATCGAACATAAACCCTGAAGAAAATGGTTCTAGTGAAGTTGGGATTACGGATGTCGATGGTGTTGTAAATTCGGAAATAACCAACTTTGTGGTGGCTAATGGTGCTGAAATTTCTGGAATGGCTGATCAAAAGGAGACTGATGAGGTTGGGGATTCTGAAATGCCCAGAATTCCAAAGCTTAATAAAACAGAAGATTCTGAAATACAAAATGTCGTGGGTACTAATGGTGAGCACTCTAATATTGAGGTGGAGTGTCAAACACATGAACCAGTAAACAGCAGTTTAGATGTAGATGTGACTGAATCATCGGGTGCAATAGTGGAAAAAGTGATGGAGAATGTAAATGTCTCCAAGAAGATGGTGATGGAAATTGGACCACTCAGAATTCAGTCTCTGGACGAGGTTGGGTCTCTTAAACATGAAACTATAGATAATCCCATTGAAATGGAGCAAAATGGATTATTGGATGCTTATGCAGGAATGGTGACAACAACGGTAATGAATGGCTTCTCAAATGAAGTTGAGACATTGTTATCTGAATCCAATCTTATTGGAGGCAATACACTGAAAAGTGTTGCTGATGTTGGAGGTCAGACTACATTACAAGAGTTATGTGATGGTATTAAGCCAGAGACTTCCATTAGACCAAAAGATAAATACCGTCCAAGAAGAGTATCTGCTTTTCGTGAATTCCCTCCACATTGTGGGATTCATGTTTCTTTACCAGTTGAAGACGCAAAACAGATGGTCATATCAGGAAATGATTGTCTGGACAGTACTGTAAAAGTTGAATTGACACCAGAAGCAGCTATAACAAGGACTATTTCAGAGGGGGAGACAGCAGGAGAGGTGCTCATGACCTCTCATAAAAGATGTCTGGATGGATTTCAGAATGGTCCTGCTAAAAATGTAACAACCGAAACATCGCATGGTGGTGCTGGAAAAGGACTGCTGGGAGAAACTGCAGAAGGGGGGCTGATGGATATTGAAAACTGCAACAGGGATTCACATTGTAGCATTATTGAGAGAACTGGAGCTAGTCCTGGATCAGGTGCCATATCCAAGGCAGAGATAGCTGTCTGCTCACCAGATAGAAATGATAAAGACGGGTCTCAACATGGTGATCTTAGCTTGGGAAATGATTCTAATAGGGAGATTGTGCATGGCCTGATGGCTGCACCATATTGTCCATGGAGGAAATCAAAAACTGCTTTAAAAAATTCAGATGGTGGAACGAGCGGGCAAAAGGTAACGCAGCAGAATTTGTCTCAGACAGAGAGGCCCACAGTAGAAGAATGCATTTCTAATTTCAATGATGGAGATGGAACTCCTGGTTCATTGACCAACATATATGAGGAAGATCGTATCGACTATGATGAGCGTGCTCTTGAAATCACTCCTATTTCCATGTTCAAGGATGTGCTTGACAACAGTGATAATGATTATGTGGGACCTATCGAAAATGATATAATTGCTTATTCAGCTGGAGACACTGATGAAATGAGGCCTTCTCAAGACGTTATCATCTCAGAGGATGACATGGATAGGGAGGTTGTCCATGGCGTGATGGCTGAGCCTTATTGTCCATGGAGGAATGGGAAAACTGGTTTAAGTAATGTTAATGGAGAAATGAGTGAAGAGAAGAAGAAGCAGAAGTTTTCTTGGCAGAAGAAGGGCAAGGCTGTTGCCAGGAAAAGTGGTCCTAAAATGCAATCTTCAAAATCACTATCTAAGAAACAAAACAAAGTTCATAAGTCCAATGATGTGGATCGGAGTCCTGATGCTTTGATGCTTGCAGATGATGGAGATCATGAACCTAATGGAGATTTCCCTGCAAAGTCTACTGCCAACCATAAACCACAAGATTTTGAAGTTAATCTTCCTCCATTTTGTCCTAACAGTTCTGGCCATGGTGATGCCCGGAACAGAGTTAGGGAAACTCTTTGTTTCTTTCACGCTATATACAGAAAGCTCTTGCAACAAGAAGAAGCAAAATCAAATCCGGAAGAGGAGGGAAAATCAAGGCAATCTGGGAAAAAACTGAATAGGATTGATCTGTTGACTGCAAAGGTTCTTAAAGAGAAAGAAAAGTTAGTTAACACAGATAAGATGATTGGACAAGTTCCTGGAGTTGAAGTGGGCGATGAGTTTCAGTACAGAGTGGAGCTGGCTGTTGTTGGGATTCACTTTCCATACCAATCTGGTATAGATAGTGTGAAGGTCAATGATGTTCCACTTGCTACTAGTATTGTTGCTTCTGGGGGTTATTCTGATAATGTGGATGATGCTGACATCTTGATATATTCTGGGCAAGGGGGAAATGTCGTCGGGAATGGGAAGGCCAAGCAACCAGAAGATCAGAAGCTGGAAAGGGGAAATTTGGCTCTTTCGAACAGTATAGCAGCAAAAACTCCAGTTCGTGTTGTCCGGGGATGGAAGGAAATGAAAATTGTT
This sequence comes from Scutellaria minor, assembly GCA_954870855.1. Classification (NCBI taxonomy): domain Eukaryota; kingdom Viridiplantae; phylum Streptophyta; class Magnoliopsida; order Lamiales; family Lamiaceae; genus Scutellaria; species Scutellaria minor. Next base: position 5,463,585 of record OX940725.1, read on the forward strand.
GATCCTCTGGATTCGAGACCTAAACTGATCACGACATACATATATGACGGCTTATACACCGTCACAAAGTATTGGACAGAGACAGGGCCTCGTGGTAAGCAGGTTTTTCAGTTTGAGTTGAAGAGGAACCCTGGTCAGGCTGAGCTTGCTTGGAAAGAATTGAAGAAGTCAAACAAATTCAAAACCAGACCAGGAACGTGCGTGTCCGATATTTCTGGAGGAAAAGAACCCCTTCCTATCTCTGCTGTGAACACTTTAAATGATGAAAAACCACCTTCATTCAACTACATTTCAAAGATGATGTATCCCAATTGGTTCCGCCCGAAACCCCTAGCAGGTTGTGATTGCATGGGGCGATGTTCTGACTCAAGAAAATGCCGATGTGCCGTCAAAAATGGAGGCGAACTCCCATACAATCGCAGTGGAGCTTTAGTTGAAACCAAGGCTCTTGTATATGAGTGTGGTCCCCATTGCAAATGCCCTCCTTCTTGCTATAATAGGTCCTCCCAGCGTGGCATCAAATTTAAGCTCGAGATCTTCAAGACAGAATCAAGAGGCTGGGGTGTTAGGCCACTCACTTCCATACCTTCAGGAAGTTTTATATGTGAGTATGCAGGAGAGCTCCTTGAAGAGAAGGAAGCTGAACAAAGAATTGGAAACGATGAATATCTCTTCGATATAGGGCAGAATTACATCGACTCATCTATCAATCCCCAAGAACAAGAAATTGCTGCTGGAATCACAGAAGAAGGAGGAGGTTTTACAATCGATGCTTGCCAATATGGAAATGTTGGAAGGTTCATTAACCACAGCTGTTCACCCAATCTTCATGCCCAAAATGTGATATTCGATCATAATGATAAGAGAATGCCCCACATAATGCTTTTTGCAATGGAAAACATTCCTCCCCTGCAAGAGCTAACCTATCACTACAATTACTCTGTGGATCAGGTTCATGACTCGAATGGAAACATTAAGGTTAAGAAATGTTATTGCGGTTCTGCACAGTGTACTGGCCGGATGTACTGAACTCTTTAAAATTATAGGTAAAAGTCGGGCCACCCGATTTTGGGAGCCGTGTTTGGCCCATGATTTTATCCTCTCCTTTTTTTTTTTTTTTTTTCCAATTTTACTTGCTTGCTTGCATATATGCAACTCTTGAGAAAGCTTCAGCTTTTCTGATGTTCGATGTTATAAAGAAAAATCGACTGAAGAGCATAGTTACATGTGCTTCTGTTGGCTAATTTGCTTGTCTTGTAGGGTTGATCCAACAGAAGATTTGGGTTCGATATTTTTCATGTTTGATTTATTTTTATTTGAAAAAAAAATAAACCAGGAAAAATGATGTTGTTTTAACTTTTAAACAATAAAAAATCCATTGGAAAATGAGTTGAGAGTTAGGATTGGAGGTGTATTGCTCATTTAATCTAGTGATGTTAAAGTAGTTAGGTCATTTATTTCTTCCCCCATCGACTTCCCTCCCTCTTTTACACGCAATTGATCTCATGATACTATACTACCTATATAATTCCTCCTCATAGAATGCCATTAGTGGGCCCACTCCAACTCCAACAATACCATGTTAAATGGGCTTTGAAAGAACTTTTTTTTTTCTGCCAAAATAGTGTTGGAATGATTGTACTACATAAACTTATCATGATTAGACTGAAGGATACTCATGTTGGACAATTCTCATCCAAATCATGAGTGCCACCACAATGCAAATTAGCAAATGTAAAGCAGAAACATAAGAGGCTCACAATCAAGCTCAACCACAGATTCATAGAAAAAGCCATGAGAGATATCTATATTCAAAAAGGCCATTTATATCGATTCAAAATTCAGACGATACAAGGGCTTAGGGAGATCATACAGGTGATAAAACCGGGGAGCCACACATAGGGCTACTACCCTTTACAAAACAAAAGCTCTTCTTATATCCTATTATATCAAAACAAAACCAGATTGTTCCATACAGAGACTATAACCATGAGGGATGAAACACTATCAGCATATGGTAAAAACGCCAACTCAACGATCATCCAAGGCCGCAAACAGATACAGAAACAGCTCTCAGTAAATAAAAAGATCAGGGCGAGCATACACCTACTTTGCAGTTTCATCAGTCATGGCAACAGTTTTCCAATCCACTTTGCCCTATGTGCCCATCGACAAGCTGCTATTCGATGCTTCCAAGCACATGTTTACAACTTCAGAACAGTCTTTGTTCGTTTTCTCCATCTCCTCATCGATCTCAATCGCCTGTGATCGGCAATTTAAGCTACAAAATGCTTTCTCACCTCTGTACAACATCAAACAACCAAGAAAAATCAATCCATTAGCCTTTTCTTGCATAGAAGCATTATATGATACATATATATATGAACATAGCAAATATTGAGGCTAACCTATACATGTAAATGTCTTCACCATCCAATTTCTTCTGGCAAGAATAACAGAAGTTAAGGAAATCCTCAGATGGATACGATGCAAGAACATCGTCACACTGAGGACCTGCATTAAGATCATCCTCACCGTTCTTCAAAACTTCAGCCATTTTATCATTGTGACATTCCAAAATGCAGTCACCAAAGATATGCTTAACTTTTGGATTGGGGCCATGAGTTCTAACACAAGTATAGTCCTCAGAAAGCTCGATTTCACTAGATGGAATAGGGCCAACTATAGATGAAGGAATTGAACTGCTTCCTCCAACAAATCCAGACTCTGATGGAATCGGGTTCGTTTTATTCTCAGGAACGAAGAAGTTCCCAGAACCAAGCCTAGACTTTCGGTTTCCAAAATTGGTTATATGTGATGATCCACACCTTACAGAATCCATAGAACGAGCGCGAAAACTTCCACACGGCTCTGGTTCAAACAGGGCATCTCCAATCTCAAACACAACATCAGAATCGTTCTTTCGGATATTGACTGATTTAGCAAGGGTACTAGGAAAAACAGCAACATTCTTAGGCAGTGACTTGGGTTTCTCAATAGAACTAACATTATTACAAAAAGTCGGACTTCTAACACTCATTTGTCGTCCAAAAAGAATACTTTTATTATCAGAGGATCGATTATCCTTCCCCGCTCGATCAGTTTCATCATCAAGAGAATCAATAATGCTTAGGCCTACTTTGCTACAATCCCAGCTCTTATTATGATTCCCCTCATTCTGTGACCTTGAACACCTAAATGGATTACCAAAACTCGAAAAAATCCTAAAATCTAAAGGTGAGGTGGGACTTATAACAGAATCAGATTCTGAAGTCTTAGGATTGAATCCCACAAATAGGCCAGTCACCTTCAGAAAGGAGTTATCTTTATGCTTTTGATTCAAGATATCAGAGTGAAAATAGGACTCTGATATAGAATCAGATATCAAATTATTCATCTGTTGATCTTTCAGCTGTGATCTGCTCCTCTTCCTCAGCATTCTTCCAAAAATCACAACTTTGACATCCACCACAAACCCACAAGCCTGAATCAATCAATATTAAAGAATCTTTCAGAATAGTACATTTTCAAATAAATAAATGCAGAATCAAGTGAAGACAAAGAAAAAACATCAGGAAAAATGAAAACCATGAGCTGCATTGTACACTGCACAGTCCAACCAGAAAACAATATCCAAAATTATTATATATGAAATTTACAACAACAGAAAATAATGAAACAAAAAGGGTTCCCATATTTTTCTTCTAAAACACAAGGAAACAACTGTGTTGGGATGAAATTTACCAATGAGAAAAAAAAAAAAATATATATATATATATATATATATATATATATTAAAAAAGGAAAGTCCAGATAAGAGATTTTTCTAGGATCAAAGAACAATGCAGTGAATTAAAATTTATGAAAGAAGTTAACAAAAACAGGAAATTAAAGTAGAGAAATGATCCAAGAAAAGTGAAAGGGTCAACTTTATACGCAAGTCACAGTAATGAGGAATCAAGAAGGAAAGAAATCCAAATGCTTTTATTTAAAATTAGTGGACAAAAAAAAAAAAGATAAAAAACTTGAGATATATAATTAAATCTATAAATAAATAAAAACTGAGAGGTATAGATAAACCCCTCTCGAGTTCTCATTCATACATTCCAAGAAATAACCCTAGAAGCAATGTGAAAGAAAAAAGAATAGAGCAATTAGATAAAAATATGAACTTGTCAGAAAGATTCTTGCTACCTGAAACTCAAGAACAATCAAGAACCTCACATAGAAAATGTTAAATTCTTTTGGTGTATTTCTGCGTTTTTTTATGAAGAAAAGATTGGGGAAAACACCTTGTTCTCTCTCTCTGTCTCTCTCTCCTCTACAAACTTGGGAGAGAAATGGGGTTTGAGTGAGATGAAGGAAAAACCCAAATGCAGTGACAGAAAAAAAATGGAGACCCCTCTCCTGTCTTTATCTTGTGTGTGTACACCTCTCTCTCTCTCTCTCTCTCTCTCTCTCTCTCTCCTCGCATCAAAATCAGAGAAGCAATGAGCTTCTCATATACTCTTTCTTTTCTCTCTCTCTCTCCTCTCTCTTCTCTTGTAATATTTACAGAGGGCATTGGGATTTTTGTCTATGTGTGTGTTGATTTACGCAATACTGTGTGTATTTGTGGCTATAATACACGCGTACATATTTAATCAATGTACCCAACTCTATTTCTGTACCATATTCAATTTTCTAAATTCCTTTTTTCTTTCTCTTGAAGGAATAGACTTTGTTTTTATTTTTCTAAATAGAAGAAAAGACTTAGTTTTTATATATTTTTAACTGTTTCCTATGTCATACAAATTTAATTATGTATTTCGACCATTGTGTTTTTACTTTTTTTTTTATTATCAAAAATATAGTTTTGTCAAAAAAAAAATCATGTTTCAAAAATTAGAGTTAACTATAACTCAAAATTATATGCTCAAATATTTAAGAATACTTAATATTTTTTATGAATATAATGAATTAATTGATAGATATTTTGTGGAAATCAACGGTATACAAAAGTTGCATCTTCGTTCAGAATTGCAAGTAAAATTTATATTCTGAAATAAAGATTTTTTTTAGATGATTGAATATTTATTAATATAAAAATGATGCATAAGTGATGTGTTTTTTTGTTTTTTGTTTTTTTAGCAAATGAGTTCAATCTATTGAAAGAAAATCAGACAATAAATATCATAATATACCAAAAGAGTGCCTCATCGAAATAACAAATATGGCTATAATATAATATGTTTGTTTCCTGAATAAATTGTACATATATTTTTCTTACACATTGTGAGATAAAGTGAGAGTAAACGGTCAATCAATGCAAAGTCAATAAGGGTTGATATGGTTAAATCTACTACGGATTTTATATAGCGAAATGTTACTTTTAAAAAGCAAATCGTACATATATTTGAATTACACGTTACTAATTAGACAATTTTTTGTATGAGATAAAATCTTAATAGATTATCAATCAATGCAGTTCAACAACGTTAATACAATTAATCCGATCACGAATTTCATTTATCTGATGTTACTTTCAAAAATATTTAATATAGTTAATTCAATCACGGATTTTAAATTATATTATATATATATATTAAATTACATGATACCGTTTTTTAAAATTATAAAATATAATTTTCAATATGAATAATATTTTAAATTTTTATACTTTTGAGTTGATGTATAAACGTTTTATAACTTATTCCCTACCATATATGAATTTATATTAATAAAATGCAGGATGTATCGTTTTCAACGTATTTTTTTATACAGGCAACCCTCTTTTACAATTTACGAATATTTATAATTTCCTGACTTTCGAGTTATTGGTTGATTAAACGACTAAACAATATTTTTAAATTAATAAACATAATTCCCAATAAACTACTGACTTGTGCAAAGCTTATTCGTCGTGTACACGTGCAAGTATAGACATGAAAAATACATACATGTCCGTGTACGTCATGATAATTATATTAGAAAAGCAATTCACCAACTGAATAAATAAATACTCACAACTTTTTTTACTTTAATAAATATGTGTGTGTGTATTCATTTATTTAAATTTTCCTGGAAAAGGAATCACAATTATTTTCTTTTCTGCGTGTTCTCACTTTAGGGGATGATGATTCATCACAAACGACAAAATCCTCTGTACTTTTTCTATATTTTTTATTCAATTTGCAATGAAAACTGCCTGACATCTTTTTTTATTATTTCTATTTCTTTTCTCTTTTTTAAAGTCCAACTCAATTGAGAAGTAGTTGATTTACTTAACATTTAATTTAATTTATTTTTTGCGACTTTTTAAGCCAAAAATAAATCCCACTAATGAAAATATTGTGGGGTAGTATTTCTAAATAAACTAGTTGACTATTAAATTCATAATAATGTGTCTTCAAAGCCGTTTAATAATTTATTTACTTCGTCCTTTTCTCTTAAAGAGCACATCTGGTCATTCTAAATTAATATTTTGTCATCTCACACTAATAGTACATAAATCTTACATATAGTACTTCTATTTTATAACATTTAAATGTAGTTTCAAGGTTTAATGTTGTTTTCGATTATTTATCATATATTTCTTTACACAACATTAATCCAAAACCTAACATATGAAATTTTGAAATTAAATTTAGGAATTTGATAGGAATTCTTTTTTTATAATAATTATTTTGGTTCTCTTTACTTGATTAGTCAAAAATTTAAAACCACACGTAAGTAAGATCGGAAGGAATGTGTATTAAAATATTTAATATGGAATTGATACTATTTACTATGAAAACTATGCATTATTATTTTAAATTATATATAATTAAAAATCAGTATAAATAGTGTCAAACTAATATGACATCATTAAGATCATTTATGATTGTAGATTTCTTCCTCAAAACAATAAAATGAAAATAAATACTCCCTTTATAATTAGTGGCTAAGTTATTTCTTCATAAATATTTAACAGTAAAATCATAGAAAAAAGACTAATGAATATATCCAGATTTACCCAATAAAATTAGTGAAGGGCATTTAAGACATATCGCGTCTTTAAAGCGTCACAGATTCAGTAATAACTCGCCGCGTTCACCTATATTGACTCGGGTCAACGTTCAAATCAAAAGGTTCCCCACGCACCGACAACTGACGGCGTAATCAGCCGCCGTTAGCCACAGAATTATAACTCGACCGTCATTTTCAATATGCCACGTCATATTGGGTTAGCTTAACCTGACCAATGTAAAGTGACCTAACCACAGTTGGGGGCCATCATCATTGCGTACATGTACTGCTCTCCACTTTTAGGTACTACTGTTTCCAATTTTGTCGTTTCCTTACTTTATTCTGGTTGCCCACCCATTGAAGTTTCCCTTTAAAAAATGTATATCTTTTATATATTTGCTTTTTTTTTTTTTTAATGTAACGTTTAATTTAATCAAATAGCAATAAATATTAGGGGTATATAGCGAATTATTGAAATTTTAACTTTATTTATTCCATCCATTTCAATATATGTTTCGTTTAAGGATTATTCACAAAAATTAAAGATGATTATGTGTATAAAATAATAATAATATCCGCTTTTAGAATATTAGAATTGGGATTTCCAACAACAATAATAACTATTTATGAATGAAAGCTAAAAAGTAAAAAGCATTATTTGTGCTTTGATTTTTATTTCAATCAATTAAATAGGGCATATACTAAATTAATTAAAGTCAAACTAAATTGATTCTATATTTAGTTTTAATCAACATAACTTTTTTTTTTTTTTTTCACTTGAAAGGTGAGCCTAAAACTCGAATTTAATAATGTAGGTTGTAATAATATAAAAGGTACCTATTACATTGCCAAAGTACTTTGTACTAACTACTAAAATTTCATTTTTAAACATTTGAGTGAGGAAAATAATAAATTAGCTGTCAACTCGAAGCCATTTCGAATTATTGTCTATTTAATTTTTTATAACTTCGCTAAAAGTAAGTAAATATTTGCTTCACAAAAATGCAATTTATATTTATGGTCTTGCCAATAAATAAACAAATTAAGTAGTGCAATAAAATGGATTTAATATAGTTACGACTCAAGTTTTACCTTAAACAATATAAAAACTTGTTTTGCAAATATTATCATTTGAGACAAAACATCATTAACTACAATGCAAACTCATTTTCATAAGTCAATATCTACTTTGTACGCTATTAATTATGAATTGATTCGTCTTACGCTTAAATTCGTGATAACTTCCATAAGAGTAAATATACAAACAAATGGTGCTCATTTTGTATTAAAAGAAAATTCATATTCCAAAAGGTTAAACTTCCTTTTTTACTTACATGTTTGTGTGTTGTAAAATGATTGATATTTAAGTAATAATTCATATCTTCTAAATGGTATCTTTGTACAAAGATCAAATATGTAAAACTGCATTTCATAAACATGAATTTTATTTTAATGGGCGGGGAAGTAATAAATAAATTATATAAGGGTACAACTACAAGAGAACATAGTTATTTGATATTTTTGTATATAATTTAAATTGGGCCAGTGGGCCCACCACTTGTAGTTCACAACATAGACCCAATATGTTCAAGCCACTATTATTTAAGATGATTTCAAGAAGATATATTTTATGTTTAAATTTGGTTTTTTTTTTCCTTAATTTGAACATATATTATGTCAATGTGTGCGAGTTTGTATAAATTAAGACCGATTTACATTCAATATACCATCATTTAGTATAGAGCAGAAATGATGAAATTCAAGTTCACAAATCAAATATTGAGTATATAAATAAAAATAGGAAAAATGTGTAGAAAAAAAATGGAGACAGACCATGTAATTTGTCCTTATGCCCAAATATAATCCTAAACTTAATTTTAGTGAAAAAATAATCCTAAGGTTTTTCTACACTCTATGCATAGATATCACCTTGAACTTATTTGTTGTATAAAATTGTCAAAACTAATATTTAGTTGAATTTTTTTTAGAACATTGTCATGTATATTATTCAATTTATAATGCATATACTTATAATGTTTTACATAATTTTTTGTAAAGATATGTTAAACACCATATAATATAATTAACATGATGTAGCATCAATAAAATATATATTTAGACCCTGTATTACTATTTCGGTAATACCCACCTTTTACTTACCTAAAAATAAATATATGTGGGCTACTAATTATTGAGTTTACGTACACAATATTCTTAAAATTGAATTGTAGTAATTGGATTAATCAACAATAACTATCACAAAAAATACGGGTGAGTCTAGCGAAGTCTATCCAATTTATTATATTTTATTATCAACTGATTATACCAATTATTTATATGTGAAATATTCATTCCCAATTTTTTTTTTTAATTTCTTTGTCAAATATTGCAGAGAATATAAATTTAGAGGGCCGCTAGATAACTAATTTAAAGATCTTATAAAATATAAAATTGCGGCCACGTTAAACCATTTTATGCAGCTTATAAATTTATAATTATTAATTTTCAAATTAAAACAAAACATCCTAACATTTAGTGAGAGCTGGTATTTCTATTTATAAAATATTAATAAAACTTCTATTAATCCTTCTCTCCTTGATATATTTTCTTTCTTTTAACTACAAAATTACAATATGTTAAGGAAAAAAAAACAAATGAGTCCAAACAAGTGAGGACAAACTTATAAAAAAGTTAATTGAAACAAATTATGGAAATAAGTAGTGGAAGAAGTAAATCTTCCAAACGCAATTGGATTTTAGCATATAGAAATATTCAAATATCTGAATTGTTCTCCATGTGACAGACAACCAGTACACTGACAGTTTTACTAATTTACCATGCTTAATAAATTAAATAATTTTATGTTCCCACAACTTTTTTTCAAACAATATCTTGTCACAAGTAACGAAAAATTCTTCCACCATATAAAATTAAAAATAGTACCCTCACATATTTATGGTTCATCATAGCCGTTTGCAGAAATATATTTCTTTTTAAATAGTTATATTCTAAATTTTAGATAAAGAATATCTCGTTTATTTTTTAATAAATTAACATTATGCAAGAATATATCTATTCGCGCAGGGTATAAAAGGAAGGATTTTATTTGTTTTTTGGTCACTCGTGTGCTTGCCTGGATATTGATTCAACTTTTTAAATGGTAAAGAGTTTCTTTTGATTTTGTCGAGGTTGTATTTTTTTGAAATTGTATCAGAGTTTGAAAGATTTTTATTAAGCCAGTACGAATCTGAATAATCTGATTTTTGTATATTTTTATTAATTGATTGAGTTTGATTTATATTTCATAATGAATTAATCATAAAAATTTATTCAATTTGATATGTTACTTTATCGGTTATTTTCATTAAATCGTTTATTGAATATTAATTGGTAATTTATTACTAATTTGTAATTATATAATTGATATGGAATAAAATAATTTATAAAAAATGTATTAATGAAAATACTTGATAGTTATTTTGAAAAAATCTTGAAAAAGTCTATATATAAATCTAATTAAAAAAAAAAAAGAAAGAAAGAAAGAACATGACCCAAATATGCATTTTCTCCTATAAATGAACCCAAAGCCATAATGATTTAATTTATTTTATTTGTATTAGCCCCCAAAAAGTTTCGCTAACTACTAATAGCACCCCCAAAGAAACGGTATAAATACTGAAAAATCCAAACGAAAACAATGCGCGCCAAGTTTCAATTCATCTCCGATCTCTCTCTTTTTTGAAACGTTCATCTCCGACATCAAAGCATGGCGTCGTCACCACCGCCAACAGGCGCAGAGCTCGCCGCTGTTCCATCCGACGCCGAATCTCCACTCTCCTCTCTCATTTATGGTAATGTTTTTGCAAAATTATTGTTTGTTTTTTGTTCCTTTCATCAGTAAGTTAAGGTATTCTTCCAGATCGATTATCAATTTCATTTCAAAACCGATTATATATATATATATTTTAAAAATCGATCTACACGGTGAGAAGATTCATCATTACTTTCTGTTATCTTCTGCATAACATAATCGTAATGGTTATGCTCAGTCGCCACATGCAATCTTATCGATGTGGTTTTGATTCTTAATGATCAAATTACTTCTGATACGTTTTGGAGATATATTTTCATTGGTGCTACTCATTGTGGAGGATATTTGATACTTAGTGAAGTAAATCCCAGACTAATTATGTATGTATTCGATCTAAGTGGATTTGATATTTGTGAGATTGTTATATTAATCACTTTGAAGTCCTTAACATCAGGGTGTGTATGTGGACAGGAGAAAGATAAAATTATAAAACTTAGTGAGGCTTGAGTGAAAAGGCTAATCATGTATTGGATGTACCCTGTGCGTATTAAAAAATCTCACCATTAGGTCAAAAAAAGGAAAGAAAGAAAAAAAGATAAAAAACATCCAAGGTATACCCTGATTTTGTAATGCTTACCATTATTAATAGTTGTAGATGACTGGATTCTTTGGCAGTTTCGTATAGGTCCATATGTATTATTTCTTTGCTTCCATAAAACAACATATTGAAAACTATGAAGTATTATGTTTTATCACCAATGAATTATGATGCCTAATTGGTTGTATCATTTGTGTGATGAGCAGAACTCTCTCAGAACGTGCAAGTTGCGATGGGCAACATGCTTAAGATGATAAGGTGAGCCAGGCTGATTGAATATGATGCCGCGTGTCTCTGCACTTTGACTCCATTCAGATATTTAGATTCATGTACTGTTGTAAAACAAGTAAACTTTATTATAATTGTTTATTATTGTGTTCTAAGTTCAACTATTTCCATGTGAAACTTCACAGTGAAATTGATCAGAACTCTGCTGCCATAACAGAAGAGATTGAGAAGTCCAAAGATTCCTTGCTTCAGAGGAAGAATGACTTACAAGAAGAGAAGGATCATTTTCAGAAAGCTGCTTTTGCAGTTCTTGACATGCTCGACAGCCGTGATATCAACTGATCTCTAAGGTTTGCCATTTGTCTCACAATGACTTGAAAGTATCATATTCACATACTTATATATATGCATACAATTCAGAAGTAAGACATAGCATTGAAAATTACAATAATGATACTATTATCATATTCATCCACACTTTCTAATCAGCATATTTGAATTGCACTTTTTGAACTTAACTGTCCTCAAAAGATATACAAGTGATCATTGTCTCTTAAAGCATTTATGTCTTCCACTTGAGAGCCATCAGCCATAAGAATTGTGGTTCCTCTTTCTCCAAGCTTTTTCTCTGTGTTCACAGAAAATATAAGTTTATACTCTCATAAATTGTCTAGATCTGTCACTTGTTCTAGCTGTTGATTCATTACTAAAAAACAGCAGAAATCTAATTGGATATGTGAAATGAATGAAAACATGATGTGCCTATAAGGAGCAATAAAGAACTTTCAAGTATAGATGGTCAATCATAATCACAGAAGTTGTGCACCTGCTAACTGCAGAAGGTCTTCTATTGAATCAGGCAGATGAGCAAGTCTTCCCCCATTTTCTTCTGTTTGCTTGATATCTGGATGATGCCCATGGAGTACAACCCTCGTAGGAAGTACATTTGGTGTGTAAACCATGGGGACTCCTGAATAATTGGTAGTCATGTTAGTAAAACTGTGATATGAATCATTGAATTTTCTTATTCCCTTGACTAACATGCAAGTGTGTGCAATAAACGAAAATATATTGTAAGCCACCTTCAATGAAAGCATTGGATTATTCCCCTGGTTGAGCCGGCTAATATCAAATATTTGCCAAATTAATGGCATTACATTGTTATTACTTGAACATGCCTAGTGGGTTGTTAAATAGAAGGAAGATATCAATAAAAGACCTACAGCATTTCTATAGTGGCATTCTCGAAAGACAATTCTTGTTATGTATAAGTTATAACCATCCGGTGGCTTATTTAGCTAGTTATGAGCAGAAGTAATATCTGAGTCTCTAACAAATATATGGCATGAAATATTTCCATCTCACCTATTATTAACTACCAAGATAAAATAGAACACTAAATTGTGTAGGTAAGAGGGTCACTTACTGGTTGCTTCTTGAGTTGGCCCATCACGATTTTGAGGTTCCTCCATTGCCGCTATTGCCTGAAAAAAAGATAAAATAACCATCATTCATTACTCGTTTCATCATCAGATATGAAGCTAATACCACATCCTTATTTTTTACTTCATTTTATGCTTAGGAAATTTTACATCAGCCAGTCATGATTCTGACTTCTGTTTGTGCAAAGAAAGAAGGTTACCTCAAAATTTGCTTCACCTAGAAACTCTGTTGCAAATGGCATCTCCTCTAGCTCCTCCTTTTTTAAGTCCTTCAAATGCTGAATTCACAAACATATCAGTAGGATTATTATACTTCATAAATTGGTGGGTTGAAATGCAGCTGTGGAATGAAATGAGCTAAACAATAGATTGAGTAGTCATTTACTAGCTGTGAAAAATAATCCCAACTGGCTACCAGTAATGTTCCTTTCCGAATTCTGACCTGAATAAAATTTGAGACAATTATCTTCCCATCTTCAGCAAGTGGCTCCACCAATTGCTTGAAATGATTATGACTTATTCTGATGACCTGAGAAAGCCTCCTTGTTCTCACTGTGAAAGGCTGTGGAATATTGAAGATCACCCCAATTTCTCCAAACATCTCTGAAGGCCCTGATTTTGACAGGAACTGGAAAGTTCCCATTTAGCTTTTTAGCATCATAAAAGAAGTTAATGAACCAAATTGCTGGTTAATAACAACATTTTCGATACTATTTGAATTCTTTTCCAGTCAATTTATGTATTCGCTTTGATTTGTGAATTTCTAGTATCTTATAATAATAATAATTTTTTTAAAACAGGATTCTTTTTCTTTAGACATTTGGTATTATTCATCATTGTATCTGGATATTAGGCATAGTAATTTGGATATGGATTATCATACTATTCATTTTAATTTATAGGGATGGTGTACAACTGTATCTTTCCTGCCTTTATTTCCTGCTGAGTTTTGTTAATATAGTCTGTTGTTAATAGCTTCATCTGCAACTGGATTTCTGTGCAGGGTGTTTTGACATTTTGAAAAAAGCATGACAAGGAAGGCTTCGCTTTTGAACCGTTCCATTTAGTTTTACAACCATCTCAATGATTGCATTGAAGGATACTGTTTAACCGATACACTCTGTTTCCATTACTTACTGATCAGAAAAAAGTGAAGGTTTCCAGTTGAATTTCTTTAGATTTTGCGCTTCTAAACACCTTGTACGTGTAGTGCGACTTTTCCATGTAAATTCAATGCTGTGTTATTATGAAAGTAGAAACATGGCAATTCATTCTGTAAGCACTGTTTCTTAGCGCATAAGATGATCTTCATATGGGGAATTCTACAATAATTTTGGAAGATACCTTTTTAAGTTTACTAAATGAGAAATGTTAAATTAGTCATGCAAAGAAAAAAGAATAGAGTACCTGCTCCATTCCATTTTTGTTTGTTAGTACGTCCTGCAGTAGTTTTAGAAACTATAAGATATTGCATGCATAGATATAAATGAAATTAGGTTATATTTCGTACCACTGCTCCGGATGCGATTATGTAGAAATCTGTTGATATCTCGTTCTGAATGAGTATATCCACTTTCGGAGGATAATATTCTGCTCTCATCTCGGGAACCTGTGAAATAGGCAGCAGAAGACTACTTAAAAAAACAAGATTACATACTGTCTTGTGTAAAAGATCATCAGTATATTTGAAGGAAAAACAGAGGCACTAGGTAATGAAAGGAAGCGATTGTACCAACTGAACAATGAAATCTTCGGAGACTCCTTTGAAGAGATAGCTGCTTTGTACAGTTGCACGAAAGAGATGTTGAGCAATCCCAGATCTTATAGCCTTAGGTAAGTCTTGAAGTACTCCTTCTTGCTGAAGTTCTGCTGTTTTGAATTTGAGTGTGATGTGTGCTAGCATTTGCTCTTTTAAGCTTTCTGGAAGTCTATTCTTGCTTGCATAGCGTAGTATCTCGTGGATCCCATCCCTCTTCAAAGTCAGTCATGATAGTGTCAGTATCATAATTAAGGTCTATTTACTGTTGTGGAACGTGTTTGCAGGTGATATTATTATTACCATGGCAAGTGTTCGAATAGAGCTGTGGACTATAAGATTGGTCATGTTGCCAATCAAGTAGGCAGTGAGGCCTATGTTGAAAAGCATGTAGAAGATGGAGAAAACCTTCTCCCCTGTGTTGACTGCATGGAGATCACCGTATCCAGTTGTTGTGAGGGTGACAATGGACCAGTACATGGAATAGGTGTATCCTAGCCACACACTTCTTGTCTTAAAATTAGGAATTTGCACCCCAATCCAGGTGTTATCTGCTGTGTGATAATGTGTGGCCAGCCAGAAGTAGAAGCAACCCGCGATGTGGATAGCAAACAGCGTCACCTGCAATGAAGCATATGATATCTGGATAAGTGAATCCATCAATGAATATGAGGATAGATGGATAAAGAGATACATACACAAATGAGCTTCAAGGTTCTTGTCAAGAAGTAGCTGAACCGAGTGTCCTTCTCTAACCTGATGGAATTGAGGTAAGAATCAGCTCTAACAAAAGTGTTTTTTTAGATCATTTGTATTGTAGAATACAGGTGAAGAGAGCTGGCAATACAATACCTAGAGAAGAATTCACTGACACGCCTGAGTCGCCATAGCCTGAGCAAGTTGAGGAAGCCAAAGACGTCACCATGACTCGTTTTCCCAGTGAAAATCTTATACATAGTCTGGAATGGCAAAGTTGAGGCCACGTCCATGGGAAACCACAGATGTGAAACATACCTGTCAAAGATGTGGAATTCCATATGATGAGACAGGTAGCATTTTGAGGTTAGATTTGATTAGTGATGGGGTTTAAAAGACATGCCTTAAAGCAATTCTTTTATGGTCATCAATGAGGAGATAAGTGGATTTGTCCAAGTAGGCGATGAAGAAAGTGAGGACAATATCAATTGCGAAGAAGGCGTCGACAACCAAATCAATAGGCAGGAGTGCACTAGTTGACATTTTCCTGAATGCTAGTTCCAGAGGAGATGACCATGCTGAGTACACCACCAGCACCACCAGAAAGGTTTGCCACCACCTGTTTGTTTTCACATTACATTATTCTTTCTTTATCTCATCATTATTATATGATATACTAAATCACTCATGTTTGAATCACTTGAACAGAAAACTATGAGGAAAACACAGTAGATTAGTAACTGCCAAAATTAGTTGGTAAATTATGGAATGTAAATACTCTTTGGAGGTATTTTCAGAAGGTTGCATGTGTTTTACATCTTCATCTCTATTTATTCTTTAAATCAGTCCATTGGGCTTGGCCCATTGTGCCAACGGTTACAATTTTTTATGGGTTCCCTACTTTGCATTGGTGGCCCAAAATCTTGTGAGAGTTGGTTTTCAAAAGGTAAGATGACCCTAAGCCCTAACTTGATTTTCTTAACAAGATTTTATTTCCCTAAAAACAAAATTTTCATTTATTTATTTTTTAAAGCTATAATATTCCATGAACAGACCATTAAAATCTTAAAAGCTTTCTGATTTAATTTTATTCAAATACTTTAAAATCTTATTTCCAAAATTAAATATAACGTCTTACAAGTTCCAATATCTTACTATGTAGCTTAAAAGTCAAAAACTGATGTTGATCATCATCAAGGACCATTCTCATTGATAATGAGTTAATAACACAGCCAGCCATAGGGATATTTTCAATTACAGAGACTAACTGCTGATACAGAGGAAAAGTAGACTAGGCTTTTAACATAGATGCATGTAAGTTACTTTTAGGTGGGTTATTAATTAATTATTAATTTGAGTGTGTGTTACTCCTAATCACATGTTGCCACTATTTTCCCATGTGATTACGTCTCGATCAAAATAATATAGAGTAAGTAGCATTGGGCATTGTGCTTCGTCATTTCTCATTAGAATTTTAAAAAATTAGAAAAGTCAAACATCATATATGGCCTTTTGTGTTTCCTTAAATTAAATGTAGGCCTGCTCTCTGCTAAATATTACAAATTGGCGGAAACTTTTATGCTTTAAACAATAATTATGTTCAAGTAAGATCATTTCTTTCCTAATGAATTATGAATTAAGGAACAAATGCTACTTGAAAATCCTAATATATATTGTTTTAGTATTTAAATTTAGATCACAAAATCTGAACACAATCATTATCAAATCCATTTTTTCATAATAAAATATTATTTAAATCCATATTTTTACAATAAAATATTACACTCATTTTTTCATAATAAAATATTACATCAACCTACATTTTCTAGTATTGATTTGACATTTAAATATAATCTCACCCTACTAAATTCTCAGATGAACGTATATTTTCACAACTCACTTTCACCACAAAATCTAAGATTCCAATAACATAATTTCCCCAATCCCACATAATTTCCCTTCCAAACTTACCTTTGTTCAACAGTCAACAAACACAACTCTGATATGGATATTTGTGAAAATGGTCCTTGATGATGATTAACATCAATTTTTGACAGAAAAAAAATTGATTCAAGTCATATTTGATCACAAACTACAATATAAATTCTGCATCTATAGAGTTAATTAGTACAAGATGCAAATATTGATCCATATAATTATTAATTATTGTTCCAGAATAATCTATGCAAGCTGGCTATTTAATTATTAATTATCGTTCCAGAATAATCTATGCAAGCAGGCTATTTAATATCAAAACTGCAGTTACCAAAACGAACCAGCAAATGTCGATCAGTTTGTCCAAAAACTGATCAAGAAAGAGATACTCTCTATATGCATGAACTATATATAGACTGTGTGTGTTTTGATGAGAGAGAGAGAGAGAGAGAGAGAGAGATGGGTACCTGTATCTCCTATCATAAGGTGCAATAGCAAATCTTTTCAAAGTGGGAGTTCCATCTCCCACAATTGTACCAAAAGCAGGCAACAAACTGCTGGAAATTGAGGCCAGGTTTCTGATTTCGCCGCTCGAATGCCGCCGGTACAGCAGCGGCATCGGAGACCTCGTCTCCGACGTCAATGGCGACCTCCCCTCTGATGCTGGCATCATCTTTATTTATTTCTTTCTTTCTTTCTTTTTTTTCCCCTTAATTTTTCTTATATCAGAGCACACAACTAAAATATGATGAGAACAACAAAAGGGAATATATATATATGTGTAAGGTCTTTGCCTTCGATTTTTGCTTTAATGTGAATGTGGTTATATATAAGTATTGGGTTTATTTTGAGTTTTATGAATTAAGTAGTGGGACTCATGAGAGCTATATTAACTATATTTATATGCTAATGTCAGTCGATGATATTCAAGGTAATAATTGAGATAATGTAATATATTCGATATAATTATGCATACAAGGTTTTGACTTATCATCATATTAATTATGAGATACAAAGTCTCTTGGCTGGCATGGATTTTAGTGTTTGTAGACATCAAGTCATATACCTTGCATTTATTTGGCTGCATAATAAATTAATAAATAAATTGTAATTGAAAATTGAGGATTATCTTATTTAAAACAACATTTTTTACATAAACTCTTATTTAGTTACTAACAAAATCATATTTGTTCTTACTAACATATTTATTTAAAGTTATTTTCAAAATAAATTGCGACATTTTTATACTCTAGAAAACCATTTTAAAGATACAAGTGCTTATAAACTCTAGAACTTCTGTAAAATAGTCCATTCTTATCGGTAGGATTGTCAACAGTCGATGATTTTTTTTATTTATTAAAATTATGTTGCCTGTTGGGGGTTTTCTTGTATTGATAAAAGATGGGTGGAACTATCCAGACCCTAAGAATTTCCAAGCACATCCCAACTTTTTGCTTTTCCAATTAAAAAAATTAAACAATAATTAAATTCCAATTTTGTCCTTAAAATTTAAAAAATAAAAAAATTGAAAACTCTCCCCATTGTTCCCCCTCTCCTGTCCTCTTCTCTGTTTTTTATTTTATTTTATTTTTTTTGATTTTTCAAGGAATAAAACATCGATAAAATGAAAATTATTTCACGAATAAACTAAATATATAAAAAATCATCTGAAAATCGCGAAATAAATCATGTAAAAAACGTAAAAAAACGTATCAAATCTGATGACTTAGTTAGCCCTGGTTGGTCGAATACATAGAGATGTGTTCGGCCACCAGACATTGAACATGTTATAGACTTATAGTGTGTTCGACACCTGGTGGCCGAACACACCTTTGTGTGTTCAACCAACCAGGATCGAACGGAGCCACCAAATAATACATTTTTGCGTTCAATGTCTGTTGGTTGAACACACAGAGGTGTGTTCGGCCACTAGATATCAAACATGCTATAACACACATTTGTGTGTTCGACCAACCAGGATTGAACGGGGCTCATATTTGATTCATTTTTTTTCGTTCTTTTTACACGATTTCTACATGATTTTCACATGATTTTTACATATTTAGTTGACCCAATAAATAATTTTCATTATATTATGATGTTATTTCTCAAAACTTAAATGAAAAAAAATTAGAAAAATGAAAGAAAAAAAAAGAGAGAGAGGACGGGAGGAAGAGGAGGAATGGAAAGGGTTTTGAATTTTTTTATTTTAGGGGTATAATTGGAATTTAATTTTTATTTTTATTTTTTTAATTAAAATATAAAAAGATGGGGTGTGTGTAGAAAATCCGTGTGGATAGTTCCCCCCATAAAAGATATGCATGCATGCATGAATTGCAGTTTTGTTGTGATCCGGACATTAAGTGCACATGATTGGATTTATGACAAGAAAAAAAGCTGACGTAGCAATTAATATTGCCCTTCACTCAAAAAATGGGTCTTTTAGTTGCTACATCAAAAAAAGGTTGTTTTGTATATATATAATATCTACGGTTTGCTTACAATAACATGCTTATCGTGTGTTTTAATTTGTAGAGAAAAAAAATAAGAATTTGGTTAGTGAAACGAAAATTCAGATAATTCACTTTCATTTAATAATAGCATTTAATAAATTGAATGAAACTCCAACTTACAAAATATAATTCGTCAAACGATGTCACTTGAATTTTTTTTTTTCAAATCTCAGCAAGTGCCAACAAGTAATCACAATACCAAATGGGTTTATACGCGTTGCTGCTATACTCACAACAACCTAGCACCATAAAATATGTTTTTATCGAGGCAAAATCTATGATACCCAATTAATTATGTCCCAATTTTTTATTTTTTTTTGTTTATCAAATATAGCTTGCAATAAGCTAAAGACAAGATAAAGATGGTGGTTTCTAAGATGTTGTATCTAATGATAATAATCCACCTATAAATTATAAATATAGTATATACACACACACAAAGAGACGTATAAATGGCATAAACAAAGAATGAATTTACCTGATGTACAGCATCGAAATGAGGAAAGAGATTTAGCCAAAGTTGACTTTCCTGATTTAGCATTCTAACATCATGCACCGATTTAGCAATACTTTATTCCAAATGGGGCAAATATCTAATGGTAATAAATGTGGATAATAGATGCAATATCGTTGACCTTTGAAATAATTATGAATAGAAAGGTCAGCGGTTATCTGGTCTGTGAGGATAATAGAGTAGCATAATTATTCTATAAGAAAACACTAGTAGTTCAATGCCACCACTTGTCTATCACACTAATTTAGGAACTTTCATAGAAAGAAAAAGATCTTTTGGGGGAAAATGAAAACTAATAAAATTTAAATTCTACATCCCATATACCCATTTCTTGTAACAGCAAATCAAAATCCAACCAAACACAAAACGAAAAAAAAAAAAAAACTGTCCTCGACAACATAAGACGCTCATGATTATTTCCAAAAATCGAAATCTGGAAAAACAAAAGAATGTAGGCGTAAAGGATCATTCAACTTTACAAGTGAGCTTACCTGAGAGGGGCAACCTTAAAAACTGGAGCCCTCCCCTGTTTCCTGAGCATTTTCGATTCTCTACCTCGTACGAACATCTGGTATTGGGCATGTTCGTTCCAACTTTATAACAGAGAAAATTCCAACAATAATACAGACAGAAAAGGTGAACAAGTACGGCGATCTGATCTTTTATCTGAAGTTTCGCGTATTACACATTTGCTACAGCTCTGGACCAACAAAGGACCAGTAAACCTGTTTCTGATGCAAGTTTGTTTCAAAAATGCTTCCACATCTTTATAGCTATGTGCACAATTCCATTCTGGCGAGAATGTAGTTCTTCCCTTTAGAATCACAGAAAGCTACCAGCCTAAAAGTTCAATTCTAGGATGGTTTGGTTCAAAACCAATCAAGCCATAGATCAGATTTATCAGAACCAAGCAAATCAAATTTTAGGCCAGCATCCACGAAATTGCATGTGGGGGCTTTTGCTATAACAAGACTCAAACCAAAAGTAAGCTCCTAGAGTGATTGAGTTACATGTATTGGGCCAGCCATTGTTTGCACATATCAAGAACTGGAAGTGAATTGGCATGTAATGCCTGCAGAAGAGAGGCGGTTCATATACAACCTTAGTTATAATTTTGTCAAGGCCAAACACAATTCATGTAGAGTGCAGAATTAAAGTGACAACCATCTAATCATCTTTTTTTTTTTTTCTTTTTTTACTTCATATTTATTTTTCAATGTTACAAATTCGACAAATACATAAAATGCTATTGCTAACAATGTAAATAATATTTTAGAGAATTAAGCAATGTAGGAAGTGAGCCCAATTATAACTAGTATGGCAGTTTGGGTTAAGCTCATAAGCTACAAGCTATCTGTAACAAGTAAACATTTGACAGAAAATTTAAAGGCTTTAGTCCATTCTAGTATTGTGGGCTCCGGTCACATCGTATAGCATTTTGATGAACCACATGAAGAACTATAATTTGACTATCCATTTACTTGAATTCAAAGCTGGCACTGGGACCAAGTTCATTGCAGTGCATCAAGTATATGTCTCACAAAGGAAATGCAGGGACCACCCAGTTTATGATGAAGAGCTAACCTACTTCAGTAAAAATATAATTTGAACTTTAGAGAGTAAAGATGACCTGATGCGCAACATATTGAACATCAGCTACACTTCCACTCCTAGATGCTATTTGGAAAGCACTTTTTAGACGGCCGCAGACAACACAGGCCAGTACTTTCCTGCAAAATCCAACCTAAATTAGAAGCCGTCCATAATTCACGTGGTGATGATTAATAGCCACATGCATGAATCAACACATTGACAAAAATCGCATATTTCTTATAATCTCTGGGCGATCTTCAAAAGTTTTGATTAAATAGCGAGATAAAGTGGGATCCCACCTGTGGCTGCTAGTCAACATGTCAATGAGGCGGTCAGGACGTTCCTTATGTTTGTTAGCATAGACATTAATGGCTGCTCCCAGGACCTGCAAAACAGATTAGACGTGTTCATGATGATATCTGTGCTTATTGCAAGTAATATTATACTTCTAGAAAGGAAACTAAGGCAAAAATGCAATATAGAGCTCCCCAACTTCTCCTTGATGAACATCATAAAGTAATATTCCATCAAGTAAATCATCGAGGTTTATCTTTCCCTCAATAGAAATGTCAATAATCCCTTATATGAGGTAGAGGCAGTAGTCCACTTCTGTTGTGGGAGAGAATTTGAATTAGTTTATGCGTAGGGGCACTACATTTCTCGAGCAACTTGCTGAACGAATTTTCACAAACTAAGGAAAGAATACGCCTCACTTGCAGGGCCAACGCCTGTGGGCATCAGAACATGATACCTACCATCTCTCAAGCTAAAATACAAACGCTCAAACACTTTAATCACAATATCCAATGGGACATAGCCTACTACTACATTTACCATTACCTCTAGTAGCTTTATTCCGCCTACTACTACATTTACCATTAATTCAAGTAGCCTTATTCCTAAATGGTGCATCTATCTTTTCATGTAAAATAATCTCAAGCAGTTATCAAACAAACTACATGGGCCAGCCAGTTAAGCAATAAGCCTGGCTTCCATCTCTATTAAGTCAACAGACCTGTTTGCTAAATAATCACAATATTTACCTAACATTCTCGTCCAAACTATACAACTAATTCTGACATAAAACATCAGCATTTTGTACAACTGAGGTTTCACCTTCACATTTTTATAAACCCACACAATTATTAGTCTCTTGCTAAATATGCAGTGCCTGTACAAACCCACCATCTGTTACACAGTGAAAACTACTTCTAAAGGAACAATACAGCAATAGTACCTGATCCCAATCATCATCATCTATGGTCCCCTTAATGTTTCTGAAAAACTCAGTTAATTGACCCCCTTTCTTCCTTTCAGCAAGTGATGCAGCAACACCAGCATATATGTCAACAGCTGGAATGGTGCCAAGCAGAAGATACATTAAACTTCATAAACATAACACAATGGCTCTATTACAGTGAGGAAGACTTACACTTGACATGACAAAAAGTTACCTGGAAGATTGAATTCATATATTAATTGGAATGCCAGGTCAAAATTTTTCTCAACTAGAGTTTCAGCGATTTTACATCTTCTCCTGCATTTAAAATTAATGCAATTCGGCAATAATTAATAATCAATTAAAACTTACACGATAAGACAAGAACTTAGTAACATAAATGCATGCATTCAGAAAAAGAGTGGCAGGCGAGGTGAAAGACTTAGATTTAAGTTTATCAATCTGTAATCTGGTATCTTAGCATAAAGGGTCAGATTTTCTGAACTTCACTGTAATTATAACGATTTAGTACTATATATATGCAGAAGAATTCCAGTAGAGAAGCTATAATTCTCAGCTAGATACAATTTTTTGGAGCTCTCCTCTAATGAGTTTTGAGGAGTACTCTACCATGTGGCCATATCAGCACTTTCAGAAAGAGGGGAAAAAAGGTAGAAAGCTCTCCTTTGGAGTTTGATTTGAATTCTTTATGGAACATTCAAATTCAGGACAGACAGATCCTTGAAGTCAAAATATAGACCTTGAAGGATGATTATGCCTAGAGACTAACCAACATTACACCTGAGTTTTTCAGTCCACATAGGAGAGACCCACTTCTTTATTTTCATTCTAATTATGAAAAAGGACATCTAAGTTAACAACAGGTGAAAGATGAGAAGCTAGCAAGAAGAAAAGAGTACAGCATAGAACCTGAATGTCTCAAGGTCATTTGGGTTGCCAAAGAGAGAGTGTTTCCATTGAGGTCCCTCCGCATCATTCAAACTTCTCACAACATCAATCTATAAGTTGACAAGAATTTAAAAAATGTAAACAAAGTTGAAATGTAAAGATACAAGCGATGAAGGTAAAGCTATCATTAGAAACTAAATATTAAGAAACTCTTGATGCATAAGTTTTGAAAATGCACTCAATCAAACAATTAAAAAAAAAAAAAAAAATCTTAATGTGAAATAAACATTATTTAGTTTAAGTGAATCAGAACTGTTCAGTGCCAAGAAATCTGCTAATGGTATCTTGATGTAGAGGACCAAAAGAGAAGCACGCCAAAAAGGAAAATCCTATACACAACCGAGGTTTAAACTTGCGAGAGCTATTTCCCACATATGCCACTATATCAAAATGACAGAGTGGAAACTGTTGCAGATACTTAGAAACCAGTGAGCATCTTATCAGTGACAACTAATTTGGAAGATGGACCAAGGAGAGGCTATAAGATTTTCATAAACTCAAGATAGCATAGTCACATCAGGTCTAGAACAATTGAAAGTACCATAATATAATCTTCCTCCTCGAGCTGGGGGGGGGGACACTACCAATTAATTTTCATATTGGTTATCATCCACCTTGTTACATAGGGAAAATAAGAACTGACATATTAATTTATTTCAACAACCATGCGATATAAATTGTGCCAGCTAGTGACTTCGATAATCATTGCATATCAGTACCTGAATGGTAACACGAGCAGACAATTTGACCAGTCCTTCTTCAGTTAGCTTCTCCGAAGCAGTTTTTCCTCGATGACCTTTGGTGACAAGTTTTGTAGAATCTCCAGCTTTATATCTAGCTGACAACCCTTCTTCAAAATGCATCTGCACCAAAAAACGGATTAGGATGTACTGAAGAACAAACCAAGAATACAATGTAAGTCAATAATTTGTAACAATGCAGCTGGAGCGTCACACAATTTATTTGAGTATTCCTCCTGAACAAAATCAATTTTTATTTTTTTTTAAATACCAAATTGGATAGAGTCCTTCAATGAGATGCATTCATATTCTGAATAGCCTTCAATGCAGGTTAACACTGAAAATAACATCAAGTGACCAGGGTGACAATTGAAATAACCAGGTCATTAAAATTCTAAATATAGGCAAGATTGAAGTACTGACTTCACATTTTACATGAGAGGAACAACACTATTTACAGTTGTGAAGCTCAGACTTCGCAATGATGTGAGTGATGTGTTTAAAGAAGCTTTACAATTTCTGATCACCCTTTTTTGGTTCTTTTCCAGTTAATCTTAACAATCACAGATTGCTGTTCATATGAAATCTAGGCTCCATACACAGAATTTGTTTATGGAGATGGACAAAAGGTATTTCTCATTGCCCACTTTACTTACCAAGTGATCCATGAGCATTCCACTTGCAAAAGTTTAAAAACTTTGCAACTGATGTCAATTTATTTATTCTTTTAAGAATAAGGTCAATACTACAATGAAACTAAAGTACATCAAGGTGGTGACTACCACAGAAAACACGAGAAATCTACAAGGGAACTCCAGGAAAACACTGAAAAGAAAAGAGAAACACCCTAATATGGCATAATTCCATTCTTTACACAACCACATATTATATAAGAACAATTATCTGAAGATGAATTGATTTTTTTTTTTTTTTTTGTTCAATGCTCAATGAATGTTTCTGCAAACAAAATAGGATAAAACTCATATAGAGTTTATTGATAGTTTTATGATGCATGGAATGTCTAGAATCATGCTATACCAGCATGAAGCTATACAGAGTATGCATCAGATCTTAGAAACAGACATAAGTGCCTAATAAATTACCATCTATACAGAAAAGGGAGAAGATACCTCTGCATCTGAACACACACACACACACACTTTAAATATAATATAATAATCAAGAGAGTTGTTTGATATAACATACAAGAAATGTAATGACAAAGAAGATGCATGAAAAATATGACTACCTTTGCATGTTCCAAGTGCTTAACAGCTTCCTCTTGAGAAGCAGAGTTCATAAACAACTGGATACAGCAAAGGCCAGCGGCTATATAGTCCTTCCTGATCACCTAAGCCATCAATTCACATTTAGTAAGTGATTATCCAACAGCCTCTCTGTTTGTGTGTGATAGAGTCATAGAGAGGAGGTTTGGGTGGGGGGGGGGGGGGGGCGAGTGAGAGATGAAATATTTTTTTTAACAGAAGACGTTACTGAAGAGTGCCTCCCATGAATTCTGAAAAATATCAAGCGTCAGACTCATGTGTTAGAATGCCTTGAACCCTTTTACGGTGTATGTTATGTGTTTGGGCTCAGTTTGGTTTTGGCCTTATTTATGGGCTCAGTCTGTTAGGGATTATATGTATTCCTATTTGACCTAGTGTCATTGTAATTGTATTGCAGCCGCTCTCAGAAATAATATACAAAATCCTCTCTTCAGCCCGTGGACGTAGCTAACATATTGTTAGTGGACCACATAAATTTTGTGTTCTTTATTTATCGTTTTTATATTTTTCTCACATAAGTTATAACAATATGCAATGCAGATTTTTCCCTCAGAATTCATACCATGCAGGGAAGCTGATTGCATTAGTACATGCAGATATTTTGATATTTATGCTTACTGTGCACCGACCACGGCATTTGTAAAGCCAATTTACATGTATATGATTAGAGAAATTTCCATTACACAATTCCGATTCGGCACATTTTTTTCAATAACACACTTATTAGTGGATTATTCACCAAATAAATCCACAATGAAGAAGCGAAAAGTCCAACTCCTAAATAGAGAAACTTAAAACAGCCAAAAGTTTTAAGAGATGTTGCATGCCAGCTTTTGAGGGCAAACTAAAAGTTATGCTGCCATAAAGATGAGTATGCAACGGTCATCACATTAATCTTTTATTGTCAGGGAGCCATTTCCAAGTTGCTACTCATCAGGCCTATCAGAAATTGGAATAGCTCTTTTGAAAGATGTGTAGATTTGAAGTTTCTAATATATTATTGCAGGAATTTATACCATCGTGCAAATATAAAACCTATACATCCAAGGCATACATTATTTTAGGTAACTGCAATTGTATCCAAAACAAGAAATCAAATGAGGGAAGTATAAAATAAGGAAGTGCACATACCTGGAACCTGTACAAATAATTGAAATGCTTATGAGTTTCACAGTAGATACAAATGCGAGAAACTGCTGCAGTAGTGTGCTGATTCACCAACTGATTCTGTGTCATAGCAATCCTTGAAGATATCACTTCCTCCAGGAAAGGCATGGCACCATAACCAACACATAGATCACATAAATCATCAATTGTTCCATAATCAGTTGCCAAAGAATCAGATCTTTGAGGCGAAGAAGTTGAAGTAACTACTCCCACAGACGATGGCTGGGATGAAAGAGGAACAGAGTTGGCAGGGAAAAATAACAAGCAAGCCTCCTTATATCGACCATGCCTAAACATAAAGCTGAGCAAATGCTGACGGCCATACTGCAATGTGAAATAATGATGTATTACAGTTATACATATCATTAATGTAAGGCAAGATAGATGAATCATTTGTACAAGGAAGTCGATTAAACAACCAACTTATAACACACAGAGGCATAACCAAGGGGAAATATACTAAACAAAGTTACAGTATAGAAAAAGGATATTAGAACAGAGGGGATAAAGCATAAGGCAGAGCAAAAAACAGGTGTAAAATTGTAAGCCCACAAACCAGATGAACAAGCACTAAGATTTTCAGGTATGAATAGCAAAGGAACTGTTGTCATATGAAAAGATCATAAAGCAGTTGAATCCTTCAAAATTTACAATACAACTGTAGATAAGCTATTCAATGTTGTTGAACATGTTGTCCATATATATGATTGAATGTCTACACAAAAAAATGAAGTGGTGTTGTCCAGAAGGATGCAAGATATGGAATATACATCTACCAAAATTTAATGAAAATATGGTTGGGGGGGGGGGGAGGGTATAAACTCATTAAAAATAATTTTAAAACCAGAATATGAGTCACAAGGGTTCTGGGCACATACTTGAAAATAATTTAAATCAATTTGAAAATAGAATATCAAGTCACTAGAAAGCTGAGCACATACATCTTGTAAATAGTTCACACATTCGAGGTATCTAATACTGTCGAGGTTGCTTCTTGGTCCATCTTCAAATTCTGAACTGTGTGTGGAGTTGTCCTTCACAGCTTCCTGGAACCTCCTAGATCTCTCTGAACGTGGGAAAGTAGAAGGCATGTACAAGACGTTGAGGTAGGAATCAGCAGAAAGAGGATCATCTAAGACCGCTGGCGCACTTTTAGCCAAATGTTCATACCTGTATCATATGTTGAATTGAAAATATAATTGACATGTTAACAATATCCACAAACCACAAAAGAAAACAAAATTCATAAAGTACCCCAGTGTCTCAGAATCAGAGATGTGGTTAAACAGAACTTCTGATGTCAATGAACAACATACACATACATATACATTAAGCTCATAAAATAAATCAAGAAGGTGAAGCACTTGTATTTCTCTAAAATCCAAGGAGACTCCCCTGATCATATTTGAAAGGTCATGCTGAATTATGGTAAAAATTGGAAAGCTTTGTATGCTCGTATCATCTAAATTATATATCCAGTGTATGATTAGCAATTAAATACAAGTAGATGAAACTACTATTCGTAAAGTTTAATGCTTATTTGCTCTTCAAATGAAGTAATTCATGGTTTGATTAACACTTCATGTGTCTCAGGTTGTAGTGAAAAACAACAGCTACATGTTTAATCATTTTAGAAGCGCCGAACTGGTTACTTTTTCAGTGTGCACATTTTAGCTGATTTATGGCAATATTCTTTATAGATTTACCAAGTTTAAGATTCACCTTCCACTTTAACTAAATCACAACATTTTTGAGATCTTTTCAAAATCCAATCCTCCTTTGCTGTGAGTCCAATTAAAATGAATTATTATAACCAGGGAAAAAATGCAGAGGCAGGCAGCAGTTTCTGTCAGAAAGTTGACTTCAGATCTGAAGAACATAACTGCATCATAATATAATCTTTGGTTCTATTATACAATTACCACTCACATTACTCAACCCTCAATTTTTTTTTATATACTTGAGTATCATCAGCAGATACATAGTTGCTTCTCCTAAAGTACTCCCATGATTGAATAACTATATAAAATATAATCTCACTATGAACATCTTGCAATAAAAACAGAAAAAACACCATCAGATGGAAAAGTATAAATTCAAATCATTCATGTTAATAAAATGTCCAGTCTTACATGGACCGAACAGATGCAACATCAACTGGTGGACCTCCTTCTATAGTATTAATGATCTCAAGAATCACCGGTGCAGGATCGCCTTTGTGTAACTGAAGAGCTTGCCTGTACATTATCAGGCAAACTAAGAAAATACAAAAACACATTCTGACAAACAAAAAAACAAAATAGGATAGTAGAGAACAGAAACTCATTCTGACAAACAAAAAACAAAAAGTCAACACTCCCACATAAACACACACATCAAATGTTGACCTACTTGAATTTCACTCTAGCTTGAGCATAGTGCTCCATCCGAATCAGGGCATGGCCCCATGCATTCCAAACAGGGAAAACCTCAATCTGAAGGGTAAGAATAAAATGTCAGCTGTCGGGTGTTGCTGGAAATTTGAGAAAATGATAATTTATATTAGTCAATTAGTACCTTACACTTCTTGCAAGTATATACGGCCATACTATACCGTTCCTCTTGGATCAATCGATCCCTAAGATGTGAAGATGATTCTTTATCAGCAATATCATCAAGGGAGGCAGCTATGCCTGATCCCAAAAGACTCTGCAGCAGTTCAGCACGTCCTAGCCATATATCAACCTGTGATAGTGCTTCTGAAAGTTCATCAGTTGATTGACTACCCACGCTAGAGCTGCCAGCATCAGAAGATGCATCATCAACATCCCTGCTTTTTTCAGAATTACTAGACAAATCACTGGCCCCAGAAAGTTTTCTGAGCTGGGATTTAGCAAAAAGCAGACCCTGCAGGATGCAGAACAAATATCAATATGTAATAATTTAATGAAGCCTTCTACTTCAGTTCAAAAGAATTTTCAAACTGGATACCTGCACAAATGTTTCTGTTGCATGATATGCACGCCCAGTAGCTTCCATAGATGCATTTTCTGGTAATTGCTGGGAACTCAAAACAACTTTCATTTGATTTATACATAATTCCAGAGCACCTTTGCCAGATGCACCTTCATCTGAACATAATGAAAGCAATGCCTAGTGGTAACAGAAACTAATATTAGCCACATATGGAACACTAAAAGTTGATCTAAATGCATTAACGGCAATGGTTTTCATTCACAGTAAAATGTCAGAATGCATGATAACATCAACTACATTTAGTAATCATAACATTTGAACTCAAACTCAACCTACAGTTCGGGAAACAATTTTCATACAACCGATCATCAATTACTAGTGAGTCATGACCAAATTTTTTTGATCTAGTTATCAAGATAGGCTCAGTAGTAGTACTTTTTTTCCTTATATAGAGGAGGCCTCAAGGCTTCACAACACGACGGTCATCCCAGATTGCTGATTCAATCTCAAGCTTGAGGGTGGGGGTTGGGCATTACATATGATATAATAACTTCTGTTAAACGGACAGCATTGAAATCAAATTCCCAATTGCACTTAATTTGCGAGCGACACTTCAGTGCTAGTAAAAGCGTAATAATTCCAGTTGGTTGTTTATGTTAGATGGCATTTAACAGTCAAATCTGTCACAAATATGTTCAAATTATACTATGCCACACTACTGTAAGACATTCGTGCAGAAGCATGCCACAGCTGCATGAATTGTGACCCACAGGTGGAAACTTTTCTTTTACAACAGTTTCATGGGTTATAAATCTTAATTTATTTCCTATCAGAAATTGTTTTTGAGCTTAAGACATCACAAGTAACTCCAAGTACATCAGTCAGATAAGCATTCTCAGAGTCTGGACCATTCTTTGAGACTCCATGTAAAGTATTACTGGCTGGGCAAATCACCTTCACCTCAAAACTAATAAACACTCACGAGATGCGAAAATATATAAAATGAATTTCACAAGATGCTGAGCTTTCAGCAAAGGAAAACCCATTCTGGAAAATCACAAATTTTCAATGTGTTGCTCATATTCCAAAAACATGCTACAGTACCTTGAATAGAATAATGTCAGGGGCACTTTCATATTGATGAGAAGAACGAACAGCTTCATCCTTTTTGACATCACCAGTAAGCATCCACTCTGCTGCAATAGACACAGAAGGAAGTCTTTCTTGCCCATCTGCATTGAATATTGAAACACGGTCTTCCTGAATACCAGTCATTGCCTCCAAAGAGACCTTTTCAGACTGTGTTAATCCAGAGCTCTTTCTCTTCCTATGGCTATCCTTCATAGCACCCTTATCACCCACATTTCGAGGAGTCCATGAAAATGCTCTGCGCGCCTCTTTTTGCAAATGATTTAGGCTACTACTAAATGATGACCGTGTGGGTGTGCTAGCCTTGGTCTTCTGCTTTGGTCTTGGACCAGAAACTGAAGTTCTGAAATCCCTGGAAGGGGAACTCATGCTAATAGCAATAGCTTTCGCAGCATATGCAAGAATCATGCTGTTGTCTCTCAACAAAGGGAACTCTTTAAGAATCTGCAAGCAATTAATAACCACATAGTTTATGACTTAGCTGACGGCATGCCAAAGTAGTGAGCATAAAAATAGTATACCAGAGAAGCAGACTGCAGTTGCTTCCTCATCAGCAAAACTTCTAGGATCAAATGAGGATGTTCATGTAAGGCTGAGCATCTTTGCTGCCATGGCAATGGCAAAGAAGATAATACACGAAGACCTAAAGCCCAAGCATTCAACCGGGAAACCTCAACCTCAGTCAGATTTCCATGTCTTCTCTTTAGGAAGAAGTGCACCTTATTGGAAGAAAACACCGCTTTACTAGCCAGAACCAAATCAAAAATTACATTTTTCAGGTATCCACTTGAGAAAATGGAAGAGAAAAAAAATCTCAACATACAAGAAGCTGCTTCGATCTAAGATTGGGTAAGAGCTGCATTGCACTCATTGCAACAGGCAAAGCATCATCAGAGTCACGGAGGGAGGAGAGAAATCGTGAAGCTTCTGCAGGGCCACCACCGCTTACAGGGTCCACATTTAGAAGCTTGACAAGTTGACGCCCTTGAAGCTCTCTTCGAAGTTCAATAGAAAGTCCTGCACTTTCAGCCACTTCCAAAGCAGCAGAGACTGCTCCTTTCTCGGCCAATCTAAGTGCAAGGCCCTCAGGATCTTCTTTGCAGTCTATCTCAACCTAATTAAAAATAAATTTGGATAGGATTGGAGAATAATTATATTTATAGGACTCCATGAAGAGAGAAGAAACAATTCTGTTCTTAAATTTTTTATTCAGTTTATGCATAATAACTAAAGGAAATATAGTTCACCTCTTGCCAGCTACTGTATCGATCATCTGAACATAGAATGTGTTTGCATCTATAGAGGGCTTGTCTCCTTTGAACAACCTATTTATGTAAAATTAAGAACATGAAGACCCACTTAATATTGCATCCACCATCAAAGACTCCTTGTATTGAATTATTAATGGAAGTTCTACTTCCAATAGAAACAGATAAAAGCCAATTAAGGAACCTCAGTTTTAAGTGGATCACTGTCTGGTAGATGGCAGCTACACATAGTGAGAACATCCAATGCTGCTTCCAGCTCCCATCTGTGTAGATATCTGGAAGCAAAAAAAAAAGGGTATACAGTATTTGTTAAACAAACTGAAGCAAAGAGGAAAGAACTAGTATAAATTGAGGTCATTATGACAGGGTGCTAAAAGAAAAGGAGCATTTGTTGAAAATAAAATAACAGGAACAAAGAACTGACCATAGGCATAATTTAGTAAATTAAACATAAATCAGAAAAGGCAAGACTTCAAGGTAATATGCAATATTACAAGAAATATTATCGAAAAGTCACAGAGTTAAAAACCAGTAGTCATACTTCAGAGCAAGTCTAGCTGCCAGTTCTTTATCCCTCAGGCGTAGACAATACTGCCAGCTATTGCTCCAAACACGAAGGGCAGAACTACCTTGAGGTTGTTCTGAAAGTGTATCTTCTCCACTTGTAATGAGCATCTGAAGCAACCGGTCTGATGCCCCATTGCGCAAGAAGCGGTCTGATAGAGCAAGAGCATCCAGCAACTTTCCTTCATCAATCAGTCTGTGACAAAAAAAATCTTAAAACTAGTTTGAACTTATTTGTGCTGCTTCCATAATAGGCCAAGTGATATAAAATTTTCCAAACAAAATAATCCAAAAGGTCATGGAAATTGAAGATGAGACTGAGCTCAATGTATACATCAACTCCTTCTTTAGAGCTCTCTAACAACATATGCATTCATTATCATGGTCGAATAAGTGGTATTATATTTCACCTTGGGAATTAAAAACTACATGCCGAATGTTTAGATCATTGGTCTTCTATCTAACTTATTTGAACTTCAAGAGCCTAAATAACTGATTGGGATGCACATTAGTCAACAGATTCTTGTATCCTGACGGAGGAACAATTATTAGAGTAATATCAACAGACTTAGCCCTTCATACAGATAGAAAGCTATTCTGTTCCAAATGCAACATAGAGTTCTCAGAAACCATATGCCAATGGAAAAGGCGATTGCAACACAATACCTAAAATTGCTACAATAGGATACAATATTTATTGATAAAGTGCTCTTCAAACAAAAGTCAAAGATTACCTTGGTAATATTGTTCATAATGCACCCATTTTCAACTTATTGATAGAGGAGACATTAAATTTTGGCTCAATGAAAACACAAATATGATCTAGACTATTTAAAACAATCAATTTCCTGTACTTCAACAAATTAATGAATAATCATATACTACCTCTCTACAGCTTTTTCATAGGGTCCTTTATTCTCCCCGTCAAATGAAAGGAAAATCGTATTATCATGTCCAGGAATTTCAGACTTTGGAGATTCATGCCAGGCATCAGATGCCACATTGCTCTGATCCTTAACCTCAGGCAATGGTGATGAAATGTTATCATCACTTTCTGATTCAGAATCACCATCATTTTCACGAAATCGCTTCATAGCAGTTTTGGGTTCTGAGTTATCTTTCACATCATGTGTTCCATGTTCAGCCGTGACAGCAAACTCAGAAACTCGATGAAGGTTGGTTTGCATTTGTATCCAGCGATTCAAGGTAGGAAACCTGTTGTTCAAAAACCACATCAGTTACTTTACAATAAATTATACATACTGTTATCGCATTATTTGGTTGAAACAGACCTCTCTGACTGATCAAGCGCAAATTCATAGAAAAATCTATCAACATCAGGTGTCGGAAGTAAGCCATCATTCAAGGAACTAGAGATAGCTGGATCACTGCCCCGGTATAGCATAGTACTTCCAAACACACATGCCAGGACAGCCCTGACCGCAGATAACTTGACAAGATGCTTCACTACATCCAACTTGAGAGGATATAAAGGGACTTCAGGAGTGGCAGAAGAACGAGTGTAGAACTTGGGTTTAGCTTCTCGGGATGAAGGTGAGAGAACCTTGCTTTCAGCATAACTCTTAGGGAGAGTGGGAATCACTGGAATGCAAGCCCAACCTTTGCCAGATCTTGGAGGGTAAACAGGAGGTACACATGCAGAAATTACTTCATGAACAAAGTCTGAATTCATTATTTCTGCTACCTTCCCAGCTGCATCAGTGCTGTCTCGTTCAAATACCAAACGAGTTAAAAGCTGCAAAAAGATAAAATAGTATGAGCCAGATTGGACAATTGTACTTTACATTTTTCATATTAATAGCAGAAGGTAGGCCCTCCCCTTCTGCTATACAGATTAGTCAATACCATCTCTTCTTTGATGCACAAGTTACACATGTACTGATCAAAAGTTAATTAG
This sequence comes from Scutellaria minor, assembly GCA_954870855.1. NCBI lineage: Eukaryota > Viridiplantae > Streptophyta > Magnoliopsida > Lamiales > Lamiaceae > Scutellaria > Scutellaria minor. The sequence goes on from OX940725.1 coordinate 5,498,893, forward strand.
AAACTGGATCGAAAAAAATGCATAATAATTGCTACAGAAGCTCTGCAAATGGAGAAACGATTCTGAGTTACTGAAGACCATTGAAAAGTAAAGGCAAAAATATCCCAACCACAGCTCATTTTTATGAACAGACCACAAATCCAAAACTGAATCTGCATTTAGGGTTTAGAGGTATGAGCTTAGACATCTGATTAACTCTCACTTGTTTTGAGCGAAAAGGTTCTTAGTTATTTTTGCTCCCAAATGTCATGAAATATAACATTTGCTCTTGTAATATCATAATCCCTTTCTTTTCAGATCAAAAATAAAAATAACTAAACTTCTTCAAAAATTTAAGCTTTTATATGCTAACCACTGCAAACCAGAAAGATTATCAGCATTAATTTTTCCCAATATTTATTGGAAATGTAGCTCCCAAGGGTAAACAAAGAAGAAAATAACAAAATTAAAAAAGGAAGAGATTTTACATCTTTGGGCCACTCATAAACAAGTGAAAAATAGTTGAAATCATGAGTGGTGTCTGTCCCATCAACAATGTCACCGATCGCAGCAATGTGTAAAATGAATTGAGAAAGGAATGTTGTGATCTTGGAACCAAAAGGGCCAAAAAGTCTTTTTTCTGAATCTTTGACATCATAATTTGCGGAATTTGCGTTACTTTCTCCAGACTCTGGATTGACAGGAGACTGCTTTACGGTTCTCAAACCAAGCCCAATAACCCAATTATTGTCAAGACTTGGAAGCCCTCTCCCCTCAGAATTTGAGCTCTCCCCTATAGCATGATCCCTTTCTGTTTCTTCATCTGCAATAGCTCTTGCTAAATTATGAAGCTTACCTGAAATTTTTCAACAGATAGTACGTGCTCAGAAGCCCAGTCATAAGATATGTATATAACCAGAGTTACTTTAACAACATTAATTCTAGAGAAACTTGTATAGCAGGCATTAAGATTACCACTAAGAAACTGTCGCTTGCCCTTATGAGCATCTTCAATCATTTGATGAAGCATAACAAGGGCACGATCTCTGTTTCCTTGTCTGTGAAACTCTTTTGACAATGAAAGGATCACTTCACCTGATAAAAGAGCCTGAAGAGCTGGGGGTTTGTCCTGGAGAGATGAATTGATATTGAACAATCAAGTAATGATTAACCACCATGAATTTAAGGAATCAAAATTGTTTGAGCATATGTCATAGCTACCATTAGCACAATAGCACCTCTAAAATATAAGATGGTTTCTCATCCAAACATACTCAAACACCACCATGATAATTTAAATAAAATTATATCATGCAGCTAAAATCACATAAGTACCAGATTTTTACTCCCCTTCAACCCAAACTTTCTTCACACAGAAACCAAGATAAATTTTACTTATAATAGAAAAATAAATATTAAACCAAGTCACATTTCTTTTATTATTGTATTAAAAAGATAAATAAAAACTTCTTCATTGCATCCCAACTTAAAAACACTCTGTGGATGGTCCCTGGGTTTACCATTCATGCTGACGTTCACCTTCATGGTTGTTACAATTTCCAGACAGTCAGGAACATGATTCCCATAAGGTGGTTGTAGCTCACCCATAGTATGCAAACACAAAAAACAAACATGCAGAAAGAAGAAGGTCTTTTTGCTAAATTTGCATAATGTAAATATGTACATTTTGTCATAAACCATATCGAATTGAGAGTGTGAAACATAATGTTGTGTACAGTAAAGGTTGAAAATATTATAACTTGGCAAGGAAATATGTTAACCTATCTAGCCTTGTGGAACGAGAAGCATATACACTAGTGTTTTAATGTAATGGAATAGTAAAGGACGCAATATCATGTTAAACATATATTCAGATTAAAGTAATAAAATATCAAAAGACTAATGTGTGTATATATCTGCAAGTTTATTCAAAAAGACTGGTGTCAAAGTGCTCAAATTACCTGCTCCAACAACTCACAAAGGCGCTTAAGGACACGCTTAACGATAGAAATAATTGCCACTTCACGGATTTGATCCCAATAATTTGATCCAATCTTCGGAGCACTACCAGGATAGATCTCAGAAAGCATAACTTGTGCCTACTTGTCAAAATTGATCACATAGTCAAACTAAAGAGAACTTTATGCATCTTATTCATTTTAAATCATAAATAGCTTCCAGAAATATCTCATCTACCATTACTAATTACTAGAGTAAAAAAACATTTTCTAATCTATACGTAATTTGATATTTTTTTGTATGGACGTTGAATCGTTCCACTTTCCTGTATGAACTTTAAATTTGATGCATTTTATTGTATCGGACAAATCCTAGCCGTTGATATCTGAAGTGTGTACAACTAGAATTTGTCTAATACAGTAAAATGCATCAAATTTAAAGTACATATGGCAAAGTGGAATGATTCAAAGTTTATACAAAAAGTGTCAAATCACGTAACTTTCAGATGGCAATTTGTATTTGACCCCAATTACTAATGCCAAAAGGTAGAAATCATATGGAATAACTATTCCAATAAATCTACCCGTCTGTCTCCCCCCCCAAATAAAGACCAAGGAAAACCCTGGTATGAAATTATTAGATGGCTCTGAGAACATGGTGATAACTAATAGCTAAAGCAGTCTCTAATTACAAGATCTACATAAAAGTAAGGTTGAGTATGATACTTGATTCAGAAGCTTCAAAGACACACTAGGTAACTTTGAACATCCTGCAGCTACATCAATGCATAGAAGAATCTGCAAAGCAAAACAATTCTATCAATCTCTAGAATGTCTGCAAGTAATTGAGCAACTTCACCATAGCAACAACTTTAGAGGGCTAAGGGCGGTGAAGAACACTTACAGCTGCCAAAGGACCCAACTGAGAGCGCAATGACAAGAAATCCAACTCTTGAACAGAAGTACCATCAGCAGCACGAGACACCACATCCTCCACCTAATACAGATTTAGGTGTTTAGAAAACCCCACCGCAACTTCATTTGATGAAATAGTTCTTTACATAATTACATCGGGTTCTAGAACTAATGAGTTATCAGGTTAAATACTCCCTCACTCTATTTATCTGGTTCTTTTGGCTTTATTTCTTTTTTAGTGTGGTTGAGTAGGACAGCTGCATTTGTGGTGGTATAGAGTGTCTTAATAGTCGTTCAGAGAGGCAGTGTTCTTTGGAAAGAGAAAAGCAGTGTTTCCTTCACATAAATAAAACAGTTATAAAGGCAACACAGAATCTAGTCAGAATCCACTAGATGATATTGACAACTCATTCAACAAAAAAGCCAAACCAAGATAATGTGAGAACTAGAGAGATTTCACAGAATCAATGACTTGAGCAATCATGAAAATCTGAGATTTTAAACATGGAGGTACATGATCAAGAAAGAAATTTATAGGCACGAGTCAAGATCATACAGAAGTTTTTCTGAAGGCAGCATCCACCCATTCAGTCAATTCCAGTGTCGCTTTATCTTCCGGAGGTAAGGAAAAACGAGAAATGGCTTCCTCTCCAATGTCATATTTTGCCCGTTGCATGCAACTGAAATACAAGCAAACACCAGCACCATGATGGCGTTCAGGCATAAATAACATACTGTTTCCACAAGTATATAGACATTTATATGCCCATACAAAAAACACATGCATATATGTATAAAGTGCTAATACACACACTTACTCTTATATGAACTCATATGAATTCATAACTGATATTTGCATAGACTTCTAAGTTCTATACAATTGTATAAAAAAAATGGAATAATTCACAGCAAGGAAACTACAAATCTTAACCCATAGAACTCACAGATTAAGTAGCTTAGATGGGGCTGCACGTAGCACTGTTAGTGCCTCCTTCCACCTCCATTGACGTTCAGATAATGGCAGGAGGCGTTGTAAAATTGAAAGGCGCCATTCCCAATCTTCAGTGAAGCGTTTTGCCTTCAAGATTCTCCATTCTAGAGCTTGTTTACTTCCAACAGATACTTGACCATCCAAGAAATTGTCAAGATCAGATATTGATAATGGTAGCTGCTGCCGCAAAATATTAAGTACTTGGCCTGTAAAGGAGACAACCATCTCATTTCCCCCTTCATGGAATGTGATATCAGCCTGTTCCCCACCACAACCACTAAATGACTTGGAATGTCTTCTTATTGGATCATATGGTGCCAAGTCAATATGTAGGTTGTCCATGTATAAAAGTGAAATAATAATATTCACCATATATATCTGCATTTAAAGACCCGTGATAGCATAAGTATGAAAGAGAAAGCAGGGAAAAGCAAAACTACCAGATAGATAGCACTAGAAAATGATAAATAAAAGGTTAGTCTGCTAGAAGTAAAGATAGAACTTTGGTGGTGAAAGCAAGACCAACTTAGGTTCACAGATATAGCACCCTATGAGCATGGAAAGGTTAAGACCGCTTCTGGATCTTCTGTCATGTTAACATGTGATTGCAGGAGTGGACATTCGACCTTTCTAGAAAATAATGGTTCTTAACAGCAGAGGATATTTTATAAAATTTATTTCCTATTGACAATTACTAGAGTAAGATGATAGGTTACATGTTGAAATTACAAAAAGAACAGGAAGTTAGTGTAAACATATCTGCGCAGGTCAGTATCATTTTGAGTAAATATAATCATGTATACTTCATTCAGGAGAGTTGACCCAATTAACAAGAATTTGGTCTGAGAAAACAACTGCACAAACCAACCCCCATAAAACAAAACAGATACACGGAGTCAGGCATGTAGACAGAGGAGGGGCAACTGCAGGAAACAATAGCTCTAAATCATAATGAGGCCAATATACTCATAGCTGGAAGCATGAGAAACAAGTCAGAAGCTCATGATGGCTTGATTTTTCTTGTAGTTGGACAAAAAATGTAATTGATACCCCCATGAAGTTATTATAATCTGGTTTTTATATATCTTCTTATTTATTCCACACATTTTTTGTTTTAACAGTAACTGCTACAGAACTGTTAAGGGATAGAACCAGAATTCTTCAAGCAGTACCAAAGTAACCATTTTTCCTTTTGTATATTATGCATTAAACTAGATTATGAGTAAAGTGCCAAGATTTATATTTGTACAAGTGTATCAAGCATACACAAGGTCTCTGCAGCCTCAAGAAAGGTAGATAAGAACTTCATCATTGACATTTCGTCCTCCCAGATTGGTTCAATAAGTGGATATCTCTTGATAATTTACAACCTTGTAATTGTGCTCCTGTGTTTCATTTCTTATATGTGCTTTACACACTACACTAACTAGCAATGCAAACACTATCTTTTTTTTTTTTTTTTTTTCATTTTTCTTATGAGGAACAAAAAAGTCCTTAATTGATTAAAACACTATCAACAGGAGAAAAAAATACTTCAGTTAATCAAACAAAAAGAAAAGAGAAAAGAAGAGATATGTTTCATTTCAATGAAAATTCATAACAATGTTGATGCAACAAAATAACAAGGTAGCAGCTTATATCCAAAAAAAGGGAAGCAGAGCAAATGCAGATCAAGCATGTGAAGAGTGTGAGCTCACAAAACCTTGCGGGAAGCATTCGTGATTGCATCAAAATGATTCTTCAGTTCTTTCAAACAGAAGAAAGCCATTTGCTGATGTCCAGTCCCATCAATAGTACTCTTTTCCATCGATCCAAGAGCAAGAACAGCAGTTTCAAGAGCATATCGCATGTGCATGAGTTCAACATCTTGCATCCTGCAAACATGTAATGCACAACAATTGGGTCATGATGGGGGTTACAAGAAGAAATCCTTCCACATCTGAGAGACAAACTAAAATAAGATTCACAGAGCAAACACAGCTGTTCTGTTGCCCTGGAACCTCAGAACCAAGTGGCTCAAAGAATAACAAAGTCACGATTAATGCAATTATGAAGTATAGAACGCAAGAATTATTTGCCAAGTCAGAAACTCTACGCTTGTCCAAAATAGAGTAGCTAGTCTGAGATTCACTGAAATTCAAAACCAAAAGGACATGTAACAAACTCAATGTGAAGGTATATTTATACCTCTTCCAAGCTTCTGAAGTTGAAGTAATAGGCTGCATACTAAGGAGTTCAATCGCATCTTGAAATTCGATGTGAGGAACTAAATCAAATATCACCTGCACATATAAACAATAAAAATGATAGAATATCATAAACCAGGATAAATGTCTTCAGCATACAGTTTAGAGCCTTACCCGAAGAGGGCTCTGGACTGATAACCTCTCCAGTACAAAATTTTCCACAAATGGATCGATTTCAGCATCTCCATTCCCACATTCTAATAAGTCTTTTCCAGATAATAGTATGGAGGATTTAAGACTCCAAGATTGACCAGAATTATTTCGGGCAACAAAAGAAGCAATGTCAAGTCGATAGCATAATATATCGCAAAGATTTTCTACGCAGGATACCTGTCAACAATAAATGTTAAGCAAATCTAGTTGCTGCCATATACAGGAGAATGTAATGGATGTATTCATGTGCACATGCAGATATACAGTTCACTTGCGTGAAAGAGATTGGGTAGTGTTGAATGATCAACGCATTATAGCTTTTAGCTGAGGTGGTCATTCAACATGGTACCAGAGTCGGACCAAATGAAAATTTTGTGTTCAAATCTCATTGCCACCCATTTATCAAAATTTTCCACATGCCAGGATTTAAGTAACAAGTTGCATGTGAGGGAGTGTGTTGAAGGTTTTATTAAATGTAAAGTGATGCTCCTCTCTAACAGCTTAAGCTTTTAGATCGAGTGGTTACTGAAGGAAGTACCTCATCTAACTTGTCATGATAACGGGTAGACTCTTCCAATCGGAGAGCTTGAGATTTACTTGTCCATAAAGATTGCATCAGTTTCCTTCTCATAGCTGTTTTTCCAGCTAAAAAATCCCATCCCAAGGCAGCTACCAGGGGTTGAAGTCGGGGAAACAACATGAGAACCTGATGTGCATTCATTAAAAAAATTGGCAAGTATTAAACAATAGTAATTGCAATTGGTTTAACAATCAAATGGTTTTATTAACCATCAAATGATAAATTTCCACCACAACCAAAAAAACACCTATCACCTATGAATTCCATTGGAGATTCTATTGATTTTTTAATTTCATTTTCATATTAGAATTGAAGAGAGAGAGAATTATACAAAAATGTAAATTGATTTTGGCCATTTGGCTGTGCATAGATGAAATGCTTACGAAGCCACCCCAAAGTTTTATCCTATCCCAACTTGTCTAAATCATCAAAAGTCCTCCTATTCATCTCCAATCATAGTCACCAACATTCAGAGACAATAAATCTCCAAAAGACCTTGCCTCTACAACATAAAAACCCAGGTAAATCATCACTAAAAAGATCTGCAGATGATCCAAGAGATACCTAAGCTAGACCGAGTTCTATAAGTAGAAATATATATTACTCTCATATAATAGAAATATATATTACTCTCATATAATAATAATAATAATAATAATAATAATAATAATTATTATTATTATTATTATTATTATTATTATTATTATTATTATTATTATTATTATTATTATTATTATTATTATTATTATTATTATTATTATTATTATTATTATTATTATTATTATTATTATTATTATTATTATTATTATTATTATTATTAGATTTTATCATATGAAAGTGTAACAAGAATGACATGCATGGAATGAACATCGGTCCGCAAAAGAAAATGGAAGTTGGATCAATACATGCTCTATACCTGATACCATGCTGAATTTTGAATTACATGATAGCTGAATTTTGAATTACATGATAGGACTGACAAGGGAAAGAAGAATACAAATACAGAACGTGGTAAGGCTATTTGGTCCACATCCATCCCAAGGGCTATAACAATTGTATTGCTCTCTCATGATTTCATATAACATTGATCAACTGGTATATAGATAAAGTACACATCTTAGATAAGGAAAAGGGTGAAATCACTCCAAAGTCAAATCATTGACGTCACAATAACCAAATAGAGATATATTACCTTGATATTGTAATTACTTTAGAGAATCAATTCTTGATTTTCAACAAGTTTAATAAGCCAATTTTCTAGAAGAAAGCTTACTTTTCCTCAGGAGGACAGCACACAAGTAGGATGGATTACTAGAAGATATTTCTTAGAAAAAATATGAAGATCCAAGAGAAGATATTCACATGTTTGTGTATTTGAAACACTCAAATAGATGACTATTAAAAGATAATGCAATTGAAACTTAGAATCTAGTCATAAGTTATAGAATTACCAGACTTTGCCTAAAAAAGTATTAGAGGACAGACCTGGCAAGCTTCTTGAATTTGCTCTTTCCTCACAAGAGACAATGCAGTATCCACAACACATTCAAGTGCATGTAAGCCTCGAACACGAGCATAATGATACATATCTCTCATGCAAAAATTTGTTGCAACTTTTAGAGCTACTGCTGTCTCAGCTGAAACTGTCTCAGATGTCAATAGTGCAATAGATTTTTGAAGGCGCTGAAGCGGGAGTGGAATCTGGTCACCTCCACATGCACCGTAAGCATCGATTTCTTGAGAGAGTAAGTCATCTTGGATGATCTATAAGATTAATCATACACTTGAGAATTCTTTGCAATAACATGAAACATCTGGAAGATTTCACACAACACCAGAGTCGAGGACTACAAAGACCTATAACTCACCAGCAAATTACACAGACAAACTCAAAACATCAACTATGAACAGATTAATTGACATGCCAAGCATACATATTGCTTTTTTACGAACTATGGAAGCAACAGGGGACTCTATGATGTTGGTCCTTTTTTTTTTTTTTTTTTTTTTTTTGTGATAAGAAACAAAAACAAAATTTTATTAAGAACTGGGGTACAAGGGACAAGTCATCCCCTCTTAAAAACATACAAAAAGTACAATGTCCGACAAAAGGAGGCAGATATAACTCTACAACAACCAACACAAGGCAGGAACAGTGACACGTGAAAAAACTTTGCCTTTTTTACAGATAAAACTCCCTAGATTGGAAATTAACAGCTCGTTCACTGATGATGGCTCTATGACATCTTTGCTCTCCATTCTATAACAATTCTAGAAACACACAACATATACTTAAAATGCAATCTAACAATTTCATCGATCTAGGTCCTCATGGCTTAAGTCCTTGGCAAAGTGGGACACATCTACTCCAAAAATATTATAAACATTTACATGTTACGAGGAAAATTTTATGGCTGGAGAATCAACATGAAGTCATGTTAGCCTCTGATGGCAATTTCACAACAGATAGCAAGTTCTTCAGCCAATAAATACCAACATCTTTCTGTAAATTATTTCTTGGAAGTTCCCACGCAGTGGGTTCATAGATGAATGACAATATGAAGAGTTGTGATTGCCAAGACCAAGACAATATATCCATGTTCTTCCACTAATTCTAATATTTAGTCATACATCCGCATTGAATCTCTGGAAATTACTGAAATTTAATTTATGAGTAAATAATCAGAACTCATCCCTTAATGGCACAAGAAAAAGAAAAGGATATTCTTAATAACTTTCACAAATATGATTATAGATTGAGCTGGGCTGATGTTAGATAATATTCTTTGTGATGTAGCAACACATTCAGGTTTCAGTTCATGCTTATCAAAATATCTGAAATTGGATGTGGTTACTTGTCACAGACTGGCAGTTCTCATTCTTTCAAGTTTATGCAAAGAAAATCAGAGAATACCCTCAATGATTAGTTATTGTAAGAACCACATCTTTAGGCAGGGCTACAAATACATAAAAGGAATTTTTCACTTAATACCTCTCTTTGTTGCTTGCACTCAGCCACCCAAACGAAAACTAAAGTTTGTATTGACAGTTTCAGTGTTATGCTTGCCTATTGTTCTATTCATTAATGCTTAGTTCTTTATATATGCAAATAGAACATTAATGCTTAGTTTATATGTGCAATTTAAAGTACACACAGAACTATGAAATTTACCACCAAAAAGATGAAAACATTTCACATGACATAAACCGTCCTGCACACGTACGCACTAACAACAAGACAACTACTCCATTATCATGGAGCATAAGACCCTCAAAACTGAATAAGTAAAATGATATCCAGATCATCAACAGTAGCAATATTTTGTTTCAGATTATTGAATCCATTTCAAAAAGGATGCAAATTTACTTCTTCCTTTCCAAGTAACAATTCCTTTTATAAGTTCATATACGTCATTTACTAAGGCACTCTCTCTCTCTCTCACTACTACCAGACTTGTTTTCAGCAAAGAAAGAAATTAGTTTTGTTTTCAACAAACAAGAAGGTACAATATAACTTCATAGAAATATGAAATAAAATGTGGATGCATTCAACTATGTGTTCTTGGGCTTTACAAGTACTTTGCATCAGAAAGATTGTTCTCAGATATCCATGACATGAACTCATATGCTATAGGTTCATGAAAACACGTATACTAAAGTAAAAGATCATCCACTCCAAACAATTATGAACCAGTAATAGAAGATGGAAGCATAAAAAAGATAAAAACCTGAAGCATCTGAACTAGACGAGAGCAATGAGATGATAGTGCTTCTGTATATATCGAGAAAACTTTATTTCGCATGGTATTTGAGGTGTCTCCATAATCATGTACTCCTGACAACACCCTTTTAAGAAGATCTTGTAAAACCATGCTACCAAAAAATTAGAAAGAGCATAAGTCAGTTATACCAAGTCGAGTTTCTCTTTACCAGGTTCTTCAATTTATTTCTATAGATTCAATAACATATTGCGCAAACTATAAGAACTGTTCGATTTTTAGTTTTGTCTCAAAGGCATAAGAAAACCAGCATGAAAAGAAATACATAGTATATGACTGCTGAATTTTTTATCAACACAATCAGCACCGATTTAGCTTCTCTGTCTATTTACTTCATGATTCAAGTAGACTAAATGAAATACACAACCAATAAATAGTTACATTAATCATGATACATTTGCAAGTTAAGTGAACTTCCTACACAACACTTCACTAATCATCAGGGACAAATGAGCTCACAATTAGCAAGTAGCACAAGAGTAATCATACCAATACTCGGCCTCTTCAACTCCACTATTCAAATGAAGAAATCTAACATGCAAGACCGCACCATCCTCATCACCATTCTCCAAGCACTGTCTCATGGCATCTAGATGAGTTATCTGAACACACTTCTGGACCAGCCTCAATAACTCCTCTTCTTTCTCTTCGTGCCGCCTCCCATCCTTTCTCAAAGCAACTGCCAAACCCCCCGAATCCTCATTCTCAACGCGACCCACTTGCCCTCCAATGTTCGCACACAACACATCAAATATATCGGGATTCTCCAAAATAGACCCCCTCAATGTCATTAATTCCCCTTCACCCATACCTCCCAAATTCCATTCCCCCGTTTCTTCAGAACAAATCAAATCCGGCCTCAAACGATTCATCCCCACCTCTGAAAGTCTTTCCAAAACCCGCAGCTCTTCGTTCATCACACTTCCCGCATCAAGATTATCATTTACACCAGTATTTACACCATCTTTAACTGTTTCCCAAACTCTAGAACTAATAATATGTACATACAACAAAAACTCTGAGCGCAATTTCAACATGTTCGGGCTGAACGACCATAGATTCAACGTGGCGTCAGTAAACTGAAGCAGTTCGATTGTGCATAAGAAAGTGAGGATTGCAGGAGAAGGGCATGAATCGGACCAAATAACCGGGTCTGGTGTACCCAGACGCCCGCCCTGTGAAACTATAGTTTGCAGAATGGTTCGAGCAAGGTCCGGGCTTCGGGCCCGAAGACTGTGCAGCGTGGCTCGAAACGGCTCAAATTGACCCAGGAATAAATGGTTAGCGGTGACTTTGGAGAGGAGTTCGGTTTCTTTGTCTTCCATGATTGGAAATTCAGCTGAAATGAGTTGATATACATGTATCGTGCCTATGGGGCAGAGAGAGATACCAGTTGAAAATGCTGGAATGAAGATGTCGGAAGAGCTTATATAGAAATCGTCGATGGGCTATACGACGTCGTCCAAAAGAATATATATATTTGGTTATATTTAAGCATTCATAAAAACACTATGAAAAGAAAAGAAAGGAAAATACACATTCAATTTCGAAGCACGCCCCTCTAAACTAACAAATTTAACATTGGCTCACCGATATGTACGTACAGACAAAATTATAAACAGATGTTTTAGAGATAAAAATGTATTACCATTATAATTTTAATAATATTAGGAAATAAGCTTCAAATTGTTTGAACGCATGCTTAGACATTTTCAATATGTGGATTTAGATCATTTCACTCTTAAATAAAAGGTAGGAGGAGAAGACTTAAAATGAATTGGGAAAAAAATCGTAAACTGATGTTATATTTAAATATAAATGAGAGCATATGTTTGGATTGGAAATAATGATTTGGTTTATGAAATCAGTAATAGTTTCACGAAAGTAGTGTAATTGCTGATTTCAAAAATCAAAGTTAATTTTCTTGCAACAGTCTTATTACGTATTAATAAACCAACAAATTTATATGATCGATGTTTAAAAAAAAAAAAAAAAAAACCATGAAATTTTAATCTTTTTTGTTTAATTGGTATCAATATAATGGTTAATTTATTTTTTTCAAAATTCCAGCAAAATATTGGTATTGATATCAATATTGGTTAACTCACAGTATAAATTTAGAAAAAATGTGAAAGATAGATATTCATTATAAAAATAAAAAAAAACAAATTTATTCTTATTAAGAAATGACCAAGTTTGAATCAAAGTATAAATTATGTATGAAATGATACTTCGTTATATTCTTACTTTTACACTTGAGCCACATAGTACACCATTTCAATATTGATGTGTTGGTTAAAATTGAACATTTGTTATAAAGGTACAAGCAATGTGTACAGTTTATTATCTATATGTTCATCTCGTCAATGTATCAATTAGTTGATATTTAAATTAAATTTATATATGAAAGTTTGTTGTAATATTTCCTGAATGTATCATGTTCGGAATCTAATATAAAAGAGATCAATCATATACTAATATCGATGATTACGCAAAATTAGAGCATCGATATATTTATATCAATATTTTATATAAATAAAATTAAAATTACTATAATAAATTGATATTACCTATTAATACATGTAATTAGAGATTTTTAAAATTAATAAATTTAATTATTTATCGCGTCACGAATAAGTCATAACTTGATCTATCTAACAAGAAGTGTCTCTAACAACTTCACATATTACTAACGGGTTAAATGCATGGAACCCCCTTGTGATTAGGAAAATATACGTCGCTCCCCCTTATGTTTTCGAAATGGCAAGGTTTATACTTGGGTTAACAAAAAATCTGCGCGTTTTCCTCTATATCGTTAAACATAACAAGAGTGCGCTACACGCGCCTGTTGTGCGAAATTTCTTGTTTTTTGATCACTTTTTCAGTGTAAAAAGACTAGAATACCCTTACCTTACTTTTTGCTCCCCTGTGATATGAGAAATATGCGTTTAGAGGAAAATTCTAACTAAATTGCAAATTTAAAAAAATCTCCTTGTAGTAATTTTAATAAATTGATAAAAATATTTAAATCAACCTTCGTGCAGGGGGGTCTAATCTATTATTAATATAACTAAAAAATTCTAACTAAATTGCAAATTTTTAAAAATCTTATGATTATAAAGTATAATATAATTTCAATTTATTTGGAAAATAATTTAAAAGTTAATCTTAATATTTATTTAAATATTTTTATCAATTTTCTTTTTTAAATATAATAATAAATATGTCAAATAATTATAAAATTATATAATGAAATGATATATAGTATAACCCTAATGATATATCAATTTTAAATCAATTTATTCTGTAGCTTTCTTTATTTTTTTTTTCTTTTTTATTTTTTTTATTCAATTAATCAAAAAAAATTCAAAAAAACTTTTGCAACCCTAACACAGATCAGCCGCCATCTTTCACGTTGCCTTCTTTCCCAGTTCGCGAAAAGGGGAAAATCCTACAAATCGAGGTCTTGATCGAGGGATTTCAGCCGATTAAAACACTTTAACAACAAAGATTTCACAAACCCAGTAGAGATTTGAGCCAAGAACTTGAGAAACACTTAGGCTGGACGGGGTTCGCCACCACAGTGGTGACCTTCTCCTTCGTTCGCTGCCTCCACCACCACTCCCTCCCCTTCTCCTCCTCGAACATCTCCATCATCGGCACCTCCCCCTCCGCTCCTCCGTTCATGAATTTTCCGCTCTTCTTCAAAATTCGATCTGAGAAGATGGTGGTCGATCTGAGAAGAAGAAGAGATGATGATGGCGGAGGAAGGTGGAGCAGCGTTGTTGCTGGGCAAAGAAGAAGAAAATAGCAGAGGAGAGAGACCGATTATTTTTTTGATTTTTTTAATTAACTTAAAAGAGAGAGAAGATGAATAGTGTTAGGGGCATAATGGGAAGTTTGCCCTAAAATTTAACGCCGTTAAGTCTGATTCTAAAAAATGGGACGTGTGCTGGTTTTTTGTTAACCCAAGTGTAAATCTTGTCATTTCGAAAACATAGGGGGGAGCGACCCATATTTTCCATATCACAAGGGGGTGTGGTGCATTAAACCCTATTACTAACATGTGTTATCTATTAATTTTGGGGTTAATTGCACGAAATTCCCTTATGGTTTGGAAAATCGGCTTGAAACTCCCATGTGCTTTCAAAAATGCGCGAAACCCTCTTATGGTTTTCTAAATATAGCCCGAAATCTCCAACTCCGTTAAGTTTAATTGAAGTGCTATGCACGCGCTCTTCATGCGTTTTTTGGTGTTTTTTTTTACTTTTTTTGCTATAAAATGACATATTTACTCATTTTTTACTATAATAAAACACCAATTCTTTTGTGGGGGTTTCTTGCAATTGCAAACGTTTTCTTCAAGCTTGTTTTCTACATTAACACCTATGTATTATTTTTTTTTCAATTAATTTTTTTACAATGTTAATTTTTTATTTAGTTATTTATTTTTATTAATGCTAATAGTTGGTATGTATTTTTATTTACTTTTGTTTTCTTCCATTCATTTTTTTTTCAACGTTAATTTTTATTTAGTTATTTATTTTATTGTTATTAATGACAACTGCTACGTATGTTTCTTTATTTGCTTTTGGTTTTTTCAGTTCATTTTTTACAATGTTCATTTTTTATTTTATTGGTATTAATGTCAACTATTGATGAGGAGGATGTGGAAATATTTGATAATATATTATTTTCACATCAAATTAACCCTAAAATGTAATTAACGAGACTCTAAATATAATTAGTTTATTATCTTGCTTCAAAAAAATATTCGATGTTCATAAAAAAAAATTAAAAATCCATTGAATTTCTTGGAGAAATATAGATGATTAACGGCGTGAACAATGAGAAATTTTGTTGTTGAAGTACATTTTGTTTTAGAATGAGAACCTGAAACTAGTACAAGATATGTTCCAAGTTTTTCGATATAATCCTTTTTATCTTATGTTTGTAGTTACGAATTGGTATGTTACAAGTTTTCTTGCATCATCATCATCATCATAATAATAATAATAATTAATAATAATAATAATTATTATTATTATTATTATTATTTTGTTTATGATAAATTGGTATGTTAATTATTTCTTGGTATGGTTAATTTTTTGGTATGTTAATTGTTTCTTGGTATGGTTAATTTTGTTTGTTATACCTAACAATTATTAAATAATGAGTCTTTTATTTATTTCTTTTATATTTTCCTTAATATCTTATTTATTTAATATAATTTTCATAAATAGTTGAGTTAATAACAATAAAAAATTTAGCATTTTGAAAAAATGAACTGAAAAAAAAAGTAAAAAAAGAAACATATGTATCAATTATTGCAAAACAATAAACAATTATTGCAAAACAATAAAATTAATTGAAAAAAATAAAAGAAAAGAAAGAAAAATCATTAATAACAATAATATAAATAACTAAATAAAAGTCAATATTGAAAAAAAATATTGAAATAAACAAAAGTAAAAAAAAAAACATACGTACCAACTGTTAGTATTAAAAAAAATAAAATAAATAACTATATATAAAATTAACATTATAAAAAAAGTTAATTGAAAAAAAAAACAAATAATAGATAGTTGTTAATGTAAAAAATCAGATAGAAGGAAGTGTTTGCAATTGCAAGAAACCTCACACGAGAATTAATCTTTTAATATACTTTAAAAAAGGTATATATATCATTTTATAGCAAAAAAGTAAAAAAAAAACACAAAAAAATGAATGAAGAGCGCGTGCATAGCACTTCTATTAACCTTAACGGAGTTGGGGATTTCGGGTTACATTTAGAACCATAAGTGAGTTTCGCGCATTTTTGAAAGCACAGGGGGGTTTCACGTTGATTTCCCAAACCACAAGGGGATTTCGCGTAATTAACCCATTAATTTTGGTTACATTTCACATGTTACCGTTAAAGCTGTCAAGATGGATTAGGCTCATTGGACTGGGCCATCTCGCCCCACCAAAATAGATGATTGGGTAAGTAATTATAGGCTCGTAAAAAGGTGGGTTAAAAGTAGTTTTGACCTGCGATGGGTTAACCCTCATGGACTAGTGGGTTGGTCCGTCTCTATTTTTTAAAATATTTTTTCATTGAAACTATATATGAGAAATAAATAATAATGATAAAAATTATTACATAGTGAAAAAAGTAATGATTTATAAAAATATTGATATGAGTCATTATTTATAGAAATGAATAAATTTTAGTGAAAAAAATAGTTTTATATATTATAAGTAATTGAATATTTAAATATAGATATATTTTAGTAAATGTATATATGTGTCACATTTATATTCCTTTTGCTTTGAAAAATATTATAAAAAGAAAAAAAAAATTGGTGGGTCGATCCGCCTAACCCACGGTCCACTAATGAGTTGAGTTTAGATTTTGAAACCCGCAATAAAATGCACTCCACCCCACCAAATAGTGGGTTATGGTGGGTTGTGGGCCGGTCTGCTTCATCAACCTGTATTGACAGCTCTAAACATGCTAAAAAAATTACTCGTCATTGTTGTATCGATATAATTAAAAAAATAAATATTGGTATTTGTAATATTGAGTATTATTATTAAAAAATTTTAAAGATCATATTGAGTATTTATGAATGGAATAACAAATCAACTCTTCTTCTAATCAATAACATTTTTATTTTGCATTATAAGCCGATGAAAAATAATTGTATTTCTTCTTATTTAAATAAGTTTTGAGTTTAGAATTATTTTGTATGTTAATTAAGAGTAGATATTATGAGTTTGTCTCACGGTCACCTAACTGTGACTATATCTGCTATTTTGATTGCAAATGAAATCTTGAACCTAGTTTTGAGCATTCGCATCATGGCATGTGTCATTATATATAAATTTGTGTTATCTAATTTATTTTATTATAAACGTAAAACAATTTTAATTAGGGGACTAAAGGCACCCATCAATTTATAAGGGTACCCCATTTTTTTTAAATACAAATTAAATAAATATTAAAAGACTAAAATACCCTCCACATATATATCCTTTCTTTTGCAATTTTTTTTTCATCTTTTTTGATTCTTTGGTGTTGTTTCTTTAATTTTTTTAGGAATTGAATACAAAATTCATGTTGAGTATCTCATGAAATAGTCAAATGTATGAAAATCGTATGAAAATTGAACGAAAAAACGCAAGTTTATGTTCTGCCATGGTGGCCGAACGCTCTCCTGCGTGTTCGGCCAACCAAGCCTAATGGAGATGGTCGGGTTTGATCGATTTTTTTGCGTTCTTTTTTTTTTATGTTAAATCTTTTAATTTCGGGTTTGATAGATTTTTTTGCGTTCTTTTTTTTTATGTTAAATCTTTTAATTTTTTGAAGAATGTAATGCCCAACATAATGACGAACATTGTACGGATTTGTTAAATGTGTGAAAATCGTAGGAAAAAACATAAAAAAACGATTGAACTCAAGCAATTTCATTCGGTCCCGGTTGGCCGAACACATAGAAGAGTGTTCAGCCGCCGTGACTGAACATATAGAAGCCGATGTTCGGCCACCTTGACTGAACACGAAGAAGTACGGTCGACCATAATGGTCGAATGAAACTAGTTAAACAAAACTTGAGAGTAAAATTAATATTATTTAAAAAAAATTAATTAAAATTGGGGTGTGCTTGGAAAACCTTGGGTGACTTTACTCCCACCCTTTTAATTATAAGCTTAAATTTGGAAATTCATCTTATATGTCATGTTTTATCATGTGCTTTAACTATTCATATCAATTCATTGAATCATTATATCTGTAGTCAACTTTCCATTAAAAGTAATCCTATTTAGATCCAAGAAAAGTACAACAAAAAACTGGCCCTATACCATGATCTCACTAATCACATAGCAAATAATCCTCAAGAAGAGGATGCTTTTCACCCTCACTGATTTTGGCCTGAGCAACATTTTCACTTACAAGTTGAAAGTTAAACATTCAGAAAATGACATTTAAGCTAAATTCATATCAACAACGAATCGCACCATAGCAAAGAGATGAGCACAGATGCCAACTCGATATGTGATTTCATGAAGGCAAGATATAGTCTCGTAGAAATCTAAAAACACAATCAAGAAAAGCACAGTGCAGAAAGCAAAAGGAAGAGATATAAAGATAGATGTGACTGAACCGTGCAGGAGGATTAGATCAGAGAAGAGGACCCTCAATGGTACTAATCTTCTACAATAACAAGATCACTTAAAAACTATGTTTTAACATCCAAAGAAGAAAGACATAACTTGATAAAATTTAAAATCTTCATTTCGTTACACATAAAATTTAACGACTATAGAGTTGGTCGTTAATCAAAAAAATCTGCATTCCAGATAAAAAAATAATATTCAATTTCAAAGATGATAATAAATTCAAGACCTCATTTTCACAAAGAAAAGACAATAGCTTGGAACCTTTGAGATCAAAAGCCCTTCATTGTATTTGCTCTCTTAGCTTGCCCCTATGGATCACATCCGGACTGAGATACTCATAGGCTGCTTGTTCATCATCGCTTTCATTCATCACAGCAAAATAAACAGCCTCAGAAATGTTAACTAAATAAAAAAATTATCATTAATAAGCAACAAGAATTTGTAATCAGTTCTTTTAAACAAATTTTTACTTCAAAACCAAATCACACAAAGTGTACACATCTGATGAAAGAAGCACTGGGTGGTTATGCAAAGAATGAAAAGGAAGGGTGGAGAAGCCCTGACCTATATTTCTATAACTCCAGCAGTTGGGAGGTCTACAAATTCGTGAATCGGTGAGACTCTTTCCCCAGTCTTTGCAGCCGGTATCCAGGTTGTCACAACCATCTATGATTAAATGCTTGAGAGATGAGGCCTTGCGCAGGAGGCGGTGTGGCAGTCTCTGCAGTTTTCGGCAACTGTAGAGTTCCAAGCACTCAAGAGATGGGAATATGGAGATGTTGATATTGTTTTCTTCTTCCTCGCTTATGTCTTCCCACTCTTCCCACTCCTTACAATCTGAAAATGTTAATCTCTTCAATATCCTAAATGACTCTGTTGGTTGTGGTGTATCTATCCCGAGAAACATAGGGCTCAAACGTTCCATTCCAACCATTCTAAATAGCCAAAGAGCCTTCAAGAATGGCATTACTTTTCCTAAAGGAGGCAATGAACAAAATCTTTCTGTGATTGAGATAGTGAGTTCCAAACGATGGCAGAGAGAGGGGGCCCATTTAGGTAAGCAGGGACCTGAAAAAGTCAGAATTCTCAGATTTGAATGCGGTTGTAAAGCTTCCATTACTTGAACCTCAACCTTTCCTCCAAAACACAAATACATCTCTTTGATAAGATCCTTGTTTTGCAAGTTTGCTTTCTCAGCCACCTCCACCAGCTCGTCGTCTTCATCCTCCAACCCCACAACATGTATGCTTAAACAACCGCGAAGCTCATTCATGTTCCCCAACATCCCCAATTTCTTCCTGTTTCTCATTGGACCAACGGAAACTTTGCTGAATGTCCAAAGATTTGTTAATTCATCAAATCTCTCGGGAAGTTCAACACTAGTTCCATCATTCAGAAGATGCCTCAACCTTCTCAGTTTATGGATCCCTCGAGGAAGTTCAGAAAGATGGACACATCACATAAGTATCAGTGTTTCTAAATAGTGCAGATCACATATGGTCTCCGGGAGCTCCTTTATTGAACTGCCGGTTAAGTCCAAGTACCTTAAATGCATCAAATGTGAAATCTGACTCACCTCCAACTCACAATAAGGTAAACTTAACACCCTGACCCATTTCAAGCGGCGAAGCAAACTCTTGGGAATAGTACAATAATTATAGCCACCAGTAATCAAAAAGCTGAGGCTGTTTTCATGGAGTATTTCATAGAGTGTTGGAATAGGACTTATCTGGACACTGTCCATGTGCACATTTAAATGAAGAGTAGTGCGGTCATATGCTAACATTGCTCCATCACTATCATTTTCCACAATCAAGCATTTATTGTTTTTGGATAGGAACCGAGCAAAATTGTGAACAATATCATGCATTTTGCAATAGACTACATGATTTGTTATATCTTTTATGAAATCTTGAAAGAAACAAAGCACTGATAAATTATCAAACACTTCTCTTCCTTCAATATCCGAGGACAGAAAACCTTGAGCACACCAAATTCTTATCAGCATGGCAACATTTATCCAGTCATCCTTGGGAAGAATAGCACAAAAGGAGAAACAACGCTTTGCTACAGGGTGCAGCCCATCAAAACTCAATTCCAGAAGAGGAAAAATATGTGTCCTTGCTACCTCCCATTCCCACACCTGACTGTACAACACCTTTTGCCACTCTTCCAAACCAATCTTATGCACAAAACTTCCAATAGCTTTTGCAGCCAGTGGCAAGCCCTTGCATTTCTTGACTATCTCCAAACCAGTCTCCTTTAGAATCTTAAAATCATTTTCAGTCCTATCACGAAATGCTACTTTTCTAAATAGCGTCCAACAATGCGAGTCTGACAGTGGGTGCAACAAATGCGTTTGCATTTGAGTACTTCCCATCTTAAGTGCAACTCTTGTGGTAATAAGAATTCTACTTTTTGGACCTGAGCCATAATTAGTGGTTCCCACAAAGTATCCTTCTCTATGCACATATCGTCCAAGAGAAGAAGAAAATTCTTCCCAGAAACTTGAGCCACCATTGCTTCAAATCCTACTAAATAGTCAGGGAAGTCGTAGTTTAGGGCCCTCAAGATTGCTTTTGTAATGTGAACCTTATTTCAACACAATTTGAAACACAATTTGAACAAGGCTAGAATTGTAATAACTGGGACGTCTTGACGACTATCCTCCTTGCACAATAACTTACTTACCACACTCTCCTTATCATAATCACGACCATAAACTTGAGAGACATCCAACTTTGTATGGATCCCCATGATTTGGTCCATCTCTATATTCTTCATCAATCAAATCCTTCGATTCAGTTGTTCGATGCATCCATACCCATATTTTTCGTCAATCAAATCTACCCTTCGATTCAATTGTTTGATGTTCGAATTGATATGTGGCTGCCCCAAAACTCTTCTGGAGCATAAACAAACAAAATCCAGAAAAGAACTAACCTTCCATGGAGATGTTTGATGTGCATCATCTTCATCCAACATATCTTCGATTTCGTAGGAAATCTCTGTGACCATTTCGAACCAGCTTTTGAACCGCGGATCCATGAATCCTATCCACTTTTCATCCATTAAAGCCTGTTGAATTATATTCAATCTTCTTGCCAGTTTGTCGGCCTCATCATCAGTTGAATTCATAACGTTGTACTTCAACACAATCTACTCTTTGTTTTTTCTCAAATCAAATTAATTCCTGATGAATTCTAAAACTAATAAATAGGATTCGATTCGAAATCCAATTTATATTTATTTCGAAACTTGTAAATTTTGTAAATAGAACAAATATTATTGTAGGTAGCATGTTTTTGCCATTACTAGTTGGCATGTTTAATTCTTGTGTAACAATAATTTCCCTCTACTAAAATTTGTAGCCCACGTTAACAAATTATCATTAAAAGATATAGTTGTCATTATTAGGAATTTATTTAACAAATTAGAGAACAACCAAAAAAGAATCTGAAAATTACCAAAAATAATTTGGAGTTATTTGATATATATTAAGATATTTATGTAAATATTATATACTAACACCAATATAGTTCCCATGAATGATACGAGTTTTACAATTAAAATGTTTTTAAATTTAAGTTTGCATGTGAATGAATTGTCAAGGAATTGTATTTGTAACTTTACATCAAAGTATTTGTAACTTTAGACACGTTTTGTTTCTTTCTAATTACCGATAAAATTTACAGTCTTGTTTTTGATTATCTATAAAAAGTCTTTCCTGAGCAACTCATATGTGCATAAATATCACACTCTATCCGACTTGTATTAATTTATATATATAATTAATGAAATTTATAAAATTAAGATTCTTTTTATTTTCTTAATTTTATAAATAAAAGTATAGAAACCAAGTTTTAATATTAATCAATTTAAAATAAATTATATTTTATGAATTGAATTAATTAATTATGTATATGTATATATATTATAAATTGATACAAGTTGCGGATGAAGATCGTTACAAAATTGTACTAACTTGTCTAAATTTATTTAAAATATAAATACATTTAATAAATAAATAATTTTATAAATATAATTCAAAAGAAAAAGAAAATAGAATTTTGTCTTGAATTGATAACTCAATCTAAATTTCAAGCCTTAAATTGAGAAGAAAAAAAAAATTAAATTGAGCCCTTTATTGAGAAACTTTAAAAATTGGGTCTAGAATTGAGAATTAAATTATAAATTGGGTCTTGTTATAAAATTTATCCATTTGAAGTCTATGGAAAATGATTTTGTTTCGTTCATACACCAATCAAACTCATCTTATGTAGAAACACTAATTTTGACAAAATAACTCTCATTTTGTATGTTAAGTCATTGTTCTATTGTGAAATGGTGAGAGTTATTTCAAAACTAAACATACTCATAATGATTGAAATTGCAAAAAATATAAAAATTTATGTTATATTTGATGATATTCAAAAAATTGGTTAAAATTACAAATAAAATAAAATTCGTGATTTTTTCAATAACTAACCATATATTGTTTAAAGGTTTTATAAATTTGGATTAACATAAATTAACATTACATTTTTTATTAATATTTTATTTTATGTTTCAAAACTTTAATTTTATGTTTATATATAATAAACGAGGTAATATTAGAAATAATAAATATTAAAATATTTTTTACTATTGATCATAGATTATAAAGTAAGTTAATCATAGATTGATTATAAATCAATAATTTATTTAATTTAACATTTTTGATATAAAATAAATTTAAATATAATTTAATTGAGGTTCAAGTTTAGGAGGAACATATCTTACTTTTAAAAAATTATACATTTAAATAATTAAAAATAAAATGTAGTGTTTGTGTTTTCTAATTAATTGATTTTGAAATATTAGAAATATCACAATCTACAAATCATGATATATATTTTTATATACAACATTTATCATGGTGTTTCTTTGCTCGACATCCTCATCACAATTCAAGATTGCTGTGTTATATATATATATATATATATATATATATATATATATAAATTTGTTTTGTTTTATGAGTAGTAAACATAAAATATTTATAATCTTATCTGACGTTGACATGTGCCATGTTGTATGGTGTAGTTTAACTATTCTTATAGAAGTTTCATCTTCATAAATATCAAATCAAAACTTTCCATGAATGTTTTTTAGTTGGAAACATCTAACTTTTCATATATTTCTTCAGAAAGATCAATTTCCTTTTTCATATCGCTACACCTCAGAATGGCATCAAAAGTGGGAATTTTCACAATAAGAGAATTGGAATATATGTTCATACCCATATTAAGAAAATGCAATAGCGCACATATATTGAAGAGAATACATGCCCTCATGGAGAAGTTTTCATTATTACAAAGCAATTTCTTGGTGACTAGAATGTTGGAGATCTGTAGTGAAAATGGAGAGATTGAGTATGCAAATTCGCTCTTCAGCAAAGTTCTTGAACCTAATATTTTCTTGTACAATGCAATGATAAGAGCATATACACACAATCACATGTATGTATTATCTATCAATGTGTATAAGCAAATGCTAAGTCACCCTCTACAATTTGATCAACAGATTATTCCTGATAGATTTACCTATCCATTTCTTATTAGATCTTGTGCAGCAATTTTAGAAGTTCGGTTAGGGAAACAAGTTCAGGGACATGTCTGCAAATTTGGGTTAATGGGTTTTAGTATAATAGAGAATTCATTGTTGGATATGTATGTGAAGTGTGAAGCAATGGCTGAGGCCCGTATGGTGTTCGATGAAATGCCTGAAAGAGATGTGATTTCTTGGAACAGTCTTATTTCTGGATACATGAAGTTGGGCCAAGTGAGAAAAGCTAGAACATTGTTCGAAGTGATGCCAAACAAATCCATCGTCTCTTGGACTACAATGATATCAGGGTACACTAAAATCGGATGTTTTGGTGATGCATTGGATGTGTTCAGAAAAATGCAGGTGGTTGGGATGCAGCCTGATTGGATCAGTTTAGTCACGGTTTTGCCTGCTTGCGCGCAATCGGGAGCTCTAGAACTCGGAAAATGGATCCATTTTTACGCAGAGAAGAATGGATTATTGAGAAAGACTAGTGTGTGCAATGCATTGATTGAAATGTACACCAAGTGTGGCAGTGTGAACCAAGCTTTGCAGCTGTTTGATAAAATGTCTGAACGTGATGTTATCTCATGGAGTAGTATGATTTCTGGTCTAGCACACCATGGGAGGGCTTATGAAGCATTCAAGTTGTTCCATGAGATGCAGGAGGTACACGAGGAGCCAAATGAGATCACCTTCGTAGGTCTCTTATCAGCTTGTGGGCATGCTGGTTTGTTGAATGAAGGATTGAAATATTTCGACTCCATGCAAAATGTTTACCATATAGAGCCTGGAATCGAGCATTATGGTTGCTTAGTTGATCTTCTTGGACGAACAGGGCACATTGATCAAGCACTAAAGCTCATAGAGAGCATGAAAATGAAGCCAGACTCAGCAATATGGGGTTCCCTGTTGAGTTCTTGCAGAACTCATCGCAATCTTGAAACTGCAGTTATTGCAATGGAACATCTCTTAGAGCTTGAACCAGATGATACAGGGAACCTCATCTTGCTTGCTAATATATACGCGGATCTTGGAAAATGGGACGGGGTTTCAAGAATGAGGAAATTCATTAGAAGTAAGAGCATGAAGAAAACTCCAGGTTGTAGTCTGATTGAGGTGAATAGTGTGGTTCAAGAATTCATATCAGGAGACGATTCGAAGGCGTTCTCTAAGGATGTTTTTCAGATACTGGATGTATTGTATCTTCATCAGATCAAAACAAACGATCAGGTTGAAGACATCTCCAATGAATAAGATTCTGTATGTTTGAGTACCATGATCATCTTGTGTATTTTGCTTGGTATTTCAAGTGATTCTTATACAGTATTATGTAGACAAGAGACGTATATTCTTCAAGTTTCAAAGCCTTACCGCCTATATTCAATATCTACTATGCCAAATGCTTCTCATTTTGATGATGTTTAATTACCTGGTAGCAAGCACCAGGTCCTACTCAAAATTGGAAAAAATGTCAGAAGTGGGATTTGAACCCACGCCCTCGTAAGAGGACCAGAACTTGAGTCTGGCGCCTTAGACCACTCGGCCATCCTGACTTTTCATTATGATTCACAGAGTTTTATTATTTGTCCATTGTACTTACTTTTAGTGGGACTTCATACATAAGCTAGAATTAGAAATAAAGTTTTTTACACTTAGTCAACTACGTATATCGGCATAAATTACAACATTCAATTGCTTTCTCTTATGTAGTTTCTATATATCTCACAAGAATCTTAAATTCATATTTGAACGAAGGAATCCCCCATTAGAACCCTCACACCATGTGCAATGTGTTAAACTTATCAAAGTCACTTATGATTGTGCCTGATCAAAAACAGAAACTCCCAACCTTTGGCTTAGCTCATCATGTGCAATTATAAGCATGTTTTGTAGTTTATAAGCATGTCTTTGTGCTAGTACACTAACAAAATTAGTTACCAAGTCTAGAGCAAAATGAAATCAGTTTCCAGAGTCTTCAGCTCTTGTCTCCTGATGAGCTTTCGTCTTCTGAATCAGGAACCACTATAGAGTCAACAGCAGTATTTACGGAAGGCCTTTGCCTCGACCTGTTCTTTGCATTGACATTCATGCTTGCTGGGATAGTATGACCAGGAATTCCAGCTAGCCTCTTGCTAAAGCGCAATCCTTTGGACCTGTTGACAGACGGCTTATTCTGCCCATGGGAGCGAGCCTTTCCATGATCTCTGTCTTTGTCCTTTTCACTATCAGCTTTCTTTTCCCCTTCATCTTCTTCATGAATGGAGTCATCAGATTCATCACTTCCTAGACGATGGCTTTTCTCAGTATCACTTTCATTAGCTTCACCTTCCCTTGAAGAAATGGGAGAGCTATTAGATCCATCTGAGGCAGGTCTCTTCCTTTTCTCATACTGGCTCAGCTTCTCTCCCTCACTTGGCTCTTTACTAGTCTTCCTTTTACTAAAGCAAAAGGTGACAGAGGCATAAAGCAAAATCATGTAAATAAGAAAAATAAAACTAAAACTAAAGGGGAAACACCATTGCTTAAAGATGTGGAAAAGTAGACTGTACTTTGTATATTGTATTGCCTCTTTAATGGCTCTGTCATAATTATCTGCAATATGAAAAGCACCGTTAGAGAATCAGAGGGTGGAAGGGGGGTGTACTAGGTTGCTTTTCTACAATTTGAATCGTAAAGTAGAATTTGCTCCATTGTTGCCAGGACTAGGAGTATACTCAAGTCTGCCTCGCACACAAGAACAAATTAAGACTTCTCGTCTCAAGCTAATCTTCAAGCTTGAAGTCTAGGTTCGAATAATTCAGTTTGGAGTGCATATAGAACAGTCACTGATCAGACATAAGTCACATAACTCCACAAAAAAATGTAAGTTTAACTATTTGATCTTTCCTTTAGTACAATTTTATGAAGCATAACAATGTGGTTGTGTTGCACTATAAGCCTTTGGTTGGCTAATGTTCAGTTTTTTATCATGGAGTTGACTTCTCAAGCTCTAATGATGAGATAGCAGACATGTTTGCAAATCAGAACTAAATTACCTACAATGCCTGAGAGATAAAGCCAACAGAGAGTGTGTAATGTGTCCAGGCATGATGTGCCAAGCTAGTAAATTCAGATGTGTAGAAGATATAGCATGTGAAAAAGCAACTTAATTGATGCATTATACATGCTATAATGAGTGTATATCAATACTTTAGAAGGAAATGTCACTGATGTGAAGCTCAATACACAGAGAATAACAAGACTTGGGATAATTAAAAATTCTCATACCATATCTATAGTCAACAGGCTTGTAATTACAAGAAGATCGAGTTCTAACAGAATTTCGAAAACCATTCAGTCGCAACTGTTCTCTTTGCTGCCGCTGCTGTGCCTTCAGTTCCTTCTGTTAAATGCAATAACAGATAATTTTTCCCATTAAGTGAAGCCAGCTGAAGATTGAAACATGAAGAGGTATAGTAAATGAAAGAGTTCAAATTACTAACCTTCCTTTGCTTTTCAAGAACAGGAATAACATCAATTTCAATAGATTTACTGAGAGCCACCTCCCACGTAACTTTACTACATGAAAGTTCATTCTACCAACCAAAGAAGCAGTGTATAAATGCAATGTGGCAGACTGACAGTGAAGTATATTGGTAACAAAATTTGCAGACATACCAGAATCTGGTTGAATTCTTCTAGATTAGTTGCAAGGGTTTCCCAATGGCAATTTATTTCTGGGACAGTACCCTTACCTTTGCCTTGCTCATATTCAAACAAGTAAACCTCTTTGTATAATCTGTGACCAGTAGTTTCACTTCCATCATACCTATAACAAAGACAATCATGTTTATCATCATTCTGGACTTGCTTTACAAGCACAAAATCCCCTAGTATTTTACCAGAAATTTACTCCATTTCCATCACTTGCCAGCTTGTTCTTTCGAAAATAAGTAACTTCAGTGCCATTTTTCATTTTCTCAGTGATATAAGCCACAGCATCATGTTGCTGCACATGAAACAAAACATCAGAACCATGGAAATTTGAAAAAGTACCTTCTGAAAAGTATGACGTCTGATTATCAGAAAGTTTTGAAAGACCATCATGAATGATAAGATCATATATCTATAGCTACAGTGAATATTATAACAACAGACAAAGTTTTTTTTTTCAGAAGATAGATCAAAAGAAATGAACAGATACAAGCACGCAAAGAAAATAGAGCGTGGATACATACATCTGCTCGAACTTCACAAAGAGCTTTAAGAATAACTAGGCGAGTTATTGGTTCAAGTTCCTTATACAGAGGTATCTCTTCCCTGAACATTTTAAAACCAGGAGCAAATTAAAATTTACAAAAAAAAGGAAAAAAAAAAAAATGTACAAGGAAAATTAAAAACAACAAAAAATTCCCAGTTATGATACATGTGACACTATGAATTCCGACTGATTGAAGATCAAGAAACACCCTACCCTTTGGCTCCATTTAAAGGAAAATCCCCTTTGGCAACCTGCAGGGCAAGATAAAGTGCAGTAGTATCTCATATTATTCCAAAAAAATCTCTTAGAAACACAAGCTTGACCTACCCAAGGCCACCACGTTGACAGTGTCTTACTGAGAGCGACCATCCATGCATCAGAGGACTTTAGTATCTGGCTGACTGGGAGAATCCCCTGAAATTAATCTATCATGCGTCACTCATTCGCTAAAAAACAAAGATAACAGGTAATGGGGTAATCAGTTAGTTAATATTATCAGCAAGTACATTTTATAAAAACAAATGGAAGTCGAAAACCATAAAAAAGGAGAGGCAGCTTGTGAATGATTGTTGAAGAAATGTTTGTCCTATTTATATGGTTATCTAATGAGTAATATCTGTAATACTTTGTCAAACAGAATCCTATCCCCATTTCAGATATATAGTGCCATTCGAATTGTATCTTGTTGTCCAAGTTGATTATGAGAATTACAAACAGATTTCAGGTGAAAACATCTCAACAACAGTCAGTTCGAGCACTCTAATTAATTACTAATATCTTAAAAGCATCATAATCTTGTTTTGTTTTAACCGATACATATTATTAAAAAAGTAAGACCCGGAGTTGTATATATCAAAACCATCTAACATAAAACATATAAAAACACTAACAAGCCTTAGTCAAATACCCTCTTATTTGAAGGTTCATGAAATTATCTCTCTTTTTTCAAATATAAGAACACTTAAAATATAAGCTTTCAGACATGTTTCAAGAACTTGTAGACTAAACCAAACACCATGTAGTTAACAATAATATGATTACTTCCAAGAAACAAATGAAACCTTTAAGAGTGCTACATGAAGCTGAGCAAGTGTATTGTTTTGCTCGATGAGTGCAGTTTCTATATCTTCAGCAGATATCTTCAGCTCTTTCCCAATAAGAGGCTTAAATACCTAAAATAGCATCATAAAGAACCATTAGAACTAAGATTGCAACCAAAATACCGAATAAAAATATGTGTGTTTGTATACACTATACTGATATGTCTACAACTGTACATGATTCCGGGCTGCTACCCACTTGATGACAAAGCTTACACCCCATTATTTCATACCCCAAGCACGAAGACAAGGCCTTTCTTAAACAAATGGCTTATTATAACATAACAAGTTTCCCCGGAAGCAAGGTACAATGGAAAAACGCTATCATGATGGTCCTACCACGCTTTTAAGATATTACTCTCTCTAATGGAACAATTATGTGGAGACATTAATCTAATGTTCCATCAGAAAAAAAAAACGTAAAGCACAACCCTCTGAGACTATAACAAGCAGAATAATTATCATACGACGCTTTCTTATCAACGAAACCCATCATCTTTTTGCAACAAAGAAGTAAACTGCGTGTAACAGAACAAAATGCAACTGAATATTAACGGAAAATCAAGAAAAATGAAAGTAATGAGCGCGTTACATGAAGAAAGTTGAGAACAGAAGCTAACTCCCATCGCTGGCGGAGCTTTTTACGCACAAACTCAACATCCGTCGTCCCCGACGGCGATAGCTCTGGTGCTTTCATAACGCCGTCGTTTAGCGCACCCAGCGGCACCAGTCTCCGGCGAACTTCGGCAGGCGTTGTCCGTGAAGAATCGATGTTTCTACAGAAGAAATTACAAGAAATTTTGAAATATCATGCGATCGTACAAACTAGGGATTAAATGGGGGAATTTCAATGGGTAAATGTGAAACTTTCGATGCTTTCCCGCCTAAACTCGTTCGCATTTTCGAGCACTACAATTTTTACCCCTTCTTTTTTTTTTTTAATTTATTTTATATATAAAAGGTTGTGGGATGGAATTAATTCTGATTAGAGATTTTATTTTATTTTTTTGTGAAGGAACCACAGCCAATATTTGATTATATGTAGTGGGTGTGTCTCTTGTGTCCCCGGGACACGGATCCAATCCGTGTCCCTAGCCCAATCCGCGGGCCCCACATAATTTTTTTTTTCCGCTCATATATTGAAGGTATCCATGGAATATCTTTAAGGTATCCACATGTATACCTTCAGGTTTCCATGGCGTGGGCGCGCGCGGCGTGGGTGGGCGCGCGGTGTGGAAGTATGGGCGCGCGCGGCTTGGTGTGCGCGCAGGTATCACATGGATATCTTCAAGGTATCACATATATACCTTCAAGGTATCCATGACTGGATACATGAAGGTATACATGTGAATACTTTGAAGGTATCCATGGAATATATTCAAGGTATCCACATGTATACCTTCAGGTTTCCATGGCGTGGGCACGCGCGGTGTGGGTGGGCGCGCGGCGTGGAAGTATGGGCGAGCGGCTTGGTGACCAAGGTGCGCGCAAGTATCACATGGATATCTTCAAGGTATCACATATATACCTTCAAGGTATCCATGGCTGGATACATGAAGGTATACATGTGAATACCTTTAAGGTATACATGGGATACCTTCAATATATACATGGGATACTTGTGCGCGGGCGGCGTGGGTGCACAATTTGTGAGTTGCGCGCGGCGTGGGTGCATGGACGGGCGCGGCGTGGTGAGATGCGCGTAGGTTCCATGGATACCTTCAAGTATACATGTGGAAACCATCAAGTATACATGTGGATACCTTACCCATGGATATTATCAAGATATCCATGGGATACCTATCAAGTATCCCATGGATACCTATCAGGTGCGCGCATTGAGGGGCTCGCTAGGTGTCCGCGCGCGCGTGGGGCGCACGTTGGGCGCGGGTCGGGTTGGGGACACGGATCTAAGATCCGTGTCCCGGGAACACAAGTTTTGGCGATATGTAGTAGGTTATTTTGTTTATGTGCAATAATTTGTGTTCAGAAGAAGTAGTAATTGCCAATACAATACGAAAACATATTTAGGTTTATGGTTTATAGTGTATTTTTATGTTTCGACACTTAAATTGATAAAATCTTTTTTTTAGTCCTACTATGAAGTATATGAATTGAGGGATAGAACCTCCCCCAAATTTTTTTTTTTGAATTCGGTAAGGTAAAAGGTAAACAGAAGAATTCCTATTCTTCATATTCTAAGAGCGAAACGAATTTCATTCCCTGTTGAGCTCCACCCTCTTCT
Source organism: Scutellaria minor (assembly GCA_954870855.1). Taxonomy (NCBI): domain Eukaryota; kingdom Viridiplantae; phylum Streptophyta; class Magnoliopsida; order Lamiales; family Lamiaceae; genus Scutellaria; species Scutellaria minor. The sequence continues at coordinate 5,530,834 of OX940725.1, forward strand.
TCGGACTTGACTTGGAGTTTACTATTGTTCATCAACTCAATATTTTACCAAAGACCACTTCAGATCAAGACATGTGGTCTACTGGAAAGTCAAACAAAATTAAAGATTTATTTATTTATTTTCTTAAAATTAGTATTTCTCTTGAACGGTTTATTATATAAAAATTAATAATTTTAATTTTTTTAATATAATGTAATGATATATTATCTTAACATAAAAATATATAATGCTTTTAATATTTATATTAATAATAACTTAAATATTTTTACTTTAAATTAATGTTATTCTAAATAAATGTACTTGAAGTATCAGAAATTTGGAATCTAGTTTTTCTTTTTTTAATTTCAACATTTGAAATTTGATTTTTTTATATGCGATGTAAATGATAAATTTAAAATTATAAAATAAATATAAATTTGATATAATATGCATTAAAAAATGAAGTTTAATTGAAAATCCTATTCAATTTGAAATTATGATATATAAATAGAAAAAAAAATCATATCCCAATCTCATTCCATCTCAATCAAATTAAATTAAAATATAAAAGTAACAAACAATATCCCATATAAAAGTAATACATTTAATGTATCATATATTAAATAAATTTTAAATAAATAGAATATTTGAACTTATAATAAGCATAAAAAAAAAAAAATTAAACCCCCTCCCCCCAATCCCAAGGGCCCCACTCCCTCCCCAGCCGCCCAAATAGAAAAATGGTATTATTGTTAAAGGTTTTCTTTATATATATATATATATATATATATTTATTTATCTTTATATATTATTAAACATTAACATTGTTTAAAATAGAATATTATTGATCCGCTCAAAAGTTTTTATCCTAAATCTAGATATTAAAGTAAGAAATTATATTATACTGCCATAGAAATTTACGTTGCTTTTATATATGGAAGTTTTCTTTAAACGTGGAGTTTGATATGTTATATATTTATATCTATATGTTATAACTTATATTAAATATATGGAAGTCAGCTGATGTATTCCAATAAATAAACCATTTAATTCTGCCATCAAAGATAAAAAAAAACGTATGTTTCTACAAGCTCATTGCATGGTTTGATTATAAAAAATAAATTCTAAATACAATCAAATAATTTTATTTCCCTTTAAATGTGGAGTTTGTTATTTTATATATTCAATGATATATATATATATATATATATGTCGTAAAAACTTAAGTGAAACCTTTTTATAGTCTAATGTAAGATTCTGAAACCGATATTCATCATATTGAATGAACTATTCGTCTTATTGATCCATATGAACTCTGTCTCATATAAATTCTCACGTGAAATCGTCTCACGTAAGACCTACTTTATATATATTGTTATATATGAAAGTCAACTAAAATGTGGAATTTGTTATTTTATAGATATATGTATGTAATTGATTATATATGAAAGTCAACCAATTTATTCTAATAAACACTATAAGAAAAATGCACATAGACAACACCCCTAAGACAACGGTTTTTTGAAAAAATCATTGTCGTAGCATAAATTGCCGTTGTCGTAGACAAAACCGTTGTCGTAGCCCAAAAAATTCTCTCATAGTCAACGGTTTTTAACCTACCGTTGTCGTAGCCCGAAAAATTCTCTCATAGACAATGGTTTTAACCTACCGTTGTCGTAGACGTTTGAAACCATTGTCGTAGCCCGGAAATTCTCTCATAGACAACGGTTTTAACCTACCGTTGTCGTAGACGTTTTAAACTGTTGTCTTTGCCCGAAAAATTATCTCATAGACAAGGGTTTGAACTTGTCGTTGTCGTAGACGTGTTGTCCTAGGACTCCTAAGACAAGAGTTGTTTTCTAACGTTGTCGTAGCCTCGTAGAAGCGTTGTCGTAAACTAATATTAAAAAAAAAAAAGTCAATTATTACAATTTTTTTTAAATAATATAAGAAATGCTATATATTATTGAATTAAATTAATGAAATAAACTAATTTTGAGAATTAAATTTTATTTCATTATAAATAAAATTTAGAAAATATTTACAACAGATTATTAATTTTATAAATATATTAATTTGAAAAATACATTAATTATATAAATTTATTGATTGTAAATATAATTTGAAAAATATATTGATTTTATAAATATATTAATTATATATATAATATGAAAAATATATGCATTATTAATATACATATATTAATTTGAAAAATATATTAATTTTATAAATATATTCATTATATATATAATTTGAAAATTATATTAATTATTATTAATATAGTCATTAATCTTCCAATTATATATATATATATATATATATTAATCTATCAAAATTGGAAATCAATTAATTATATTAATAAGTAATGGTACTTTATAAAAGTTAACAAAGAAATGCTATATATTGTTGAATTAAATTAATGAAATAAACTAATTTTGAGAATTAAATTTTATTTCATTATAAAGAAACTTTAGAAAATATGTACAACAGATTATTAATTTTATAATTATATTAATTATAAATATATTAATTATTAATATACATATATTAATTTGAAAAATATATTAATTTTATAAATATATTCATTATATATATAATTTGAAAATTATATTAATTATTATTAATATAGTCATTAATCATTCAATTATTTATATATATATATATATATTAATATATCAAAATTGGAAATCAATTACTTATATTAATAAGTAATGGTACTTTATAAAAGTTAACAAAAAATATGTAATAATAGAAAATTGAAAAATATCAAAAATATATTATAAAAGAAATATATGCAAGACATTGTCACATGAGACATCAATGGTCTAGTGGTTAGAGTACCACCTGTGACAAGCTTACGTGGCAAAATATTGTTTTATTTATTTCGTTGAATACGACAACGGTTAAAATTTTCTAGTTGTTGTAGCTCTATTTGAACCGTTGTCGCAGCTTGTGTTGTGGTAGAGTTCGAAAATTTTCACTCATAGATAACGGTTATTAACCGTAGTCATAGTCTATGAACATTTTTCTTGTAGTGAAATAAATCATTTAATTCTATAATGAAAGAAAACATTTCCATGGGGAAGAATGTGGACAAAAATCATGGTAGCACTTAATACAAAAATCGTGACATTAGTTACACTATATGAAATTTCGCATGGCAAAAATCCACGGCTCACAAATCTATGACAACTATAAAGATATAATTTATAATTGTTGAAAAATTCTGAATTTTTTGTCCATTTTGGGGCATATTTATTTGTGCGTCCCGTATTCGAATTCGAATTAGAAAGTTGGATCGTATTCACCTCCAAGAGAGGTTTGAAACAACACTTTATATGTCCAAAATAGTTGATGAGTGAATGAGAAATTGAGTCTCTCAAAGTATCAAATTTGGATCTTCCGGAAGGCATTGAAAGCTTGGAATGAAGTTTATCCTACATCGGGAAAATCAAACAAGTTTCTCTACTTTTTAATGATATTCCCTTTAGTGGATGATGAGAATGTTTGGCAAGAAGGCTCTCTCTCTTGCTTGCGGGGGTGAGCTTTGTCCCATTGGACTCGTGTGCCTGTGCGAATGTCAGTCTGGAAGCGACAGGTCCGACCTTGCTCCTAGCTTCCTTCTATGCAAAATCTTAGTTTTCTTGTACTTCCTTTGGCCCTCTTTCATTTTGTTGGTGATACTACTCGGGCGTTAGTCCAATTCGCCGTTGGCAAGGGGGTTCGTGTTCCTTTGGCCCTCTTTCATTTTGTTGGTGATACTACTCAGACGTTAGTCTAATTCGCCGTTGGCAAGGGGTTTCGTGTTGAACTCACTGCCTAGTTGCCGTTGTATCATAGGAAACAAATGTATGTTGGTTCCTCGAGCACTTCAGAAGGAACGAATCTATTTTAAGAAAATTGTGAAATTTCACGAGCCTTGGTTTCCTATTTAATTTCCTGTTACCGTTTTAGCTGTTTTCAACAATTTCGGACAACAATAATTACCTTCAGTTGTTGAGTTTGCCGTTAATAAATTACCTTCAATATAGTAATGGATCGTGGTATTATCAATTACCTTCAATATGGTATGAAAGAAAAATAGAGCAAAATCATCTTATATTAGATGATGTTAACAATACAATTATCTATATAAATCAATTTCAATCCTACCACATATATATAATGTTTATTAAAAAATAAAATATTATTGTTTTGTATTGTTATAAATATGTAGTAATATAAAATGCACGTCGTTAATAAGAGTCGATTGTTTCTTTTTGCATTTAGTCATTTATAATTGTTAAAAGTCATTCCAAAAACCCACACCCAAATTGCAAAACCGTTATCCCGACCATGATTTTCCTACTCCATTGGGAAAGATACTTCCCTTTTGGGTCGGTTATGGGTAACGGGTTCAAATTTTTTAAAAAATAATTCAATGACACCGGTTTTCAATCTTTTAAAATGTTTAAATCCATCAAAACTCTATGGACTATTAAACTTCGATTCATGAGGGTATATAAAATACTGGCTTATGCTAACTGTGGAGATACATTCAATTATGAGTGTATCATACGTGATAAAGAAGTGGATAAAAGGAATTACATTGCATTGAATTGAATGATTGAATCCAATGTTTTGATCCACACTAATAAGTAATAACGATTAGATTGAAGCAATGTTAAACATATACATATGCAGGATGTGTTTGTTATGGTTCGGACAGAACCTACTAAAGAAATATGTGTTTTTCGGGTTGGCTGTTATTTTAGCATAGTAACCTTCCTCTTATCTTTGAGGAGTTGATTGTTATTTTTAAATTTTTAATAAGTGGTTTTATACAAGGACAATTCAATTTTTTGTTGTATTTAACACTTTTAAAATATCAATCTCAATTTTTAAAATACATAATAAAGAGTAGGTCTTGTGTGAGACCGTCTCACGGATCCCATTCCGTGAGACGGGTAGGGTCGGATCGAAATATTACATGATATACATAAAAATATTACCTCATATACATAAATATATTACATGATATTAAGTTATGTGATATTTTCAAAAAGTATTACATGATATACATAAAAGTACTATCTAATACACACAAAAGTATTACATATTACACAATTCACGCACGAGGAAGAAGAGCACCTGGGCATCTAGCTAGGATCCGCGCGTTTTTGTGTTGACCCGACCTGACCCAATTCGGGTCATTATCCCAAAATACAAAAATATTACTTGATATACATAAAAGTATTACCTAATACACATAAAAGTATTACATATTTTCTTATAGTCTGACTCAACTCAAAACGTATTCTATAATACAAAGTATTACCTAATATACATAAAAATATTACATAACACACACAAAAGTATTACATAATTTTTATGTTTGACCCGACCCTATCCGTCTCACGGAACTCACCCAAGACTTTGTCCATAATAAATGTATATATTTTAATTTTTTTTAACTACAATATAATTATATTATTCTAAATTTATCACGTGTACTGTCATAAACTAGTGTAAATTAAAGTGACAGTAAGAGCTGAAAGAGTGGTGGATAAAAGAATATTTTTACCATAAAAAATAATGGTGTAATCATTTTTGCTTAGCAGAAGATAAAAGAATAGTAAGAGATAGAAGAGGGTGGTGTTGCAAAGTATTCTTGAAGTCCAATTCGAGAAATTACATAATTAAGGTTTATTTATGTTGTATGACCGTTTATAAACATTAAGTGAAGAGGTAAGTGATGGTGTGCAATGGTACCTTTGTACCATTAAAATCCTTGGAAACAATTATTTTAACGAAAAGAAAATGCATAGTGATAAAGCAAAGTGGTTCAAGAATTCGAAGAAAAGCATTAACAGTTCAGCGCTTGTAACAAACTATCACGAGCTGTATTTTGTATCTGGCAATTAAAAGACAAACTTTCCCCTAAAAACTAAATGTATGAACATGAAAGATGAGAACTCTAATAAATTCTTAGTATGTGAAAGATACAGATGTAGACCATATACTATGATTATAATTGATTCCATGTTTGGTGTAACGACAATATCAATATCACTGTTCTCGCTTGAAGTCACTGACTTTTCCTATAGGTTTTTTCCTTAGTTGTAACTGCATGAGAATATGAGCAAACTAATTGCAGACACCAAGGTTATTCAAGAACTTAAATCTGATCGGAACTGTATCATGTGGCCCAAATTCGAATTAGGTTTGGCATGATCAGATAGGCTGAGTGAGGCACCATACCCTAATCAAGGTGATAGAAAATTAACAAGTTTACTAATTCTCTTTTACAGACATTTTGGATGAGTGTCCTATAGTTGGGGTGGGATATTTCTATCAAAAAAACCAACAGAGGACTCTTTGTATGTTTACAATGTTCTGTATTGTCCTCCAAAGCAACACTTTTATATATATATATTTATTTATTTATTTCCTTTAATAAAACTAAAGGAAATAAATGAATAACTTGTAAAGTAATGCCAAACGTCAACTGCGAAGAAGTTTGAGAAATAGCCCACATCAATCTGATCAATGACCAAAACCATATATCAGAGTCAAGCGTTATAGGTATCAAGAAGTTTGTGAAAAAACCATATCAATCATAACGATGACCAAGACCATATATCAACCATAAAATTCCAAGAGTTGGAATGATAGATGTGTTCGATTATTCATCATTTTTCCCCATCAAATTAGTATATACACTAATACCTTAGAGTCTTAGACGTATAATGTAGGCATAAGTGGTGGTGTGAGAGGAAAAGAGAGAGGAAAAGCTTGTTCCTGTTTCAAGGATAATTTTCCGGAGAAGATGCATTTGCTCAGAATACATGCATTGTAGTAAATGGCTGCATTTTCCATACAGGTATTGTGTACATTGATTGAAGCTCAACTTTGTAAACTTTCTCCATCCTCAATCACCTTATAATCAAGAAGGAGAAGAAGATTGGAGTTCAAATGACTAATTAATGATAATGCCAACTCTATCTGATAAGATGCTCCATCTAAATGATCATCCCAACCATATTTCAGATGTCCCTCATATTTTGAATGATAAATGATGAATGTGTTCCATGCTTCAAAAATTTCTCCCTCAAATAACTATGCACACTAACACCCCAGATACCATGAATAAGTTGTGTACACAAATTTTAGTGTGGGAGAACAGAGTGAAATATGAAGCTTGTATAGTTGTAGCTGTTGTTGGAGCAGGTGAAGAAATGTTTATGTTGTCATTTCAAAGAAGGCAGATTACAAACATAACTTGTCCAGGGGCAAATAAAATGGATCAACATAGAATTTGTGAAATTCAAAGAAACCAAATTACAACCGGAACATGTGCAGGGACTAATAATATAGATCAACACACAATAATTCTGCAAATAAAGAAGATTGATAATGGATGAATATGTGCAGCCGCTAAACACATGGAGTTTTTAAAATAAACAAGGCATCATACAAAAATAACAGGTTCAGACACAACTTCTGAAAATATTATCTCGGTACTAATGGTGGGAAACATTGCCCAGACATCTAATTGGTAATCCACGTTGTTGACGTCAGATTTTATAGAATACAAAATCCTAGTCTAGATACAAAATCCTAGTCTAGGCTTGTTTTGGTCGGCCGACTAGGATAGAATACAAAATCCTAGTCTAGATACAAAATCCTAGTCTAGGCTTGTTCTGGAAAATCCTAGTCTAGGTTTGTTCTGGTCAGCCGACCAGGACAATACAAAATCCTAGTCTAGGCTTGTTCTGGTCGGCCGACTAGGACAAATTTACTAGGCTTGTTCTGGTCTTTGAGTAAAAAGACCTCTAATTATAATGATTTCGAATCTAGAATTTGATTTTGAGGTCCTATTTATAGGCTAGACCCGATATATGAAACTTGGAAAGTAAGAAATAAATCCCTTGATTTTAGGATATAGATAAGGAAAAAATGGATTAAATCCTATCTAAATCGGATATGATTTGATAGTAGATTTGTTTCCTTTCATAGATGCTCCTTGAAATATTCCAACTCTTTCCTGCTCGTCCGGATCAAATCTCCAAACCCTCTGGCCTTCATCACTCCTTTAAAATAGAGCACCCGCAGTTGACATCTATTCCCGCTACATTGATTCTGGTCGGATCCTCCTGATTTGGTCGGCTCGGATGACCAAATCTGGTCTCTATGACCACCCAAATCAGTCCTCCAAGTCGACCCATATCCAAATCAAAATAGTGTAGAACCGACACCCCGACACCCTTCAAACAAGGAAGCACATTTGCAGGAATAACAAATCTTGAAGGGTAACCAGATATAAAAAAGGGATAGCAACCCAATTTACCACAAAAAATATTAAGTATGACCAAAAATACCACCCAAAATAAAATTAGCATTTTTTTACCCAATCACATGCATGGTCAAAGGGAATCTTGGTCAACAAAGTAAATTTCTCTCACCTCCACCCCAAACCAAACCCTTCTCTCTCACTAAACCCACGATTTATAGCCTAACAAAATCCTCCATTTTCACCTTCAACCTCAACCAAAAATTCACGTTTACCACTTCAATTTTGTTGCTGAAAATTGACGTTTAACGCGAAGATGTCAAACGAAGAAGGAGAGGTTAGTGAATTACCCCTTTTTTTCAGAATTTTTTTGAAATGAAGCTTCGAATTTGCAATGCTTTCTTGAGAATTTGTTGATTTTGGTTGAATTTGTTGGACAAGTGTGTTAATACTTCGATTTTGTTGAGGATCAGTTGAAAAAATGGTGGGTTAAACGTGGAATTTGAATTTGGTTGAACCCTAAATTATTTAAGGATTAGGTTTAATTAGGTTTAATTTGTTTTAATATATGATTGAATTCATGTTTGGAATGGGGAATTAGGGTTTAATTTTGCATTTGATAGGGTTAATTTGTTCAGAACTAGGGTTTGAATTCATGTTAGAACGGGTTAAATGTGAATTTTCAATTTATTCACGTTTAACCCTATAAATTATAGGGTTAAACATGAATAAATTGAAAATTCACGTTTAACCCCTAGCGCCGAGAAAACTCGGCAGCTCGGCGTGTGCTCCTCGGCAGCTGCCGAGTTTTCTCGGCGCTAGGGGTTAAACGTGAATTTTATACCTAAACGTGAATTTTCAATTTATTCACGTTTAACCCTATAATTTATAGGGTTAAACGTGAATTTTCAATTTATTCACGTTTAACCCTATAATTTATAGGGTTAAACGTGAATAAATTGAAAATTCACGTTTAACCCCTAGCGCCGAGTTTTCTCGACAGAATTTTATACCCTAAACGTGAATTTTCAATTTATTCACGTTTAACCCTATAGGGTTAAACGTGAATAAATTGAAAATTCACGTTTAACCCCTAGCGCCGAGAAAACTCGGTAGCTACCGAGGAGCACACGCCGAGCTGCCGAGAAAACTCGGCAGCTGCCGAGGCCGCCTAGATTTTCACCCGACGCCGGGTGCGCGCTTGCATGTGTGCGCCACGTCGTTTTTTCGATCGGAAGCCCTTTTTTTTTTCCGTCGGACGTCATCATCGAGAGCTGCCGACGAGAAGTCTGTGATCGAGGGTCGTGGGCCCGGTCAAAGTCAACCATTTGACCAAAATTACCAAAATACCCCTAAACTTAAAACGCCCCGTTTGAGCTCGTTTCAACTCCGATTGAGCTCATTCTTTTTTCGTTGTGACCCAAATTTCATCCTCTATAATATCAAAAAGTACACCATGTCCTTGGCTCAGTTAAATCTCCGTTTCATAATCAACACTTAATGCCAAATAATTTCCAAATTCTCTTACATATTAGGTAGATTATAAAAAATAGTCGTCTTTAATAATCCCCATCTCATATGTAACGCAACATTATATTCTAAGCTCCGTTGAATAATTTTAGTCCATTTTTATAATCTCCGTTTAATAATCTACACTGAATACCAAATAATTTATTATACCATCTAAAATAATAGCTAGATAATTTTGGTTTATCCCCTTTAATAATCCTAATTTCTTAATTAGGTGTTGTCAAAATATCCTAATCCCCGCTATATATTCTTTGAAATTTCTATACTATCCGTTTAATAATCAACACTTACTGCCAAATAATTTCCTAATCCATCTGTAATAATCCTCATATTCATCTGCTGTAAATAATCCACCAAAAAAAGTACTACAACATAAACTAAATGGTTGTGAGACTTACAATTTCGTTTCAATTTAATAGTCCCCGTTTTTCCTTTTTTTTTTTTGGTAATTTATTAATCCACGTTTTATCTAGCTCAACTAATGTGAATAACTAAAACACCCAGCTTTATAAGATTCACATATTGTTTTTCTAGCCAGATAGTTAAATCATATATTCGCTTGTGTTCTTTCAATCTGTATAGTAATTTATTAATTAATATGAATATTTTTTTGGTTTTTTTACAGGTCTATTGGGTAAGTGAGGATTATCAGACGAAACAGGCCTACATTAACTCGTACACTCGTTTTAGAGTACTCGGCTACATAAAGACTGTCTTAAATAAAACTGACACTGAATGTGTGGCTGACTTTGAGAACAGCTGTTTCGGCCATTTCTTGCGTTGGGCTATTGAGCCTGATAGTTGTAAGAGCTTTCTGCACGTCCTTATGTCACGTGAGGTGCGTGGGCCCCAAACCCCTGCCGATGAGGTGTGGTTCCATATAGGTGGAGACCGTCGTCTATGTCGGTTCTCAAGAAGAGAGTTCGCCCTCGTGATGGGTTTACGGTTTGGAGACTCAGATTTCAAACCGGCTGTTCTAAAGCATCCTGAGCTGTCGGATGGTGTGTTTTATCGAGTCAGCCCTGGCGGGGATAGGATTACTGTGGCGGCTCTTCTGAGGAGATTTAGGGTGGAGGAGTTCGTATCTCGTCGGGCTGACACGATGAAGATTGCTAAGATCATCCTCCTATACAGCATTTTACTCGGAGTCGACCCAGCGACCACTTCAGTTGACCCGTGGGTTTGGGACTTGGTGGAGGACGAGGAGCGATGGGATACCTTTCCATGGGGTAAGATTTCTCATCTTCACCTTCTTAACAAAATCAGACAGCTACCTTCGCCACTACCGGACCCAACTGCGAGCAGGCCCCCGGCCTACCACTTTTACGGATTCTCTTTGGCAGTAATGGTTAGTATTAGTTGTAAATTTTTTTGGTTCCAAATTTTGATATCAAAATGTAATGTACTTACAAATGTGAATTATTGTTATAACTTTGTAGGTATGGGCTTTCGAGGCGATTTCATACACTGAAGTGTACGCTGGAAAACGTCTTTCGAAGTCTCACAAGGTGTTGCCGAAACTTTTGAGGTGGTCGACGAAACTTCAACTGGACGACGTCTCGAGGGAGTTAGATCAGGAGGTATGTTGATTTCGATCTTAGCTTACACACATATGCTTAATTATCTTTCTTTCCACGTACTTACTGCTATTTCTAATTCGTTTTATTGTAACTACCACTACTGCAGGGTCTTGTGTGTTACGAGACTCTTAGGGTCGAGAGTCGAGAGACTCGACAGATATACATGAAGTACATTGACGATAATCTCACAGAGGGGGTTCAGCTTCCGACACAAACCCGTCGAGATCGACCAAGGCTGTCGTCCCGGGTGGCTGGGGAGAGTTCTCGGCGGCCGGCTCAACGTGACTTACCGGCCACGGAGTAGGGTACCGATGGTGTGACCGAGCATCAGACCGAGGAGGACTATTAGGGTAGAGCATGCCACTACGTGGAGGTCCCTATATTAGATATGCATGACAATCCGATCCAGCGTGATGGTTGGCTGCCCACCTCCAATACCGATGGTTATCAGAATGAGGGTTATCCAGCATATCAGACACAACATCGCGACACATTCTATGACCATCAGTCGTCGGTGCATACTCCACATGCATCTCCTACGGCCGACCAGCCAGGTTCGTCATATCCAGGGCAGTTTGATCCATCCGGTGTTGGACAAATGTTTGATGAGCTGAAGAACATGTTCAATACTGGCTTTGAAGCACTGAACACAAGCATGATGAGTATGAGAGACTACGTTGGGGATCAGTTCTCTGAGATGCGGGCCTATGTCGATGACAGTTTCAGACACCTGGATGAGAGCCGACGCGAGGACATAGAACGATTGGAGTTGGAGATCCCGAACATGATTCAGTCAGGGATTGCGGACTACTACCAGCAGGTGCCCTCGTATCACGAGTAGTTTTATCCACCGGGTGAGCCAGATTATCGCGGCCGGGGACCCAAATTTTATGAGTCCACCTACTTTCGATCGGATCCACCTTTTCAGCAGGATCTGGGTGCACATGAGGATGCTGTCCCGGACTGCACTCCTGTTGCCCTCCCGATACTGGTGGATCTCATAGAGTTATATCAACTGTACAGTTTGATTTGGGGACCTCTACAGCTGGTGGTGCCTTGGTACCCTACACACCGGCCGACATAGTAGGAGGATCCGAATATGAGAGCTCATCGTCAAATATCCCTCAGACGAGTACCGACATCCGAAATGTGAGATTGAGAGTCCCGAGCAAGTATGTCCGTAGCCCGTTCATACGGGATGAAAGACGACCCAGATTGCTCGCAAAAGAGGAGGAGTTTGACGGATACATGGCATCCGGTTCTAATGCCGAACAGTGAGTCCCCTCTCTCGTCAACATATAAATGAAATTTTTAGTGACTTTATTGTGTTAATCAAATTTTCTGTACCATTTCAGGCTTAACGTGGGTACCGGCTACACAGTAGGACCTGAACTTTTCAGTGCATTCGTGGCCCCGGGTGTGGACGTCAACTATCAGGTATGTATTCTTATTACAAACTCTTTATTCGTAAATGTAGATATGCTTACTATTTGAATATGAGCAAACGGTGTGAGAGTACTGACGCTTGGTCTTGTGCTATAGCCGATTGATGCATACCTCGACATTCTTCAAACAAATGCAAAGTTCGTCGGCGTTAGACGCGATCGTGCTTTAGCTGGCAAACTTCTCATAGTGGACACACATTTTTTTGTAATGCTCTTTCACTCAGTTTTGTAATTATTTATTATCCATTGACATAATACTAACAATTAAATGCAATGACTTCTTTAGGAAAAATGCAAGGCTGTTTTTGAGGAGGCGCATGCTGGTGAGCCAGAACACAAATAAAACGTAACGTCTGTCAAGAGGGAGAACTTTCCAGCTGCATCTTTGGAGGTGTTGATGCCCTACGTCAGAGGTACACATCCTAGATGGGGGCGCATTAGACTTTGGTGGAGGGACGTCGACAGTGTAAGTGTAATTTATATCAAGCACATTATATTTCACCGATTTTGAACATAACCTACGTTGAATCGCGATCAGTTCAGATACGTTTATATGTCATTAAATTGCTGCAGATACTGACGGTGATTAACATCAACCAACATTGGGTCGCGTGTGAGATTCAACTGAGCCAAGGACGTGTTGTACTCTATGATAGCATGTTGCACACTTACAACAAGAGCAAGAAAAGAACCCGCTTGGTGCAGACACTGCCTCTCCGTCGTGTTCTCCCCCCCTTCTCAAGTACGCGTCCTTCAACAACAAACGACGAGAGGAGAACTATGAAGCTTTCCCAATCCCACCTGAGTATCAACTGGTCGTAGGAGATGAGACACGTTGTTATGTACAGAACGACAACAGTTCGTGCGCTATATTTGCATTGATGTCCATCGAGGGTTGTCTGACTCGCACGTGGCCTAGACCCTATTTAGTCAATGGTGTAGACAGGATTAGGTGTTGGATGGGTCTCGACATCTACAGATGGAACACTGATGGAGACACAGTGGCGCTCGATTTCTTTGATGGTTAGTGCATCACCGATGACAATAGATATTGTGGTCCGACAATCCATCTATTGAATGATACACTTCTCGTCTTTAGTTTCATTTATTTTGTAATTGTGGATCCTGAACAACATTTTACTGATTTCTCATTCTAACATCTGATTGAAATTATCTATAAGTGTTGGCACACACATTTTAGGGTATCAAAAAGTATTATATGAAAATCTGCATATCTTCATATATCGTGACAAATGTGAATTGAAAACCAAATTCAAATTACATGATAATCCCGAAGCAAACCGACACTTAATTATACCCTGTTGTAAAAGCCTAACAAGCTATCCATCTGGTGAAGGATTGATTCGATAGAGAGGACACTTCCTTTTTGTATGTTCTTCAGACTGACACAAACTGCATTTTTTATGTCTTCTCGTCCTAACTTGCGGACGCCCTGTAGATGCATTTTCGTTACCGAATCCCTCTTCGTCTTCCTGTTCGGATATGGACACGACATTTTCTGGGCATCTGACTATATTGTGACCCAAACCACCGCAACGACCACATGGCCCTGTCCCCCTTTTCGCCCTGAAAACTCACCCGTTGATGGAATTTGCTTACCTTTGGGTCGACCAGCCTATTTTGGTTTATCAGGGGCCCGACATAGAACATCCCGAACATCGGATGACACATTCCAATCTTGTGCTTCGGGTATAGGGTTAACATCACCGGTCCACATCCCCCTCAGCAACATTGTAGTGTAGTAGGCAGACGCGTATTCAGTCACCGATTCATTTGTGAGCCTGCGATGGAAATTTTTTTTGTTGTTTAGTGGCCAACATAATGTCAAATTTAAACAGTTGATATACTTGAAAAAATATTTTATGGTCAATCAGCTACCTGATGGCGGCACATGCGTGCGAACATGGTATCAAGTCCAGCTGGAAGAGGGAACATGTACACTCATTCAAATTGAGGTCAACGGTAAAAATTCTTTGACGATCTGTGACCTTGAATTTACGGCGTCCAAGCCTATCCACATTCATATGTCGTCCAAGTCTTATATAATCGATAAGTCGATCGTGTATCACACTTGTTAGAATTTCTTCTCTATTTTGAGCAGCCGTTCTTCTTTCGTAAAGCCACTTCTCAATTATCTTTCGAGCACCTTCCAGAAATGAACAAACCGGAAGCCTCCGCACCCACAGGAGTCGAGCATTCCACGTCTCTGCAGCATTCGATGTCATGAAGTTGAACCTTCTGACCGGGCAGTGCACGGGCGACCATCTGTTGATTCCTACTACCTTCAATGAATTGAGTGCACCCTGGACCTGTAATTCATTTAGCTTGTTCATGTACCTGAAAAAATAAATTGCCAAATAAAGTCAAAAAAATAACATATACTAGTGCATGTGTATAAGGGATTCGAGTAAATCACTGATAATAAATAGGCTTTATAACGTACCTCTCGAACTCGTCACGGTCATAACAATAGACAACCCTCTTGAAAATTCCAACCAAATGTGCTCCATACCTCGCTAAATTTTGTTGAAGATGGTAGCAACACAGTCCTTGGGTTGCCTCTGGGTATGCACCTTTTATGGCATTTTCAATGCTACGATGTTGATCGGACACAATGAGTAGCTGCTCTGGGCATCCAAAAGCTGCACGGACATTTTCCAAAAACCATGTCCAAGATGCATCGTTCTCAACGTTTCCCACGCCAATCGCGAGCGGAAATATTTGATCGTTTACATCCAAAGTAACAACAACAAATCCAATTCCCTTATACAAACCTTTCAAGTGACACCCATCCACCACAATTACCGGCCGTGAATATCTTACAAATCCCATAATTGAGACGGCCAATGCGTAAAACACGTATTTGAATTTTCCGTTCGAGTCGATTTCCAAGGCTGTGTAAGTACTAGGATTCGTCTCCTTCAAAACATGCAAGTAAGATGGAAGATTCCAAAATGACTTCTTCGGATCACCGTACGCGAGGAACATTGCATGATGTTTTGCCTTTAGCGCGGACTTATAACTTACCGTCAAACCATGTCGCCATTACATTTCGTCAATGATCCCCCTGGGTCCGATAGTCGATCTCTCCCTCCGAAGTGTGTCCGCGTAGTACTCACCGATCAAAATAGAAAAAAGTCGTCGTGGAGCACTACGGTTCAGATACGACGTGCAAGTATGTTGCAAGACACTCTTTGAGATTTTCCAAATGTCATATTTCTCGGTTGCATGGAGGGTGAAAGGACAGTCTTCTTGCCTACAACTCACAAACCATCTGTGTCTATCAGAATGGGTCACGCGATACTCTACCTGATTTTCCAGATGATGTTGGCCTACAGCTGTCTGCACTTCCTTTTTACTGAGGAAGGTGTTCCCTTTTTGTAAAACGTGTGTAACTTGCTCACCCCCCTCGAACTCCCCTTCATTGGGTAACTCGATTTCCCACATATCGGGGATAGACCATTGCGGTCTTAATATGTACGTATAAAATTGCTCATGCTCTTCTCGCTGTTCAACATTCAAAGCATTCTCTTGATCAGTATTTAATTCAAAATCGTCAACTGCATTGTCCGAACCTACATACAGGTAGACATGATTCAGAAATAATACAACCGATGAATTCAATACAATCAAAATAAAATGAACTAATCAAGAGTGCAGGATTACCACTTGGATCATTATCTTCATGATCTGGTGTTGGATCACGCCCCATTTCATCAAATGCTCCACGTAATTGCACACCTTCTTGTCCGACCCGTGTAGGGGTGCTGTTTAAAACGAGTCTGCCACCGAAATCATTTCGATCATGTTCCGATGGTGAAGGGTCCTACTGCATCCCCGAAGAACTCCCAAATCGACTACTGTCATTTTCATTGGGTATTCCCCATCTGGCCTGAAATCCATCGTCGGATTGGAGTCCGAGGGAAACAGAACCAAAATAGGGATTTCTTTGGTCGGTGTACACATAAGACTGCGGATCCGTATAGCTAGAAGAAAACGGAACACTAATTTCACCACACCGGTGACTTTGGTCATCCGTCGTGATGGTGTCTTCTAGATGATCGTGGCAAGACGATCCCTCTGCATGTGGTGTATTTTCAGGTTCTGGAGACACGACAATATCGGATTGTCCAACGTCTAACCTCGTCAGGGTAACAAAAACAACAAGAGCCTCACCGATCACTGACAATTCATTGCAAAACGGTTGTATTCTTTATTTTTATCTTCTTCACCCTCCCGTCAGTTTCAATTAGTGAGTGAATCACATATCCCCACTGCGTCATGTCGGTACAGATAACTTCATGAATGAAGGACATTAAATCATATAGGGTTCTTTCACGAAGGTGAATGACCTCTTCAAAACCGTTGGTGTATTCTAAACCTTCCCAGTAGCCTCCATACCATACAATAACTTCAATTGCCATTTTTTTTATGGACACTGAAATTTTTTTTTTTTACAGGATTGTCAGTACCATAAAACACATAATAAATAACAACTAAACTAAAAAAAACAACTAAATATTTCAATGTTTCAACGAGATATTATAACAATTGAGAAACAAACAATAGGTCCATAATAATTTTCTTATCAACAAACTAAATAATTAATAGTGGATTTTGCTGTCCAAACACAATAAATGACCGTTTAAATAAAATTAGATCTACAATCAAATGTCGGTTCTCAATAAATTAAAAAAATTAATTATTAACATTAGTAATAAATTATTAAAGGGGGATTACTAAAATTAATAAATTACTTCGAAATCAGACGCGAGATTCCATAGACCTAAAGATCAGTTCAGAAATGAGATTGAAAATTCAGTCTAGAATGCTAAGATGATAGAGGATGAAATTTGGGTGACAACGAAAAAAGAATGAGCTCAATCGGAGTTGAAACGAGCTCAAACGGGGCGTTTTAAGTTTAGGGGTATTTTGGTAATTTTGGTCAAAGGGTTGACTTTGACCGGGCCCACGACCCTTGGTCATAGACTTCTCGTCGGCAGCTCTCGATGATGACGTCCGACGGAAAAAAAAAAATGGACATCCGATCGAAAACACGACGGGGCGCACGCGTGCAAGCGCGCACCCGGCGTCGGGTGAAAATCTCGGCGGCCTCGGCAGTTTCTCGGCATCTGCCGAGTTTTCTCGGCAGCTCGGCGGGTGCTCCTCGGCAGCTGCCGAGTTTTCTCGGCGCTTGGCGTTAAACGTGAATATTTCTACTTTTATTCACGTTTAACCCTATAAATTATAGGGTTAAACGTGAATAAATTGTAAAATCACGTTTAACACTGTAAAATTCGGATTTTATATTGTTAAACGTGAATTTACAATTTATTCACGTTTAACCCTATAATTTATTCACGTTTAACCCTATAATTTATAGGGTTAAACGTGAATAAATTGTAAATTCACGTTTAACAATATAAAATCTGAATTTTACAGTGTTAAACGTGATTTTACAATTTATTCACGTTTAACCCTATAATTTATAGGGTTAAACGTGAATAAAAGTAGAAATATTCATGTTTAACACTATAAAATATATTTTGACTTTTAATCACGTTTAACACTATAATTATAGGGTTAAACGTGATAAATCCCCATAATCACGTTTAACACTATAAAAATTGAAACCCTAAACGTCGATTATGCCCGTTTTAACCGGTTCAAAAATGAATTCAAACAAATTAACCCTATCAAATGCAAGATTATACCCTAATTCAACATTCCAAACATGAATTCAAGCATATATTAAAACAAATTAAACCTAATCCGTACATAAATTAAGGTTCAACGATATTGAACATACCTTTCTGATTTCAATGATATTTCTTCCAATCTTCCAAGAGCCAAAACGTCGAATTTTTTTTACAGATAATTTGTTCTTCAGAATGTTGTATGATAATTTCTTACGGAAATTATCAACATATATAGATGGAGAAAACACAGGAAAATTGCATGTGAATTCACAGTATAAAGTGAATTCACAGTAAATAATGAGAAGAAAAAAACAAAAAAAATTGGTGTAATAGTGACTCGTAGTTGCAAAATAAAATTAAAACACGTGCATATACAAATGCAATGAACCCAACAATAAAAAATGAGAACAAAAAAAAACAAAAAATTAGGTTGAATAGTTGCATGCCAAATTAATACTTGCATGGGCAAAATAATAGGTGCAACCCTAGCACTACACGTGTCCTTCTAATTGAATTCTTGCATGGCCAAATTAATTCTTGCATTGCCAAATTCAAAGTTGCAACCCTAGCACTACACGTGTAATTCTACTTCACAAAAAAAAAAATTATATTAATTGTCATTTCATCATAGTTGACTTTGACAAAAATTGTGGTAGAAAGTGACATACTATTATATTTTGTGGTATAAATTTCAACACTATTATATATCATGGTAAAAAATATAAATGATTCTATTTTTCATGGTAAATTGAATACTTTCCTCTATAAAAAAGCTGCGTATTTTTCATTGACTACTGGAAAGTGATCTCCAACGCATAAATGCAGAACATCGATTTAAAGAAAAAAGTGATCAAAGCCAAATGAATAATTTCATTATTTTATAAGAATGTCATCCATTTAACTTGACAATTTCACAAAATTAATTTATTTTGATAACCAAATTTTGCTCCTTAAATATATAATTAATGTATAATTATAATTATAATAGTTAATGTATTTTGGTAAAAACTTGCATTCCTAAACTTCATAGTTATTCCCTACTTTTGTTTGAGCTAAAAAAGGATATAAAAATCTTTTTACAATATTATATTGATATTAAATGTAATTGATCAGGATCAAATTGATCATTTAGCACTACTCTTTTACATTTATGATAAAATGGGCGGGCTTCAATATGTATATCCATTTTAATACTTGTTTTTATATATTTGATAAAATAAAATAGAATTTGATTGTTTTATGGACAATAGTCCTTAATTCAGACACATTTCAACAATTTATTTTCATTTTGCTAAATAAACACTTTACTTTCTTCAATATTCAAATGCTGAAAAAAAAAAGAGATCATTTAATATCAATGTGAGTATAATATGAGTATTATTTTATTGTAACATTTGTATTCCATATTTGGAAACTATTAATTTTACATTTTACTCTATATAATTTAAATATTGAGATTTCGTCTTAACTAATTTCAGGTGAACATCTACCCTCTTATATATTCATTGGATGTATTTGGGGAAAATTTATTGATGATTGATGCTCGAATGCATAAATAGTATGTATTATATACATTTAACAGATCTAATAACAACAATCTAATTAAATTTTGTCTTTTTAAATTTTTTTATTTTATAATTTCCTTGTAAAATAAAATAATGAAGAAAATGCTACCCAATAGACCAGCTCACATGTACAACGTGTCACCCTATAAAGCACTTTTAATAAGCGCTTTTCACTATATAATAAAATATAAATTGCCCGGTATTCTACACACAGCACATATTTACTTATCTTTTCTAGGGTTTTTTTCGATAAGCTCTCTTTCTCAACAAATGCGTACATCTCTCACTCTGCTGCTTTGCGTTCTTCAATCTTGAATTAGTTTTTCTGCCTCCATAGGTAAAGCTCTCTCTTTTGTCTCAATTTATGCACTTATTTGTGTCGATGTGCATCTTTGTTGGTTTTACGCATATCAACGAGCGTCGTTCGGGTTCATTGATTAGAATTTAGAACCATTTTTCGCTCAATTGTTAACAATTGGATTCATGAGTATTAAGAAATTGAATCCTTTTGTTTTCTGTATGAGGTTGGATGTAATTAACTTTTTTCATGGGATAATTAATCATAACCCAGAAAGCTAATTGAAGTGGTTCGAGTTTATTTTACTCAGGCATGAATATATAATTAGGGTTTATTGGGTATTAGATTTGTTGAGATATGGCCAATGATTTTTTATGTTTCTTCTTTTTTCGCTCAAAACTAAATTTTTTGTTTTCAGACGATTGAGATCTAAATAATGGTTGTATTTTGGCGTTTGTCGCTCCCTTGGTAATTCAGCAATAATATATTTTTTTTTTTTGGTGATTTCTTGGGCATTTGGAAATATTTCTTTTGTGCTTCTGCTTCTCGGTTTTTATTTCCTTTCTGTCTTGCATATATGTGTGTTTCTTTCACCTATTCTTCATTTGTTTATTAGCTATCGAAATTATAATAGTAATTTGAATTCATGTTTGCACTTCCTCAGACCCACATTTGAGTTGTATATGACCTTTCTTCTGGGCCTTTTTTCTTGAAATCATCATTTACGGCTTGTTTTCTTTGTTTTTTATTTTTAATATCATTTTCATGATTGTTTTCCAATAGTTAGGCAAGATGTGCTATTTTTATGTAATTCAAAGTTTTGTCCCCTAAATTTTTTGATTCTACTTTCATATTGATGCATGTTGTCTTTAGTAGTCATTTGTACGTCAGTTTCTTCATCTTAGGAAATCTAATTTTTCTTCTTTACTCGATGCCTTTATTATTACGATTTGGGCATTTTCTACCCTATTTCAGATAGTCAGGTGGTGCAGATGGAGCATGGTTCTAATACTCTTGACTTTCCAGTATCAGAGATGGCTATGACAATGACAGGCCAGGTGTCAAGCAATCCTGAATCACATCATATATATGTGTCAACAGATCAAAGAGGTCTAGTAGAGCCACCATCCAGTAACCCTGGGTTCAATATTTTGATGAGGCCAAACAATGGAGTGGGGCATAATGAATCTTCAGGTGGTAGTATGGGTTCAAGTGCAGTCTGGATGTCAGATCAGGTAGGTTGTGAACATGCAAGTTTGCCCAACAGTATGGCTGGAGAGATGGCATCATTCCCAGTAAAACGGAAGGCTGAGGTGGAACCTCTGTCAAACAATTCTGCTTCTCAGCAGTTTCCTCTGTCTAACAAGCGGCCAGCACACATCAGATCTGATGCTAATTCTTTTGGATTCATGCATCCATCACCATCTCTAAAGAAAACTGCATCAGTGCAGCCCAGGTTGAGTTCTCCAACTACTCCAGCCCCATCTTTGCAAAACAAGAAAATGGTGCGGAATGACTCCATCTCTGGGAAATCTGGCTTACAGAGGGGTCAGACCGGAAAAAGACAAACCGCTCCAATTGAATCAGCATCCAGGGTTCGTCAAGAGTCATCAGAAGCTGTAAGGTCCAAAATGAAGGAGTCTCTGACTGCCGCACTGTCTTTGGCATTCCATAACCAGGACAATGCTTCAAATACAGAGAAAAGCCAGAATGATACAAATATCACTCATCAGCCCATGGATTCCCAGGCATCTAATATCTCCAATTCTACTGGTGGAGGTCAGGTTCCTGTTTCTGGTTCTGAGGGTGTATTTCGTTCAAATGAATCAACTGCACTTGACAAAACTAATGATTGTCAGGTATTTTCTGCTGGGTTACCTGCTGATGGTAACAATGTGAATGGTGGACAGTCCTTCCAGGGGTTTCAATATAGTTTGCCTGATGAAGATGTTCCATTTGGTGATAATTTCTTTGTTAAAGATGATCTGTTGCAGGGAAATGGGCTGTCCTGGGCATTTGATTTTGATGTACATATGGGGGAGGGGAAAGAAGTTCAACATGCTGAAAATTCCAAATCTGTCAACGAGGAATCTCAGGGGCACGGTGGAGATGTTGCAATTTTGACACCAGAGGACCTGGCTTCTCAAATTGAAGCTGAACTTTTTAAACTATTTGGTGATGTGAACAAAAAATACAGAGAGAAAGGTAGGTCTCTCATATTCAACCTTAAGGATCGTAACAATCCGGAATTGAGAGAAAGAGTCATGTCTGGTGAAATATCGCCTGAGAGGTTGTGCTCAATGTCAGCTGAAGAGCTTGCTTCGAAGGAGTTATCTGAGTGGCGTATGGCCAAAGCAGAGGAGTTGGCACAAATGAAAGTTTTGCCTGATACTGAAGTTGATATCAGACGTTTGGTTAGGAAAACACACAAGGGTGAGTTTCAAGTAGAAGTTGAACGTGACGATGGCATTGCTGCGGAGGTTTCGAGTGGGACTTCTGTGTGGACACGATCTCAACCTAAAAAGGACACTGAATCTCATCCTGCTTCTGAGGCAAGTCTTAAAGATAAAGAGAAAGTAGCAGCTGGTCAAGGGAGTAGTTCGGAAGGCCATGATTTTCCTGGTAGCCTGATTATTCCAACTGATGGGACTGATCTAATGCAAGGAATGATGGTGGATGAATTAAAGGATGCAGAATTTCTGCCTCCAATTGTCTCTTTGGATGAGTTTATGGAGTCCCTTAATAATGAACCTCCTTTTGAGAATTTATCAGTAGATGCAGTACCAAAGTCCCCTATTGCACATGGAGAAAGCCCGAAGCCTGTCAGCAACATTAGGGCTTCTATTCGAACTTCTGACACTCGTAAAGATACTTCCTTCAAGAAGGCTGCTGCAGTCAAAAAACATGATGATGTAACAACGAAATCTAGTGCGAGTCCTGGAAACCAGAATGTTCTTCTTAGTGATGTGCCAAAGGCCGATTACACCTGGGATGGTATCCTTCAGCTAAGTATATCATCCTCACTCACTGTTGGTGGTCTATTTCAGAGGTTAGTATGTTTTTAGTTTGGAAATACAAGTTGGTTGTCTGCTTCATCTGCTCAAACAACATACTGTTTATGTTACTGCTCTATTTGATTGATTATCTTGAGAGATGTATGTGTGTGTTTTCTTAGACCAAGCTAAGTTTCTTTCTGCTGTGTTCAATTGCTTTACCCTGTTGTTTTTGTTCATGTCAACAGCGGTGAGAAGACATCAACAAAAGAGTGGCCTCTCTCTCTTGAGATCAAGGGCAGAGTTAGACTCGACGCTTTTGAAAAATTTCTTCAAGACCTCCCCATGTCTCGAACTCGTGCAGTCATGGTATATCAAGGCCTTCTCTTTTCCCTTGTAACTAATTTTTGCCTCCTCTCTTACCGGGTGTTGGCTCATTGCCTGCAAAGATGGCAGTGTGGCCTCCCACTGCCCATGGCCAATGCCGTTAATCTTTTTCTAGTATTAGTGTGGTTGTATAATTGCAGTGCCAACGAAAAATATACCAAAAGGTTATTTTGCCCATGTGAATGTTTTTCCCACAGCACATACATTCCAGATTATTCACACAAAAATTATGAAAAATGAATTGAAAAAGAAAAACAAGAATCCGACTCAAGTATTTGCTACAACAATTGCCTGATTATTAACAAGGGTCAGATTGTTGGCCTTTGTAATAATAAGTTGAGCATAGCAAAGCCCTTTGAGAGACTGTTAATAGGTGGTTCTGTTCTTTGTTGTTGAGGCATCTATTTTATCACTTGTAGATTATAATGAGGAGTTGCATATCATATATTAATGCTATCATACAAATCTAGTTGCATCTATCAGTTGTAGTATTTTGGAAGCGTGCTGTATTATTCTGTTGATTTGGGCAAGTATTGGTGTGGTTGATCTGATGTTTACTTTGACTTTGGGCTTTTACCATTACAAAATGTGGTGATTTGATTTTTCTCAACGTTGTTTAAGTTACTTTTATAGAACAACAAATGTAATAAATGGCAAAGCAATTGTACTGTTAAAAGTGATGTTACTTGCAACTAATTACTAGTGGTGATCGCAATAATTCAGCATATTTATTTAGCTGAGTTGCCAACTGAAATCCATTCATTCCCAATTACTGCCAGTGATTTTACAATAAAAATGCGACAATAAACAGCCTTATAATGTGTTAATGTTATGTTGGCCAACTGCCTTGTGCTTATTTATTAACCCAACATTGCTTTCTTATTTGCAGGTTCTTCACTTTGTTTTGAAGGACAACTCATCAGGCGAGCAACGTTCTAATCTTTCTGAGGTAACTCTCTCTCTTTTCTTCATTAATTCTGCCAATTTCATCGTTTGAATTTAGCCACCTTATAATCATCTCTTTATGCAGGCTATCGATTCGTATACCAGTGACGAGAGGTTGGGATATGCAGAGCCACTCCCTGGTGTAGAACTATACCTGTGCCCCCCAACTTCGAAGATGGTGGATATGTTGAACAAGTTTATGCCCAAAGAACGGAATAATCACATTGAAAATGGACTAATTGGTGTAGTTGTATGGAGAAGAGCTCATATAAGCAACACTATATCACCTAATTCATCTTCACACCACAAACACAGCTCGAGAAAGCAACCTTTTGGTGCCCCCAAGAGGGTCCAAGATTCATGTAATGTTAATGCTAATACCCCTACTAGAACTCCACAGTCCCCTCACCCCTCAACTAAATCCGAACCAGATGATGAAGGTGATGATGATATCCCACCTGGGTTTGGCCCAGCTTCTGCTAAAGACGACGATGATTTACCCGAGTTCAATTTTTCCGGTAGCTTAAACCTGCCGCCTGTTTCCAGGATTTCACCCCAGAACTTGCCTAATCCTGTGAAAAAGACTAAACGCCCTGTAGATGAAGTGCGTGAGCTTATAAAAAAATATGGGCAAAGTGATAACACTAGTGCTAGTGTGAGCCTAGTAGATAATAGGACTCTTGGTATTGAACCTTGGAACGATGATGATGATGATGATGATATCCCGGAATGGCAGCCCCATGCCCCGCCACCTCAGCTCTGGCCACCATATCCGGTGGCTCATGGCCATCAGTTACCTGTGCCCTTGCTCCCTATTAATCAACAAATGGTGAGCCAGCAGGCACCGCCTGGTGGTGTGCGGCTGCAGCCACCGGCTCACTTACATGGTCCCAGATGGAGGCACTACTAGTTAGTCTAGGCTAACAAAAAGTCTTGTTGTAAATAAATTTTGATCCTTGTAGCATCGACTCTTTACGTTTCTTGTTTTAAGTCTCATCTAGTGCTAGCTAGCGTTGACAGTTAAGCTGTTTCTTCTTTCTCTCTTGTTTAAATTTCTTTTGTCGTTTTCATTAATTTTCTTTGTTGAATCTCCAAAAGTTAATTTCTCTGGGACAATGTCTTGACGCTGTGGGGGGTTTTGTAGGCCACCAAAAGAAATAATAATGGATTAAATGTATTTTATAGAAGGAAATTTTTTTTATGTAATTTACCTAATAAAATAGCAATGTAAAATAGAATTATTATCTGTCCTTGTAGGTAAATCTGACGAAAATTTTAAATATATGCGTGTGAAAATAGATAGTGAATATTTTATCAGACATAACATTGGAAAAATAACCTCGAAATAGTGGGCTGCTCCCAGTACAGTAAAAGCGAGCCCCCAAATTTGAAGACGATCATTTGGCACACTATCAACATTTTCACATAATGTTTATTTGTTTGTGAAAGTGCAGAAAAACCTAACTTTCTTACATTCTTGATGTAGCAACTGGCATAGGTTGGTTGTTCAAAATGAGAAATATTAGGTTGTGTTCCACCAACTATGTCCTTAATCCTCAATTACCTTCTTTACAAAGTTATTTAAGCAAGTTCTAATCGATTTCGAGGTAAACAATTCAGTGTAAACGGGCTGTAAAAATGCTAACTTAACATAATCCCCCATCAGGTTTAAGGCTATATAGGTGACTATCGCGTTCACACGTTTAAATCTAAAATTTAAAATCAAAATGCCTGCACAAATACGATGCACAAAGTCAAAAACAAGATGTGGTGCAATGATCCTGGCGTAATTAACAAAATGTAATGATTACAGAAAAGAGTTGTAGCACTCCAAATGTTGAATCATTTGTCTGAGCAATGAGAATCTTTACACAAGTCTGAATTGGCCATCTTAATCAGAAAATTTTCTCAGTTTTATTCACACTGCATAATGGTCCACGGTTTTGACATTCTATCAAGAATCGAAATCTTTACTAGAGCTAGTAGAAGTCTTACCATTTGTTGATGAGAGCACTGTAGGATTCATTCCCCCTAAGATGTGTTTGTCAAAGTCTCCAACTTGATAAGGTTGGAAAGCGATTTTCGTTTTGCTACAAATATGAGTCTCAGATGAGCATTTCTTGCACATAAACTTGCTCTCTTCCCTTCTATTACGTGTCCTCCAACTGCTATTCGCTATGATGACTCGTCTCCAAATTTCCTTTAATCTCTTGTTAGCAACCTTTCTCCTCTTGGGGTGTGTCGGAAATGCTGCTTCATGCAAGGACTGTTTCATCCAATCCAGGGCTGCTCATTACCCGAATTCTGATGAGAATGGAACAGAAAGTGAGTTATCATCAACTGTATAATCGAATCCTTGCATGCATATAGACAGAAAAAAATATCAGCTTAAATGATATCTATGAATGCATACTAATGATTTTATTATGCATTTCAACAAAAACAAATGCAGCTGGACGTTGTGGCTATGGTACGTTTGGAGCAACAATCAACGGTGGAGATGTATCTGCTGCATCAGATCTCTATCAAGATGGAGTAGGATGTGGTGCTTGCTACCAGGTAATTAAACATCATAAAAAGGAGAGATAGACATGGCAATGGTGATCTTATCCTGAAATGTTTCTTTCTTTCTCAGGTGAGGTGTACTAACAGCAACTACTGTTCAGACAAAGGAGTAACTATAGTCATAACTGACCATGGTTCCAGCCATAGCACCGACTTCATAATGAGTAGGCGAGCTTTTGGTCGAATGGCTCAGAATACGGATGCAGCTGCATCTATTTTAGCATTTGGCATAGTAGATATTGAATATAGGCGGTAAGGCTATGAAGCTTCATGAATATACGTCTCTTGTCCACATATACTGTGTAAGAAGCACTTTGAATTACCAAGCAATCATTTCCAATGAATCAGTTTTGTAAATCATATTCTCCTGTTCTTTAAGCAACATATATTTCACCAAAATAGAACATATGCAAGCATGTTTTATACATCTTACTCTCTATATGCACAAATCAGAAGATGATGATACAAGCTTATTCATATACACATACAGGGTTTCATGCAGCTATCCAAACAAAAATATTACTATTAAGATAGATGAAAACAGCAACAACCCTCATTATCTGGCCTTTGTGATTTGGTATCAACAAGGGAGGAACGACATAACTGCTGTGCAACTATGTGAGGTATCTTTTGGAATCTTTGGCTATGCACTGGAAAGATCTCAGATTGTATACGATATTATCGAAACACTGAATATTCTAGGCAAAAAATAACCTTGGTGTTTCAATATACAGACACAAAATTATGTATGCAAACTACTAGACCGGGCTTATGGATCAGTATGGACGACTACTTCACCGCCTAGTGGACCACTTTCTGTGAGGATGCTATTAAGCGATGAAAATGGAGATGAGACATGGATGATTCCAATCAATGACATACCTGAGAACTGGAAACCTGGAGACACATATGACTTTGGAGTACAAGTGATGGCCTGATGCAGGAAAAATAAACCACTATCTAATTCTTTGTGTTTGTTAAGCTTCCTAGCTGCTCATCTACGTATAATTCCTTTTCGTTGTTTCAATTGATTTTATTGTGTTTTCCAGAGATATGAGTCAATAATAAGTAGTTAATGCATCTATGTAATTTAATAAGTTTACAAATGAGTAAATACAGTACAAGGAGATGATGCCTTGGGAAAAACCACGTACCCATACAATCAGATGTTCTAAACTAATTATGTTCCTCCCCTCCACCAGATATTTACTGTCCACTCGTCAGTAGTTTTCACAACTTTCTTGCCACCCGTAACAGCACAGGTAAACTTATAATAGTCACATTGGTATAATAGTTTCACATACAAGGGACACTAACAATCATGACTTGAATGGGGCTTTCAAACAAGCAGATCAACATCACTCGTTACATTCTTCACACATCAGCCTATTCAAGATTATTCTGTATCAGATTACAAGAGCAGGATATCTGGTTCACAGAAAGAGAGACAACTGATGTGCTGCAGAGTAGCATGGTATTCATATAAGACAATAGTTATTAGCACCCTTAAATCAAATCAAATCAGGCCATACAGATACAAGTGAATTCCAAAGATACAGTTTAAAAATGAAATTTACACAACTTGGATGATAAAAAGCCTACATGCTAAAAAGGCAGAGTAGTTTTTTTATAGCTTGTGAACAAATCGGAGCTATCATCTATATGTGGAATGTAACTCACTGATCAATGCAATCATAGAATACCACAGTAATGACACTTCATATTATTACTCCAAAAAATTGAGCAATAGAACCCTTCTTCATAATGACCCACCCAAGCTTTTTGAAAGGCTCCAACACAAGCATGAAGAGAAATGGAAACAAACTTGGCAATTGAACACATCCCAAAGTAACTATAAGGGCATAATTTAGCCATTCAAGATGGGTGATTAGCAAGCAATTATGCTAATCACCCATAATAATATGTTGAATAAAGCAAATTTTATTCCTCCTAATTTTTTTCTTTTTTTTTTTCCTATAAGGAAAAGGACGGTGTCAGCATCTAGGACATATATATTTTAGTAAAACATGAACAAAAGTAGCAACAAGCCTTGATCAGATCCGTAAGAAGAAAAGCAAGCACATGAGCTGCAGCGTGTGTTGTGGCTTAACGTAAAACATTAGAAAATGGGATGGAACAAAACAAAAAATAGAGTTACTAGAATGACTCACTCTGATAAGTCAGACAAGATGTAGAAGGAAAAAATTGTAGGAATTTTTCATGGCCAAATTCCCAGTGCATTATTAGTTTATGCAACCATGCTATCTCCCATGCGACGAGAAATTCTAGAAAAAGACAAGGAACAATATTATAATCACATTTTAGGGGCTAATGACAAGCAATGGATATTAAGTGGATTCTTAAAAAGATAAATGCCCAAGTAATAATGTGGTACATGAAGAGGATTGTTTTGCACAACATTTCAATTAGAGACAACAATAACCATAGAATAATGCCAAAAAGGAAAGATAGGGGATTATGGAAACAGTAATGGAGGCTTCATTGACGGAGAGATTATTTAATGTCAACAGAAACCTATAATACAGGAGCAAAGAGCAAATTTAAGCTTCCAAAAGAATACAAAAGGAGGAACCTTGTTGGATCAGATAAAAGATGGATCATTGATAATATAATTATTTTTTGGACATATGATGGATATACATGTATGGTGTATTCCCTGGGACAAAACAGGGGTTATCAACAGTGACACTCAAATTTGTTTATATTTTGTGCAGAGTTTATCTAAATGAGATTGACACTCGAATGATTATAATTCTAATGATTAAATACCAGAAAAATGAAAGCTTTGAACTACTAAAGTAATTACAGCTCTGAACTACAAAGGTTGATTAAACAGATAAATTTATCTTATCAACAAATTCAAGTTAAAAGCAACATGACAGTTCTGACCTATATAAATGAAATCCTATATACAGCCTTGAAAAGCAAGAACTACATCTTGAGATCATATTTTCCTTGCCCACAAACTCAACTGCTCACATATCACAAAAAACAGCTACTTCAACTTCAGCTTTCACATGAAAAATAAATGATTGATCATTGACTTTTACACCCAAGTGGAAATTCTCAAGTTTCAACTTAATCAAGCTCATGATCATTCACAACATAGGTCTCTGGGACAAGGAGATATGATATCCTTAGTTAAAATACAGTTAGCCTTCTAGAATTCAATTATTATGGAAACTGAAGAAAAGTGCACATCTTATCTTAAAAAAAAAAAAAAAAAAAAACTCACCATAATGAAAAAGCTATAGATATTTGTTTTAATCGATTAGGACTTCTCTAAAAGGTTTAAAAATTATAATCTCTTCAGGACTACAGATATCCCAATTACTGGTTTCATATAGAGCACAGATAAAATCACTCTTTACATTTTGTCAAGATATTCATTACCTATGAGATGACGATATCTTCAGCCAAAACACATTCTCAACGAGAGTGTCTGAAGGTTCCACGATGAATGCTATCAGACTCTTCTTCATCGGAATTCTCGAATCTCTATTAGTGTCTCCCATTCTCAGATTAGTTACTATGCTGGACAAGCTCTACCATTGTACAGCTCTAGGAAAACCCTTTATTCAATCATGTTACCATACATGATAAACTCTATCATTTGTACAGCTCTAGGGAAACCCTTCATCCAACCATTTAACTTCGCTCGTCTCAACAGCTCAAAAGAACCTTCATTGGGTTCACAACCATCCATGGCCATGTCTTTAAACAATGAGATAATTTCCCAAAACATTCCTCTTATGAACATTGCTTTCATTATTGTGTTGTAAATAAAAATATTAGGAGGAATTCCATTCTCCCGCAATTGGTCTCGCAGGTGAAGGGCAAGTGAGATCTTGCCTCCTTTACAAATGCTATAAATGAAGCAATCATAGGTACGGACATCTGGCCTCAATTTATGACTACACATACTCCTTGAAAGATCATATACCAACATATCATTGCCTTCCCGTATGGAAGCATGCATTAGTATATTATATGTAGTCGTATTGGGTGAAACTCCAATTTCAATGAAATTGGAGAATGTTTCCTTTGCCTTTTCAAAACGTCCATTTTTGCAGAGTCCAATAAGAAGGGTGTTAAATGTGATTGTGTTAGGCTGAGGACCTTCAACCACCATGGAGTCCACAAGCTTTAAGCAGTCTTCAATTTTCCCAATTGCACAATAATACTGAATCAGACATGTTGAGCTCACAACATCAGGTTCTATTCGTTCAAAATCCATCCGCCACAAAATTCGCTTAATCATGGATAAATTTCCCAATTTACATGCAGCAGACAGAATTGTATTGAAGGAAATCAAATCAGGCCCATCGCCAGGCCATTTGATACGGTCAAATAATACTAGAACTTCATCCATGTTTTCCCGTTTGCACAATCCTTTCAGAATTGTATTGTATGATATATTTGTAGGTCTAAAACCCTTCTCCATCATACTCTCCATCATATATTTTATGGACATAGCTTTACGCGAATCACCATCACAGCACAGGGAATGCAAAAATATATTACACATCACATCATCCAGAGAGCAGCCCCTTGATATCATGTCGAGAAACAACTTATTGGCAAACTCCAGCCTGCCCCTTTTCAACATGCCTCCCACCAATGCAGCATGAGTATACATGTCAGGTAAGAAGCCCTTTTGGTCGATAACTTGAAAAAGGTCACAAATTTCAACTATCCTACCTTGATGGCAAAGTTCACGGAGAACTATATTGTACACAACTAAGTCAGTATCACATCCTTTCTCTTCCATATCTCTCAAAATGTTTAGCGCCTCATCAACTTTCCCATCATCACAGAGAAACTTAATAATGACTGTATAAGTTACAAGACTAGGCTTACAGCCAACACTTTCCATTATTTCTAAACATCGAAAAGCTTCATTCCATAGCCTATCCTTGCTAAAGCCATAAACCAAAGCAGTATAAGAGTAGACAGAACACACAAACCCCTTTTTCTCTAACAAACCAAAAAAAGCCAAAGCAACATTACTCTGCTTAAACTTACATAAAGCCCAGAGAATAGGATTGTAAAGAATCCCTCCACAAAAGTATCCCTTCCCTGAAAGTGTCACAAGCAAAGAACACGCCTTTTCAACCATCCCAACTTTACAAAGACCTTGAATCAACACACTCATATCATGCTCACTTGGATTGGAATTGACACTAAACATAACCTCAAGCACCAAAACGGCATCTACTATGATTCCTATTTTCAACAGCTTCTTGAACAATTTTGACAGAATTGTGTATGAAGGAAAGAAACCACTCGCCAGCATTTCCTCTGTAATATAAATTGCATCTTTTAATCTACCAACAGAGATTGTCCCATTAATTAGTGTATGATAAGTCAACAAATTCGGACTCGGTCCGAATCTTTTCATCACACTGTAAACCTCAAACAATTCATCAAACTCCACACTCCCAGACTTAAAATAATATCTGATCATCGCATTATAGTCGTATACAGTAGGTTTCCCCGGAACATTATTCCTCATAAAATTCAGAGTTTCAAGGGCTTTGCTAATGCTACCTGAGGAGGCATGCTTCTGCATTCTCTGCTGCATCTCACTGTAATTAGCCAACTCCATCGCCACATTATCATCTGATGAAGAACCAGTATATTGAGCAGCACAGCAAGAAGTGGAAACATCCATTAAATGGGAGAAAAAGAACAACCTTTTCCTCGTATGTAAGTAATAAATGGTGCAAGAAAACATTCTTGAGAAATTCAAAAACTGAGCAAAGGCCCAATAAAGTAAACTGACAACTGATTCAAACTGCATTACATTCGCTCAACTTTTCTGAGTACATAAGGCATATGAATTTGAATTAATATAATATCTAGTTTTGAGGTTTTACAGAGAAGGGAAAACAAAATCTTGCAAACTTGATGAATTAACGGAATAACTGGAGAAAATCCTTTTCTTTTTCCCGCCACGTTGGAATGACGATGAAGATATAAACCCTAGTGAATGATTAAGCACAAAGAAAAACCCTTCTACTTATCAGAGCGTTGATACGACGCGGTATAATTATGCAAATTTAATTTTCATTTTTGCTCTCTCTTTTATTAGAAAAAGATTTGATACCATCCAATTACCGTAAAATTATTTTTATTTATTAATTAGTTGTAATATTTGTCAAATAATTTTTTGAAATAAACCATAGTCATTATTTCAACTCAACGAAATAAATAATTTTAGTAAGAGTTGGACCGGTGTGCAACTAGTGCATGGACTCGGGTCGGGTCGGGCTGAATCCGACCCGAATCCGCGCATTTTCTTCTTCTTTTTTTTATGTATTTTTTTTTGTCCTGACTTTTATGTTGTGTTAGACATACTTTATATTATATTAGTCATACTTTTATGTTATATTAGTGATACCCTTATTTCCAGATTTCATACTTTAACCCTAAACCCTAATTTCGGCACAATAAACCATAATTTGGCACAAGTTGTAGATATTTACATTTATGTAATATTACTTATACATTTATATGAGATTACTTATACATTTATATCAAGATAAACATACATTTATGTAATATATATAAGAGTACAACGAATATAATTAAAAAATATGACTAACATAACTAAAGGTATGCATAATATAACTAAAATGTACGAAAGATATTAATATGTCAGTTTAAAAAAAATGCTAAGATACAATTAGTCTTACAAAAGGTATGTTTAACATAACTAAAATGTATGTCTAACACTACTAAAGATATACTTAACATAACACTAAAGATATAACTAAAATAACTACAAAGTATGTCTAACACAACTAAAAAGTATAGTTAACATAACATAAAATGTATGTTTAACATAACTAAATGATATGCTTAACACTACTAAAAAATATGCTTAACATAATATAAAGGTCAGACACCTGAGAGCATGTTTGGGCGGATTTTGTCCGCGACCTAGAAGCGCTTGCGGGCGCGTCAGAGCGCGTGACTGGCCGGGTCAGAATTGGTGCATGGATCACAGATTCATGCACAATGTGTATATAAGTTTTTGTGTTTTAATAAAACACTTTCTAAATTATACCTTGTCAGTTAGTTGTTAATAAATAAATCAAACATTCATAATTATGATATAAACAGAATCTATTAGCAATAAAATACAATATTGAAACAATAAATATTAAGGAATATCTAGATTACATATAATCAAGTATGTCTATTATTTTAACATGAGACCCTCATGAATCCAGAATTTTAATATCTAGACTATGAATTCTGCCCCAAAAAGTTTACTGTTCTCACATGGACCCCACATCTAACCAGTAATTTCACTGAAACCCCATATTTTATATAAAATTCATAAAGATGCAGTCTTTCAGTTATCTTTCAGAAATCAGAGTGGATGAGAAAAGCAGACTCCAATGGCGACAGCTCTTCCTACAGTTAAATCCCACCATTATCCAAATTTTGCTATCTATAGGTATGAAGTACGATATTCTTCAACTCGTTTGCTTTAATTTTCTAGTGTTTTAGCTTTTGCTGCTTTGCAGGAAAGATGCTCACAGCATGTCTGTTTCAAGCCAGAAAAATTCCGAAATGCGTCGAAAATTGAGGAAAACAGTTGCGAGTTTGAGCAAATCTTCAAGGCCTATTTTGGAAAATGGAGTTTTGAGGAGGGATTTAATGTTTATGGGATTGTCTTCTTCACTCTCTCTAGTTTTCCCAACTTTAGGTAACTGTTGCTCCTTTTTTATCCCTCTAATTGAATTTGGCTATATTATGAATCCATAATTGTGCAAGTTCTTTCTGACATTGTTTGTTTATATATGATTTGGAGTTGTTGTTCATGTATGTTCTTGAGCCAGGATTAATATTCATTTGTTTGAGTTTGTAATGTGTATGAGTAGCCTGGTTCTCAGAGATGGAAATTTGAAGGAATAGATTTTCGAAACTAATTCTATTCTTTACAAAAACAAGCTTAAACTTCGCTTGCTAGATATGGTTATTGAATAGTATTTCTTGGATGTTAAATTGCTGGTGCTACAGGCTGTGGTGCGGAGGAAGAGCCGAAAATGAATTTACTAGTTGATGAAACAAATGCTTATTCATATTTGTATCCAACAGAATTGCCTTCGAATAAGTTTGTCTTCAAATGGTAAATGTTTGTTCCTACCCACTCAAGTTTTATGTTACTGATGGTAAATGTGTTCATTTTCTTTTACTGCTAATATTGTAGGAACCTCACTCTTTTCCATCTATTTGAAGGGTGGAATCTAGAAAAGCGGAGCGCTATTCATCAGCTGCACCATTGTCCCGTAAGTCATAGTATCATTTGTATCTTCAACAATGAAAGCCAGAAAAGTTGTTATTGCTGAGGATATATCGTCTCCTACCTTGATTAACTTCAGTAATATAACTGGTCATGTGGAAACTGTATTAAACTCTCTTTTTCTGAAGAAATTTTGATGCATCAACTGTAAGTTTACCCACACATTTTATTGACTGTCAAACAGCTGATGCACGCCTTCGCATTGTGTCTGAGAGAGTTGATTTCATGGATAACCTCATAATTTCAGTTTCGGTAATTTAATTTTATCTTGTTGTTTCCATTGTAGGACGATAATTCATGGATTTTCTTTTTAGACTTTTAACTATATACTCTTTTTTCAGATAGGTCCCCCCAATTCATTGTTCTTGAAATCTGAAGACAAAAGCATGTGGAGAGCGAAAGACGTTGCAGAGTCAGTTTTAGCTGACAAGTCTGCTCTGGTATTTGCTCCCTTTGCCCCCCTCTTTAAATTTAAGCTATGGTACCCTTCTGACAAGGTGGATATTGAAATCAACTCTGAACATGTTTTTATTACCTTTGAGACGCCAACACATGCTTCCTTTCTTTATAGTTCAGATTAGAATTTGCAGGAGTTCAATGGTTGTAAAATTTGTGCAAATTTTTAGGCAAACTTTTTGTGTGTAAAGTTGTACATACAGATAGACGACCTATCTAGTTTGGATGCTTGTAGATCCAACAACTTTGAGTTCTCTTCCATCTCCATACAGCTGCTTGTTACCTCCCTTAACGGCTATTCTTTCTAGTAACCACTGAATGACATTCTACTGTTTTTCACAGCGGGTAACCTCTACTCAGCGATTGGATGAAACTTCTGTTCTTGATGCACATTCTTCTACAGTAAGTCTATTTCTGCCTATTTTGTATTCCAAATTACTAGTGCTATAATGCAATCAGTTTTGCTTACATTAGCTCATTATATTTTTGTCCAAGGTTGATGGTGAGCCATATTGGTATTATGAATATTTGGTTCGCAAATCACCCACCAAAAGTGTAAGTCACCAAATTTATTAGCCGGTAAGTGGGAATTATATCAACTGAGGTACTTATCCATATCATCTTATGCTGAATGATGCAGGCTCAGGAATCAAACCTTTACCGGCATTATGTTGCTGCATCAGCTACACGTGATGGTAAGTTAATGCAGTAGTGTAATCATTATGAATGTATTACACATTTCAGAGCATTCTACTTGCATACTCATCATCTTATCGGCTAATTAGATTTTCATCCAAGATAATGTTATCATACTGATCATAAACAATTCTCTGCCATGATTTTATTCTAAATGGATTGCCTTTTTAGCCCCCTATTTTTAACTTGTTGGAATTATTCACCTCAGGTTATCTGTATTCCCTCAATGCTTCAACTCTAAGCAAGCAATGGGACAAAGTAAGTGATACTTATTGCTTATTATTCAATTGATCTGTATGTCATGGACATCATAAAAAGAAATGGGTGGAAGGAAATGTTGGAGTTATTTTTATGGTTGTTTTTGTTGCTATGCAGATGGGGCCGTTATTGGAGAAAACCGTGGCATCTTTTCGCCTTCTCCCTCCTACAGAAAATTATGTTCCTCCTTACAAGGATCCCTGGAGATTTTGGTGATAGTTTAGTGTAATCTATATTATTTTCGGGCCAAGTTTTGGTTATGTAAAACTCAGCGTTTAAGCTTTTAGCTTCCTCTAATTTACTTGCCAATTCTTACATCAAGGAGACACTATTTTCCAGCTTTTTTGTCCAATTGGATAGCTTTAAAGGCTTATATAATTGTAGCTAAGATCAATCTGTCAAGGTAGAGACGACAATTTCTTTCATATTTTTGACTCTATGTTTTTACATTGTTTTCTGAAAAAAAACAAAAATTCAAGTTTTGTAAAAATTGTCAAAATTAATACTGTATAATTTTATACTTATTACAAGAATTTTATAACATAAAAATATCATTAATCAGATTTAGGTATTATGACTAACAAACTTGGTAGTTTTATTATAGTACCTGGAAGTAAATGTTTCAATTCATCAAATTTAGGTATCCTGCTTTCCAAATAATTATTATAATCTCCAAAAGTAATTGTTTCAATTAAATCATAAAGAGAAGGGTGAAATACTCATAATTGAATCTATAAACAAATTCATTTAAATAGAGAAAAATGAATAATGAATATTTACAAGAAATGAAATTACAGGGTCAAAAATTTCACTAGATGCCCCTGTTAAAGGCATAATACTACTTTATACACCTTTTTCCACCTATGGGGCCAAACTTCTACGTCCCCAAAACAAAATTCTACATCATTTGCAAGTAATATCCAGCAAACTAGTCCTGTGAAGTCGTTGAATATTCAAACAGAAGTCGTTTAGATGGAGCAGACTGAAGGAGGACCCGTAGACGGCTCGTGAGCCGGTAGATCAAGGTCCACTGCATAGCCATCTCTGAATCCTTCATCTGCCTAACTACAGATGCCTGCATGAGCACAATGGTTGCAAAGAAAAATGATAAAGAATAGCTGGAACTAAGACTGTTGGAAATAAGATCGTTTTGAGAAGTGAAAACAACCTGAAGACGCTTTCCCAGCTGGACTTCAACCTCAGTCCCAAACGAGATGTTGCTAGCCAGAGACTTGAGAGGATCGACTGTGGGGTCCACAGAAAGCAAGCTGGGGATCTGAGGAGAATAAACTAGCCTCCACCTAGCATGTCCGAATTCTCCCTTGCCCTCTATCCTCGGCATTAATGTCTCAAGTGTAGCAGTAGCAAGCTTCTTAAATGCAAGCTGGCCGTCACCTTCCAATATTGATTCAGCTAATTGGCTCTCGAAGACTCTAGCAGCCTGTTAGTCAGAAACACAAGTAAGTTTCTCATGTGCTAACAATTTTGTCTCCACACTTTCCATAGTCTCACAGATATGCATAATTTAGCATATGGCAAAATAATAGGTATGGTTGATGAGAATTGAATAGCAACAAAACCACAATTCTAGTCAACAAGTTTTGAACAGCTTTCGATTTCTGAGCTGATTACAAGCTTCATAATTAAGGGCTTGAGATTTTTGCATCAAATTTACCTCAGTGGTTGAAAGGACATCTTGCTCCACAGAACGCGTTGAGGTCACCAACAGTTTTTCCTGCCACTTGCTTGCTCGACTTTGAATTCTAAATTGCCATTCTGATCCGGCCAGGGCTAGATCCAACATTGGATCAAGTCCATCCTCGGGCTCAAATTTTGCTATATTAAGATGCTCTCTTTTGAGCCTCACCTGTACAATGGAAGCATTTTAAGATGATTATAGAGCTGAGCCATCTGCTTCAAATGTTTTCACAGGTATATAGACGATTACCTGTGTTGCAACAAGATTAACATCACCATTCTCAAATGTTAAAACACCTTTTGGTTTTATCCATTTGGGTTGAGCTGGGCCATTTAATTCAAGCTCTCCACTAATAGCAAAATTAAGTATCAATGGATAAACGATCCTCAATTCAGGCCCAAGAGCAATCCTTAGGTCTGTTAAGCGGATATCTAGTTTTGGCTTACTATTCACCAGCACCATCTCCTTTTCAGCTTCATCATGTTCATCTGCAAAAGTCATGGTTTCTTAAAGCATTAAAATGTAACAGTTTGAAGAGAATACTATATCGACAACCAATCTAATACACGTGATGCATAAAATTGTTACACCGCGTCGATACAAAATTCACAAAAATTTCGATTTCATTTTTTTTTGTGTGAAAGAATGGCAGATCTCATGTGATGTCATTGTCCATAATTTACATACAATGAAAGCCAGATAGAGAGAAGATCAAGTCCCTCGCCTTTACCTTTTACGGTAAACAGCTCTTTAATCCCTGCTACTCCAAACTCCATTGAATTTTACCTTTTATGGTGAACTGTTTAGTAGATTACTAGTTTCCCGGATGAGTGGGAATTCATTTTCCTCGTGGTTTTAGATGATAGTCAGAAGAACAGATAATTCAAATTATCTGAATTCTCATTCAAATTACTCTAAAAAATTTAATTTTGGAACTATGAGACTAAATAAAAACCAAACTACCCAACTCAAGATACTAAAACCTCAGCTTCAAATGCTTATAACCTCAAACTTACCCGGTGAAAGGCGGAATGGGCTAGTCGATGATGCTGGTATTAGGTTGAGAAAACGTGAAACATACTTTGAAGCAACCATACGACCATAGCCACCAGCTGGCACCCTTGGTTCATTTGTTGTATCTCTATTAAAGGAAGCAGCTCCACTGCCCTTATCGTGTGGTAGATAAACTTCTCCTTGGCTTATCTTTATCTTTCCAGACATATTTGGTTGCATAATAGATCCAGTGATTTGCAACTGAGAGTCAACCTGACCACTTTGATAACCAAATTCTTTTCAAGTTCTGAAGGAAACCATGAGAACAAGAAAAAAAATGTACACGCACACAAAAATTATACTGAAAAAACCAAGAGTAAAAATAAATTCTTTTGTATCTTGAAATTAGAAAATACCTCAAGATATTCCTGGCACGCACTTCCAGGACCTCACATTTTAAGTCTAGTTTGTCACCAAGACATGCCTCACTTGTTAGTAAGGGAAGATTCCCTTTTACAGACAATTTCCCCTTTCTGCTTACTTTACCCTCCAATGAGCCAATTCGCAGTCTATTTGAATTTACATGAACTGTTCCTCCAAAATTAGTAACTGGTTTCCGGAATACAGGCGAAGAGACAGTTGCCCTGTGAAAATAAGCAGACCCATCCAGTACTGGTTGTTCAACGGTACCTCTCACCTACACAAGATGAAACTCAAATTGATAACAAAAGTTGTGCACGCCAAGCAAAGGGGGAGCGATTGGTGGGGTGAGAGAAGCATGAATTCACTGATAAGTTTTATATTACTCTCATTCATAATAATTATAGATAACAGTACAAACCTGAAGCATAACTTCAGCATTTCCATGGAGCCAATTCGCATAAGGAGATAATGCTGTTAGCAACATCATGCCACCGTCTTTAATATCAGCATCAATTCTAACTTCTCCTGCATCCAATAAGTTCCAGTTCAAACCCCTGAGGCTCTCTGCCAATTGTGTATCCCAAACATCTTGGCTTTTATCTCTGGTTCCCTTTCGATCACTACCCTCATCACCGGATGCTTTACTTCTCTCTGAGTCCCAATCTCGAACCCATGAGGCTTCATTTCTATCCCTCTTTTCTTCCTCCAACATATTGCTCTGTACAAGAGTTAGAGGAATGCTTCCTTGAATATGTACATGGCCATTTTGAACAATGGGTTCAAATTTTGCATTAAATAGGAAACGGCTAGTTGGAGTTAGGGATGCAACAACTTCAGCCCTCCCAAGTTCAATTCCCCCAACAGCCCCATCCAGGAGCCTTACTTGAACATCACATTCTGGCTTAGCAAGATTTCCCTTAAGATCACCTTCCATGTGTAGGATACCTCTGATTGGTGCTAATAACATCCTGAGAGAGTGAACAGCTTCGGTGGCTGAATTTTCAATAACCTGGAGGAAGGTTGGAAGCAAACTGACGGGAAAATTCAGAACAGCAAAATGCAAATTTGTCTTTGGCCCTAATAGTGTCCCATCTGCATGGATAGTGGCATTATCCCTTTGGATGAAGATTTTTTCAAGACGCAAACCATCATTGTTGCTGTATGCACCAGCTGCTAGAATGCGCTGGCTTTTGTATGTTCCCCACTCCCATTCATCTCCATGAAAGTCAAATTCTGCCTAATGTAAACAAGAAAGAAAAAATCAACCAGGACATTAAAAATTGCACGGGTCAAACTCTGTGGACATCCTCTGAATAAGGTTTTTAGTCACTTGATGCAAATCTTTATAGGAGAAAAAGAATCATAAACAATTACAAGAGACAGCTCTTAGATTCATGCTTAGATAGAATGCCATAAGGAAGAAAGAAAAATTGCACGGGTCAAACTCTGTGGACATCCTCTGAATTAGTTTTTTAGTCACTTGATGCAAATCTTTATAGGAGAAAAGAATCATAAACAATTACAAGAGACAGCTCTTAGATTCATGCTTAGATAGAATGCCATAAGGAAGAAAGAAACTTCATGCAGATTTATCACAGCATGGCAGCATGCAGATTTACCCTCCAATACATTGATGAAGATAATCAATAAATAAGAATCAAACAGCTAAATAGATTTTCTGGTAAGTAACCAACTAAGATTGTAATTATTAACTCTCTCTTGGAATCAAAATAATCCAATAAAAACAGTGAAAACTGTCAGAGGTATTACCATTGTGTCTCCATTGCCACCTCCACTTGCATCTAACGAACCTCGCCAGCGACCTTTAAGTTCCGCTAAACCTGGAAGATCGAAATCATCCAGGACAACTTCATATGATGTAGCACAATGACCTCGAATTTCCTTCAAGGTTTCTCAAAATCAGATGATTTTGAAGAAAGATAAAGGAGCAAGTGAACAAGAATTAAATAATTCCACCTACAAGCCCCTAGATCCCAGTGACCAAATTTAGAAGAACTTCAGAATATATGTTGCATGTAAAACATACCTCAAGAAGTTTCTGAAGGCTTTCAGCACATATTCCAACTGACTGCAAACTTTGTATGAAAAGGTCCTGCATACACGAAGAAATCATATAAGAATAGTAGCACAAGATGTCACTGTCTGAATAAAGAATCACATGAAATCACATATTGATCTGTCCAATTTCATTAGTAACTCGAAAATAAAATAAAAGAAACAAGAGAAAAGGAAAATAAAATCAACGGGAGAAAGGATAATCCTGCAAATACTGAGATATGCTAGAATGTTATTTCATAATTGGGGATTGCAGAAGTATCATGAGAGAAAGTGATTCTCCCTAAAGATTCAGCTATCTGTTCACAGTCTCACATTAAAGATTGGGTCCGTAGCTACCACTTCTTTCATTCTGATATGCAAGGAAACCAGAAGGGAAGCCAAATCAGAACATCATCTAACCCCCCAAAAATCCAGAAGCTATTCCAAATTTGGTGCACACAACAAAAACATGATTTGATCAAAAATGCCATGGTTAAAACTCTGTCGGAAGAGTTCATCAGCATGTTGTAGTCCTTACTTAAAGAACATGAAAGGAACAAAGCTCCAGAGAACACACCATAGAGATGCTCTTACATTATGTAGTAAGACAGTTTACACCAATTAATCTTCATAAATATCCATCATGCATTGGTAGACTACAACCTTAGATCTAGATTGAACAGCAGGATCAGAACTTCGAGAAAGAAGCCTAGCAAGCGGAAGCATCTCAGCAATCTCAGCATTAGGAACTTCTAATCTCATTCTCCATCTACCCATAGAAGAGATCATACTGCCAAGATGACCGGTCATCACTTTCTGGAACAAGCTACCTTTCTCCTTTCCAGCAGGGCTTCGATCACGGGACCCAGGCAATACATACTCGCCTTGTAGTTCATATTTGCTATTGCTTTGTTCCAGGACTGCTCTTTCAACTGTGATCTATATCAAAGAAGTATTGACCAGAAATAAACATGAATATCAACCATATTAAACCATTTACATAAACAAAATAATAACAATAATAATGCTTCACTCCACAGCCATGTAACACAAGATTTGTCAAACAATCAACTACATTTACAGTGAATCCCTATTGATGAGCCAAGAGATACATTAAAGACCCAAAAATAGTGTAATAATATCTTAAGCTGAACTTAAAAAAACATATAACTGATAAAGCCCAATCACCTTGGTAGAGCTATTACCATCAGTAATATCTATAAATTGAAATTTTGCATATAATCTTAAACTGATTGTCAGTCCATTCAAAGAAAACCTCTCTCTGGAGATATCAGATACAGGATAATCTGAAATAAATATGGTGAAGGTACTAACCACATCCCCACTCCATCTGGCAGCCACATCTAGAGCTTCCCCTAACACACCACTGAATTTGGGTCGAAGAACAGATAACTCTCCGTGGCCCCTCCGTTTTTGAAAGTTCAACTGAAGTTCTGCCTGAAAAGAGAAAAAAGGTAACAAAACAGAAATTTTAGCTTTAAAAGTCTACAAGGGATGTTTGATAGATTAGATCACATGTATTCCATGTTCTTCAAAGAGAGAAGTAGACCTTTGACAGCTACAAGCATTACCTTCTTCATCATAGAGTTGAAA
This sequence comes from Scutellaria minor, assembly GCA_954870855.1. Lineage (NCBI taxonomy): Eukaryota > Viridiplantae > Streptophyta > Magnoliopsida > Lamiales > Lamiaceae > Scutellaria > Scutellaria minor. Next base: position 5,574,648 of record OX940725.1, read on the forward strand.
CTTAAAATTCATCTAAAATAAATAAAATCGACACCATTCCCAAACCAGGAGCACTTAAAATAGTATTGAGTGGTCTAATAAGAAGTTTACTCTTGAAATTGCTCCACGGAGTGAGGCTAGCTCCAGTTCATCCAGTGGCAAATGCCGTACCTGATTGCATACGTAGAGAGTAAATATTTTGTGTAAGTACAAAAAGAATTCAGCACTTAATAGCAGATAATTAGAAGTGAAGTAAGAAACAAGGAAAGAACCTCTAAGGTAGTTGAGTGAAGTGGTCGATAACTTGCATTAGCTTTCAAGTGACCTTTCTGCAGAGAAAAAGACAACAACTTTCCTGCAAGATTTTCTTCAGAAGTTGATTGCAAAGGTCCTACAATTTCTACTGCAAGACTTTCATCTGGCCGACCTGTAGCATCCAACTGCATCACCAAAAGAAAGTTAATGAAAAAAACAAAGGAGATGATGCAACAGTGAATGGGTGTTTTGGGCTTCATATATGGAGAAGCAAGCAGCATTTAAAAGCATATATAGCTCCAGTGATGGTTCAGTGGTATGTATGATGCCCATAGTTATATACTAAAGAGAAAACATAACTTATATAAAAGCATACTAGTCAATTTTTATCTACATCACACACCCTCACTAGACACCTGAAGAAATTACAACATTGCAACTTAAAATCTAAGAGAATGAAAAAGATTAGTCCAACGGGAAAATCCGATTCAAGATCAAATTAGTTTGAGTCTGAATTTGAAATTATTTTTCATGCTCCACCATGCACAGCAGATATATGCATCCTCCAATTACTTGAGCTAGATGTGTCACAACTAAACCAATATAGGCATGATTTACCAGGGCCCAAATGAATATTACAGCTTTAAGGATTCCAAAGAAACAACTATTTAGAGGGCAAAGGCAGAGAGACAAACCTTGATACCCTTGGATGTTATGTTCAAAACTCCAGCTAGCTGAGGAGCCAGCATCAATTGATTGAGTTTTAGACCTGAGATTGAAATATCACCAGAAATACTTTTTGCATCTTCATCCCCTTCCACTGGGGTCAATTCTATGTTGTTATCAGATTGAAAGCCTCGGCTGCTGCAATTCTTGTTAACTTTCCCTTGAAACTTAATCTTTCCTGTTGCTTTTAGATGCACGGGCCTCAGAGAATCAAATATATATGAAGAAACCAAGTTGAAAAATTCAAAATTGTGCATCCGTAGATCCAAATCAACTCCTTCCACAGAAAAAGGCATGGCAGCTGCCTTACCGCACTCTCTCCAGTATAACGAGTAGTCATCAGGATATGATGTCAAAACTTTTGTAGATAGTTCAAAAGCAGCAGATGAAGAATTAACAGAAATGTGATCATGTGAAATAATGACATCTCCACGAGCATCAGAAAGTGACCCCTCAGCTTTTGGTGCAGTCCATTTAATATCAAATCTCCTACATCCATTGAAAAAAGTCTATTTTTACATTTTCTTTCATGACAGGCATGAACACTTTTCCAGAAAATATTAATCTTGGACACAAGTTTCCATCAACTTATAGAAAGACTTATCAAGAAATCTTACGGTCTTAACAACGAGCCAGAAACTTTTGTTTCTCCATTCAGATCCCCCAATTTAAGGGGCATTGTTTGAAGATAACCAGTTATATAGCGATGCATGATTTTATCAAAACACAAGTTTCCCGAAAAGTTAACATCCATTGCTGTGTCATCAACCTCACCCTATAATAAAAAGGGCAATTAACATCAGATGAAACCAGAAATACGGATAGCAGCCAGAAGAAAATGATCTAGGTTTCATGTAATTAACATAAGAAATTTATATAAAAAATTAGAAGTGGTAGAAAAAAGTTAGTATCAAATTACAGAAGATTGCTCCAGATAAGTCCCTAGAACAATACATCTGTGCATGCAGGTTCATTTGTAGGATACATAAAGCAAAATCAGGGTTAAGCATTAAAATTTCTCCTGAAAGTCTTGGAAACAGAAATGTCTATTTATCATATATGTACTAGGCTGTAACAAACTCATAACTCATGCTCCTTGATCAATTAATGAATATGTTAATTTTAGAAGCTAGAATCCCCTCAAAAAAAAAAAAAAAACAATGGAAGCTAGAGTCAAGTACAGAATAACCTTGTTATGGATCTAGTTTCCACTGAACATAATATAGCGTCAATATATGAACTTCATGCACAAAAAACAATTGATTTACTGATGCAGCTTATTGATATTGAAAACTATCTAAATGTCTTCTAGGATACCTCAGGACAAATCCATGTGTTTCCTGCTCCACGTATTTCACCACCATCAACAAGTGTGGCTCTGATTCCATAAAGATCAGCAACCTGCCATACATATGTAAGCTGGAAAATGAGCAAGAGGGCAAAGAAAAGATAGAGCATCAGGCCAATTCTGGACAATGGTTTTTTATTAAATAATTACTCACACAATTATCAGTATTAAAGGTAAAATTGGCAGAAACATAAGAAAGTGGAACATGGTCAATGGCTGCAACTGCACCATCTTCTTTATTGTTCATCATTGCCTCATATGCAGCTGATTGGGGCGTATCAGCAGACAAATGGATGAGTTTCCTTGAGACCAATGCACTCCCCACAAAAACAGGAGCATCTAACGGTCCTTGACAATTGAAAACAGCTGTCACTGATCCTGCTAGCTGAAGTGAGAGGAGGAGATTTCAATAATGTAGGTATTGAGCGAAAAAATGAATACATTGAGTAGAAAATAAAGCTCAGTGTAAGTTACACTTTGCAACTCAAATCTACAAGATGCAAAAAATTTACAATACAATTTTTCATAAATTAGGAGAATGAGATTTAAGAACGCATGAAAACTAACAGAAAAGATATGTACACACATCCATACCAAAAACATGCATGCAGATGTGTTTGTCTATTGCTATATTATGAAAACTCAGGACACAACCAAAGAACTTAAAGTAATTTTCAGAAAGATTAGTGGTCAAGCATATAACAAACTGGTGTTTGCCTACATAAAAAGAGAGGAGAAAGACATCGAAAGATCAATTGTCAAGTTCAATTATCTAGAGGGAAAATGAGATACCTACCGAGAACAACAAAGGCTTCATCTTGAACGTTTTCATCAAGGCATTGACTTCTACAGATGGAACCTGAGATACCAGCAACACAATGTCAAGAACTTCTACTTTCTAGATGGCTGAATACAAGAACTACTATAGACAAATGCATATCAAAACACTTGGTTTGAAGTGAATCAATCAGATAAATAGAACTGTTTCTGTTGGGAAAAGGCATTGATGTACCTGACACATTAGGTGATATTCTCCTTGCTCCGGATCGATACCAAAATCCCCTGATGCTTCTAAAGGAATATCACCAAACCAGCCCCTGGCATTGTGCAAAAATATTCGCTGTGCTCGAAAAAACAAGTTTGCAGAAATATCCTGTGTACAAAGGTGGCCTTTAACTTTAAAATACATTAGATAAACCACAATGCAAGTGGGAAAAATATACTTGAACCTTACACAACATGAAGTTTTCCCAGTTCTGGACAGCATAACATGAAGAAAAACAGACATACAATCTAGCACCACAGACCAGTAGGGCTACACATAGGGACACATCTAAAACTTTAATAAATCAAAACTTAATAGAAACTTTGTACGATGATAATTTGCTAGGACCATGTAAACACATACAATCTCATACTCATACCTCCACGTAACTGACAACATAGGTCCATTTCTGAGTTTTGACCAAATCAAGATATTGAAGCTGAGAACGTTGAGGTATCTGTTCTCTCCTACGTACAGCCCTCAGCTTTTCTGATCATAGATTATTTTGGCCCATGAGATAATGAACATGAATAATTACCCAAAACTAACACCTTTAGGATTGTTATTGACTTGACCATCTAAATCAAGACACTCTTGGTCGGAATCAAGCAAAGTTATTAGGTAGATTGCACAATGTGGACCGAATTATAAGTCCAATTGACTTCATTACACAGCTATAATGATTTTAACTAATCATCTGATTACCAATTAAAGAGAAACAGGAATATAGTCCATACCAAAAGAGAAATATTAAAAGATCGGCAAAAGCAGCTGTAACAAATACATACAGAAAAAGATGATGGAGCATCGTGTATGTGAAAGGCCAGGCCTGTAACATCAAGTTGCCCATGAAGGTTAGGAAAAGTTTCTCCTCTTGACATGCATATGTGAACCTGTACCAATATGTTCAATTTCAGATATTATTCGTCAGACTTGAGCACATTGGGGTCAGAATACTTTGTTTACATTGAAAAACAGTAAATACTGAACCAGTTAGACGAAATGAAAAGGCAATTATAATTGTTAGGGAGAAGCTTTGATTTGAGGTCTTGTATCAATAGAAGTAGATGAGTACTTCTAGACCTGCTCATGCAATACAAGAGTTCTGAAAATATGCCTCATGTGCAGCAAAGTTTAACCTAGCCTAGGATTACCATCTTGAAAACTATTAATATGTTAAAAGAACTAGTTTTTTTTTTTTTTTTTTTTTTTGAAGAAGAAGAAAGAAACAGGATTAAACTAGCTTGATTGCAGTAACATACACATCACAAGCATGGATTAAGTTCCACTATTGGTTAAGGGAGAAAATGAGCACAGAACCAAGGACTAACACTTTCTTGGTATTTTAGGGATGCCCAATATGAGGTTCTTTTCAGAAATGACCAGGAAAATCCAAAGTTTCGTCTCAATGACAATAAGAATCAGATTACTCTGATAAAAGGTGAAACAGAATCCTCTCATCTGTAAAGAAACTAGGGAAAGTAGTTCCAGGGCAGTTATATTCAGTTTCTTATAATATTTAAGAGATCCAGAGCCTTAAAAGAGAATTCTTATCTTCAACCAACCATCAGCAATGCTACTCTGTGTTTAGGAACAACTTCAACAACAAATAATACATATTGACCAGTATGAGAAAGTGGCAAAACTCTGTTTGTCCTTGTAACTACAGAAATAATCTGGCTTTTTACATGCAGAATTGAAATGCAACATCTAACAAAATGATGAATTTTAAGACGGCTCTTCAAGTTTTATATTCACATATACAATCACACTGAAGGACTCATAACATGCAAACAAATACAAATTGCAAGAGAAATTAGGAAGTTAGATAAGTACCTCTCCGCTGGCTCTTCCTTTAGACCATGCAATGGGAAGGTCTAAGATCCTTTCAAAAAGCTAAACAAGGAAGAGATAGGATCTCAGGCTCATCTAAATTAAGGTGCAGACTGCAGACAGCATATATGGCTCAGAATAAATGAATTAAATAGTTCATATCCCAATGTATATTTACCGGAACAAAGAGATTTGCTATTTTCAAATTTACATGCCATTTCTGCTCAATGATATCAACATAAACATCTGTGGACAACCATCCACCATCTTCAGAAATCAAATCCGATCTCCACATCTTACAATTTCCATTAAGCTGCACATGCACACGCCCATAGTGATTTTGAAACTTCACATGTCCACTAGCAACTTCCATTACTCTATAAAAGGAAAAAAAAAAAAAAAAACAGAGAAGAATTTCACACAAGTACAAGCAAATAGTATAGATTCCAAAGAAATTTAAGCTACTGTTTTATTAGTGCAGATCTACAATCTATAAGAACAATGCAGAAGCACCCTAGTATATCAAGCAAGTGACAGACCCAAAAAAATATAGTCCTTATGCAATTGCGTAGATAACAAAGGAGAATTTAAACATGGACTTAATAGCAGCAGGAGTATACTACCTTGGTTCTGAATCACCATATGCAAGCAACATCAGTGTACCACCTTTAAAATGTACAGAGTCAAGAACAAGAGGAATCATTTTATCTATGCCTGAAGTATTTTCTTCACCAATCTCATCAACCATTTCTGTGGTTATATGTTCAACTCCCTTACCAATCTCAGTCTTCAGCTTTTGCAAAGGATTGACAAGAATCCAAGACCATGCCTCCATCAAGTTTTTAAAGGCAGAGGATAAGCCTGGTTTTGAGCTCAGTAGTGAAAATTGTTCTGAACCGCTGACTGAACTAGAAGACTCAAGCTCAGTCAGACTAGAAATACCAGAGTCATGTGCACCTTCAGTATCCAAAATGTCATTTTGAGCATTATTCTCCTCCTTAACCAATCTAGCAGTTTCATTTTTGACATCTGTCTTAATGGTATTGTCACCTTCTAGACTAGTTGGGAGAGAATTTTCGGCACCTCTCATTCCTACGAGACTCTGGCCTGATGAAAACTTATCATTGGAGTTTATAGATTTACAAATCCTAGCCAAAATAAAGAGAAACGGATCTCGTAAGCTATTAATAGAGTTCCTACATGGTATTTCTAGAATTGCTCTGGAAACATAATCAGTCTCTGATTCACTTTCCACCTCCATACTTTCCTTTGCAACTTTAGCGTTTCTATTATGAACATTGTTGTCGACCTTCACATCAGGATATTTATCTCTCGCATCTTCTTCAGAGCTGGTCACAGTAGAGACAGAGGCTGCAGCAGCATCCCTGCTTTTCATTGAAGAAATGTCTACATCATGAGAATCAAAAGCTGCAGTTTCCTTGGTAGAGTTTCCAGACTTTGCCAGTGCTTGTCCTTCAAAAAATAAACAAGCAGCAGACGCACTGCGCTCAAGAAGTCTCCTTTTAGAAGCAATACCCATCATAGATAAATCCCTTCCATTAGCCTTCCTTTTAAACTTATGCCTTATAGACACAGGCATAATTCTAGACCAGATGCTGGTTTCTGGGCTTGAAATTTTTGAACCAAATGATCTCTCTAAATCAGCATGTTTCAAATCATACTCTGCACCAGCATCCACACAATGATGATCTCTCCAGTACAATTTCTCATCCATATAAAGAAAACGATCAAGAGTTCCCAACCTTGTTGGAAGGGCCATACGCTCCTTCAAAGGATCATCCTCAGGCAGAACAGAATTGTATTCAGAAATGATATAACCATTTTCAGCAGATACTCTGGCTGCATCGTCTCTTTCCCCCTCCCAGCGAATGGCAGCTCCCTCCCTTGCAATCCTCCTTGTTCTTGTACGATGATCAATTCCTTCTTCAGCGGACAAGTGTCTCTGTGGTGTACCTTCTGAATAGGGTATCCCCAACCAAGTGTAGTTCTTCTTCTGCGCAACCAATAAACTTGGGTTTGACAAAACAGCATCAACTACAATTTTTCCCTTTCTGAGGCTCGCAAAAGGACGAATACGAAGCTTCACAGTGGGAACCTCGCCACAAGAGAACTCCTCACTGTGAGGCCCAATTGAGCACGACTCCAAAGTAATGCTTAAAGGTGAAATTCTTCTAACCTTACCAAAATCAAGTTCTCTCTGAAGATGATCGCTCAGCAGGGTACAAACTGATGGCAACAGATTAGCTTCAATATACACTTTTGCCTTTGACTGCCCATACCAAACCAATAAACACACCCCAGATATCACAGTACAAAATACAGAGCACCTGAACAGAAATAAGCCCTCTTCCCATACTGGAGTCATAAACTTGACAAGACTCTTATTTCGAGCAATTGGTTCTTTGACAGAATTGATCATCTGACCACTCCGCAATTCCAGCTTCTTCCAATATGACTCAACATTCTTCCCACAAAACTGTGTAAACTTGTTGCCCTGGAAGATCCAATCAAGTTTTTTGGCACATTTACATGGTAATAAATTTGAACCCTTGTTTGGGAGTTTTCGTGTAACTCCCCTCAGGTAAGCATAATCTCCCTTGTTTCTTGACCCAAAAACAGTGCACTGAAGTGGGACCCCAAGAAATGGGCTACGAAGATCCACACTCATTATCTCACTGTAATGAAATCAACTTCTTTTGAAACACATTTGCAGGGGACCAAGAGCGAGCCCTTAGTCCCCGCGCCCAATCCCAATTTTAGAAAAACTTACAATTCAGCCAGCGAAACAGTTACGCAAACCTGAAAACCATACACAAGAAACCCATTCAAAAACTATCTATTTCAAAATTTTCCATCATATATGAACAAGAAACTCTATTAAAAATAAAGAGAACGAGATAAATCAAGAAAGCCCATAAAACATGATTAGAGCCCAATCATTCTGCAGCACCATTATACTTCGAAGGAACTGAATAAACACGATATCTTAAAAGACCCAGATATCAGAAAACACACACACACACACATATAAATACATACATCTATACATATGCATAACACAATAACGGCGAATATATCTGGTTTCTTGATATGTTCATCAATATTGTCAAGAAAGTAGACTAACCTGGTACACACAATAACGTGTACAACATTTAACAAGAAGTCGATGCAATCTTGCAAGAAAGGTAGTTTCTGTACGTCACTCTGTTCTTTGAGTGTGAGAGAGAGAGAGAGAGAGAGGGATTGCTTGGCGAATTCAATTTTGTCTCCACGGGAGGCGGATTTTTTTTTTTTCTATAAATAAAAAAATAAAAAGAAGATGAGCTTTTTATTCATAATAATCCATGAAGAATGTGGATCAATCATCGCGTCATGCAATCTCTTTTTAATTCCAAAGGGCAAAGAATATAACACGATATTTAGTAAATATTAAGAAAATAAATAACAAATTAAATTGTTATAATAGAGATTTCAAAATATTTAGTAGTGCATTTTCTTTCTATTTTTCGTTTTAAAGTAATAATATATGTCTGAGTGATTAAAAAAATTTCGGATTAAAATTCAATTCGTAGTTACCATCAATGTTGGTTGATATATTCATCCATTTATAAAAAAGTGATTCAGCATAATAAAATTTATCAGTCATGTTACAGAAACATATATTTTCTATAGTATATCACATCTTTTAATTTATTTATTTTTTACTTTTGTTTCGTATTTTAATTTTATTCTCGATATACTTTTCTTTTACCCTTTATATTTCTATTTTTACTTACTTTTGTTTCCTATAACTTTGTTCTTTTTTTCTCTACATATGTTGTTAATGAGGGAGCATAAATAATTGTAATAAAATACCAAAATATAGAAACCAAAGTAGAAGAAGCCAAAAATATATATCAATTTTCCTTGAATATAGCAAAGAAAAGGTCTCCCCTCAAACAATCAAAGAAAATGTATATTTGTTTTTAATTTTTTTTTTTAAATTTCATCCAATATTGATGTTTTAAGTCTTTAAGAATGTTTGGAATGAATTTAAGTGACATTTAGTACATTCCTACTTTCAAATGCCGAAATTGATAAAGATAAAATTGAAAAAACATACGGTAAAAATGGATTTAAAATTACATAGTAAGATTTCTGAAAACATAGGGTTTTAAAATTCTATAGTAATATTCTATTTTAGTTTAAAATGAATGCTGGAAAAGACAATGAATACATGGTGAAGTGTAAAAATGTAAAGATAGGGTAAAATAACCCCAAATAATGTATTGATAGACCCCGCCCAAAAAAAGGCATAATTCAGTTGAACAAATAGTGATTATCCCTGCTAATAATCCAGTCTCCAATTTAACATTTAATATAAATGCAATAAGGACCTCATCCATGCAGCAGCAGCTGGAATGAGGAATGTGGGAGCTATAAGTAACAAAAAAAATCCACCAATTAGGTTTCGAGGAAGAGAAATAGATACACAGCAACAAGTAGTATATGATACAGACTGATCTAATGAGTAGCAAAAGAAACATGTTTTCAATAAAAAAAAAAGTTTTGGTAAACATTATATTGAAGTTCATCTACTACAAAACTAGAAGCAGAAGGAGCAGCTCGGAGTTTATTAACGACAACAGAAACCAATCGCCATTTGATGGAAATACCATCCATCGTTTCTCACCTGATTGGCTGCTGGTTGTAATGGTTCTTCTCTTTCTTTTTAGCAGCAGCAAGTTTTGCACTCCTAGCTGCCGCCTCCAAAGCAGCAGCTCTTGCAGCGGAATCTAACTCTTTATTAGATTTCTTTTTCTTAGAAGCCACTTTCTTCAGCCGCTCTTTCACATCAACTGCAGAAGCATCTTCCTCCACCTGTTCGCTTCCTGCAGTTTCGTCTTGTTGATTAGGATGATCTGAACTATTGGGATGGTCCTGAGCTTCTTTCACCTCTTTGGCTGCCTTATCCTTCTTCTTCTTCTTCTTTGAGCTTTTAGATTCTGTTGGGCCATTATCCTTCTTCTCTGACTCGTTCCCCTCTTTCCCATTTTTGTTGATATCTGGAATTGAAAAAAAGTCAACCTCATTTCAAGAAAGACTGTGAGCAGTTATACTATGTTTACAAGGTTACCAAACCAATGACAAACTATTTTCAACAACAGTTGAAATTGAACTGAAGCTGCATTATTTTATAAAGATCAAAGAAGTAAGATATATGCACAATTGGCACAATCCAAGAGGAGCATACCAGAAAACAGATTGAAGATGCATCAAGAAAAGAATCGGTATCATAGCAGAGATAAAAAATTACCAATAACAATATCATACCAGAGATCAAATATTAGCCAAGGAGAATTGTTACCAAGATGGGATTAAATGATTGGTTTCATGTAGAAGATAAGAAAATCAATTACCAGATGTCTCATCTTCAGCTTTCTCTTTCGGGTTTACTCCAAAATCAGCTAAAATAGCCTCTAGTTCAGCAAGCTCCTTTTTCTTTCTTTCCTTCTTGGAAAGCTGTCTTTCTGTCTCTTTAGGTGCTGGAGGGACTTCTACAGGCTTTTTATCAATGGGCTCAGGATGCTCTGGGGCCTCTGTTTCATGATCAGGCTCCTCTTCCACATCGTCATCACCTTCATCAAGAAGCTCATCTTCAGTTTCACTTTCCTGCATTTTGGATGGACAATCATGACAAGTTACAAACTCAATTCAGACATTTCATTCCAAAAAATCAAATCCATGATAGGATAAAATCACAAGAAAGATACATAATTATGACACAATTTACTGGCCAGAAGTGATCTTAACACCAAATGCCACACTCCACAATACTATCACTTATAGAAAAGATTAAAAAATTAAGTGAAAACAGAGCATCATCTCTAGATAGCCAATATTTCTTCAGGCTCTTTCAAGCATCATCTGTGATGAACTGATGATAGAAGATCAAATTTCCAAAATAAGGTTATACAGAGACCTCCTAAGGCCAAAATTAAAGACCATGTGATGATAAGATATGCTGATATAGTTTTGATCGATGAAAATGGTTACCTGTGTAATTGTTTAAATTTTTAGCACTATCATACACATAGCAGAATTCATCACATGTGATCTTTGGGGGGGGGGGGGGGAATTTGAGAAATCAGACAGATGCGAACAACGTAATGCACTCAAAATCACACAGATGGGCCGGTTCTAGGATTATCAACACATCCTAGTGGAAAAGCGAGGATTATACATGGAACAACATGCATCAAGCTTTCAGAACCAGCAATAATTTTTTTAAGATCATACAGAAAATAGATGCATTCAGCATTACAAGCTGTAACTTCAAACCTTTTCGTAGAACAAATCATCTAAACATTATCCACTTAATAGGTAGGCAAACTTAATTCACACCAACATAGTCCTACAACATTTTACTTCTGTGAGAGATGAACTGGATTAATCTTCAATACTTATAGGTACTATGCTAATCAACTTGATGACCTCATCAATCTAATATCACCAAATCACAAACAAAACTATAACATACACACATAATACAAGGGAATAGAGGTATCAACAGAAAAGATTGGAATGGAGGAGGGTGAAGGGGGGAAGGGGGGAAGGGGAGGGGAAATGAAGTGATGGGAGAGGAGGGGGAGGGCAGGTGGACAGGCAGGGAGGTACTACGTCTTTTGCATTACCAACCAATTCAGTATGGAATAAGAAAACTCTTAAGCTGATTGGGCATATTGTTGTAGCTCCTATATCAGCATATGTTAAACAGGGTATGGTAACCACAACATTATCTATTTTGTTCACAAGAAAATGGAGAACTCTTTTAAGAAAGGGAGCAAAATTCAGAAAAAAGCAGTTTCAAAAACCATCACACTACGAACTACTCATGCCAAATTTCCAGGAATAGGAACATCAAGACTCTGGCACAGAGGATGAAAGAAGCACAAGATGGCGTAAATGGGAAAATCATTAAAAGACAATTAAACCAAGATAATAATGGCTGAGAAACAATTATGATGCTGATCATTGAGCTGCAGCAACAACTGATTGTAAAACGATAGAGATGCCCTAGAGTTTAAAAGGAGCACCTATGAGGAACAGAAAACGAACCCCAACAAATCTTCAATTTAAGACATGTCCTTGTATCGATGATAAAACAAAAATTCAACCTCAGGCAACTGTAAAAGATCTTAAGAGCCACTTCTGATGAGCATTTAATTTGCCGATGCACAATTTTTATGAATCAAATTAATTACTTGTCAATCAAACAAGAGTTAGAACTATACAACAAATGGAATGATAACTAGACAAGAAGTCTCCTATAAATCAACAAAAGCAAGCGATAGCACATCACTGCAATGCCACCATAGAACCAGTCATAATTTAGGTAAAGGAAAAACAAAAGCAGCACAATAAGAAACAAGAGAAAGGATCAACAGAAGCACGGCCAAGAAAATGTTTAGATTTACAAGGACCACAAATGATCAAAATATACCATAACTCAGATTTTCAGCAAGCACATGCATACTACCAAAAGGTAAAGCAACTTAATAAATAAACCAACCAACATTGAAAAAAAAAAACAGATAACACTACCAGGCGCTGAATAACCATAAGCAAAAAAAAATTCCAAAAACCCCTCCACATCAAACAACCAAGAAATAAACTATAATTCTCTATCCATATACCTCCACATGATCAGGTTTCTCTGTTTCTTCAGCTTTACTCAAACCAGAAGCACCCCATATTGCCTGGGGAGGAGCAGTTGTGGCATAATAATCATCGTCATCCTCATCATCCACATCTGCCCAAGACTTCACTGTTAAAGGTGCTGGAGCCCAATACACGGGCTTCTCCTCGGCTTCCTTCGATTTCCCAGCAGCAGCTTTAGAGGAGCACTTGCTTCCTTTGGAAGAACCCTTCTCTTTATCGGACTTCTTCTTCTTCCTCAAAGTCTCCAAAGCCGCAAAAACATTCGTGTTGCTCACGGTAAATGATCCCTCATCTCTCCTGTTCCCACCTCCAACCATTTTCTATTGTCCGTAATTTAAAATCAAAAACCCTAGATAAAAACGCGGAATATATTGGAATCTGAACCAAATTAAAAGCTCGGATATGCCAATAACCGATTAATTCCCAGGAACAGATTTCAGAAAGCAATTAACAATCGCTGTTCGAAAGCAACAAATAAAAAACCCACATATACAAGCAATTCGATTAGATTGGAAAACAGAATATGCAAAACTATAAGTGAGTTTTCTTTACAAAAATTAACCGACAAGGTTTCTGTAAACCAATCGCTTGGATATCAAAATTCCTGATTAAATCGTCCGATTAAAATCGTCCTTAAATCCGATAGCTCGACGAGTTCGAAAATGTGATTGAAGAAAATTAGGGTTACGATAGAATTAGGTTTTCAAATCAAAAGAGAGGCGGAACTCCTAGGGTTTGGATATGTGAAAAAAAGAGTATGCGTATCTGTGATTTTCTGTGTGTGCGTGTATATACGTATGTGTATATAATTGCATATAGATACAAATACCAGATAGAAGAGGGATGGGTTATGGTGCAGATAATGTGAGAGGAAGGGATGAATTATACACATGTGGTTTGTTCAAAATTTGTGGTCCTTGTACTTTTCGTTATTTTCTGATTGGACCCTAAATAAATTTCTTGTACTAATTATTGACCTTTTTAATTTTCTTAATTAATCTAGATTGGATTATGTCTTTACGAATTTCTTTCACAACGGGAATGGAAATTCAAACCTCGAACTATGCTCAGGCCGAAAGATGTAACATTAGGTTAAAGCTTAATGAATATTAAATCCATATTACTCCAAAGATCACATATACATTTGCAATTAAATCATTCCTCAAATTCTTTAATTCAAATACAATTAAAAAATGCATAAACTCAAAGGTACTTTTCATTGGAGTCACTCGAGTTAACATAAAAATAGTTGCGTGTTTGATATAAATTGTAAATGATGTTTCCAAATAAGTGACTTATCAATTCACTGAAATAATAACAGACCAAATGGTTATTTTGACCAACCTCAAAAATTAACCAAATTTTTTTATTGAATTAAATTTTGTAAATAAAGACAATCAAAATTGAAAAACTATGAACAAATTTTTTTTCTTGGCCATCAGGCCATTAAAAAAAAAAAAAAATCAGTATTATAAAAGCGATGTCTAAGGAAGAAGCATAGTCAAGACATTTGGTGCGTTCATCCCATTTTGGAATTTTGTAAATATGCATCTCATCCAAACTGTCCTTACATAACAACATTGTCATAATGCTTCACATGCTAATGAAACATTGCGTACAAATGTATAAATCCATAAATCACAAATTGACAGCATATCCTTAAAACAACCCCACAATATGATAGGATAATACACAGGTGTGATCATAAATTCATGTCTTTTTATTTAGTCACTCCATTGTAAGACAATACACAATGCTCATGAAAAATAGCGTTTTTTTCTTCTTTTTCTGATATACAAGAGAGAAAATACTACCCAAAAAAAAAAAAAGTTTTGGAAAATTATAACACAGACATGATCATGTTTGAAGTACATGATGAGTTTTTTTTTTTTTTTTGGCCTGTATAGTAGCATCCAACGACTCTCACACTAGGCCACAAAGAATAGGAATATCATAAGAAAGAAAATCAATACAAAAAATATCTTGATCATCAGCCACCGATTTGATGAAATGCTATTGAGGTACTTGAGCAGAGCCCCTTGTGCTCCCTCCACGTTTGCCAGTGTGTCCTCCATGTTCTCGTCAATCCTATCAACACAGGATTTAGCTATGTTAAGAAACACCATGAGAAGACTGAATTGACTTAAAAAATAATATCAAATAAAGTTTATATAGTTTTATCATTCATTCGTAAATGCAAAAAACATGATTAAGAGACAGAATAGTTTTAAGTATAGTTATACACCATCTAGGATAACTGCTTGATGTTGATCAAACATTAGACCACCATGTTTTTTAGTTAATGATACCTGATAGCAATCTCTCCTTGCTGAGAAACCAAGGTAGCCAACTGATTGAAGATATTGCTTAGCTCATGTATTGTTGACTCCACATTTTGCAGAGCCTCCGCTCTACTCTGCATGTAGCTGTCCTGCAGTGGGACCAACTGTTGTTGTTGTTGATTTTGTTGCTGCAGCAAAGGCTGAGAATCTCCATCTTCCTGATTCCTGTTGGACAAGTTCTAGAAATTAAGCAGTGTAGGCAAATGAAAGTGTTTACATCTGGGCATATCAGTTCAATTAAAGCTGTTTCAGTAGATGTCTTATAAAGTCTTGGCATGATACTCATTCAGGCCCCATCACGAACTTTTTAACTATTCAACTCTATAAACAGCATAAGGTGAACATCTAACCAACATTACTACTAGGAATAGGAAAAACACAAGCCAAATGAAAGTTCAAAGATCCTTCAAAATGGAAGGTGTAGACACAGCAACCGACTGGAAAGACTCATATGGGCACTTACTTAGGGAATAATGGGGATGAAGTTTGAGCCCCATTGGACCATGGAAGGGGTGCGGCAGCCGAGTTATTGGTTGATGACTTTGTAGCCAAAGGACGCTGGCGAACAAAAGGATTTGAAGGGCTCTTAGAAGCAGAAGAAGAAAACAACTGTCTTCTGTTGTCATGAACCTTGAGATTCTGTTTAAACACACCAAGAAATGCAGACTGTGTTATTGGCTATCCAAAAATATAAAATAAAAATGGAAACAGAGGAACCTATTAGTCTGTATCAAGATTCACCTCTGTTCGCATGGTTAAAACGTCCTTAAACTCCTTTGTGGTGCTCATCAAACGATTCTTCAAATCATCAACAACTGTACTAGAATGAGTAGTGGTGTCACTGGAGGTATTCTCATTACGTGGGTTGCAGAGAAACTGGAGATCAACAACAGCAGAATTTAGAGCTGTTATATCTTGCTTGATAACTCCAGTAAGTTCCTGAATTTCCATAGTAGGGTCGTCGAAAACTGATGTCCTCTTTGCCACTGCAAATAGAAAGCAATGTATCATAGGTTTGGCCATGCCAATCAATCATTGCAAAGTACAAGTACAAAGCACAGGCTACCAAACTTAAGAAAGAGAGCAAGCTTATCACTGACTTGTATGATGAAAACAAATAAACCCATAAAGCTTACGACACCTCTGGTTTAAAATGATTTTATTCCACAAGGGAACAACAATCCTCCAGAGGGAAAAATCAGATGAACTCTTTGGAGTTTGTTTATAGCACCAACAAATCTTTGAAATCACATAAACAACATAGATTCACATGCTCTTGAAAATGCTAACAGAGAAACTAAGAGCAAATAAACACTGTTGTTCAATTAAAACAAAACCTGCATAAATATCCTACAACAGGCTAAATTTACAAAAAATGCAACCCATAAGCAATTCTAACAGATATCTACAACAAGTCAACAACTAAACAGAACCGACAAATTGCTCAAAAACACAACAAATCTATGTGTGTGGCTAGCCTCTGCATCATCTAATATATTCCAAATTCAATTTAAGATGACTACTATTGAGTTCCAACGAAAACCCAACCACAGAACCCATAATTATATTCAGTTGGACGCGATAACTTCTCAAATCGCCTTAATGCATTGCCCAGATCAGCAAAATAAACTTAAAAAAAAAAAAGGTAAAAAAAAAAAAAAAGAGCACCCTCTAACTTGAAAATTGAGCCACAAAACCCACAAGAAAGAAAAACGGAAACAAATATTTTATAATTACTCACATTTAGCCAGCTTAGCTAACTTCTGCGACGTCTGATGAATCCCAAATCCAATTTTCGACGCCCTCCTATTGAACTCAGATTGCATCGCCACCGCGGACCGCGGCGGTTCCTCCCGTTTGGATCCGCTGCTGCTCGGCCCATTTTGAGAGGAAACTGATTTTTTCACCCTCTCCGCTATCCCCAAAAACTCCTGCGTCCGATCCCTAATCGAAGCATTCCCACTCTTCACCGACATTTTTTCAGATCAATCTCTCAACACCTCAATAACATAAATGCTTAAAAAACAACTGTCTAACCAGGATAGAATAAGAAAATTCGAGATCAACAAACAGGATTTTCTGAAACTTCTGCCGGATCTTAAACCCTGAAATTAGTGAATATGAACGAAAATTTCGAACCCTAGATCTGCGAGAGAAAGTAATAAAATTCTATGGAGAATATCGAACTGAAATTTGATTAGGTGTATATCGTGTATGATTTTCACAATTTCAGGATTTTTTATATTTCAATCTGTAAACGATTGCACTTGGGTATGTTTATGCGGTTTAATATGTCTAGATTTTCTATTTCCCAATTATATATTTTTATTAAAAAAAAGAAATAGATTAAAAATATATATATTGCCTAAGTAGAAAAGCCTCAGGGGCATAATAGGCATTTCATTACATCAAAACCCTAGCTCACTCCCCTCCCACTTCATATAGAAGGGTTTGCAGCTTATTCTCTCTTCCACAACCCCTGCAGCGCCTCCACGCCTCCACCGCCAACCACCGTATCGCCATGGTTTGTGCCGCTCCTCATAATTTCATAGCCATCCTTCTCGTGAATTTGTATTTTCTCAATAGATTCTCGATAAGTATGTCTGATTTTGTGCTTGTTTAAAAATCTCAGGCTGCAGAGAAGAAATTATCGAACCCTATGAGGGAGATTAAGGTGCAGAAGCTTGTTCTCAACATATCCGTTGGAGAAAGTGGAGATCGTCTCACCAGAGCTGCTAAGGTACGACCCATTCCGACCATTGTGCTCCATCTCCTCTTCTGAACGTTTTTGGCATGCGCTTGATAATTTTCCGTTATAATTTGTGTCTTCATTTTTTCTAGGTGTTGGAGCAACTCAGTGGACAAGCTCCTGTTTTCTCCAAGGGTAAATCTATTTTCTTTTTTCTGCATATTGATTGGGGTTATATCTAATTCACATCAAAGAGCCATGATTTTCGCTACTGAAATTGGATAATGTCTACATAATTATAAGTAAACCATTCTACCAATTTTCTAAGAAGCTGGTGGAGAATCATTATTAGTAACATCTGATCTTGCTGTTATATTTTATTTGTAGTAATTCATAAAATCGATTGTTGAATTAGATGTAGGGAGTCACATAATATCGATGATAAAGATTTTATGTATTTAAGCACACTTTAGATTTTCCACTTATAGTTATTGCGTTATGAGACTGGATTCTTTTTCCTATAAAGCATTGACCTATGGAATTTGAATCCCAAATAATTTGGTTTAGTAGGCCCTGAAGTCTGCTGCATTTGGCCAAGTCCCTTGTTTCAAAATCCATACATAAAATCAAGATTCTTAAATATTTACTTTTGTGCTAATCCTTTAATAGATTAAACTTATGATTCTCAAACATTCAAGGCATGTTTTTTTTTTATGTCGGTGTTTCAGGCGGAAAGTTATAGGTAGAAAAGTTCTGAAGTGATTAATTGGAATAGGTGATGTATTAGTTAGTAAAATGTATTGAAATGTGGATATATTTGGTCATTGTTTTGGAAAAACATAATAGAAAGAAATATTTTTGGGATATAGAAAGCATGAAAACCTCAGAAATTTGGGAGGGGGTGGGGAATGAGTCTGTGATTCATCACGGCAAAGAAAACCTGTGAAGGTTCTGAGACTAGGATTGGGTGAAGCAAATTTTCGTTTCCATCTTTCTATTTGATATTACAAGTATGCAGTTTTCATTCTCTCATCTCATTATCTAAATTGTTACATTGTAATATATGTTTACAGCGAGATACACTGTGCGATCCTTTGGGATTAGGCGTAATGAAAAAATTGCATGCTACGTCACGGTCAGAGGTGACAAAGCAATGCAACTCCTTGAGAGTGGCTTGAAGGTCAAGGAATATGAACTGTTGAGGAGGAATTTCAGTGACACTGGATGTTTTGGTTTTGGTATTCAGGAGCACATTGATCTGGGAATCAAGTAAGCATATCTCTTACCTAAACTTAATTGATTTTGGCAAAAAAAAAATTCATGTTGCTACTTGTGAGATTTATGGGACTTGAATTGATTTATTGCTAACAAAGTCTATGAGATTTTGGTCAAAGCTCTTCCAATTTTTCCTGTAACATTATTGCTTTGATATAGTCTTTGTTACCTCATGAAATCAAAAACTCTGAAACACATTACTTGAATAATCTTTTATAGGTACGACCCTTCTACTGGTATCTATGGTATGGACTTCTACGTTGTCTTGGAACGCCCTGGTTACCGTGTTGGTCGTCGCCGTAGGTGCAAGTCTCGTGTTGGACTCCAGCACAGAGTGACTAAGGATGATGCGATGAAGTGGTTTCAGGTGAAATATGAAGGTGTTATCCTGAACAAGGCATCCAATATTGCTTAGGTTGAGAGTTTCGTTTGACATTATCTTTGCAACTTCAGTTTTCTGTCTTTTTTGCTCAACGTTTTGTAGAATTTCATCAATGGACAAGTCCATCTTGCTTCTATATTTTATATTTTCATTCGAGATGAATCTTTTGTAGTAGTATTTTGTTGGTTCAAGTGGCGATATTGATTGTCTTTGTTGTCTATGAATGTTTTGCTATATTTTGACCTTATAACTTTTCGTAGTCTAAAAGAAAATAAAAATACATGTATTAAGACTATTATAGAAAGAAAATTTAAATAGTTATTGGTATGAAATATTTATCCTGTTTACCGGACTCATTCTGTAAAAATCACATTAAACTGAGAATTCTATTGTTTCAGATTTTTTGTTTTAGTGGTTTTTGTATAAAATATATTTCATTAATTACGTGTATAAATTTGGCGATTTTTGATTTTTTATGTACAGTATCTAGAACAGCTGGAAGTTGTTTCATGGAATAAAAAAAAGCGTGTAGAAGAGAAATACTAATTGTTTACAGAAGATCTTATACATGTCGGGTCTTTTCAGTGTCATTTATCTGAATATTTCTTAAATACGTATAGTGAGTTTTGGCAGTATCATTTATCTCGATGATTCATTTTTATGAGTTGTTTCGCATCAGGACAGATTTTCCAGACAAGGTTCTTATGATTCTATTACATTACCTTTTTCCCCCTGTGAGGATACAACGTTATCCATTCTCTAATACTTGTATAACCTTAAAAATTACTCTCTCATACAGAACAATATTATTCATATTTCACATTATGAACTGAACGAACAATTATACACCAAACTACAACAGTAGAATCCAAATGACACCCAAACTATGAGATGGGGTTGCACTTTTAGACCACAGCAAGATCAACTATACACACCATTTGAGGTGGTGATGTACACGACGAAAGTACCAATTGAAAAGCCACCGATTTTCCTTAGTTATACAACGTGGTGCTAT
This sequence comes from Scutellaria minor, assembly GCA_954870855.1. NCBI lineage: Eukaryota > Viridiplantae > Streptophyta > Magnoliopsida > Lamiales > Lamiaceae > Scutellaria > Scutellaria minor. The sequence goes on from OX940725.1 coordinate 5,595,259, forward strand.
TTCGAAGGCTGTTCGTTACTTCAGCTAGTGAACCCAATATGGTCTCACCAATCTCGGCTTTGCAGAGAGGACACGTGGCATTGATCTTCAGCCATTTATCCACACAGTCCTTGTGAAAAAAATGAGAGCAAGGTAACTCCTTGAGTTCGTCATTGTTCACATATTTGGCCAAGCAAATGCAGCAAACCTGTGGTGCATTACGTGAGTGTTAATACTCTACTTAATCTCATACTTTCATTAATAAATCAAATGATTAGAAGAGAAGAAGACAGTGTCATTCAAGTATCAAAACATGGTAGATGAAGCTTACTGCGTCTTCTCCTGATATTACGCGCTCTTTCTCTGTTCCGGATGCCACGATCCCACCTTCACCTGCAATTGAGCTATTCTCCTTGTGATTGCTACTCTTATTTTTCTTCACTTTAAATTTATACGTCGGTAAACAGTTGATTGAATCTTGAGTAGCTCCTCTGTTCTGTGACAGATCTTCTCTGATGCCTAGGACTGATATTATACAAGGGAGGCAGCAGCAGATTGTGGCGCACAGAATAAAAGGCATCGCATATCCGATACAGCTGAACGTGAGAAATATTATGCATAACCTGTAAGCGAAGATATTGGAAATAAATTTAGAATATTAAATAAGAAATACAAAAATATACTTCTATGTGTGCACAAGGCAGTTATGTATATATTCAACTACCTGTATAGATTGGGAGCTTCAGAGGAGGATGAATGCCCTCCAAATATCCACACATTGCCAACCACGAACCAAACAGCAAAGAAGCAATCCAAAGCCATCTTGAAATATTCGACAAATACCTTTAGCCTGAAACAGTAAGTGTGGGCATTTAGCTCCTTGACATGTACTTACAATTCAAAATGCCGAATGGGTCAATCATTTTCCTTCACTTTGATTTTAACCAAGAAAAGGTGTGGGAGGTCGTCTGGTTGGAATGGAGCTGACATGGCTTCTTTTATTTAGGGCAAGGAGACTGAAGATCAGTGAATGGAAGTATGAAACCAAGTCTTTAGCATTCCTCTTTTGTTACTTTTAACTTTTGCTAACACCAACTGAGTAAATCTATTTATATCATGCATCACACTTTAACCTATAGAAACACAGGAAGTGAATGTTCTTGTACATGAATATTTCAAACACCTATGTAAGATCTTAACTCAGAGAAACCATCCCCAATACAGTTCGGAGGAAACAAGTAAAAGTGATATGGAGCAGCATTAGGAAAGTGAAGCTGCAACCATTAGTGTCAAATCACGATCTGGAACATAAACTTCTCAGCAACGTTTTATCTAAAGGATCATTTTACACTGGTGAAAAGATCAAGATCATATAAATCCATGAAAGAAGTCAATAGTGGAGCCGAACACTTTGATTTCAATAATATCACAAGTCTACAGGACTCATATAGCATTGCATTCCTACAAAGCAGTAAAATCACGCCATATAAACAAAGGACAAACTAACAACAACAAACATTGTGAATACCTTGGATTTGGTAATCCATTGTTCTGAGAGTTTCTAGTTGTTGTACCAGTTGTCCAGTGATCTTCCTCATCCATTGCTCTCCTAGTCAGAGGAACAGCAGAGTTATTGGCCATGGAAGAATCCTGAAAGTGCTGAGATGAATCTTGTTCAGAACTTTGGTTTCGATGTTTAAAGCGCCAATATAGAAGGGGAAGAATCGCCAAACAACCAGATGCATAACCCACAATCCATGCCTTTAAAGGAGCATGTGGTTTCTCATGTTTTGCCAAAGACAAAACAACAATAGCTGCAATAATTTGGCTGACTGTCAAAACTAGCTCAACAGATATCCATAAACCAGAATTTAATGGACTCCTTTGGCGGCCTCCTCGAGTATTTCCTCTTCGAATTAGTGATGAATTTCTCGAGTTTGTTGTCCCACTAGAAAAAAGTTGAGGCTGATAAACAGGAACTCTTGAACTAGTAGATGGCTGCTCCTGACCCCGTTGCAGCTCCAAGCTAGTGGATGGCCTTTCATGCGGTGAACTAGATGAAGAATCATCACTGCTGCTTGTGATGTCAATAACATGGTCATCATCACTATGGCTTTCAGCTCCTTCCATTAGCGAGTGGATTTCGTTGGTTAGACTTTTATGATTATGTCCCGAGATGGCAAAATCCATCCAAGTCTGCCAACAGTCCACACTCAGAAAACATGGAACAATAGGCTACTAGTGGAAACTTCCAGATTCCATTCCTGGATGATGGAAAATTGAGTGGCTAATATAATGAAATCACCAAAAGCTTAAATGCTCACTTCTCCCCTAGATTGACCAGATTCATAAACCATGTTTCTGTTGAAAGCACACAATGCAGAACTGTTAGAAACCAAGCCATTCTGTTTCACATCTGTATAACCGTGTCATTTCCCCGTATAATTGAGAAACCACTGAACTTAGACCACCAGACAATTACTACATAAAATATTTCCTTTTATATTAGTTTTCTTCCATAAAGGGAAATGGATTAACTTCTCATATCTTTGACACTGTCATAAAAAACAGTATGATAAAAGTTTAGCCTGCTAACAATGCTTACATCTCTTAGGATCAAACTAATCTATAAAAGCTCTAGACAAAATTATCGAGTGCATTCAACAGCGTATGAGCAGCTAATCGAGTAAAGCTCATAATCATCAACCAATACCAATATAAACATATAAATCTACCAAAAATTAACCATAAATCCATTCTCGAAAATGTAAGCACCTAAACCCCAATTCAAAAGCTAAAAACACACCAATAATCGAAAAAGAGACAGCTGAAAAAATTCAAATTTCCATCGTCCCCAGCTATTTCCTCACACCCAAAATGTAATTGCACACATAGATCGTTGACCGTCTTCCAATTCACAATCACATAAGAAACACAACCCATAATCCAAAACTCAGTTAACTCAAAATCAACCACAAAACGAACCCATTAATCTTTAACAGTACACGAATTAAAACACCTTCAAATTTATCAGTTTACAAGCTACTAGATAATACATACATGAAATTAGAGCAATTTTACTTACCAGAACAACCAACAAAGTGATGGATTGACGAAAGAAAAAATCAGATGAACTTTTCTGGTAGAGCTCGATATCTTGATTGATACTGCCACTGTAGGGTTTTCGACTTTCCGAAATATTGATTGTTATAATTATTGTATAATTATATTATAATCACTATTTTTCTTTTTCGGATAATTTTGGTTCTCAATTCTTGTAGATTTATGACGTTTTTGGCTTTGCATTCTTGTTTGAGATGAGAATTTTATAATTGTTTGTTTGGTTTTGCTTATTGGCCGTCGATTTGGGACAAGATTAATCTTGCATTCTTTGATTGGTAAATTGCATTTTTGCCCCTGGATAGTGGATTAGGTAGCAATTACGTTCTAATTTTTATATTTTCTAAATATAGCAATACTTACTCCACTAAATAAAGAAATATAACAATGAGTAAATATATACTATATTGATTTAAATGATCCACATATAGGATAAAAAAATCAGTCTACTTAATCTATTTGATACCCAACTCGAAATCGTTTGTTAAAAAATTGTTTGAATTTAATTTGATTGATTTATTAAATTAAACTTAATATATTTGCAAGTGTCATTAAATTTAAAGCTTGTATAAAATTTGAATCCATAAGAAAAAAATATTTAAAATAAGTATAAACATATTAAATTATTAGTGGCGGATTCATGTCTAATTTAATTCAAGCTTCTGTTTTTAAAAACCAAACAAATTCAAATATAATATTTAAAATTCAATAACATTTCAAATAATATGTTTAACTCCACTCAATTAATTTATATAGCATCCCTCAATGCACTATGCCAATTTCAATAGACACAAATGTTCGTGAAGGAAGGAATACTTCTTGTGAGGAAAAACTATAATTTAGTAATAATTATCGATTTAAATATTAAATATAGTTTTTTTTAAAGGGAATTTCTTACCGTGGTAACTTTGATTAAAAGTGGACCATAAAAAGGGGAGAGAAGGTAAGGAAAAAGGGGCAAAATCCAAAGTCATGGATGATGGTGGATCTGCACTCTGCACCATAATGAAAAAGCGCAATCATCATTTCTTTTCTTTTTTCTTTTTTTGTTTTTGTTTTTTCTTTTTTTCTTGAAACTCTTGAAGAAAGAAAGAAAGAAACAAAACAATTCTGATGAAATTATTGAATTCATGTCCCTGTTTTCAACATCAATGGCAAATTTCGTAGGTTTTCTTTCACCCAAACACACACAACTCAAAAGTACATTCATGTGCACATATTTACAATGTATGTGTAACTGAAGATCCAACTTTTCCCTGTAATCTGCATGTGTGTTTGTGGTTTTTTTTCCTCTCTCTCTTTCCCCCCTTTCTCTCTCTCTCTCTCTGACTACATTTGTGGGATCCTAGGTTTTTTTTTTCATTTCCTTAACCTTTTTTTCCAGCCCTTTAACGATTGATTCAGTTTCTCTCTAAACCCAGAAAAAGCACACACCATCACATGCAGAAATTAGTGTCTGTTTGTATTATAAATATGTATGCATATATAAGCAATCTTTGATTTTGTGTTTTTTTTTGTTTTTTTTGAATTATTATGGTTTGTACAATGCCTGGTTGTTTCTTGAATTTTGATGCATTGGTGAAATTCTAGGTTTTTTGCGCCTCCATCGATCTATTCTGTTTAGAAATTGTTTAAAGATCTCATCTTTTTTGCAACTTTTGCGATTATTTGTAGGCATTATCAATTGAGGCTGGTTTTCCTTTTTTTATTTTTCAGATCCCTAATTTAATGTTTCCTGCATTATTTCTTCTCTGGGTTAGGTTTTCACGCCCACATCTGTACTCAAAATGCCTTTAATTTGAAACCCTAAAGTTTCAATCTTTTTGAGAATAACCTTTTAAGCTTTAATTCAATTGAGGGAAAAAGAAAAAAATACCGAGAACCCACAATGTGGAAGCAAATACTTGGTAAACTCCCTCGGAAATCCCAGAAATCAGATCAAGAATCAGCAAGAAACCCTAATTTGGGCCCTGATACATCATCTTCGGGCTCAGGACGGGCCAATGCTACCAGCCCTGCTGCCAAACGAGCATCAGCTGCAGTCTTTCCGGCCTGTGTGATTGCGGGGATTGAGCCCTTGCTGGCATTCAAGGATGTCCCAAGTTCAGAAAAGATGAATCTTTTCATAAGTAAGCTGAGTCTTTGCTGTGTAGTGTTTGATTTCACTGATCCAGCAAAGAATGTTCAAGAAAAGGAGCTTAAACGAGCCACATTGCTTGAGCTTCTTGACTTTGTATCCCAGAATGCCCCGAAATTCTCCGAGCCTGCAATTTTAGCATCTTGCAAAATGTGCTCGGTTAACTTGTTCCGCGCTTTTCCACCTAACAATCGTTCTAGCAACACAAGTTTAGGTGAGCATGACAATGATGACGAGCCAACATTTGAGCCCGCGTGGTCTCACTTGCAGATAGTGTATGATTTCTTACTCAAGTTTGTGACTTCGGCTTCTTTGGAAGCAAAGGTCGCGAAGAAGTATATAAATCATTCGTTTATTCTGAGAATTATTGACTTGTTTGATTCGGAGGATCCCAGGGAAAGGGACTGTTTGAAGGCGATTCTCCACAGGATATATGGCAAGTTTATGGTTCATAGGCCATTTATAAGGAAGAGTATAAACAATGTGTTTTATAGATTTGTGTTTGAGACGGAGAAACATAATGGGATTGCGGAGTTGTTGGAGATTTTTGGGAGTGTGATCACAGGATTTGCTTTGCCTCTAAAAGAAGAGCATAAGATGTTTCTATCAAGGGCATTAATTCCGCTACACAAGCCAAAGTCGTTGGGGGTTTACTTTCAGCAGTTGTCGTATTGTGTGAGTCAGTTTATTGAGAAGGATCCGAAGCTGGCTAGCACTGTGATCTATGGGCTGTTGAAATATTGGCCGATCACAAATAGCCAGAAGGAGGTCATGTTTTTGGGTGAGTTGGAAGAGATTCTTGAAGTTATTAACATGGCTGAGTTCCAGAAAGTCATGGTTCCATTGTTTTGGCGTTTGGGACGCTGCATAAACAGTTACCATTTTCAGGTAACGGTTTCTCTACCATAACTTTTGAAGTCTAGTTCGTATATATGTAAATTGTGACACGTGTAATCTACACACACATCCGGTTTAATGCTATTCGTTAGCTTTTAAACTTGTTGAATTAACTGTCTCTGTGGGGAAGTATGAACATTTGCTGCATTTGCCTTCTTGTCTGTTATGATTGATTAAAGATGAGAATTTAATTAACATCTATTGAATTTGAGACATCTTGGTAATACAGTATCTGGTTGGTAATTTAATTTATGACATGGCCGGTTGGCTACGACAGTTCTTTCCACGTATCAGAAAACTTGCTGCACACGCTATCATCTTGTATCTTCTACAAACCCTCACTTATGTATATTCTATGACTAGGTTCTAGGAATCGCCGAATCGATCATTTGAAGCTGGCGACGGGCATATAAGTTGTTCATTTACTCTTTATAATACAGGAATTAGGGGTTTTATCTGCATTTTAGGTTTTCTCCCTGACATTTTCGCTAAATTCATAGGTGTCCCTTGAATATCATCAGCGGAGATGTATATCAATGTCATAAATAGGACTATGATTTTGTATGCCATATATTCATAGTCAACCTGAGCGACTCTGGAAAAACTACTAAAAAAAAACGTAGGTGTAATTAGAAAGGGGCATTTCTATAACTAATTTAGCTTGAGCTCTTTAAAATTTTCAATTATAGGTGGAGATCATAAGATGAAAAGAAATTTTGATTTAGAAACCTTGAGGAGAATAGTTGCTGAACGCTAATCATATAATGATCTATTCTGTAGGTTTTTGCTTTTAAGTGGGAAAATGTGGTAAACTTTGCTAGGATAATTTGGTGAAAACTATTTGCTACAAGTATTTATTTCTAAAGTAAAACATGAAGAAATATATTTGCTGATAATTTTTCAAGAAATCTTGTTATTATTTATTTCTTAACAGATACACTTATTGTTCTTGAAACTGTGTTTCGGTGTTTAAAAGGTTTCGTATTTGCACTGCAGGTAGCTGAACGAGCTCTTTTCCTGTGGAATAACGATCAAATCATCAATCTAATATCACATAACCGGGAAGTAATTCTGCCAATAATATTCCCAGCAATCGAAACCAATGCACAGAACCACTGGAACCATGCAGTCCTGAACCTAACATTGAACGTGAAGAGAATACTGGCAGAGATGGACGATGCCCTGGTCGTTTCTTGCATTGCAAGTTACAAGGAAGAACAAGAACAGAAAAGGCTGGCAGTTGAAAAGCGCGAGGACGTTTGGAAACGCTTGGAGAACGCGGCAAGTCTTCAGCCAATATCTGGAAAAACTGCTGTTTTGGTGACTCATTGAGCAGAAGGTGTGGTGTATGTATCTGATGGGTGTTTTGTCTGAAAGTTAGTCTGCTTTGTGGATTCTGTTAACCTTTGTCTTTTTTGTTGCTGTTGTTGTGAATTACGTACATGCTCATTGCTCTTTAGAAATACACTCTAATCTGCTTCTCTTTTAGATTTTCTTCTCTTCCTCACAAAATGCATGGGAAGGGTCTCTCTAGTTTTATTTTTCTTCCTTTTTTTTTGTCTACTTAATTATAATTATCACTATTGTATCTCTCTCTCTCTCCCCCCACCAAATTTGGGTAAGAAATCCCTTTTAGTAATTTGCCTACTTGGATGGAAAGAAATCTTTTTAAGGTGAAATATATGTTGCAAACTTTAAAATTGTTACCAGCAACTTTAAGTATAATTCATGTTGATATAGTTATTTGTAGTTTCTTTCTTTCCTTCTTTTTTTCTCCCATTGCCCTTTATACTTTAAATTATCATTTTTTGGCCCTTATATTTTCCTTTTCCTTTTATTTTATTTTTCATTTAGGCCTCCTTTACCCCCTTCTACTTACATTCTTATACACTTTGTTGCCTTGTGCATTTTCAATTTCTTTTGGACTTTGGAAGGGAAAGAGTTGGGTGGGAGGTATTTAAAAAAGAAGTACATGGTTCAAAGTTAAAGAAAAATGAAAGTCTTAGGAAAATATAAGGGGTGGAAGTAAAAAAGAGAAGGGAATTTTTTTTTAGTTGACTTATTTAGCTTTTTTTATTTTTTTTTAGTTGTTTTTTTTTTATGTCTACTTTCTAGAGCTGGTTATCAAAACAAAACAAAAAAGAAAAAAGGAAAACTAAAGTTTTAAAATATAGGACTATAATAGATAAATAGATAGATAAAGAATTAAAAAATATAAGAGACAAAATTAGATAACTAAAATTTATTCTTCCCTAAAAAAATACAATTAAAGTACAAAACAATTATTCTTCCTTGAATTGTTTAAAAGGTATCATTAATCTCACTAACTTTAGGAAATGGGGAGAAGAATGTTTGGGTTAGCATAAAGACTTGCATGAAATTATCTCACACACCAACTATACAATTTCACTTTCACAAGTCAATATTTGATTTGTGGATTATGAATATTGGTTAAATTGTCTTACAAAAATTCTATTATATTCATGGGGTTGTTGTACATCAATCTATTAAGATCAAATCGATGTACTTTTGTTTTCATTAAATTGGATACATGTAACTTTAATTATAGAAATTGAATTCTCATATTTTTATTCGTACAAAATTTATTAATACTGTCACTAAGTACGAAGATCCAATTTTGATGCAAGTAATAACAAGTACTCAATTTCTACAAATAAAATTGTAATAAACTCGATTCATTCTAATGCAAGTGAAAGTATTAGCTCGTGTGCACACAAAAAATAACCAAGTTGTGAAGAATAAATTATTTCCATTGATAGAATGCAAGTTAAAAGATGAGAAGTTGTACAGAAAATTAGAGGCCAGCAAGTAGTTAGCTTCTCCCAAATAACAAAACTTTGACATAAACTCTCAAAAGGTTTGAAAAGTAATGCTGAGAAGGCATTCTTCTGTGCTTTATAAATAGGTAGGCTCATACAATCTTGCCTTAACAACTCTTCCCATTACAAAAACACTCAGACGCTACAACAATGGTGAGGGGGGTTTGCAAGATGTATGAATAAAGAATGAGTGAGGACGACCTTCATTAATCTCCAACTATCAAGTATCGACCACTCGAGGTTGAAGAATGTCAGTTGTAAGAGAGGATCATTCGTCTGTTATGCTTCGAAAAGTGATTCAATGGATTTGGTTGAGCGCAGAGTTGAGACGCACTTGTACTGTCATCACAAAAACAGCAATATAAGCACAACATTTTCATGGTTTCCTAAGAGAGAAGCTTGTGTGTTTTACCTTAGATTGCTTGTATTTTTCACGAATGGCATTAAGCACACTTCCAGTTGCGTTGAGCTGTAAGTCTTGCAGTTCTAGAACGGCTGTTTTGAGGTTGGATGTATTGTACCTTGTGTAGTGCTCCAAAGTTGGATTCTGCAAAAGGTGGTGTTTTAATGATTTTCTTTTAATAGTTAAGATGAAAAGGTGAGGATTGATAGGATCGAGTGGTGTAAGAACAAACCCATGGATGGTCCGACTGGTCAAGAGTCCAACGCGCTAGAAACACTGCAGAGGCAGCAGTTAGGGAGGGAAGAAACTTGAGGAAGCTGTATTCCATTAGAGTTAGTTCTGCTAAATAGTTTGCCATGAATTCTAGCTCAACTGAAGGAATCTGGAAATGAGAGAGTAATAGTTGGAGTTAAAGTAGTTTATTCATAATAGAAAGGCAACTATAGAAATGATTTTATCTAACCTTATAAGAGACTTGTGCTGCTTGAATAAACCTCCTATGAGTAGTAAGCAAAGAAAATTAAGACAGACTAGCAGCTAAGCACTAAGTAAAGATTGCAGAGTTCAGATAAAATGGGTACCTGAGGAACTTCTTTGCTGTGGGAACAGACAGTTGAAATCGCAGAAAGTTCAGAATGCAACTTTCCATATTCACCACCTGTCATGCCACTTGAAGTCAGTTTCTGTACATAGAATTTGAACATAACGGACCATTTCAAAGAAGGTAAGGGAATACCTCTTCTTTTGTGTAGGTATTGTCTGTGATAAAGCAAAACTCCTCCACCCGAGGTGCACAAATTTCTTCATACTTCCTGCGCGAAATAAACCAAAAAAAGAATAAATTACAGCTAGACAGGTAAAGAATACCAACTCAGAGAAACAAAACCTTCAACAGACTTCCCATGGGGTGTGGACAAATTACTCTACTAAAACTTTACCATCTCAGATATTAGACTTGAATAACTGAAGAAAAATGATTTAATGTTTCGCGAACGGATAGCCATGGTTTGTGTGATATTGAATACTTGCTTACAATAAAAAAGGCTAGCACATGTTTGTTTCTTAACTGAATGAATATTTTATGGTAAACAACTTACGAAGCAATTAGCATGCAAGTTACTCCAACAAGTTGCAACTTTGCCTTCTCAACGTAATTTTCAGATAGGAATCTATCTATAAGATTTACAGTAAGGTAGAGTGTATCAGGGACCAGTCTATATTCTTCCGAAACCTGGAAAGAGGTAATTTAAGTGAGACCACACGAAAATAAAAGGCAAACTTAATAGAGAAAGGAAATAATCTTCAAGTAAATGCAGACATTTAAACCAAGAGAACTCTAAAACACGGATTGAGACATTCGTTCAGTGGCAAAGCATTGTGTTAATCAAGATGAATGAGGGCATCACCACACCATAGCAGCATATTGAAGTGAAACAGAACATAAAAGCCAAACAGATCTTACATAAAGACTATTAATCAATACTGAATTCAAAGAATAAGACAGTGATGATCTAGAAAGAGTTCACATGATAGATATATCACTGAGTGAACAAACCTCCACAAGCCAGTCGATCAGAATACTACGCATGCTTTGGGTGATGTCTCGCTGCAGCTTTTCCATGTAATCAGCTGAAGGTCTACGGTCAACCTGAGAGAAGAGCCAAAGTTCATAAAAGTCAGTATGAAATAAAATTATGTCGTGGGAAACAAAAGTTTTTCTCAACAATCCACATAAACAATATAAGATGTTTTATATCGATGGTAAAAGAATTTTAGATTTCTAGAGCACCAAAGTAATTCAAAATTTTACTATGCATTCTAATCAGCTCAACAGATTAGTTGGATTGTGAAACTGATGAAGAAAAACCATTCAAGAATTTTGAATAATTCCATGCTGAGCCACCCAAATTCAGACCATTGCAGAAAAACTTAGATAAGGATATTAGGCATATAGAGCTGTGGCAGCCAAACAAACCTGTCTTGCATACAAACTACAATATATATCAGCTGCATACAGGCTACACATCAGCGGATCCTTGTGTCTTGAATCTATATCGATAATGCCCATATCATCCATGTTTTCCTGTTTGGTGCAAACCTTGCCATCATCTACATAATCAGTCAAAAAATGTCAATTAATTGAGCAAAAACTTGCTGAGGAAACTCAATATGTATTCAGGTCAACTTAAAAGAGCAACAGTTTTTAGTGACTCCTTGGAGGCTTCCCAGCTTGCATTATATATGGATACTAATCAATATGCAGCTTTTTTACTGCTCAATTTGATCAAATTACCACGACAACCACACCTAACGCTTTCTTTAGTTCATAGCATTTTGTTCTCTGAATTTTGTATTGCTTCAAATGTCTTTTAACATATTGAGATCTTAGTACCGACCCCATAACAAATATGTCATGGTATTACAATACAATTACATTGGTTAGACCCCCAAGCTAGGTGGTTATATTGTAATAAACTTTACATTGGCGTATCAGAAAACTCATGTATTTACTCCTTTTAGTTTTAACAGAAAGCTTCTACAAAAAAGCTAACCTCTATCAGATGGACTTGTTGCTGGGATGTGTTTATTGGAATCTGTCTTCATAGGCATCAGAGCTGCTGCAACCAACATTTGTGCATTGATTAAATTAGTTTGTTCATTTGTCAAGTCCTTTGTGGAAATCATGTCTTGTGGTTCTGCCACCTCTTTCTTTATCTCATCCACAATGTTTTCTCTTCTAACTCCTGAAACCTTAGGATTAGCAGTACATGCAGAAGCCACCTTTCCCTTCTTTGATAACGAGCCCTTTCTGTCCTGCTTGCTAGGCTGACAACCAAATCATCCATATTGAGTGAGTTTAGAAAGAAAACAGAGTTCTAAGCTGATCTGTAGAGAAGATATGGAAGATCAATGTAGAAGGAAAAGCATTAAAAGAAATTGAAACATGATTTATTTCAGTAAGAGAATACATCTTGATCTTGAAACAGAAGTGGAGAACTTAATGTTATATGTCCTAAAATATGATGGTAGTAGTCTACCTGACATTTGGCTGCATTGATACAGTTTGAGTACAAATTCTGACAATTGATATTAGTTACATCCTTAAGAACAGCCCTTTTCTTTTGCTGAGGACAAACAGCAGAACTCCCTGCTGGTTTGTTATTGTCTGCAGCTGTTCTTTTCAAGCTTGCTCGTTGGACCGGTTTGTTATCATGTTTCACTGAAGGATGTAGAGGTGGCAATCCTCCTGACGCACCTAAGGCTTTTGCCCTTGATCTTGTGATTCGTGCAGTGGGCTCCCCAAGGTTGGAAGAACTATTCTCGTCATTCATAACTGCATGCTTCATTGGATAACAGTTTATGGAACCCAATTAGCATGCCTTCATGATTGCTGCAAGTACAGAAAATATGCAATGTCAAAACAAGCTAGATCTCCTGTTACTGGCAAAATACTGGGGACAATACTATCCAAACACTATGGGAAATGAAACTCCAACCAAAGGTTAAAGAAAATAATATACATATTGTGTTATTGTCCAAGGTGATTTCACAGCTTTAAACATGCAAAATCATATCCTTACAATGTGGAGCACGCTGCAATAGTGCAAGCACACCACACACAAAGATAACATAACCTATGCTGCTTTCCATCCCCATGATATGCATGGTTCAAAATTCAGCTTGTTCATACTTCATCAAAACAATATCATGAGTTTCATTCTCTTTTCTCCCCTTTTTATTCAGGTCGCAATCAACACTAAAGAAGCGAACTACAGTTCTGTTAATTTGAATGAGTATGCGAACCAAGCAAATGAAACAAATTGACAATTCGAATATTTTATAATTCATCAGCTAAAAGTCATCAGTTTCTTTCAGGGATTTTCAGACTTAAAATGATGCAAATTGAAATATTTCATCAACTGCAGGGAATATACAAAGATGCCATCAAAAAAAAAACAAAAGCAACAACAATGCAGCATCAAGTTTTTGTACCTTATGCTCCAAGAACTGCAGCTTGAACCTTCAATACCATGAAATGCTCTGGAAACAAGAAACTTCCTGCTGACTGTCCCACAAAATTAAAGCCAATTTTATATCAAATAAGCAACTTTAGTCAGGAACCCACAAAAATCAAATCCATTCAACAAGTTAATCAATATTCACACGTTACCCAAAATTACCATGGATCCATTCTCGAAATTCAAATCCTCAATCTATATAGTAAATCAGCACAATTCTTGAGACAAGAAATAAAACAAACATATTCATTCAAATTTAGTAGATTCTCATCTATTCAGATTCCCCTAACCTAATTTAGAGGCACCATTTAGATTCAATTTTTAAAAAATAATACTACCGAACATTCAAATTATATCTTCATATTTTCTCTTAACATTGACATTGACTTCTTTTTCCAATGTGGCAAGGAACCGATAAAACAATGTCAAAAGGACATACCACAGCTACAGTGAAAAGAGCTCCCTCAAAGAACAAAATATTACCAAAAAATTTGAAAATTTTAAAATCGAAACTCATCCTCAGATCTATGCAAAACATTCAAATTTTCAAATCGGAGCTCAAAGAGCTCCAAAGAAAACTATAACGTCAATATCAAAACCAATCCAAACTGCACTTCCGCGCACTAAAACACGCTCCTAAACACAAACTTAACAACAAAATTTACATAAATTTTGTAAAATCAGCAAAAGTGAGAACCAAGCTCACAATGTCAGTTACAGAGCTTCAATAGCAGCGCTAGATTCTCGATTCAAGCAGATCAATCATCGGACGAAATGCATAGATATAGAAATTTTATATGTATAAGTTTAGCGACTTTATTGAGTGAGTGAGAGAGTGAGTGTCTGTGAGAGATATATATACACATATATATATATATATATATATATACAGAGAGGAGCGTGAGAGCGGGCTGAGGCACAGTTCAAAACTTCTGAAATTCCAAAAATAAAATTCCGATATTTCCACTCCTGATTCTTCAATTTCCAATTCGCTTACCCCTTAATTGTTTGCTTTCCAAATTTACCCCTCACGCACGCTGTCACGTGTAGAAATTACTCGGTCAAATATTTAGGTCCCTGAATTTCCTTAACTATGAAAACAGAAAAAGGAAATTAGGAAGGAAATAAATAAATTTTCTAATAGGAAAAAAAGTAATTGAATACTATGTAATAATAATTTTATAACTTTATTAGATTCTCATATCATTTTGATGAGATTTGATTGTTAAATTTTTGTTGATTTTAGAAGCCATCAGGAACATCCGTTGCATTTTGATATTTCGTCATTTATTTTTAATTGTTTTAATACACATTTCAAATCTGAAGAATGTTTGAAATTAAACCAAATATCCAAATTCTTTTATTTAAAACGAATTGACAATTTAATTTGGAGAAAGGTTGACTTGTACTTAATTCTTTCACTTAAAAAAACAGAAGAAAGAAAAGTAAAGGGTTGATTGGTTTACTATATTAGTACAAATTTTTGTGGATTGGGAGTTCTCTAGAAGTTGGTTCTTTTTTATGGGAGTTAATTTGGCTGCAAATTTGCCTAAGATTATTATTGATATTGAATTTCAAGATAATTTGTTGATATGGAATTTGCTATTGAAATATATTGTATTGTATCGAATATTTCTAACTTGTATAATGGTTAAGGTTTTGATTTATAAAAAAAAAAAAAAAGTAATTTCACCTAGTAAATGCTGTATATTAAGACATGTACAATTACTATTTCTAATCTTGTGAATGGAAATTAAAGAATATTTGAACGGTGTTTGAAATAGTAAATTTAGAATTAAAGAATAGAAAATTCATAATTATTGGACTAGTTTTTTTTTTAAGTTATGTTATGACAATTTTAATATTTGAGTCAACATTCAATTATGTTTTCTCAAGTTGTTGCTGAATTTTTCATAATACAATAGAGTTTGAATAAAATCCTAAAAAAAAAATTAAAAATAGGCTCAAGTGAGTTATAGGAGCAGCCGAGTATTAGTAGTCTTAATTGTTATTATTTTTTAATTAGGTTTGTAGTGATTTGAATATCTATCTATATATATATAAGGTTTCAAGAAACTTAGAGTATTGCCACAGCAAATTTTCATAGGATGTTAGGAATTATTTTGAAATTTCAGCTAAAATGTAAAAATATATGAAAATTTTAGGCATTTTTAAAAATTAAGTCTTTTTATATGATAAAATCTAAAGTCTGAGTTCTAGCTGAACGTGCAAGAATAAATAAAATAAGTGCAATAAAAATTGAACTTGAGGCATGTTTAACTAAATTGAATATTCTTCATACCTCGATTCCACTAAATGGTTCACATTTCCCTTCTCATTTGCCAAAAAGTAACAGTCCATTTTATTTTCTTTTTTTAAGTGTATTAAATGTAATTATCATGATAAACAATTACTCGATATCATTTGAAATTAACAATTTATGTTTACCATTTTTGAAACACAATGCGAAATAAGAGTACCATGAAAATTTACTAATACATTAAATGTATTTCTTAATTCAAATGAAGATAAAAATAAATTGAAATAATAGCATGGATTTGAATTGAATTTATTTAGATAGTAATGTATTAAATAGAAAGAAGAAATGATTAATGTAAGAGATTTAGGTAGCTTAAAAATGGAGGTGTAAAAATTGGAGATCTATGAAATAAGAAATGGCGTAGTAGTAAATAGCGGGGGACCCTTTATTTTGAACAGAGTTGACCAAAAAAGTCATTGTCTCTTTACAGCAAATCACACACACACATATATATATATATATATATATATATAATTATTACAAAACTATCCCCAAACTCCATAAATTCTTGCATCCAGCTTTCTCAGTGAAGGTTTGTTTTTATTGGGAGAGTAGATTAGGTTAACCCATTTCTTTTTTCGTTGGACCATTTCTGACATTTCAGCGTTTTTATGTTCTACTTCTACACTTCAAAACATCTCTCTCTCTCTCTCTCTCTCTCTCTCTCTCTCTCTCTCATAGTATTATAAGTAATTGTGTATTTTATTTGGTAATCATGGTGGACCAAAGACTAAATTCAAAAATTTTGAAATTTTTTGATTTTTTTTTTATAATTTTTTATGAAAATGGTTCTGATTGGTCCTAGAAATTCAAATTCACATGGGATTTTGTTGGGTTCAATTTAATTTAGGACATGACAATGTAGAAATGTGGGTGGGATTGATATTTGGTCTAGTTTTGGTGGTTGAAGTATGAGTTGAGAAAGGGACTCTTTGATACAAGAGAATTTATGGTTTGTGAGACATTTTTAGCTAGCTAAATTTTAAAATGGGGAGTGTGATTTGGGACTTTATGGTTTGAAGTTTTTTTCTAGATTTTCTTCTTGTTGTATTTCTCTCTCTCTCTCTCTCTATATATATATATATATATATATATTATTTTTTTTTTTTTTTATACACACATTTATTATAATCCAATCATACTACAAAAAATGAACTATTGCAAATCAATCTCCCTAAAATAACTTGGAAATCAAATCATACAGAGAGCTAAATAATTTTATGTTGTACTGGTTTATTATTCGTATCAGCACATACTATAATATAGTTGAATTCATTAAATCAAAATATTTTACTTCCTCTAAACTAAAAAAGTATGTACGCCATTTTTTTTCATACATGTGAACTGTTGATATTTTATCAAAGACTTTTTATTTGTTGTTTGATTGAACTTGTAAGTGATTTGGAACATTCTAGTTTATAAGTTCGTTAAAGTGTTTGAAAAATATATTTTTAAAAAAGTCATTTCATTTCAAAAATAAATTATTAGAAGTTTGTAAAAAAAATTTAAGTAAAGAGAACTCGTTGTATTTATGAATAGGATATTATTTCACATTTTTATTCAAACTCAAACATTATAATTTTAAAATTGTCATTGCTAACATATTATAAGTTTCATAATCTAATTTTGTATAACCTATAAGTTTCATAATCTAATTTTGTATAACCTAGTTTAAGAGTGTCGAGTAGATGAGCTTATTAGTGTTGTTAAAAAAGTTTAAAAAATAAAATAAAATGTTAGAACCATATGTACTAACTTTCAAAAGTAAGAAGTGTCCCTCTTATTTTTAAAAGAAGTCATATTTTTTATAAACTAATCCCTTAAACTTCATCATTTAAATTATAAAGTTATCATTATTAATATTTTATAAGTTTTATTATCTTATTTATCCAAACTTTTCGATAACTTATCTTTAATATATGATAAGACATTTTATAAGGTCTAAAACGTCTTAAAAGATTCTTTCAATAAATTCATCAAACACCCTCTAAACTCCATACCACATATACATACAACATATATATATAGTGTATAGTGTGTGTGTGTGTGAAAAATTTAATAAATAATACATTGATCGATTTCAAGACTTAATTAAGGTTACAAATAAAATAGCTAGCCCCATGCAGTTGGCAATAATGCACCGCTAATTACACTAGGATATAATTATTACATAGTAGTACAAAAGTAGGGTGTAATTAATACAGCACAATTAATCATAATTAATGTTAACCTGTCCCGTTTTTCCAATAGTTGTCTCCCAAAATCAGCAGCGTAATTAAAAACAGTTCAATCAGCTGATTGCCTGATTACAACGTTTCTAATTCCATTCATTTATTTTATTAATATATTTAAAAAAAATCATATGGTATTTAATTTCATGAATGAAAACTTCACTACTCACAATTTAAATCAGTTTCGAAAATTTAATCTCTATTTTGTGAGTTATGAATGATAAATTGAACAGTCTCATTAAATTAGATCATAAAATAAGAATCTCACTAAAAAATTGTATTTTATTTTTCATCTTTCAAAATAGAAGTAATATATGAAATAGTTGAATCACTAGACCGAGAATAATGGCTGGAATATTTTAGTGCAGTACATTAGTACTACTATATCGATGTCAGTGATTAAAGGTGGGAATTATAAAATTATAAATTTAGTTTGTTGCAGTTTCAATTTTAACTCTAGGAAATATTTAGAAGCATAATTGAATGTGAATTTTATTTATTTTGAAATAAAAATGATTTTCGTAGTTTTTATTCATCTTATATATATATTTATTTAATAATATTCATCTTTATTATTATTATTTTAATTTTTTTTTACCAAATCCACAGTGGCCCAAATATGCTTCCTTAATCCATTAGTTTAATACATTGCGCATGTATACATTTTTTAACTACGTATTTATTCTGAATTATATACGTTTGTTGTATATATTTACAACAAAAAGTTATATCGTAATATGTTTTATAATATACTTTCTAAACTAGAATACATAAGTGCAAACGGTTTCTTCTATAGCAAAATAAGATTGCATTTTGTATTTCAAGACACACATATGTATATAAGTATATTATAGTATTATTTATGATGAAGTTTATCCCAAGACAAACGTCGTTGTAGAAATATCATCTAAATTAAGGAGTCTAATTAAATGACTTTATTTGTCCTATTTTTCTTCTTCTTTTTTTTTTTTTTTAAGGCAAATGTATATATTCTTATTCAACTATCAATATTTTTCATTATCAATGATCATTTCAAATAAAAAAAATTCAATTCAAGAAGAATCAATGTTGACATTTTTGAAAGAATTAGGGTAACGATTTTTTGAATAATAGAGCTACATTTATTTTGAAATACATATTTCTTGTTAAACACAACACAAAATGTAGGGGACAGATGTGTAGTATAATCATTGTTCTAATTTCTCGTGTTAATTCACATTATATACGAGTGAAATACCAAAAAAAAAAAAAAAAAAAAATGGAAAAAGAAAAAAACGTGTACTAGATTTGGTCAACAGTCGTCAACAATAAGTGTACAGAGTTGGAACAGTGTCTAAATTATGTACGTTTTCTAACCTACCATAATCTACCATCTCTTCCACCCATGCAACAACTGCTCTCTCTCTCTCTCTTTCTTGATTGTTACTTTCTACCAAGATTTCATATGAACCCATGAATCATCACTCTAAATACATATACAAAAAGAAGTTATTAAAAGCAATAAAGAAAAAGATTGATCCAGAAGAGAAATTAATGCAAGCTTTCAACAACCCCTTCTCAGCCTCCAAAGTCGTTGCAGATTGACCCATCAAACGCCCCCAAAGAAAGATGTGTGTCTCTCACACACTCACGCCCTCAAGATTCTCTTTAAAGCCCCCAAGAATCACTCTTTTCTTGGGGTGTGTTTGAGAACTATCATGTTTTCAAGAAACGCGTTGATCAGTAATCGTGATGAAGAAGAAGCCCTTGTTTTGGCTGCTTTGCAGAGGTCTCCCACTTATGATCGAGCCAGGACGGCGCTTTATCGGAATGCTGCTGGAGAACTCGCGTTGATTGATGTTCTTGGAATCAAGAATGATGAACAGAAGCAGGTTCTTGATAAGTTGGTCTCTGCAGTTAATGAAGATATGGAGGGATTTTTCAAAACAGTTAGGCAGAGATTTGATGCGTAAGGCTTCAGTTTTTGTCCTTTGGGATGCTTGTTTTGTGTTCCTATTTTTTATGCACGCCATGTGTTTGTAAGTTCGACTCAACTAGTTAAGTGTACAAATGTTGTACCAAGAAACAGGTTTGAGAATGATGTTACATTGTTATGCAACGATTAGGATGCGGGTTTCTGTTTCTATAGTATTTTATTATTGTATCTTGATTGTAGACTTACTTTCTGGTTATTCTGAATTGTTTAGTTTTGTTGGTTGTTAATGTGTTGCCAGTATTCATATTTTATCCATGTTCATTGCAGTGTTGGCCTGGAATTTCCGAAAGTTGAGGTTCGATTTCAGAATCTGAAGGTGGATGCATTAGTCCATGTTGGAAGCAGAGCTTTGCCAACTATACCCAATTTTATCTTTGACATGACTGAGGTGAAGATGCAGTGTACAGACATCTGATAATTAAGCTAACTGGATTTTGTTTCAATTAATCTGACTTGTTTCCTTTGAAAAATGGCATTAAAATAGGCTTTCTTGAGGAAGCTCAGGATTTTCTCTGGAAGAAAACAGAGCCTATCTATACTCAACAACATAAGTGGTCTTATACGGCCTTCAAGGTATGAGTGTGTGCTTAAGTGAAACATTATTAATGCCATTTACTCATTTCTCAATTATGTGATTGGGGTTTATTTTCTAGATTGACTCTGCTTTTGGGTCCTCCAAGCTCCGGAAAGACGACATTTCTTTTGGCTCTTGCAGGTCGTCTTGCACCCAGTTTACAGGTATTGATGAAATGTCATTTACTGTAAGAACATTTGTGATATGATATTAAGAATGATGAGTTTTTGAATTGGTCTTCAGTTTTTGTGCATGCAATAGTTTACTTCGATTTCATTAAGTACTGACTGTTGGGTTCTGTTTATTTATCTAAGTTCTATACATTTGTAACATTTTAGTTGTATAGTTCCTTCTTCACATACTTTTAACTGCTTTTGAGATCAACTCCTACTTGTAGGGATTTTATGGTATTCATCCTTCATAATTTGTCTGACTATGTTTATTCTCTCTATATCTTCATGTGCTCTTTAGAAGAAACATACAAAATTGACATCAGTCAATAACCGACATTTCGTTTTGTCTCTGGGAATTGACTGTTCATTTCTTGTAGCAAACATTTTTTTCCCTTTGTTCCTTTCAAGGTGTGATATATCACCAAATCTAAATCATAAGATAGGATTTTTTTTTATGATGCTTTCTTCCTCTAATTCCACTGAGTGTATATACGTAAGTTAGGTAGACAAATTTCTAGAGAAATAGGATGAGATCATACTTCTTTTTTATAAATAGAGATGCTAGCAATCAAAAAATAAGAATTAACATGCCAGCAGTGGAGTATGGAGGAACCTAATCTGGTCATTGACTAGATATCTCCATGGCTCAAAAGAAATTATATTCCCTTCCCATTCCATCTTCATTTACAAAGTCTCTATTTCTGATGCCATGCATATAATTTAATCTCTAGACCTCATGCCTATCTGGTTCTTATAAAATCGTCGAACCTACTTTTGAAGATGTCAGGGAATGTTACATATAATGGACATAGTCTAAAGGAGTTTACTCCTCAGAGGACTTCAGCATATGCAAGTCAGCAGGATCTACACATTTCTGAGATGACTGTTAGGGAGGTTCTTGAATTTTCGGGGGACTGTCAAGGAGCTGGATTCAAGCATGGTAATATCAACCAGACATTCAATTTAGCATTATCAAAGGAAAGACTTTTGTTCATGTTTCTGATCTTCTCTTGAATCTTGTGCATGTAGAAATGCTCATGGAACTTCTTAGAAGAGAAAAAATTGCTGGAATTGATCCAGATCAAGAACTTGATATTTTTATCAAGGTATGCCTTCCTGACTGAAGTTGTTCTCAGTTAACATAGCTGACTGTAGGTCAGTTTATTTGTGTGCATATATATAACACCTGTTTCTGTCATTGAAATACTTATTTCCTCCTAGGCAGTAGTTTTGGGGCAGCAAACAAGTGTTCTTGTGGAATACATTATGAAGGTGCGCCAGTAAGACGATCATTGATTTCCATACTTAGATTAATAAGGCTCATAAGATTCATATTCTTGCTATTATCTTTATTATATTGTTGTTCCAGTAAGTTTTCAAATTCCAAGAACGAGCTGACACAAACATTGTGCACTCCATGATCGTGCTGTATTGCTTTCATTTTATTGCTAGTTAATTTTCTGAGAATTCCTATATGTGGTTCTAAAATATATGTAAAGATTTTAGGATTGGATATTTGTGCTGATACATTGGTGGGGGATGAAATGCTTAAAGGGATATCTGGAGGCCAAAAAAAGCGGCTCACTACAGGTAGTTTACTCTCACTTGCTTTGGTGGTGCTCAACTCTCTGTTGTAGAAAAGTTCAGCTTGAATTACTAACATATAAACATCGGCAGCTGAACTGCTTATGGGTCCTTCTAGGGTACTCTTCTTGGATGAGATATCAACAGGATTAGATAGCTCAACTACCCACCAAATTATCAAATACCTTCGACACACAACTCGTGCTCTTGATTGTACAACACTAGTATCTCTCTTGCAACCGGATCCTGAGACTTACGAGATGTTTGATGACATAATTCTTTTAAGTGAGGGACAAATTGTTTATCAAGGTCCCCGTGAAGCTGCAGTTGAATTTTTCGCATTTATGGGTTTCAGGTGCCCCTCAAGAAAAAATGTTGCTGACTTCCTACAAGAGGTACTCATCTGGAGTTCAAACTTTGATTTAAAATTGTGCTACTTGATTCCGAACTGTAGAACTTACATCTTAAAGATCATGCATAGGTAATGTCTGAAAAGGATCAAGAGCAGTACTGGTTCATGAATGAACAGTACAATTACGTACCCGTGGCGGAGTTTGTAGAAGGTTTTCAATCCTTTCGTGTTGGAAATTTATTGGCACAGGAGTTGGCTATTCCATTTGATAAGCGTTACAATCATCCAGCTGCTCTGTCCTCCAAGACTTATGGTATAAGTCAGGCTAAGCTTCTAAGGATTAGCTTATCCTGGCAGATGCTACTATTGAAGCGGAATGCCCCTGTTTTCATTTTCAAATTCATTCAGGTATAAAATCTTTATCCTCAGCCAATAAGATATCAGGTCTCCCTCTTTTTTGGAGCATTGAGATCTAACTTGTTACCATTCTGTTATGCTCTTGACTGCAAAAATTTACATATGAATGTTTTTCATTTGCAGCTCTTCCTAATAATTTTGATCATGATGAGTGTGTTCTTCCGGACAACATTGCATCATAATACTCTTGATGATGGAGGAATCTACCTTGGTGCCCTTTACTTTGCAATAGTAATGATTCTTTTTAATGGATTTATGGAGGTCCCAATGTTGATAGCTAAGCTTCCTGTTCTTTACAAGCACAGAGATTTGCGCTTCTATCCGTGCTGGATATATACTCTTCCCTCCTGGCTCTTGAGTGTTCCCCTTTCTTTCGTAGAATCTTTTCTGTGGGTAGCAGTTACATATTACGCCATTGGCTTTGATCCTCAAATAACTAGGTACATTTATACGCTATCGTTTTGTTTCTCTGATAGTTTCTCAGTTGCAATTCTGACTTGCTTATGATGTACAGATGCATTATGCAGTTCTTGTTATACTTGACTTTGCACCAGATGTCAATAGGTCTTTTCCGAGTTATGGCATCATTAGGACGAAATATGGTAGTGGCCAATACATTTGGATCTTTTGCTTTGTTGGTTGTTATGGTCCTTGGAGGATTTATACTTTCAAGAGGTACTATATGATGTCCTTTTACTTTTTTACTTGATATTTTGCAATGTTTTTCCCAAAAAAATAATTAAGAAAGAAAACACAACCTAACAATGTTACTATTTTTACATTTCTTTAATAATTCTACTATACTTGACTTGTGCTGGGATTTTACTTCCTAGCAGATAGCATCCCAGTTTGGTGGATCTGGGGTTACTGGTTTTCCCCTATGATGTATGCCCAAAGCGCAGCTTCAGTAAATGAATTTCTCGGCCACTCCTGGGATAAGGTAGTCTCTTATTCCAGAAGCATTTTTTGCCTCATCTGTCTCTTATTCCAGTAGCATTTTTTGTCCTCACATGTACTACCAAAAATGAGATTACATAGTTAAATTTGTTTGTATAAAATTTTCAAAGGCTTGTTGAAGTCTATTGGTATCCTGCTTCATACATCTTTTCTAATGAGTTATTTATGACTTTTGGAACTGTGAAGCACTTCGAGTTTAATAGCCTCTAACATCTAAACTCTACTGTTTTCTGGGCCAAGCCTGAGCTAGATTAGTTGGCACCTGAAGATACTAAAGTATTGACACACTCCTTCCGTCTTAAGAACATTGTCGACAGGAAATAAATAAATCTCTCAGCTGATTATTTGTTATCATTTTCTCATCATTACTTCACCGTCTTTCTATCTGTAATAAAATATTTCCCATTTCTTCTGATGATAGCAAGCTGGAAACAACACTTCTTTGTCATTGGGCGCAACGTTATTGAAGGTTCGCAGTTTATTCCCAGATGACCATTGGTATTGGATTGGCGTTGGAGCATTACTTGGATACACCTTATTGTTCAACACTCTCTTCACTTTGTTTCTGACTCACCTAAATCGTAAGTTTCATTCCTCATGTCTCCATCTGGAGTAGCAGAGAAAGCCAATCTGTACGGTTCCAGCTTCCTATTCTTAGCCAATAACAAAAAATTAATGGTGAACTTTGCTTCCTATTTTTTTGCAGCCCTAGGGAACAAGCAAACAGTTATTCCGACAGAGGATCGTCATGACAAAGGCAAAAGACGAGAGAGTGGATCTTCCATCATTGTGTTCAAAGAGTTTTTTAAACGTTCACACTCATCTACTGGTTTACCAAAGATCTCTGATTCTTCCTTCATGACTTTCGGAGAATTTTTGCAACATTCTCACTCATTCACTGGTTTGCCAAATAACTGGTACTTGTACTTTAATTCCCTTTTCCTGATCTGGCTGTGTGGTCTGATTTTTATATTCTCATCGCCTTGCAGGCAAGAGTACTAGGAAGCAGAAAGGGATGGTTCTTCCATTCAAATCTCTTTCCATGTGTTTTAACAATATCAGCTATTATGTCGATGTTCCTATGGTATATTGACAACTTAGTTTGACTTGAGCTCATATTGATAAAACTTGAATTGCTAAGACATGTAACTCTGCTTCTCTTTATAATTGTTCAGGAACTGAAGGGACAAGGCTTACAGGAAGAAAGGTTGCAGCTATTAGTAAATGTAACTGGAGCATTCCAACCTGGTGTGCTTACTGCATTGGTTGGTGTTAGTGGTGCTGGTAAAACTACCCTCATGGATGTTTTAGCTGGTAGGAAAACTGGTGGACATATTGAAGGCCAGATCTACATTTCTGGGTATCCCAAGAATCAAGAAACATTTGCAAGGATTTCTGGGTACTGTGAACAGAACGACGTTCATTCCCCATGTCTGACTGTGCATGAATCACTTGTATTTTCTGCTTGGCTCCGACTCTCTTCTCAGTGCGACTTTGCTACACAGAGAGTAATTTCTTGATTTCTTTTCTGTTTCTTTCCCCTTTGGTTATCATGTATTTTTCCTTCTAAAATTATCTTGGTATCAACTGCAGGCTTTTGTGGATGAGGTTATGGAACTAGTTGAGCTAACTCACCTACGCAAAGCACTAGTTGGTGTACCGGGAGTCGATGGCTTATCGGTAGAACAAAGGAAAAGGCTGACAATTGCGATTGAGCTTGTTGCTAATCCATCTATTGTTTTCATGGATGAACCCACATCAGGACTTGATGCCAGATCTGCAGCCATTGTAATGAGAGCTGTGAGGAACATTGTTGATACTGGTAGAACTATTGTTTGCACCATTCACCAGCCCAGCATCGATATTTTTGAGTCTTTTGATGAGGTTTTCTTCTTGTACATGAACGAGTAATCTTTTGATGAGGTCTCCATAACCCGAAAATTAACCTTTTGTTTTATGGTCCCAGCTTTTACTCATGAAACGAGGTGGGCAGCTCATATATGCAGGACCATTGGGCAACAAATCCATCAAACTTATTCAGTACTTTGAGGTGAGAATTTTGTAAGCTAATTTAATTTTTCTAATGGAGCTGTTTTGACTCATATATCATGTAATGTGTCTTTTTTTCTCCTAGGCTGTACCAGGAGTTCAAAGAATAAGACCTGGATATAACCCTGCAGCTTGGATTCTCGAGGTTACATCTTCAGTGGAAGAAAATCGCCTTGATTTGGATTTTGCAGAAATTTATCGCCAATCAGATTTGTTTAAGTAAGCACTCATTTATTTTCTGAAAATGGAAATTTGAACACTTCTTTTCTTTTTGTCAACACATCTATTTTTCCCTCCATTTCAGGCATAATAAGAATCTGGTTGAGCATTTATCCAAACCAGACAAAGATACAGGCGAATTGAGCTTTCCAAGCAAATATTCTGTGTCATTTTTTGGTCAGTTCTTTGCATGCCTTTGGAAGCAGAACCTATCGTATTGGCGTAACCCACAGTATACTGCCGTACGCTTCTTCTACACAGTTATCATTTCATTGATGTTTGGAACAATATGCTGGAAATTTGGTTCCAAAAGGGAAACCCAGCAGGATATATTCAACGCTATGGGGTCCATGTATGCAGCTGTTTTATTCATCGGAATCACAAATGCAACGTCTGTGCAACCAGTCGTTTATGTTGAAAGATTCGTGTCATATAGGGAGAGGGCCGCAGGAATGTATTCTGCACTCCCATTTGCCTTTGCTCAGGTACACCTCATTTGATCCAAGTGATTCATTATGTGTTTAGTGTCATCACATCTTCCTCTCGAATGTTTAAACTAAAACATGTTATGCAGGTCGCAGTTGAGTTCCCATATGTTTTTGTACAGTCACTTATGTATAGCAGCATCTTCTACTCCATGGCCTCTTTTGAGTGGAATTTATGGAAGTTCCTCTGGTACATATTCTTCATGTACTTCACATTGCTGTATTTCACGTTCTTCGGAATGATGACAATCTCTGTTACGCCTAATCACAACGTCGCTGCTATCGTTGCTGCCCCCTTCTACATGATGTGGAACCTCTTCAGTGGCTTCATGCTTCCTTACATGGTAATGAAATCTCACCAATTCCTGCATTCTCTTTTCTCATGCCAAACGCGGTCGCCAAGGGCATTCTAGTCTTTACGCCTAGAGTGGATCCATTTCAATACGTATAAGTGGCTAAAAAAGACTCCGCCTTGATTCAATTCTAACAATCATGTGCTTGTTTTTCGCCTACTTTTCAGAGGATCCCGATATGGTGGAGATGGTATTACTGGGCGAATCCGATTGCGTGGAGTCTGTATGGACTTCTGACATCTCAGTATGGAGACATGAATGAGCTAGTTAAGCTGAGTGATGGTGTCACTACAATGCCTATAAAGCAGCTGCTCAAACATCAGTTTGGATTCAGACATGATTTCTTGAGTGTTGCTGGTTTGGTGATCATAAGTTTCTGTCTACTCTTCGCCGCCACCTTTGCTTTTACTATCAGATTCTTCAACTTTCAGAGAAGATGAATGGAGAAGAAGCAACTTTGTATAATTGCATAGATTTCTTGTTATCTATCTCACATTCTTGATATTTAGAAAGAAAATACTGGAACTGCTAAATTATATCGTTGGGGTTTTTCACAAGGCAAAAGAAAACTTGTGATATTCCCAAAAGAGTTGCTATAATATTACAATGAATTTTTTTTCAGTATTTTATATATGTTTATATGTTTGTTATATTTGCGACTCAATTTCAGTATAGGCTTAAATGTGGCATGAATTTGATTCAATCTTTTTTATAACTAAACTCAGGTAAATTGCATCAATGGGTATTAGATTATACTACAATTCATATAAAATTGGGTAGTACATTTTAATTTATATTATTATTAAACTTTTTATTTATATAAGTGTGATTTCACCAAATATAGTGAAGATTATTATTGTGTAATTATTGAAGATGTTTTGAACACAACAAAACCCTAACTACCATCGGAAAATTCAGTTGAAGCTGCACAGTAATGAACATCCGCCGCTATGTTCCGCCTCTGAAAACCGCCGGCCGTCGTCTCAAATACCTATCCACAGAGTCTATCTTTACCATTCCCATTCGTCCACTTCCAAATCAAAACCCTGAACTGATATCGACTCCGCCACCTCAAAACCCTAACGCCGCCGACCCGGACTTCACCCGCATTTCCGAGTTCCTCCGCAATCCGGCACTTCATCCCGGCGCCGAACTCGAAGAGGCCCTAACCGCGGCGGAGATTCGTCCAAGTCCAAAACTTCTACTCGGAATATTTAAACAGTTTGATTCTGCTCCAAAACCCTTGTTCACGCTCTTCAGTTGGGCTCAGAAGCGGCCCGATTACCAATTCTCCGTGGCCGTTTTCAATGCCATGGTTAATTCTCTTGGAAAGGCCCGAGAATTCGACTCAGCTTGGTGCCTTGTACTTGATCATATTAAAGGAGATCCGAGCGAAAGACCTAATTTCGATACCTTTCTTATAATGATTAGGAGATATTCAAGCGCAGGTAATATTTCTTCTGATTTTGGGAAATTATTTTGAACTATTAGATGTCTTCATTGGCTTTCCCGCTTCAGATTATTGTGTGCTTACAAAATATGTTTCCTTCCAATTTATTTGTTTCTTGAGTAATGGTTCGGTGATGTTTGATATTTCTGTTTTCCGGTTTTGTGTGTTTTTCTGATTCTTGTTTTTGGTCTGTGATCTTGCTTCATGTTATGGAAACAGGCTTACCCTTGGCAGCTATTCGAACGTTTGAATATGTATGTAGTTTGGATTTCTTCCAAGATTCAGACCAAGAGAACAGTTTGCTTGAATCTCTATTGGACTCTTTATGCAAAGGACATGTTAGGATAGCCTCAAAGTATTGTGATAATCACTGGGCAAAAGATCCAAGCTGGTCGCCTCCTGTTAGGATATATAATATACTACTGAATGGATGGCTCCGCTTGGGAAAACTTAAGCGTGCTGAGCGGCTCTGTGAGCAGATGAAGAGGGAGAATGTCAAACCGAATGTCATCACATATGGGACCCTAGTTGAAGGGTTGTGCAGAATGCGTCGTCCTGACATGGCAATGGAGTTACTCAAAGAAATGAGGACCGAAGGAGTTGAACCAAATACAGTTGTGTATAATGTGATAATAGATGCGTTAGGAGAAGCTGGCAGGTTTAAAGAGGCATTGGGGATGTTGGAAAGGTTCTCGATTTTAGAACTGGGGCCGACTATGTATACCTATAACTCGCTGGTGAAAGGTTTCTGCAAGGCAGGGGATCTAGTAGGGGCTAGCAAGATCCTTAAGATGATGATGGATGATAAGTTTTCACCCACTGCTACTACTTATAGTTATTTTTTCAAGTATTTTTTAAAGGTGGGGAAGACTGAAGTGGCCCTGAAGTTATATAATCATATGATTAGATGTGGATATGAACCAGATCGGCTTACATATCATCTGCTGATCAAAATGCTGTGCAAGGAGAAGAGGCTGGATCTTACGGCACAAATTATTAAGGAGATGAAAGCTAGGGGAATTGATTTAGACTTGGCTGCTAGTACTATGCTGATCCACTTACTATGGAAAATGCATCGATATGAAGAGGCTGTTTCTGAGTTCCAGGACATGTTTCGTAGAGGCATTGTTCCACAGCAGCTCACATACCGTAGAATGACTGATGAGTTAGAGAGGCGGGGGATGACTCGGACTGCACATAAACTTCATGATCTGATGGCATCAGTTCCTCGTTCAGAAAAGCTGCCTAATACTTACAAGGGATCAAGGACTTCACATGAAAGAAGAACATCTATAATACAGAGAGCTGAATCAATGTCTGAAATGTTGAAGACATGTAAGGACCCAAGGGAGCTTGTCAAGAACAGACATGAACAGGAGAATGTCGTACATACTGCACAGAAATTAATCGACAATATTCAGAGCAAAGCCAACTTAAAGCATTCAACTAGTTGAGACGATCAACTGCGGGTAATGATAGTAACCAATGATTTACTTCATTTTAAGACAAAACACATTCTGTGAAACATCACTGTGTTATTGAGTCTGCGATTATTGAACATTGCCTGCAGGTAAATCAAACCTGGAAACAAGGCTGTGTTCATTTTGAAAGAAGACATTTGAAATAAGACATGGATAAGCTCATCTGGTTGATTGAATTTTTTCCATTTTGGAAATTGACATACTTACAGGAAACTTTGAAATCATGAATAGCGAGATCTCAAAAACGAAAGCATAGACGTGAGACGTCTTCCGAAAGAATGGCTTCTCTATGTAGGTTGTTCTATAAGAAGCTGGAAAATATACAGGTTATATTCCTTACTTTTTTTCTTTTAATACTGCATAAATTGATCTCCTATTGTGTATGCAAACTATGTTGGCTCCGATTTTTGAATCTGATTTTAAGTTCCACCAAAATTCAGACACATCAGAGAGAGATTGAAGCAAGCTGAAATAGAATGAGCAGCTTTGATTCAGTGGATGCATATGAAAAACAAGCATTTAATAAAGTCCGCAGTGCAACTCGGGATATGATGATGTAAAGCAAAGATGTCTGTTAACTTCTTCAGGTATTTTCGTGGTAAATAAAATGTAGAAATTACCATATTAATATGATGGATTTAAAATCTATTTGGAATATAATCAAGTGGGAGTGATTTGGATTGGATTGAATTGGACCACAGGAATCAGTTGGCATGACTTTTTTTGGATTGGTTAAGGATTTTATTATTTCATTATTGAGATGTGATACCTAGTTATTGTTGGGGCCCGTGTTATACTCATGTTCATAATTCATTATTGAATCAAGACATTTGGGTACCAATTGTATACTATATTATCCTTCCACTGAAGTTTGTGTTGAGCTTCATTAACTTTTGATACTCAAATAGTGGTTTTATTTGCATTTTTTGTTAGGTTATTATTATCTTTATAGTTTGAAGGATTGATTTTAAGTGTAGTACATATGTCATAATTTGATTTAAGTTTTTAGGTGTAGATGAATGAACTGATCTTTCAAATAGAACCCAATCAACCAATGCTGAAACAAGTCATTGTAGCACAATAAAGGCAAAGATAAAACCTAATAAGATTGAAAATGATTAGTCATGTGACTTTCAAGATAAAAATTGCTAGGACTAGCGACTTTTGTAGTTGTCAATGTGGATTGTCCATTGCTTCTTGAATTAGTTACAAGCAATTAATTATCAAACAAGGATTGATGGCACCCTCACATATCCATATTACCCTCAATTGAAGTAACTACATTTATTTACCTTTATTATATAGATTAAACCCACAGTATATCATTCCGAATATATATTTACTCCTTTGGACAATATAGTAATTTCACAAATAATTATATTTATTATATACTTCTTAATTTTATCTGTATACAAGACGTTAGATAGTTTGAAATGAAAGGAGGATGGACACCAATGTCAAACAAGGTCCAATTTGTTGTCTATTATATAATAAAAAAAGAATAAAAAATGTAGGTAACATTAACAAGTAGGAAGAATCTTGAGAGTAAATATTAAAAAAAAAAAGGAAAGAAAAAGGAGCACGAAGGCCAATGTGTGGGAAAAGGACGGGTGCGTAATGGGTTTGATTGAAAGAGACTGGGAAAGAAGACAGAGACAGAGAGTGGTTGCAGTCAACATATGTACTCAAAACACACACATTTTCATGTCTCTCTCTCTCTCATCTTGAGGAGAGAGAGAGAATCAGTGCTCCAAAATTCCTTCCCAGTTCCCACTCACCACCACTACATACCACACCTCCATCTCTTTCTCTCTCTACTTTCTTTTATATCTTTATCTTTTTTCTACTAATATATCCATTTTCCTTCTTGATCGGAAGTGAGATGATGAGCCACTTCTGAATATAAAGACAAGATT
The DNA here is from genome assembly GCA_954870855.1 of Scutellaria minor. Classification (NCBI taxonomy): domain Eukaryota; kingdom Viridiplantae; phylum Streptophyta; class Magnoliopsida; order Lamiales; family Lamiaceae; genus Scutellaria; species Scutellaria minor. The sequence goes on from OX940725.1 coordinate 5,627,190, forward strand.
TTTATCTTTTTCACCCGAGTAATATTAGTAAAATATATAATGAAATTTATTAAGTACTCATGGAGTACGATTATTGTGAATTAGAGAAAATTTGATTTGTAAAAATAAGTTTTTGGGTGGATAGTAGAGCCTGTCCCACATAATTATATTTTTGAAATATATATATATTTGATTTGTATTAAATTAATTTAGAGAATTGATTAAGGGGAAAAATTGTTAAATCCACCAAAATTGGAGCAAGATTTGTTCAAAATTATATATATATATATATATATATATATTGTAAAAGAGTGCTTAAAAAAATTATGATCCATAAGATAATACAGTTGCTTAGCCACTTAATCGGAGTAATCATAATTACAATAATTTCATGAAAAATGATGGTTGATGAGACTTTTCAGTTTTCACATCATCAATGATATTTCAGTAGAATTATTTATTATTCCTCAAAAAAAGAAATTACTTATTAAGACTCAATTGGGCTAGAAAAGCAATTAATTAAAATTCACGTGATTCCCCCAACACAATCATGCAGAAAAGATTCAGGACCCATTGCATTTCAGAAAGGCCCCTAAATGTTTTTTCCTTTTTCTTTTTTACATTCTCAACTCATAATTTAAATTTCCAACTACTCCATACTTTTTAGAAAACGAGTAATGTTTTCAAAAATACATGTTTAAAAAAAAAAAAAAAAGGTACCACTTTTACATGTCATCAATAATCTAATCATAAAAAATATGTTCTCTTCTTACTCAACATTCTTTGAAACTAACAATTCATTTTTATTCTTAAAAAAAAATCATTAAATTAGCAATAAACATTAAATTAGAATATTACAAATTTTTTAATTAGCAATCAACTTTTGATTTTTGAATTCCTTTTTCATAATTATACTACCTTTTTGAACCACAATGATAGGCAATTTATTATCTTCACTCAAATTAAGAAATTCATTTCATTTATAGAAAAAAAATTCATATTATACACTTATTTAATGTTGTTGAAAGATTGTTCCAAAAATATCATGTAGTACGAGTAAATAAGGAAAAAATACTTTAAAACACCACTAGAAAAGGAAACCTAATGATAATTATTTTATACAAAAGAAAAAAAAAAGGATGGATTAATTGTGTTCGTGTGAGGGAAATACTAAAAGAAAAAACATGGTACAACATTCACCTTTTACCTTAAAATACATAATAGTGTTGTTGTGTTGTGTGTGGAGATTGCAAGAACAAAGATAGACCCACTCACACTCAGCATTAATTCTTTCAACACAGAGCAAAAACCACTTAGCAGCTTTAATATATATCCACAGTTTTTGATCTCACAGAGGAGAGAGAAAGTGAAGTGAAAAGAATAAAACTTCATATTATTAAAAGAAGAAAGCACATCTGTAACTGTGTATGCCAGAAAAAACTTTTCCTTTTTATTGCTCCCTCTCTCTAGTTCTCATTCTTTCTCCCTTCATGAAATTCGTGCTCCTCTTTTCTTGCTTAGAATTAGCTTTCTTGAACCCCTACTAACCCAGAGTAAAACCCGCTTGAATTTTCTGTAATTCTTTTGGAATTTTCAGTAAAGATTCAGCCTTGACCTCTGAGCTTCATCAGGGTGGTGATTATGGCGTTTTGAAATGTCAAAAATGTCACCTTTAATTTATACATAACCAACATCACTGTCTAAGTAGATGGCTCATGCTCACAGCAACAGTAAAAACAACAAAGCAAGTGTTGGTGTTAATAATGGCGGTGGTGATGGTGATGTGAAGTCCACTACTTTTCATGACTTTCTTGGTAACAAAGCCCAAGATTCTGCTCCCCCCACCGTCGGAGGTGGCCGCTCGCCGTCTGCCACTTCTGATCTGGGCTCTGGTAAGATGAATACATGACACAATCTTTGCTCATTCTTGTCTTTTGTTTATTGTTGCAATGAATTTAATGGTGGTTCGGTTATTGAGTGTTTTTTTTAGTTTTTCCCTTTCTTTCTTGTTTCAATTCTGCAGTACCTATGTGCTTGTACATGTTTTGTGTTTTTTGATTGAGAACTTTTTTATAGTTAAGTAGTGACCTTATATTTTGGTATTGAATTTCAATGAGTACTTAGCATTGTGTTGGGCATTGATGACTTGTTGAGAATTTTGGTTCTTTTGGCAATGGAGTGGTTGTGTTAGGTTTGGGTGGAGTGGTTCCTTTGTCCTCTCTCTTTTTTATTGAGGAAACTGCAGTTAAATTGCAACCAATTCTTGATGCTCCTTCAATCTTGTGATTGTTGATGGTTACTTGAGGAAATTGCAGTTAAATTGCAACCAATTCTTGATACTTCTACAATCTTGTGATAGTTAATGACTTCTTGAGAAAATTGTGGTCTGATAGTGTTTTCATCGATTATGTTAGAAAGACACATCAGTAACCATTTGGAGGGGATACCGTTTTATGGATCAAGAGGCGAAATTGCAGGACCTGAAAGTAGTAATAGGCTCACGGGGTATAAGCGTAGTAACTCTGATTCTTTTATGATGTCATCAAGGGATAAATTTCCTCAAGGGCTAGCAGATTCACAAGACAGCCCACTTTTGACAAAGGTCTGCTCCTTTTACATTCTCTTCATGCTTTTTTGATGCTGTCTAAATTTCATTTTTATGTTGTTCATACTTTACTCTAATATTAAAAGTCTTGTTCTATGTATAGTTGCTGAGGTATTCGGGGGGAGAGCGGCCTAGATGGGCACATGATGAGGAGGCGTCCTTTGGTGCGCATCAAATGAGGCCAATTTCAGCCTCGTTTATATCTCAGTCTTCTACTGGTGGTAGAACTGATGCCAACCCTTCCAAATGGGATAGAGCTACAGCCGTAAACCCTGGCCCGGCTTTGCAATATCCTCCACGTAGTGGTCAGATCATGCCATTTGGCTACCAGGCTCAGTCGAATAGGTTTAAAGAAACGAATATGGGTCCTTCGTTAATGTCGCAAACAGCAGCCGATGAGGGGTCTCGGACTGGAATTAAAGGGTCGGGAGTTTTGAGCTCGATGAATGCAGCTGGAACTATGTCTGGTAGACAGCCTGCTGGGGTGCTCATACGCAGTGGTAGTAAACAGAAGTCTGAACCGGAATCTTCTACTCTTCCCAGGTTAGTACAGAACTGAGGTTCTTGTTTAATGTTTGTCTATTTAAGATAAGCTTGATGAGCTAAAATTAGATTAGTCTTATGACAGTCAGCGTGGAACCGAATCTTCTGGTCGTCAAATGACTATATTTTACGGTGGCCAAGCGCATGTTTTCGACAATGTTCATCCCAATAAGGTCCTTTTCTGCATCTTTTTGGAGTATTTTGCTGATTTATGGAACTAATCAATGAAAATTCAATTATGTGAATTAGTTATAAGTTAACTGTTCAACTTTGTGCTACAAACTAGATATTGAGATGTGGCTAAAGGAGTTCAATTGTATGTGATAATGGAAACATGATATAGTAAGGACTTTTCACAAGTCTAAGCAACAAATACATTAATTAGTGGGGTCCGGATCTAATGTCACCACAGAAACTCTCATTGTCTCTCTCTCTAGCCTGATCCACCTAATAACTCTTTTTCTCTTGCTCATATAGTGAACTCCACTTTTCTTAGCTTGTAAGAGTCAAGTTCTCTTTAGACTAAGTAGTCTCTAGAATGATGTAGTTGCCTTACTATCTCTTGTTCTTTTGCCTGTAATTAGCTTGCTTAGCATGACTATTGATCCACTCGCACATGATCATTGATACAATGGGAATTAGCTTTTAATTGCTTTATACATGCCTTTTTTCCTTGGTAAATCTTACATTCAAATACATGGTTGGCATATTAAAATTTTAGGTAGCACAAAAAAAAAAGAGAAAGGAGAACAAATTGTCTTTGTTAATTGCTGTAATGACATTCGTCTGAGTAGATAATACATTAGTGGTTATGGTGGCATGCATTCTTGGAAAAATGTGTACAAGAGTAAGTTCATTGATGAGAAAGGAGAAAAAGTTTTGGCGATGGATCTTTCTTTAGTGGTGACAATTACCAGATAAGGGCTTATGGGATTGAAATATCGAAATCATTATTTGTTGTATAAATACATGAGTGCAATGTAATAAGAAACACACTTCCCACATTAAGTTAATGAGATTAATTAGGCGCGATCCTTATCATTGATAATTAATCAAAGATTAGTAAATGATAATCATTATCAGAAATCCAAGTTCAACAAGATTTGTTAATAATAGTCAAACTTTGTTACCTTTGTATCAACGAGTTATGCTTTTAACCTCATTTCACCTTCTTCTGATCGACCTCAGGCAGACGTTATAATGGCCTTGGCTGGATCGAACGGAGGATCTTGGTCGACAACCTATACACCCAATCCGGTGACTAGACCATCCACCGGAGAAAAACGCTTAGCTGGCAGCGGTGACGATGCTGGAATGGCTATACTGAGGGACCTGCATGGCAGGCCTTCTGAAAAGGCCGAATCACACCGAGGTTTTGGTTCTAATGATTGAAATCTTAAACTGCATGCACTTTGCAAATGCACTGTCATGAAGATGAAGATGATGATCTGGTTTGCAAAAGAGGACAATTCTTGCGTTTTTCCTATAACGATTTTCTTGATATCGCATGCAAGAATAGAGACAGAATTGGTCGATGTTATTAGGGGTTCGTTCGAGCAGCCAAATCAGTGCAGAGAATATGAGTTTGAGCTGTTAAGTGAGTGAAGGTAGTTAGAAGAATCAACTGTATTGTATTGCATGATTTTGGGTCAGTAACTATTACATTTGATCATCCATTAGTTTCTTTTCTCATTATGCACTTGATTTAGCACCAAAAATGGCGTAGAAACCTGTGCAATGCTTGTAATAGTTTTTTTTTGAGCAAATTAACTTAAATTCAGTTCAAGTGTTTGTTTAAGGGTAGTTGTATGAAAAAGGGGGAAAAGAATTCTTTGAATCAATTTTGTGCTGGTAATGCCACATCTAAAGTTCTACTATATTATTCACACATGCCGGATGAGTTATGCCTTTTTTCTTTTTTGTTCTTAAAGTGTTCTAATTTGTGTCTTTTTTATCTTGTATTTTATCAGTACTTGGTCTTAGTTTTGAATTAGTCGCGTTTTTTTTCTTAGAAAAAATACAAAATTATGTTTTTTGATGTTTTTTTTATTTTTTTTATTTTTTTATCTATATGTTATGTGTAGACTATTTATTTATTTATTTTGTATAATTTTAGGACTATAATTTACACAAAATGGAATGTTGGAAGTGAGGCAAGCATATTTGAGGCCCATGGGATGAAATAGATAACCCAATAAGCCCATCTGTTAATATTAAGCCCACCGTTACATAAAGATATTAGTTGAGTGTTTTGGACTTTATAAAAATCCTTTTTTTTTTTTTTTAATAAGAAGACTATATAAAATTCGAAATGTATTGCCTAAGTGCTTTACTTAATTCCAACCTTAGGTTTGTCTTCTGGTGCAGATTTGTTTTTTCGATTTTAATAATAATATTATTATTAATTCATTTACGTGGGCACTAATGATATTGCGATTTTTATGTCACTTGTAATGAAAATGACTCAAATTACAAATAGCCTTCTAGAATTACTAATTTAGTGTTAGCTTCCTAAGTGAGAGAACTAATTTATTATTAATTCGTTTACAAGTTTTTTTCCTTTTATTTTTTCTAAAATTAATATAAGTACCTAAATGTTGGTTCATAATCTCATTGATAACTCAATTTCAAACTTATGTCTAACTAATTTGAATAATCAAACTATTGTTTATATATATAGTAAAATTGAAAATTAATGAAAAAATATAAAAAAAAAATCCAAATTTGGATAGCTATAAACATATATGATATAATCAAAATGACCAAATCTAAACCTTTAAAAGAAAAGTAAAAATCACATGAGAAAATCACAGGAATAAAAAAATTAACATAACAAAAAATCGATTAGACCAACTTCAACTAATTTGGCACGTCCAATTAATATTCCCATTTTTGTCAGCTGAATTGACTGGTCCGATTTTGAAGTATCGACTAATCCATCATCCATCTAGTCAATGAACGTAATGAATTAAGCGCAATATTGAATACTCCGATTTTAAATAAGTATTTAAATTGACTGCAATAATTTATTTTGATTACAGACAAAAAGGAATAGTAAGTTTTTAATTCTATTTATGATTTCAAAATCATAACATTTCAAATCTTTTCGTCCTTATCGAATCCAGCTAGGCAGCTAATGCGGAAGGAATCAAAATTTTATTTTGATAAAAAAAACAAAAATGCATAGTAAGTTATTTAATTATGTTTCTAATCCAAAAATTAAATTATTCCAAATCTTTTCGTCTTCTATCGAATCTAGCAAATGTTGATAGAATAGAATATAATTAGTCATCCACAACTTTAACGTAAATACCACCTTTTATCATACTGTTTTTATCTTTGTCTTATGTGAACCCAAAAAAGTAATATATTTGAAGTAGCCTTTGTACACCAAGCATGATCATGTGACATGAGAGAGCAAAATTGAGCTGATTATGGGATATTGTGGTTAATTTCTTTTGTGAGAAAAAAATAATAGAGAAAATGTAATGTTTTATTGGATATGTCATTTAATATAGATTTACATAAATTTAAATGATTTGTATCCATTGATCCATTTATATATAGACGTTTTAGTACCTGATAATACACTCATACAATATTTACCATTAAATTTGTATACACAACCATACATGGATATATAACTTTAAAAAAAAGCACATATAAAGTTTCTACATAGATATTTGTGTGGATACTGTTTCCTTTTTTTTTTTTTTAGAATAACTTTTTTTTCAATAATCTAAGTATCCAATTTCGTCCCACTAATTTGTGAGACTGTACATGTTGCTAATTAAAATCCTCGATTATTATTTTTTAGTAATTCAATTTTAGGTTAACATTATTTGAGAATAAGAATTAGAGATGGAGCCCGCATGGGCGTAGCTTAGCCGGTTCCTGGGTGGCAGATTGCTACAAGGACGCAGGATCGAGTCCTGACAGCCGCAGTGTGGGAGTTTTATTTCTCAATTTGGGGGATAGCTCCTTGTGGGCACCAGACACTGGTCCTCCCACCTAATGGACCGCTAAATTACCATGATTTACCTCCTCCACCAATCCCTGTCGGGCCGGGGGTGGGGGCCCTGGGGGCGAGGGTTTCGCCTTTTGCTACAAGAATTAGAGATGGAATGTAAATATTCCTAGAAACGTGTGCCATGACAAGCACAAAAAATTCCAAAAACCAGTTGACGACAATACCAACTCCAAAAGCCGCCCAATGCCACGTGTGAAATATATCACTATTGGAAAAATCAAATTTTAGGATCGTCAACTCTATTTTCTTTGTCACCACACAACACATTCCAAGACATACACAAATCTTTTTTTCTTACATAACTATCAAATGCTTTCTTAATTTTTAAACAACATGTTAATCAACAATCTCATTTTGACACGTAACACCTGATCTGAGGATTCACAATAAAATAGAGAATCTCGTATGATTATTGTAAATATATTTATAAAAGTACTCTCGGCTATTAGTAACATGCATGTTATACTCAATTAGAACAATTCTAAAAATTTATTATATAATTTTAAAATAAAAAATATAAGAAATGGTAATAATTAATCATAAAAATGGTGGTTGGATTTAATAAGTGTTAAGACTAGGATGTTTCCATCCATAATTGAGATGTGAAAAATCTCAATCCATGTTTAGGATGTAATTTCAAAAATCCTATAAATATGCATTATTTTTTCTACATTTGTTTACTTTTACAATTTCCAACAATAATATATATATTTTCAAAATAAAATAATACGATATCTACTTTTAATACAATTCTCAATGTAATTGTGACAATTAACTGTAATTCTACTCTATACCTCAAAACAAATACAAAATTATCAAAATTCCCCTTTTTTTAAATTCACTTAAATCTAAAATCCAAACTCAATAAATTCATCCAAATCTCAATCCAAACAAGTCAAATACAAAATTATCAAAATTCACCCTTTTTAAAATCCACCTAAATCTCAAATCCAGAGTCAATAAATTTATCTAAATCCCAATCTAAACAAGTCAAATACAAAATTATCAAAATTCATCTTTTTTAAAATCCACTTAAATCTCAAATCTAGACTCAATAAATATATCTAAATCTCAATCCAAGCAAGTCAGTTATAAAATTATCAAAATTCACATTTTTTAAAAATCCACTTAAATCTCAAATCCCAAACTCAATAAATCCATCTAAATCCCAATCCAAACAAGTCAAATACAAAATTATCAAAATTCACCTTTTTAAAAATCCACTCAAATCTCAAATCCAAACCCAATAAATCCATACAAATCCCAAAATCCAAACAAGTGTTACAGTTGACACAATATAAAGGTTTAGTCCAACCCTAGTGTTATTACAACACAACAAAATGGCAACAACTACATCTCTTTCAGAAGCCTATAGAGACACCAATCTCCAACTCAAACACATTATCCCCCTCGATTTCGATTCGATCCAAGACCTACCCGAGTCCCACGTGTGGACTCACTCAGACGATCATTTCTCGCCATGTCCAATGATAAGTGATTTGGGTGGGCCGTTAGTTAACGTGGTTCCTACGATTGATCTGAGTGCAGGGAACGTGGTGGAGCAGATGGGGAATGCATGTCGAAGATGGGGTGTGTTCCAAGTGACTAACCACGGAGTTCCATGGAGGCTTGTTGATGACGTGGAGGGGCAAGCACGGCGGCTGTTTGGGCTTCCGATGGAGCGGAAGGTGGCGGCGCTGCGGTCGGCTAGCGGCGCCACGGGGTATGGGGTGGCGCGGATATCGCCCTTCTTTGCAAAGCAAATGTGGCATGAAGGGTTCACCATCATGGGCTCTGCACTTCAACATGCTAAGCTACTTTGGCCCCATCACTATCAACTCTTTTGGTAATCCCATGCACTGTTACTATTTTTATTATATATGCTTCTTTTTCTTTTTTTCTTTTTTTAACTTCATTATGTTACATATATGTTGATTTCCAGATAGGATCATCTATTTTTATTTGGCATTTCATTTTATATTTCTAGATAATTGTCATGATGTGTAGTAAAAACAATTCAATACTAGATGGAACAGTAGGTGTAATCGAGGATCCAAATGATTGATTTATTCGATTTCAAAATAATTGGATTGTTTCACAGAAAAAAAAAACATTTAATATAGATTACTAAATAAGAGTCAAATATACAAATAGGGCAGATTGAAAAAAAAAACCAATAATTGTTCTTACTTCTTAGTAATAAAAAGAATAGCTAAATTGAAACAAATTTTATTTATATAGAGTGGTAACAAAATTGAAGTAAAGAATATATATAAAGTTTCTTGATAAATTTTAAATTAATAAAATAGATTTATTTTCAATAAAAGTTAATTAGTTATAACATTTCAATGCCAAATCTGAAACTCTTGAACAAAATTAGACTAGATTTGATTCAAATGCGTATTAATCATTGGGTATGCATATGCATATTATTTAATTAGTGTCTCGAGATTCGAATATCATAGGATTATTAATGTTTCCCTTCTTGTTGGAGTACTTACCTGTCCTCGTGTTAATATATAGAATATACCTCATTCAATAGTTTGACCCTATGTCAGAAAATTTTATGTTTCTTGATTTTTTTTTTCTAAACCTATATATATTTCCTTATAGGATTTCCCTTAAATTAAGATATTTAATTAGTTTTTGTATAACAAAAACATATCATCTTGTGCTTGCCATTTCAGATCCAGCCATCCTCAATCACATCACGTTCATGTAAATATTTGCTAATGAGAAACAAATAAATTTAACATGACTATAATTATAAGAAATTGGGAAGAATATTCCTAGTTAATAATTCATGTTTGATTTCATACATAAATACGATACAATATGATATCATTATTGTACATATTTGACAGAATAAATATATACGAGAATATAATAAATAACAAACTGTACTTTCTTTTTGCAGCAATGCAATGGAGGAATATCAGAATAAAATGAAATCATTAGCTCACAAAATCTTGATCATCATCCTCAAAGTATTGGGAGTAGATGAAGAAGATCAAGAAACAATCTCTTCATCTTTACTTCACCAATCCGCAGGTGCATTGCAGCTCAATTCATACCCTAGTTGTCCAAACCCTAGCCAGGCCATCGGCTTAGCCCCTCACACCGACTCGTTGCTGCTAACAATCCTTCATCAAAATGACACAAATGGCCTCCAAATCTTCCAAGAAAACATGGGTTGGATATCAGTCCCTCCAGTGCCAGGTGCCCTAGTAGTCAACATTGGTGATCTCATGCACATTTTATCCAATGCATGCTTCCCCACCGTATACCATCGTGTTGTCCCAAATGAGACCAATCATAGATTCTCTCTCGCATATTTCTATGGCCCTCCAGCTGATGCTGTAGTTGCACCGCTGTCTAAGCACATGTTGCCTTGTTTTCGGCCCGTGACAGTGACCGAGTATATTGGTCTCAAGAACAAGCATCTTGAGAAGGCACTTAGTTTGCTTAGGGTGGATCCAATTGTTTGAATAATCAAATTGATTTGATTTAGTTTGGTCTGATTTTCAATCAAGTTATGATGGAATCTTGGAAAAATGTTTCAATAAATGGCTAGTGTTTATGCTTTGAAATGAGGTATATAGATAGTCAAGAATTATGTTCAACTAATTGGACCTCCTTTTGTACTAAGATTTTTTGAAATCAATTGCATTTTTTTGACCTGGAAGATGGATAGGTATAGATCTAACTGTTAAGTACGTATACGTCTTGAATTATTAGAAATTTGGTCAAAAGTTGGAGTTCATATTTTTCTTGATTATGATAATTGTAATTAATCTCAAGAAAAATTTATTACGTAATAAAACATGAGAGTTTTGGTAAAAAATTAGAGTCCATATTTTTATTCATTAAAGGAAATATTAATGGGCAAAGGTGGATATATATAATACCCTAAAGTGTTTGGTCTAATTGTCAATTTTGATTGAATAAAATAAATCTAAAATTTTGTTATTATTATTATTGTTATTAATTTTTAATCAATAAAAGCATAAAAAAAACAAAAACAAAAAAACAGATATAATGGAAACATAGTTAGCCTTGGTAATAGGTTCACATAGAGATTACGTACCAAAATTGAATTAATTACTAACGTCTTGTCATCACAATAAGTCCAAATTAATCTATTTTAGTTCTAGCTTAATTTGTCTTCACTCTGCCAAACTATTGCAAAAATAAAACATGAGAGAGAGAGATATAATTTTTTATAGGGCGACAAGATTGAACCCTTTTGTACGACCAGTCAACATTAAATCAAGTGGGCCATTCACAATTTAAATATATAATGCTGGGTACAAATATCAATTTATCAAAAGATAAAAGACATGATTAAGTATTGTTGATTCTCTCATTCATGTGGATTAGCTAGCATGGCTACTCGTTACGATTATTTGGCTGCATTAGGGTCGTTACACACATCACCAATTAAAGAATTGTAAATCATTCTGCACAGAGAAACAAACAAAGATGATAACAATTAATAATATGGCATACCATCGGGCATCAGCTCACATTCTGAAGTCATCAAAAAATAAAATCAAGATTACGACAAAAAGAAACTAACAAACAAACAACTCTTTGAATTATATTTTGGTTTGTGATTAAAACAGTGGGCTGTTCTTGTTCAAGTACACTGTTGTCCACGTTCATGTATCTGAGCTCGAAGCCTCTCGTTTCTTGCACATTCTTCCTGAAATTATAAGGATGTAACATAAGCATGAAAACTGATCAAAACTGTGTTTATATATGTGTAATTGGAATGATTATACTAGTTTCTAGGACAGTACCTGGAAACGTTTCAGGAGAGAAGAGCTATGTCTTTGCTCTGAAATAGCAGCTGTGTATTTTTCCTTGGTAGTATCACAGAACTTTTGTTCTGATTCAAGAGCCAGTTGCACTTTCTCTAGTTTCTGTAACATTAGAGCATAAGTAAATTGTTCGTATAAGTGCTTCTAAAATGTCGTGCGATGAGTACAGTGCAAAAGGCCAGAGTCATATGGTGACAGTAAAAATACAGTAGTATAAAGGGAGAGCAATCATTTCAACTGATTCAATTACACATAGAAAATTCCTGTTACTTATGTGGAAAGGTTAATTTGTTGAAATTAAACTCACATGTATAGGTGAAATTTCATTTTATAAAGTTGTAGTGATGGATCGAAAATGACAGCAAGTTGAAATGATAAGAGCAATATATACTAGTGACTCAAGAGATTATCTTTCATGGCACTAGAAGTATAAAAGGAGATTCCAAATTCATTAATTAGGGCAGAAGAATGAGTTGAAATTCCACTCAGATGATACTCTTAATTTTTCATAAGTCAACAAGTAAACCAAAAATGATTTCTCAAAAAATGAAATGTCAAATCAACCTGTCAACTCAACGGGGCAAACTTTGCAACTCATCCAAATTCATTTGCTCAAATTCCTCAAGGTTGAATGAACCCATACATAGTAGAGCTTCTTGAAAGATGTTATTACTTATTAGAAAATTATATTGTTTATTAATTTTTAACTTTAAACTATGTAAAAGTAGAAGATAAGAATGAGTACCTGTTGAGTTCCATTTAAGATTCCCTCCAAGGAGTGGATGAGTTTTATTCTCCCATCAGCACTAGTAATAGCATTTTGAAACTACAAGCAATGACGCAGCAGATTACACAAATATTCAATAAACGTCAGTAACATCTACCATTGTTCAGGTTCACGCTTTGAGTTAAGAAAAACTATTGGTAACACAGTCTTAGTAACAAACTTGAAGGCATAATGTTTACGTGCAATTTCCATGCATCTAAAAGGCAGAGTTGGATTTTGAATATTCTGAAATCTAATGTGCTAAAATTTCACAGCAAAACTGTTTATTATCAACGCATCATTGAATCACTAAGGCTAATTTGGCTACTGGCAAAGAGACGGATTCATTTGCAACGTGATAGATGCAATAAGATAAGCAGAAGCGAATCACAGTTCAACTAAATCCAGAAAACTATTATAACAGAAGCTCAATGCCACATGGTCAAGCAGAACAAAAAGCAAACTAAATCAATGTTTACCTGCAAACTAATTGAGTTCAACAAGGATGTTTCTTTAAGCATCAATTCTTTAATCTCCAATAAGGCATTATATGTATCATAGTGTTTGCGTGTTTGTCGAAGCTTTTTCTACAAAATAGCAGGTCTGGGTGCAGTTCAGCCTTACATATAAGCTAATAACATGGAGGATACAAATAGCGCATGTGTTATTTGAAACGTTTACCTGAATTTGAGTATAAAGTTCAGAAAATCGAAGTTCATACCTGCATCATTAGTCATAAGTTCAAAGATAATACTTAGAAACAGAGTAAGAAAAGATTTTCTGGATTTGATTACGGAAGCAAAGCACAGAGATGTTTAGGAGGGTACTGAATTAGTTCAGCCTGTGATGGTATGTCATCAATCTGCCGCTTTAGTGACACAATTGATCTCAACTTTGTTGCAAGTTCCTATAACACAAGGAGGGACAAATAACGTCATCTGTTTATAGGAATTATCCTTCAGTACCATCTCTTTACAAATCAAATATCTACAGCATTACTCGAAGAGCACTTTTATGTAGATGCTCACCCCTAAAAAAACTCTCAGATAGGGATAACAATAGTTACAACTTCAAGAATCATGTATTGATTGCTAGCCATCTTAATAATAGTAATGACTGAATGAAATGTTTGATAATTATAAATTTTCGAGCTATCTTAATTAATACTTATGAAAATAGTACTTGAATTTGAAGCTTGTGAATTGAAAAATGAAAGCCACAAAAAGTCGTACAATTTGTAAAAGAAATCTGCAATAACTCTAGTTTTAGGAAATTTTAGTTCACTACTTCTCATTTATTTGGATTTACCTAGGCAAATTTGTAAAGTTGCCACATTATAACTGAAGTAGAAAAATGATGAAAAAAAATTTCCGCTGAAATTTGTTGCACAGGAATCATTAGGATGAAATCGAGCATACTAATAAGTTGAAAGAGCTGAGCAGAATATAAAAAAAATTCACAAGTTATATATTTATTTACTTGTCCAACCTTTTTTGCTGACTCAAGTCTCTCATTAGAGTTTTGTAAAGAATGATAGAAAGTATCAGAATCTTCATAACCAGAACCACTTTGTAACATTTTATCAAGTTCATCAATCTCCTGCTGCAATCTTAAACAATCTGAACTGCGTCGGGACTGGAAATCAAATTCTTGCTTCTCAAGCACCTAAAAAAACCAAAGCAAATGTCATCCACAGATACAATCTGCCAGGAAAACAACTGCAGCAAAGCAAGGATATGTATTTTCTGGAAGAACATGATGATTAAATTGCTTCATTTGTATCCTGCTTTAAGGCAAGGCATTGGAAAAATAAATTATACATGTGGTTAATGAAAAAGAAAGAAGATCGATAAATAGGCAGACATGAAATCCCTGAATGTGCAATGCAAGAAAAGGCCAAGAAGATGGATTGACCTTCAAAGACTCCAAAAGTGACAGCACTCTCCGCCCCTCCGAATTAGAGCATTCTTTATCGATTCTTTCGCGTAGAATCCGCACTTCAACCATAACATCAGCATCCAACTGGAGAATTAAGACAGCACAATATCAACTCACCTAATTCAACTACAACTCCTCAAATGATGTCATTTCATCAAGATAACAGCAAGTGCAAACAAGGAACGATGACATTCTAACTCCAAATGCTTCGAATTAAAAAAATGAAATTACATTTTGTTAAAGTTATGGAGCACCAAACGCCTATTTTTTACTAAAGCATAGATTCTTCCGTCAGAATTGCAGAAAATGTTCAGAAAAAGGAATCCACAATAAAGGTGAGATTTTGTTCCACTATCTTAACCAGTTCTTCAATATTGCTTTTTTCAAATTTCTGCGAAAATTTGCTAAATTCTACAGTAAGCACAAAACTCAATTTAGATTCAATGAAACAGGATGATTTGGTATAAAATCGTTCAAATTACCTCATTTTTAGCCATTGTTTTGCAGCTAATCGAATAACAGGCAGTCAGCTTCTACCAAACCAAAACTGAAATCACAAAGCAGTGGAAAATGCTGAATGATATGCAGGTTTCCGTAAAATTTGCGATTTTATTTCTTTATTTGAATATTTTAAATAAATAAAAAAGTTCTGTTTGGCAGAGAAGAAGAAATCGTATAAGTTGGCTGGGACAGTAATGGGCTAAGTGGTAATTTTAGTGTTTACAATATTAAAAAAAAAGTTGATTTATAATTCTTTTCATATTGACACTTTAAAATTGTCTACAATGTCATCTCTCCCAAATCACAAGTTAGATTTATAATTTTCGAAATTAAATTTGATTTATAATTGAAATAAATTATATTATCTAATTTGGCTTCAACTGATTTAGAATTCATAATATTGGATTGGATTGGGATATATTGTTTTCACTTTTTTAATTGTTTTACACGATGATATAACTGCTTATAACTTATAAGTTATAATTAATTGTTTTTACATGGCTAATTTATACGAGTGGTTTTAGTTTTACTTAAAGGGTCCCATTTTAGGGTTAAATCCAAACGCGCCCTTCTTTTCGCAAAGGAGGAAACAGCAGAAAAGCCCAAGGCAAGGACTTAATAAAACCCTACTACAAGAAGTTAATTCCAATTACCCTCCTCTCTCTCTCTCTCTCTCTCACACACACACACACAGAGTTTCGTTCCTGCAGAAAACCACCATCTAACAATGGCATCCATGCTGGTAAGTCCGCGATCTTATCTGTCTCCCTATGTTCATAGTTAGTGTTTGCTATGTCAGTAGAGAACCCAATGCCGCTTTGTGTTACTTCACCCTCGACTGCTCTTCATTGCTGGTTTTCCGATTCTTTTATGAAGTTCAAACATTTTAATTTCGTTTAAGGACTTGGATTAGTGTTTAGGTTTTTCTTTTTCGCTATAAACAGTTCAGCGAAAATGCGATCGTAGGAGTGTTTACAGTGTCAGTGATGGAAATTTTCAATTTTCCGGTGGTTAGCAATGATAAAACTTGGACACTTGGAGTGCTGGTGAAAAATAAGTACATTTTTCAATGGAACGGAGTTGAGCACGTTCCCATTTTCATGTTGATCCATATATTCAGTGTCGGGAGTGTTACTTTTGTTATACCGATTATTGTCTTCCTCTGTAATTGCTTATTGTGATAAATATTAGTAGAGCATTAGGATTTTAAAAATCCATCAATTTATATATATATTCGAACAGGAACAAATCAGAACAATATCGTTACTGTAACAAATCGACATTGTTCTGGCCACTTTTGCAAAGCAATAGGGTATTGTTTTATGTGGCAATCACAGTAATCAGTAGGTAATGAATAATTTGCAAACATTGTAAGATCACTAGTTTGTTTGTTTAGTCTTGTCTTCTTTTCAGATTTATATTGGTGCATGCCATCTTAATGTTCATTGAACTACATTTTTATGAATGCTCTCATGTTCTGTTAACACACACTCTAGGTTCTTGGATTGGCACATGTTATTAGGAGTGTCTTTCTATGAGGGATATAGTAACCACCTTCCTGCCAGTTTATTCATTGTTTTTCCTAAACTTTATTCCTAGAATTGCCACTGGTTTTTAGTGTTTTCTATTCATTCATTGGTGTCCTCATAATGCAACTAACTGTATCTGGTGTATTGTGATTTAACAATAGCAACCCCAAATCATACTGCTCAAGGAAGGCACTGATACATCCCAAGGGAAACCACAGTTAATTAGCAATGTAAATGCCTGCATGGGTGTGGCTGATGTTGTGCGAACCACCCTTGGCCCAAGGGGCATGGACAAATTGATCCATGATGATAAGGGGAAAACTACCATATCTAATGATGGTGCCACTATAATGAAGCTTCTTGACATTGTTCATCCTGCTGCCAAGATCCTTGTAGATATTGCCAAGTCCCAAGACTCTGAGGTATTATAAATGGTGATATTGTTCCTGTGTCATTAGTTTTCTTTGATGTGTAATTACTTATTATGAGTACTTCTAGTAAATTAGTTGGATTTGGGTTTTTCTAGTTATTTTCCAATATTTCAAGATGCGGCGGACTTGTATTGGAGGATTTATGTGATGACTTAACTAATATGTGGCAAAATTACTCAAGTTATTGTACTATGTTGTAGGCTAGGAGTCTGGAATTGTTCATATTCTCAACCAATTTACTGGTTGTACATGTGTCTTGAGTTGTTTCTTTTTTTGCTGAATCACTTGAGGTTTGTGGTTTAAAGGTGGGATGTCTTGGGAAAGAGAAGGGAGTGATCCAAGGGTTTGACCTTTTGGCTTACAAGATTTTACACTTTTCCAAATTATCAACATGAAGTTAATTTCTTCTTGTTATTCCATCTATAAGTAATCAACATTATGAAGTTTGTCTTGCATTTACATGAAACTATTATTTTAATGATCAGTATTCAGTATACATAATTTGTTCCATGAGTTCCATGTGACTTAATCTCTTGATATTTTGTTCTCCAGGTTGGTGATGGAACGACCACCGTGGTTCTTCTCGCAGGAGAATTTCTGAAGGAAGCAAAACCTAATGTTGAAGATGGAGTTCATCCTCAAAACCTTATTCGAAGTTACCAAACAGCTTCTAATTTGGTAAAATAGCAGGTTCATTTTCTCTGTTTGATTTTGGACTTAGAACTATGCCTTATGTATCACTCTATTTGTTAAATAGGCCATTGAAAAGATTAAAGAATTGGCTGTTAGCATAGAAGGAAAAAGCTTGGAGGAAAAGAAGAGTTTACTGGGTAAATGCGCTGCTACGACCCTATCTTCTAAGCTTATTGGTGGTGAAAAGGATTTCTTTGCAACCATGGTGGTAGATGCTGTCCTTGCCATTGGAAATGATGATAGGTTAAATATGATTGGGATCAAGAAGGTACATAAATTATGTACCTTATATTGAATTTTTCACTTATCTTGTGTCCTTGTTTGGAGAGATCTTTAATCTTTTGATAATAAAGACGATTGTAACTGTGGCTTTATATTTTTTGTTTCCTTAGCAAATTTTGGTCTGTTGATATGCTTTTGCTGCTTGAGTTATTATTTATAATTCTTTTGAAAGAGCTTAATGTTTTCTAAAAGCATGCTTGGCATGACCATTCTTACACTTTTTTGTTTCACACTTTTTTGTTGTAGGTTCCTGGAGGCACCATGAGGGATTCTTTTCTTGTGAATGGTGTGGCCTTTAAAAAGACCTTCTCTTATGCTGGTTTTGAGCAACAACCAAAGAAATTTGTAAATCCTAAGATTCTTTTGCTAAACATAGAATTGGAGCTTAAATCAGAGAAAGAAAATGCAGAGATAAGGTTAACATGCTTTCCCTGGTTTGATTTGTTCTTCCCCTTGCAAGTTTGCTGTCCATTAAGTTCAATGAATGCTTACATTACCTCCAAAAATTTTCTATTTACAGGCTGTCCGACCCATTGCAGTATCAATCAATTGTAGATGCAGAGTGGAATATCATTTATGACAAGTTGGATAAATGTGCCGAAAGTGGAGCTAAAGTTGTATTATCACGTCTTGCTATTGGGGATCTAGCTACTCAGGTAATGGTTTTTGCTCTTGTTATCATTAATATCATGTAAGTATAGGTTATTGTATTACCACTTGAGATTTTTACTGAAGTGGAGTAGCCAATATATATATATATATGTGTGTGTGTGTGTGTGTGTGTGTGTGGTTGCAATTTAACTGGGATGAGCAGTTTGTGACTCCCTAAGATATCTCTAACATGAATATTAAGGGAAACTAAACAATCATCACTACTTATAGGATTAGATGAGTTGCTTTGTTAAATTTATTGTATCTGTGCAGTATTTTGCAGATCGTGATATATTCTGCGCTGGCCGTGTTGCTGAAGAAGATTTGCAGCGGGTTGCAGCTGCCACTGGTGGAACTGTGCAGACAACTGTGAACAACATAATTGACGAGGTTGTTTCTTCCATGTTGTTACCCAAGTCCAAGTTCATTAAATGGAAATTCTTTTAATCATTCTACTGTATGCTTTTTATATTATCTGAGTTAACAGCTGAAATTTATATTTAAAAGGTTCTGGGTTCATGTGACCTTTTTGAGGAGAGACAAGTTGGAAATGAGAGATTCAATATATTTAGTGGATGTCCATCTGGTCGGACTGCCACTATTGTTCTTCGTGGTGGAGCAGATCAGGTTTGTTCCAATTTTGTCTCGCTACCATGCATTATTTGGACTTTAGCTTTATTTTTTGTCTTTTATGATTAAAGTTTATTGAGGAGGCTGAGCGAAGTTTACACGATGCTATTATGATTGTTAGAAGGGCTCTGAGAAACTCGACTGTAGTTGCTGGTGGCGGTGCCATTGATGTAAGAAATCTCATCTGGAAATGTAGGCTTACAGAACTAATATCATTAGTTTGATGTATTAAACTTATTCTTGTTTCTGCAGATGGAGTTAAGCCGATACTTGAGACAGCATGCGCGTACCATTGCTGGGAAGTCCCAACTCTTCATAAACTCTTACGCCAAAGCCCTTGAGGTATATTTTATGTTAAAAACATGTGTGCTCCCCTTTTAGAAATAGTTACGATGTTTCTTGTGCCTGGATGGGAATACCAAGATGGATGTTTTTTAAAATGTTGTTAAGAATTTGCTGCTTTATTCAACTAGAAAGATAATTTAAAGCAGCAGATTGGAACTCTTTAGTAACATCCTGTACAAACCAAATACTTATGTATGTTAAAGTTATACACCATGCTGGATTTCTCCCTATTTTATTGTTTTCTGCTCTTCTAAATTCTGTAACTGGCCTTCTCTGTTTGATGAATCCCAGTTATGATAGCAAGTAGGGATTATAATCTCATAGTTGGGATTCCTTTTTCTTGTTGTGCCAAGTGTGTATGGCCTCTCATCTTATTGTCACGGTCATAGCTACTATTGGGCTTCCCTCTGTTTCTCTGATTGTTGATATTTGTCAGCTATGCCATCCCATTCATAATTGGCTTGCTTGTTGCAGGTAATCCCCTGGCAACTGTGTGACAATGCTGGTTTTGATGCTACTGATGTGTTAAACAAACTGAGACAAAAACATGCTCTTCCATCTGGTAAGCGTCTTGTACTTGAATATTGTCTCATGGCTATCATCTATTTATGGCCTCGCTATGGGGAATGAAATGTTTATATGTCAACTGCAAGTTATAATATTGTTGGTTGTTATCCTAGATATTTTCCTGAGACTTTTTGTGCAATAAGAAAGCATGCCCTTTTCATTTACCTCGTGATTATAAACAGGTGAGGGTGCACCTTATGGTGTAGACATCAACACTGGTGGTATTGCTGATTCATTTGCTAACTTTGTGTGGGAGCCAGCAGTTGTGAAGGTATATTAAAATCAGAGTTTATCGTGCCTGTTGATTACTTGATATTTAGAGTAACATTTTGTTTTCTTCCATTCCACAGATTAATGCCATAAATGCAGCTACAGAAGCAGCTTGCCTTGTCTTGAGTGTGGATGAAACTGTGAAAAATCCCAAGGTTATTGGACTTTCTGTTGATTTCCTTTTTGGATACACTCAACTTTCATTTTGAAGTATACAAGTGTCTGGATGAACCAATAACCTTGCTCCTTGTGAAAAAAATGAAAAATTTAATGTTCCGTTTTTATGGCAATGCAGTCTGAGAGTGCACAAGGAGAAGCTGCTGCTAGTGCAATGGGTGGTGGTAGAGGTCGGGTTGGTGGTGCTTTCCGTGGTCGAGGGCGTGGAATGAGGAGGCGATAGATCTTTTGAAGCCTTATCATTCTCTTAAACCTTTTTAGCTAAATTTTGTGTTCTATTTCCCTTTTATTCATTTTGATTTTGTGTCTACTTCTTTTTCCCTCCTAACTTTATCTAAAGCTCTAATTTGGTGTTGATAATGTGTAGCTTTAATTGAACTGTAACAGAGTTTTAGCTTGATTGATATTCACGAAATACTATCTTCATCTGACCTTGGCAATGTTTGGTCTTAAATATTTTCTCTAGCATAGAATTATGTTTTAAACTTTGGTTACGTTCTTTGATCTGTAATTGTTTAAGTTTGTTAAATATGTATAAATGTTTACCTGACCTAGCTGTTGATTTGGGCGAATTGGATTTTGACTGGTTCAATCCATAAAAAATAGGTTCATTTGATTGAATATAAGCAATCAACTGTAACATTGTGTTACGCAAAATGCAGTTAAGATGGTCAAGTAATGAACAGCTCGATCCAAAAAATTAATGCTTGAATACATTATCAGTTGCCAAAACAGGTGACATTCTTGAATCTTGATCTCCAAGTATATTTGAACCGGTCTCATTTCCTTGGGGGAGAATTAATTGTTGTTTAATACTTTAGTTTGTTGTTCAATAATGTTTTTATTTTCTCTTCTTTTTTTTAGTTGCAATGGAAAGGAAATTTGAGATATTGTTCAAGTTGAGAAAACGTCTACTATGCGGGTTAAGCCCATGGATGCAATACTCAAATTGATGAAACTGTTGGGCTCTTAATATTTGTAATATTGTCTATTTACCTTGAACACATAATATTGTCTTAAATTTCCACAGGCTTAATATGTAGGACCTTTCAAATAACGAAATAGGTATTGCCGTATTGGTTCTAGAAATTGTTTCATTCTTATAGTAACATTGTCCACACTTATAAACTCAAGAATCATCCAACCGTAATAATTAATGTTGAATTTATAAACTCAATTACATCTCATACTAACATAATTATAAAGTAAATTGTGTGTGTTGTGCGGTGGTGGTGGTTGTTTAGTCAAATTCTAAAAAGCAAGTGCTACAAAATTTTGTGGTGTATGTTAGACTAAATAAGAGAGAGCTGAGTCATGATTTAGACAAATATAATAATCACAACTTGGAGAGAACGCAAACATTTTCCTTATAACACAACCCATTCATTCTTTACTCTCTTCATATTTTATGAGACCATTCTTAGACTATTTCACTCTTGTTTTTCTTACATAAAGGGGACAATGAAGACAAGAACAATTGGTTCGCTCGTCGTTCATAATTGGCTTAGTGGCCTTGACGACAACTCTGTATCTGAGTCCCCTTATGCAAAGAGAGTGTGTGTAGATGCATGCATTCAAAGGAAGTTTTATTTCCTATTTCTATCATTAGATTGCATATTAAAAATTCCACTTCAATACTCTATGATAGTTTATGATACCATCGTTTGATCCTTTAGTTGCTTTTCCTATATTTTTGCAACATTTTCTTCTTTTACATTTTGCTTCTTTCTTATTATTATTATTTTTTCTTTTATGTGATAATTTTTCAGTTTAGAAATAAAGGGGACAATGAAGATAAGAACAATTGGTTCGCTCGTCGTTCATAATTGGCTTAATCTGCCTTGACGACAACTTCGTATCTGAGTCCCCCATTATATAATTGAGCTCATATTTGTGTGTCATTAATTTTTTTCTTGAGCTCATTCACAGATTTTTATTTTCTTCATATAGATATATACATGCATGCATTTAAACAATGTTTCATTTCTTATTTTGCCATTGAATTGCATGTCATTGAACTGCATATCTGCTTGCCTATAAAAGTGTGACTTGATTTTTAAGAAAATAATTGATAGATAAATATAAGGGACAAACATTATCATTGATGGGACAACCATTATTTTTAGAAATAATGAACGAATCTTTTATTATCTTATTAACTATTTCTATCTATTATCACTGAAGAAATATTTGGATGTGTTTAAATCGTTAGATAACTACAATATACCCAGAAAATTAGGGAAAAAAACAATTGAAGACTGAGAAATAAATAAATCATTATTACTCCAAGTACGAACCAACACACATGCACTCAATATAATATTGGTTTGCAGAATGGATACAATCAATTAAGACTAAACAACACCATGCAAATCACTCATCAACCAATCACAAACAAGTCTATCAAAGATGTAAAAATGTTATAATTAATTCAATGTTGTAATAGACTTCAATTCATATAATATAACTTCAGAGTACCATGAATAATCTACCATAATCTCCCTAGTTTGGTTCCCCATGATGTTTATGAAAACAAGAAAGATTTAAAAATGAAGGCAAAAACTCATGTGCAACCGTCGCACGATACGACGGTTGCACTTATAGCACAAAAGGACATATTTATAGTCGTAAAAGACATACTTGAATAATTCATGTTTATACTGTAAAAAAACATACTTATAAAAACACATACCTATACCTATAAAAAGCATACTTGAATCTCGCTGCATGTGAGACGGTCTCACAAGAGACCAACTCATGAAAGAACATTGAAAGAGGAATAAAAAACCACTAAAGAAAGACAGTAAAAATGATTATGAGATTCAAATTCAAGCGATGGTGATAACACTTCGAATGTGGAAGAAGAAACAATCACAAAATGTAGCAAAAAAAAAAAAAGGACGAAAAATTGCAATGTCATCAAAATAAAAGAGAAGAATTGAAGAAAAGAGTTAACAAGTACACTTTGTTAACAATATTGGATTTATGATTTCAAAATCGTTGATTAGAATAATGAATAGTTTAATGATAAAAATAAAATAATTACAGTTTTACTATAAATTACTCTTTCATAAACTAAAACTATACAAACAATAATATGTCAAACAAAAATGATAATTCAAAACTGAATTAAATAAAATAATAAACAATCTTTATACATAAAAGAAAGACCAAAGTTCCACATGTCAACCATACAATATTTTCACATTAAATGTAGTTAATTAATTACTTCAAATTTTATGTTACTAATTAAATAATAATATAGAAATGTTAATTAAATAATAATTAAATGTTACTATTAAATAATAATTAAATTTTATGTTACTAAGAAACAATACTAATTAAATAATATAGAAATGTTAATAGATTTATCTAAATACATATGCTAAAATTCAATCTTTATATATATAAAAGTAATACCAAAGTGCCACATGTCAAGCATACAATATTTTCACATTAAATCTTAGTTAATTAATTACTTCAAATTTTATGTTACTAAGAAACATTACTAATTAAATAATATAGTAATATTAATAGATTTATCTAAATCACATATGCTAAAATTCAATAATATAAATTATTTACATAATTGAAATTTGTTAAATTTAAAATTTTAAAGAAAAAATATAAATAAATAAAAAAAACTAAAATAAAGATGGGACTGATTGAAAATGGTTGTTCAAACTTATTAATTAATGAAATTGAATAAATTTTTTGAATATGTAATTTAAAATAAATTATGAAATTTATTTGTAAAATTTTGACTTTCATTTTTTAACGTTTATTTGAAAAGAAAAGGTGAGGGTTGTTATAGACATTGAAAATAAAAGGCAAACAAAAAAAAAATGGTGAGCGTATGAATAACATAATAGACATAATAATATATATATTCTTTTTAAAATAATAAATAAATAAATTATGATCCTCTACAAATGAAACTAATTTTAATTTTACAATTAAATAATTATTTAATCATATCATGTTATATTTAATATTCAATTAAATGATATGCACTGCACAAACCATATATTTAATTTTAATATATAAATAATATTTACATTTTTCAAATTTACCAACTTTTATTTAATTTTTTTATAAAATCTCGTGTATTACACGGGCCCTATACTAGTAACAAAATAAAAGCACGTGCAACGCAACTACGCAAGTGAATTTCTCTAGTGTTTCAAAAAGTTCCAGTTCCACTTTAATACAATATAATAGTACCTATTAAAAATATAGGGTAGGGTTATACACACCTCAAATTGTTTTTGTATGCCTTCAATTTTTTATAAATTGGAATTTGTTTAGTAAATTTTGGGATGCATATAATCTCACCCTTAAAAAATATGTTCCTCACTTCTAAATCACATGGAAATAGAGGATCATACCTAGATAGATGATATGCTCTTAAAAAAAAAATCGTGGATCGGCTATCATATTTTACGTTCTTTCCACTAACAGATTTTTCTCATATCACTATAATTTATGATTATAGAATTATTCCAGACAACAAAGGTATGTCCTTTTCAAGAAAAGTATTGGCCATACTTTATGAAAGAACACATCCCTGTAGCTTCAACAAAATATTATTTTATTATCAACTTTTGCTCAACACATTCCACAGCAGAGAAAAAGAATTTATATTTGAAATATACAACTTTTTTTCGAGGCAAATTTGAAAACGTTGAACAGAAACTTCCAAAAAAAAAAAATTCAAACTCTTCTAGAAACAAAGTATATAAAAACAGAGAAATGACTCGAACCTTAACCTCATCAACAAGGTAATAAAAACATAAACCTAGATAAAAGAAAAGCATTGTAGAAATCCTAAAAAAACCATAAGTAGATGGATAAGTTAATATTGTAACAAGTTAGTGAAGTCAGAATGAACACCAAACAACAGAAATTCAGCCATTCTGAGTGAACTGTTCACTGCTAACAGAAGAGAGTTATGAAAAAAGTACATTACCACAATACCATACCAGTTAGTTCCTAATTCTTCATAGAGAAATTACATGGCAGCAAAATCAGAGCCCAAAATAACACCTGTTCAATCATTTCCACAGCTTTACGATTTTATCGTGACTAGCGGAAGCCACCACACCAGCCACTGTTGATACAGCCAACGACGTGATCAACCCTTCGTGAGCAGAAAGGGTCATCGTCTTGTTCTCCGACATGTTCCAAAGCTCCAGCGACTGAAAAAATTCGATTTGATTTCAATTTTGAAAGGTTGAAATATGAAAACATTGCAAGCATTGTTTAAGAAAGTTGGAAGAGAGGAGGATGACTTGCCTGGTAACAACCGATGACGAGCAACGAAGCATAGGCAGGGTGGAAAACACAAGAATGGAATTTGTTACCATTGCAACTGAGTTCGTGCAAACATTCGCCTTCACTTCCGGATCTCAGTGTCCACACCCTCACCGAATCTTCACTAACAGATGCTAGAAGCTCTCCAGATGGGTCCCAGCAAATTGAGTGGATAGGTTTCGTATGCCCCTGTAGAAATATCAATATGGGCGTCAAAAACACATCAATTACAAGAATGTTAGGTGAAGTGGATGAAATTGCAATAGCAAAAGCGACTAGACATTCATAAAAGAAAATGGACCTTCAATGAATGCCGACAGGCTTGTGTTTCTGCATCGAGTATAGAAACGACATTCTCAGCAGCTGCTGCAAGATATCTTCCAAGACGGGGTTGGAATCTCACTTGGGCCGTCCCACCCTAATCCAATCACAGAAGGGAAAGCCAAGAAATTAATTGTTGTTTTACAACCACACAATAGCATAATAATGAGAATGAAGGCAGAAGTGAATGTTGCATTGTTTGTTCAATTTATTACCTTGAAAACTCGGGTGCAGCTTCCGTTATTTATACTCCAGTATCTTATCTCACCATCACCATCGCAGGAGCAGATGAGATCATCTTTGTTTGGATGAAAATCCAATGACATTACACCAGCAGAATGTCCAGTAAAGGTCCGAAGAGAATAAGAGGGCTGCATTACAAGAACAAAAAGGGTAAGTTGCTAACAACCATATCTCCCCTAAGAGTTATAAAGAATATATATGAGAAATAGACAAATGAGAGAAGGATATTATTGTCGTAGCATAGAAGAATCTCGACATCAAAGCCGATAGGACTATAATGACCAAATTTGGAAAAAGAAGAAAATTCTAGAAAGGAACCGGAAAGTCTTAAAATGAAGATAGGTACGTGCTATTATATAAAAATGTGTATCAACTAACATTTTCTACATCCCAGACTCTGACAGTTTTATCAAATGATGATGTGGCAAGGCGGGCCATGCTAGGGCTGAAACGAACATCATTGATAAGTGATGTGTGTTCCTCAAGTGTAGCTTTTTGCTTCAAAGTGTCTGTGTACCACAAAACAGCCTGCATCATTTGAACACAATTTCATTGTTCCTGTCAGCTAAACAATCAACAATCGAAACATAATGAATTTAGCTGCATATAGAAACTATAAGATACACATCTTCCTCAATTATGATAATTACCTTTTTGTCATGACCGCCACTGGCAAGCAACTTTCCATCTGATGAGAAATGGCAACACACAACTTTACTTGAACTAGCACGAACAGAATTCACTTCCGTAAACGTACACCCTGAACAGAAAAAAAAAAAAAAAAAAATCATAATCAGCACATACTGACACCCATAATATACAGCAAATTAGAATTCTTTTTTTTTCTTCAAATCTCATTCACGGAAAAAAAATTAAATAAGTTTACAAATTGTGCTCAAAAACATAAATTGCAGAAGTATGGAACATAGGCTTGAGCAAATTGAAAATGAAAACCTCTGAACTTACCTTTGCTGACATCCATACAACGACCAACTGCATCTCGGGGGTCAGCATCATCATGTGATAAAAAAGACTCTACATTGTCTTCAACATCATCCACAAAACGATCCATATCAGCTTGCACAAGATCTTTATCATCCCACTGGCAAACAGTTGCAAATAAGAAGTTAGTAGATTTAACAAAAAAAAAAAAAACCAATTTCACATAAGACCCAAGATATGGTAACTGTTCTTACCAATTGGTTGGATGGTGATGTAAGAGTACCAGTGTTATCAGCTCCAAACATCATCATAGGCTTTGAAGAACTGCCACTGTGTGGCAAAGCAGGCATTGACATCACATCTCCCGGTGTATGTGTTGAGGGTGTTGATGGAGCTGAGCTTGGAGATGGGCCGGCTGTGTTTGCAGTTCCCGAGCTATTGGCAGGTCCGGAAGATGATACTGGTTGCTTTCTCTTTCTCCCAGTCTGATTTTTTGAAGCCTTGAAATGCATGAGAGACCATGTTAGGAATCTACTCCAACTTTTCAGTTTCCGATAAATACACTTTATCAATGCTCATAACATGCATAACATATAAAGATAGAAAAATTCTCTTAACAAAATTCTAATAAGATGGAAAAGGATAGACCTGCTCATTTCCTCGAAAGGAATTTGACATGCTTCCATCGCCAGGTACACTGCCAGCACCCATAATTTTATCTTGCTGGAGATTGTGATTTGAACTCTGAGGTTGCTGACCAGAGAGAGCATGCTGTGGAAGCTGCTGCTGCTGCTGCTGCTGTTGCGTTTGATTATTGTTCTGCTGCTGATGTTGATGATGCTGCTGCATCTGTGCAAATTTCAACTAAACGACAAATGACAATCTGGTAAACAACCAGATGGGAAAAGTAAATGTCCCACTCAAACCATTAATTAAGGAATAAAAGGCACCTTCATCAACATCTCTGGATCTGCTCGAGGTAAAACGCAACCACCTTGCAAGGGGGATCCAATATTAGGGACTACATCACCAACTGAATTAGAGAGCCCATCTTTCCCCATAGACAAACTTCGGTTATTGATAAGCATCCTCAGCCTTCTGCTCTCTACATCATTGGCAGATGGGGAAGTCATAGTCTGCTGAGCAAGCATAAGCTGCTGCTGGTGCTGAGGTGTTAGCATCTGTAGTTGATGAAAGGGCTGAGGACTCTGCATAAATGACTTTGGCTGCTGAAGAAGCCCAGTACGAAGCTGATCGAAACCCTATCAACAAAGGCATAAAATTAAAATGCACGGACAAAAAGGATAAAAAGGAAACGAAATTCAAGCACGATGGACAAGCCCAAAAAAATAGAAAAAAAAAAAAGCAAACCCCTAATATTCCGACACCCAAATATATATATATATATATATATAATAAAGGAGTTCTAAAAATATGTATTGGAATATGGGATCTATTTTTAGTAAGAATAGGTATGAAAAAACATTATGCATATTTGTGTTTGTTAGGGAAAAATAGCAGAGAATTATGTCTTCGCAGAACAAAATAAACATAACCTAAGGAATCAGGAATGCCACTTTGTCGGCAGACGAAACAAAGGGGCCAATGTTAATTGCTACTACAGTATTTAAAAGCATATACACGAAGACTACATTGACCAAGAACTTCGAGAAACGACTCATCGTCTAAGAAATTGGAATTATTTAAGCATTCAACTAATTGAAGGATGTCCTACCAAAGCATTGAATAATTATAGACATTATATGGCTATCTAAAAGTAAAATACCTGCCAGACAATCAAGATAAAGCAACATCCCTCGGTTTAATATGGAAACACCAAACAAATATCACTTAGATGAAAAACTAACTAATAAGGTAGGACGTCATTATTATCAGTTAATATTGAAACTAAACAACAAAGAAAGTAAGAAATCCATTCAGGTACCAGATATGAACCCCATGCAACGAGGCTCAAAGCCTTCCTAATGACAACTCTGCATTACTATTTGTCCATATATAAGCTTGCATGTCAATTCAGAATCGGGCATGGGCATAACTGAGTACATACCATATAAGAATATCGTGTTGCAATTTCACATCAAAGTTAACTGTATTATTCACATACTATCCACAGAACGAGAGTCAAGAGCTTCAAAGACATGTCAAAACCATAATACTTACTGTTAGAGGCCATCCTTTCAACGTCAAATTGTTGCCAGCTTGATTTGACCCTAAAACACACAAAATGACATTAACTACAACATATTGACAAGGAACATCAGAGAAAGACACAAACGGTGTTCCAATCCTTTTCTTTTACACGATTTCACTTTTTAACAAGTCTTCAGTCAGTAAGATCCAGTTATAGAAATTCCACAATTCTCTTCATTACAATAATAAGTGCATCTCTGTATCTAACAACAAATATTGCTTGATGCGGAAGGATGGGTAGGAACGTACCAGGGATTCCGATCAGTGATCCTTCTGCGCCTGCAGCTCTTGGATTCAAGATAGGATTCATTTCAGACTTGATGTCCTGGCCATGCATTCATGTGAATAACACAAGTATAAACCAACCAGCTAAATTTTATCTAAAGAGAGAAACAAAGAATATACTGACTGGCGTAGACCCTGGAAATTGCTGGCTTCGTGCTTGAACTTGAGGAGATACTCCACCAGCAGTACCATGAAGCATTTGCCTGAAAATAGATTTCAAATGCTGGTCAACAATGCCTATACTACAGTAAAACTATAAAAAGACTCATTATATTCCACAGATACATCTCATTTTTCTCATTTCAATAGATTAGATTTCAAGTATTAAACAGAAAATTTATTAATTTATTTCAAAAATAATATTAGGAATATAATCCTGGAAGTGTGACAACTTCAATAATTCAAACGAAAACTGACGATTTCCATCACCAGAGCATACAACAGCATGTATCCATAAACACATCGTTCGCATAAAGAGATAGGTAGTCCAACAACATAAAAGATAAAGCACAATATCGATAAATATCAATTCATACCCAGATGGCTGGCCAGCTGCTGCAGCTGATTTCAAGATTGAAGCATGATTTGGATCCAAAAGCTGGCCTACATTATCCCCAAATCTTTGCTGAAAGTAAAAGTTGTACTATTAGGAACTGAATTATGAGCTGCACATTCTTCTATAATAGCCTAACACACATCAAGTACCTTTAAAGCAGTATCATCCAAGGAATCCCTCTGAACTGGGAGCTTTAGTTTCTCTTCATACATCTTAGTCGCCAAAGCATTGGCGGTACTACCAGGATTCTGCCTCATAAGAGGATCATTTCCAACAATCCCATTAGCAGTGCCATTCAGGAGGTGGCCACCCTCACGCCGTTGCTGCTGTTGCTGCTGCTGCTGCTGCTGCTGTTGTTGCTGCTGATGCTGCTGTTGCTGCTGCTGCTGTTGCTGCTGTTGCTGCTGCTGATGCTGCTGTTGTTGTTGATGCTGTTGTTGTTGCTGTTGTTGCTGCCTCTGCATTAAAAGCTGCTGCATCTGCAGTTGTTGCTGTTGCTGCTGTTGTTGTTGTGACTGTGGTGGCTGCTGCTGTTGTTGTTGCTCTCTTGCCTTCATCATCTGAGTCTGCTTTACTCAAGAAGAGTGGCTCATTAATAGTGCTCGGATATATGTATATATATGCACCTACTTGATGAGAAATTAGTTTCTTGAACAGTAAATAGATGGAAAGAGTTGCAAGAACATAAAGCTTAGAAAAACAAGAAAGATGGAAACTTATAGGACGACAAATTAGACTTGTAGCAAACCTCAATATAAGAGGCAGCAACTTCGGAGTGCTTCTCATTTGTCCTGGCAATAAATATATCCCAAAACACCGACCACCATTCAAAGAGAAAACCACCAGGAGCATCGATAGCTGAAACATGCACAAAACTGAGATTAGAACTTTAATGTAAATGGGAACTGGTAAATATCATCTTTATGTTTACATTCTATATATACACACCAACGGGGTCAGATGATACTTTCCCTTCAGCTTGGAAAGCCTGAGCAGTGGCCTTCAAATCTCTCTTCACTAAATAATCGTGAATGTAAACATCCAACCTAGAAACAAGCAAGTTGAAATAGATTAGTAAAGATAACTCAAGAATCCAAAACAAATCCAATCAGCAAATTGGAAGAATAATGTTCTCAATCAAAAGAAGAAGAAAAAGAAAAATAACAGCATAACACCATAACAGAAAAAGATTAATCTTGAAAAATTATCTTGCCCATAATATTCACAAACTAGAGACTGCAAATTCACGCAGTCGCACACAACCCCCCCCCCCCCCCAAACAAACCCTATAATCGAATAAACACCAATATGCAGGTGAACTATTTTACAAGAATTCAAGAACCCAGAAACACCCGGATAACGAAAATCTAATAAAGAACCCTAAAAGAGTAATGACCAAGAAACAGAAAACCATACAATAAAAAGAGAGAACTTCAGAAAAACTTACATTTTGTCAGCTTCCCAGTTGGTTTGAGACATTTTTTCAGTCAAGAACTGATAAAAATGTCAGATCCTCAAGAAACAATATTTCCTTCTATCCCATCGCCTTCAGCCTCTGCAACACATTTACTGAATCAAAACCCACAATTACAAAACAAAAGATTCAATAAATCACAACTTTTACTGCAATAGACAATTATAGTAATACAAAAATCTCATGCGCAACAGACTCAAATACCAAGAAATCTTGAAAACAAGAAATACAAAGACACGAACTTGCGAAAAAAAAAATCCACAACATATTACATATATATATTGTTAAATTATACGTATCTGTATATATTACTCACATCTTGTAGATATTATGTGTGTTAAAAAAAAGATAAACACAGATTACCTAAACCCCATATACACGATAAGGAAAAAGAACCCTTACTATTTTTTTTTTCTTTTTCCTATTTTTTTTTTTCTGTGGGCGCCCTTTTTTCTTCTTGTTTTCTTTATTCAATTTTTTTTCCTTTATTTGGGGGAAGAAAGTAGCAGTAGCTGTTTGTTTTGCAGAGAACTAAAGAAATTCTCTTTATTTCTCTGATTAGCTTTGTTGGTGGATTGAAGGGGCTGTTGCAGATATCATAATGGCTCTCGGGATGAAATTACTCTCAGGTCCCTTTCACTTTGCCTATTTCCTGCTTAGGCCATTGCTCCAGGGAGGCAGAGGTGAAATACCTAAAACAGGCCTGTGCGGCTTTCAGGCTATTGGAAAAAACGGGGGTAAAAAGGTCAATTGACGGGGTATTTTGCTTTTAGGACAGCCTTTCCACCGTGGGACTTATATTTTAGTATATTTATTTTTGGGTCCTTCAACTAAGGAAGATTTGCACTGCTTCCGATAGTTTCCAGATTATCTTTTTTAATTTCTTCCTTAGCCTTGAAGTCGATGAGTCCCGACTTGGCAGACACAGGAGGTGACACATGAAATGACGGTTTTACCCTCTGCTCTTGTGTGATAATTTTCTAATTAGGTTTTTGGACAAATGATGTAATCTTATTAGAGTAAATAAATACTACAAATCTTTATATATATAAAAGTAAGACCATAAGGACACTTTGACAAACCTACAATATTCTAACATTAAATGTAGCTAATTAATGACTTCAAAATTATATGTTGATAAGAAATATTATTAAATAATATAGAAATGTTAACTAGATTTATCTAAATAACATATGCTAGATTTTAATTATTTAAATCATTTACATATTTGAAATTTGTTAAATTTAAAAATTTAGAGAAAAAATGTAAAAATATATAAAATGAAAAACTAAAAGAAATTGAAAAGAATTGTTCAAACTTAGTACTCAATAAAATTGAATAATTTATTTGAATATGTATTTAAAATAAACTATGAAATTTATTTGTGAAATTTGACTTTCATTTTTTATCATTTAATTGAAAAGAAATATTGAGGGTTGTAATAAACATTAACAATGACAAGCAAACTAAAACAAATGGTGTTTGATTACCATAACACTTTTTTTTTATATAAATCAAAATTATTATATTTTTTACTAAAAATGTATTACATTTTTATCTAAATATTTTTTAAATTTTATTTTAATAAATCTCGTGTATCACACGGATCTATACTAGTTAATATCATAAAACAACGATTTGCTGACTCTTTCTTTTTTTAAGATGATCCAACTAATTAAATCGAAAGTCAACACCAACGATTCAATTTGAATGGTACAAAATTCAACAGTGGTCAAACATTTTGTTTTTGTTTTTATTTTTATTTTTGTGTGAGGATTTTTTTTTTGGATATTTAAACTTAATCAAACAATAAGATAACAGGTCCAAAAGCAAGCACATCGAGGTTTCACTTTCTTTTTGCAATCTCATGGTGTAATAATGTTATGCTACACGTGTAATGTGTATTAACAAAATGACTATAATCTGATTAAAACATAATATAATGTACAAGATAAAAACTTATGAATAATAAGGATACAATGATAAATATTATATATTTAAACTTCGTTAGTATTTATTCGAGATCGTCTCAATCTGATTACTACATTATCTACTTTTCACAATACATACAAAATAATAGTGTGAAACGAATTAAAATCATTAATGATTGCTCTTTTAATTTATTATTATGAGTTGAATATCAAGCGCATTAATTTTTTCAATTAAGTGAGTTGGTAAAAATGTCGTATTGTTATAAACTTATAATATAGAAACACGTGTATAGAAAACACAAAATCCGTACATGTAAAGTCTTTAGCTCTGTACGGATCATTAAATTTGAACTAAAATCAATCTCTATTTAAATTGTATAAATCGATAACTACATCACATAATCAAATTCATACCTTTTTCATATATAACGGATTCGAGTCATTATGGACATAATCTATACCGTTTTATAAGGCTATGAGAGTCAAAATGGGTTGACCATGATTGTCTATTGCAGACTTTTCTTTGAATTATTACTTGATAAAAGATTATGGTTGATTTTATTATATTTTAAAATCTAAAAAGAGCGTCGTAAGCTACAAGTCAATGTTGTAAAGGCAATAATACTATGTAAGTTGGTGATGACGTTAGTAATAAGAAGGTCCCAAATGAATGAAACAAAATATTACTGTACAATATTCACATTATGCAACTTGGATCAACTCAAGTAAAGGCATATAAAAAGTCTTTGATTTGCACATCAAGTGGCTTATGAATATGAGGAAAAATCCAACTCTACTCATCTTGTTTTACTGTATATTTATATGTTAGTATGTTCTTTTTAGGTTGATGATTTTCAATTATTTTAGAGTAAGTAGATCACTAGTAAAGATACGAAGGAAATATATCGATTTAAATCCAAATTTATAATAAATTTAAGTCCATTCAACACATACTTGAAATCTAATATATGATTTATAGTGACAAATATAAGTCTAGTTAAAGTAATGTGTCGTTTTGTACATCTAACAAATATTTAAGAAAAATAATATATATATATAATATTATACATATATAGTACTAATATACTTTAATAATGAAATTATAATTTTATCATCTCTAGACATGCATTTCGTAATTTTATTATAGAAGTAAGATTAAAAAATTAAAACGAAAGTTTAGAAAAGAAAATCAGTATAATACAATTATAAAGTGTTAAATTTAAAATAGTTGACTCCTCGAATTTTCTTGGTAGGTTCTCAAGTTTATTTTTTTTGGGTCAAGTAAAATAGTCAACCCCATTGTAAAAGTTCGTTCAATTGCTATCTTTAATTAAAGAAAATAAACATGTAAATGAAAAAATGTTTTTGATTTTGTAAAATTATTTTATTTAAACGTTCATTTGCTATATTTAATTATAGAAAATAGAATATTAAAAAGGCATAAATTAGAAGATGAAGTGTAATCACCTTTAAAAGTTATGTCAGAATAGGACTAACCGACTAAGTTAAAGAATAGATTCTGTCGAGCCCAATTAAATTGGTCTTTTGGTAGGTGTTAGCTATTAAATGGGCCAAAATACTTATTAGAAATCAAAGTTGGGCCTGAATGGATTATGATTTATTCAACCTTCTTGCTTTCTTCATCTGTTAGTATAATAATTCCAAAAGTCCATCAACCAGTTTCGTTGGCCCGAGAAAATAAAAAACTGTTTCCTCTTTTTTTTTTTTTAAGCAGGGTGAAAGAGACATAAAATTAAAAAAAAACATATAGTTTGAGCTTCAGCTTTTTGTAAATTTAATGAGTCCCTACTATTTTGGGAAATTACAAATCTGCATTAATTAAAGAAATTATGCATTGTTTTTCACTTCATGTATAATTTGTATTTGCAAGGAAATTAGTTTTCCTTTTCCCATTAGTTGAAAAAGTAGATACAGAAATAAGCAATGGATGCAGAATTTAAATCCAATCTTGATATTGTGTTTGATTCCATTATACAGCGATGATTATTGTGGTTAAAATATAAAAAATGTCAAAAAGAAAATTGTTTGAGAAGGAGGTGACCATCCAAGGAGTTGTCTCACTTTCAATAGGCAGAGAGGTACAATAAGCTATCACATAAAACAGAAATCCTCCTTTGTGAGGCAGTCAATAATTTGCAGTTTGTAAAGCTACATCCCACTGAACTTAAACAGGTGAAATTTGTGGACCCAAATTCTCATTCTAAATTTATCTCTTAGCTCAAATATGTAGATAATACCGACTCCTTATTAGATATTCTTTTATTTCACTACATCTTATAAACCTATATATAATTAATTAAAATCCCTCTCATTCATAACTTTAGTACAATGTTTTCACCATAAATATAATTATATTGATATGAAAATTGAAAAAAAAGAAAACAAACAAAATAGAGAATTAGAAACATAGAGAATAAGGATTAGTGGCCAGAGAAAGCATGCATGGCAAAATGGCATGCATGGCAGCATCCAAATAGTACTGATATGATGATGAGTACGTGTCATTCCCATCTCTATATTCTTGCCTACACTCCCCAACCTACCTACATTGCCTACCTTCATGCATGTGGGAATCCAACATTACTATTATTTTATTAATCTTTTTTTTTTTTATTGAATTCAATTCATTATAAAACATGTCGATTTCGTTGCAATAATATATAAACTTTTTTGTTTTGCTACCGGTGAGCTAATAGATTTTTACTTAATTATCAATTATTTTCTTTTATTATTTTAGACACTCTTTGTTCATTTATAAGTTTATAGCATGCAGTCTGTATGTCATTGTAAACAACTTTTCATTTTGATATGTTATTGCAGGTAATTTGACAAAAAAAAAAAAAAAAACTTTCTTTTTCCTAAAATAAGTCGTGGTGGTACAAAATCGTTCTTGAATAATATGTATGCCAATAAGGCAAGTATCCAAAAAGTATTCAAAGTTTACCCTAATTATGTAAAAAAATTCAAATTATATATATGTATACCCAAATTATAGAATCAAAATTGAACACATCTATTTTTACTCCTTTTCTTATTGCTCAAATAAATTAACTCACGCATATCCCACCTACGATTCTAATGAGTAAAAAATGACCCTAATGACTAAAATACTTGATCAAAATAAGAATTGCTATATATTCGATCCAAATAGGATCACCCCACATGTCATTGATTTCTCATATCTTGATGAGTAGCACAAATGAGTCAAAAAAATCTACATACATGTATAGCATGGAACACCGAAAATATAAATAATTATTTCAGTCGACAAATAAAGGGTAATGAATAATATCTTACATGTACTTATTCATAATTGCTTTATTATGAGTTATAATTTCCCCATATCAATTCCAATTTAACAATATCCAAAGGTGATACAGTACTTAATCAATGATATTTTTTTTTCAAAATTAATATCGAATTTGCAGGTTCGTCATTTAATCAGATCAAATTTCATCCATTAAATAGAGTCAGAACAGAAGTTATGATGCATGGAAAGAGAAAAATGATTAAAAGAAGGAAAGAGAAAAATGATTAATAAAGAGGAGTAAAAAAGATGTAAGTTAAAGGGGTTATAAAAAACGTACAGAAGTGAAGGGCTTTTGGAGAAGGTCAGATCAGGTGTTATACAAACTAATACTTTTTGCAATATTGGAAACTTCAATTCGCAGCTTTCTTTCATTAATGAAATCAATGCTACTACCTACATGCATCACACCTATGTATCACTCAAGATTTTTCAGATTTGCTCCACTTATGTTAAATTTTAAAGTTATGCATGTTTCCATCTGATATTATAATAGTTGGATTATCTAAATTGCTCCATATGTATTGTGCGTTATTGTCTGGCTAGTACTCTTTCCGTCCCAAAATAAATATCGTTTTAGGTATTTTTACGTATAATTGTTGTTGGAGTTTTTTCTCTTTCCTCTTAACAATCCTCTTTAATTTTCTTGGAGTAAATGAGAATATATTTTTCGATTATCGTTAGATATATCTTAAAATTCTTGAAGAACACTTATTTTAGGACAGATTTATTTTACTAAAACGACATTTATTT
The DNA here is from genome assembly GCA_954870855.1 of Scutellaria minor. Lineage (NCBI taxonomy): Eukaryota > Viridiplantae > Streptophyta > Magnoliopsida > Lamiales > Lamiaceae > Scutellaria > Scutellaria minor. The sequence goes on from OX940725.1 coordinate 5,665,307, forward strand.
TGGAAACAATTTAACAGTTCATAGGTAAGACAAAAAAAAAAAATTAGATGAGTTTAAAATAAAGATCATTCAATTAATCATTCCACCTTATTATTAAATTACAACGAATTATCTGCATTTAAAATTCTAAATAAACTACATTCTATTACCTGAGTCAAAAATTATTCACAATGCAGCTTTCACTCAACCATAATAAATGAGTTTTGGAATAGAATTCATCCAGGTAAGAGTACCCAAACCACGATCTATTTCAATCCAGGTTTAACCACGATATCGAGAAGCCTATCTCTAACAGTTACCTCAATATTAAAAATAGAAAAGAAAAAAAGAATATTAATATTGGAAGAAGTGAATTTAAAAGGTCTCGTGTGTGTGAGAAGAAGAAATGTGGAAGGTGTCAGAATTAAGAGTAGTAATAGGGAGGAATGACGTCACCTTCCCCGTAAGGCGTGCGTTTGGATGCGTGTTCTTTCTTTTCTTCTCTTCTATTACACATTCAATGCTCCCAAATTCTTCCTTTCTCCTCCCTTTTTTTTTAAAACCCTTTTCTTCCATTTCTTTCTCTCTCTCCCTCTTCCATTAATTCATTTTACTCCCTAACTACATTCTTTTTTTTTTAATTTTCTGAAAAATATTAGAAATAGGGTACTGGCAGGTTATTAGGTAGGTAGGTATAGGTTAGAAGGAGTCCATGGTTTGTGAGAGCTCTCTCTCTCGGACAATCCTTTGTCAGAGCCCCATCATTGTCTCAATAATCAGCGTGACTACCATTTCTCTACTTTAATTTCATCTCACTACTACTTGAGAGAGAGAGTATATTACATTAAATAAGTTGGATGAAATTAAGATTTAGTCAGCGTTGAACCAATTTTAAAAATCCATTAGTTAAGAGACACTGAGACAAGCTACATATATAGCTTTATCTCACCAGGTACAACAAACATTTAAAATCTTGACAATTCAAATGAATAATTGATAATTTGCTTCATGTGGGAAAAAAAAAATCGCAGATGATGATTTGAAGAAGAAAAAGGTACAGGTACTAAATTAAAAGGGTAAAGATGCAAACAAGCTTTCATTGCCACCAGGAACGGAGCCAAGATTTGTTAATGAGGGGGGCGAAATATTTTTTTTTGGATGTTTATTAAAGTTTTAGAATTTTGAGGAAAACGAAATCCGTGTTTTTAACTACAATTACATTATATACATATATACAAGTAGTTCGGTCGAAAAATTTGACGCGCGGCTGCCGCCACAAGTCTCCCCCACTATGTCTCTGATTGCTACGTGTTACTAATAATACAAACAATGAGGCAGAAAACATATGTATTTTTGTAACATATATTTAATTTAGGTTGAAATTTAATAGAAGCTATGTGAAACCGTGGGACTGTAACATAAGCCAAAAATGTCATCATCCATCTTCAATCTGACAAAGATACGTCTCAACAATGAAGATCTTTCTTAAGAATTGTTGATAGATTCGCAGATCATACATATATGTATTCATTAAATTTTGTAGGTAAATTAAAATTAAAATTAAATGTCTTAATTTGTTATATAATTAATTAAAGAAAGAAGAAAACAAGAAAAAAGAAATAGAAAAAAGTTTTGGGAAGAGAATCAGGGTGATGTAATCGTGTGGCAATCATTAACTGAGGAAAAGCAATTTTCTTAGATTCTCTTTTTTGCGTGTAAAAGCGTACTTTATAATTCAAGATTTGAGAATGCCCAAAGTATCTCTCTCAAATTGGCCTCTTTGTTGAGAAGCTATATCCTACTTTGGCAATGGCTAATGTTCGTCACAGATTACGACTTTAGAGAAAAAAAATCACGTTTTTAACTTATGTTTCACATTAATGGACAGTACTATTTTTTTTTTTTTCATTTTTCAGATAATATAAATGTATATATAATATGGTAAAATTTTATTTTTTAACTTTAGATTTTATAATATGCATATATACGTACGTATTCATAGTACCTTGAATTTTCTCATCTTGTATGGACCCAAAAGCGTGACACTAGATAGTATTTTTTGTCTTTTGCATTAAATGATGTGCCAAGTTCTTTCTTAACTATCTGAAATCGACAATTCCTTTTGTCCCTCCTAGTAGCAATAATAATTTAGTACATAATTATTTTTATATAAGATCGATATATTATTCTACCCACCTCTCGATTTTTTGTGATTCAATTCCTACAACTTCTTCTCTTCCTCGACGTATCAAAGTAAGAAAAGAATAGTAGAAAGGAAATCTAATATATTTTCAAAGTCAATTAATTTATATTTCGTGATTTATGGAGTATTGATTTCACGAAATTAGATTTATGAAACGATTGCAAAAGTTATATCATTTTTAATACTATGAAATTTATATCATTTCTAATATTATGAAATTTGGACAAAGATTTTGATCCCACCATTGTTTTCCTTAATTGATTTTTTTTTCTTTTTTATCACAGTTTGATATTAAATTTATACTCATTTCATGGATGTCCATTTTTCCCACGATAGTGGTTAATTATCTTAAAAATTGAAACGCTTGAAATGCGTACTAAAGAAAATATTTTTCTAAACCTTATAGGATTAAATAATTATACATAGCTAAAAAAAAACATACAATCTAAGACATCGTTACAACTTCCCCAACAAAACTGATTGATTTACAACTGAAAACGAAAAACAGAAAGGAAAAAAAAAACTAGCATAAAAATTAAGTTCTAATTATCCCGGAATTTGCTAATTATTTCAGTATTTATCTTATTTTCTTTTGATGGGAATCTCTTGTTAATTATCCTCCATTGATCAGTAATGTCTCTAGCAATTTTGACGGCATCTGATGATGTTCCAAGGAGGCCTCTTTTCGTGAACCCCACCGCATACAATCCATTCTCTCCCTTCCAACCATTTGGGAAATCAGCCGTTGGCATCCCATCTTTTGTGAAGAAATCAGTTCCCTATTTCAAATAAGGAAAATAAAAATTAATAAGTAAACTCCCTTTTTTTTCTAATGAAAATAACGCTAAGAACTTAAAAGTAATCGGGTTATTATCCCAAAATAAATTAAAACTGGGATAGAAAAATAAAAAAGGATAAGAAGGCTGAATAATGTATCGGTCAAAGTGACAGGTTATAATATCAAGGCGTTATTAATGAAGTATAAGGTTTTAACATTGAGTCATTTACTAATGGTTTAATTGCTTCACAGTCTAAAATCTATAGCTACTATATAGCCTTTTTTTTTTTTTTTCTGAGAAGTACTATGTAACCCTTTTTAAGGTAGTAAGAGGGAAGTTGAAGCTTTGTTACCAATGTTTTCATTTGGAATTTCACTTGTTTTCCTTTCCAATTCAATATGTAATAGTATACAAAATTAAATGAAATCTTGAGTAGATGAAGATGCAAGTATGTATCTGTAGAAATGATAATTAAGTAGGGTTGAAAATGGCAGAAAAAGAAGAGTTTAGAGGGTTCCAAGAGAGAGAGGGAAAATATTTAATGAAAGTAACAGATCATGAAAAAAAAATAATAAAAAACATTTGGGGAGATGATCCAAACAAATGGCATCAGAATTTCTCTTTTGTGTAACAGTGTTATAAGAAAACGTTTTGTAGCCCACTGCATGTGTAAGGCGGAAAGCGAAATGTGATTGCGAGTAGAGATAAAAAAAACTTAATACTCCAAATAATTAAAAATATATATGGTATATACCTTGAGCCAACTCGGGACATTGCTCTTGTAACCCGTTGCCAGAATTATCGAGTCGAATTCTCTTTCTTGACCATCCATGAATTTCGCCCCACCTTTTGTTATCTCTTTCACTGCTTCTACTACCTGCATTCCATTCATCCATCCATCATTAATCTCAATTCATATGCATGTATGTATGAGAGAGAAAGAGAGAGGGAGAGTTTACCTGAATTTTTCCAGTTCTGATGAGAGAGAAAGCGCCGACGTCGAGCACAGGGGATTTTCCGGTGGCGTTTTTGAGCTGTAAAGGGCCGGTTTTAGGTCGCCGGAGACCTACTCTGTCAGTTTTTCCGATGGTGAGATTAGCCACCATGACAAGAAACTTGTCCACTACTTTTAATGGCAGCCATTTCAGAAGCAGCATAGCCACAGAAAACGTGGAAACACCAAACATTTCCCTCGGTAATATATGAACCTAAATCATTCAAAACAGAAATAAAAAGATTAGATTTTTGATCAGTATTATAACTTTGAAAAACGAAATAAGAGAGGGTTTACTTACAGAATTCCTAACCACTATATGAGGGTTAGCATTATGGCGACAAAGGTCCAAACTAACTTCCATGCCGGAATTCCCACACCCCACTACCAAGACCTTCTGCTTACAAAACTCCGAGCCCGACTTATACCCGCTCGTATGCAAAACGGGCCCCCGAAACTTGTCCATCCCTTGAATTTCCGGTATAACGGGCTCAGCATTTTCGCCGGTGGCGACTATGAGCCACCTGGAAAGATACTGAAAATCCTGGGTCTGAACCCTCCAAAACCCAGTAAACTCATCATAACTCGCTCCCACAACACTCTGATTGAACTTGGGCTCAATCGAGAACCGCTTGGCGTAGGACTCCATGTAGGAAACAAACTGGCGTTTGGTGGGATATTTAGGGAAACAATCAGGGAAATTCATCAAAGGCAATTCGCAGAAGTGTTTAGGAAGATGAAGCTTGAGGCGATCGTATGTTCTTTGCTGCCATAAAGAGGCAATGCAATCACTTCTCTCGAGGACCAAAGAGGGGACGCCTTTGTCGTCAAGGCATGCTGCGACTGCAAGGCCCGAGGGCCCTGCACCTACGACTATAGGCCCGTGAACGAACTGCCAGTTTAGCTTATCGGAAGCCATTTGGAAAACAAGGAAAGAAAGGAGGAGATTGATATGGAGAGTGAGATCGAGGAGTAGAAGTTTTTCAGAGGCGTACAAGTGAAGAAAAGGATTTGGATTTCTGTTGCTCAAGGTTCATTATTCTGAGGCTTTGCAGAAATGAGGAGGTTTTATTGGCAATTGGTAGCACAAGAGAAAGAAAATTACACTATTTCTGTGTTTTGCTTCGCTGTACTACTCCCTTCTTTCCACTATTTATAGCCTTTTTTTTATTTTTTAATATTCTTCACTTCCACTCGCGCTTTTACCATCTTCATTACACGCTTTTGCCTCTAATTACTTCACATCATGTTTCCTTCAACCCAATTTTGTTAAACCGTGTGAAAGTATTATCTCGTACACAAATAAAATACAATATCAGATTTCAAGTTAAAAACCACACTATACATTAGAAAGAACTCTATACACTGACTGACACCCTTAAAATGTTAAGTATATTGATACCAAATAGCAGTTAATAATAAATATATAAATAACACGGGAGTCTAAATTACAATACTGCAAAATGAGATATAGCTTCCAAGTACACTGCAAATTAACAAAAGAGTATGATTTTGGATTGTCATATTACTTTCTGCCAAGTTTCCTACATATCATTTGGCACACATTTTGGAAAAGTTCCAAATATGCTATTGCTCCTTCAAGGTGTGTAGTCAACATATGTGGACTTGCTACATGTTTAGACATCATAGGTTGTAGGGAAAAAAGAAAACTACATCAAAATTAGACAAGTAAAGAGTTCTAAAAATCAATATCCCAAAAACCACATGTATATGAATTCTTTATTTTTTTTATCATATTATCTTTAATTCTTTTTATACAAAATTTATATAATATAATATCATTACTATAGATTTAATTAGTGTGTTGAGAACAAACGACTTTTATTATTTTTATGCCAACATCACTTGATCCTAGTACTCGATGAAGTTGTTGATCCATATATAGGAAGTAAGTATAACTTAATGAAGAACCATAAAAGGAAAAATACTCAAATCACTTATTTAAATCATCATTCAAACAACTAAGACATAGAATGAGACACAAGACAAGAAGAATGAAAGCATGCATATAGTTTTGTTGGAGATTACGATGTCAACAACCTAATCAAAACTAATCATATATATGATGCAAAATGTGTAAGAAGGAAAGAAAGAAAGATTGGGGTTGACCTAATAAAGAGAATATGTGTATAGGAGCAGAGGCATAGATTATTAAGGTCCTTAGAATAATAAATAAAAGCTAGTAGTTGGCTCCCACTTCACTACTTGTTAGTATTCTCCATAACACCAACACCTATCATATCATGATTTAATTTTCCCTTCTTTTTATGTCTTCTACTCTTTCATTCATTTCAACTCTGTTGCTGTTTTGAAAAAATCTTGTAGCCAACTTATGTGATTTGGTTGGTTGGATTATATATATATTCACTGACTAGGGAACACCAATTATTTAAGACTTCTATCATTAATTACTTTTTAGTGCTTGCCTTTTGGATATATTTACATAAAGAAATTGTCAATATTTTGTATTAAAAAAAAAAACTCAATTATGGGTGGAGGATTGAGGAGATGATCTCTGATTGTATGGTTGTAAATTAAGAATTAATGGTTCAGGCTAAGACACTACGATTGATACGATTGATATAAGAGATTATTTTTTCTACCATAAATAATAATTTTGTTACTTTTTACCATAATTTAGAAAAATTGACAATATTGTCTTTCTTATAAAAATATAAAAAAAGTCAGTATTTTGTTGGAGTTCAAATGATGTGTTTTTTCTTAGAATTACACGATATGATCTAAAAAAAATAATGAAATTAATTGAAACGATCGTATCGTGTAAACTCCGATAGAAAACTTAATTTCCTTATTTGTTGTAAAAAAAAAAAAAGTAACAAAACTCACTTATGATGGAGAAATAGTCACTTATATGAAATGTGGTGTTTTAGGATGTTATATAAAGTAACCAACATGACTCTCAATCAGAGACTGACGGTACTTAAATTTATGTGGATAATATTAAAAAGAAAGACCATCCTCTTCAAAAATTAGTTCATGCGATATTTGGAACACCTGAATTATCAAGAAAGAAAAAAATCATAAAACAGTCTTAATTTAAAATATATAAACTATGTATGTAGTGTGTATTAATATAATCAAACACAAAAGTAGATCTTACTTTCCTGTTAATTGTTTTGCTGGTTTATATTTGTGACAAATTCTGAGCCGCCCATTTTAATTGGAAATTAATTAGTGACTTCAAATATTACCTTTCCAAAGGCATCTTTATTTTTTTTTAAACAAAACGTGCCGAAATTAAATATGGAAATATAAACGGTAAACGTCTTGTTGTCCAAAATCAAAAGGAAAAACAAGCTTAAGTAATCAATCTATTCATATTTCTATATTTACTATCAGAATTAGGTAAATGTCCTTAAATATCATCAAATCAAATAATTTTAACTTTTTTAGCTCATAATTTAAATATGTTATTTTTCTAACACAATTTTGATAAATTGTCAAAAATAATCCTTGTACTTTTATCGTTCATGATGAAAATAAAATAAATCAACTAATTTATGTCTTATCAAAATATTTAAATTTGAAGATAAAAGTGTCATTTTTTGTGGATTGTGATAAACATATATAAATTGTACATAATGGTAGAAAAATGAATCATTATATTAATTGTACTATTTTGGTTGCTATCGATCCCAAAAGATTACAGTCATGAGATTTAACAAAATTGATGTATGGAAATAAAGTAGAAAATAAAAATGAAACAAGGAGTAAATATAATGAATAGTGACGTGATGATGGTACTGATCATTGGTCACTAGTTAATAATCATTGAAATAATCATAAAATTACTCTGCCAAAAGTTAAAATGAAAACCCATTTTCTTTCTTTTTTCTTTTTTACTAAAACGAAAAAAAAAAAATTGAACAAAAAGTGTAAAATAGGCAAAGTTGGATGAGAGAGAGGGTACGGTGCATAGTGAAGTAAGCGTCAGTTTTGGGCGCTGGCGCACACCAAGTTGTTATTAATAAGTTGGAATTTTGATGTCACGTGACCTCATCCTTTCGTCACCGCTCACGTGTCCCCCATCCTTTCAATTCTTCCACTTGTTTCTCTTCTTCCTTCATAACCTATTAATATACATTTTTTTAAATATTTTATTACCTAAAAAAATCAATTTTCGAGAAAATTGTAGTTTTAACATCACTTTTTAAATTTAACAAAACAAATCACACGTTTTTATGCTATTTTATAGTTCGAATAATCATTTAGTCCTTTTTCACGAAAGATTATAGACGTTTTCAAATAATTTTATATAGATAAATGCATTTGAAAACTTATATAAATGATTTTAAAATCAATGGAAAATGTATGAGAAATCAAGTAACATTTTTAAGTCCTCATTATTAAATATTACACAAAAACTTATATTGGATCGCTTCACAAATATAATTTTGTGAGACGTAGTCATATATAGTATACCAATATTTTAAATCCATTTTTTCAAGTCTATTTCTATTTTGTAGGTGAATTGTGAATCGATCTGTCTAATAAAACTAGATTTGTGAATCATTCTTAGAACATCTCCAGAAATGCGTATGATTTAAGTTTTTTTATCAAATGATAAATTATTACACTAAATTATCTCAACTATTATCCTTGCATATGATCTAATGCATGTTAATGTCTGCGTTAAATATTTTTCTTTTCTTTTTCATTTTATTTTATTCATTTTTTTATAATAATAAAAAATATTATGAAATATTCTTTTTCAATGCAAAAAATAATACTGACTACTAAAGATGAATGACAATTATTATATTAAAATAATATAAAAACTACAATATATATATATATATATTTTGGTGTTATTTGAAATTCCAACTCATTATAGGATAATCAAAACTTATTATACTAAATTGTTGCATTTTAATTTACCTTTTCAACTTCAAATATCCTAAAATACCTTTACAAAACAATACATTTTATTTGAAACATTATTATACGTTAGTTTTTCATAATCGATCATTAAAATTTCTTATATCCACATGCAACAAATATATAAATAAAGTTTTCTAATATATCATGGCTTGAAGTTCACAACTCATTCTTCCTTGAAGTTTCCATTGTGCAAAAGAAAGGAGTAAATTAAACTAAAGAAAAGAAAACTGCATATCCGTGCAATAGGAGGTGACAATCAACTATTCTACTACCACTGTAACTGAAACTGAAACTGGTGATTGATTTTCTAACTGAGTTGACGCTCGCTTGTGCTTCGATCATGCATTAGGACACGTGTCGACAACCCTTTTGCTGCTTTTCTTACCCTTTTTGGATATCTTTCTTTGCGGGTCTATAAATGGTGAAGAAATTCTTCCTTCTGCTGACGTGGCGTACCCATCTACGGTGGTGAGGCGGAGAAGGGCCGCATCGCGCGGAATCCGACGTTCATCCAACGGCTGCGATCCATTTCTCTCATATCTTTATTATGTAGTACCAGTGTTTTTCTTGACAACGTTTGATTGTTGTTTTCATTGCATTTGGGTTGTCTGTGTCTTATAAAGCTGTTGCGATTCAGATAACTTAGATAAGAATCAGTAATAAAAGTGAAATAAGGAAAAATAAGGTTTTTTTAATTTCGGAAGTTTCAATAGTTTTATTTTTGTATTTTATTTCAAGTCATTTTGCATTTTGATCACGTGGAATTTGGATTGGGAATTTTTTGTGATTTGAAGGGATCTCAACTTGTATATTGTAATTCATGATCGTATTATGTGTTTGGACGCGTGATTGATATCATACGTATTTAACAACGTGGTATTAATACTCCACTAATGTTAACTAACTCATATATGGAAATTTCAAAACACAGCTAAAGAAAATCCAAAGATTGAAATATCAATGTTCTTGAAATAGGATAAATTTCATAACAAGATCCAATTTATAAATTAGTTCAAAATTTTAGACTCAATTTTTAAAATTTTTAAAAAAGGAGCTCAATTTTGCATTTTTTTTCCTCAATTAAAGGCTTGAAATATAGACTGTGTTCTCAGTTCAAGACAAAATTTCATTTTTATTTACTTTTTATTTATATTTATAGATTTATTTATATTTCAATTTAGAAAAATTAAGTCAAGTTAGCGTAATTTTTTAACGATCTTCATCGGTTTATATTAATTTATATAAAAATAAAAGGAAAAAAGAAAAAAAATAATAAATTCAATTCATAAAATAAAATATAATTAAATTGATTAATATTAAAATTGATTTTCTATACTTTTATTCATAAAATTAAGAAAATAAAGAAATCTTAAATTTATGAATTGCATTAATTATATGTATATATATAAATTAATACTAGTCGGATGAAGATCGTTTTAAAATTGCACTAACTTGTCTTACTTTATCAAAAATATAAATATATAATGAAATATAAATAAATTATAAATAAAAATAAAAAAAGAAAAAGAAAAAGAAAATAGAATTTTGTCTTGAATTGAGAACTCAATCTATTTTTCAAGCCTTAAATTGAGAAAAAATATTTAATTGAGCCCCTTATTGAAAAACTTTAAAATTTGGGTCTAAAATTAAGAACTAATTTATAAATTGGGTCTTGAAATTTATCCTTTGAAATAAAGATTATGGTTTATTCTAAATTTACCAAAACTCAAAAGAAAAATTAGCAAACTTTTATATAAAGATCATCTGACATAATTATTCTTTTATGAAATGAAATCTCATTAGCTACAACACAAATATATTTTCACAAGACAATATCTTATGAGTTATACGTTAATGGTTGACTAGCCTCATATAATTAGACTTGTAAGAGGACTGTCTAATAAGAGTCTCACTTATTTTCAGATGTAATTTTTGTGAGATCATCTCGTGGATATAGATTATGTGAGATCACTCCATCCAAAACTCATAACTTACAAAATAGAGATTGACTTGCGAAAAGGAATTTGAGTTGTGGATAATGAGACCACAAAATCAAATACGTTTTGAATAACCTCATATAAGTTTTTGTATCGAATTTTTTAATTTGTTTCCCAAAATCCTAGCTCTCATATATTCGTGATATAAGGTTTGAATCATTCTTCATAAATATTGAATAAGCATTACGTGCGACTGTTTCAAGAATCTAGTTACAAGAGTCAGAACCACCCACAACTTACAGTTTACAATTCACATATGAATTTTTTAAAATAAATTTTATTTATGAATAATATAGATCTGTCTCACGTTCACTACCAATAAGTCTATTCTCATATAAATTTACCAATAAGTCTATTCTCATATAAATTTTGTGATAAATATTTTGAGGTATGGGAGGAGGGAGGTGGGGGCAGGGCATTGAGAAAATCTAGCAAATCATATCTTGAGAAAAACCAAATCTTTACGAAATAGATTCAAAAAAGGTAGGACAATCTTTTCTAGTTCAACACTCAAATTCTTGAAGGCCATTAATATTTACTCCTTAGGAAACTTGAACAACCTATATTTAGGAAATTACACCCTTTTTTTTATCCATGAAAATAACTCTTTATAGAAGATAAGTTTATTTTATTATTTCTTTTGAGAAAGGAGTTACCTGTTGATTTTAATTTGTAGTAGCGTTGTTTAAATTTAAAAAAAAACATTGTCGCACATATAAGTTTAGCGGTAGTAGGTATATATATCAATAAAAATATCCAGATTTAACCTTGACGAAACCATTTTACATCACTGGTTGAAAAATTATAATTATTATAGCAAAACTATATTATTCAACTTTTTTAAACCCTGTAATCTTTAACCCCTTATGACAAAATTACGTTGAGAGACCTATATAAATCAAAATAGAGAAATTAAAATTAATTAGAAACTAACAGATTTTGATGTGCTAAATACTCAAAGTCCAACTGAATATCCGCTCCTGACTCAATTACTATGTATATCGTACTATATGAAAAACTTTTTATATCTAAATTCATGGCATAATTCTTAAAATCTATATATGTAAAACACTATAGTAGATGGACTAAGGCTTACATAAAAACATATGCCATTATGAACTCAAACATGTCACACCTTCATGTGATACAGAACTTGCATGCTAGTGTAATGTGAGACACTTTTTTACTTAAGTCCCAAATCGAGATACATAGTATAAGCTGTGGGGTACCACACAAGATCAAGTGCAATAAGAGCCAGCCAATGATACTCGAATTGATTGGAGCAACAACACTTTATTTCATTTTGATAACGTTCCTTATCATATAGTAGAGAATATAAAATAATCATAGAGATCAACACGTGTCTAAGTAGAAAAGGCTTAAACACATATTCAAGTATCATATATATACTAACTTTTTACTACCCTTTTGATAATGTATGTACACCACTGAATGTATGATATATGAAATATGACATATTAGTAAAAAAAAATACTATAACCATTTTTTTATTCTTTAACTTGTATCGTATGATCATGTGTCACATATCCATATAAAACAAAACTGAAGATGTCGATCAGATATTATGGAATATATGGGTGTAGATGGTATATGAATCCAATAGTGTAGGTAGAGAGTGAGCAAGTGATGTTATGTTCCTTGGAAAAATGATAGATGTTTGAAAGAACAAGTACAAAACAAGAGATGATGAAGTTATAAAAAGAAAGTAATAAAATGGCACTCATGTTATGCATATAGAGAGCCAAACAACTTGTTCTCTTACAATAATGATGAAGCGTGATTGCGATGTGCGATCCTCAAACAACGAGTCCCCACCTTTAGATTCTCAGAATTTCTTGCTAATCATGCATGCAATAGTTCTCTCCATTACATCCTGCACCCTCATCATACATATTATATAGTGACAATAATACAAATAGTCAAATAAGATAACAAAAAAATTAAACCAGTCAACTTATAACAAATTCCTTTTTTAGTCAAAACAGTGGTTATTTGACAAAAACACTCTTACTAAAATGAAGATGAGTCTCCTGTATGTATGTGTATGTGTGGTTCGTGTCATGGTCGCTCGACGCTCATACATATGTGTGAGTCTCCTGTATGTATGTGTATGTGTGGTTCGTGTCATGGTCGCTCGACGCTCATACATATGTGTATTATATTTGTGTGTTGTATATAATGATTGAAACTCATTCCATCAAGGGTGTTTTAGTTAATTTAACTAAAATCTGTTTTGTTATCTTTTGACTAGTTTAAATTTTTTCTTATCATGTGCGTGTGTGTATATATATATATATATAATTTATGTGTGTGCGCCCCATGCAAGTTCTTCACTCTCAAAGATATATATAGTGTTTCTGCAATTCTTAATATAATCATTTAAAAGAGATTTCGACTTTTCCCCACAGGATTTGGAGTGGCTCCCTAGATGTTTAGCTAAATGCCTACCTAGTGCGTATATATGTGTGTGTGAGTATCTATATATTGTATCATTGTATGTATGTTTCTTGTGAAGATTTTCTGATTCGTATGCATTGCTGATACTCTCTCTCTCTCTCTCTGTAAAAGTAGTTGGAAATTATTCATATTTTTTTGATGTTTTAAGTTGAAGGTTAGATAATGTATTGATGAAAAAATTGTATGCATGTGTATAAAAACAGTGTTAATTTCAATTTTTATATTATATGTAAGATATTTTTCAATTTTTGATAATAAAGATTTTTTTTTTCAATTTTAGTTTTCTATGTTTTAATTTTTTTCAATTTCAATCTTTTTTGTTAGAATTTTCAAAATCGTTGACGTGGTTGTCGGAATTTGGCTGCTGCAATGAATTTTTTAAATGGACTGAAATTGAAAAAAATTAAAATATAGAATATGAAAATTGAAAAACGGATATTTGATTGTCAAAATGGAAAGTGTCTTACATATATGACTAAAATTGAAATTATCTCTTTAAAACATCACTTACGTTTTTATAGTACTAAAAAAAATTCATTATTTACATCTTTCATTAGTATTTTTAAATACTTATTTAGATGATAACGACATAAATATCTTTTACAATAGTGCTAGCATGTTTTATTACCGATATTTGTTATTATATATACTAGAACACCCGTCGTGCTATGCACATGTTCTAATAATATTTCACATAATAAATTATATCACCCAACATATAATGAAAAAAAAATTAGAGAACACATTAAATATATTATTTATAATATATAAAAAAGGAATGATTTTTTAAAAGGAAGCGGGTTTTTCTTGTTATTTACAAAAATTACATTAAAAGAAATATTAGCTTTCTATTTTTAGTAAGAAAAATTTAACGTGAAAAAAGTTTGGTTACCATATTTAGAATGACTTCTGCTATTATATACCTATAGATAAAGATTATATCAATCATTGTAAAAATGAATTAGGTCTAAGTATTCAATAAACGTAACTCAAATTACTTCAAAAAAAAATATTTCATAAATTCAACTCAAATGACTTCAATATATGTAATCAAAATTATAAATGACTCAAGAATATAATACAAACCAAATGTCGGTAAACAAAAGAAACTAATTATATCAATTTGATAACTTGAAGAATCTAATATAAGTCATATAAGAAACTAATATTATATTTGTGTGTTGTATATGATGATTGAAACTCATTCCATCAAGGGTGTTTTAGTCAATTTAGCTCAAATCTGTTTTGTTATTTTTTGACTGATTTAAATTTTTTGTTATCATGTATATACATATATATAATGAGAGCCCAGCCCATTCTACCCCTAATTGTATAATAAAATCCCTTAATACCCCTCAATATAAAATAGTGTCTATAATAACCCAAAATATAAGAATTGATCCCAAAATACCTCAATAATCAGCTAACCTGATATTAATTCTCGTAACTACCACATTTCACATCATTGACATCCATTAATATAGAAGTAGGGTTGAATGAAATTATTTGAAGTGTAAACCTTACACGAACATAAAAAAAGAGTAAACCTTACACGAAAATAAAAGTTCAACGTTTAACGAAAATAATAAAATGAACATGCAAGGGAAAAAAAGAAATTAAATCGAAACATTAAAAACAAGGGGTACGTCCACGAGAATTAAATTTAATGTTTCGCAAACATTGACTTTAATGTTTCACGAACATTAAGTTTAATGTTTCACGAACATTAAACATTAAACTTAACGTTACACGAACATTAATTGAAATGAAATATTAAACGAGAATTTAAAGGTGCACGAACATTATTTTAATGTTAAAAGGTGCACGAACATTACCGATATTCTAGTTGAATATTTATAATTTTTATAAATTCTCGTGTAACCTTTAAAAAGTTAAAATTTTCATTTAACTATATTTCTTGTGCAATGTAATTATGGAAATCTTCGTGTAGCATTTTAAAATAATTTTCGTGTAGCACTTAAAAAATAATTTTCGTGTAGCACTTAAAATTTAATCTTCGTGCAGCACTTAAAAATAATTTTCGTGTAGCACTTAAAAAATAATTTTCGTGTAGCACTTAAAATTTAATCTTCGTGCAACACTTAAAATTTAATTTTCATGCAGCACTTAAAAATAATTTTCGTGCAGCACTTAAAAATAATTTTAGTGCAACACTTAAAATTTAATTTTCGTGCAGCACTTAAAATTTAATTTCCGTGCAGCACTTAAAATTTAATTTTCGTGGAGCTTTCAGTTTAACAAAATTCCAATTACTAAATTCAAAAAATAATCGTGTAACATTGAACGTAATTTCCCATCATCTTGCACAATAAAAGCCAACAAAATACATGCACATATCTCTTCATATCACTGTTTAAATCATCAATTCACGCTGACTAGTCAAAAATGGATAGAAAAAGTTAAAATCTTATATTGAGGGTTACAAAGGGTAATACCTTATATGTTTGGGGTATATGTGGCCATTCGCTCTATATATAATTTATGTGTGCGCGTGCCATGCAAGTTCTTCACTCTCAAAAATATATGTAGTGTTTCTGCAATTCTTAATATAATCATTTAAAAGAGATTTCGACTTTTCCCCACAGGATTTGGAGTGGCTGCCTAGATGTTTAGCTAAATGCCTACCTAGTGCGTATATATGTGTGTGTGAGTATCTATATATTGTATCATTGTATGTATGTTTCTTGTGAAGATTTTCTGATTCGTATGTATTGCTGATACTCTCTCTCTCTCTCTGTAAAAGTAGTTGGAAATTATTCATATTTTTTTGATGTTTTAAGTTGAAGGTTAGATAATGTATTGATGAAAAAATTGTATGCATGTGTATAAAAATAGTGTTAATTTCAATTTTTATATTATATGTAAGATATTTTTCAATTTTTGATAATAAAGATTTTTTTTTTTCAATTTTAGTTTTCTATGTTTTAATTTTTTTCAATTTCAATCTTTTTTGTTAGAATTTTCAAAATTGTTGACGTGGTTGTCGGAATTTGGCTGCTGCAATGAATTTTTTAAATGGACTGAAATTGAAAAAAATTAAAATATAGAATATGAAAATTGAAAAACGGATATTTGATTGTCAAAATGGAAAGTGTCTTACATATATGACTAAAATTGAAATTATCTCTTTAAAACATCACTTACGTTTTTATAGTACTAAAAAAATTTCATTATTTACATCTTTCATTAGTATTTTTAAATACTTATTTAGATGATAACGACATAAATATCTTTTACAATAGTGCTAGCATGTTTTATTACCGATATTTGTTATTATATATACTAGAACACCCGTCGTGCTATGCACAGGTTCTAATAATATTTCACATAATAAATTATATCACCCAATATGTAATGAAAAAAAAATTAGAGAACACATTAAATATATTATTTATAATATATAAAAAAGGAATGATTTTTTAAAAGGAAGCGGGTTTTTCTTGTTATTTACAAAAATTACATTAAAAGAAATATTAGCTTTCTATTTTTAGTAAGAAAAATTTAACGTGAAAAAAGTTTGGTTACCATATTTAGAATGACTTCTGCTATTATATACCTATAGATAAAGATTATATCAATCATTGTAAAAATGAATTAGATCTAAGTATTCAATAAATGTAACTCAAATTACTTCAAAAAAAATATATTTCATAAATTCAACTCAAATGACTTCAATATATGTAATCAAAATTATAAATGACTCAAAAATATAATACAAACCAAATGTTGGTAAACAAAAGAAACTAATTATATCAATCTAATAACTTGAAGAATCTAATATAAGTCGTATAAGAAACTAATATTATATTTGTGTGTTGTATATGATGATTGAAACTCATTCCATCAAGAGTGTTTTAGTCAATTTAGCTAAAATCTGTTTTGTTATTTTTTGACTGGTTTAAATTTTTTCTTATCATGTATATACATATATGTAATTTATGTGTGCGCGTGCCATGCAAGTTCTTCACTCTCAAAAATATATGTAGTGTTTCTGCAATTCTTAATATAATCATTTAAAAGAGCTTTCGCCTTTTCCCCACAGTATTTGGAGTGGCTGCCTAGATGCTTAGCTACATGCCTACCTAGTGCGTATATGTGTGTGTATCTATATATTGTATCATTCTATGTATGTTTCTTGTGAAGATTTTCTGATCGTCTACATATTGCTGATATTTTCGTTCTCTCTTCGTAAAAGTAGTTGGAAATTATTCATATTTTCTTTTGATGTTTTAAGTTAAAGGTTAGATAATGTAATGATGAAAAAATGTATGCATGTGTATAAAAATATGGTTAATTTCAATTTTATATTACATATAAGATATTTTTTAATTTTTGACTATAATTTTTTTTTTTCAATTTTAATCCTTTATGTTTTAATTTTTTTCAATTTTAATTTTTTTTTGTTAGAATTTTCAAAATCGCTGACGTGGTTGTCAAAATTTGGCTGTCACATCAGACTTTTTTGCGGCCACGCCAACAATTTTGGAAATTCCGACTTAAATGAAATGAAATTGAAAAACGAATATTTGGTTGTCAAAATGGAAAATGTCTTACATATATTACCAAAATTGAAATTATCTCTTTAAAATATCAAGTACATTTTTATAATACTAAAACAATTTCATTATTTACATCTGTCATTAGTATTCTAAAATACTTATTTAGATGATAACGATATAAACATCTTTTACAATAGTGCTAGCATGTATTTATTACCGATATTTGTTATTAATTCAAGTGGTATATATACATACATATATATATATTATATTTAAAAGAGATGGGTGAAAGACAGTTTATTTTAAAAGTTAATATTTTCTTAAAATATTTTTCTTCTATGATATATAAATAGAGAATCAAATAAGCAGATAATGTTCTTCTTCAAGGATTCGAATCAAACAAACAAAACAACGTGGGGAATTTAAACCTCAAATTCTTTGAAGAAGATTATTGAACCTCTCTATTAGGGAAGATTTGAATTGAAATTCAAAAAATATCTTGTATCATACTTTCTATATAAATAATATATATATTCGCACCACTTATAAAAGAACACTTGAAATATTGCCATTGAATTCCTATAACATACATTCATAACTAAACTTAGCGTGGCAATAGATGTAAATCTCGGTTTGGAAAATATCTCCCATTCTAGATCTGTTCTTGGTTTACAACTCAAAAAAAAAAAAAAATCACATGTAAAATATAATAATATGAATTTTATGACACCATTTCATGAATTTAATTAATTTTAATCATATTTTTACATCAATTTTATATAAGTTTTTGTGATAAAATAATTTGAAAAATATATTCATAATTTATATTAAAAAATCCCTATTGCAGCTGAATTTTGGTCAAACTTTATAAAATACAAAATAATGAAGAAAGTGACAGCTCAAGAAGGGAGCCCTCCTTTGGGCTCATCTTGCAGTGACACGAACGTGGAAGATTCAGAAAAAGGTTGGATATTTAATTATGACTTCAAATATATATAGGAATTTCTTCAGTGCCTATTTTTGGAACGATACCTACCCTCATTCAAATTCTTTCCTAGTACAATATATATTAGTTCCCATTAAAACAAAATTTGTGATGGAAAAATTAATAATTTTTCTGTTAATTAATTTAAATTAGTAATATATTTCCATTTTCCAGTTAGTTGCTAACTACACATCTTTTCACATAGACTTAATTTCTGATTGACAATAATTCTTTTTTTAGGCCAATATTATCATGTATTAATTGCACTTTTAGATATTTTTTCAAGTTTATTGCTAAAATATATGCTATCTGTCCCTAGAAATCTCATATTTTCCAACTCACAAATAAGTTTTTTTTTTTTTTGGTTCAAAATTAGAGATTTAATTGTATATGAACATGTTGCGTGTTAGTCATTTCTAATGTGCTAATTAGAGTTTCTAATAAATGTTCTAACATAGTTATTTATTGTGAACTGAATGAATTATAAAAACATCGAAAAAAATTTTAAAACTCATAATAAAATAATAGTAAATGGTTCCTTTAAAAAAAGAGATTTTTCATTTTGTCCATATCCTAACACTTATTCTCGTTTTAGTTTTTTATTTTCAATTCGTTGAGTTCTTTGAAAAAGAGAAATTATTGAAATGAAAAATACAACTATTATTAAAAGTAAAGAGTTCGTTGGAAGACGTTTCATTAGTGGACTTGAATGAGCCCATATGCTTAATGGGCTTTTCCTTTACTTAATCCGAGTTTTACACTATCCAGCCCACCAGTCGCTCTTACTTTTTCTGAATTAAAAAAAAAAAAAAATCTTCATCTATTTTTCAAGTTTGAAACCAACTGAAGTATATTGTACTGCACGTACTGCACTCGTACTAATAATAAATGAAAGAGTAATTGTGAAAAATACCATTTAAATATAATATTTTTGTTAAAATTCTCAACGGTTATAATTTTTTGTAAAAAAATGTGACTTATGATTGCACATATTAACAGTTTTGTAGATGAGTAGATCACATCTAAAGTTTATCGAGATTAAGTATCTTCCAATTCATTAAAAAAAATTAACCGAATAAGATACTATTACTATAGGAAAACGTATTAATATTAAAATAAATTGGTAATTTATGTTTTTATTCAACTAACCTTCACTGTACAGTATACGTGTGTAAATTTTCAGTTTCTGCACAAATTGTATGATCTAAATCTTACAAATTGAAACAACTATCAGCGCCAGATTTCACCACAACCTTCACCGGCGGCGCAGTCTCGGAGAAGCCAGTCGCCTCCCATCGCCGCCGCGCCGACGGCCGCGGCAGATTCTCCGGCACGATCGTCTCTAGCGAATTGATCCGCCACGGCTGACAAGCCCTTTTCTCACTCCACTTCGAGACTCCGATGATGACCGTCGGCGATTGTGTATCCATAGCAACGGCTCTTTCTACCACCGCGAAATCGACGATATCTATTCCGATGATGGCGCATGTTAGCCCCAATACACATTGATTTCGCCATGATCGTTCCTTTGGAGTTGCATGGCTGCGAAAAGCAATTGGGGAAGGAGGAGGAGGGATTCGATTGAGAGAGCAATAGGTTGAAATCGCCATTGGTGAGTCTCGTGTTTTGGGTAGATATTTTGTATGTAAAGCGTGTGTATATATTTATACAAAAAGTCGCTAATTTGAATAGTAGAAAAGTTTTGTGAATTTTGATGGTGATGGTCAGTTAACTGTGGCTGGAGGAAGATCTTTCTTTTGCTTTGCCGTCTAACATTTTCCTTCTTTTTTTCCGAAAATAATAGTATTTATTTATTTCCAAAACTCAATTATTGAGTTGCCAATTATAGCAAAATATTTAAACGGTAATAATTCCCGTTTTTTGTTTTAATTAATGAGAACAAAACTCGTATGAAGAAATTACTTTTCAACATCATTACTCAAAATATACTGTTTCCCAAAATCATTTTATCTAAAATAAAGAAATAACTCCAAATTTAGCTTTTATTATAAAATAATACAGTATATACTTTTTGGGACATCTAATTTTGTATAGTTTGAAACTTTGAGTAGGTGGCGGAGTTGTTGTAGATGTGTAGTACACGTTACAATTTCTCCCATTTGTCTTTTTACTGCTTTGATTTATATGAGATTGGAAATTTAAAATATAATTGACATTGATTTCTCTTTTAACTTTAGTATCCAACCAATCTTGGAGTTCAAAATATGGAATATTTTTTGTTATTCTTTAAATTGAATGAATGATTACAATATTGGAAACTTTTTTTAGAATTTTTGGATAGTATTTCAATTAACAAATGTATGTATACATGTAGATATATAAATATTTAACAATCTCGAGTAACTTCAAATGCCAAACTGCACATTTATTAAGATATTTTATTATAGTGAAAAGTTTAAATGGTGGCCAAGTTATTGGTTTTGTATAATTGTTTTATGTATCAATTTTGTGAAATTATTCAATTCACGGTTTATAACACACAAAATGATGATTGAATAAAATTTTATGTCCATTTCGTCGCTCATTCTTTATGTCAATTCCAGATCAAGAAACCAAGCAACTCCGCCAATGCCAAACCATGCAATAGAAAACCCTAGTTTTGCATGCAAAGAACAAGATCGAAAATTGAAGAACTCAAACACAATCAACACCCAACGATTTAAGTGGTTCGGGTTAAAAATCCCTACATCCACTGGAGATCAAGATCCACTAACCACAGATCACAATGTAGCAAATTACAAGAGAAGAAAACAAAGAAGAAACAAGATCACTCATACAAACTCTAACAACTCTCCTTTCTCAGTATTTCTCTCTCTATACATTGATCTATTGTGAAAACTATAAACTAATGAACTGATCTCTGGTATTTAAGGAGTGCATAGCAACTGATTTCACTGGAATTGGTTGAGTAACCAGCGAGAAAACCGCCCCGCAACTTGGACCTGCAAAACAACCAAAACTGAAACAAGAAAACAAAGAAATGAAAATAACCAACTTACCTAACTTGAAAGTGCATTTCTGAAATACATTTTTATAAGTGGAGTAGCAACTCTTCCAATACTTAGCCAAAAACGAGATTCTCTTCATGCCTTTCACTTATTCTTCAACTTACTTCATGCAAAGCTAATATATGGTGTATGGCTTCATGCTATACATCACAAATCTCCACCTTATTGCATGAAGACATCACAACACTCTAACTGATTCTTCAGGTTATATCAGTTGCAGACTTTCCCCTCAATCCGATGAGCTCCATGCATAGCAAGAATTTAGCTGATGGTAATGGCTTAGTGAGTGCATCAGATGGATTCCTCTCTGTTGCAATCTTCCTTACCTCAATCTCTCCTTTTTCCACAATGTCTCTAACATAGTACAACTTTACATCTATGATAGCCTTTCATGATAGCCTTGATGTTTTGATAGATGTATTGTACTATTATTATCACAATGCACTGAAACTCTTCCTTGTTTGATTCCAAACTCAGATAGTATACCTTTGAGCCACAATGCTTCTTTTATAGCTTCAGTTAAGGCTATAAATTCTGCCTCAGTTGTAGATAAGGATGCCACAGGTTGCTGTGTAGACTTCCAAGATATAGTTGTTCCAAATAGAGTGAAGACATAACCGGTTAAAGACTTCCTATTATCTAAATTCCCTACATAATTAGCATCAACATATCCAATAATAAGAGAACTAATGTCTGCAGCCTTCTTGAATTTTAAACCAACATCAATAGATCCATTCACATATCTCATAACATATTTGACAGTCTCCCAATGTGCTTCTCCTGGATCTGTCATATACCTACTGACAA